>OY728148.1:2099700369-2102200369 GCA_963277665.1 Viscum album | reverse complement strand
CTCCAGCGGCACAGTCATGCCGCCGCCTTCTTCATGGCCTTCCATGGTGCCGGTCGCCACTCTCGAGTCCCACAGGTGGCAATCTCCAGAACCATTCGCCATCCTCATTCACTGTGAAGAACACATCAAACCTATAAATGTTTCATTATGGATGGGCCATGGTCATTTGGGATGCACCCTCTATGTTAGAGCGGTAGCAAGCGGCATAGAATTTCATAATTAAAGAAGTATGTCAATAATAGGACAAGGGGGTATAAATCAACAACAAAACATAAAAGATACCCCGCAACAACCACCCGAAAAAATGGAAGAATCGCAGAATAACCCATTAGTCGGTTGACTTGTGTTTTTTTTATAAATTCATGAATGGGGAAGAGGAAATAAAAAACTCTAAAAGAAAATTACCCACTACATCAAGTTATTTAGAGGGCGTATGCATTTGAGGAAGGGTAGCTATTCGTCATCCCTGTAACAAGCTTCCAGTGACACCGTGTGGTCATCATTCTATAGTTCTTCATTCGGGGTTGCTCATCACCGCCAGCTGGAACCAACACCATCCTCCAAGTGTTGGTCTTCGCAGTACTTTAGCATAGCTTCGTCTCTTGGTGAAGTTGTTCCAATTCCTCCTCCTAATCTCCGTATAAATAGGATAGGGGGATGGAAATAAATGATCGTGGAATTTATGAAGGTTCATTAATTAGAAACCTTCTGAATTCCCCAACGGCGAATTTACTTAGAATTGAATGTTCACGCTAATTAATTTGTGTTGACACAACTAAATTGAACAATTTAATAGAATTTCATTGGAACAATTTTATTACGTTGGAAATATTTAAATAGACGGATTCCAAGAATTTTCCCCTACATTAATGAGTAGTTCGGTGGTCCCCACCATAGTGAATTTAGAAATGGGAGTTTTCTTGCTCGAGCAGTCCCCACCTCTAAGACTTCAATTGGGAGTTAAAAATTAATGAAAAATTTGTTATTTATTTTATTTTTATTTCCACAAAAAACACGAAAACTAACTTTCACCCTCGACCAACTGCCGTCATGGTTAATGTATCATTAAGAGAATATCGGCACTGCGAGTTCAAAAGTGTCCTCATATTTCAATTCTAAGCAATAGTTCAAAAGTTATAAAACGTTGCTTGTGATTTTATTGAACATAGATGAAAAAATGGTTGGAAAAATTATAACAGACACAATTGACCCTCGCTAGTCGATGATAGGAACTGCCTAAATATAGCAAGCCCAAGAGAACCCAACGATACTCTCAGATTTTTAATCCGAGTTACTATTTAGATGATATGGATTTTACAATAAAATAATTGTCACTGAATTATTTTATTAATGGCTAAAAACAAAATTTCACTGGTGGCCCATGCCACCTAATGTTAGTATCTTCCTAAGATAGATTACCCCCATGAGTTCAGTGGTGGTCTCATATTTTTAATCCAAGTTACCGTTACTGAGTTTTAATAATTTTAAAACTAAAATAATTTAATTAATAATTTTATTGACGATTATGCAATTTTTGGGTTTTCACACAGGATTCCCACGTTGACTAAACCTAAGGTCCACCTAGAGTAAACCCCCCCCCCCATCTTGAATGAAACAGTGCCCTAAAGTTTCTGATCTGAGTTACTGTTTAAGTGTTATTCCAATTTTTTCGGAAAACTACTTATGCACCATAATTAAAACATAACCAATGTTTGATGGATCATTCTGGGCACTGTAGGCCTCAGAATCGCACACTGTCAGGTTTCAAGGTCTCAAAATAATTCCATAAAACAAAAAACAATTACACGGAAATTCATGGAAATTATTTTATCCCAACCATAGGGATTTACCTCCTCGAAAGCCACAACAAAGGCAAGACATCAAAAAGAGGGTACTAAGCACGAATATGAGCCTCCTCCTCACATGTGCTCTTTTGGAGGTTCCCATGCTTCCAGCATATGCACACTAGAGGTATCGACCACCCACAAAGGACCCACTCTTTTCGATCCTCAATCTCCTCCAGAACCTCCAAAAATGTCCCCATGTCCTTGATTCTCAGCTCATCGTGGTCGATGACGTGAGATGGGTCGTGCACGTATCTTCATAGATATGATACATGGATGACGTCTCACATCCTCTCCAAATTTGGTGTAAGATCGAAGCAATGTGCTACCTCACCTATCCTCCAATGTATTAGAAAAATGACTAATAAAACTCGGTGATAACTTTCCCTATCATCCAAATCTCAACAATCCCCGTCGAGGAGACACTCACAAGAAAACGTGGTCCCCCTCCTGGAACTCCAAGGGCCTCTGTATCCTGTCGACATAAGACTTCTACCAACTCCATGTAGTCTTCACATTCTAATATGTGATAAATCATGATACAAAATCATGCCACTGTTTTCTTCATCTCTAGCCACCAGTACTGACACCAGAGGCCCTGATACATCTTCACCACACCAGGATATACCGCCCAAGGGGGAGTATGGAACTCCCTCGGCACCTCCTCCCGGAGAATCATCGGTATCGTGGTACGTCCTCTAAATAGGATGATGTGCTCCTCATTTTATGAAAATCCATCAGGTGGTAGCCCTGATGATATCTAAACATGTTGATACTCGCAATCAGTGTCCCCACGCTACGCCTCATTGACTCACTAATAAAGTGGGGAGTGACTGTTAGAGACTGAAGAAAAACTGATCCATCCTGATACACAAAGGATATCTACAAAATGGCCAACTGCTTCATTATCTCTCCTAGTAACTGTATACCAGACCTCCTGCAATGTGAATTTTCAAAAAAATTCCCCTTCCCAGGAGTAAAGACTATCTCAATGTCATAGTCTTGGAGGAACTCTCGCCACTCTATTGGGAACTGAAAACCAAAAACTCCTACTGCCATAAGGATAAGGAATGATGACTCAAGAGTGATCGGATGCACCCTCTTATGCATGAGTTTATCATGTGCTACCTGGGTTTCCTTTTTTGCCGACTAAGGAAAACCTCATCCCAACGTTGTAGATAAGCCACAACCATTTTTTCTAATACAGTCAATCTGCATAGGAATTGTGGATGTCCTATCATACCCAAACTAATGTCAAAAAGCCTCAACACTACTACCAAGAGGTTCCAAGAAAAACACTCCCTTCAAGGTTCAGATCACGCCATCAGTGTATGTGTGATTATCGAGTGTCCTCCGAAAGGTATCTTTAGACGTGAGGGTCAAGTCAATAGTTTAACCGGAAACTCTAGGTCTTAGACAAGATTCGTGGAAGGATGAATTGATTAGTAACAATGTCTATTGATATGGCATCTACTAGTAGACATAGATCATATGTCGAATCATTCCTAGAGCCCTTGGGTCACACTCCTTGACTGCATGCAGCCACTCTCTCCCCCTATCCTCCAGCTCCCTATGCCTGGAGGGGACTACAATTGGGGGGTGGTTGTAACATGTCAAAATGTACACCTCCTCATGCTACTCCCCTAGCTCTAATTCTACATTTTCATCCCAGAAGATTCATCTGTCCCTAACACTTCTTCTTCCGGAAACATTTTTACACACCCAAGTCTCCGAGACTTGCACTAGTTTCCAGTTTTCCCACTACTAACATTCACTAGTTGTATCCTCTCATCCAAAAAAGATTCAACCAAAAAGGTACTCTCTACCACCACAAAATATGAAGGAATGCATATGGGAATAGTGTTGGCTTGGACATCCTTAACCACATTGTGCTCCAAAGGTTGAACCCTAAAGCACTGATCGTATCATATTCATTGAGTACAAGGAATGATCGGTACACCTAGATGAATACTCAGCTGCCGACATGTCATCTTGCTGAAGATGTAAAATCCCTACAGAAATCTCAGCCACCTCCTCAATTCAGTCCTCAGCCGCCCATGAGTCGGTCTCACCTCAGAACCTAAGGGGTATCTGACGATGAATCATGCGTAAGGCACTAAGCCTATATGTTTCCTCTAATGGTACCACAGATTGTAAATGCTGACCAAGAGTAATGATATAGTCGACACACTACTAGAAGGTAATATCTCAGGTACTGGTCCACTTACCGAAGCCTCGTCACTATACGGACCATCTTCATGGTCACTCACTGAAATATACTAGTAGATAAGATCACCATATACACTAATGGAGCCAAAACTAGGTGGAAAACTCTAACAACTACCTCTAGTCATCCCTCAGCTGCGTGGGTATTTGTCTCGCCTCGAATCCTCAGAGGCCTTTGCTGCCAAAACTCGTGAAATGTGCTCAGTCACCATGCACCGTCCGCCAGTGTGGATGGTGGTAACTACTACCCAACCGGTGGTGGTGCTACTGGTACACAACCTGAAGGTTCCATCATTATAAGAGGGCCCTGCACTGGATCCTCGTCCCTTGGTGGGCTGTCATCAAGTACTAGCTCTCAGAAATCCTAGATGGTTGTCAATGCGGTAACATCATGATAAAGAATAGGTGTGCCATGGTCATTAAGTTATACCTACTGAGATGTCATAGAGAAACACATGAAAACATTTCAAAACACACGTAATCAGTTTTTTTGTGCACTGAGTCAGAAATCAAGAGTCAGGGTCCTGGTGTATGGATACATCACCTGCCACACCAACACTGGATTCCCTCAATTTATATCCATACTCACTATACTTGCCATTATTTCCATTAAACATATCAAAGTCCAATGTTTTAAGGTATAACTGACTCCTTTGATACCTATTTGTCATGACCCATCCCTCAGGGCCCGTGTCGTGACTACCCCAAGCCTACCTTCAATACGCCAGAGGCTGGCTACTAGCACCGAAAGTTATATTCCCTAAAACAGGAAAGGCATTTCCTTTATATCCTGTAAACACAGAAATCCAAGCACACAACAATTTAAGAACACAAGTAAATAGTATAGTAATAATGAGTTTGTACAATAAGAAAAAGGGGCCATAATACATGCCCAACTAGAATGTACAAGAAAACTGAAAAGTACAATTAAACTGAAATAGCTCATGTGAACTCCCGCCAAATATCCTACCTGAAGTGTATGTATAGCTCTTGAATGGACGTATCTATAGTATTTATCATCTAATGTCCACCTCTGAGCTACATCATGTCTGGGTACTCACGTCCTCACTCGGCACTATCCATCATCTGCACCAAACACAACAAGGTACAGGCGTAGCCCGTGCAGGGGTGAGTATAATGATACTTGGTAGGGACCTCAAGACACCCAAAGGTCTCTCAAATATATGAAGGATTAACTACAAAGCATGGAAAAAATATTAAATCCTACATAGGTATATTCCCATACATATACCATTGTTATCAAGTATACCCATCTCGTTAATGAGGAAACATAAGGCCCAACTCATTATCTTAATGATCAATTGTTCCACGAAGGAAAGAATAACATGATGGTACCACCACAAAGGTAACTACCAGAATGATAATGCCACATAGAAGAATACCACAAATGTATCAACAAAATGGAAAGTACCACCCATGTTCACCCCACAAAACAATACCACCAAGGTATCATATTGAAGGAATGTACCACATAGGTATGCCACACATAAGAAAACCACAAAGGTATCACCACGAAGGTAAGTACCACACATGTATTCCACACAGAAGATTACCACAAAGTTATCACCATGAATAAGTACCACTCTGGTATTCCACATAGAAGAATACCACCAAGGTTTCACCACGAAGGAAAATACCACATAGGTACACCACACATAAGAATACCACAAAGGTATCACCAGGAAGGTAAGTAACACATAGGTACAACACACAGAAGAATACAAAAAAGGTTTCACCAAGAAGGAAAGTACCACACAGGTACACCACACATAATAATACCACCAATGTATCACCATAAAGGAAAGTACCATACAAGTACACCACATAGAATAATACCACCAAAGTGTCAACACAGTGGTAAGGACCCAACTCACACCAGGTATAACTTCAGTATAGTAATAGAGTTTCTTAGATGTAACTACTGCATCATCTTAATCTATTAATAGGAGGACCCACGTAGGATCCTAAATCATCAGACCCACACTGGATCCCAAAACATCATGAGAACCACACAGGATCCTAATACAGCAGACCCACAGAGGATCCTAGTACATAATCATACCGCCATAGGATCCTAGTATAGAAGACCCACTTAGGAACCCCGTAAATCATCAGACCCAAAAAGAATCCTAGTACAGAAGACACACAAAAGATCATAGAGTATTCCCACATGGATTCATAGAGAGGATCCTTGTGGGATCCTCGAGCGCAGAACCACAAAGGATCTCATTCCCATGTTACAACCATCTCCATGATTCCCGCACTATGCTCGCTTGATTCAGGTAGGATCCATTCCTGAAGCCATAGGGTTATACTCCAACTACCAAAAAGTCCCATGGAGAAGTATCCCAAAGGACTGCCATGTAAAAGAGGTCTCAACGAAATAGACGGTGTGTCAATCAGACATCTAGTTTGTAGGTTATTGGATTTTTATTCTCGAGGGCTCGGTTGGATTCATGTTTGATCCAACTCGGCCGTATCCCAACTTTATCCAAAACTCATGTGGGGTATACCAAAAGGTATGTCTAGCTGCAAGGATTCTGGTGCTGCTAACGGATTGTCAAACGAATGCCCATAGTTCATGATATATCCAAAGTGAAAAAATGGGTCGAAGTTGGTAAGGGTCCTTTCTGGTCCAGTCGGACCGAATCGGCCCGACCCAGCCCAGCCCACTGGGATCACACCTGGGTTATACTTGACCCACGCTAGGCAGCCCATCGATACAGACCGTAGTGCGATGGCCCATTGGTGGGGCGGCCCGCAGCACTGAGGCCTGCAGCGGAGGGACCCATGGTGCGGTGTCCAGCGGTGCAGCAGACCGTGGAGGGGAGTCCCGCAGTGCGGTGGCACACGGTGCGACATTTGCTGGGCAACCAGGGCTGGCTTGATGTCCAGCCTCTCCTCCTCCTGGTGCGGTCACACACCACACCATCTCCAGTTGCCGGAAGCGAGCCGAACTCCCTCCCTTGCTATTGTAGCATCATGCCGCAGATCTTGTATGATGGGTGGCGCGGACGCAAGCCATCGCCCCTTAATGCGGTTGGCTAATAGTGGCCGCCACCCTTGATCCGTCATGGCCAATGGGCCGCGGTCCTTCTCCTGCAGCGCAGTCATGCCACTACCTTCTTCGCGGCTAGCCGTGGTGCCGACCACTGCTCTCAAGTCCCACCCCTTCCAATTACTGGCACCAGTCGTTGTCCTCTTCCATCGCAAAGAATAAATCAAACCCATAAAGGTATTTGTGTGGTTTGGCCATGTTTGTTTGGAATGCACCCTCCACGTTAGAGTGGTAAAAAGCGACATAGACGTTCTTAATTCAAGAAGGATGACAAGAATGAGATACATGTGTATAAATCAACAACAATGCCTACAAGATACCCCGCAACAACCTCCCGCAAAGATGAAGGAATCGTGGCACAACACGTTAGTCAGTTGTACCACGTTCTTTGTATAAATTCAAGAATGTGGAAGAGGAAATCAAAAACACAAAAATAAAACAACCTCCTACCAAAATCTTGATGGAGGGCATCTGTGTTTGATGAAGTGTCAGTGTTTATCATCCCTTCAACAAGCTTCCAACGATTCCACTCGATCATCATTCTATGGATTGTGGTTCATGGTTTATCGTCACCACCACTGGAATCAGCTCCATCCTCTAAGTGTTGGGTGTCACGACACATTACAATATCATTGTCACTTGGTTAATCGATGCCAATTCCTTTATCCAAGATCCATAAAAATAAGAGAGGGGGAGGGTAAGTAATGATAGTGGAATTTATGAAGGTTCATTAATTAGGAACCTTATTAATTCCCCAAGGGTGTGGTTACTTAGAATTGAAAGATCGAGCTAACTAATTTAGTTTGGAAAAATTAAATGGAAAAATTTAATTGCATTACGTTGGAAACATTTAATAGTGTTGGCACAATTTAAATTTCATGATTCCAGAAAATCTTCCCCCACATTAATGGGTGGTTCAGTGGTCCCCACCACCATGAACTCACAAAAGGGATTTTTCTAGCTCGGCCGATCCCCACCTCCAAGCAGTAAATTGGGAGGTTAAAAATAAAATAAAAATTTGTTCTTTGTTTTATTTTTATTTCCACGAAAGACATGAAAACAAACATTCACATCGACCAAATTTGGTCGAAGTGAAAGTATCCTTATGTTAATATTGGTTCTCTTAGTTCAACAATGTCCTCAGATTTAAATTCTGAGCACCGGTTCAGAAGTTACAAAATGGTGCATGTGCCTTTACTAAACGTACCTAAAAAAAGTTCAGAAAAATATAACTGTCACCCTTGGCCCCAATCGGTCGAGGTTAGGCTCCTCCAAATTGAAACATGTAACAAAGAAACCAAATGTACTCTCATATTTTCAATCTGAGTTACTTTTTAGAAGTTATAATATTTACAATAAAATAATTTTCACATAATTATTTTATTTACGGCCAAAATCTAACATTCACTAGTGGCCAGCACTGACCAATGTTAGTATCTTCCTAAAAAGAGAATATCCTCACGAGTTCAGCGATGGTCTTGGATTTTCCATCTGAGTTACCTTTTGTGAGTTATATGCATTTTAAAAATAAAATATTTTATTTCATTATTTCATTCACGATTATGTCATTTTTGTGTTTTTTTATAGGAGGCCCGTGCCGACTAGACCTAAAGTTCACCTAGGGCAATCCCGGCATCCTGAAGGCAATGATTCCCTCATATTTCTTATCCTAGTTATCGTTTATGAGTTATTCACCTTTTTCAATAAAACTGCTTACACGTATTAAATAAAACATAACCAAACTTCAACGGATGATTCGTGGCACTCCGAGCCTCAAAATCGCACGCCGTCAGATTTCACTATCTCAAACTAATTCTATATAATTTAAAAAATTACATAGAATTATTGGGACATTACAGTATATTAAAATGTCCATTTTTATTCCATATTATTTTATTGAACTAGAAGTGTTGGTATACCTTATGTCCCAACTTCTGGATCTCAATGCTAAGGGATTTATTCATCTTCACATGTCACTGTGGGATTCACCTATCCTTTTTTCAATGAATGTAAGTGGGAGCCTCATACTTTTAATTTACTATCAAAAGTTTAATCACATGACTATAAAGAACAATTATACATTACCTATGATTGATTATATCCTTGATCAGATTATAGGGGCCCTCTTGTTTTCAAATATTGAACTACGGTTATGGAAGAAATTGTTGCGAGTTAGAGAAGAGGATATACCGAAGATAGCATTTAGGAGATAGTATAGGGATTTTATGTTTTTGTTAATGCCATTTGGTCTCCCTGACACTCCTATAGTGTTTATGGCCTTGATAAACTATATAATTCTTGAGTTCTTTGACTCTTTTCTTATTATGTTTGTGGATGATATTTTTTTTAAATTATGTTAGAGCAGGATTACATGGAATATTTATATATCATACTTATAAATTTTAGGGAACATTGTATGTATGTCAATATTTCAAAATGTATGTTTTTTATTTAAGAAGTAACGTTTTTTGGTACGTTATATCTAATAGGGAAGACATAGTGAATCTTGAAAAGGTACATGATTTTATTTCCTAGGATAAACCCAAAAACATGTTTGAGATCCAATGATTCTTGTGATGTGATAGTTATTACAAGTGTTTTTATTTAGGAATTCTCCAAACATGAAAATTTAATTTTGAACTTAACCCATAAGGGTTCAAAGTCTGAGTGGAATGAAAAATGTCAACTTTATTTTTGAGAAACTAATGATTGGATTTACTTCAGCCCCCATTTTTCTTCTAAAACCTATTTTGTGTTTGGATGTTTTCAAAAATTCTTCTATAATGGGTTTGGGGTGTGTATTTATGTAGGGGTGATAGGTAGTGGCCTACCACTATCTCTAGTTATGCACCCATGAGAATTACTTCCCTACCCAGGTTATTGAGTTAGTAGTGGTTACACATTCACTCAAAATATGGCACCACTAACTCTTAGGGGAGTGCATTAGTATATATTCTGATCAAAAAATACAAAGGTATATTTTCACTTAGAGGGATGTGGACATGCAACAGTTATATTGGGTGGAGTATCACTAGACTTTTAATATATATATTTCTCGTATTAATTGGAAAGAGAATGTGGTCAGTGATGCACTGAGTAGGAAATTACCAACACAAAAAGTGAGTGGATATATATAATAGTGGTCTCTGATGTGTTTTTTTTACTGAGATGAGCTTGGTAGTGGAATTAGTTGGTAGATAGGTATGTCTGGATTTGATGAAGGATGATTATTCATTTGATGTGTGAGTTTGGCTCTAGTATATATATGATCCTAAGTGATAGATATTAATTAAATTAATTTATCATGGGGAGACCTCAGGAGAGTGGTCTCGGTCTCCTTGTGGAACATTATGTTTTTGAAATAGGTTGGTTGTTCCTTTACCTATGCGGATAAATTTGATGGACTATGGACACTATTCTTATGGGTTTGTACACCCAGGTATTACAAATATGTCTCATGATTTTAGAAATCAGTATTGGTGGCCGAGAATGAGGTGGTCAATTAGGAATTTTAGATCATGGTGCCTTAATTATCAGATAATTAAGGTGGATTACTATAGACCTAATGATTTTTTTGTAAACCATACCCATTCTAGTATGTAGATGGGATGATATTTCTAGAGACATCGTTGTTATTTTACCATGGATTCCTAGTGGGAAGGAATTTAATAGGATAATAATTGATCAAATCAATAAATAGGCACATTTCCTCCATGTCAACTAGACAATGAAAGTGGAAAAATTTGGAGACTTTTATGTTTGAGATATTGTAAGATTTTATTCAGTTCCTTTTCAATTTTTTTCTAATGGGGACCTAGGGGTCACAAATAGTGTTTGGTATGGTTTATAGGAGGCAATGAGTTTTTATTTTAAATTGATCACATCATGTCATTTGTAGTGGGATGGAATTATAGAGAGGGATATCTATGTTTTTGAGGATATTATTTGGGCTTCTGTTATTTATATATGTGTTTACTGGGAAAATAATTTTTTTAGATAAGATTTCCTATAACAATAGTTATTATACCTCAATAAAAAATGGAACCCTTATAGAATTTCTATGGGTGTCAATGTAGATATTTATTGTACTAGGATGATTTGGGAGAGTGATCCTTAGTCGGGATGAGTCTTGTTTAGAAGATGGAAGAAATGGTACAATTGTTTTAGAAGTGATTATTCATGACATAGATTTGTCACAAATCTTATGCAGACCTTCGGTTGTAACCACTGATGTTTGAGGTTGGTGATCCAGTATTTCTTAAAGATTCAAGTTACATGGGACATCCTTAGTTGGGTAACCAGTGAATGTTGTCAATGTAGATTGTGGGTCCCTTTTAGATCATTGGATGTATTGGAAGGGTGCTAAAATAATTGGACTTACCATCTCATTTTACTTACATTCATTTTGTGTGTCATGTTTCACATTTGAAGAGGTATTAACAATATCTTTCCCATATATTTTAATGAATATATGTTGATCTATCTTCCAAAACCACTATAGTTGTGCAGCTGGTTATGATTTAGAATATTCGATAGATATTTTTGTGTGGTAAAATGTTTACTTTGGTCAATTTACTATGGTATTACATGTGAGATAATTGTGAGAAGTGGGAGTAGGAATTTTTGATAAAGCAATAATAAACATAACTTTTTTGAGTCTAGGATCTTGGGGAGTTTATAGGAAAAAATCCACCATGTTTGGGAGATTGTAACTCCCCATTACCTTGCATTAGGATTTAATTGACACTTTTTTGTTTGTTTTATCTTTTTTAGGTGTGCTATTGGATTATTAAGGATGGGTTGTCTTTTTAGGAAGAAATAACCTAAATGTTTAGGGAAATTTTGGGTGTTCTCCCTCTTTTAGGATAACTTTGTTTGGAAATTGAATCCCATAATAGTCATGATGCAAAAATATTGAAATAAATATTCAAGATTCTTCATTACCACAGGTGGGGAAGTGGTGTTGATGTGTTTTTTATTTAGATCATGATCTATATGTGTTTTTTGATGATCCTTTTTTGTTTTCTTTTATTTCTTATCTTTTAAAGGCCTATATATTGGTTTTTAATCTCTATTGTGGATGTAATCTATGTTTCCATCATTATTGGGGTAGGTGTATCTATAAAAGTGGTTCTAATTTTTTATTTCCTATATGTTCCCCTTGAAAATTTTAGGGGTATTTTATGAAAATTCATGTTGGATGCATGAAAAGATGATATGTAAATTATTAATTCTTTTAAATGAGTTTGGATTTTAAAAAATATGACTTTTTATATGAGTTTTTTCATTAAATGTGAGCATGGATTTTGAAATTGTTTTAAATAACATAGAACATTGGGAATATTCGGTGTGTGTGGAAATAGACATGTCACTTTAATGTGTGTGACACCATTATAGGTTTTGTGATATTAAAAAACTGTGGAAGGAATAAATATTGGATGGAGACAACATATGATTTTTTAAGGCTTTCTTTATTTCTAGTATGTATTCTCATAGGGTAGATATTAAATGGTATTCTCTGTCATTTATACTCAGTTTATAGCATGATGGTTTATTTAATGGATATTTGCTCACAAGTGTATCATATGGAGAATCCATGGTTGGTTTTTCCCATGATTTCCTATTTTATTTTATACAATTCACATTCATATATTTGGTGAATATGGTAGTAATTTATAAAAAAATTGAAATGTTTTAAAAATAGGGTTTTTATGAAAATTATTTATAAACCAGGTTTTTTAAAAGCTAAAACATGTTTATTTTTTATATTAGAACTTGTATAGATTATTCGGTGGTATCCAACATGGATTTTTAATCACACACTACTTTTTATCCATTAGGGAGTTGTAGACCTTCTTTTGAAAGAATCTGGTAAACGGAAGGGCATCATGTAGCATCCTGTGTTCTCTTGTCATTCATCACCTTCATGGTGAGATGGATTAGTGGTGACATATGGTTAAATAGAGACATTTTTAGTCTGGTCTGCTTTATCTTTCTAGTTTGGAAGGTTCATCTTGTCTTGGTATGTATCGTTGATATGTATTCCTTTCTTCCATATTTTACTTTGATGTTTCATCAGTTATACATAAGATTTGTGTATCTTTTATGCATCTCACCATTTTGTGGAGAACCTTGGGTGACTTTTCTTGTTGAATTAGGTTGGTTCGTTACATAATTAAATACAGATTCATATATATTTTTATAAATTTATCTATTTCACATATATATAAATATAAATGTATCATTTATTATATAAATTCACTAATATTTGTAATTATATAATTACTTCCCTATTGAGAGATGAAGTATTGACCCAAAAATGTCATCCCAATACCACTTTTTTCATATGTAATAATGTTATCAAACCTATGAAAAACCAGTTGAAAATTATTCATTCTCAATTATAACAAAATAACTGAGAAAAACTCACTCTTTTTGTCACTCTTACATGTATCATTGATAAATACTACTTTAATTTTTTTAACACATAAAGCATGTTTTGTTTTTATTATTCTAAAATATTTTTTCATTGTATGAATCTCTAAATATTGTTAAATATTTAATTTTTTAAAGTAATTCAAATTAAAAATTCATTTAATTTTTATTGAAATTGGTTGATAAAATATTCTCTAAGATTATATTATTTTTTATGTAAATCATGATTATATACATTTGTTTTTATTTATGTGTGTGTGTAAGTGGAATACGGAATACATATATACATATATAATTTTTTTTACACATTCCTATATAAGTTTGTACGTATGCACACAGACACACACACCATTTAGTTTCTAAAGATTGAACAACATGTTTTTAAGGAAGAAAAAGACAATATAAAACTTATTACCATGATCACCATGCTATTAAAGTATAATAATATGTATAAAATATAAATAAATAATAACATGTACCTTGCATTGATAACCCTCTAATATTGTCTTCAAATAATTATTTTTGATAAATATCAGATACGATCAACCAATGGGTCATTCTTCTATCATGTATCCAATATCTAATCTAAATCACCCAAAACATGGATGAGATATTCTTTACATATACTGTATGTTATTAACCCCTAGGGAAAAGGGTGAAATATTAATAGAGATACTTGGATAATCATGAGAAGAGAGATGGAGTTGGGATCATGTGAAAAAATCGCTCGTCTGGAATTTTGAACCTCTATTTATAGCCCTTGATGATTCTTCTCTAGTACACAAGAATTTACCTGTACTTTATAGAATTTATTAGTTATGTATCTGTTACAAACCCTTTTTAATCCTCTATGATTACTATTATCACTATCACTTAATCTTATGAAATATAAAATTAATGATGTTTAGTATAAAGGATATTAGAATGTTAACCATTAAACATTCAATTTCCTTTCTAATCACAACGTGTTATTTAAATCATAAATTTTAATTTTTACTGAATTATGATATATATAAGTCATACAGAACAACTTATGGGAAGTGTTATAATCAAATCAACAAGAACATGGCCATAAAATTCCCTAATTCATCAGTCCTCAACACTCTGAGAAATTTTGGTAAACATTTCATGAACTCATTCACATTTTCAAAAAATTTACAATTATTATTATAAAATTACCTAGCTAGATCAAGCCTTAATGTATACCCCACATCTCCATTATATATTAGAAAAAATAATTACATTTATTATATGAGTAGAGAATAAATATCCTTTGGTTAATTCACATATAACTCCTTTGAAACCTCATGTTAATACATATTTACATCTCATAAGAACATAAATAAATAGGTTGACCAAATTAAACATTTGAAAAATTATAAAGGTATATCAAAATTTTATTTTTTACTTAATAATAATTCTCAAGTTACTTTTCTATGTATTTTATTACATAATGAAGAACCTTTATATATGACTGATCTCAAATTTAGGTTTTATGATGATGATACCATTTAACCCCAAAAAATATTTTACTAGATGAGTATTATGTTTTGATTTTATACAATAAGGGACTGTATTTTATGTTCTTCTATCAAAATCATAATCATTTATAAATTTTTTCATTACATACATTAGTTGACCATAATGGTGATTTTGAGAATAATGGGAGAACTTTTGAGGGCTAATCCCAAATTAGCAATTGTTAGATTTGATAGATCAATCACATATTTTACAAGATATAATAGTTTTTTACAATGAATTTTTTCCAAATAATATTGATATAGAAGTTCACTAAAACCAATCAAAGATATTTTCACATTAAATTTATAATTAATTTTATTATATTGGAATAAAAAAATACCTTTGTCATGATATATTTCTTCAATGAAGGTGTTGATCATCTGAAACCATTTTCAGTCAACCACAATTTCATATGTATGACCCAAGCATATAATCCCTCTAGAGGTGATCCAAATGTGCTCCTATGATCTTTGAACAATGATGATGGATTTTCAGGTTATATAATGGAAAATTGAACATCTTCAAATGTTCCTCGTGATCACTATGACAATTAATATTCGATTTATGAGTCATCCATGAAATCCCAATTATGAGATGCTGGAGGAGGAAGAATAATCTCTAGAGTGTTCTCTAGTATTGATAGAGGTCTCTATATGTCATTATGCATAACAATTCCCAATTTCAATGAAAATCTACACAATAGATAGAATCATTTATTTATAGGGGTATGGTTTTGGTAAATAAATTATTTAATTACACAACTCCTCTTAAATAATATATTAAATATTATATTACCTCATTTCATGTAATAGAAATATTAATATTTTTATTTTATCATGGCATGCTATATTTGGAATAATAATAAATATTATTTTACTATCTTTAAAAATAATTTTTATTGTTATTCATGATCTTGGTTTGTTAGTTCTCCTAAAAATTTATTAAATACCTAAATAAAATTTTATTTATTTAATAAATAAATAAATATTTTATATAACCATATAATTAAATTAATTAGCTTTCTAATAATTTTTTTTTCAATTTATGTGATCAATAAATATTGAATAAAATTATTTCACATAGTTGAGAATAATTTTTATTCTAATAATTAAATTGAAATAGAATTTAATACGAGTTTAATAAAAAATCTTAGTGTGTAACCTAGTAGGATTGTTTCTTATTTTCATTAGATGGTATTGTCTGAAGTCAAATATTATTTTATATAATATGTTTAAGTCACCCATGATAATGTTGTTAATGTCACAAATTCAACAACCACATACGAGAACTCATTGTGTTATATAATACCCTTTTCATGAAAACTCATCAAAAAGTTTTCAAACTCATGAATTAAATCCATATTCTTGATACATATTTCATAGAATATCTAGAAAAAACTTATTGTTATACCATGTACATGTAATTTAATAAAACAATTCTATTTCAAAAAAAATCACTCAGATATCTCTTCTATGATTATGGATGCGAAAATAATTTATTAACATAGTCACTAATAACATTTCATTCATGACACACCCAACATACACTACATCCAATGAGTATATGGAATCATGGTTTTGATTACTATATTTAAGTGTGTGATTCATTACATACATTAATAATAATATTGAATTATAGAGACAAATACACAAAGTAAAAAAATTTGAATATCTGAGGACATATAAACCAACATAATTCCGACAAGTGGGTTTGTTCTAAAAATCTCCCATATTAAAGATTTCAAAGTGAAAACATCATGAGAAGAAGTCTCTTCTTCATATGAGTAATTTCCCATGACAATATTCATTCTATATGACCCGTCATAAACTGTCATCTTACCATATAAAAAAGTTTAATAATATCAGCATGACATTCCAATGTTCTCATCATAGTAGAGAAATTTTATGACCCTTTCAATGTGATAGATACTCTAAAACATTATTACAATAATGTCATGAGAAAATATGAATAATATTTAATAATATACTTAATTTAATATTCAATTCAATGAATATACATGTATTTTAAATCACACACAGTTGGTTCTAGGACACCAAATCCTACTGACTCCCACTTAAACTAGAAACAACCACCATTGAATTTTAGTTTTATATCTATCACTTGATGATCATGTTTATAATTAATATCGTATTTAGCTAAGGGGTCCACCATATTGTATTACATAGATAATATACTCACTATGATTAACCCCTCTGATAAACATTCTTCTAGAGAGTATTTTTTCGTAGTATGTGATTCATCCTTTTATGTAATCTTGGCTCTATTGCAAGTGTCACCACTGTAGTATTATCACAATGTAGTGTTATAGGGTCATTAATTATAAGAATCAAATAAAGATCACAGATGAATTTGTGTATCCAAACAACTTTATTATTTTCCTCAGAATCCAAAAAATATGTGGTCTCTACTATAAAATTTATGACCATGACATATTTTAGGATATTTCAGATAAAAAAACCTCCATTAAGAGTGAAAATATACCCTGACGGTGATTTTAGATTGTCTTGTTTTGTTCAGAAACTAAAATATTAATATCCCCTGAGGAATAGTTACTCATCTCTTCTATAAACCAAGAACATATCCTTAGTTCACCTCAATTACATAGTGATGGTTTTGAATTCTATCCAATGGCATTCACCTGGGTCAACTTTATATATATTTCCACAATTATGTTATTGGAAACTTCTATCTTTGTACATAACATAACAAACATGTTTGACATAATAACTGATGCATATGGAATCCTTTACATGCTCTATCTCTCCTCTTGTGTCTAAGGATAAATTTTCTTGTAAAGATGAATGACATGTGACATTAGAAACAATCCCTTCTTGGATATTTATATACGGAATCGTTTTTGTGTATTTTTAATATATGTACATTGACTTAGACCAATCATCCTATTGGATATATCACGATGGATCTTGATCTAAGGAATATACACTACCTCACCCATGTCCTTCATGGAGAAGAATATATTCAACCAATCTATAATATACTATAATATTGGTATTTCATTTCCAATAGGTAATATATCATTTACATTAACTTTTAAGAAAATAATTGTACTCCCAATAAATAATTTATTGAATCAAATATCACATTCATTATTTATGAAACCAAATTTTGTTATAAATTCATCAAACTAAATTTTCCATGACCTGGATTCTTTCTTTAATTCATAATTGGATCTATGCAATTTTCATAACATTATAAATTATTTTAGAGTCACAAACCCTTATGGTCATGTTATATAGATGTATTACTTAAGTTTGACATTAAAAAAAGGCTATTATGAAATCCACTTTCAAATCTCATAGTTAGGGTAGACTACTATGACAAGTCAAATTATGATAGATTTAAATGTAGAAACTAGTTAAAAGGTTTTTTCATAGTCTATTACTTGATTAAATTTGAACCCTTTTGAAACCAGTTATGCCTTATAAGCATTGAATTGTCTCTCCATGTATAGTTTCTTCTTGAATACCCATTTTCCACCAACAGTCCTTTTATCCATGGTAGGATGAACCATAATCTATAATAGATTTTGATACATGGATCCATTTCAAAATTCAAGCCTTCTTTCTACTTGGTAACTATTATGCCACTTACTACTTCTTTATAGGTTACTAAATTATTAATATCAAATAATAATTTTTCCCCATCCTTTGTGAATAGAAAACAATATATTTTTTGTTATCTAACATCTCTTTTACTCATATTTAGTACTTGTGTCTTCATAACATCTTATTCTATTAGGCCTTATTGTTATTATGAAAACTATTGTATAGCTTAATCTTGGACATTATAAAATTAATTATCACTCACACTGTCTCTTTTAAACATGTTATCCCTATATTAGAATATAGCCCACCATTCCTCAATTACCATTTTAGCATTCATATAAGAAATATCCCATTGTGGTGTTTCCTGAAGAGGTCTTAAATCTTTTTACATCCATAGACATGTACGTACGACCACACAATATTCCTTCCACTCCACAATTGGTATGGAATACTATATTATACATTAGTTGGCACCTTTTTTAGTATTTTTTCTTCTTTTAGTAATGATTATCCTAAAAATATTAACAGAATACTCACATGTCTCATCATTGATCTCACCATATCAAACAAGGTGTATATCCTCCTCTCATTTACACCATTCCATTTTAGTTTATATGGAGGAGTGAGTTGGTATAGAATCACAAAATCATATAAGTAATTAATGAAGATTTGATTAATGTATTATACACCATGGTATGAGTCTAGTTTCTTAATATTCTTACCAAGTTAGATTTAAATATAATTATTATATTCATTGAATACATAAAAGTAATCTAACTTATACCTCATTATGTAGACATATAAATATCTACTAAATCATCATTAAAAGTTATAATGTATGAGAATCCACCCATTTCATTAACTGGAATTGGTATACACACATCCGTATGAAGTAATTCAAGAATCACTTTATCCCTTTCCCCTTTACTACTATATAGAGATTTCTTCATTTTCTATTGTAAACAAACATGACATAGACTAAGTGGTTTTTGTTCAACGGAATAAAAATGTCTATCATAGTAAAATTTGGTCAAATTAGTTTCATTCACACAACCTAGAAATTGATTCCATAGTTTGGTGTGGTATGAGTCATTTGAATTAGTTTCAATAACAATTTTAATTACTGTGTTCATGTAATCTAACCATAATGACCATTCTTTAATCATAAATCACTATAACATATGCATTATTTATAATATAAGCAACACTTATTCCCAAATTGGAAAATAAATTTGTTTATTCCAAGTTTGGATACATATATATTTACTTTTTTTTGTTAAGGATAAATAATAAAAATCTTTTAAAACCAAGATCATTCCCATCAAAAGAATAAAGAGGTTGTACCCAATATCCACAATAGAATGTTTTTATCCATTGGATACATATAGATCTACCTCACCCTATGATATATTTTATAATTCACTTGGTTTCTCTATTTTAATAAATATGTGATCAACACTTTATATATCTATTACCCAATTTTTATAAAGAGATAAATTGTTCTCGATAATGAACGCACCTGAATATTCATCTTGCTTCATTACGTGGGTGTAGTTTTTCTTCATGTATCCTGTATTTCACATGAAAAATATATAATTTCTTGATCCCTTGCTTCTTCTTTAATATTTAACTTCTTGGAAGGGTGTTGTGAAGATGATTTAGTCTTTGATTTATTCGATGAGATAATTTTCTGCACATTCCATTTATTCTCCATATAAAAAAGGATTTTCATGCCTCATATCCTTACTAACATGGAAAATTGGAGTGAAATGTTTTGGGAAAGACTTTTATATTTTTTTCAAATTGAAATTAAAAAATATATAGAGGAGCTGTGAGGGAGTGGTGAAATAATGATATAATCACATCGTTATTCTAGTATCATAAACCCTAGAACCTATAAGTGCTTAATGTAACCAATAATTTTTTCTATGTGAGTCCCATCGAGAACAACATCTATTAGTTTTCTCTAAAATAACATCTTGGATATCTCAATCCATTCTGTTATTTCTCTTTACTAATAAAGACCCTAGAGATGATGGAGCAAGCTATAAGTATCTATCTCTACATGGGACTTAATGAGATCATTAGAAATATATTAAATCATTAAACAACAAACATCAACCACATAATTTGGCTCTTTATCATAGAAAATTAACTCATCTTCACTCTCTTCCCTTGTAGGTAGATCGGGAACTATAGAATATAGCACATAAGATTTCCCTTCTGGGAACAACACTACCTCTGGGTGTCTAAACCGTTTCTGGATGTTTTTTCTAGTTAAGAGATGTTATTTCTCTAAAATTAATCTTTGGGATAGTGTTTTTAAAGTTTGTTTTATTGTTATATAAAAAGTATAAGCATATTAGTAATTCAAATTATTAAAACTTATAAGATACATAATAATATTTATAGATTTTGTTAATTTTCACACTATTTTATCAAGTCTCAATGGCCCTCATCACTGAACTCATAATTTCCTATCGCTTTAGATATTCTAGTGTAAAATATTCTTATCCTTATTTTTATAACCCAATAATTAGTTTGGTCAATTATTCTAAGGTATTTAGGTAGGTAGGTATTTTCCAATTGTGGGATTGTATCTATTTGATGCATTGAGTGGACTCCCCAATCCTAAAATCCTTTTTCCTGTTTCCTGAACACTTTCCTCCAAGATACATCAATTCTACTGAGGGATAATTATATAGATTTGATTTTTTTAATTCACCACAAATATTTTATAAGAACTACCAATAAAATAATGTTTCCCAACAAGGATTTTTTAAACACTTAGTTATATGGTTTCATTATAAATCAAGTAATGACTGATTTAGTCTAACATTATATTAATTTTTGGGATTCTATATATTATGCATATATTTTTCTTTTTTTATCCTTTACATGTCTAGTGAAAATAAATTAGATTTTATTTTATGGATTTTTCCTATTCCAATAAATCATTTATAAATAACCCATTTATTTTAATTCAATAATTACATATTAAACCATGTATTTTTTTATAATTTTCTTCAATCGATAAAAAATTATAGATCGATAAGAATAAAATAAATAATTATTTAATTTTATAATGATATTATCTAATTGTTAATTTATTTAGAAAAAAATAAATCAATCACCGATTTTAAGGGGAAACTCCTTATGCTGATCTTAGGATGAGATACAACATTCCACCTATAGACCTTTGTGTCACTCTTTTTGGTTTCTTTTAGGTTCAATATTTAATTGCCTCTACCTCAGATCCACCATTATTCAAATCCAAGGCCCTTAAAATACTCCTATTATTACATATTTTTTATAACACTCACACACGTTTTAGGGGAACCAAAGGATTGGTTAAGGGGAATTTCTTAAAACAGCCTTGAACATTCGAGTCCTGCATAATAAGGAGGGACAGATGACACCTAATACATTATATTTAATTTAATAATAAATAATTGAAAAACCATTAAATTAAATTAAATTAAATAAATACAACACTGAAATTTGTCCGTTGAGATCCTATGATCGGTCATAAAAATTAAAATGATTACACATTAAAAAAAACTAGCTAGCTTTCATTATAATTCGTCCTTAGATACTATGAAAACCCTTGAATTAATATAATTAATTTTTGTATTAATAAATTAATTCATTTTATATTATTATATCAAATTTTCCATGAATTTCCATCTGCTAATATTATAAATAAAATACCCAGTTTGATTTTATATAAATCTAAATAAAATAATGAAAATATTTTTACATAGAAGAAACTTAGTGAGTAATTTTACGAACTACTTAGTATGGTTCTTATTGTATGAAATTCACTCAAAATTATGATTGTGTAAATGGAATGTGTTGTAATTTCTTGGAGTGTAATACCTAATTATTGTCATATAAAAATCATTAATATTAAATTTCGTGTACAATATATTGTGGTGATTCTTTAGTATGAAATGGAAATAGATCAATTATAGTTCCAAATATTAAAGAAACATAATTAAGCATGTAATATAATATAAAAACTAATGAATGAAAAGTACTTCAAATTATATAACCCATGAAACTCAATTCATTGAGGTTTAATGGAGAACTTAATTAAATTTAATAATTTAATATAAAAATGTAAAGTACACGAAATATACATCACTTTACCATATATCTATATTATACTCCTATAGACTTTGGGTGTTTTAATTTTAGACATTTATGATGTACAAAACATGTTGAAATAAAACATCATGTGTAATTATAGTTACATTACAACTGTCATATATTCATCTCATATGAAATAAAGTGTTGTGTTAATTACATGATTGTTCTTAACCTTATCTTCTGTTCCTTGAAAACACTTATATTACAAATCATGTTGGAAATTAGTATGAAGTGTAGTCTATAAAAGTTATTTACCACCCTGGATGGTTTAAAAATGGTTTATTTAATTCCCATTGCATGTATTTATTACATGATAACCCAAAGTTCACGTGAGAGTCTTGGTGTAGTGAACAAGGGTACATGACATGTGAAAAATGTGTACATGCCATGTATCCTTTTATTATCTACGTAGAATTACAAGAACCTTAATATAAGTTCTTCATATACTTTCTTCACTAATAATAAACCAATCTTGGATCAGTGAGAATGAAATGAAGGGGAAGATGAAGATATATCAATAACAAATTAAGAATTAATTGTGAATCTAATTGTAATTAAAATGTTATATGTGTAATGATCAACAATAAAATACATAATTTTAAATTTTAACGTGACGGTTATGATACCACTTGATGGTTCCAGGCATTGCATAAACACTTTTTATTTCTGATTCTAACTGAATAACTGTCCAATTTGATGGATCAATCACATATTATATTAGATGTAAACGTCACGAAAATTTCATTTTATTGATATAATATTGACATATAAGGTCACGAGAACCAAGAGGACCTATTTTGATATTAAATTTATAATTAATTTAAAAAAATTAAAGAGAGAATACCTCAGTCTTGAGATCGTTCTTAAATAATGGTGTTGATCATATGAAATAATTTTTGGTCTACCATCACTATCCCTGTAGGATACAAATGTGGAATGATTATAGTGGTGACCAAAACATGATCCTATGATCACCAAAAAATACTGATATATTTTTGGGTGCTAGTAAGGAAGATTGATCATTTTTTATATTCTTTTTCATTTATGAGATGATTCATTTAAGCTTAATGTGTTATCATTACAATCTCAATCATAAGATGAAGGAGAAGGAAAGAGAATCTCTAGAGAATTATTTAATCTTGAGAGAGGACTCAAGATTCCATTATTCTAATTAATTCAAAATTTTGGTCAAAAACTACATAATTTACATAATCATATATTTATAGATATATGGTTAGGGTTAAAATATTATTTAATTACCAAATAACTGTTAAATAAAATAGTAAACGTTATATGACCCCATTCCATGTAATAAAAATAATAATATTATATTATTATGGTGTGAACTAGGTGGAGAAATGATAAATATTTTTTTTCCTTCTTGAAAATTAATATTTATCACCCTACATGATCTTGGTCCATTAATCCACCCAAATATTGATTAAATGCTCAAATGAATATTTATTCAGTCAATATATAAATAAATATTTTATATATCAATGTAATTAAATTAATTAACTTGAGAAAAATTATTTATTTAATTTATGTGATAGAGAAATCATGAATAAAAATATTACATAGAATTGAGAATAATATTTGTTCCAATAATTATATTAAAAAAGAATTAATTTGAGATCAATTGAAAAGATTAGTGTGTTGAAATCTAGCCTTATTTCTCATTAGAATTTTGTAGGGTTTTCTATATTCAATGATTTATATCTAGCAATGTTCCTAGTCACCCAAGAGTAATAATATAAAAAAAATTGAAGACCACACCTTATAACTCATTGTGTAATATAATATGTTTTCATGATTTCTCATGAAGAAGGTTTCACACCATTTCCATCAACCTATATTCTTGATACATCTTTATTTGGATGTCTAAAATAAATTATTCATTGCACTAAAAAGTATAATATAATGTAATGGTTCTAGATTAATAAAAGGCTTGATATATAAACATACACGAATATAGAAGGGGAAAATATTTCCTTAACATATTCATTAATAATATGTCATTCATGAACTACCCAATGCAACCAATATCCAGTTAAAATATGGAATAATGATATTGGGTAGTAAATTCAAGTTCATAAGTCATGACATGCATTATTAATAATCTTTAATTATAAGGACTATGATGCACACATAAATATGTGAATATTAAATGAAACATAAACATTCATGATTCTTACTGGAGGGTCTTTTCTGATAATCATTCATATTAGATATTACCATGTGAAAATATCATGAGATGCAACCTCCTCTTATTTTGATTACTAACACCGGATAATCAATATACCATGTTCCCCATCATATAATGTTATCCAATCATAGAATGAGGTTTATGAATATCTTCCTGTAATTTCAAGGTTCTCATCATTATAGGTAACTTATATGACCTTTTCAATGTGATAGATTCTCTATGAAATTATTACATTAATGTCCTGCGGAACAGTGAATGATATCAAGTAAGATACTAAAATTAATATCCACTTATTTGAATATACATGTAATTTAAATCATGAAATGTATGTTCAAGAACACCAACTCCAACACATGATATATATTTCTATAAACAAATAACATTTTTTTGTATAAACTTTAGTTCTGGGTGCGGCAAAATAACTTATCGGTTTAGGGACAGACTCAATAATTTTCTGATTGAAGTGATATATGAGGATGTACATGATGTGGGATCCACAACCAATCGGTATTTATTTCTATAAAACATAACAAACAAACTATAATCAAGTATATATTTAATGTTAAATTTAAAATTAATTTAAATTGATATAAATAAATAATACTGCATTCATGATACCTTTCTTCGATGAAGATGTTGATTGTCCAAAACCCTATCAGTCTACCAATATTTCACTTTTAATATCATAGTTTTTAATCCCTCTAAAGATGATCAACATGTTATCCTTTTATCTCTGAACAATTTCAATATATTTTTAGGCACTAGCACGATAGATATACTATTTTACGATGTTCACCTTGAATCATTATGATGATTATTTAAAGGTTAAAGATACATCCTTGCACTCACATTATTGATAATATGGAGTGGAGAGGATAATATTTTTATCTTGATAGAATAAGTGCAATTGTATAATTTTATCTTGAGAGAGAGATCAAGATTTCGTTATGCACAATGATTCATCAACAATTGATCAACTCTAGAACAATAAACATAATAGTCTATTTATAGAGTTATGAGTTTTGGTTAAATATTATTAAAATATGTATGAGACCATAATAATTTATTAAACCAATAAATTACCACATTACATATAATAATAATGTTATTATTATTTTCTCACAGTGTGTGATTTCTATAAGAATGTGAAATATTATATTACCATCATGATAATTAACAATTTTTATTAGAACATTTCTTAATCTTATAATCCTCTTATAAATTTATCAAATAATCGAATAAATATTATACATTCATGTAATTATATAATTTAATTTTGAATACATATATATTTAATTTATACGATCAATAAATCCTAAATAAAATAATTCATCAGACATGAGAATAATATTTATTCAAATAATCAAATTCCAACATAATTTAATTCAGATAAATTGAAACTCTTAGTGTGTGATTATATTATATTCTTTCTCATTGTAATTTTGTCGGCATTCCTAAAGTTCAATTTTACTATATTTAATTTGTTCACATAAAAAAAGAGGAATAAGTTAATTTTACCACATCAACAACCACATATGATCCTAGAATGTGTATTATAATCCATTTATCTTAATACCTTATCAAGGATGTTTCATACTTTTGATATATATCATTATTTTTTACAATTAATGATCATATCTACATCACCGTGGACATGGAATTTATTTTTATGATTCCATTCCAATAAAAGTCGCCTGAAATTTACTTCCATAAATATAAGGGACAAATCCTTCCATAAATTATTAATTAATAATATATCAATCCTGATGAAGCCAACACTTTATACATCACATGAACATAGTGAATCATGGGTTTTATTTATACATATATGTGCATTATTTATTATATGTATTAATGATAATTATAATTTTTAAGGACCATTACAGATGCTTGTAGATAAGAATATCAAATTACACACAAACATGATTGAATTCCAATTGGAAGGCCTTCAACATAATCTCTTGTCTTGGTGATCACTATGTGTGAACTTCATGAGATGAATCCTCATCCTCTTATGAGAACTCACACCTGATTTTTGAAATATTATATGTGTTATCACAATTTTAATCATAACAGTGTGAACGAAAATTTAATATAAATCACCAAATAATCTCAAGGTTCTTATCATATTGGATAACTACTATGTCCTTTTATTATGTGATAGATACCCTTGGAAAATATAACATTAAATTCTTGAAAAATTATAATTAATATATGATAAGATATATTTAATATTCACTTATTTGAATATAACTAGTAATCAAAAGTGAAAAATATTGGGTTTAAGGACACAAGCTCCAATTTTACTAAAGCCAACTAAAATGAAATTTAGCCTTCTATCTCTCAAATGAAGGCCATGTTTCTACTGAGAAAGGGTTTTTAAGGGATCCACCCCATTATCTTCCATGATAATTATTCTCACTAAAACATCACCTATTTGAGAGAAATCTATCATGAGATGATATTTTCTGAGAATGTGCTTCATCTTCTTATGTGACCGTGGTTATTTTGTGTTAGGCTCCACTGTAGTATTATCATAATAAACAATTATTGGGTCTTTATTTCTAGGTACCACATATATAACATGGGTAAAATTACATATATATACTCTTTCTATAGCTATATCATAATCTATAATCTAATCATAATCCAAGATAGATTCATCAACAACTGCTTTATTTGAGATATTACAACTCATGATTCCCCCATTGATTGTTAATATGTATCTGAACTCTGACTGTATATCATCTTTAATTTTTTGGAAACTAGAATTTATATACCACATGATAATTGGATCCTCATATCCTTTATATACTAGGAACAAATTCTTTTTTCACCTTAGATAATTAAGGATAGTTTTGACATCCATCCAATGGGGTCTCCTATATTTGACCAATAATTTACCTTCTACACATATGGCATAAGTAAAATCTAGTATGGTACACAACATGGGATACATGATAAACCCAAGAACCAATTCATATAAATTAATTATCATTGTATATCTCACCTCATGTGTATAAGAACACATTTTCATTTAAAGATGAAAACCATGTGACATTAGAAACAATCCCCTCTTGTATTTTTCCACACCAACTATCCATATAATATTTTAAATAAATGCACCTTGAATTTGACATAATATACTCATAAATATACCTTGATGGATCATGATCCTGAGAACATATGATGCATCACAAAATTATTTCATATAGCATCATGTATTTTGCCTTATTTTAATGGTCTATATGACATGTTTCTTATTTAGAGTAAGTAATATATAAGTGACATAAACTTTTAGGAGAAAACTGAATTCTCAATAAACCATTTTTTGATACATGGCTCACATTCATTTCATATATAACAAAATTAAATTATGGATTTCTCAAAATGAATCTTCCATTACATAGATGTCTAATTTAATCCATATATGCATATCTACAACTTCCATAATTTACTAGGTACTAAACTGACAATGAATTTCTAGTTTATTATTAAACACCCATTTGGAACAAACATTTTTTAAATAAACAGGAGGATCCACCAAAATATAGAATTTCTTTTTGTTCATGGAATCCAATTTAGAATTGGATTCCTCATTCCATCTAGTAGTATATGTTCCATTTAGTGATTCCTTATAGGTTAGAGGATCATTATTATCAATTATTTACTTGAAAACCATATATTTTAGGTTCTGTAACCTCTCATACACTCCTATGTAATACATATATATCTGTAATAGATTCTTCCATAGGGATTTTTGGAACTTGTTCCAATACCAGATCATGTGTATCACAAGCATGGACATTATTGAAGTATATCTCACTCCCATTATCTCTTTTCAATGCATATTTCCTCTTAATGAATATGGAATGTGATTCCAATTTTTCCTCTTTATTAAAGTGGCCATAAAGTTAATATCCCCCTCGTTCCATGGGGTATCCAATAAAGATACACTTTTTTCATCAGGGTTTATGTTTATTTTCAGATGAGGCCTTATTAAACACATTGCATCACCATAGATATAATTTTGAAAACATTATTTTCTTTTTACTCTATAATTTGTATAATATACCATCTTACACTTTAGTTGGTACTGATTTTATTATGTTCACTTCTGTCTATAATTCATATCCCCAAAATGACAATGAAATATTTACATGATTCATTATTGATTTTTCCATTTATTATAAGGTGTGGTTCCTCCTTTCACTTACCACATTCCACTAGGGTGTATAAGGAGGAGTGATTTCAGATAAAATCTCATACTCCCATTAATAGTTAATAAATTTTTGACTAATATATTATCCACTATGGTATGAGAAAAGTTTTATAATCTTCTAGTCAAGATAGTCCCCTACCTAATTCTTGAATATTATGAATTTTTTAACGGATTTCATATTTTACCTCATTAACTATGTATATCTATAATTAATAAAACCATCAGTAAAAGTTAATAAATATGAGTACCCACCTCTTATTTCAACCAGGAATGGTCAACACATTTCGGTGTGAACTAAATATTGAAGATCTATGGCCCATTCACCTTTTCCATAGCTAGGTTTGGTATGAGTCGTGTGAATTAAAATTGTTATATATTTCCAACACTTAGTTCTCATAATCTAATTCATAAATACCAATATGTAAATATTGTTTATCGTAACATATGATTTACTTATCAAAGAAGAATCTTTCACATCCAAACCTGAAAATAAATCCATCGATATCTAATTTAGATATAGGAATAATGTTTTTTAATCCAAGACACATAGTAATAATTAAGAATAACAAAGATCATTTTTTTCAGTAATGTTTTGTGGTGGTCTCTAGTGGCCAGTGCTTCCAACATAGCTTGATTTTGAGATTGAAAATCCACCTCAACCCATGATACTTTTTGAAATTTGATAGGAACATGAATTTATATAAAAATGGGAGAACCCCACATGATATCCAATTCCCAATTCATATAAATTGAAAGGTTACACTTGATAAAGAACATAAATAAAGCATCATTTTTCTTGTTTCCTACAATGTAGTTTTTCTTACAGTGTCCCTTATATAAATTCCAAAAGTAGGCACCATCTTTATCTTGTATTCCCAAATTGATCTTACTCTTCTTGGAAGATTTGTTTATAGAATCCTTTGACTAGGACATGGACTTGGTTCTCTATTCATTGTCTTTCCTCTTAATAACCACAATGTTAAAATATTTTTCATGATTCATTCCAATATCATTCAGGAGAATTAAGGTGAGGAGATATGGGAGTGGCTTCAATATACTATTCATGTTGAAACGTGAAATAATGTTATAAAAGATTCAAGGAAGTGAGGTGATAGTGATATTAGTATATAATTCATCATGTATTTTAAACCATAGAATTTATAGATTCTTGATGTACCATATCATTTAGATATGTGAGGTCCATCTGACACACTATCTCTAACATCATACATGAAGAATGCCTTGGATATCTCAAACATTTCTACTCTTTCTCTATCAGGATAAAGATCTTATAGATGACTAATCATTACATATGAATTTATAGTCTCATGTGATTTTTGAAGTTCATTGGACATGGAAGATAAAATTAAACACTATACTTATACCACATTGTCCAACACATATAACTTCTATTCCTAGAATAGTACGATGTGCATGAACATGTACTATTCTAAGAAGTTTGTTCTAGTTATTATATTTTCCTTTTCAAAGATTGTTCAGAAGGATAGTGTTCTATTGTTAAAATTTACATTTCATTTGTATGGATATTATAGTGGTAAGGATTCATATTCCGATTATCATAACCCACAAAGTTTTTGGAAAATTAATCAACGTCATTTTAGAAGGAAATTATTTTTCAACTGCAGGATTGCAGCTCCTTTATCCATTGGATGGACTCCTCAATCCAGAAACCCTCACTCAAATTTACTTAACAATCAACTCTAAGTTACATAAAATCTTTCCAGGGATACTTCTATTGATATAAAATAGTTAATTCAACTCCAAAATTTCATAAGAAATCTTCTATAAAATTAATTTCCCCAAAAGGGTAGACCAAAACATAGTTCTATGGTTTCATTCTTATTTATGTAATGGAGGAAATAGTCTGACTTCATATTTAATTGTGGGACATTATTTATTATACATAAATGTATATTGGTTTAACCTTTTCATATATTTTTAATATTACATGAACATTACTTTATGGATTAACCATATTAAAATTTACAAAATAGCCATTTATTTTAATTCCATAATTATATATTAATCAATATATTTATGTGATCATGGTAATCTATCCATTAAATAAATCATACATAATAAAATAAAATAAAATAAATAAATAAATTACATGATCATGGATTTATCAAATATTTGATTTATTGAGGAAATAATAAATAAAACAATAACCCTAGGAAATAACTCAGTGTCCCAGACATGGAATGAGTTAAAAAATCCCACTAGTTTATTTATGTATTTACTGAGTTGGTTTCACCTTTATTCCATTGGGAACTACCTCAGCTTTAACTTATATTTGAACTGACTCCACTTGCCTTCAAATAATCATTTAATTACATATTTATTATAACTCATATGTAGGTAAGTGTAAATAAGGATTATTTAAGGGTAATTACATAAAACAACCTTGTACACACATGTCATACATAATAAAGGATAGTGGGATGAAACACAAACCATTATATTTAATTTAATATTATGTAATTGAGAGAACATGAAATCAAATAAAATAAAATAAAACCAACACATATAGGTTTGGTCAAAGATCATGATTATTAATACACATTCAATGAATACACATTCAAAATAACTAGCATGAATTAATTTCAATTCATTATTTAATACAATATGATGTGCATGAATTAATATGATTAATTAACATATTAATATATTAATTCATTTCATTTAATTCTATCCAAATGTCCTGGAGATTCCCAAACAATGTTGTTTTTAAATAAAATAAATTATGTTATTTTTTTAAAAAATTTAATCAAATAGTACACAACTGATTACTGTGGCGAAACATAGAGAGTATGTGTCTAAACTACACATTATGGTAATTCTTGTTAATAATACAGTTGCACAACATATTACATACATGAAAAGTATCATAATTTGAAAATGTGTGCTATAAAATTAATGACACACACAACACATGGAAATTATATTTTAGGAATAATTTAATGGATTCTAATTATTTATCATACTATGACCATACATAATTTATAGTTTAAAATATTATGTGTAATTAATGAGGCATTTAATTAATATAATATAAAACCTATTGACTAACGTGTACTACTAAATTAATGAATCTTGTATCTGAGTTTGATGATGTTTAATGGAGGAATAAATTAATTTCATTTATATTTAAATTAATTTATGTTTTGTACAGTCTGACATGACATGTATTCTGTATAAATGGGTATAAAATAATTATTCACAAAGACATAATTAATCTATGTTTGACTTAATTACATGTTATGAGAATTAATTACATTGTGTGGAAATTAATTACCCTAGGTGTGTATTAGTCACACCTCATGTGTATTATTTAGTCATCCATGAATTAATTACCCATACTCTTTTGACCACACAACCACCATGTCGGTGGGGTTAGATGTCATATTGGAATGTTACATGCCAGGTAACCCTAAAACCTTACGCCACCTCTGGATGGTTCCTAATTCATTCATTATTTATTTTTTAACTAGTTCTTAGTTATATGAATGATAAATAAATAGAGTAAGAAGAGATATCACCTATTGGATTTGATTGAATGAAATGAAAAACTAACTTTAAATGAATACAAAGATCAATAATAATTAAATAATTATAAATTAAACATGACACTTTGACACCACTTATTGGTTTTGTTCACAATAGAGGTTATTGTCAGGGCTGATACCAACTCATTAATCATCAAATTCAATGTATATTCTATGATTTAGATGAAGTGGGAGTTATGACCCATCAAAAACTTTATTATGAATCTTAACAACCACACCGAAAGTAAGGGGAACTATTAAGTTAAATTTATAAATAATTTAAAAATATTGGAATAAATAACACCTCAGTCATGAGATCTTTCTTCAATGAAGATGTTTATTATCTAATACCCTTCCAATATAGAGCCATTCTATTATAGGATCCATCGGTAGATTTTCTCTAGCGGTGATCTACACATTCCCCTCTGATCTTTGAAAAAAACTAATGGATTTTCTAGTTTTGGTATAGTGGATCGATTATTCTTTAGTGCTCACCTTGATCGCTGGGATGATTAGTTTAATCCTAAATAAATGTACTTAAAATATCATTCTTAAAAAGGTAGAGGTCCAGGTATAATATCACGTTCTTGAGAGAATAAACCCTAGAGAGTTCTTAGGTCCGGAGATAGATCTCTATACTTCATTGGGCATAAAATTTCTATAATTATTGATAAAATCAAGCATAATAAACATAAAAATATATTTATTGAGATATAGGTTAGGGTTAAATATTATTTAACTACACATATTCCATTAATAATATATTAAACACTAAAATGGCCCCATTCCATGTAATAATTATTTTATTATTACTTTCTCATGGCATATGCCTATTGGAATAATGATAAATATTATTAACGATCCTGCAAGTAATTGTTTATTAATGGCCCTCATCATGGTCTACTTTCCATCCTCTACATTTATTGAATACCCAAATAAATATTAAATATTTATTCAATAAATAAATAAATTCGATATATATATAATTAAATTAATAACTTCTGACTAAATATTCATTTAATTAAGTTTATCAATAAATCCTGAATAAAATTGTTCATTAGTCTTGGGGAAAATATTTTTTTCCCAATTTTAGAATTTAAATATAACATAAGTGAGATTGAAAAAAAATAAATGTCTCTCCATCTATGATTCTTCCCCATTTTCGTTATATTGACATGCCTAAAGTCCAATATAACTGTCTAAAAACTATCTAAGGCACCCTAGAGGAAGAATTTAATGTCACAACATCGAAAACCATATATGAATGTATACTCTTTAAAATAACCCTCTTTTTAGATATCTCATTAGCAGGTTTTATACTGGTTTCTTCAACCTTAATGCTTGATATATCAATCTTTTATTATCTAGAAAAAACATGTCTACATCACAATGACCAAGGAAATTATTTTGATGGTCCAATCCCAATCATAGTGTCGAAATATTAACATCCATAAATGGATCGGATAAATCCTTCGTCGACTTATTACGTAATAAAATATTGATCATGACATACTAAACATATCCTACTTAGTATTAACATAGTGGTTCATAGGTTTTGACAGTAAATTTATGTAGGTGAGTCACAATATGTATTAATAATAATCATAAATTTTTATGACCATACTCGAGATAGGAATATATGATGACATAAAAACATATGAAATTCATATTGATGAGTATTTCTTAATAATATATAGTCTTGGAGATCAGTAATTACAATCTTCATGAGATTCATCATTATCCTCATACGACCAATCACACCTGACAGTCCACAAACTATATGCCCCATCATAGTTCTTTATCCTCAACACAGGACAAAACAATTAATAGATATCATCATAGCATCTCAAGGTTCTAATAATACAAGAGAACTTCTATAAACTATTTTGATGAAAGAGATACCATAGGACATTATCACATTAAATACATGTAGAATAGTGATCAATATGTGATATGATATATTTAATATTTACCTCTTTGAATTTGAATAATAAACTAAATTAGAAACTAGTTGGTTCAAGGACACCAACTCCAACATAAACCTCAATACATTAGATATTTAGGTAGATAAGCATGTAAATATTATCAAATATGAATCATGTATGGTATCTCCTTTCCCAATCTATTATATCTATAGAATAATCACTATTCCTATGGTATCATATCTAATAGGTTTTCCTAACTATGTGTTGCCTATATCAAATTCCAAATATGAGGAACTTTATGCTTAAGATCACCTCAATACTTACTTTCCTTATATAAGAAAATACAGGGGCACCCAAATTAGGCATGACTTACTCCCGTGGATGATCGATATCTTGAAAGGTGTTTACATTGAATGAAATATAACACATTATATTTTTAGGAGAATTTTATTATCACCATATTATCACATGATATTTCCTTTTAATGTATGAATGATTCTAATGATTTATCTTGGAATCGAATTCATTCGACAAAATCAGTATTTTTAAACCAAATTGATGCATAACTCTTTACACAACTTATATCTTGTGTTACTAACCCAAATAAAAAACCAACAATATTCGTACACATCCATGTGAATCCTATGAATAAACTACATGAAAAAAAATGAGGTAAAGACTTAAAATCATATAAAATTGAAAATCCCCATAAGAGTAAGATTAGAGTGATAGATAACTGACCACCACCTTTCATGAAAAGGTATAGGCCTCTAGGTCAGTGAGCATTCCAAACCAATGTTCCTCTACCAAAGGTAACTTTAGTCGAGAAAGAACTTAATTCAATCTCAATTCTAGATCATAATGCCATTATAAAAAAATACTATTTTGTAGTGTTTTAAACCTCTATTAAAGCATTTCATGAATCATTTCGTGGTTGTTTCGAGAACCGTTGGAGATCGTTTAGTGGCAATTTTATTATTTTTTATTTACATTTTGTTTTTTTTTTTGTTTTTTATCCTACCATTCATGCATAAGGAATTCATAATATGCATAAATTCTTCATATATTTGTGTTGGGTGAGTTTTGAACATCTTATCTCTCAGTTTTTCTACAAATTCATTACTAGTTCAATAAGATCATCATTTAGTGAGTAACAAGTATTTAACATTCATATATATATATATATACATATAAATATATATACATAAATAATACGTTTGAGGAATAACAATAATAAACATTAAAAAACCAATAACAAATAATACATAACCAAAAAAAATAAAATAAATAAGTTATAATTAAAAAAATGATTAATAAATAATAAATAGTAAATAATAAATAATAAATAACAAAATAAATAGTAAATAATAAATAAATTATAAATAAATGTTAAATAATCACTAAATAATAAGTAAATAAAAAATAAAAAATAAATAAAAAATAAATAAATAATCCATAAATTATAAATGATTAATAAACTATTAATAATTAATAAAGTAATATATGATAAATATTTAAAAATAAATAAATATTAACAATAATAAAAATAAAAAATAATAAAATAAAAAATAATAAAACTAAATATATAATAATAAATTAATAAATATATAACAAATAATATGTTAATAATTAATTGAATTATAAATTAGTATATAATAAATAAGTAGTAAATAAATAAAAAATAAATACATAATAGATATGTATTAAATAAAGAAAAAATAATAAATAATAAATAAAGAAATAAAGAAATAAATAATAAATAATGTAATATTGAATAATAATTAATTTCTAATAATATAAAAAAATAACTACATAATAAATAGGTAAAAATTTATAAATCAATATATAATAAAAAATAATAAATTATTAATTAACAATTAACAAATAAAAATTGATAATTAATCAATAAGAAATATAAAATAATAAATATAAAATATAAAATAAGAAGAAATAAATAACAGATAAAAAATAAGAAATTAGAAATTAGAAATTAGAAATTAGAAATTGGAAATTAGAAATAAGAAAAATGATATATATATATATATATATATAATTGCATATAATTTATTTAAATAATGTTATATATATCTTATAAAAATATAATAATATAAATAAATTTACAATAATATATGTAAATACTATTATGGAGACACACACACACAAAGTAACATAATACATATATATATATATATATCAACATCATATATATAAATATACTTAAATAGATATATATGTGTATATATATATACATATAATGAAATTTACATAAATATATATAAATTCACACACGTATATATTTGAACATTAATTTAAATATATATATATATAAATAGATAAATTTAAATATGGATATATATATATATTTACCCTCACAAAATACATAAATATACAAACAATAATATCTATAAATATTTGTAAATGTATATAATTATTGAAAAATAAGAATAAATAAATAAAAATATATAGGCATAGATACGATATATAATTTTATGTAAATATTGGTAAAATTGTATAAATTATAAATAAATATAAATAAATGCATATAAATATATATATATATATATAATAGATAATAAATCACCAAAAGAATGAAATCAATGATAATTGTAACACCATAAAATTAATAGTAATGTAAATTTATGTAATAAAATTACAAATAACCTAACAAGAACATGAATACACTCTTAAACGCTAATATTATCACATAGAATGTTAAAAAATCATGGTATATGAAAAATAACATAGTTTTTGAGGTCATATAGGCCTTTTTCACCGTAAAAAAATATTTACCAATATTCCACTATATTATATAGTGTGTAAATTTCACAAGTTTTGATTTGAAATCTAAAGACGTGAAAAGAGACTCTGAATCATAAGTTTTGGTCATTTGATGTTGAGTTTTGATTTCTAACTCCTCTTAAAATAGTAATAAATTTATTCTATTAATTATTACCAAACATTTATTTAATTGTTTTTTATTTCATTTCACAAAATTTGATTTTACTAGTTTTGGAGCAAAAAAGGACACAACGAGTAAATGTTATTGTCATTTGATGTCGAAGTCTAATTTTCAACTTATCCTATAATTAGTTAATTTTTCAAATAAATACTAACTAATAATTATAAATAAATAAGAATTAACACATAATAATAAAAAAATAATTAATATTAATAATTAATATTAATAAATAATAAATATTTATAGTTAATAATAATTAGTTTTTACTTATTAAATATTTAATATTTTCTTCAATTAATTTAAAAGAATATTTTTGAAACCACTATAAAAATAAATTAAAAAATTATTTTAGTGATGTTTTTTTAAAAAACCATTGCTAAAAAACATTCATGAAATATTTAGCATCAGTTTTGTAATCTGTTTGGAAATTCAATACTTCTTGAAGTGTGTGTATAAACTATAATTAACTTCTTAAATCAATATTATAACCCAATATAGTGAAAAATTCAATATAGAAGAAACTAAAACTATTATCATACCTATCATGTAGATACTTAGATGCTTGCATGAAAATTTAAAGTATTAGCGTAACACATTGAAATAAAACATACATATAATCCTAATATAAAAATTATCTTCATGAATAAAAAACTAAATAAAAAAAACCGAGGAATTAAAAAATTTATACATGAGATAAATAATTTATGAGCAATTCAATAATAATGAAATTATAAACACTTTATATCTATGAATTATGGAAATTACATACTTAAATATAAACAAAAAATTTATAATTTTACTATGCATTGTTGTAAATCCATAATTAAATAAATTTATACAATTTATATTTATTAATAATACAAACTCATCATAATATCCTTTGATATAGAATTCTACAAAAATATTTTATATTAAATGAAATATGTAAATTTTTTATTCCAAATCTATCACATAAACAATTTACATAATGTTACTCCCAAAATCATGGTCACCCAATGTTTATGAGTTAGTTATTACATGGTAATCATGTTACATGATATTACATTACTAAGATCAATGTTTAGTAGTCCTCAAGAGAGTACATACATAAATATAAGAATACAACAAGACATTTTACAACATTGAATACAAGCCTTTATTTGTTAATGATATCCCTATAGAAGATCATATATGGTATTCCATTTCATTACCTATGGAAATTGGAATCAAAATTAAACGGTGCTCTCAAATTCTTAGTAAAGGAAATTTTATATTTGAAGCAAACATGACATAAAAATGACAAAAAAATACAACAAGAATAGAAAAAAAATAATTCCATATAAGTTACTACATAAGAATGTAAATGTATTAATTAATCACATGGATATAAATAAATGATCACATAATGAAGGAAATTAATAATGTTTAATTTTAACAATAAACCATCGAGGGGGTGTGGTAGGACATCATACATAAAGGGTTAGGATGTTCCCATTTCCCTATTATATTTTTCTCATGAGACCTACTAGTGCACTAATGTGATATTTAATTATGGGCCTCAGACCTCACATGAAATTATTAATCATTCTATTATATATAAAAATTATATAATAAATATATGGAATAATATTAAAGAATGAACAACTTAGAACTATTTATCCTCATTTCTAAATGAAGTATGTCTTATAATCTTTTCCCATATAAAAAAATGATTATAAAAGCATGAAAAAATAATTCCCCAGCCAATGAATTAATAATTATATATAGGTGAATTCCCATAAAAAATATTAAGGATTATTAGAGATTTTAATCTAAAAATTAGAACCCCTATCATGTGAAGAATATAAAAATTGTAGTTATTCATAACTTACAGAGACTAAGATAATAAAGTTTTTTATGAAATCAAATACATGTTTTTACAATCATAGGAGACCAAAAAATTATATTAAAATTGTTATTTTTGTTTTATAAATATCTATTTATTCATCTAAACTAAATCCCTTGGATGTTTCAAAGAAGGTATGTAGTTAGGCCCATTTTTGTACCGAGTGAGGATCGAGTTAATAATTAACTGACATTTTTAGGGTTATTACCCCTAGGTAGATAAGATTCATATCATGATTCCAATTTTTTATATCCATTTACAGATGAAATTTATATTAAACCACACAGTCTTTATATTTCTAAATGTTTTGGATGTTTTCCTTTATTAAGATATATCCCCAAGATTTCCAACAATGTTTGAGCATTATAACTTCTTAAAAACATCGAATTATGTGAGAGAAATGGGAAAAACATGGAAATTATATATTAAGGAAAATGCATAAAATAATATTAAGGAAATATTTTTTAAGTATAATGTGAATTTAAAAGGATAAAATAATGTAAATGAAAGATGGAATTCGAAAGAGAGTGAAAGTGCGTCCTTACCACTCTTGCGCTTTATGGCCAAATGTTGGACCTTTCTACCAACTTAACACTTAAATAATTAATACGTGGATGATGGAAGGAATCCTTGAGAGGGATATGAGGAGATAAATTTGAATTTGGTATGGTATAAATGAGATTAGGGGTGGGTATTTATATGTGCGATGATTGAATTTCATGAAATAAATTGTTGATGTATTTATTTCTCAACTATCTTTAGTCCTCTACAATCCCCATAGTTCCCCATTACCACCCTTTGGGATCTATTATATTTCTTAGTGTAAAAATATTCTAAATAGAACCACCTTATTTATGTTGACTCGTTATTAATAATATATGATGTCATATTTCCCCATATTTCACCATTTTTACAGTATTTTACTATTTTTATCAAAATTACTAATATTCCCCAATTAGATAATTTATAAATCATAAATAAAAATATGAAATATATTTTATCAAATAAATCATCTAATAATGTACATTATAGATTTTATATAAAGATGTATTGTTGAATAAAAAATTATTATTATAGTAAACACCCTTTATTTCAAAAATAATTTACACTTTAATACTACCTAGACTCTAGATACATAACCCCCCAATCAAACCAACATAAATCCAATGGTTAGGGTCTGAAATGGTATTACTTTAATTGGGTTTATTGACTAACATAGATTTATTAGTGATATCTACTTACATGAAGTTATCCCGTAGAGGATTCTATTCCAACCTCAGTTGTGGAAGTTCAACTTGGGATTTTTGAATGGATAACCCCAATGGTACCTCCTAGTTCATAGTATATGATAAATGAAACCCATATAGGAATTTTTATTGGTTTAATCCATGGCTCCTCATTATTTTTTTATTAACTCTTATCATTACCTTTAATATACAATAACCCCAATAGTTACTTTTTAATGGTTATACCCCCAACTGTCAAAATTATCAATGGTCATAATGCCCAACAATCGTATTAGAAAATGATCATAATGGAAAAAATAATATTTACTATAACTTTCTATATGATTGTCCAAACTAATCCCACAAATAATAACTCTAATCAATATTCCTATATCATAGATTGTATTGTTTTTCTTTTATACAGTTCTTATTATAGTCTTGATTTTTATTAGGGAATACCATCTAAGATAAATCAACATTATATTTTTCTAATTTTTTAATATTTTTATTTATAACAGCTTTTGTAAATTTATATCTTTATTTGTAATAAATTATATTGTAATAATCCTTTTTTTGTTTCTTATTGTAATTTTATCGACTCTTACATTCTCCCCTTATAATAATTTATTCCTAAAAATTTTAAATCATTAGATAAAAAACCATGTATAGTATTTTATCATTGTATAATTTAGATCCCATGTGGCCTCTTCTAGTTTATGGTTTCTCTAAATAACATTCACATGTTTAGTTATTCAATTTTGTAGCACCTTCTCTCTCATTTAAATAATCCAAATTAGCTCTTCATTATATGACATGTCTATCTCCAATTGAAAATAATTTACCATTAAATCTTGGTAAGAGTTTAGTATATGTTTACTTAAATGTGATATAAGGAATAATTTGTTCAATTGGGACATGTTAGTTGTCATAGATAAAATATATTCAACACATCTAACATCTAATATTTCAAATGGACCAATATACTTTGTACTTACCTTACATTTATTTCCAAATCTCATAACCTCTTTCCATGGAGATGTATTTACAATGTCATTTTCCCCCACTTGAAATTAATGATCCAAACACTGGTTGTTTGAATTGCATTTTGTTTCTTTTAATTTCCATGATATTTTTATTGATAGATATCACATTTCCCAATGTTTCTTCTACAAATTATATGCCTAAAAACTTCATTTATTTATTTTTATCACAATAGGTCGGAGTTCAAAATATCATTCCATAAAAGGAATTATATGTGGTGACCATTATAATTAAGTGGTAATTATTATTTTATTCAAACTCCATTACAGGTAAATATTTATCTCAACTTCCTTATAAGTCGGTTGAATATGAACTTAGAATATACATAAATCTTTGGATAGTCGTTTTAGACTATTCTTCCATTCGAGTGTGATAGGACACACTAAAATTAATCTCTCTGTTTAAATCCTTTTGTAGAATCCTCCAAAATCATGATGTGAACCTCAATACATGATCAAGAAATATTTATAATGGTGTTCAATGATGTCTCAGAACATAATTTATATAAGACCTCATAAGTTGATCTAGAGTAAAATCATTTTTATCTATATGTAAATGAGATGATATTATAATATGATGAATAATAAACCATTTTTATTATTAACCATGGATGCATTAGGAATCTTAGAGATAAAAACCATAATAATTATATTATACTTCAACTTTTGTATAGTTAAAGTATGCATAATCACATTAAATAGTTATCATTCAACCTTCACATGTTGGCATACTAATAATTTCACAATATAACCCATAATCATTTGCTTCATATTTTTTAAACATAAATTATTTTAGATATCTCTATACAACTTGGTGATATGATGATGTTTAGAAATGTTTTACTTATGGTTCTTATATAGTATTTATCATTTCACCTCTATCATTAATGGAACAAATAACCTCTTAAAAAAAATAAAACTCTATAATCACCAATGATAAACTCTGATATTTTCCTATTCCTCACATATTCTATATACTTTTGTAGGGAATTATAAAAAATTGAGATTTCTTAATTCTGTATAATATAAAATTAAGTAATTACATGGAATATGAATGATTTTCTTCCTTCCATCAAAATATCCATGTTGATCATTACTAAATCCTTGAGAAATGGATCATTCTCCACCATCATCATCAATAATATACCACAATATTTTCAATATAATGCATATGCTGCTGTTTTATCATTCCCATGATGATAATATGTATCACAATAAAAATATATGATTAGTTTTAATAATATCCTCTACCTTATATTAAGATATTTTTGAGTAAAAATTTACTTCAAAATAATTTGATTGGTGTATATACCACACATCCCCCTATAGGGATAGTGTATCATTATATTTTGTGAAAATATCACAAATTCAAACTCTTAAGCACAATGGGGATAATTGATCTCATTATATTTCAACTATCAATATACATATTCCACAACTCTATTATTTTTCATTAGAACTAATGAACGACCCTTAATTGATGCCTCATCATAAGTAATAAACCCTTATTTACTAGTTATAAGAGCCAATATAGGTGAATTAACCAATATCCTACACCATTCCTCAGATCTATCTTCACATTATTTTTTCCATGTGAATTTGACCCACATACACATTAACAAGGTCAATATATCACCTAATCGATTGAAATTTTCAGAAAACTAATTATAGTATCCTACTATTGTAGGAAAACTATATATTTCAGTTATATTAGTGGGATGTTGAAATTCTTTAACAACCTCGTTTTTAAAGGTTTAAAAATATGACATCCTTGGATATAACATTCCAAGGAATGAAAATTGTTGATTCCAAAAATCATATTTACTAATCCATCACCTTTAAGATATCCTCCTTATTTACCGTTCACTAATGATATCCATCGAATAGAAAAATCATTAATAGTACCTAAATCCACGAAGTTTACCAAAAATTAATAATATGTACTTTTTATTTATAGTAATTCTACTAATTTCCCTTTAATCAACAAAAAACGTCATTAAACCATTATTTGTCTTCAATAATAAAATAGGTGCTCCCCAGGGTGAAACATTTGGATGAATGTTACCTTCTTATCATTATCCTTATAATATATTCATTAATAAAACTAACTCCACCTAATCCATTCAATAAGGGGGATCAGATATGGGGTTTTCATTAGGGATTAGATCATTAAATAATTCATATTCTTGATCTTAGTTAAATACATTTAATTTATTAAGAAATAAATGGAAATATTATTTCCAATGGGCACTAATTCTGTTATAAAAACCCACATTAACCTTATAGACTAAATTTCGTCTATTTTCTCCTCAAATATTTTATTAATATGAGATACTAGTTGTGGTATTGACAAGATTCTTGTAATGAGATCTCCCTTAAACAAATTCACCACATACCTACCACAAAAATTATAAATTTTTACACTCTATATCATTTCATTATTTTTCATCTGAGATCTAATACATCCCTAATATTAAATAAAAACAACCATAGTTATTATAATTAAATTTGAAACTAGACAACACTCATTCATTCTAATTTAAATTTCTCGGTATTTCATTATTAAAGTAAAATTAAATTTTTTTGTTATAAGTGATATATTATTACTCAATTTATCAAGGGATGATTGAATATTGTTTTCAAACTGAAATTATTATAGATATCTTGGTCTATTAATATGGGAGGGGTTAATATATGGTTTTTTTAAAAAACATATTATCAATTGAACCACATAGTCTTGTTCAGTGTTGATCCACACACTATGTGTTACTCACAACATCTCCTAAATAGTAAAATACATACAGGATTAACAAATATATTTACATGTTATGGGAAAAAATATATACTCCTTTACATAAATTTTAATGCACCCAAGCCATGGATTGTCTAATATAATTAGTCACATATTATAATGGGTTTTATGCTTCCCACACCTAAAATTTCCTACATCTCACATGACTTCCTCTTTCAATAATACTATTATACTTCTTTAACATATTCTCACTATATATATAAATATATATATAGTTTTACCATGCTATAAATTCATACCCTATGTTACATAGGTTATATGGAGTCCCACTATGTATATGAATGTTCTCCATTTAACTTCCTCTTTTGAAATTAATCACCGGTTTTACTTACGATTCATTTTCCTTAATAATACATATCTATTTCAAATCAAAGTTGTGTCTTAGAATTCCAACAAATTTTTAGTAAATATATAGAAAAACGATTCTACACATTATTATTATATTAAAAACTGGTCAAAATATATTCTGAAATGTATTTCTCACTCACATATAAAATGATAAACACTAATAATTGATAATTTCTAAAGAAGGTCAGCCTCTACTTAGTTCTTCTTCATCTACCTCAGATCCCTGATTTCTAAATGGTGTTTGACTTCCATCTTATTTTGTATCGTCAATATAGAAAATATATAATACCTCTTAATAGAATCAATTTCCTCTTCTCCTTTACTAAAAAATGTAGTAGATAATACACCTTCTTACTTGAGAGGGTTATTCTAGATATCACATATCACACAATATCTAATATTATTTCCCCCACACCCAAAAAATAATAATTAATTCTTCTTTGTTTTTAAATATCTTCTTTCTTGATCGTCTCACCCACATGTTGATTCATCGAAGAGTATTATATTTCTCCCATCATAATGAATATCCAAAAATGGTTTGTCTATATGGGCTTATCACTGCCAACCAAAATGTACCATAGTAATATATCCACTTTTTGGTTTCAAATTATTTCATTTACCTTTTCAAACTAAATGTATATCCCTAGAATACCCTAAATAAATGATTATCATTATTAAAACTCGACTGAATAGATCGTCATAAAATATCTACTATAGGATTAGTGTTGTCTTTTTATTAAAATTAAAAAATCTCCATTGAAACCCTCACTTTGTTTTTCTTAGATTTATAATAAATACAACACACATCATTTATTCTATAATATGGATCTCATTTTCAATGACATTATACTTTTCATGAAAATAGTATATCATTCAAGATCAGATCTATACACAATAATATTAAATCACCCTCTTCAATTTCTTAGGCTTCAATCAAGAACATGTCATGATATCTAATAAAACTAAAGTACACAAAATTAATCTATTGATTTATTCATTTCCCTATATATGAATTCGGTAAGGCCTTCTAGTTTTCATGGTTGGAAAAAAATCTATCCTTTTGTCTTCATTTCATTTCATTTTTACATAGAATGTATCAAATTATAATAATATTGGACTTGATGGAAAATTCAGTCTTTGATGTAAATTCATTTTCATTATGTTTGAAAATTCATTAAATTAATTATTAATTATCATCAAAAATTATACTCATCAAACTATACTTTTATATTTTCTATAGATATCCCCATGATCTTCAAAACTATAATGAATAGACCAATCAATCATTAGAATTAGAAAATTTTAGATACTCTTTTTTTATCTTTCTTTCATCTTCCCGCTAAGAGATCTATGATTAACTTATATTTTTTTCTTGATTAGATCAAACATTAATATATGTTTTGTGATGATTATGACATGATTTAAGAGGTCTATAATCTTCCCAAACTAATTCTATCTTCATTATTTTTTAATATAGAATCCTTTTTCCATTTTGTAGAACATTGAAATTTTTCTAAGCGTTCAATACATTTGTTGGGTACTTCAAAGGAATTAATTAAATAGAGGATTATTCTAATGGTTAAAACATAAACATGAAAATACTGACACTAAACTATAAAATATGTATACTTAAAAACTCTAAAAACCAAGAATTACACTTGGAATCAAATAATTACATTAGATCTCAAAAGAATATTACTCCAAGCAAATACAAATGTTGATGAATACATAAGATCTACGTAAAATTCTTACAATGGTGAATAATGCTGGTGAATTCACACACAAAATAAATTTTCGATTTTTTTAATCTTTTCTGAATGTCATATGATTATATCTTTTGAAGACATATGATAGTCCTGATGTATTGTGATAATAGTGAAGTAATATTAAAAAGTTGTATCCATTCTTTCACTAGACTCAAAAATTAAAAATTTTGTCTAATTAAATATAAATGATTTCTATATTCTCCAGGGATATTCCAAACTTTCCCTAACCTCATCCAAGTATTTTTCTCCCCAATTGTAGAAACGAAAAATTATAGCACTCCAAGGATGGATCTTCCAACTTCAGTTAGCTCCCTCCAATACCTCTAACATGGTTGAAACATTTAAATACACCTATAAAAAGTTATTTTATCCAGATTTAGTATCCAAATACCTCTTATACCTATCATTATTGAATCCTCATATATTAATCCATGTATGTTTTATTCAATATATCAGACCTTCAATATAATTAATTGAGCTAGCTTTTAACACTGATAATTAAAATTTCTTAATGTTGTTAACTCTATCCAAAGATTCCAACCTTATAAGACTATTATATACCTCATATTTCTTCCAAATTCAATTATAATTGAATTGATATACAAACCATCTTATATAATCATTTTATTTTTGGGCTGCCTACTTGAATCTATTAGTTAAGATATTACAGGGAAACCAAATTCATTCTTCTATTACCCAATTACAGGGATAGCTTATTAATGGTGTTTACTAGGTGGATACTTTAATAAATAACCAATAGAATCACCTTTTAATAAGGATATTTACTATTATAAAAGGCTAGGTGAAAAAAATACAACTTCAACTCACGGGTACATTAATCTACCATTTTAAGTTGTTATTAATTAAATGTTTAGACCAATAATCAATGTTGTTTTTCTACCCCCTGAATGACAACGAATGAAATGAATGAAAATGTAATCCCATTAATAAAATTTTACGGTAGATTTTATCATGTCTAATAAAATCTCCTAATTTTAGGAAAATCATCAACATCCCATGTGAGTCCATCTATTTTCCAGGTTCACCACTAATTCGAAAAGAAAAGAAAGGAATCATAATTTTTCATAACAATGTTCCATCAATAAGATAACTCTAATTTGATGTTGGATAACTCTTTGTATAAAACAAGTGTGGTAATTGTAGAACATGAGGCTATTTTTATACTAACCTTAATGTAAATTAACACAAATTTTCAATTCTTTGGGCCTATAAAATCATATTTGCAATAAATATCAAGAACATGGACTCACTTAAACACGCATATTGAATAAATTCAAGTACTAGGTATTTTTATTCCCCATTTTTTAATACAAGAACTTAACATTAATGTTCAAGACTATAATAAATCAAAAATAAATAAAGAGAGTGAATATCATTCCACATAATTTAGATTATGTTGGGGATATCTAGATTCTAGTTTTTTAAGAAATAAAAAACTCTATTATAACTGGAATTAAATCAGTTGACCCCCTGAAGATGTTTCATCCATATTTAATCATCATGGTTACTTACCTCTAGAATGAAGCTCCAATAAATTGTGATACTAGTTTAAAACTTGATACCAATTCAAAATTAATTCCAACATAATTTTCCATTCACAGTAATTGGTATCCTTTTTGGATATATATTTATAATTTTCCTCTATCAAGCTTTACCTTCAATCCATATGATAGAAACAAAAGAACTATTGATTTTTTAATAAGGTGGAATTCATCACCTTCTTAGTTTTAGTAATCAGGATGAGACTTATTTATCTACTGAGTGGTATATTTATGTCAATCATTGATATGTCAAATATTTTTTATTTTTTTGTCATCTTTAGGATAATATATCTGAACATGTTTAAGTAGAACATATTTTTCTTCATTATAATTTTTACAATTAATTAGAATGTGATTATTGACCTTTGAAAATTGATCACTAAATTTCAATTCAACATACTCTAACTTCCTATCGAACTCCTTATGATTTTTCCATATGGGTAAAAAACATTTAGAAACATTTTCATCCTTTCATTATTATGTGGGATTTTTTATAGTAGTATATTTAAGCCTAAGAGCCTCTAGTTATTTTACCTTATAACATTTTAGATCCATTTGAATAGGCCTCAATTTCATGAATTTTTTGGATATATGGATTTCCATCATAAAGCTTCCAAACAATCTCTATCATAGTTTAGCTTACCCTTCATGGGTAGCCACTCAATATCATCACAAGGAGTATCAATCACTAATCCAATATAGCTAACCCTCTCTTGGAAGGGATCTATTTTATTATTCAGATTAGTTCCCTATTTATTAACATTAATAGACATCTATAAATAGTTACCGATGTTTCCAATAATTCCATAATGGTTTAATATATTTGTTGTGGGTTGAAAAACATAGTTAGCTTCCATAATTGGCTTCTTGGAAGAATGTTTTTCAACATCCTTATTTAATAATTTATCTTCTAAGCTTAAAAAACATTCTTCTTCACTTCCTTCTCATATTATAATGGTATGCTCATCTATTCAATTATAGATTGATATCTAATAAGGGTTTACAAGAATCCATAATTTTAGTGACCACCTATGTTATAGAGTTCATAGAAATTGTTAAATATATTAAATTTGATCCTAGGGGACAAACTATTAATTTTTTTGCATTATCTGTTTTTTTTCAGAAGTATTTTTTGACATTAAAAAGTATCCCACTTAATTCATGAATTATTGAACTTTTATACAATAACATATTATGAAAAAATCAATGGGACTTTTCCAAAATATCTAGTAGCACCAACACCTCCCAATTAGCTTGGAACTTTTCATTTTAGGTGTAGTATATCCTTATTGAAATGATTTTTATTCTTGGGATAGAACCATAAACGTTTGGGATCCATTTTGGTGGGAATTTTTATTAACATTATAAACTCAATAATTTATGTATTTTTGAGTGTCATATAAACTTTACACTTTCATATTTGTAAAAAATTTGACTTTTTCAGAATTTCTAGAGAAAATAGATTAATTATTAATTGAATTAACTATCCAATGGTCAACTTCTTCACTGGGTGTTATGTGGATATTTCTATAGTTGTAATTAATTTATATTTTCTATCTCAATGTATTTACCCTAATAGAAAACTCATTTTGGAAACCAGTGTCTCGTAATTTCTCTTATCAATTCTCTGAGAATGTACAGTTTTGCATTATTCAAACATTTTCATCCTGATTTTTATCTCTAAATAAATCACATTGAGGAAATATTACTCTCGCTAAGATAAAATAAATCACTCTTACCATTGATTATTTATATTATGATACTATTATCCATTGTTATTTATTTCACCCAGAAGATAATTTTCATGTTCAACGACCTTGTTATCTTTCACATCCAGTTGTGCACCTCTGAAATCAAATGTAACTTTTTTAAGATTCTCTAATGTATGGAAAACTTTAGAAACAAATCAAATAAAACACATACTTCTCAAAAACTATTATTTAGAAATATTCAACTAGTTTGAAATATCCACAATTTAAAAGTGATACACTTTTATCCTTTTCTCTCACTATCTTCGTGAAAGTGTTTCATATTTCCACCTTATTATCTCCTAAAATTTCCATGATATCAACTTCTTCTTATAGATTTTATTTTTCACTAAATAATCATTTGATAAAACTAGGTATATATGTAATAAATTCTTTAAGAACATTATTTAAGAAAACTTTAACAAGTGTGTAATAGTCATTCATTGTTTTTATCTCTTCGTTTACATAACATTGTTAACAGCTTAAACAAGGATCACAAAAATTATCACTCGTAGCAGATTCAACATTCGAACAATTAGTAATTTATTTAGGATTAAATAGTGGTAGATCTATCTATTTATTCATATTTTTTCTATCTTTTAATACATCGTTATTTTGACTAATCTTGAAATCTGTGTTTGATACTTATATTATTGATTTAGTAGGAATATAGAGTATATTCTTGATCTAATACTCGTCATCAACCATAACAGATATTCACTTTTCTAGGATATTTTCAAAGGGGATACAATTATTTCTCTCATGCCACATAAATTTTCCAGAGGACTGGTGGATTAATGAGAGGAGATGGTTTAATATGTGGTCTCTTTTACATGTATTTTGCTTTTCTATTTAACATCTTATACTTGATCAATAATTATACACCCACATTCTGTTACCCAAAACCTATCATGGATTCATTTCAATGATCAATCACAGACTATAATGGGTTTAGAAATTCTAAAACATAAAATTTACTGCATCTCACATGAATTCCAATTGCTAGAATTTAATTGTACCTTTTCATTATATTTTCAACATATCCATATATTTTCACTAGGATCTACTTACATTATATGAGTAACATAAGTTCCATTGACTCACACTGTTTATATGAATGTTCCCTATTTTCGGTTACTCACTGAATGTGGATCACTATGTCTACTCAGTATATATTTGCATCACTATTACTAATCTCCATCAACTCAAAACACTGTCTCTAAAATTTAATAACTCTTTAGAAAATATACATGAAACTCTATATCCATTTTCATTTCAAAATTGAAGCTCTTAAATATCTATTCTCATTTGGATTTATCACTCACTTAAAAAATTCTCAACACCATGAATTGAGAATGTGTACAATAGGTTTGTCTATACACATTTCTTCTGCTTTTTTAGATCACTGATCACTGAATAGTGGCTAATATCATTCTTCTTGTACTTATTCAAATTTAATATGGAAAGGATATACAACATTAGAAAATTTTGATATTCAAATTATCGTTCACTACAGTATAGAGTGGATCCCTATACTTCTTCCATGAGTGAGTTCTTCATATCCCTAGAACACAATTATCATAATAATATATCACTTTTGGTTTCCACATTATTGGATCGTCCTTTTTCTAATGCCCAAAAATCATGATTATTATGTTACTAATGAATTTAATGTTTTATGAGTGTATATTTTTTGTAATCAAATTTGATAAAATATGGATAAGTCCATAAATGAGTCACCATCCTAATTGACTCAGCTCTAGAAATGAGTCATCGCAAGACTGACCCACCGCTAGATACTAGTCACCTCCATATTTGAGTCACCACTAAATTGACTAAATCCTAGAGTGAATCACCATCATATAAGAGTGGACCTAATAAATTATTCACTTCCATACTGACTCCCCACCAGATATTCGTCATAATCATATTGACTCACCTTTTGAAATGACTTATCGCTATAAATGAGTCACCACAAGGAGTACTACCCTCACTATTCTACCTGATTTGAATTAAATACACCCATTGACTATTTTATAGGAGTGAATGTAGAGGTATTATTTTTTTATTTTTCTTAACATATTGCATAAATTCCTTGAATATAAATTCATAATCAGTATGAGGATCTACAAGATCTGGATAATTATCCTTCACGGCTTCTTGTATTGCTTCATATTATTCCTAAGATATACAGTGTGCACAAGTGTGACCCTAAGAGAACATACATGATTTATAAATACTTAAATACTAGTGTGAAAGTTTTGAACATGTTGAATTTCAATAGACTTTATAGAGAGAATATTTTTAGAGCATCATCATATAGAAAAGATAATTTTTGATGATCTGTTTTTCTCACCAAGACAAATTAGAGGAATCTATATAATCTAGAGCACTACATATTACGAAATATTATATATATATATATATATATTATTAATTTCTATCATTTTTATTTTATTTTACTTTTTATTTTTGTGTTTTATCTTTATTTATTAGAACACACAATCTCCTATGCTTGAACTGAAGAATCCTCAATATTCTCTTATATATATTATTTTATTTTTACCCATGATATATACGAAAGAAGTCCTAACATATCCTATTCTATTTTTATACCCACATATAAATATTTAAGGGTCTGTGAGCTTAGAAATATTCTGTTGTTCCTTTTATACCTGAACGTATTTTTTGATCGAATTATTGTTTTATAATCTACTTAGTTGCAGGTGATTTCCATGTAGAGGGTATTAGGCCTTGGTTAGATACTTAAACTATTGTTTATTAATTTCTTTTTATGTTCTTCTATTTATTTAAAAAAATTCATTTTTATTCAGTTTTATACTTTAAACAACCCCGGTACATTAAAATGTATTCTTACCTAGTGTTTGTATATGGATTTGTTTTAGTAAATCTATGTCAAAATTTAAAGTAAATTTTTATATTGTTTTCCATGAGATATATTCAATATTTGAGAAATATTTTAAAATATAAAACTTATATCAAACAATTATTCTGATTAAGATGGTGTTCTTAATTAAATAAGGTTATTTTAGATGGGCATCTTTTTAAAAAAAATTATTGGGTACTCAATTCACCCCCTCTTAAATTAGACATTATGACCAACACACATTATTTCATGAACCTCTTCCAATTAAATTGATATTAATAGAGTACCATTATTTGTGATTCTATATATAGATGATCAGCTCAATATATCTTCTGAAAATATCTATAGTATTACTGGATTTATAGGAACCAAAATTGTTAGTACTCCAAGGATGGATATCCAATCTTCACTTATCCTCCTACAATACCATGAACGAAGTTGAAACATTTAAATATAGATACACCATGTTACTCTTTCTATATTCAAAAGTGATATCAATCTTATCCTTATACCAATCAAATCCTCAAATATTAATCCTTGGTTGGTACATCTAATATCATAGGTATTGAATATCCCTAATTAAACTGTACTTTAACACTTATAATAAAACCTTTGTCAAATTTTTCACTATATTATGTAACTTCCAACCTTAATTGAATTGTTTTATACAATAGATTCATTCCCACTTCAGTTTCACTTTTCTTAGATATACAAAACATCTCATAAAATCTTATGATTTTTGGGTTGTCTATTTGAATATGACTAGTCAACAATTCATGAGAAACCATATTTTTTATACTATTAACAAAAAACATGGAAATCTTATTTATGTTATTCTTTTTATGTATACATAAACCTACCAAAAATTACATCACCATTTTATATGAAAATGAAAATCACAATAAGACGAAGTGAAAAAAATAAAACTTCAACTCATGGGAACTTCACAATAGTTTAATATATAAAAGAGTTTGTAGATATCGATTCAAATAATAAATTATCTAAAATTTAATGTATTATCAAAATATTTTCTATCACATCATTCTCAATATTAAATTCATCTAATGTTATGGAAATATATTGTCCTTAATCCATAATCCATATGAAAACCCATATCTTTTATACACAATAATTCATGATTTATTAAATAAATACACACATAATAATATCCCAAAAGAAATAAATACCTATTTTATTTGTTAAATTTAAAAAAATACTATAACCTGAATTAGGGATACAGCATTATTGTTCAAAAAATCTATAAAATTCCTTTAAATTACATTTATCTTCTAAAACTATACGAGATAACTTGGGACGGTAGATAAGAAAGGGGTTAGCTATAAAGATCTGTAAGGGAAAAATCATAGAATGATATAATGAATGTAATACATATTTGTAATATCAAGGTGATATAAAGGGGTGAAAATAATAAAAATTAACATTGAATAATGATATAAGATGACAACATCAAGGAAACATTAGACTGTGGAAATAACATACAGAATGACATCATAAGCATATGTAAAGGATAACCATCGATACATCAAATCAAAATGTCATTAGGTTAACATCATATGAACCACAAATGGTATCACATGGGCTATAAACATTACCCAATTCATTTTGAAGATATATAATTGTATTCCCACTCTTCACATTCATATCACATACATGTATTAGTTTTCCACATATATAAGATTGAATTTTATCACTTTTAAAAACCCTATTAAGGAGTGTGGGATATATACATGGAATTACTGAATCAATTATGGATAGTTATATCTTCATAAATATTTTTGAGTGTAAATGGTTATGGGTATACATTAAACAAATGTTTGCTATGGAAATTCACAAGATAATTTTTGTAGTATAATAGGTGTACATAATGATTCATGGAAAGTTTTAATGATAGTGAAATGTGGTCTCTCAATACCTTTAAATTAGAAGTATAATACAATTTATTCTAAGAAAGATATTCCAATTTGAAAAATGGGAAATAAAATGGCATTATAAAAATAAAATTCTTTAATAAAGACAGGGTGTAGAGAATCCCTTACCTCGAGAGGGTGATTCTAAAAGCTCAAGAGAATCCTCTTAGCGTGATAACACTTTGGAAGGTATTTAGAGAGGGGTAGGGAGTGGAAATTCTTGCTTATTGTATTTTTATTGAAGTGTAGTGGGAGGTTGTGTAGGTATTTATATAAAAATAGACGGTAATTATTTATTAATTTCTAATCATGGGTTTTAGACTATGTATAATATGAAAACCAAAATAAAAAACCATTACATGATTCTTCCTATTATTTCCATAAATTATAAGTGTTTTTCAAAATTTTATAACACTGAGTATTTAACATATTCAAAAAATAACATTGGTGATGTGAAAGTGGTCGTTGATTATAAAGAAATTATTTTAAAACCGTAGATAATAATATTAGTTTTGGAGGATTCATTAAATATTTATAAAATTGAAAATAACTTAAAAACGTTATTATAAAGTGGAAATACCTATTTTCCAATTTATTACATTTATATGAATTATAACAACACCTTTTTCTCATTATGATCTCATAATACATATCGTATTTTTATAATATATTTAATTTTTACCAAAAAATTCGATAGTCCTCGGAAATTAAAAAAACTTTTCCATAAAAAATTTTAACATATATATACCAAAAATAATAATAATTTTAACAAATTATTTCTATGAATATAATAACTAATAATTTTATTTAAAAATAATTATTTATTAGAATATAAATATATTTACATTAATTAAAATATTCTAAGGGTAATGTTTATAATGGTGGTGCTTTCATGGGGTGGATCAGTAAACATGGTTTGAATCATGATATCAATAAGCTTGAACGTATCATATAAAAAGATTCTTTCATGTTTTAATTATTTAATTTCATCCTAGTATTGGTTGATGTAAAAGTATAATTATTCCATCTCCCTTAAAATATATAATAAATGGGCTTCCAAGGGTTTGATCCTACAGGTCCAGGTCATCACTTCTACCTTATATGTCATCTAGAATTTATGATTACCGTTAATATAATATAATATTAGTGGACACTATAAAATGGATATATTATCAATGATTGTGATTTATAATGAACTTTTAAAACTTAAAGGATATATAATGTAACAGAAAAATATACCAAAAGTTGTGTATGTTTGTTCTATTACTACATTACATAATAAGGAATATATTCAGTCAAAAAGAGGATTAAATTTATACAATTTGGGGTTATAAAATGTTTCCCCCTTCTAAAATTTCTTCCTCGAAATCCCATTTCATATACTAAAATATATGACGGTACTTCACTTTCATTTCCAATTCTGCTTCACATGTTTCTTCTTCGAATTTGATGCTCCTCCATAAAACATTGACTATGTGAGTAGAATTTCATCATATAATGTTGTCTCTACAATTTTAGATCTTCACCAGATACCTCTCAAATGAAATATTGTTATCCAAGGGTACCACCTCTAGATTTAGTCCATGTGAATGGTTATGTATGTACTTTGTCAAAAGGGATTCATGGAAGAGATAATGTAATTGAGATAAGTTATGTGTGAGTTCTAGTTGATACGGCACAATAATGATACAATTAAAGATATATAAGGGTTATGTATCATGGACTAAACATTCCCTTATTACCAAACCTCATGACATTCTTCCACAATGACATACGAAGGGACATGTTATCTATAACCTAAAACTAAAGGTCTCATCAAGGATTATATATATATATATTTTATATTATATTTGAATATATTTCATATTAAATTTAATGGTTTTGACATTATCCATCTTATCATTGATAAGATATGGACCCACTAATTTCATCTCTCTAAATTCATACCAACATTTTGGATTCTAACACCTCTTCCTAAACAAAAAATTATAAGGTACCATTTGAATGTTATAATTGAAACTATTGTTATATGAGAACTCCACTTTAAAAATTTGATTATCCAAAAATTAGTGTAAATCCATTGAAAAATATCTCAATATATTCTCTAGAGTTTGAATGGTTATTTTTTATTTATCATCTATATGGGGTTGATATATATTACTAGAACTCATCCCTACATCCAACTCTTACTGGAACCTTATCCTAAACCTCGAGGTACACCAAATATATCAATAATATAAAATGGAGAGTGGTACTTCATATAGTATTCCCACTTCCATTATTTATAATTGTGTTATTTTATCAATATATGATTCTTCTTTATAGAAATAAAATGTATTGAATTTATAAGGGGATCGACTACCACCCTGATAGTTTTGTTTCAATTAGATGTCCTGGTGATTCCTAAAACAAAATCTATGATTAGGTATTCACATTGCATACTGGTATAATAAATGGTTTCATCATACCCTTATACTTCTATAATTAATCCTTGACTAATTAGTATTCCAAACATTGAGATATATATTCTTCAATCTCACTCTTCATTTAATCCCACCATATGTTTGATTTCAAATATCTATTCATCTTAGGGATTCTTGGATAAATAGATAAGGATGATCTACATGAATAATTTATATATTCGTTTATTTATTTTTGTTTTTATGGGACACATATATAGTTTTAGAACTTTATATCTCTATCTTTAGAAAAATTTAACACAATAATAGTTTCTACCTTTCCCTATAGCCCCTCATCATCTTTTTTAGGCATCTATGATCCTCCCAAGAATGGAAATTTCAAAATATATTTGAGTAAGTTATAATAACTATACCTTTATTAATATCATTTATATACTTTTCATGTGAAATAATATTGGATTCCTTTCAATCCTCATCATGGATAGGTTTGTAGGATCCTTTTTGTTCAGATCATCTGCGACACTTTTTTCCTTCCCATGATGGTAATAGATTAACGAATCATAATCCTTGACCACATAGAACCACCTTCATTGTAATATATCGAACTCCTTTTGTGTGAATTTATACTTTATATTTATATGATTTGTATATATGTAAAAATTCTTCCCAGAGAGATAATTCCACCAATCTTCAAAGAAAATATCACTTCAGCCAATTCAAGATCATGGGTTGGGTAGTTCTGAAGATGGATATTTAATTGGAAGGAGGCATACACTTTCACTTTTTTATCTTGCATGAGTAAAAACTGCATATTTTATTATTTATCACATTAGATCACAAATCCTTTCCCACTGGTGAGTAATGTGAGCATAGCCAGAGTAACTAGTATCTTTATCTATATAATGATTTCCTCACTTTGACCAGTCTATAAAAACACCAATCCCTTAAGGTTTATCATGCTTAGTGTTATTAAATATCATGATATTTATTTCACAAATTTATGATTTTAACAAGATAATCAATGGAAACTGTAGATCTTTATCATAATTGTTGGACTATTCCATCCTTAAATTGCCTCTATTTTCATAAGATCCACATATATCCCATTTCTAGTGATAACATACCCAATGAATGTTAATTACTCCATATAAAACTCATATTTAATACTCTTGGAATAAAAATATTCCTATTGTAATGTATTTAGTAAAATATTTAAATAATCCCCATGTTTCACCTTTCCTTTTAAGTAGAATTGAATATAATCTATAAATACTATGAGAAACTTGTTTATTTAATACTTAAATACTCTATTAATTTTGTACATGATGTTATATAGATAATTATTTAGTCCAAATGATATCATTATGAACTCATAATTCCTATACCTTGTACGAATATCAATTTAAAGATATCCTACTTCTTCACCTTTACTTAATTGTATCATGACTGAATATCCACCTTAAAAAATTACTAGGATCCATGTAACTAATTCAAAAAGTATGAAATCCATGATAAAGGATACTTTTTATCTATTCTGATATTGTGGAGCACATGATAATCCATGTAAAGGTAAATTGACCCATCCTTCTTCTTAAAGAAGGGGATTGATTCACCCAATGGTCATGTACATTGGGGTATAAACCATTTATCTAGATTCTCATATAGTTTCTTCTTTATCACTAGAAGTTCAAATGTGGAATTTATATATAAAGTATTGGATATTGTAAAATATACTAGTATAGGATCAATTGTGAACATAACCTAAAGGCTTGGTGGAAGACCAAAAAAATCATTGGGGAACACATCATCATGTTACATCATAATGGTAATGTCATCAAGGATTCTCTTTTCCTCAGTATAAATGATATGATCTAGTTAAGATTTCTCATAAGGTAATAAAATCCATATTTTAGATGATGATTCCAAATGAGATTAATCCTCTTATATTCACATTTATTGAATAAGAGGGAGATTTATGATATAGAAGGTGATTTCCTTCTCTCATTATTTTATATTGGATATATATAAAGAAATATAATTCATACCTATAATTGCATTGAATTCCACTAAAGGGGGTATCAGAAGGATTAACGGTAGGTTACACATGCAAATATGGGTAGGGAAAAAGTTATATACCAGTTATGAAATAATTTACCCATTTTTTATTTTGACTTTTAACCCAAATTTCATTCTTTGAGGTGGTGTTTGAATTGTTTTACTGAACTAGTATATTGTGAAAGAATGTGTAGAACTGGAAATAAATTTGTAAATTCATTATCCTTTGATGAATACCCATATGTCCTTTTACCACATAATTTTTTGGATTCACCAATATAGTTGAGATGGTATAAGATTACCCATTCTCTCTATGCCCTAGTGGTTGTTTTCCTTGGTTATCATCAATAACCCTTGGCTAAGTGCGTTGATTCTCATAGTGTCCTTAGTCCTTATAGTTGAAACATTGGACAAAATACTAGGGGTTTAATGAATAATTACTTTCTTCTATCTTATTTGTAGGATTTCCTATCTATATTTGATATTCAAGTACCCTTCTTCCGACACCAAATAGATTACCTTTTCCCCTTCAGATAATTTCTAGGATGGCACTTCCAAAAAAATTTAAAAGTGGGTTATTTTAAATTTGTCACAACATGATATTTCTATATTTCTCTTGTATATTTAAACTCTATTATCTAATTCCTATCTATAGACCTATAATTCCCTTTAGATTCAATAATCTATATTTTTAATTAGATGGAGAATAAAACAATTTAATCATTGTTTTCAAAGCTGTGAATCATAAAATATTTACATAAACATGTCTTTATCCCACCAAATAAGTTTTCAATATTACTTTTGGATTTAATGATAATGGAAAAATCATATCATGAATGTTTTTTGAAGCTCACCTCATATACCCAATGAATTCTTACTCATTTTTCTTAGGAGTGAGAATATCCCTATTTATTTTATGTTAGAGTGTGAAAAAAAAATATTTATCAAAAAACATTTTCTATAATTATTTCCACTCCATTACTCTGATCTTATTTCTCAGGATTCATATTTTTTATCAACATCCACCATTTATCAGCTTCTCCCTCCATATAAAAAATAGATAACATGATATTCTCTTACTCCTAGAATTGATGTTTATATAACATCTTATCAACAGATTTTATCAATTTTTTCATGAGTTATGAATTTCAACATCCACTAAAATTCAAAGTCCTCTGTTATATAAAGGTCTCAAGTTAAACATTATATTTTTTGGGGGATCTGAGTTTCCCTCTGATTCATGTTTCTATTAAAAACACGAGTTAATTGAGAACATATTTCCATGATATACCAAACAATTACTCCCATTATGCTGGGAATATCATTTGTATAGTCATTACATTTCCCATCATACTAGTTATTGAATCGGATCCACATATTTTAGTGATTGACTAAAATAGAAAGAAAACATAGGCATGATAATTTTCAAACCATTAATTCTATAAAAGGTATAATATAAACATTGAAGGGATAAATAATAAATAAAATATATTATTTAGTGTATTAATTTCTAGGTTTCAATCTATGTTATCCAGGGTATATTTACTAACATAAAATTTTGTAGTTATTTTTTTCCCATCATAATTTTTCATAAGGATCTTCGGAATATACCAAATAATATCCCTAGAGAGTGTTAAAACAGGTGTAGAACAAGGCCTCATTTTCATCCACCAGGTGTAGATCATGTTAATACCCAATGTTACCTTTACTAGGTTATTACCACTTAGTATAAATCTACTAGACCATCATCAACCTCTAGAATATAGACAAGTTTTTGTTTCTTGGAAACCAATTTATATATACTTTAACAAAATTTAGGGATATTTTCCTATGTTTAATCTAATTTAGAAGGAAATTAATCTTGTTTTCTAATATTAATACCCAAAAATAAATATATCATTCTCTAATACCAACTATAAAACCCATATCTTTTATACACTTTAATTCATGATATATTATAAAAAGACACACATAATAAAACATAAAAATATAGACAGGGAACATATCTTTGTGTAAATATATACATAACATTATAAAATTAAATAATTATACGAATATGTTTTTAAATCCATAACATGCCATTAAATAATATTGATCTTCTAAAACATAATGAGATATCATACGAACCTAGATAAGAAAGTGATGATCTATAAATCCCAGAATGAATCAAATAATAACATGATAAAAATAATAAATATTATTTAATAGGTATATCAGGTTAAAAATAGTACGAAAATCATAATAATGAACCTAGAAGCAAGATATTTAATGGCAACGTCAAGGAAAAATTGGAATGAAACAAAAACATAAAACATGACATCATTATAATATGTTAAAGATAACCACCAGAACATCATAACATAATGTGCTTAGGATAAACTCCATGGAACCATACATGTTATATCATGAGATAAAAACATAACCTAATACATTGAAGGATATATAATTCTAGGCCTACCCATCACATCCATATCTTCTACAGACATTAGTTTTTTACATAGATCATACAACATATGAACTAATTTCATCATTTTTAATCCCATGATTAATGAGTGTGCGTTATATACATTGAATTTACCAATATATTAAGGATATTTACGTCTAGGGGAATACACTTTAGTGGAAATTGGGATGGGTATTCACTATACAAATGTTTGGTATATAAATAAAAGGATAATTTTTGTAGAATAACATGTGTGCATAATGATTCATGTAAAGATTTAATGAGTGTGAAAGGTGGTATATCATTAATTTTACATAACAAGGATAGTATGAGAGAAGTGAAAAAATGCATTACAACATTCCAAATAGGAAATAAAATGGAATAATACAAATAAATTGATTGAATAAAGAGGAGGATGAGATAATCCCATTACTTGAGAGGGAACTTCTAAAATCTTGTGAGGTTCTTCTTAAAAGATTAGGATCACCCTAGTAGGGAATTAGAGAATAATAGAGAGTTTAATTTCATGATAAATGGGTCTTTAGTTAAGAGGAGTGAGAAATTGGGTGAATATTTATAGAAAAAGAGAGGGGAAATCTTTATTAATTTCTAAACATGGGTTTTGGACTATATAGAAAAAAAAAATCAAAAGCAAAAACCGTCACATGGTTTTTTCCTATGGTTTATACCAAAGAGTAGTATTTGTCAATATTTTATATGTTCAATTACAGTTCTTATTAAAAAAATTCCATTCGTGATATGGAAGTGAGTTATGTTCATGAATAATTTATTTTTAAACTTTACTATATAATATAAATTTTGTAGGATTCATTATTTTTTTGTAAAATTATGGAAATAACTTCAAAAAATTATTTTAAAGGGTAAAAATATATTTTTACATGAATTCATTTTATATTAATTATTAGAACAAATTGGTCCATTAAGACCTCCTAATACAAATATCATATTTATCCATATTTGAATTTTCCCCAAAAATTTAGCTGTCTTAAAAAAATATAAAGAATTCACTATTAGCCAATTTCAATGTATTTGTTTCCGAAATATTATTTTCTTTATCAAAAAATTACCTAAATTGATAATTTACACTTATAAATATGAAACCCTATTTATTGGAATATAATTGTTTTTACAAAATTAACAATTTTCTAACCTTTATAAAGATTACATTAAACTTCATTATTTTATGTTTTCATTTGTATATAAATTAATATTATATAATAATATTATTATATAAAGGTAATATTTATTGCAAAATTCTTTTATTTATCAAAAATATTGTTAAAACAATACATTTAAAAAAAATACAGTTTTGGTTGCTTCATATCGAAATATAATTTTCATAAACTCATATATATAATTATATATATAATGTATTAGTAAAAATGGGTAAACATAATAATTATGTTTTTAAAAATAAACATAAAATTATTAATACTTGGGTCTCGATACAAAACACTTTATTAGAATAATTAACACCATAAGAGTATGGTGCGTAATGGAGGGACATTCATAGGGTGATTCAGAAAACATCGTTTAGGATATGATCTAGATAAGCTTGATCATCTCCCATAAATGGTTTCATTCATGTTTCAGTTGTCGAATTTAAACATTGTATTTGTTAAGGGAAATTCATTGTGATTCCTCCTCTCAAGGAAGTTCTGATAAATGGGTTTTATAGGGTATGATCTTTATATATGAGGCCATCACTTTTTCCATTTGTGAAAATTAAACTTTTTAATATGCCTTAATATACACTAAAATTAGAGATCTCAATAAAATAAATACTTTTTCAAATGCTATGATTTTTAATGGTATTTTCAATCAGATAATTTTCATTTTATAATGGCCCAAAATAACCAAAATGGTGCAAGAAATTTATATAAAAATAATACAAAATAGGGTATTTATTCATTCAAAACTGGAATTCACTTATAAAAGTTCGTGTCATTAAAAGATTCTTCTTGGGTAGAATACCATAGAACATGAGGCATTAATTAGACATATTTCCCATATCTATAAAGTTGAATCATTGTATATTGATCACTTTCTTATTGTCATTAAAATATTCTTCTAGGGTAGATTAACATTCTCTCTATATTTGAAGCACTCACCTAACCCCTTTAAGAAATTCTTTGTGTGTTTCTATATACATTTATTGCATATAGGTAAAAATACACTTCCACTATTTATCTTTTTGGTAGTTCATTCCACATCGTGATCTGATATCCCTTACGTCTCATGGTTCCATTTAAATAATTAATGATTTATAAATAAACTTTTCAATAATAACAAAACATTTCAACATCACTTCATATATTAAACAATTTCCCAAGACTAATAATCATTGATGTATAGACATTAAACCATTAAATAACTGATCAATATTTCATTTTGAGAGGCATATAAATTATAAAAGATACCTTTAAATCCTTTTAAAGGTTTCCTCATACTCATTAATTTTCCTTTCTTTATTTTTTTAAAAATATAATAATTTCTTTTTGATGTCATCATGTTAATCCTAAAAAATTTGTTTTCTAAAAAATTCACCTTAAATACATGACACTCCATCTGTTATATCACCTCAATCTTTTTATTATTATGAATGAAGATCCACCATTTAATAACATATACTCTTAAATAAACCAAAATAATGATAACTTTTTTTTAATCAGAGAACCCTAATTCCACAAAAAAAATTATGCAGAAGCCATATAAATTGCATTTCCTCTATTGGATTAGTAGAACCACTAAATGATGGAAATTTGTTACTTATAAAATGATTTATATAGGTTGATCCTTGTTAATGGGAAACTAGTTTCTCCATATATGCATGTTTATTCATCATAACCTAAGTTAATTTCCCTAGGATAGTGATAATATTTTCAACACTAACATTAACTACATTTTCATTATTACCTAGAAAATCCACCTATTTTTATATGTTCTTCTAAATCATGTTCCTAAGGTTTCTTCTAACCCTTGATTTGATACCAACTGTAATTCCTTATACCGTGATCACCTAGGTATAATGGGTAATTTGTTATATTTTAATCAGATTATATGAGATTACATTCCCATGATCATGGTTTATTACTCCTCAAGAGACAAGAAACATAACCATTATAATAGAACACGACATTTTATAACATTGAATACAAGTATTTTATCCTTATTGTTATCCTTTGAAAAGGCCACACATCCTATGACACTTTTTTACTTGGGGGAATGGGATGAAAAAGTAAAGGGTGATATTAAATTACTAGTAATGGAAATTGTAAAATGGAATCTAACATGGAATAAAAATGACATAGAAAATGAAAAAAGATTAGATAACAAATGATGCCAAATATGTAATTAAAAAATCCTGAAATGGAAATAATTATTCACATGGATTGAAATAAATGATAACATAAAGATGGAAATAATAAGAATACATAATTCTAGAAATCATAATCATACCATAGAGGCTTTGTTCCAAGCAATCATATATAAAGGGTAAGGATGCATCCATTACCCTATCTTAGTTGTCCCTGGTGTCCAACAAATGCACTGATAGACTATATAATTTTGGTCCCCACCCATTGCATTAATTTCAAGATCATTTTATAAAATAATAAAATTTCATACTTACTACATTTTATAATGATCAAGAATGAATAAATTAGAAATACATGTAATAATTACTCAATAATAAATTCTTACAATAAATTTTATTATTAATTAATGTATCACATGTGACAAAACAATTCCCCAGTTAATTAAGAATTTAAGGTGTTTAAGATAATAAACATGAAACAAATTAAGGATAATTATGGATTTCCAATGTATAAATATGACTTCTATCAAGTGAATCATAAGTAATTGCATCCATTGTGTACATACATAGTGTAATATTATCAAGGTGTTTAAGAAATTTAATACCTGTATTTATAATATTAGTAAACCATAACAATATATTTAAATTCTTTATTATTATTTAATAATATATTTTGATTCATCTAAAAAATATGTACTGATATAGTCAAACCATGTGTGATGATATACGCATTTATTGTACATTTCGTGAAGATCAAGTTAATAAAAAACCAAACATTATAAATTTTATTAAAAATTGGTGAATTTAATCCAAATCCAAAATCAAAATCTTTTATGAAAATGGGGATTTCATTTCTTAGAATCCACACACTCTTTACTTTACCATAATTTTAGGATGTTTTCATATATTTATATTTATCCCTTGAGATTCCAATAATTATTGAGAAATATAATCAATTATCAGCAGGGAATGATGTGAGTGAATTGGGTAATCAAATGTATATTATATCATAAAGATATTACTAATAATGATATCAAGATACTATCGGGGAAAAAAATTTAAATTGAAAAGGATGGGAAAATGGAAATGGAATTTTGAATTGAAAAGTGATAAACAGAAAACCCTTACCTATATTGAGATTTTAAGACCAGATATGAAACTTGAAACCAACCAAAAAAATAATTAATGAAGATAGGGATACAGTAGAAACTAATTTTAAGGGATATTAACATATAAAATGACATTTTTATGGGAATAATAAGAATTTGGGTTGGGTAATTATTGGTTTGGTGAGTTTAATTTCATAAAAAGAATTACTAATTATTTTATAGCTTCATTATATTCAGTGCTCCACTACACCCCAGAGTTCCCCATTACATCACATAATTTTCTACTATAACTATTAGTGAGAATAATTGTTATATAGAACTATCTTATTTGTGTTGAGTCATTATTAAATGTAAATGATTTCATATTTACCATATTTTAATATTTTTTTAACAAAATTAAACAATTTCACTCTTTAGAAAATTTCATTTTCTTGATTATAAAAATATAATCCCTTTAATAAAATTCATATATAATTATGTTCAATTTACTTTTTTCATCAAGATGGCACATTAAAAAAAATTGATGTTAATGTAAACACCGATTCATTTTTAAAATAATTTATGCTTTAATATTACATTACCTATAAATACATAACCCCTTATTAGAACAAAAAAATAAAAAAGGGGAAAATGTGTTTTTGGGGTAATTCCATGGTTTGTCTTAGAAAACATTGATATGGTAGTTATCTCTACTAAATTAAACTTCTCTAATAGATGGTTCTGTTCTAACATCAATTGTTGATTTTCTACTTGTTCTTGATCAAAGTAGAACATCAAGGATTCTTTATCCTTCACATGCACTAATAAATGGACTTCATAAGGGATATTCAAATTGGTCAAACCCATAGTTTCCCCCTTATTTAATGTTTAGCACTTATCATTATGTTTAATATACCAAAACCCCAATATTCAATTTTTAGTGGTTATACAACCAACGATCGTAAAGCCCAAGGGTCATAATGCCCAAAGTTCATAATAACAAATAATAATAATATTCAATAGTTATATCTACTATTACGTCCTATATATTCATCCAACCTAATCCTCTCAACAATACCTCTCATCAATTTGTAAAATCCATGGATTGTATCATTTCATTTTTAAATTGTTGTTATTATAGAAAGGATGTTTATTAGGGAATATGGGAACAAAGACATCTTAATTTCAATTTCATTATTTATGTTATCCTATTTACCATTATAATTTATAAGGGTACTAGTAAATATTTATCTGTATTTACAATACATTACATTGAAGTAAAACAGGTTCATTCTTATTATAATTTTTTGGGAATTATTGATAATAAAAATATCACATATTTTGTATTATTGATACCTTAATCATATCAATTATCAAAAATTCTTTTGACGTGGTTTAAATATTTTATCAAATAAGTCCTTTCTAATTTAAACAATTATAATTAAATACCTGTGAACAATTAAAACTAAATAATTGTGAACCATTTTGACTATTAAATATTAACTCTTTTATATTTTGTATTATTTTGTAATTAAAAAAACATTTACAAACTATGATTATTTTTTCATATTAACACTATATATCCCATTTAAAATTAATTCCATATATATTGAAAAATGTGTATTGTATTAACATCTAATATTATGATTATTTATTTCATATATATTCCGTAAAATTGAATTAATTAATAATACAAATTTTACAATTAATTAATTTATAAACACTATAAATTTAATAATTATTCCAAAATACCTATATTCAATAATTTATAAACATTTTTTGGATTATATTATTCAATTCAAAATCTAAAAATTATAAAAATTAAAATTTTATTAATATTAAATTTTATGACGTCATCTATATTTTATGCTACAACATGTGGTGGAATCTATCAAATTTTATGATAGATAACCTTTAGTTTCAACTCATCCCTTGGAAATTTGGGTATTGTGAATTATATTTTAAAATATATTTTAAGAGTGATACAATGCTCTATTTTTCAAATATATTTAATGTTAAATCACTTCCATGGTATGATATACACCCATATAATATGCTAAGGATTATTATATAACCTAAGGATTATGAGGAATCTGTCACAATGATATCACATATCAATCATAGTGACCCAATCATATTTTACGATTTTGAATATCATAAAAAAGCTACAATATGATTTTAATATCATTTTTTATTTTTTCAATTATGATGAAACAAATTCAAAGGATATTCTCTATCATGCATTATGATATAATATATGATATCAAAAATGATTTCAAATTTCATAATTCTCAACATGATTTCCTGGAATTAGATTCATGTTGAATCCGTTATACAATTTTTAATTTTATAAGGATCGAATAAAATATTTTCAAGGAATGAGAAGGCAATAAAAACTCATCCCTAAAATCACCATGTGATGCAAAAAAATGAAACCCTTTATAAATTCTATTTGATGAATAATATATACCTTCCCCCAATGAGATCATACTACTATATACAAATATTTGATTTATTAAGATCATTTAAGAGTTTCCAACTGATTCCTCTCACCATTGTGTATCCATGGGATGATTTGATTCACCTAATGCTTGGGAGAGATCTTTCTTTAATTGAAATTATATTTATACTTGATGGGGAAATATATGTAGGAATAATAGACCTACATTAAGAATCTAAATAAGGGAGATCAAGATGAGATCATATGAAAAAGTTCTCCCATATCAATGCTTTATCCTCCTTTTATTTTTCCCGAGGATGATTCTAAAGTACGTATGGATTTAGTAATATTTTGTAAAACACATGAGTCATTCATGTAGTTATATATCCTTTGTGACCGTTAACTATTACTTTAATTCTGTTTCATCTTATATAATGTAATATTATTGACAACACATATGATGGATATTTTAAACATAAACATTTAATGTTTATATGACATGATAATGTTATGGTTTTATTTGAATCATATATTATGATTCATAATTCCTTATGATATAAATAAGTCATACAATATGTGTGGAAGACATGAGAAAAATGATATCAACATATTATAATTAATGATATAACCAAAGTGGTGAAATAATTAATTTTCAATTTGTTGTTTTTTATGATATGACATATCAAAATCATGCAATACAATATATCATTAAAAAATCATAAATTCTTATGGATCATGCACATATCTCCATCACACACACACACACATCAAAATATGTGTGTGTGTTGATGTTTGTGTCTGTGTCTGTATGTATTAACATATGTATGTATATATGTTTTTTTATATTTTTTATCATTTATTTTTATACTTTAGGTTAAACATCATAAATCATGATTTAAATATAGAGTTTATATTTATTCGTTATATTTATAGTTTTTATTTATAATTTAGATAATTAATATATGTATATATTGTACTTTATATGTTTGTTTTATATACATTATATAGGTTCATTATGTTATTATATATTTAGAAACTATACATTATGATCAAAAAATATAAACTTTATATATGTGCACATTATACTTCATATGTATATTTTATATGTATACTTGATATATTTTATATGTATACTTCATGTGTCTGTGTGTGTTGTGTGTATATATATATTTGTGTGTGAGTATGTCTTTGTGTGTTTAAATTATTTTTATGCATTTTTATATGTATCAATTTTTCTATGTGTGATAAAAATTGCATACACTATTGCATTTTTTATCAATGTTTTATATAACGAAATATGATTATTGTTGAACTAATTTTGATGAATATGAAAAAAAAATTGAAGAATGTTAATTATATGATGAAAACTAGGATAGTGTCAGAATTAGATCACTAATGATTAATAATAAATAAATAATTATTATAAAAACATTTAAAGTGGAATGAGATATTTTCCAATTACATTTCTAACAACTAAGAAAAAAAATGTTCCTTAATACCGTTTTTTTATCATTGAAGATTATTTATTCATAAAAAATTTTATTTAATGAAGCATATATACATATATATAGATATATATGTATATTAAATATTTAAACAACCACACAAACATGTGTATAGATATTATATATATATATATATATATATTAGAAATAAGATATAAAAATAAATCATATAAAAGTGTATAATATATATGGGAATGTGTAATATTCATATATGTAAAAATAATAACTTATACATATATATATATGTGTGTGTGTGTGTGTGTGTGTTAATTATTAAAATTGTCTCTCTATTATAGACATATGTTTTTTAGGACAAATACAATTTATTATATTTTAATTAAATTGTAATTGTAATTGTAAATGTAATTTAAATAATAATTTTTTGTGTGTGTTTGATAAATAATATTATAACTATATTTCAAATATTAATATACATATTTTAAAAATTAATTTTTTATTCAAATTAAATATTTTATTGAAAAATGAAAATTTTAATTTATAATTATATTAATGTAAATTTAAGTTGATATAATTTAGCATTGATGTAACTCTTTATAATGATCCCTTATTTATGTTAAGAACAGACCCTTAAATATTCTGAATAATTTAAGGATTCTCTTGAGGATAATCTATTTACACTCACATGAATATGATTAGTGTTTGAGTCTAAATAAAATACAATTTAAGAAACATTCAGATTATGCATTTTTTATGAGAAACATTTCATTCACATAAAACACAAGATAAGTAATTACATTCTCCTTTATCTAATTCAATACACAACCACATTGTTCATAATGAGGTATTTTAGTTTTCACAATACCATGTTAAACTGAATCACCCTCAAATTAAATATTTTTTTAGTTTTTAGAATTAAAATTTATATGTTAAAATAACGTTAACTAAATTATTTAAAGGTATCTTCCATCTTAAATAACAAAATAAATTAATCCACAGACACTTTTTGTTAAGAGATGTTATTTAAATAATAATTTATCATTTCATTGGTATATATAAAAAATAATTATTTATAAAATATAACATCAATATTCATCATCCCATACACACTTCTTGAGACCAAATATTTATAAAAGAAAAAAACAAGAAATTCTTGATCCATTACCCATATGGCTCCTTTTATTTTTTTAAAATGGAAAATAATTAAATGAAAATAGATAATTAGGTCTTAGAGATAGATGTTTTAAACTATTTAATATTTTAATAATTTTTTTATCTATTTGAGATACTATTCTATACATAAATATTATTTATCTATTTTAATACTTTTACCAAATTTATTTTAAATTATATTTTCACACTTTTAAAATTTCAATGGTTTCAAAATATTACCACTGCTTTATTATATTTCCATTAATCCCAATAATAATTATATATATTAAATTTAATAACTCATAAGATATTAGTGTATTTCAAAAAAATAATATTTTATTTTTTTCAGATAAAAAACTCATTCATACATTGAATGATTCCAAACCAAAATCCTCCAAAATATATTTCATGAAAATTGTCGATGTAATTATTTTTGGAAATGAATTCTTGGAAACAATATCAAAAGTAAGTTATTTTTTAATTATTAATTAGTCATTTTCATTCTATATATTAATAATTGTATTATCTGGGTCTGAATTTACAACTATTGATATCATTTATAAAAATATATAATATTCATATCAATATATATATAGAAAACCTTGTCTTTGAATGGGAGATAAAGATACTACTTATCAAAAAATGAATTGGAAATATAATTTTTCCTTATGATAACCACATAATAATAGATTCTAAATTATAGAATCGGTGTACTAATAATATATAGATCAAATTAACAATGTCTAGTGTGATATAAATGTGCATTAATGGTACCACTATGATGTAGAGTTTTTGACCACATAGTAGTCTATTCTATTATGAACTATTGTATAGTGAGGGTCACTATGCCATGGAGTTTTAAAAATAATCCTATGTGATTATCTGATAATTCATTTCTTGGGATTTTCACTTAGATATATATATATATTATTGGTTAATATTATCATTATATCAAACTCAATGGAATTCTGAATATGGAGGTTAAAAATTTAGGAGTTAAATAATTTTTTCGGAATGGATATATAGTTACAAATTTTTTATAATACTAATATTAAATATATAAATGTTATGAAATGTTTTTCTGTCTTGAAGTGGGTCCTAAATGATTTTAAACGGTGGGAAATATCAAGAGTTATATAATGAATATATTATTTTCATCATATAAACCCCAATATCGATGATCTTCTTAATAATTGAGAGATTCCTCCATCCTTTAGATACCCTAATGGGTAGAAAACCATTGGATTATTCTTAGTTATCACTATCAAGTTTATATGGTCGACCTTGGATATATTAAGATCAATTTTAAAAAGGTAAATCATTATTAATTATTATTATCTAGTTTAAAAAAATTGATAAATTCAATAGAATAATTAGTCATGGTTGTTCTTGTACATTTTGTTAGGACACATTTAACTGCTTAAAACCCATTTTTTCGAATAAAATCAACTTACATATCATTTGGATTAATTATTTAATTTAATAAAGAAACTATGAAAATGACAATTCCATATGCTATGATGTGTTCAGTTCAATTCATATTTGTTTAATATTTCCTAACCTTAACATGTTTTGAAGTAAACAAAACAATTGTTTTATAAAACATATAAGACCATTTCATATTTAATATAATACAATCATAGAAAACTATCACAAAAAATAGAGTTTCATGTTTTTGTGTAACCATGACATGTTCATCTAATCATTATGTCATAGTGATCTCTACCACAAGGATGGGCCCCGTCATAGGAGATGATGAAAATATATAGCCTAAAATTACATAGTTCAAGTGTAATCGGTCATTATATGTATAGAATTTGAATCTTTAAGACCACAATGAAATTAACCAATCCACCAAGCTATATTGTCCCCAAAATAAAATTTCCATGTTGGAATAAATTTTACCCCAAAAAACATCCTCAAAACAGATTGATTCTTATTAAAATGACCTTGTTCTTCACACCAGAAATATCTATCACTCGGTTGTTATAATAGGGCATGATCAATATATAATATAATCATGTTGTAATTAATTTTAAAAAATAGTATTTATTAAAATTATAAAAAATATAGTACAAGTGAAGGCACATTGGGGCTACCCAAAATTTGATGTGTGATTGTACGCCACACCAAGAATGTTTTGGTACATATGATCTCATTTTAAAGTGTTTTATCAAAGTGAATAGTTTATAAAATATATATAAATTACAAAATACAGTGAAATAATTTTTTATATGTTCATTAATGAATTTTTCATAAATGATAGTAGAAAATAGGTATATTTCTTGACCTTATTTGTAAAATATGATATGATAAGTTTATGTAATGTGTTTACATGAAAAAAAAATGTTTATATAATTTTAAATGTTTTCATAACTATTAAATATTTTTAATAAGTAGTAGTTTATAATAAATTACATGTAAATTTATAATATTGAAGAGTTCATATTAGAATAAATTTAAAATGTTCATATGTATTTATATTATGAAATATCTATAAGATCACACCTAAGTTATAAAGAGTTTATTAATTTCTTAATTAATGAAATGTTCTTAATTTTTTTATCTCATATATAATCAATTGAGTTTATTATTTTTTTAGTTTATTATCTATTTTTTTAATAAATATAAATTATTTACATTATGAATTGAAGTATAAATTAGGTAAAAAGTTTTTATTTTTTTTAAATTACCAGACTAGAATTTATGAAGTTACATGATTGGTATTATAGTTGAATAGGTTTTATTCTACCGTGAATTTAGTTTTTATTATGTTATGAGATTGAATCACTAAGTTAATTATATTTTCTTTTTATTATTTAATAAATTATCAAGTAATAAATGTCTATATTAAATAAAGATCCATGGGTAGTGTTAATTTGGGTTGGATGTCTCCCAATATGTGGATCTAGGAATCTATCTAGAAAATATATGGTGGCAAAATGTCTCCCCATAATTAGTCAAGTGGGGATTATGAATTATATACAATACTAAGAATTTATACAAAAAAAAATCACATACCTTTTTTATGGGATTCTTTTGGATATATATAAATATAGTTGGAAATTAACTTTGGTTAGTAACAAAATCTATAAGCTACATAAGGAGTTACACATCAATATTGTCTGAACATATTTATTTAGTGGGCGGAATATGGATTTATTAAACTAAAACATTAAAATCATGAACACACGTAAATGTTATATATAGATTAGATGGTGAGAATATAATCTTCTTCGAGAATATTAAGTGTTATATTCTTTCTAAAGTGAACTGGTGTAATGAACTTGATCATCCAACTAGGTAGGTTGATTCTAAAGTTGGGTGCCCATAGATTTCATTTTTTCAAGGCATTCTAGAAATGAATTATCCTACGATTTAGATAACCAAATAATATTGTGGGATTTGAGTTACACTCAACACGGAAACCCTACGAGAAAAGATACTAGGAGACTAGGGTTGGGATAATCCATATGATTCATTAGGTAAAGAGTTGTTCTCTCAACCTTCCAAGCATAATATATGAAATTATTAGCATGATTACTAACATAAATAACTATCTTGTGAGAGGGATAAAAAATTAGACTCATTACATATATATAAATGGAACTTTTACCACTAGATGAAATGATGTTATTGAAAGGGGTTCATCAATTTAGTAGGATAAATTGTAATAAATGTTGTTATTAAATGACATTAAAACATGGTACTCATCTGATAAAATATTATATTATAGATAAATGAAATCATAATAATTTAATATTAATTTAAAATAAATATTATAAACTGGTAATATTAATGTAAAAACATTATAGACTATTATAGGAACTTGAAAATATCTCTCAAAAAATACGGAAAATTCTATGTTTTAGAGAAGCCCCCTTCCGAACAACCAAAAGAAGAAGTTATTTAATAAGAGAGTATAGATTCTTATAAGAGGTTTAAAAGGATTCATCCAAGTTTTTAAATACATTTTATAGTAAAATTATGTATAAAGTAACTATCAATGTCTTATTTATTAGTTTGTATGATTGGGTGTGTTAATTTATTGGAGACACTATATGTTTATTCTTTTATGAATTGGTATGTCTAATGTATTTATTTATAATAATTGACGGAATGGATCTGAAAATATTAATGAGGCCCTTAAGACAATACCCATTTTTTCAACTTATCAAGGATGAATCAGAAAAGAATTAGATGTCTAGGTTTTGGTATTGTATTGATAATAAGGATGGGTAAATGTTTAATCCAATGGAAAAATATTGGTTGATTCAATTATTACACATTGTCATTGAAACCAAAAAAAGGAGTGTCAGGAAAGAGGGGTAGTAATTCCATTAGATATAATTATTTATAACACCCAATGGAGTTTGATAAACTACATGGAGATTTTATGTCATATATTAGCGTTATATAAATTACCAATTCAATTTTAATGTGTATATAACACTAATTTTATATATTAAATACATTGTATATTTATAAGAGTTTAAAATTAATGTACGAATTATCATGTATTTTTTGTTCAAATGAAGTGAAAACGGTTTCTACTATGAATATTTGGAATGGAATGGTGGATTTAATCCGAAAATGGATCCATATAAAGGATGTTTATTTTTATCTTACATGTCATATATGAAAAGATAAATTGTTTGTAAACAAATATTTTTTATCCAGAATATGGGATAATGGTTTTTGATACCCACATATTATGATTAATTCAATTTTATAAAACCTTTTGATAAAAAGAAAGGTATGATAGGTGGGTTATCCAGGGTAATAGAGTTTCTGCATTATATATATTAATATTTGAGGGAAGAGTTCCCACTACCCAATAATGGTATATTTTAATTTATAAAATCTTCATTTTATAATATTTCTAAAAAATAATAAAATATTATATGAGATATGTCAATATTTTATAAAATATTCATTTTATATGTCTTTCAAAATAAAATATCTTATTCTAGGTATTCTAAATTAGCCACATATAGATGTGTATTTAATTACATATATATGTAATAAGATTAACGAAGCCCAAAAAAATTAGTAAACACATGACTTCTTTAGTAGTGTATTATTTGAGATATAATTATATGGGTTCTTATATATAGTTTTTTGTAATTATTGAAATATTTTACAAAAATAATATATATTAATTTATACAAAAGTTATTCTTTAATTTATTATTATTTCTTGTTATTGTATATATTTCTAGAAGTGAAATTATAATTTACCTCCACAAATATGACTTTTAGTTACTCATAATCAATATTTTCAGGAAGTTTTATTATTTATGGTGAAATGTTAAGGTTATAATGGGTATAATTTTATATAGAGATAGAAAGCTTGATCATGAAACATAAAAGGAATTTTATATTCTAGATGGCACACCAAGTATACCACATGGACTATCAAACACTATATCTTTGGAATATTAGGGGTTCATGTTTTATATTGAATACTCATGCCATAGTGTGGTAAGATAACTAACATGATAAACTTAATGTAATGATACATTTATTATGTCAGCCTTGATACTGATCTAACCAGTGATTGTTTGGGTATGTTTTTGATCATGTTGTTTGTTATGTCTTAATAAAGGTGGTATTTTTCTTCTCATTGGAAAATTATAAAATATGGGCCCTTGATGTAGATGGATCGAAGAAGATTATGTAAATAACAAGATAAGGTACATTTTATGTGTTTATATTTATGGATAATGGGTATTTGATGTGATAATCCACTTTGGGTGAATGAAATGGCATTTATCACCCACCTAGTTGGTCTATACTTAAAAATTACAAATATATGAGTACGGTATATGGTATTGATCTAATCTGTTTCTCATATTCATTTAATACCTTGGAGAAAGTTATTATATGATTATTTATAAATATATATAATACAAGTAGAAGACACATGTTTGGAGGTACATGTATTTTATAGATATTATACCAGATACCATGGTAGCGTTAGTAACATTTATTCTTTTCTAAAGGCCACTATTTGGTTATAGGTATGGATTTGTGTGTTACTAATTTTTTTAAATGCTATAAAGTCCTATGGGGTCACACTATATGGATTTTTTGAATGATAATTATGGTAATTTATAATGTTTTTCATACAAATCATTGATATTTATCAAAAAAATATTTTGGAGGACATTCAAAAGAAGTTTTGTGAGGATATTTATAAGTTTTTATATATGATACACCATGTTGTGAAAATATATTAAATATTTTTTCAATTAGTTTTGGATGATATCAGAAAGGTATTTGGTTATAGTTTTAAAAAAAATTATATAGATTGTAACACAGCCTGAATAATGTTCTTAGTCTATAAGGATTTTTTATAAGTGGGAGAATGATAGAAAGTTTCACTAATGTAACCACTATAGAGTAATGGTTTGGATAACATAATGGATTTTAATGGTGAAAACCAACGCATAATGAGGGTCACCTTGTTGTGGTTTTTTGAATGGAAACCAATTTGGTTATGTGATAATGCATGGATTTGGGTTTTCACATAAATAAAAATATTATTATTGATTAATATAATAATTAGATGATACTCAATGAAGTTTTGTTGATAAATGTAAAACATTAAATAGTAAAAAACTTTTTATTAATAGAAATGGTGATATAAATTTTATTTTACACTCAAATAAGTTAAAAATAATTTAAGAATATTTTTGGTTTCTTTAGGGGGTTCCTTGATGGTTATAAATCATGAACAACATCCTAATTTCAAAACTCAATCTTTTCTTTTCATCACAGAAACTCCCAGTCCAAATAACTTATTGTCTCTCTCTCTAAGACTTTATGGTTATAAAAAATTATCAGAAATAGTGGATCATCACCTAGTCATGGATGATTCATCCATCTTAAGGTTACCCTAGGAGGGAGGATCCCAATTTCAAATTATTAGTTATCACAATTATGCTGATGTGGTGGATTTTAGAAAAATTTTGTTCAATAATAAAAGGAACAACATATTAATTATTTACATTTAGTCCAAATTAATATAGAGATCATATAGCATAATTTTTTTTGTTTGATATTTTATATTGTTCCCGGATAATTATTATCCTATCTAAAACTCTTCATATTTTAGAGCAAATTTCATTAGTGTTTACAAGGTTATTTTCATAAACCTTATTCACTTATATTTTATTTATGAGTATCTATAAATATTTTAAATTATTAAATTTATAACACTTATCTACTACTCACGAGTAAAATATATATATATTGAAACCTATAACATACATTTCCTTATTCCAAAAAGGTTTCACCTTATAATTGATAATACTTGTCAAGTTATATTACCAATCCCAGAAATTATTCTTTTTATAAGAAATACCTCAATATTAAGAGATTTATTAATTAATAATTTTGAAATATATATATAGTTTTTTAGGTGAATATAATTAATTAAAATAATTCAATATATATTTTTATTAAATATACTCCTAGTAAAATGATAAAACATTATATCATATGAATAATTTTTCCATGGTAAATATTTCACTATTTCTTGGATTAGATTTTTTTAGTGATTATATAGTTATTTTTAATGAAAACCACGCAAGTCATTTTATATATTACTATTATCTAGTTGAGCAGGAAAAACCTTTCCCAAACATATTGAATGTTTTACCTCAACCACATTTCAAAGGATACCTATCAATAAATTTTACTCAACCATGTATATCCCAAATTTGACATCTAGAATTAACACTTTTAGTTTCTCCAATAATTTATTCAACTAGAACATGATAATAATTGTGTACCTTAACCATCATGGTCATCTATATTGAATGATATAAATAATGAAACGTTTTTACATTAAAATGAATACATCAGTTTAAATTTTGAGTTATCTAACAACCTGTTATCTAATTTCTAAACACATATCATGCATTCCCAATATATATGAATGAATCTAGTGATTTAATTTACACATCCATTTCATTCAATGAAATTTACATATTTTAATCATGTTAATTTATAAATATTACACAGATAATTATTTGTGATACACATCATGATTTTCTTTTTAATTTTGATATTTAAAACAATACCAATACACATCACATTGAAATTATACATGATTTTTTTCATGTTTTTGAATCAAATAAAAAGAAAACAAAATCCTACTAAAGATCAAGTATGGAGTGACATATATAAAACCATAGCTTTTTATAAAAATAATAATACCTCCAAGATAGTTATAATTCTGAATCAAATACAAGCTATCCATAAATCACTACTCATGATTGATTTAAATTTTAAAAAATTATTTTAATTCTAAATATTTATAAATAATTAAACTATGTCACTACTGAAAAAATTCTATATGAACATGTATCTATTTACATGGTCATATTTTCCCATAGATATATCTCACATATATCCATGGTATGGGGATAACCAAGTCCATATGGGTGTAACATCAATAGATAATGAATGACCATGGAAATAGGTTTACCCGCACATGTGCATGAACTTATCATTATGGCCCAAGGGCGTAAAAATGAGGCTATAACCATGGTGGGTCATTGAAATTGACCATAATCACTGATTCCAAAACCTACTAACTCATTTTTTAAATGATGGTTTCCCTAGGATTGGTTTCGTGGCCTATGTACACGGGAAAAGGCTGTTCTTGGAGGTAGATCATAGACAGGAGGCTTATGGCTTCAGTCAGAGGCCAACCATGGATGTAGAATGGTTATGGTCATGACCCCCCATGTCCATAGTGTCATCTATATATATATAAATATATAAATATGTCTATATATACCAAATTTTTATATATTATTGTGGTAATTTATACATAATAATATGTAGGTGGGAGGATTTGGAATCCCACCAGAAACATTTTTTCAGAAATGAACATATAGCCACTACCAGCGACCAGGACAATACATGCCGACATGGATGGATCCATATCCTTTGGCAATGGTCAAAATTCATAACATAGATATAAAGAAATTAAACAACTTAAATGCATGTAATAACATTTAAATAATAAATTTAAATAATTTAATAACATTAAAAATTCAGATTAATTAATATTTAAAACAATAAACTAAAATAACAATCAAACCTGTCATTTGGTTTAATAAGGAATATAGAAATTTATAAATTAAACAAATAATAACATAATAATAAAAACATGAATATAAAATTTTTATAAATTATATGAACTTTCCATATATAAATATGATCATTTTACATCCATAACCTAGATATGAACACTTCATTTTTATATTTATATGTTGATATAAACCATTCATATTTTTTAAAATGTATAATTCATAATAAAAATAAATTCAATATATATATTTAAATAATAATTTAATATATATTATAATATAAAAATTTCACATTTTTAAATATTACATATTTTAATAATGTTTCCATTTAAAATACAAACTTTATGAAAATAATGATATCATGAAAATGTTTTATTTAGTATACCATATCTTGAAAATTCACATATAAATTATTATAAAATAATAAATACTATTATCAAATAGTAAAATTTTATATCATTGGATTTATTTAAAATCTTGAATAATGATATCTCTATTTTTCAACTAGAGATATTTCAAAAAAACAAATAAATAAACATTATCATCACTTGTGATATCTCCACATTTTCAACAATGATATAATGATATATTTTATAAACCATATTAAAAAATATCAAAATTCTCTATATACGATATTGTTTCATGTGATAAAATAATCAAATGATGTATATTTATCCACATTTTTTCACATCTAGAGATATTTATATACCATTTCCAATAATATCATGATATTTTTAAGATATATTTTTTCAATAAATAATAATTTTTATCCAAACACAATAAATTTTTGATTTTATGTGAAATAAATGTTTTGGGGATATACAACACTTCTAAATACAGTGTGAAAACTCAAAACCCAAATACTGAGATAATATATGAGAGTTTTGGAAGGTAAAAATGATGAATTTAAATTTACTTGCACACCTATTCTTTTTAGATCCAATGTCTCATCCTTTGTGTAATATATTATTATTATTGACAATTGGAATATTTTCACCATATGTGATCCAAGGATCTTATGAATCATATATCATATCTATAATAACTCTCTTCAACTATAACATGTTTGTCTTGTGTTATATCCCATTATGTGTAAATACCCCTCATAACATCATATGAAAAACCATGTTTGAATTTTTTTTGAAACAAAACAAAAATTGACCTTGTGTATCAAAATTGATAATTAAAACATGCCAACCACTTTCTTAATCTTTCCAAATCTAGAAAAGGACATACAAAAAAATAATTAACTCGAAGAAACAAAAATCAACATAATATAAGTTTTGAATTCCCACATTACATGAGTTATGATACTTGGATAAAATATAATTTTCACACATCCAAGCCTAATGATATCCCACATGAGAAACTAATATTCAAGGAATCACCAAGTCCACTGGGTCTCTTTTTTATCTCCTCATTCTTCCTTTATTATATCTTCTGTTGTAATAACTTTGCACTACACCATGAATTTAGTCACCAAGTCCTTTGGAGGCATAATAACTCCCTATAATTTATAAAAATCTTACCTTCATTAACATATCTGCTAGATTTTGACTCCCCTAGACCTTACATGTCTCCAACACACTATGATATAAATAATTCTAATAATGTTCTATTTTAGTTGAATATGTTTTTAATTGAGTAAAACATTGTATTTTACATAATATTTATCCTTAATGGACTATAAAAAACAACATTCCTTTCTCCTTCATTCTTTTGAGAACCTATAGTATCCCCTTTAGCTAGATAAACTATTTACTAGATTTACTGAATTCTTAGTACTCTATTTCCACTACATACAACACAACTATTGGTTGATGTTGATAAATATATGTCATATTCATTCTATAGAAAGTGTATATAATGATAATGGACCATCTAAATATTTTTATTTTTGTCTCAAATCATGTATCCCCCAAACCATATAATAGATCATTATTTTTGAAACATAATTCCTGATATTTTGATCTTTTGAGATACATTAGTATCTAGTTTACCACATACTAGTTGTAATTTCCTAGAATTTCCATGAACCTTATACAAATCCCACTATATAGACAATGATCAACCTCATACACAACATATTATACATTAATCTTATGATCTGTCATATATATAGAATACTCTCTATGGTCTCAGCCCTATATTTAACAATCAATGATTTATCCTCAAATAAAATGAAGTCTTTGTACAAAGGACATATTATAGGATGAGACCCAATCATTAAAAATAATTCCAATAAATCCATTATATACTATATATAACATATGAAAAATATTAATTCCTCATTTCCCTTTCAATACAAATCCCCAGCATTGTCTTTATGGTTCAGAGATCCTTCATATTGGAATTTCTAGAGAAAAAATATTTCCAAACCTTAATCTGATCTTCCTCAAACATTTTAGAATCATTTCATCTTCATAAAAGATAAGCATAATGAAAATTAAATTATCAAATAACTTCTGATAGCCATAATTTTATTAATTACAGTAGATTAATTCATCATTTACCATGATGGGATTAATTTTTTGGTTCTTTTACTTGGGTGTCTATTTCATTACATACAAAATCTATTTGAGCTGATCCACCTGTCATTAAATTAATTTGTCCGCAAAACCTTCCGATTATTCCCCGAATAATTTCTCCTCTAAATCACCATAAATAAAATCGTCGTTACAAATAACAAATAAATATGTATCATCTACATAAAAACCATTTTTTCCATCCAAATTGTGGAATACATAATTTCTATATAAAATATTTCTCTAAAGTCCATAAAATATGATTATTGGAATCATTTTAGAACAAGCCTTTCATTGTACCATTTACAATAATCTTCTTCTTATTTCAACTAGTTTACCAATTTTTTATAAAATGATCCTTTATTCATAATATTTTTTTTCGATTACATGCTTTAGAAACATTCAAGGGGACCATATCCTCCTTCATCTCTAACTCCCACTATATTATGTCATTGAGACCTTCCACCTCTTCTTGGTTGTCAGTTTCTCCACCATCTATTAGAATAATGTAAGGAATTCCACTAATAATCCATTGAACACGATTCCTATGCCTAGTAGACATCCTGAACACAACATAATATATGGAACAATTTGGAATTAATAATTTTAGAATAGCTCCATCAAGAGCACTTCCATATGATTCCACAGTGCTCATGCATTTTAATACAATTATCCTTGGAAATACCGATGAAGTCTATTATCCATCAAAAACTCCCATTGGAATTTCTCATATCTCTAAAACTTTCATAATCTCTACAATAATTCAAAATTACATCATTATATTTATAAATATATTGGTAAATATTTTTTCATTGTTCTTAGCTACATCATCCACCAAACTTTACCCTTATATAGTACCTCCCCATTAAATATATCTTTTTTATTATGAAATTATGTCATAATTCAATATTATATTTCACAAATTTAAAGATTTCATCTCTTTAAACTATAAATAAATATACTACATATTTTTACTACTCCTATCCCATTCAGTAGAATTGATGTGGAAAAAGTATATAATTTCAAGAAATTTTAAATGTCAGTTATCATACATCCTTCCAAATCACATTTCCTTTAAATATCCTACCCCAATAGAGTATAAGGACATTGATTCACAAGATATCTTTCATAATTAACTACCACAACCCAAAATTCCTTAGGAAATCAACATATAATCTCATGTTTCTATCCCTTTAAATTAGTATTTAATTTATCCATTCTAAGACACTATATGGTCTAGATAATTTTTGTATGTGTAAAAACCCAATATGGAGGTAAGTTCCCATATTTTATGTGTTTTTTAGATATATTAGTGTTGAGCTTCATCTTGGTTATTTTATATGATATTTTAGAATGATTTCTATGTGTTTGTGAGGTCACAGGGTTAGTGAATGGTTAGAAGATACTATATAGATTACCCAATGTAACTATAAAACATCTTGAGAGAGTTCATGACTAATTAAATGGTGGTAGAGTTTGAGTCCTAGGACCAACTATTTATAATTTTATTGTATGAATAATTGATTACCATAATATTACTAAAATATATTACTACATATTGTTCATTGTTATGTATGACATTAGTGAAATAATTTCCAAGAGTTCCTATCACATTAATAAGGTCATAAAAGTTCCCGATAATGATGAGAACCATAAAAATATATAACGATATTCAAAAATATATTTTTATAGTTGTATAATGTACTATGATAAGGAATATATCATGTAGACCATAATGTGTGAGTACTTGTAAGAATATGAGGCTTCATTTAATAAAGTTCATACATGGTAATCTCAATATTCTGATATTATGAGAACATACATACTATTAGAAATTCATTATATTTTGGTGTTATCAGTTATTCCTATCCATGAGTGTGTGTAATGGCCCATTTACATTAGTATTATTACTAATGAGTGCTAAAACAAACACACTTATTTTTAATTTATAAATCATAACAATGAATGTTAATGGAAAAGTTTGATATGTTGGGTCCATCATGAGTGATAGGTTATTAATGAATAAGTTGAGGATGTATTTTCCCTTCAATATTTATGGTAGTCTAGGTCTTGGACTTTGATTTCAATAAAACAATCACATTAAATCCATTATCATGTTTTAACGACATATGTATATCATATAGTCAACGAAATATATATAAATAATCTAGGATGATGACAAATATACACAACCATCTTAGTGATATATTGTGACAGTGGAATTATATTAAACATATATCATTCACATGGAGTTTTTTTCACTGTGACATTATTTCCATTCTATTGGGTTCCATGACTAATTTCTGTAGAGAAATATTATATTTTATGATATCCCACCCAGATTCAAGGAGGAATAATCCAATAGTGACCCAAACTAAGTTTTTACATTGATGTTAACTAATTTATATTTTATTTTAATTAATGGAATAATTTTTATTCTCATGGAAAAAGAATAATTTTACTCATGTCTTATGAATCACATAAATTGAATACAAATTATATATTTATTTAATTGAATATTTATTAAATATTTATTTCTGGGTTTGTGGATACATTATTTTTTTATGAATAATATATTTGTTTTGGTATTAAATAAATTACATGGATATTAGAGTAACCATGACCACATCTAGTTAAAAATATTAATTTTCAAGACAATTTAACAACATTTGTTGCATCACAAATTAACATTTGAATCATTAAATAATATTATTATTATATCGGGAATGGGGTTTAAGAAATATCATTTTATTATTTTATGAATGACATGGAATTAAATAATATTTTACCCAAAACCTTATCTCTATAAATAGATTGTTATGTATATTGTGTAGGGTGTTTGAAAATTGAGAATAGAGAATCATTGCACGCAAAAAAATTCTCACTCTATTTCAATCCCTCTCAAACATTTCTTATATTCATCTAACGAATAAAAAAACTCCTCAAATACCAAATGATATTGAAGTAATCAATATTAATAGTGAAATATCATTGATTCATCGAGATAGCACCCAGAAATCAATCAGAATTTCTTGAAGACCAAAGGAGAATGTGTGAATCACAGCTTGGGTGGTTATACGCATGAATCCTATTAACACAGCAATGATAATTCGAGAAGGTATTCAATATGATCAAAATAATCTTCAAAGAAATATCATTGATTAAGTAATTTATTTTTTTGATCTAAATAAATTAATTATAAATTTAATTTTCAAGATCCTCTATTAGGGTATTGTATAACAATAAATTCAATGAAATTTTTATTTACCACTGACCATGTGTGATTAAGAAATTCCAGATAAAAAAAGTGGTATCTGAGTGGTGAAATTAATATTTATAAATATATATTTTATTATCTATTACTTTGAATTTAATATTTAAGATTCATTTTTTTAATTAATTCATAATCTATTGTTAATATATCTTCTTCCAATTGTAATTTTCTCAAAAATAATAACCAGACCAGTTAAATATTAATTAACTTCATAAATGATGATTCCATCAAGAGGTGAAAAGAATCCTAGATGGATAACACAATAATAACAACTTTTACTCCTTTATTACATGTTGTGTATCCTTTTTCATTACACAAGGGTGGATCTTTGGATTCAGGGAAATTATATAAAAAGGTCATGATGCATGAAATAAATGAACCACGTGTTGAAAAGATAGGATGAGACATGTATTTTTTCGAGTAAATTCCATTTAGTATGACAACACATGTCATCCATCCTTTTTATTAACAAACTTTCAAGTACATGGTACAAACACAGGATCTTCTAAAGTTTAGATTCATGGAAATAAAGTACATAATTCAAGAAAACATAAATCAACCATTTATATCCACTTAAAGGAAAACATAATGGGGTCACCCTAAGATACTTTTACAACATACCATATCATGGGTAAATATATCAAAGGAAAGGGGTGAGAATGAATCAGAGTAAGGGAATAAGAATGATAGGCATATACCATGTGATCATGAGACATATCAATAAGAACATGATGCATAATGATAAATAATGAACAAGAGACACAAAATAATAAAAATTACATGTATAATAAAATGTAAATGTTTCTAAAACATTTAAATGGTATATCCATAAGCATATCACCAAGGTGTCAAAAGTAAAAATTACCAAGTTTATTCACTAATTTATCAAAAAACATGTCATCTCTAGGGATTAAATTATATACACAATACATTACAGCTCTATGAGGAAACAACATTTATATGTATTAATTTCATTTTATCAACATATATCATAATATATAATTTCATTAATTACCCATTAAGGATAAATAATGGGTTTCTTACCATAATATTGGCATACAAAAGAGCTTACAAAATTGATTGTTGAATAATTTTTTCCCCACGAAAGGAAATGTGGGTTTCATATATGTAAATAACCAAATATAAAATACATTTTTAAATATATTTGAATTATCATTGAAAATAAAAGAGTATTTGGTATTCATATAAAAAGTAAAATAGAATTTCTCATGTAAAAGAGTGAAATTTGAGACGTAAATTCGATAGCATGATGGGTAAAAACATGGATTTAGAAAATGTTAAAATGAGAGAGGAAAAAGGTATAACATTTGGAAAATACTCTTATTAATTTAATGGGATAATAGAACATCAAAAAAATAACTTAGTTTTAAAAATTATAAGACATTCCATATCAAAAGGCAACATGAATGGAAAAGATATGTGATGATTTCCCTTACCTTGAATAGTTATTCCTAAAGCTTGAGGATGAAACCTTGGGTTCTTAAGGATAGAAAGTGGGGAATAATTGGGAGGAAAAATAACAATAAATTAATGTAGTGTGGATTGGGAGTAAAAGAAATTGAGAAATGGTTCAATATTAATCAAAAACAAATTGGTGGAATTGTTTCATAATTTCCAAATATAGGTCTTGGAAAACAATGTTGTTGAAAATATAGAACCACTAGCTTACCCATGGTTTTTTCTTACAGTTTTAAAAATTTTGGTCTCATTTTAATTTATTTTAATCCACTAGAACCGAACACTATTTTTAAATAATTATTTTGGTATAGAAGAGTAAATATTCCACAAAGTGAAGTTTTTTTAAAAATCAAAATATTTTTTTCGAGACTTTGTAAATTCATTTATAATTTTTTTTAATTGATTAAAATATATTAAAATGCTTAATATTAATAAAATAAAATATTTTATTTCATTGATTATGTTTAATTAATAATAAAATCATTATGACATATATGTCATGTCATAAAATGTACTAAAAACCAAAAACTATATTTTTTACTACTCACGAAAAATAATGTATTTTAGAAAAATATCATAAATTAATCCAAATATATTTATGATGTGATGATTTAAAATATAATTTTTATTTATCTAAAATAATTATCAATATATTATAATTTTTACTTTTAAATATAAAATATCATTATTTATTTAAAATTTTAAAATTTTATAGAAGTGTCAAATTTTTGACACTTATAAAGAATTTACTAGGCCATTATAAAATTATGTTATTGTTTATATTTACATAATAGTTCTTTAACAGAATATTTATTAAACCAAATAAATTTCAAAATACATGATTTTATTAAAAAAATTATATATTTTCTAGAAAAATATTATTATGATTTATTTTCTTAAAAAAATCAAAAAATAAAATTCATCCTAATTAAACATATATTTTATTAAGAAAAGTTATTCTTAAGAGGAATTTATGGGAAAAAATTATTTATACAAAGTAATTTACACTTTATGTAACTAATATATGGACACGTATCCCCTTATTACACCTACATACGTACTAAGGGTAAGGTGCGCGATTGTGGTAGTTTCATGGGGTGGCTCCACTAATATTGACCAAGTGGTAATCAACACTAATTTAAACATCTCACATAGGTGATTTTGTTCATGATTCACTTGTTTAATCTTAGATTCAGATTGATCATGGAAAAACCCTAGTGATGATACCTCCCTCCCAATATTTGAAAAAGGGCCATGAAATGTTAGGACTCTACTAGTTGACGCCATTGATTCCCCTTTCAGTATCAATTATCCTTTGTCAATACTACTTATAAACAATACTTATAAATGTAAAATCATCAACCAAGGTTATTTTTTACAATATTCATATTGACCAAAGGTTATATTTGACTGATTTCCCAATAATGGTCAAACCCGAATGGTCACATTTACCATTATACACTGTAGATACCACTCTATTCATCAAATAATAATTTAATTCATTTTTTGTTAATGTTATATTTTAATTTTCATAAAATTTTAATTGTTTTACTATTCTTTTGTTCTATTTCTATAGTGTTTTCTTTGTAAGAGATGATTCTATAAGATTGGGGTGATCCATACATTCTGATTTTACCTATTTTATTTGATATTGTTTTTTCCAATTCTAATGTTTTGTATTTTAATTGGTTTTATAGGTGACTAATGTAATGAAATTTGGTAAAGAGATGAAATTTTGTTGGATTCAATTTATTTTTCTCATCTATGATAATATATAATATGTAAAAAAATTATTCAGGAAATAAATATCATTTTAATAAAGTATTATTAATTACATTATCCCCCCATAAAAAATCTCATCCCTAAAATTTCAACTCATTTTATCAGTTGTGAACAAGTGAGGGTAATTCTGTCTCATTGGGTCCTCTAGTTCCCACATCACTTCTTCATAATTATGGTTCCCCCATGACATATTCCTGAGGTGGGAAGTCTTATTACATAGAACCTTGTCACTACGGTTCAATAATTCTATCGTATGATCCTCATAGGAGAGTGCATGATCCAGTTGTACCACCTCAAGATTTAGTACGTGATAGGATTAGGTATCTACTTCCTAAAGAGAGATACATGGAATACATCCAGAAATTGAAATGGATTTGGTGAAAATTCTTGTTGACATCCTACTGATCGTATGCGATCAAGGATTTCAAAGGGGCCAATATACCTATGGATTATCAAACAACATGGCTCTCTTCATTAATTATATTTTATGGAAACAATTTGACCCCAACATTAAAATTAATGTCACTTATATGTTTTTACACATAGGTTCTCTTCCAACTCTAAGAATACTTTATTTTTTGTTTGATGGTATGAACCTTTTCTATCACCTACTGCACAAGATTGGGACTATGAAATTTACCCTCACCAACATTAACCTAATATGATGGAGTTCTACAACATTTTACTTAGAGAGATTCATATGGTGAAACTTGAATACTTGAGTGGAAAATTTGATTTTATAAGAACTCAACTAATGGGAAGTATTGAGACCATCAACCTTTAAATTATACTGAGTATTCTCTGATCATGTACTTATTTTTCTTAATAGTCCTTTTAGACAGGCCATCCATTTGGGGCGATAGGATATACTAAAATTCAATTTAGTATTCACAGCATGCTGAATACTTTTCCAAAATTTAGATGTGAACCTTAGATATTGACAAAAATTTATAGAAAGTGGCACCCCATGATTCCTATCCACTTATTATATATATATATCTTGGAAAGTTGGTTAAGAGATAAATCTTCTCAAATATTTATGAAATGGGAAGTCATGTTGATTCAAAGCTCTCTAACCCATATCACATTGTTTCCTTGGAATATTCTTCGGAGAATAGTGAATAAGTCCATAGTGATATTGTCCCACTTTCATGATGTTATGTGTAGTGGTTTCAATACCCATTTAGGAAATTTTCATAATACCTTATCTTGCTGACATACCAAGCACCTTTTAGTTTAGTTAGAAATCCCCCTATTCATATTGTCCGAGGAATATTTATTACAAAGGTCCCTAAACATTTTAGTTCTTCTAGGATGTATAGATAATGTAGAGTTATGAGCATCATCCATAAGATCCATTTTTTATCTATGGGATATATGAGATACATAACATTGTATTAAATTTTAGGAAACCTTATTTATCAATGTTGAGCTCAAGGTTAATCATGATTTCAGATTGGGATGCTAACATAATTTTTTTTTGGAAGACACGTTATTTCATAGGACTGGACCAGGATCCATGGGCTACCATGAGTTTATTGGAATCATGACATACTCAATGATATGGCCACTAGTATTGGAACCCCCTCAAGATATACCAACACACCATAATTGGAGATCTCAGTCTTTATGAAAGAGTCCAAATTGAGATTAATATAGAATTTCCTCTTCTAACACAAATCTCTTTAGTGGTATATGATCATCAAATGAAGATAAACTATGAATTTTAAAATCATTCCCATTATTTTGAACACTTCAAGATGGTGGGGTATGCAATCAATTACTTTCATGTGGTTTTTAAGATAGTCAATCTGACTGCCAACACTACTTCTTGGAAGGAAGTTTCATGAGAGTGATGAATAAATAGTAGAATTATTGGAAGAAAGATGTATATATCCCAATTAATGGAGTGAATTAAGAAAAATATATTCCCACGAGGTCCTTATGGGACATTCTGCTCGAGAGAGAAGAGAAGCTACATGATAATTATGGGAACCCAACATGCATAGAGGAAACCAGTGAGCAATGTGATCCACATGAACCTTGCTTCTTGGATATGTCCTCAGATTTGGTATCCACTACTCTTTCTATACAAGTTGGGGACTATCATATTGATCTTGTGTCCTTAACATATTAATGGTTCTATTAAATTGGATGAATTCCAAGATACTCTAGAAAATATTCAACACATGATAGAAATTATAGAGGGGGAATATAATACCCATGTCTAGGTCCTCAGTGAAGACATCCCCATTCAAGCCTCTATGAATGATAATCCATGTTCCTCTATATAGATTCATCACACTTTGGGGAATCAGTATGTTCCTATTGTGACTTCTCTCTAGATCAAAACAGACATCCCTAATGAAGATATTACTTACAAAACCCCCATAAAAATTTATTCTAGTGTTTCCACACAAACATAAACTATTTATGTGTCTAAATATTTGAAATCATCCAAAAATCCCACCAAGGTAGGGGCTTCCAAGAAATTAAAAATATTGGATATGAAATAAAAAGGGGTCCAAACCCCCAAACCAAATCCCAAACGACGATACTCTTTTTGAACTGTCAGGGAATATCCATCCCTGGCTTGGAAGATTCCCTCAGTCTAATTGTTGGTAGGTACAAACTAGATATTATTGGCATTTCTCAGTCAAAAATTATTTCATCAAAAAAACCCAATATTTTCAACAATAGTGGATATTCTAGGATGTGTATTATTCAAACACAATCAATCTTTGATATTGTCATGTTATTGGTGCACAACATGCTTGATAACCCTATCATTATTTGTCATTCCAATCAAGTAATCACCAATAGATTTGATATATATTGATAGAAAATGTTCTATTCAATTTTTTATGGTTTTAACAGCTAAATGGACCAAAGATCACTATGGGTGAAAATTAAGGATCTTTCCAATATTATAATTAATACATGGACTATATTTGGAGATTTAAACTCCATTTTCCATGTGGATGTTAAACTAGGACTATTATACAGCTCTATCTCTATCATGTATTTAATATTTTGTGTGGATGAGGTAGGACTAACTGAAACCAACTTAATTGGGGATAATTTTATATAGTAAATTAAAAATTAAAATGGGAATAGGGAATGATGAATTTATTGGACCTTTGTCAATGATACATTTCTTTGAAAGTGTAAGTCAATAACATGTGTCACATTGGAAAATCATAGCTCTGAAAATAACGGTATCCTGATTATATTTATTTATAATGAGTGGATGCAATATCATCCATTCCAGTTTAACAATGAATGGGTTTCTCTAAAAAATTATTCAGGATTCTTCTGCCATGAATGAATGTGATGCCAACTTTTTGGCCTATAACTCTAATATCAAAATGATCTAGAAGAAGCTAAAATAAATGGGAAAAGTAAGGTTCTTCTAGATTTATGTATAAACTGATGTCTATGAGTTCTCATTACATGAAATAGAAGAATCAATTATAAAAAAAAATTCTAAAGAGATTTAGACCATGAAGATTAGATTTCATCCAAGAAACAAAATATTATCAAATTTAGAGAAAACATCAATATGGATGTCTTTAAAATTAAGTGTCTTGTTGATTGATATTGAAATAAAAAATTCATCAATGCTTTATGAAGTACATAATGAGTGAAAAGACCCCTCTTGTTACTTAATGAAGGAGACTGACTCCTCTAGAAAAGTTAATATCTTTGAAACCGCAATTTTTCCTTCTATATGAACCTCCTGAATGTGCCACCATGGTATGAGATAATAATAGAAAATATAATTCCCAAGCTGATGACAGAGGTGGATAGATATTTATCTACTTTTCTACCTCTTAATATTAAAATTAAGGAAGCATTATCTGACCTGAAGAAAGAAATCTCACCTAGACTGGATGGATTCACAAATTTATTCATGAAATCTTATTGGGAGACAATACAATATGACTTGGGTAAACATTTTAATCATATTTTCATGGATGTATCCATTACTAAAGGCTTTACTGATCAATTTATTTAATTAATATTAAAAGTAGAGAATGCTCGTGATATAAATAGACACAATCTAGTGGGTCTTATAAACTTAATTATTACAAATATCCATTCTAATATACTTGCTTGAGTCTCAGATAAAATCATATCATTTAATCAATTTGGATTTGTAAAAGGAATGAGTATCCAAGATTGTTTTCGAACTACATCTAAGTCTGTTAATATAATTCAAAATTCCACCTAGGGTGGAAACATATCTCTTAAAGATGACATCAAACATTTAATCGATATAATGGACTGGAATTTCATAAACAAGGTGCACCACAATTTTGGATTTGGTATGAGATATATACACTGGGTCATAACACTTTTGGAATCTTCACACATATCCATTCTTTTTAGTGGATCCCTAGAAGGGTACCTTAAATGATCTCAGGGGTAAGGTAGGGTGTCCTCCTTCATCAATTCTCTTTTCAATTGCAAAGTATTATCGTAGAAGACTGTTTCTTCACATTGTAGATATGGGTGAAATGGAAACTATCAGAGCATCTAGAGGTATCTATTCCCCTTTCCACCATATTAATTATTTGCAATTATGGTTTTGAAATTCTAGTATTATTTAGTGTTTTATTAGTTTTCCAAATAGATTATATGAGGTGAATTTGTAATTCCCAAATATGTTGGGCCCTTGAACTAGTTTTTCAGAAGAATGTTTAATGAATTTTTATTCAAAGTGTATAAAAAGTATTTTTCAAATGGGAAAGAATCATTTTTAAATGATGTGGCTTGTTTGGTGCCTTTGAATGTTTTCTTTAAAAGAAGGATCCTCCATGGATACTGTACATTCTAGGTGGAATTCTCATATATGATGTTGAGATGTTGGATTTATAATGTATAGTGTAATTACATAATATATATATAGTATTCGTTCTTTCTTCTTCACCTCCCATGCCTTTTTTACCCATAGGAGACTAGGAGTCATACTAAGAGTATAGGGATGGATACTATTTAGTATTTATTATATGTACTAGATCACAATGGAGTAGTCATGTGGTCTATGCCATCAGTGAGGATAGTTGAGAGAATCTAGGTTGGAAAGTGACATTGGATTAGATTGATAAGCTAGAATATGGATTCTGAACAGAGTACTTCTAGGGTCTCTTCACATTGTCTCATGTTATCCCATGACACCAATTTTAAATGTATTCTACATTCCATAATTTTGATATTTGTTAATAAAATCATTTTTACAATTATGATTTCACTATATATTCTTTTATTAGATGTTATTTATGATTATGTTTTAACTTCTTGTGTTTCCCTAAGGTATTTCCTTCACTGCATGATTCTTCATTATAAATGGTTTATTGGAAAATGTTTCATTATATGGAATTTTTTTTAAAAATGTATGTTAAAATGGTTATTTTGAAGTTATTATCTTATTATAAGTTTTTACATAATAGAAAACCCTAACTTAAATAAATGTATTTCAAACTAGCATGACATGATTGTTTTTATAGGTATGGAATACGGAGTTATTCTTATTTTGGAAACCCTACTGACCATATCAGTTCTCATGTATACTTCATTTATCTTTTTTTAGTTCTAGATCTCCAAAATTTGGATTTATCTTAGATTTAGCATGTTTCTTTGTTTGGAGGATGCCCATGAGGTCAAATGGTGGATTTTTCATCCATTTAGTTTTTATATCTTTCCTATTTCCAATTTTTTTATTTTGATATTCTTTATTTAATATTATGTAATTTAAAAGATAAATCGATCCCAACTATGTTTTATCTAGTTACTAACACTAGTTTCTAGCTTACGTGGATTGGGAATACCTCTCGGGCCTTGTCGCATGCTGACTTGGGTGACCAGATTGGGGTTGATCTGGGTTTCTTTGTGAAAAAATAGTATCATAGCAATTATCACGTGTTATGTTTTGATGTTTGGTAGTTCAAATATATTATTTAATTTAATTGATGTGGTTATCCACGGGTAGGTTATTGATCCCCTATGTATAAGGGATCTTGATTTGAAATGGTGGTCTGGGGGTGTTGCATCAAAATCCAAACTTAGCTCTCAAGTGATTTTAAGGACATTGGTTTTTGTTTGAGACATTATAGTTTATTTTTAGGATTTTTTATGGTCGGGATTAAAAGAGTGCATAGTTTTTTTTCATGTTAATGAAAACCATGAGAATACCATGTAACTATCATCTATGACCTCTGATGTTCTCAATAGATTGTCACATGGCCTGAAAACCCATCTGGCTAAGCCAGGTTTAGCGGTTGTTACTTTGAGATTTTGATATTTTGATCGAATATTGGGATTAAATTATTTGTTTTTTGTATTTGTTTGAGTTTATTTTTCTATTTTTCATTTATATTTTTAAAAAATGGCATCTTGTTTATTATAGTATGTTTTTCACAATGAAAACGTTATTTAAATTGAAAATAAAATTGATTGTTTTAGAAATGAATTTTTTTATGGAAAAATATTTTGGGGATTTTTAAATGTTTTTTATGATGTGATGTTGTAATATGAACATTAAATTTGAAAATGTTCTCCAATGATGATAAGAGTTAGTTTCTATATTTTTTGGGGAATTTTTAAAGTGGTTTGGAAAGTGATCTTGTTTATTTTACATGACCCTTGTTATTCATATGGGTACTCACATATATTTATATGGATGTATATATGTGGTAAATGGATGTTTATCAGTATGTGTTGATCGGTTTTGAGCCTGAATAGTGACGTCAGTATTATAAAGGCTTCATGTAACACCGATGGTAGGTGTTCATTTGTAAGGATTATTATTTTTTTCTGAAAGTGGGGTTCAAATAGGGGGATTTCAATGTTTTGAAAGGTGATTGGGTAATTGTTAGATTTATTCACAAGATTTTTGGGAATTTTGTGTGTGGGTTTTTTTTGGATTTGGATATATTTGGTGTGTTGGAATTAATTTAGTCCAATGGGACATGAATTTTAGATTTGATTTTGAAATGGGGTTTGGAGGTTGGGATGGTTTTGGAAATGGTTGTTTTTAAAAGTTGGTTGGATTATTTTTTCATGGTTTTGTGGTTTAGTATGGTTTAAAGATTTGATTTGGTTTTTCATTTGGTTTTATGATGTATTTTTTATGAGTTTGGTGTTTTTTTTGAAATTTCATTTTAAAGATTTTTCGTTCATGGTTGATTTGTTTGTGCATTTTTTATTATTAAGATTATGATTTCCAGAAAGGTCTAATGCTTTCTGAGGGGTCTATTTTTATTTTGGGTTTTTCCCAAACACATAGTGGAGTGGTGTGGTTGAGATATTTTAGTTTGTTACATGTTTTATATGGAGGTCATGGATCATTTGGGTTTAAAGAATGGATGAGATCATGAGAATTAAATAGTCCCAACAAATGGTGAAGGATTAGGTTGACCACCTAAAGGATCTAGTTCCTTTTATCAAGAAATATAGTCGCGTGATCTATTGAAACAACCACTCTTCCTTTTTGGTATTTATTCGGAGATGTCCCTATCCTTAGAGCTTGATTCTCGTTCATTAGAACACCTACTTTTTTCTTCCAATTTGGTCAGTTTAGAAAATATAAACCATTTTCTATAATCTTTTGAAGGCTTGTCGACATTTTGGTCATGGATAAGTTCTATATTTTGTGTTTCTATAAGATGATTCATTGGTAGGAGGTTCCCTATCCCCAACTACAAGGTTGTAGATTCTTCAAGACATCAGAGATCCATCCATAAGTCCCAGAGTGTATATATTCACACAATAGGAGAATTTCTGAGTGCATGGGGATGGTGCTCCAAATTTTCATCTCCAACATTGGAGAGAAGTCCACATGAGTTTTTTCTATAGAAATTATTTTATTTTGGACATCTTTTTTTATTTTAGGTTTTCTTGGCCAGATTTTTTAGGGGTTTCTGTGAGAGTTTTTGGTTGATTCATTATCTTCTTCCTATTTAAGAGATGCTTGTTGTAATGACCCAGAATATCCATGTAATTGTTTTTAAATATATGGGAATTTTACAAGTCCGTGAAAATTGACGTTGTGTGATTCCGAGGCTAGGTGTGCCCAGAATGAATTTCTGAACATTTTTTGGGTACATTTAGTAAACGTGTGAGCTCTATTTTGTAAATTTTGAACCGGTTCTCGGAATTGAAATACTAGGACACCGTTGAACACACAACGCCATTATTCACTTAAGGGGACCTTCACCTCGACCGCAATTGGTCGAGGGTGAAAGATAGAATTTGAGTTTTTTGTGGGAATAGAAAAAAAATAGAATAATCATTTATTTTATTTTTATTTTTGTTGGAACCTCCCATGTAGATAGTTAAATGTGGGGACCACCAGAACTAAACCACTATGTGAGGTTATGGTTGAGTGACCACCCGAGCCTAAATCCCCCCAATTTTGAATTCCTAATGGTGGGGCCACCCAAACCATCATAATGGGAGAAACTCTTTAACTCCCTCTTTAATGTGGGTAAGTCTCTTGATCCTCCTCCACATTAATTATTCCAACACATCTTGATTAATGGTTCCAAATCAAATTAAATTAATAAAACCAAATTTAGTTTACATTGGCTATTCTTTTTTTGGGAGAAGTGTTGTAAAATCACATGGAGAAACTTTTACCCTTTCCAATGAAGAAAACCTCCCAATGAAGAAAACCCCTCAGAGATCAATGAACCAATAAACTGACCCCGAGCCAGATCAGAAGCACCTTGTGGAGGCAACTAATGTAGAACGTCTTTGACAATAATGAACTGACCATCGGAGAAACACTGATGTCATAGACTTCATCCCTTCCATATTCAACGAGAAATTAAGGTCAGGGTTTAGTTGTGTATGATTATATTTCCCCATGTTCATTCCATATAAACCAAAAAACATGGATCAACTCTCTAACTAGTTGATCCGCATATGTTTTCATTTGTAGGTTTGTGAATAATCATTGTGAGAGGTTGTAGGGTGGTTGTTTTAATTTCTTCTCCTTACCCATTACTTATAATTCATCATAAATTCAAGAATAGATTATATCCACTTGCCACCACTCTAATGCGAAGGGTGTGGGCCAAAAAAACATATCCCAAACTCTCCGTAAATCTTATTTTTAATTAATGTGTTTTTTGCGATCGAGGTGGATGAAAACCATATTCGGTGGGGAAAGACAATGTTTGTCGACACCACCGCCGGTCTTGACAAAGGAGATGGCACAACGGTTCCACCCCGTGGCCATCGTGATGCCCGTGGCCCCGACAGCCTTCGCGGCCTTGCTGCCCTCGTAGCCTCCACGCCACCCTCGCGGCCTCCGTGCCGCCCTCGCGGCCTCTATGCCCTCTTAACAGCCTACGCACCACCCTCATGGCCTCCCTACTTCCCTCGCGGCCTCTGCGCTACCCTCGCGGCCTCCGCGCCACCCTCGCGGCCTCCGTGCCACCCTCGTGGACTCCATGCCTCCCTCACGGACTCTGCGCTGCCCTTGCAGCCTCACACCGCTCTGCGGCCCCCACGCCGCACAATGTGATCTGTGCTGGACCCATTGGACTTGGTCGACCCAAACCGGGTCGTGTCGGCCCAGGCCGGGTCGAGACAGGTCAGACCAGCTTCAAACTTTTCACCCAATCGACCATAACTTTGGAACCAGACATCTGTTTGATGAAACATCAGTGGTGTTGGAATCCTTAGAGCGAGACGGTACCTTTGTGTATATGTGACTATTTATTTTGATAATTTTTGAGTACAGTCAGGTTGGATTGATCACGAATCCAACATGGCCATCGGAAATAAAAGGCTAATAACTCACAGATCGGGTGTCTGATTGACGCACCTTCTATTTCATTGACATCCCTATGGAGTGGAGGTACTTTAGGATACTTCTTCATGGGAATTTGTGGTAGTTGGAGTATTGACCATTGGTGTGAGGAGCAGACACTCTGATAGAAGAGAAAGCTTAGTGTAGGAACCCAGTATCTAGCTTTGACTTGAAGAATGAATAGAGATTCTTTGTGGGTCAGCACTGTGCGGTCCTATGGGGGTCAGCACCCAGAGATCTTGTGTGGGTCAGCACCGAGCGATCCTTTTTGGTCAGCACCTAGAGATCCAGTGTGGGTCATCACCGAGCGATCCTGTGTGGGTCAGTAATGAGTGATCATGTGTGGGTCAGCACTGAGCGATCTTGTGTGGGTCAGCAGCAAAGCCACTTAACAGATTAAGATGATTCAGCAGTTACATCTAATAATCTCTACTATTGTACTTAAGAAATACCTGGTGTGATATGAGTTTGTACCTGTGTGGTACTTTTCTTTGTGGTAATACCTTGGTGGTATTCTTCTGTGTGATGTACCTTAGTTGTACTTAACATCGTGGCACTCCTTCCTTTGTGGAATAGTTGACCATTGGGATTTTGAGTTGGACTCTATGTTTCCTCATGATTGAGAAGGGAATACGTGATAACTTAGGTATATGTATGGGCATATACCTAAGTAGTATTATCAATTGACTTCATGATTCTTGGTTTATCCATTGTGTATTTTTTGAGACATTGAGTGTCTTGGGGTCCCTACTGAGTATCATTATACTCACCCCTGCATGGGCTTTTCCTACACCTTGTTGTGTTTGGTGCAGATGACAGACAATGCTGATCAAGGATGAGGGTACCAGGACAAGATAGGGCCTGGAGGTGGACTATATGACGTGTCGGTTCTCAACGGAGATGAGTGGACGTGGAGTGCTGAGAAGGTGATCTCTACCTACCCTTCAGGTAGGAATTTCATAGGATGACCTAATAGTTGTCTTTCTATTTATTTAATTGTATTGTATTTTAGTTGTACTTGTACCTTTACTGTTGGGTGTGTTTTCCTACCCCTCATACTTTAACCACTCTTTTTTCTATATAGATTACTTTTGTTCATATCTTGATGGGTGATTGGTTGTGAGTGTTTACAGGTTATAAAGGCAATGACTTCCCAGTATTAGGAAATATTCCATTCTGTGCTAGACCCCAGCCCTTGACATATGGAAGGTGGGCTTGGGGTAGTCACAGAATGGGCCTCGGGGGATGGGTCATGACAAATTTGTATCAGAGGAGCCGGCTCTACCGTAGAACGTTGGATTATGATCTTTATTTTAACATCAATAGAGTTATGTGTAGTGAGTGTGTTTATTAGTTTAGGGAATCCAGTTTTGGTAGCCAATGTATCAATACACCAGGACTCTAACTTTGATTTCTGACTCATTTCACGAAAAAACTAATTGTGTGTGTGTTTTGAAGAGTTTTCATTGTGATCTCTTTGAGTCAGATCACTGGGTATAATTTTTTTTAGTGGCGCACCTGTTTGATTTTCATGATGTATCCATGCAGATAGCCATCTATGGTTCCGGATATAGTACGCACTGATAGACCACCAAGCGACGAGGCCTTGATGCAGGGTCCTCTTCCAGTAGAGTCACCAGCAGAGAGACAAGAGGTACCATTACCCATTGGGACACTGATGCCACCAGCCCCAGTAACAGATGGTGCATGTCATTTGAGCATGTTTCACGAGTTCCAGCACCAGTTGCCACCCAGGATTCGGGGAGAGACGAACCCACATGCAGCTAAAGATTGGTTGGAGGCTGTAGTGAGAGTTTTCTGAATAGTAGGGACAATGGCTGATCTCATGGTGTTCCTTATTGCTAGAATTATTCAGGCAGTAGTAGGCAGATGGTAGAGCATGATGCTCTATGTTCACGATGAGGTCAAACTTCTCTGGGAAGACTTAGAGAGCCTGCTTTGGGCAGAGATTGTCCTAGCAACTCTTTGCACGGTGCGCATACAAGAGATTCTTTGTATACAGCGGGGTAGCATGATTGTGTCTCGGTACTCAGTGAGGTTCACTGACCTCTAATGCTATTGAAATGATATGGTGTTGGACCCATTATTTAGGGCCCGGACCTTCGAGCAAGGAATCAGGCAAGAGATCATGGATTCGATGATTTCTCTTATAATATTGACGTGGGAAGGGGAGTTAGAGAGATCCCACTTAGTAGAGATATTCTTTGATGAGTAGTCACCAGCAGCGAGACCCACCACTAGTCATCACGTAGTGGAGTATTATACAGCTAGAAACTGGTAGATATCGTAGAGGTCCAAGATGACCAGAACTACAGGTGGACAATCGCATGATTTAGGGTTAGTTGTGTGGGGAACCTAAGGCAGAGCCAGTCATGCTAGAAGAAGGCAGTGTTACACATGTGGCAGGCAGGGTCACATGGCTCATTACTATCCAACCCGCCGTACGAATGATCAAAAGATGTAATAAAGACCGCCTAGGAAGAGATAGTGGTTCGACCGAGGAGGTCTGTAGGGAGCAGGCGGATGTGTTATGGGATCTGTCCGTGTAGCTGGCGATGGGTGACAAATCAAGATATTACTGCCACATCTACCAGGTGGTCCTCCCTGACCACAAGGAGCTGGAGGACATGGGAGAGAACTTCTCTAAGCAACTCAGGCTTTCGATCACGGTGCTCTAGAGATGATACGAGGTACGATCTGTGCCTACTCCACCTCAGTTGCAGTACTTATAGAGATAGGTTTTGTTCATTGTTTTATTTCCACTAAACTAGTTCGGAGCTCTGATATTCTGACGGAGTTTTTGGATCGATTCTTCCAGGTAGAGACTTTTACAAAATTGGATTTGACAATTACACACTGGTTCTGGCAGTGCGAGCTTACTTTAGGAGGTGAGAGAATGGACTAGGATCTCCTAGTAGAGGCATCGAGGCCTTACAATTTCATCATGGGTATGTGGTGGTTATCTATAGTCCATGCTCAGATTGACTGTATTAGGTGCAATATGCGGTGTGTCCACACGGATGGGACTAGGTTTACCTTCAATGGTGAGAAGGGAGACTTTGTATCCCATGATGGACTTACCTGAATGAGGGTGAAGCCGATCACTCATCAGTTGGATAGCCTTACCCTTGGAGAAGTTGATGTTGAGAGGGCCGAGTAATCTTGTAGTGATGCACTAGTATGTGGATGTCTTCCTTGATGATGTTCTGGGTCTACCTCCTCACCCAGAGGTGGACTTTTTCATTTTCTTGTACCCCAGGATGGCACTGATGTATACACTAGCGTATTGGATGGATCATTTGGATTTTTGTGAGATCCTGGTACAGTTGGACGATTTATAGTTGAAATGGCTCATTTGGCCTCGTGTTTCTCCTTAGGTAGCCTTGATTTTTTTCACCAAGAAGAAGGATGGGATATTGAGACATTGTGTCGACTTTCAGCTCCTGAACCAGGTGACCGTGAAGAATAGGTACCCACTCATGAGGATTGATGGCCTCTCTGATCAGACATTTAGTGTAACCAATGCTCTAGTAGTGTTACTGGGACTCATGAATAGGATCTATCAGCCATACCTTGATCACTTTGTAGTAGTATTCATCGACGAAATTCTAATCTAATCGACTATTGAGGAGGAGGATGCCTATAATTTAGAGGTAGTACTAGACACACACTAAGAGCATGAGCTTTATTTTAAGCTTTCAAAGTGCATGTTCTAGATTCGAGAGGTTCACTTTCTGGAACACATCATCTAAGAGGCTAGAGTTGTAGTGGATCCAATGAAGATAGAGGCGGAACATGATTGGGAGCCACCCAGGTGTGTGATAAAGGTATGGAGTTTCCTGGGTTTGCTTGGATAGAACCAGAGATTTGTGAATGATTTATCTAGAGTTGAAGCACCTATATCTGTGTTGACGAAGAAGGGGAAACCCTTCATGTGGTCATAGATATTCCAAAAGTGTTTTCCGGAGCTAAGGTAGAGGCTGACTAGTGACCCCATCTTGAGGCTTCTAGAGGAGGGTGTAGGGTACGTTGTCTACTTTGAGGCATTAGTGACCGATCTCAAATGTGTCATGATGCAAGAGCGAGCAATGATCTCATATGGATCTCGACAGTTGAGACAACATGGGTAGAACTATGCTACCAATGACCTGGAGTTAGCAGCAGTGGTCTTCACCATGAAGATGTGGCGACACTATATGAATGGTGAACGTTTTATAGTATATCCAGATCACAATAGTCTCAGGTATATATTCTCTCAGATTGTCCTGAACCTGAGACAATAATGATGGCTTGAGATCCTCCAGGAATATGAGTATGAGATAGTCTATACTCCTGTGAGGGGGAACGTTGTTACATATGGACTTAGCTGGAGGTCATGAATACAGATACTAGGCGAGGCGATGGAGAAGCTAGCCGCTTTGCAGATATCCTTTGTGGATTGGGAATGAGCAGTTTTTCGTCAGTATCATATAGTCAATCACCCACTTCTTCAGCGAGTTAGGGATGCGCAGTGTGGGGACGCTGACTTCAAGGCTCTATGTTCTCAGATATCTACAAGGAAGGCACCTAATTTATTTTTTGAAGGTTCGGAGCATGTCATTCTCTTCAAAGGAAGTATCATGGTTCCAGTATCGCTTTAGGAGGAAGTGATGAGGGAGTTCCACACATCCCATCTAGTGGTACATCCATGAGTGGCGATGATATACCAGTATCTCTGATGATTGAACTTGTGTCTAGGAATGAAGAAAGTTGTTGCAATGTTTTTCTCTCAGTGCCTCACTTGTCAACAAGTGAAGGGGGAGGATCAGGTACCAGTAAGCTTGGTTCAGCCTTTAGAGGACCCAGAGTGGAAGTGGGATAGGATATCCATTGATTTCATGATAGGACTTACACGTACATCTAGGTGTCATAACTAGATTTGGGTGATCATCGACTGACTCACAAATTCTACCCACTTTCTACCGATCAGAGAGCAGGGTTCAGTTTAGAGCCTGTGATGCCTTTACGTGCATGATATTGTGCATCTACATGGAGTACCCTAGTTGATTGTCTCGGATCGTGATACCTGTTTTACTTCCCGACTATGGAAGGGGTTGCAGGAGGCATTGGGAACGTAGCTTCCTTTGAGCACCGCCTTCCATCTGCAGACGGATGGCTAGACTGAGTGGACCATTCAGACCCTCGAGGACATACTGCGTGCTTGCGTCCTTGACTTCATCCACAGCCGGTAGTATCACTTTCCTTTTTTTGTAGTTTTCATACATAAACGGCTATGACTCCACCATTGAGATAGCACCTTTTGGGGCATCATACGAGTGACCATGAATGTCACCTTTATGCTAGACTGACCGAGGGGAGTCATCACTAGTGGGACCAGAGATGGTACGTGTTACCAAAGAGAAAGTGCAGATCTTCTAGGAGTAAATGAGGAATGCACAAAGCAGGAAAAGTCTTATGCCTATAGGAGACGGAGACCTCTAGAGTTCGAGGATGGCGATCACGTATTTCTATGGGTCTCACCCTGATGAGGTTTATGGATATTTGTCCGAGGAAGAAAGTTATCGTCGAGGTTCATCGGACCCTTCAAGGTCCTCAGCGGAGTTGCTGAGATGTCTTACTACATAGATCTTTCACCTGATTTTCATTGGATGCATGACCTCTTCCTTGTATCCTAGTTGAGGAGATACATGCACAACCCTTTTCACGTCATCAACCACAGTGAGTTAGACATCGACGATGGGGTGACATTTTCAGAGGTTCGAGTATAGATTGAGGATCTACAGGAGTGGTTCCTTCATGTGCGGTTGATACCTCTAGTGCACATTCTTTGGCAGTACAAGAACCTCAATTAGAGCACATAGGAGCGGGAGGCTCAGATGAATGCTCAATACCCCCACTTGTTTCCTTAGTTTGAGTTGTTGATTATAGGGACACAAATCCCTATGGTGGGTTGAATGTAAATACCTTAAATTTCCATGTAAATGTTTTTAAAATATATGTTAATTTTACGAGTCCGTGAAAATTGACGGCACATGATTCTGAGGCCCAGTGTTCCCAGAAGAAATTTCTGAACTTTTGTTGGTGTACGTTTAGTAATTGGGCAAGCGGGTTTTTGTATGTTTTGAACCGTTGCTCAGAATTGAAATTCGAGGACACTGATGAACTCATAGGGCCAGTATTCTCTTAAGGGTATTTTCACCTCGACCGTAGTAGGTCAAGGGTTAATGATAGAATTTGGGTATTTCGTGGAAGTAGAAATAAAATAAAATAAACTTTCATGTTATTTTTCTTTTTGTTGGAACAACCCATGTTGATCGTTTAAAGGGGTACCACCAAAACTAAGCCTCCATGTGAGGTTATGGTGGTGGGAACCACCTGAGCCCCAAACCCACAACTTTGAATTCCTATATGTGGGGCCACCCAAACCCTCATAATGGGAGAAACTCTTCAACACCCTCTTTGATGTGGATAAGTCTCTTGAAATTCCTCCACATTAATTATGGCAGCACCACATGATTAATGGTTCCAATTCAAATTAAATTAATAAAACCTAATTTAATTTATATTGTTTATTCTTTTTTTGGGGAAGTGTTGGAAAAGCTCTTGGATAAACTTTTACCCTCTCCACCGAAGAGAACCTCGTAATAAAGAATGACCAATGGAGATCGAAGAACGAAGAAACCGACCTCGAGCCAGATCGGAAGCACCTTGCGGAGGCAACCAACGTAGGATTTCATCGACATCAACGAACAGACGGCCGGGGAAACACCAACGTCACCAACTTCATCCCTTCAAAAATCAATGATAAATCAAGGTAGGGGTTTAGTTATGTATTATTATATTATCCAATGTTCTTTCCTTCTAAAACAGAGAATGCAGATCAACTCTCTAACTAATTGATCTACGGATGTTTTATTTTCTGAGTTTTTGAATAATAATTGCGGGAAGTTATAGGGTGGTTGTTCAAATTTCTACCCCTTACCCATTCTTATGAATTCATCATAAAATTAGGAAGAGATTATATCAGCTTTATACCGCTCTAACGCAGAGAGTGTAGGCTAAAAAAACATGGCACAACCTCTTCAAAAATTTTGTGTTTAATTGTTTTTTTCTTAGGGATGGAGGAGGATGGCAATGAACTTCGGTGGGGAATGGGAACGGGGGCCATCAGTCCCACTCGCCATGATGAAAGCAACGACGAAACGGCGCCACCCCGCTACCATAATGTTGCTCGCGACCTCGCTGTCCCTCAACCTCATAGACCCCACGACCTCTTCGCCCTTGTGGCCTTCATGCCGCCCTCGCGGCCTCTGCACCTCCCTCGCTGCCGTTGTGTCGCCCTCGTGGCATCGTGCCGCTCTGTGGCCCCCACACCACCCATCTCTAGCACGGCCGGACCTAGCAGGTAGGGCCAGACCCATCACAGGCTAGGCTGGGCCGGACCTAGCGGACCAGGTCGACCCAAACCGGGTCGGATCGGCGCAGGCCGAGTCGGGCTGGGTTGTTCCTGACCTGAACCATCTTCGAACTTTTCACTCTATCCGCAATAACTTTGGGTGTTCATTTGATAAACCATCAGGCGCACTGTAATATTTGGAGTGAGATAGTCCCTTTGAGTATACCCCAATGGAGATTTGGATAAAGTTGGAGTACGATCGGGTTGGATCGAGCACGAATCCAACTGGGCCTTTCGGACTAAATGGCTAATAACTCACAGACCGAGCATCCGATTGACATATCGTCTATTGCGTTGAGACCCCTATTGGGTGGAGATCCATTGTGATACATCTTCATGGTAATTTATGGTAGTTGGAGTATCAAACATTTTCTTGAGGAGAGGACTCACCCATATATTAGCAAGCATAGTGAGGGAACTCAATATCTGGCTGTGACGTGAAGAAAGAATAGAGATCCAGTGAGGGTCAGTATCGAATGATCCTGTGCGGGTTAGCACATTGAGATCCTATGTGGGACAGCACTGAGCAATCCTGTTTGGGTCACCAGCAGAGCCTCTTAATAGAGTATTATTATTCAGTAGTTACATCTAATCATCTCTAATACAGTACCTAAGAAATACCTGGTGTGATCTGAGTTCACACCTGAGCGGTACTTTCCTTTGTGGTAATACAATGGTGGTATATATGTGTGTGGCGTACCTGAGTGGTACTTACCATCATGGCACTCCTTCCTTTGTGGAACTTTTGAGACATGGGCTTTTGAGTTGGACTCCGTGTTTCCTCATGATTGAGATGAGAATACATTATAACATAGGTATATGTATGGGAATATACGTAAGTAGGGTTATCAATTGATTTCATGCATTTTGGTTTATCCTTTATGGATTTTATGAGACCTTAAGGGTCTCAGGGTCCCTATTATGTGTCATTATACTCACCCCTACATGATCTTTTCCTTCACCTTGTTGTGTTTGGTGTAGATGAAGGACAATGCTGATCGAGGCTGAGGCTACCAAGACTAGACAGGGCCAAGAGGTGGACCATACAACGTGTCGGTATGTAGAGGAGACGGGCGGATGTGGAGTGCTGAGGAGGCGATTTATACCTACCTTTCATGTAGGTATTCCAGAGTATGACCCAGTAGCTATCTTTGTCATTATTTAGTTGTATTTTATTTTAGTTGTACTTGTACCTTTACTATTGTGATTGTATTCTGTCCCCTCTTACTTTCATCAATCGTTTTTCTATATAGTTTACTTGTTTTTGTATCTTTTTGGGTGCATGGTTGTGTGTGTCTACAGATATAAAGGCAATGCCTTCCCGATTTTAGAGAATTTGCCTTTCGGTGCTAGTCGCCTGCCCCTGGCCTATGGAAGGTAGGCTTGGGGTAGTCACAACACGGGCCCCGGTGGACAGGTCATCACACTTGTGTATTATGAAAATTATGACTCATGGATAGGTTTTGAGTTCATTTTGAATTTTCATAGGTGGGTTCTTATTTAGTTGAGTGTTGGTCTATGCTATTCATATTTTAAATGGTGGGCAGACCCACTATAGTTATCATTTAGTTCTATTCTTATGTCAGTCTGGTGGGACTTATAATGTTCATAGGTCACAATGGTGTTATAGGTTTTGTCTTGGTTTGTAGGTTTCTTCAGTTTGGTAAACTTGTATCCAACTTGGGTGACCTCATGAACAGACATGGTGAGCTCATGGTGAGCCTAAATCCCATGTCCTTATTCATTTTTCATTAGTAATTCCAAATTCTAGTTGCCCATGTGATTACTTGATTCCTCCTCACTCAAACCCAAAATAGTAGTTTGCTTGGCTTGGACAACAGGTTGTGTGAAAGGTGCTCATGGAGATCTTGAAAAAACTATGGTGGATTTCTTTAGTGATTTCTATGTTGGGGACCAAGGTGTTCCATATTTTGGGATTTTTTTAGAAGTTTGAGTCTCTTCCTTTTGTTCATTTGTTTTATAGTTCGATTTATTTTTTCTTGGTCATATTTTCCTCTGGTATTGGTTTGTTTCTTTAAATATGACATCTTTAATCTCTTTTAGTGCTTGATGTTTCTCAATAAGGCTGAGTCATAAATTTTTGTGTTCAAGATTCAAAACCTCATCTCATGTTGTGGTTTTCCTTATTTTATTTTTCTGACAAAATGAATCTTTGGTACATTCTTGGGGAAGAAAGTATCATGGTGGTGGAGAATGTGCACACCATGAAGCTAACATATTAATCATTTTTAATTATTTAATCATTTTTATCCTCTTTTTCTGAGTTTTGGGTTAGTCCAAGTTTTATTTTGAAAATTTCTGGTTTTATTATATGTTCATGGTTATTAGAAACCATGAGAAATATGTTTTGTTCATCTATAGTTTTTGGCAGAATCGATTGCATGCCCATCACATGGTTTTCGTAACTGTGCACCTTGCCTATGTTGGTTTTCTAGAGGCTTCGAGAGGGGCGTATGGTTCGGCCAACCGTGCAGCCAAACCATGCACAATGTCAACACATTAAAAAAAAGAGGAAAATTAATAAATTTGTTAAATAATAATAATGATGATGATGATGTTATTAGTTTTTTTATTCTAGTTATTATAATTTATTTTTATTTTTATTTTTTTATTATTTTAATTTTTTCCCAATTACCCCTCTTGTCAAGCGACCTCCCTCCTCTCTCTCATGACTGACCGCTCGGTAGGGCTCCCTCATTCACATGACCTCTCCTCTCTCACTCCCTTTTGTTTCCTTTTCTCTTAAGGAATTAGTGTGAAATTATATGTAGTAAGGTTCTCCTCCCCCACCCCTCCTCTTTTCTCCCCTATTTCTTTGTTTCAATTTCTACTAGGTGGTGTTCCCACCATCATCGAACACTAACTCATTTTGGGGGATTCCATTTTATCATTTTTGATGTATAGTGTTCATGAGCCTCGACTAATCCTGGTTATTACCTCAGTAGTTGTAGTTAGTGAGTTCTCCATTAATTTCGGGTATGTTTCCCTATGTTCTTCATCTTCCTACTACAAAAAAGGGCTTTATCAGTGATCAAAATGGGCATTAATAGTGCTAAAAAGGCGCTGTAAATCTCATCACGGATTTAGGGGGTCCCATTTATCAGCACTCCGAAAAGTGATGATAAATACCCATTTTATCAGCGCTTAAAAAATCACTGATAAAAGACAACTTTATGAGTGCTTTTTTGAGCGCTTATAAAAGGGACCTTTATCATCACTGATAAAACTCAAAAAATAAGAAATAAATAAAAATTTAATTATATAATTCAGGGAGAGATTTTAATTGCACTTGACACACCCCCTTTATTAGTTCTAGGCGGTATCCCATACAATACCCTTCCCGCGCATCCTCACATGCGCTCACCCCTTTGCTTCTACCAGAACTCGAACCTGTGACCTCCCCCCTTTCGCAGCTTCCCCTTTACCAATAAGCCATTTCATTTTTTCTATTTAATGATATATCTATTTATATATATATATAGTTATATTTATTCTTATATTGATATAGATTAATATTAATAAAAATATATTAATTCATATATTAGAATATATATATTCATTTGTATATTAATATATTCTTATTTTTATTTTTATATATTTTTTTAGTAATAAATTTTTATCTGTATATTTATTTGTATATTAATATATACTTATAAGATTAGTTTTAAATACATTTATAAAATATGTTCTTTATGTGGATTTATAAATAAACAAATAAATAAATACATTTATATATACAACACACACACACAGACACATATATATTTACGAATAAATACATATATATGTGTATTTGAAAAGCCATAGAATGTTAAAGCGACCATAACATATAATCCAGAAGCTCATTTCAACTCCACAACTAGTCAAATCAAAGCAAAAGAAACTATCTTCAATATGATATGTGGTACAAGCCTAATGTACATTTGGATCAGAAGTTAAACTTTTTTGAATGGTAAACAACCGGGGAATCTTGACTAAAAACTCAGCTTTAGAGGACTTATGAGACTTTTTTAGCTTCGAAAATTGAGACCGAGGGTTTTACATAGTCAACAGCACATAGATCGCATCATAGGATTTAATTTGATATGTTGTAGAGCTCAAACGGACACCCGGATCAAACGTTATGGCCTTTTGAAGTTTGAGCTACATTTTTTTTACTTACTTTAGATCTTTTATTAAATTAATTGATTTTTTGTTTCTTAAAATTGTTATTAAATGATTTTAAATCAACAATAATTAGCAAATTATTAATTAATAATATTTTTTAAAATATTTTAAAGCCATTTTTACTAAATTTCTTATATATTAAAAGTAATAATCTATTTATACGTATCTAAAAAATATTTAATATATATATATATATTATATTTATAACAATATAAATAAACATATATAACAATAATTTTTTTTCGTGATTTTTTGAAACATAAAATTTATCACCGGTAGGAAAAAGCGCTGATAAATCCTCCCATTATTAGCACTACTAAAAAAGCACTGATATAGGGGTTCCCTTTATTAGTGATTTGTTTAGCACTGATAAAAGGGTAGCACTTCCCTTGTTCGTTTTTTTAGTAGTGTCTTTATCCCAATTTTAATAATTGATTTTATGATATTTAGTTGGATTTTCATAATTTAGGTTATCTTGTAGATATTTGGAGACAACATTCATGTATATATATAGGTAAGAACATATAGATTTATATTCTTCTTGTACATATTCCCTAATGGCTAGGGGAATATGTTAATTGGGTCAATGGGTATGTGGGTCTGTGTGTGGGTGGGTGGGTGTGTGTTTGTGAATGTGTATATGTGTGTAGGTGCGAAGTGGTTTCGAGGTTTCATCCTCAACGACAACATGTTTTGAGGTACGTTACCCTATATATTAGCCTATAATTGAAAAATCTAATTTATTGTTTGTTTTATTGGGTGTTTTTACTATATTATAAAACTATAAAATTGTATAAAAATATTGTGTTTCGTGCAATTGGTTTATTTCATGTTTTCAATCACATTTATAAACTTTCACTATGGATTATTCTTATTGAAACATGTTTAATGTGATGGTTTTAAATCACTACACTTCTTGAGTGTTTTATTGGTTTTCAAAATGGATTATATTATGTGAATTTGAAATTTCCAAATATTTTTTCCCCTTTGGCCCATTTTTCATAAAAAAATTTAATAACATGTTTTTGTTTCAAAGTGCATCAAAATGATTTTTTAGATTGGAAAGATTAATTTTTAAAATATGGGGTACATTTGGTACCATTTAATGTTTTCATTAAAATATGAAACCAACATGGATACTCTCTATTATTCATAAAATTCACAATGTTGGTTTTGGGAGGTGGGTTATTCATTTATATTGGCTTTTCATGATAGAGATTTATTTTCATGCTTTCTTACTCACCTCAAATTCTTTTATTATCCATGGGATCATAGGAATTGTAGATGGATTCAAAATATGGTTTCTATTTAGTCCCAATTAGATGGACTGGATACCTATAGAGTATCCATGTGGGATGCTCCACTAGTGAGGCTAGTTGAGAGCATCCAGGTTGGTTATTGACTGGGGATCACATCAATAGGCTGATAGATGTATTCTAAACTGTATATATCTAGGGTATCTTAATTTTGTGTCTAGTTATATCCCATTATAACTATTTTGAATTTATTATAATTTCCCTCATTTTGGTATAATTTAATAAAATCGTTTTTACTATTATGTTTTCACTTGAAATTCATATATCAACACTTATTTACATGTTCTATAATTTCAATTCTTATCATTCAATGAGGTTTTTCCCTCACCACATGTTTCTTCTTTTTAATAATAATTTATTTTAAAATAATTCCTTATTTTAAAATGTTTTAGAAAATGGATGGAAAATTGTTTTATGAAGTAACTACCTCATTCCCATTTTTGAAAAAAATGAAAACATTATTTTAAATATATGTATTTCAAAATTGCATGACACAATTTTCATTTTAATGTAAAGGAATATGGTGTTTTTATTCTTTTGTAATCCATACTGTGAATCTTGGTGATCATGTCAATTTTATTTACCATTTTTCAATTCTAGGACTCTCATCTTTAGTTTATACATGGAGTGAGTGTGGATCGCCTATTAGAGGTGTCCCATGTAGTCACATGGTGGTATGTTTATCCGATTAGTTTTTATTTCCTTTATGATACCAATTTTTTCTTTTATATTGATCTTGTATATTTATTATTCTTTCATTTATAGGGTAAATAATTATTTATCAAGTTTTATCTGACAAACAAAACTAATTTACAACCTAGGAGGACCAGGAACACCTCTCGGGCCTCGTCATGATTCAACTCTGTTGACCATTTCACTGTTGAATCAATTTGGTTCATGTCATGGATCATCCTTGATAGTACATTGAAACTAAACTCATCCTATCACTGGGGGAGAAATCCCAAATTAATACCCAGAAACACATTAGGTTAATGTTCAACCAACTTTTTAATATAACCACCTATTCATTCTCTACAAAATAAATCAATGACTTGGAAAAATGGAATCAAATCAATCTCACATCCATAAAAATGGGTCTTTCCCTTACCAACCTCATGTCGCACTCACCCAAGAAAAAATGAGTATTCCCATAAAGGGATAAAAACAATAATATGAAACATAATAGTAAATATAAAATTTGAAACTATGAATATAATACATACTGATGATGATATCAAAAACATCTATGTCTAGCATTAGGAAGCCCCATATGACCTCCACGTTGGAATCTAAAGCACGACACTCTAGGAACATAAATCCTTGTTCATTTTTCCTTCTCAATAGGGTAAGTAGATCCACCACAAATGGAATAAATTCCACTATCATACCCCAATAATCAATAATCTTTAATGTGATCGAATCACCCATATCAAAAAAATCCAAATCCATGGATAAAGTAATAAATATCGTTCCTCTAATGATGTATATCAATGATTTAGAGTTATATGGAGCCATATCTATTTCAAATATACTTCCTATATTAAAAAATCCATAATAAATATAATCCAAATGGTATAATCCTTTATATTGAGGTTGATATCCCACACCATTGGAAGCATTAAATTAAACTTGTGAACCCTTAGAAAATGATGAACCAAATCCACTACCATATGAGGGAGTGTCACAAAATCATTGGATATAACTAGGATTCCAAAACTAATGGAACATTGTTAGATCCATTAAGAATCCATGTATGGTATGGGTATACATCCCTCCATGAGAATAGGTAGTTCAATTATTCCCTAAATAATCCAATGACATTAAACCTAAGTAATGTTAGACACCTTTCCACCACTCTGATGAGGTCCATCTCACATTATATTATTGCTTTAGAAAGATCTCTGGACAACCCAAATAATTGATAAAACCTAATTTCACTCGTATTTCTATATATTTTTTCATTATAAATAATCACTTTATCTTCCACTTTTTAAAAAGTATTCATAAAAGGATAATAAACATCAACACAATCTTGGCCTTCATATCCATGTCGAAACATCTATCCTTGAGATAGTCATTCGTAAGGATCTCAAGAGGCAAGTGAGGTGACAGAAAACAAAGTAGTATATTCCATCACAAAATAATATCCATGCTCTATGGTAATGAATTTAAAAGTATTCTCCTTACTAAGTGACTTAGGATAAAACTACTGATTGGATGCCTACTTTAAGGAATATCATGTGATATCCTCATGTATCATTACTTATACCATGGATTCACATCACTTCCTTCATGGTACTTATAACATGTATGTAGAAAATATAAAATTAGTGTTCTGTGGGGTATTAGAAAAAGGAAGATATTTTTTATCCTTTTATTATATTCCATAGGCTCTAGAGTGTCATGGTCACCATGGAAGAAAGTGGGTTCTGCTTGGTGACATCCTGATCATGGACCACCATTCATTTCTTTACTCTCTATCCCTCTTATCATATGATTTAAAAAGTCCAGATCACAAATTCTACCAAACTCGGATCAACCGGAGGGTTTTTATGGAATATTCTCCATAGCTCCCTCCCTTAGCGTAGAGGAGGCCTTTCTCGAATACATTGTTTACAAAACAGAAAGAACCAATTCGTTCAATACACAATTGAATTTCAATAAAAATAAATTAAACCACCAAAACAGAAATAATAAATCTAAAACATCTATTATTATCATAATAACAATTCCAAATAAAGAATGGGTGGAAGAATCGTAATTTTAAACATTTGTCTATAGTGCACAGTTTGGAAAACCATGTACCAACTATGAAAAATGACAATTGAATGATTTAAAAAATGAATCAGAGGGATCTGTATGTATTATAATAATCACATACCTCTTCATTACTAACCCATTTCACAAAAAAACTCAAAATTTCTCAAATATACTCAAGCAATCTTCTGAAAATCATAAAAATGATAAATAACCTCAAAATAACCCAAAATTATGTTTAGATATAAAAAATTCATGAAAACCCATGTAAACTCTAGGTTTATCATCGTAGTGATCAATCAGGCACTCTTTATTTACAAACATCTCTATCCACAATGTTTCTATATCATTTTGAAAAAAAATCCCCCAAATAACAACAGTGATTTGATACAATTTTCTAATGAATCATCCTAGATTGACTAGGCACATCATTTGGACCAGTCCATTGTAATGCATGATATGAGATCCGGATTTCCAAGGGTTATTAAAAGGTGTCTAAGAATTAAAATTATCTATTTTTTAATGTTTTTAAGCCCAAAAATATGACATGACTCATCAATGATTTAAAAATCCAGGACAAAAAATAAGAAACATCAACAAATAATTTTATCCAAAGAGATCAGATGAAACAATGAAGAAACATTTATCATAATAATCACCACTTTATAATTTTTGAACAATAAATATTCATTCTAACCTTTATTCACAATAAATAAATGATCCAAACTAGAATAAGTCCAAAGATGTTGATGCATAAAATCTCAAATAATCTAAAATCCAAAAATGATCCCCCTGAGATAAACTCTATGAGACTATTATCTCTACTAATCCAAACCAACCATGGAAAATGGAAATCAAGAAGAGCCACAGAAGTGTATAGTTACGCTTCCTTTACTAGTATCCTACAAAATAAATCATGAATATTCCTAAAGTAATTTGAAGTGCATGATAAAAAATCTCAATACGAATCCATGATGAATCCGCATAAGGTAATTCTCTTTGAAAATTAAAAAACTCTAGCTTTAGATCCATATTTAAAATTATTTAACATTGAAAATAATTATTTATATATTCTTTTTCTTCTTCCAAAACAAATCATTTTTTCCAAAAACATGACTGAACCTAGCTCAAATAAAAGGAATCGACGAAACGTGATATAAACATAATAAACTCCTCAAAACATTTCATAATAATTAGAATATTCATATGTGACATAATATATATCGAAAAGGGGTTGTAGGCCTAAATAGATGAGAATACACACAAAAATGTTATAATAAATAACCATAATGGGCTCTAAGCCATGATAGTGTGTATAAAATTGTCTATGACATGGTTTGATAGCACGATAAGTGAGTATAATAAGTTTGAAAACTCTATTAGTCTTCCCTAGGACCTATATTCCTTCTATAGTGTCTCTTTATTTAGATGGGTGATATCCTTTCCTTGGGGTCCCTAGATTCCATGGGTAACACTCCCTACCAAATCCACAACATAAGTTAAGGCTTCAATTGCTTATGTCACTCACACACCCAAGGTCTCTCATGTACCACAGATTCCTAATCACATAAAGTATTATAAATAAATATTTATTAAACAACATATTATAATAATAATTAAGAACCAATTATACGGTAAACCACCTTTCTTAAATCCATCTGAAACCACAAATCCTTCTTGAGTAATTTTATCAAACACATTGTATTTATTTAAACCACTCCCTTTAGAAGAACCCCTTCGAAACCATAATTTTTTTGTCATATTTCATAAATAAAAAAACCTAAATAAACAAAAATTATCAGTATAATTTAATGGAAATTTAATGAAATAAATGAAAATATATTTAGTAGTAAATTTAAAACATGGAAAACACTACTAGTTAGATACACCTAACTTTAAGACATGTGGGAAAATGTGGTCTATGAAAAATACCACATGAATTGGAAGACATGGGACCTCACTCACCCAAACCACCATGAAGAAATATAAATCCCCCATTCAAAATCTTATATTCATCCAAATGGATTTATAGGGTTTTGAAACTTCATGAATATTTAATAATAAGGTGAGATAAGAGGAAAAGTAGAAAAAAACACATGAAATAAAGCCAGCCTAAGAATAAATCACCCAACTACAAGGAATAATCATCAATAGTTGATAGGGGATAAGCTCTATGAAAATTACAAGAGTATGAATGTGAATAGGGATTACTGAGGGTGTATTTGGGTTCAAATATGTCAGGGGTGTAAAGATGAAACACCACCTTTTAATGAGTTGGATGGGGCCACACAGTTTGGTGTAATGTTTAGAAATGTTCACCAGTCATGTGTTATCCACTATATCCCCAAAACAAGGATGCAGGATTTATAAAAACATATGAACGTTTTAAAAAACTATGTGAAAAACTTTTTAGATTTCGATTCCCCAAAACACCTCTCTTACATAGTTATCCACACAGTACAAACCTTGTTTTAAGCATTTACTCAGGCATATTTCCCCAAAAACAAAATTTTGACCCCTAAATCCTAGGACCTCTAGAAATAAATAAGAAATTTAAACAAATAAATAATACAATCCAGTGAACTAGTGGCTATCATAGTAACTATGGTTGATACTCTCCATAAAGATAAATATTTACCTCATAACTATATCTTCTCCAATGAAAACATATTTCTTATCAACTCGTACTCAGAGAAAACACTCGAAAATAATACTATTTAATCATGGAGGGGATATATTTTAATAGAGTGTTAAAGTTTTGTATGCTATGTTTTTTTGGTTACCATGGGTACATGGTCCTTTATCTCATGCCTCTGCAATAAAAAAACCCGTTTTCCTTTACAAAATAATGGTGTACAAGGTCTCATTTAGATGTTATATGGACATGGTGGCTTTGATCATGGTGTGCTCAGATGAATCTCTCCCTCAGTCAAAGTGGAGCCCAAAATGGGAGTAATGTAATTCAGTGAATCTCCTTAAAAAGTACCTCCACTCTATCAGTATCTCAAACTCAGGGTTGTCAACCGAAGGTGGTATCAGCAGGGCATGTGTCATCCTATTCTTCCTCAAGGTGGAGGCGCATAAATGGGTGTTGAATTTCACTTTATTGAGTACATATATTAACTATTGGACCTCATAATATATTCAAAAAGGGTTTTTGTTCTCCAAGAGAGGTAGATCCTTAAGTTCTATTGATGGCCATAGGGATGGAAGAGTCAAAGAATGGTGGGTGAAGTTTGTGGTAAGCATGCACACCATGAATTTTGAGGTTAGTGTCCTAACCGTAAGATGAATTCTAATAAAGGGTGTTTATAGTAGGTATTCCTACCATGATAGTAGTGGAATAGTCAATAAAATAATTCATGTGGTCATCTCTTTTTCTGTTTCATAATTTCTCTTTTACACATGGTTAGTTGTTGGAACTCATGGTAGGTATGAATATTGTTACAATAGGGTGTGGTAAGGTGATCAGGTGACCATGAGTAGTGATCATGGTAGGCTTAAAGTATGGTCATCATGGCTATCATGAGACAATAGGTCAAAGTAAGGGAAAACATATGGTCAACACCTGTAGTAAGCCTAGAGTTCATGGATGTCATTGTCACTCTTATACTTTTTAATTTTTCAGCACACAAAATTTCACATCCTTTCTTAGTGAAGTATTAAATTCAGCCCTATATTAAATAATTGGGTTCATAATTTAAATAAAAATATATATTTATAAATAAATAATATATTTAAATACAACATCCAATTAAGTTATAATTTAAGAAATCCAATGGAAACAATTGTTTATTTGGGAATAAAACTTACAATGAGGAGTATTTTCAATGAATAATAAATAAAAATACAAAAATTTATTCCTCACATCACTCCCCTACACTTTTTCAATTACACTAATGGTAAATTTTGTCATTGAATTATAATTTTCCAAATAGAAAAAATAAATAAATAGATCATCCTAAGTAAATCCATCCATGGCCCGAATGCCTTAATTTTCTTAACGATTTTTGATAATCCACCTTTCATGGGGTGAGGTGGAACCCTTACAAGGCCTATAGGCATAAATATTACATGGCCTATAGGCCTTGGAGGAATTAATTGCCCATTGGCTTCAAACATTACATACAACCCAAACTAACTACTTGGAACTGCTTCTCCCCAGCATCATCATCATGAATTCATATCTCCACCTTCGCATGGTTGTTATTCTAGGTTATCACATGCAAGCACAGGCTAATCCTAAGGGTAGGTGCCATACCCTATCATTCTTGAAATCCGTGTAGCTCCTATTGTGGTGAACGCTCTTTGATCGTCCTCCTTATATAGCTTGTTCCTTGTAGTTTGGATGGTTTTCATTTTCACTGAAGGTGGCCCAAAGGCCATGAGGTGGATAAAAGACCTTACTGCTTCGATGCCTTGGGTGGCCCAAATTCCTTAAGGGACTCAGGGACCAAATCGGTGGCCCGAAATCCCAAACAGGGGAAAATTACAGGCTGCCACAGTGAAAAATAGTGCCTGCTACAGTTCCTGGTACAGTACCTGCTCCAGTCCTACATAGTTCCCTCTAAAGCACCTCTTACAGTGGATGCTACAGTACTGATACAGTGTGCTAAATTGTGCCTTTTCCTGGATTTTATCTGGGGTCGCATAGATGCACTTATGAGTCCTCACCATCCAAGATAAGCCTCATGTTCCATCCTAAGTAAATATAAATTTAACATATAGAGTAGAAACAAAGAAGAATTTCATCCATTGTGGGAATTATCATGCCGCGTATCTGGATCGACTGAATTGATCACTTGAATTTAATCAAAGAATCGATTTAAGAGTGGACAAAATAAGAGTTCAGTGGTAGAAACAATTATTAAAAAAGAACTTCCATTTATCCCTCTTTATTATGTTCCAAAAATCACAGTTTCATTTCACGCATTAGTGATACAACATAAATTAATGTGGTATTATTCAATTTCCACTCTTTTTATGGGATATATATTCACCTCACCTAAATATACTCATTTTTGTCAAGGGAATATTGTTTAATTTATTTTTACCCTCCATATTTTTGTGAAAATAACTATGTATACCACTTATCTAGATGGATTTATTTAATTACCAAAACACACCCAATTCCCTTGTAGCTCTACTGAAGGTGGGAATGTTTACCATTAAAAAATTTAAAGGTTAAATATCTAATTTTATTTTTTAGATAGTTTTTTACACCAATAGTGAATCATCTTTCTTCTTACTCCAGACATTGCGGTTGGGTTTTAATGTGTTCTCTTGGACCCTTTTGACTTATCTATTGGATACCTATTCTAGTTTATAAATCTATATGTTGTAGGAAGTTGAAGTTTTATGGTGTACTCCATATTTTTTCATGAAAGATTTCATATTATTATTCCAAAAATGGGTTCATTTTCCACTGATCAAAGCTCAGGTAATTCCAAACCTATAAAAAATTGATTTATTAAATTAAATTAGAGTTTTGAGCCCTCAACCTGAGGTTATTTGGCCACGGTACATTTGGACACATAGTATACTATCAATAATATATAAGAAAACCCAAAAGGCATGGTAAATGGTCTCATGAAGTCAATTACCCTGGAATCAAATATTTCTTTAAAAATACAGGTTTTTTAGGGAATTTATTATATTTTATAAATTTTACTAGTAAACTAGAATTTTGGGAATTTTTCAAAAATATTATAAGAGTTTTTAAAACTGGTAGGATAAAACAATTCAGTTTCCAAAATTTTTTAAGAAGTTCTTTGTGATATAAAATGTCATCCACATGAAAGTGTATGGAAAAAATAAAGGATAAATTTTATTTATTCCTGGGAATACATATTCTAATTATTTGAACATTATAAATTTTCCATAAATAAGGGTAACCCCAAAAAACATATTTAGATTCATATTTTAATTTAATTATTTTGTTATTAGAGAAGAAGAAAGGTAACTTGGCTATGATAAAAAAAATTACTATATTAGAATACAAGGGTACTTGGGTTAGGATATAAAATTTCCCACTAAGGAAGGAATCATCTAGGATAGTATTTGGGACTACTTATACTGCCACTATGTGGGTATTATTTCCATGTGATCTGTCACTATATTTTCATATTCATTTTTATCATTAACCTCAAAGTCAAACTCTTGTTGTAACAACCACAATATTACTAATCAGAACTTGGTATCAGTCCTATTGATTAAATATCATAAAGCTGACACAATCACCTTACTTCCTAAAACGTAAAAAAATAATTTTCCCAAATCTAGAAAAAATAGACTAGAACACCTTTTCTTGTTTCATGTAGTTGATCAGGTAGGTTTCTAGGATTTTTTTGAGATGATGGTTATCACTTGTGGAAACATAACAATCATTTGAGAAAACACAACCCCAATAGATCTATTAGATTCATTAAAAAGTATCTCAAATTGGTGACTCTAATATGGTAGTAGATGATTGGGGTGATGGTTAAACATTCATTCAATTTTTCAATGTTTTTCCAACATGATTCATCAAATATAATGTTAATTTATTTCTTGAGTAAATTAGTTAAGGGTAAATAAATTTTTCTAAACCCCATAATGAATATTTTATAAGACCCAACATGGCCAAAAATTGATTGAATATTCCAAATAGAGGTAGGTTTAGGTAATTCAGAAATAAATTCTACTTTTACTTTTTCATTATAAATTCCTTCCATGGAAATTAAATATCCCAGAAAATTTCTTTTTATACCATAAAATTGGATTTTTCAAAATGTTAAACTAGTTGTTTCTCAGTACACCATTGAATTTTTTTTCAAAACCTTCTTTTTTTCAAAGTAAGTCCCATAAATATAGAAATAATCATTGAATACATCTATTCAATTTTCAATAAGATCTGAAATGATTCTTACCATGCAACGATGAAAGGTACATGGATTATTTTAGAGACCAAATCATATCCTTTGGTTGTAAAATGTACAAAGGGGAATGTAAAGGTCGTCTTTTAATGGTCATAGATATCAATTTGGACTGGGGAATATCCATATAAAACAACAAGAAATCAATAATGACCTTTACCAACAATTCATTCAAGAATTTGGTCTATAATGTTATGAAGAATTGGTATTTTTTGGTAACATGGTTTAGTTTCCTATAGTAAATAAAATATCTCCATCAATTTTGGATTATAGTGGTTATGAAGTCATTGAATTAATTTTTCAAATTTTTTAACCAATTTTCTTTGGAACAATTTGAATTGGGATAACCCATTTTGATTCTGATTTGGGATATATTATTTCATCTTTTAATAGTATTTCTACTTATTTTTTGGCTACTTCCAAGTGGGTTGGGTTAAATCTCCAAAGAGGTTATCTTACAAAATTAGATCCTTCTTCCAACAAAAGTTGGTGCATGTAGGTGGTATGGTTTATTTTAAGAATATACCCCAATGACTATCTTATGTCATTAAAATTATTTATCAGAATTTCCCGAAGGAGGTTCTCAAGGCCCAGTTCTAAATTATTGGAAATTATGACTGTTATTTTCTTATCCTCCTTAAAAAGGGAATATTTTAAACAGGCGGCCAGAATAATTACTTCAAATATATGGGGATTTTATAGAGGTATGTTTAGTTTATTGTTCTTTATGATAGCTACCTACACATTCATATAAGAAATGATATTATCATTTTTTAGTATCTCACTGAAATAATTTTCATTAATTTCTTCAAATTGATCCATAGTTAAAATTGTCACTATAATGAGATAATTTTCAAAAATAGATGTGTCTAGTAATTTGGTTGTTTCCAAAACTTCTCATAGTCTAATTATATCATCAAATATTTGAATTTCATTTTTATAAGAAAAAGTATGATGAAAATTTTTTAATGTGGAAACATAATATTCATTATGTGGATGTTTCACTGAATTGAGTATATAGAAATGTTTTGTTACCTCTCAAAATGTCATGAATAGGGTGAATTGATTTAAATTTATTATAATTTTAATTCTTCTTAGAAATATTCTTCCTATTATAGTGTGATAATTATTATTACCTTTTTATTTTTCCATGTTGAGAATGGATAATTCATCATGAAATGGGTAACATTGTACACTTACCAAGACATATTCAAGGACTCCTACTGGGTAGGTATTGCCTATATTGTAGGATTATACCACTAAAAATGTTGATTTAAGTTCCCTCATCAATAAATAACAATGTATAAAATAATTTATTGCATTATTTTTATCTCCTAGGTCACACAATGCATTGGAAAAATTAATATTACCAATTTTAGAAGCTATAGTAAATATACCTAGATCATATAATTTTTGGAGAATTTTAGGGATAATAATAGGGAAAAAAATCATACCTAGTTTGACTTTTCCAATCCCTTATAATATCATTCTTCTAGTGAACATATAATTGTCAATTTTCTAAAGACTAGAATAAGCTAAATGGATTCTATCTAGGAGATATTGATTTCTATTTTTTTTGAAAACAACTAAAATCTATTATTATAATGATTCATCCTTGGTTGTTTATGGTTCCTACATTATTTTATATACGGGGTGGTTTTGGATCTTCCATGATATCTCTTTGGTCTTTTTATGGTTCATTAGTTTCCTCTTTCTGAGGATCATTTCAATTAGAATATTCTTAATATGCTTGATGTTGTACGCTTCTTGTTTCCATTTCATGGGGTGATCTTTTACTATCCTTTATTTCTTTTCCACTTTTCAAGGTAATAAAATTGTAATTTCCTTAAATATTTTAAATTTTATAAGAAGGAATATTTTATGTACCTTGTTTTACCATATTATTTTGGGAGGTCATAAAATGGACAAATCTTCCTTTTAATTATTTTATTTCTATCCCATGAGTGATGAAAAATGTGTATTGATGTTATTGAGACTCCATTAAATTCCTCAACATGTATTTCATGGATGTTTATTATGATTTTCCATGTTTTTATCTTTTAAATGATTGGAAATACTATGTTTCGAATAGAAGAATTTTAAAATATTGTCTATTAGTCCATTGAAATGGTGGTTGAGACTGCTGGCTTCCTACTATAAATTAGTGAGTTTCGACTTCTATAAAAACTTGTTTTTTTACTTGGTTGATTTTGGAATTTTATTTGTAACATTTAATTGTAAATTTCAATTCATTTAATTTGAGGTAATCCATCAATGAAATGCTCATGGTGGTAGAACGGTTTCCAAACCCATTGGGTGTGGTAGATGATGATTGTTTCCCCATGTTCACATCTAATTATCTCATAAGGGATGTCAGTTCGTCAATCCTATTATCTAATAAAGGTGATTTGGAGATTTTTACATCATTTACTCCTCTAGTTACAATTCTGGTACCAAACTATTTGGAATATTTTTATATACTTTCAATTTGTTCTCATACCTCACCTTGTGATTATCAATTATTTACCCTCCTAAAAATGCATTAAGTAGGTCTCAGTCACTATCCATTATACCTTGGGAGAAAAATATAATTAAGTGATGTTCTTAAAATGGATATTGTGGGTAGGAGGTAATTATCTTCTTAAATATCTACCAGAACTCATACTGTATCTCTCGAGTTTCTTTTTTAATTTCATAAGTTTCTTTTCTATTTTCAAGACTTCTTTATATGGGAAATAATTTTCAAAGAAACACCGTTTTCATCTATTCCCATGAGCTGAATTCTCTTGGATTCAAGTTTTAGATATCCTCCTTAGCTTCTCTATTAATTATGAATGGGAATGCCTATAAGAACCCGGGTTTTGACCCTGTGAGACTTTGATTTCTTCTTGATGTTATTCCAGAGCCGGGAATTAAGACGACGTGTGATTCCAAGACCTAGTGTACCCAAAATTAAATTTTAAGTTCGTTCACACTAGGCACACAAAATAAATAGAATATATCTTAAACGGTTGCTCATATGGGAGCACCGAGGGAACCATTGAGTCCGGAGCGTGTAGTTTACCCTAGGAGGGGTGTAACATTCACGGGTGTGACCCCTCTGTGGAAAACGCCACCAGGGGTGTTTTTGTAATTTTGCGTCCACTAGCCTGAAATTTATAACTTCTAAATGGAGGAACATATTAAAATTTTGAGACTGCTACTACGCTCCGAATGTGGATTGTTTCCTAGGGGTGGCTTAACCCCGACCCTGTCGAGACTTCGGGTATGGGCCTACTGGTGGGTGTTTAAATATTAATTAATTTTAATTAATTATTTTTCCATATTAAAAACCACCACCCCTCCATTCATCCCCGTATATCTTCCCCCTGGAGGAATCTCTCCCAACAAAGGAGTCCACCATCTTCATGCTCCTCACCCCATCTCTCCAAGGTGATTGCGGTTCTGGCAGATCGGTTGTGAAGCGATGGGCTACACCCTGCGAGTTAGGGATGTGCGTTTTATTTTTATTTAAAATTCTACAACATCATAAAACTCAAATTATTGTGTCTAATTTATGATTTTTTGTCATGTATAGTCCATAGATGTGTAGGTTTGGATCCGAGATTTCCAATGTTTTTTTAGGATCGAAAATACGAGTTCCTGGTCGTTCGGGGTGGTCGCGGGAAATATTCTGGCCAAACACGTGTTTTTCAGCGGTTCCAGGGTGGTCTAGTGATTCCAGGTTGCGGCGTGGAAGGATCCCCAGGTGGCGGCACAATGGGATCGGGTGCGCAGAACGGCCGTCTTCGCCAGTTTACAGGCGACGCGAGACCAGGGTCATTGCGACCCAGGGAGCAACCGAGACCTGTGAAATACAGGTCTCTTGGGGGAAAAGGCGGATCGGCTCATGCCCGTCCAAGTAAAGATGAGCAGCCCGCATGGTGAACCACGGGTTGTGGTGGACCAGGCGGTTGAGTCGTGGTCCTCCGGTCTAAGGGGGGGGGGGTGTGGACCAGCCGAACTGGTCCGGCCCACCTCATCATCGTCTTTTGGCGCTAAAACGCACCTAAATTGCTAACCGAGGGTCGTATTCACGTGCCATCTATGGAAAAGAGATCCTTAGATCAATAAAAAGGTTTTAAAATGGCTTTGGGTATTTTTGATTCTTGATATGGGAGCTCGGGGGCATGACACGCTCGTTAAGTGTTACTTAACACCTCACCGGGAATCTTCTTTTGGATAGCGGAAAAACATCCAGATTTCGTTTAAAGTGCCGTTAGTGGAATTGTGACCCTGGATTATTGATTAAGTAGTCTAGGATGGTTGTAGGAGTTGAAGTCAGAGTTGAGGCATGGGCCCCACGGGCAGTCATTTAAACTGTCTGCAGTATACTGTGAATTTTTCATACGACGTCCGTTCGGGGTGAATGAATAGTAATTTTGGCATGTTTTTTCTAGAGCATCATGATGGCGCAGTTTTCCTGACTTTTTTTAGGAATGACTTGTGTGCCCCACGAGACTTCGTGTGGGAACAAAGCAGTGTTGAATCACTTTTTCATCGGGATTCTGTTTCCAGTGAGTAAATAGTCTATCTCGCATTATTTTCGCAAAGATTACAACGATGTAATCTGTTTGGGTGTGCAGAGCCTCTTTTGAGACCTCATAAAATGTTGAAACATGATGTGGCATTGGTTGGAGGTTCCTTTGATGCACTCTCAACCAATGCATGGTAACAATTTTAGTGACACCCAGTAATGGTACGGACAATGCGGAGTTATCAGACAAATTCTAGGTTTACCCTCCAGTGGGGCTGGGTAGTGGGTTACCCATTAGCAAACCAGGGTTTACCCTCCAGAAGGGCTGGGAATTAGGTTACTCATTGACCTTAGGGTTTACCCTCTAGCGTGGCTGGGCAGTGGGTTACCCGTTGACCTTAGGGTTTACCCTCTAGCGTGGCTGGGCGGTGGGTTACCCGACGACCTCTTAGGGTTTACCCTCCAGCTGGGCTGGGCAGTGGGTTACCCGGTGTCTTCTTTGAGACTTATACCTTAATATGAGTCTAGTCAGTGACTTTTCACTATGATTACCGGAGTGGTACCCTTGGTTGTACGGTTAAGCGATGAAACAGCTTTGACGTTCTGTACATTTGGGCATAAGTGATGGAAATCCTTAGAACCGTTGGAAACTTTTCCTGGGCTAAGCATGGAGATAGAGATCCCCTTACACAGTCGTTCATGTTTCTTGTTTAGCATATATATATATACACCCTAGTTTTGTTCCCACACCTTGGGTTTAGTTACACTCCTTCTAGGTGGGGTGAAGACGAGCGAGGTATGCCACATGCTTTTCGTGTTTAGCCCCTCTTATTTTGGACAACTCTATTTTCCTTCTATTGTTGGGTTGATCATAACTCTCTCTCTATTGTACTCATACACTATTCTTTTTTCTGTCTACTACTTACCGTTTTAGTACCTCCTTTGTTACTCCCTCGATCATTCGGGGCATACTACTGAGTATCTTTATACTCACCCCTACTTCGGCTTTGCCCACACATGGTGTTCCCTTGTAGACGATGGACATGGCAATCGAGATTATAGAGGAGTGTAGAGGAAACATGAGCTTGGTATGCATTTAGTGGTCATAGTAGGACCTTCATGGGTGAAACTCACCAGCTATTTACTTTTGATTACCTGTTGTTGGGTTGTGGCACCTTTCGGGACAGATGTGCATTTATCTCTTTTTATGTTCAGTTATCTTGTCAGTACTTTTCAGAACTTTACATGTTCTACTTAGAAGTTTATTCATGACTTTGGTTGGGTTATAGTTGTTTTCAATTTTTTTTCCTTGTTACTCGGCACTTGTGCATTGAGTGGGTTGTGTGCGTGTGCACATGTACTTAGGCAAAGTCCTCCTTGAGATTATTATGCCTTCGGTGATTATCACCTGCACGTGGCCTATAGAGGCCGACTTGGGCTAGTCATGGCTCAATACCAATAGGGTCAATTTGTGAAAATTTGGTATCAGAGGTTGTTCGTTCCTTGGGGGTTTGTTCGGATGTCCCAAAAAGGTAATTGGTTGGGATTTAGGGTAATAGTGTCAACATGTCTCGATAGTGGATCTTAGGCTGAGGAGTCTAGTGATGGTAAGCGCGACCAACATATCCATTTACCAGGACCCTGATAACCCGCTTGTCGACTCGGAACACTAAGACATTTGTTGCAGAGAAATTTGGAACATGCATCCGGTAGGATTGTGTCTTTGACAGTCTTTTTTTTGAGTCATATCCTCTTTGTTATTACTGATATATATATTCTCATCTGATCGTGGTAATCCTTGATAATATTTTGTATGCCCCCATGATAGTAGCCATACAGATTACCTTCTCCAATTCGTGATGATGGCATGGAGAGTGACTAGGATTCAGTTCAGGGACCCTCACATGATCCCCTTCAACCCAGTGGTTTAGCAGTGTCCCCTCCATCTGGAAAATGGTGGTTAGTACCGGCCGCACCGGCCGAGGTTGAGTGTAGGTTCAGTGTGCTCTGAGCATCCAGCATCAGTGGATGCAGATGTTCCACGGGGACCCAGATCAATAGGCATCGGAAGACTGGCTAGAGTCTGTGGACCAACTACTCAGGTTGGTAAGGACAGCAGCGAACCAGATGATAGCCCTAGCTGCCAGCCATTTCCTCAAGATGGTCGGGCATTGGTGGGGGTTGGTTACGCAAGTCCACAATGAGTCATCATTCGTGTGGGATAGCTTCCAGTATCTCTTCCGAGAGGAGTACTCCCCCTCTTGTTTATGCTCCATTTTAATTCAAGATATTCTGGAGATGAATAAGGGGGGATGAACATGGCACAGTACTCGGCCCAGTTTACCGATCTGACATGCTACTTGTAGGATATGATCCGCGATAGTTACTTCCGGGCATGGAAGTTTGAGCTGGGTCTTCTCAGGGAAGTCCATGAAAGTGTAATACCCCTGTGCATCCTAACTTATGCTGGGGTGCTAGAGCAGACACTCGTGACAGAGAGCTTCTTGGCTAAGGGACGCCAGCTGGCAGGGCCTCGTAGTGGCCGCTTCAGTGCATAGTCTTCGGTAGCAGTCAGGAGGCAGAGAGAAGAACCTCAGTCAAAGAGACCCTTTCGTGAATAGACACATGGGCCGGGTCACCCACTATAATGGTTCCTTAGATCACTTGGGTAGTCAGAAGAGAGTCATTGTTATTTTTGTGATGGACGGGGTCACCTATCATGGTACTGCCTAACCAGGCATACTGAGAAGTCGTGGTAGGCAGTCGGCGCACCACAGCGGTAGAGGCAGCTCCATGATAAGGAATATCCCAGGAGAGGACAGGGTGGTCCTCAAGGAGGCAGCTAAGACATAATGGTTGGGCCATGAGGTGGGAGACGTCGTTTCAAGTTCCTTCCACCACCACCACCAGGCAGCCCATGCCAGGATAAGGGAGCTGGCAGTAGGGGCCACAGGCAGCTTCAGGAGATGGGTGTTTGTGACCTCCTAGAACACGAGATGGTTTGAGGTACGCTTTGTGATTACTCAAAATTTTCATTTGGTATTAATATACATAGGCTCAAGCCACTCTTTTATATCACTTCTTTTGTTATGGGAGATGGAGCTCCCTGTAGAGGTTCTGACACCCGTGTTTATCCTCGAGTTTCCTACAGGGAGTTCCTCGTTAGTGACCATTGTTTGTAGATAGTGAGAGCTGCCGTTCAGAGGAGAGAGTTTCACATAGGACCTAATGGTCATCACGATGGAACCTTATGATGCCATCTTGGACCTGGATTGGATTCTTATGGTCCACTCCCAGATCGAATGTCATCTCATATCAGTCAGATGTGTGTATTATGATGGGATGAGGTTCAACATCCTCGGTGATTGAGACCTCATGGCCGAGTAGACGGGTGCTCTGAGCAATTGACTATGCCCTTTCTCTCATTAGTAGGTGATAATGGCTCTCGGATATACAAATGCTACAGGCACCTGGATCCCTACCATTGTAGAAGACTACATGGAAGTCTTTCTTGAGGATGTCCCAGGACTACCTCTGAAGCAATAGATGGAGTTCAACATTGACATGCAGTCGGGGACTGCCTCGATATCAAGTGTGGCTTATTGGATGGCACCCACAGAGCATCGGGAGATACAACTTTAGTTGGACAACCTTCATGATAAGTGATTCATTAGGCCCAGTGTGTCCCCCTAGGTAGCACCGGTTTTGTTTGTGAAGAAGTTAGATGGGATATTATGGCATTGTATGGATTATCATCACCTGAATCAGAAAAAAAGTACACTTTGATATGAATTGAAGATCTTTTCGACCAGTTGAGTGGCGTGAACTGGTTCTCCATAAATGATCTTAGATCCGTCTACCACGAGTTCTGGGTTCGTGAGGCTGATATCCTGAAGATGGCTTTCCATTGTCATAATGGGCATTATGAGTTTCTGGTTATGACCTTTTGGTGTGATGAATTCCCCTACTGTCTTCATGGCATTGATAAACCATATTTTCCATCCATACATTGACCGATTTGTGGTCGCCTTTATTGAAGACATACTCATTTACTCTGGGACAGAGGAGGAGCTTGCAGAGAAATTAAGGATGGTTCTAGACTTACTTCTGGAGCACCACCTGTATGGGAAGCTCTTGAAGTGTCTCTTCTGGATTCATGATGTTCACTTTCTATGGAATTTCATTTCAGAACAAGGTTTAGCCATAGATCCTGCAAAGATAAGGATAGTGCTTACTTGGGATCCACCCAAGAATGCATGTGCGGTGCAGAGCTTCCTTGGTTTGGCAGGGTACTATAGGAGGTTCATGGAATACTTCTCTAGGATTGCTGCCACTTTGACCACATTAATGATGAAGGTACGACTGTTCACCTGGAATGATCAGTTCCAAAAAAACCTTCGAGGAGTTGAGGTAGAGGTTGACTAGTGTTGAAGTGTTGAGGCTCCCAGAGGAGGGAATTTAGTTTGTGGTATACTGAGATTCTTCAAGAGATGGGCTCTGGTGCATGTTGATGCAGCAGCGGGCAGTGATTGCATATGGTTTGAGGCAGTTGAGGCCCCATGAGCAGAATTTTGCAACCCACAATTTGGAGCTGGCAGTGGTGGTATTCACCTTGAGGTTATGGAGACACTACTTTCTGGGTGAGAATTTTGTGTTCTACCCAGACCACTAGAGGCTCAAGTACATCTTCAGTCAGAGGGATCTAAATTTGAGGCAGAGGCGCTAGCTAGAGTTTTTGCAGGACTATGATTTCGAGATAGTATACACTCTAGGGATGGGAAATGTAGTAATAGATGCCCTTAGCAGGAAGTTTGAGGCTCGTCTTTTGCGGGAAGATTTAGATCATTTGGCTTCCCTACAGCTGACCTGCGTGGAGTAGGATGGTATGGCTTTTCTGCAGTGGATGATGTTGACTCTTTTACTCCATGAGCCTATGAGAGAGTCCCAGCTAGGGGATATCAACAGTGAAGTACTTCATGATCAGATATCCATAGGCGACGCACCCGATGGGTATTCCGAAGGATGGAATCATGATATCCTATTCCAGGGGTGTGCTGTAGTACCTGTAGAGATGCGGGAGGAGGTGATGCAGGAATTACACACTTCTCCCTTGGTTGTACATCCCGGTGTGGGGAAGATGTATAGGACCTTCATCGGAAATTCTGGTGGTTTGGGATGAATCAGAGTGTATCTGAGTTCGTTTCTCGGTGTCTTTCCTCTCATTAGGTGAAGGCATAGCATCGGGTTCTGGCAAGGTTATAGCATCCCCTTGATATCCCGAAGTGGAAGTGGGATGGAATATTTATTGACTTCATCACCAGGATTCTGTGCACAGTGAAGGGCCTTGATTCCATTTTAGTGATAGTTTACCTACTCATGTAGTCATCACACTTTCTTTCCATTATAGATCAGCACTCAATGGAGAGTCTAGGGTAGTTGTATGTTCAATAGATCATCCACCTTCGTGGATCACCCTCGACAATCATCTCCAACCGTGACGCGTGGTTTACGTGACGATTGTTGCTAGGCCTGCAGGAGGCATTTGGGACACATCTGCATATGATTATATCTTTTCACCTATAGATGGATGGGAAGACCAAGTGCACTATCCAGGTGTTGGAGGATATGATCAGGGCGTGCATGTTAGACTTTGGCCTAAGCTGGGAGGATCACCTACCCTTGGTGATGTTCACCTTTAACAATAGTTACAACTCTACTATTGGCATGGAACCTTTTCAGGCCCACTATAGGAGACAATTTAGGTCACCGTTGTGCTGGACGGAGGTTGGGGAGACCTCCCTTGTGGGCCTAATGTTGGTACGGGCAACGACAGAAAACGTGCAGGTCATTTGTGAGTGGATGAGGATGGCTCAGAGCAGACAGAAGTCCTACGCAAACCATCGTCCCAGGCCTTTGGAGTTCAAGGATGGGGACAATGTCTTTTTTAGAGTCTCCACATGGTGTAGAACAAGGAAGATCGGTCGGGGAGGCAAGATATCCATGACGTTCATTAGGGCCCTTTGAGATCGTGTCCAGGGTTGGTGTGGTTTCTTAACGTCTTGCTCTATCCCCAGAGCTGGAAAGGGTACATGAAATCTTCCACATGTCACAACTGAGGAAATATGTGCATGACCCCAAGAACGTTATCGACTGGGGACTGCTAGACATTGAAGATGGAGCCACCTTTGTGGAAAACCTAGTGGCGAATGAGGATCTGCATAAGCAGACTCTGAGTGGATGGACCATTCCTTGGTTTCAAGTGTTGTGGTAGCACTGTAGGGTGGATGAGAGAACGTGGGAACAAGAGATCCAAATGCAAGATCAGTATTCCGAGTTGTTTTTGTAGTTCAATTTTTAGGGATGAGAAACTTTAAGTAGGTAATGATGTAAGAACCTGAGTTTTGATCCTGTGAGATGTTGATTGGTTTTATGTTATTCCAGAGTAGGGTGTTCAGACGGCATGTGATTTCGAGCCCCGGTGTGGCTGGAATTAAATTATAAGTGTGTTCACACTAGGCACACAAAATAAAGATAATAACTCATTAACATTAGATTGGATGGGAAAACTGAGTGTATCGTTGAGTCCGGAGCGTTTCGTTTACCCTAGGATGTGTGTAACTTTCGTGTGTGTGGCCCTTCTGTGGAATACACCACCAGGGCCGTTCTTGTAATTTAGCATCCTCGGGCATGAAATTTATAACTTTTTAATAGAGACTTGGATTAAAATTCTAAGACCAATGTTGTGCTCATAATGAGGATTATTTCTTAGGGGCGACTTAACCTTGACCCCGTCGAGAGTTCAAGTATGGGCCTATGGGTGGTTGTTTAAGAATTAATTGATTTTAATTAATTCTTTTACCTAATTAAACAACTCCATCCCTAACATCTTACCTTTAGATCCTCTCCCCGGTGTATGCTCTCCTAGAAAAAGAATCAACCATCTTCACGCTCTTCACCCTACCTCTCCAAGGCGGTTGCGGTTCTGGCAGATCAGTTGTGAAGCAATGGGCTACGCCCTGTGAGGTAGGTCGTGCGTTTTATTCTTTTTAATTATTAATAATCTATGAACTAAAATTATATTGCTGATTTTTTGTTTGATTGTTGATAGGATTCCATATATTCTTAGGGTTCGATCTGAGCTTTCCAACGCTATTTTCGGATCGAAAATCTGAGTTTTGGGGCATCTAGAGTGGCCCTGGGAAGTTTTTTGGCTACACCCATGTTTTTCTGGTGGTTCTAGGAAGGTCTAGTTAGTCCAAGTGGTGGCGCGGTAGGCTCCCCAGGCGGCGTCATGGTGGGCTCGGGTGCACAGGTTAGCTGGCTTCGCCGGTCGGCAGGCAGTGCGAGACCGGGGTCGACACGACCCCTAGAGCAACCGAGACAGTGAAACGGGGGTCTCGTGGGGGAAAAGCCAGACCGTCTCATGATAGTGTAGGTAAAGTCACATGGGCCACATGTTGAACCATGGGGCTCAGTGGCCCTTGCAGTCCGTGCGGCCCAGCCATGGACTGCCAGTCTTGGGGGGGGGACCGGCCGAACCGGTCCGGCCCACCCCGTCTCCGTCCGTTGGTGCAAAAACACCCCTAAATGGCTAACATAGAGTTTTATTCATGTGCTATCTGTGGAGACGTGATCCTTGGATCGACATATAGGTTTTTAGATGGTCACGGGGATTTTTAATTCCTAATATGGGATATCGGTGGCATGATACTCTCATTAAGCGTTTCTTAGCGCCTCGTCGGTATTCTTGTTTCAGATGGTGCAAGCACAAACGGAGTTCGTTTTAGGCGTCGTTAGCAGCATTGCGACCCTAGCGTCATGATGAAGTAGTACAAGTAGGTACCAATAATTTAATCCAGAGTTGAGGTAAGGGCCCCACGGGCCATCTTTTATGGTGTGTACATCGTACTGCAACTTTTTCATTTGACGTCCGTTCGGGGTTAATGAATAGTTGTTTTGGCATGTTTTTTCGAGAGCATCGCAATGGAGCAATTTGCCCAAACTTTTTCAGGACCAAGGTGTGGGATCCACAAGACGCCTTATGGGCACAAAGAGGTGTTGAATAAATTTTTCGTCTGGATTCCATTTCCAGTGAGTAAATAGTCTATCTGGTGTGTCTTTTCATAAGGATTACAATGGTGTAATCTTTTTGGGCATGCGAAACCTCTTTCGGGATTTCATTAAATGTGAAAACATGAAAGGTCATTGGTCGGAGGTTCCTTTGATGCACTCCAATCCAATTCATGATAAAGATGTTAGTGACACCTAGTAATGCTATGGGTAGTGCGGAGTTATCAGACCAGTTCCGGGTTTACCCTCCAGCGGGACTGGGTGGTGGGTTAGCCACCGGCGTATCTGGGTTTACACTCTAGCAGGGCTGTGTAGTGGGTTAACCATTGACCTTACGGATTAACCTCCACTGAGGCTGGGCAGTAGGTTTCCCATTGACTTTAGGGTTTACCCTCCAGCGGGGCTGGGCAGTGGATTACCCGACGACCTCTTAGGGTTTACCCTCCTGCTGGTCGCGACTCGAGACCAATAGGGTCGGGTCGTGATAATTCCATCCAAATAATTTGATCTTCAGTGACTCCTATATCTCTAAATCGATTGAATACTTTCTTAAATTGTCATATGTTCATATTGGGGTCTTCTCGGGATAACCAATGAATCATAGGAAGTGTCCCAATAATTCAAATATTTAGTTCACCGTCTAGTTTATCATTAAATTGTAATTATTGATTGTTGATGTTGAAATTGGGTGAATACATTTCTATCAATTTTCAATTGACATGATCAATGTTTCCTTCCATCTATTTACTTTCTATTATATAATTTGATGAGGACAAAGCTAAGGAGGTAGAACAAGCCAATGGAATAGTGGATAAATCTATTTCCTCTTGTTCTATATTTATTAATGCTATATTTCTAGAGAAAAAAGACCCATAATCATATAGATTAAAACTAGGGAGGTGGGATGAAATTGATATAGTCATTTAAAACATTTGATAACATAAAATTAATTAATATAGTAAAACCTCCCATGAAACAATGCTATTTTTTATTATCTCCTTTCGTGGGGTGATCTGTAAAACAATTTTAAACCTAAAAAATGTAGTGAAAGTAGGAATCATATAGTATTATGGGATGTTAGTGTTATATGTGTGTTGAAATCTTGTTTTTTAGTTTCATTTTTCAATGATATTTTAAATTATAATGGGATGGATTTGGAATCAAATTAAGGAAGTAGTCGACAATCCTTGGGGTATCTCCTCTCTCACTTGTTAAATCATTATTAAATTTAATTCTAATTATCAGTTCACCAATTTAATTCAACTAATTACTTAAGTCAATATATTATGGTTCAAATAAAATAATTTAATAATAAATTCATTCATCACCCTTTCCTAACCTATTATTTGGATATCCCAAAAAAACCCTGAATTACATGCACTATTTTCTATCACATACAGTTGATATAATCCAATAATATTGTGTGTTAAATATTTAAAATAAAAACAATTAAAGGTAATAACATAAAAGAAGAATATATTATAAATAACAAATAAATTATTCAGTGAAGTTATAATATTTAATGTGAAGAATTCAATAATAGGGGGCTGAGAGGATTCCCCTTGGTCAAACCACAGGTGTTTTAATGTTCCATAATTGGAGTATTACAATGGAAAATGAAATTACTAAATATCTTCAAATATAAACCTTCAAAGTAATTTCTCAACCTTGTTCTCATTTGAGTCTCTACATGTCCTCTTGTTTATTTTTTTTATAGACAATGGGAAACCCCTCACTATGTGAAAGGAATGATATTATTCATTGATTTATAGAATGTCAGGGAGTAGTTCCACATACCATGGTCCATCCCAGTTATCCTTTAAAGGTTGGATTAATCAGATGCTTCACAGTAGTGTGTAATGTAAGGTTATCTTTGGATTTGAATTATGGGACTTTCTACATCAAACAACATCTTTAAAGAGTTTTTTTACCCACAAGACATCTATTTTTCCTAAATATTCAGTTGTATTGTTATATAATTGATTAGAAAAGACAAAATGTTACCTTCTAAAAATTCTTTCAGGTGCTTTGTAGACTTGTCCTTTCTAGTCACATCACACTCGAAACTCAAAACAAACATTAGTTATATTTTATAGTAGAGAAGATTTAATAAAATGTTGTAGAAAACATTGAAACCCCATTATATTCATATTCCCATAAGTACCTAGACCTTTTCAATAATCCTCTAGTGTTGAAAAGAATCATTTTCATTTATAATATAATGGAGTACTAGGGCTCCATTATAATCTGCATGGGAAGGGAAATTCACTCATGGAATGCTCAATTGAATCCCTCACTAAGTAAAATTGAAGTTGAAATGGGAGAGGATTACTTACACAAATATCCTAGAAACATAGCTTCACTCAATTAGTATGTCAAATTCAAGTGGGTTAGTCTATGGTGGCATTGGAAGGGAAGGTGTCTCCATGTTCTTGCTCAGGGTGGAGGTATCTGAATGGGGTTGGTATCTCCCTCATTTTAGAGTAGCTCCTAATCGATATACCTCAAAAATTATAAATCATAGGGCTTGTGTTCTTATGGATAGGAGGAGGATTGGCATCTATTTATATAAATAGGGAAGGAAAAGGCATGGTGGAGTGGGTAATGTTTTTGGCAAGCATGCTTACCATGAATGTTACATTCAGTGTCCCAACCACAATATGTGTTCTGAGAAGTGGGGGTTCATGATAGGTATTCCCACCATGAGAGTGGTGACATGGCCAATAAAATTATTCATGGAATAATTATTCATTGTCTTTTTGGATTTTCAATATCATAAACACAAAGATAATGACACTCATGATAAGTATGCATACCATGACAATAGAGTGTGGTAAGGTAATAAGGTGACCATGAGTAGTGCTCATAGTAGGCTTAATATACAGTCACCATGACTATTTTGAGATAACTTGTTCATCTAGGGGAAACATATGGCCATCACCTGAGGTAAGCCTAGTGATTGTGGATGTCACAATCACACTTATCTTTTTAATTTTTACACCCTACAAAAGTTCACATCCTTTCATAGTGTAATGTTAAAATCCAACATAAAATAAAAAATACGATTATAAATTAATATTATAAGATACATTTATCAATAAAGAGAATATTTAAATACATGTTCTAATTAATTTCTAATTTAATAAATTTAATATATACAACTATTAACTTGGAATTAAACATACAATGAGGGTTATTTTCAATGAATTACAAATATAAATATGGAAATTTATAGCTCACATCACCAGGATAACATTTGATGGTTGAGAGTTAGGATAAATGTTGTGCATTATGAGTTATGTAATATTAATATATAATTAAATAAAGGTTGTATCCCATCCACTATTTAACAAAAGATTATATCCGAAGACCTTTTATATGAATTGAACTACCTAATTAATTTCATGGAGAAGGTTTTGTTATTGGAATGTTTTTTTCTAGAAATTCACTAAAAGATACATCAAGCACATAGGTCGTTGACAGTATCATGAAACCCTTTTGATTAGATATATTTAGATAAAGGTATTATATGAAACAATACACATTTATTAGAGGATACTTGTTGTTGGAACCTTACCTTAATTCACTATGATATCCTAGGTAAGTTGTTAGATACTCACATTGTAACATAGGTCGTGTAATTTATTTCCCCTTGGAAAGGAGGGTAGAAGGTCTCAAAATAAGTGTTTTTTGAACCACGGTTTAATTCAATATAAATATAACAAGTTGGATGAACATTATTCATGTTTGTGGTTTATTTATTATTTTTATTGGACTGATAAAAAATATTAAATCAATATTTATTAAAGAGAATATATATGTGAGTTGAATATTTATTGAATATTTATTCACTAGGTGATTATTTATTTAATTACATAAATTAAAAATATTTATTAATTCCTTTTTATTCAGATGGTAACGAAATATTTATTTATTTAGTAACATGAATATTTAATAAATATTTATTAATTAATTGGTATAATATAATATATGTATATTTATTGGATAATAATGTAGTGGTATTTAATTAACTAAATAAATAATCATTATTAAAGGATAGATAAATATAGAAGTTGATCCAATTTTATAGCCCAAAGAGAAATGTCATATAAAATATTATTGGAATAAATTTTAATTTCATTATCCAAGAATGTAATAATTATATAATATTAAATTTTAGTCCATTACAAGAAATCAAAAATAATATTTTTATTATTTAGAAATGTGGTTTTCCAAGAATTAAGAAAATAATAAGTATCATTTCATAAATATTTATTTTTTAACCCGGGGGCTATAAAAACCATATTATGAATTTTTTTGAAAGCCCTAACTTCAATAATTTATTGCACATAATGAAATATATAGAGAATCCTCTCAATAACAATAGAGTCCCCTTAGTAAAATTATTTTAATAATTCAGAATAATTCACCTCCTCCATTAGAATGAATTATTATACTGTTGAAGGATTTGGTTATGATCAACAATGATGATCATAAGAACTTTATTTTTCGTTTCTATCACCTAGAGAATTATGTGATAATGGTCATAGGTTTATGATGCATGTTTAGGTTGATTCTAGAGAGATGCATACCTTGTTACCTCTGATTCAATGATGGTTGAACAAGAGCGGTCTTCCAATTAATCAATAAATAAATAATTACAAGTGTTCTTCCTCTATTTTTATTCCTAGTTTAATATCTTAAATAATATTAAATTCAATTATCTTGGTCATGATATTATTTTACACATAAATTACAAATTAATCATTGTTTATATTATGATCCATGATTTCCATGCCTCCACCAGCACTTCTGGTGCACCTAAAGCCTTCATGTAATCTAGCTAAATGTGTTTTTGGGGACTTCCAACTAGTAGGTGGGCCATGAATATGTTACTCACCCATTGAATGGAGAAAAGAGATTTATTGAGTTTCTAGACTCGTCAGATGATATATATGTATCTATCAAGATGGGAATCATGTTCCAAGGATGTTTCTTTAGTATCCTCATGATATTAATCCTTGTTATCAAGGGTATACATGATCATGATTATCCTGAGGTCCTTATCAGTTTGGTATTATTTCCTTGGAGAATTCCATTATTAATGGAATATACAGTTGAAGGGGTGCACAATGATGTGCACATCTTCAACCTGTAAGTATGTTTTTTTGGAAGAATCCATGATGGAATGGACTTTTCATGGTTTTGATCTTATTGAATGGAATATAAGAAAGAAATTTTTGTAGATTCACCCAATGTAGATAATTTTAATCAATAAAATCATGTGAAAGAGGTTTGATTACCCATAATAGGGTTACATCATGAAGTGACCATCCTTGGCCTGAATGCTTCATAGACATTAAACATTTACAAGGTAAAAAATATACTTTAGTGATATCACTTTTCACATAGAAATGGAATGATATTTGAGCATGTGTGGCTCAATGAAGTTGGATATTTGAATGTTTTCATTCAAAAAGTGGATTCATGACAATCCCTCCACAAATAGTGTTTGTAGGAAACTATCCATGAGGGAACCATGTGAATAAATCACATTGGGGATCTTTCATGATAAAACACCATATTAGGGATTAATGGAGGAACCTTGTTCTTGTTATACCTTCTTTCTCTTCATGATTCTGCTTGGGAATTATTGATGATAATTTTTTAAGGCTCACGCAAAGGAAGAACATTTCTAATGTTGTGGTTATTCTATGGAAGAGAGTGATTGATGTTGAGGAAAATAGGTTCTATAGGTTTTTATTTTTATTGATTGATGTGTTAAATATTTATTGGAACCATCTTTATAACTATATACATTGAGTATGAAGTCACATAAAAAGTATACAACTATCTAAAGGAAAACAACTTGGAAATCATAACATTTTCATGACACAAATGTGGTTGTACCATAAAGGGGGAATGAAAACATAAAGGAACCACATAATTCATTAACAAATGCACATAGGCTGTAAAGTAAAATTTTATAATAAGAGTATTCATGTGTTAGGTCCACTAGGTAAGATACCCTAAGAGAGCAGGTGAATCAAGGTATGACAAATTAAAACAACTTCCCCTTTTTATATTGTTTTTTCTCAGAACAAACCCTATTATCTATCTTCTTCCCATTGCATAGTATGAATTAATCTTAAATCATGAACAGGACGAATCAATTTTACTTGTTTCACCCTCACTAGTCTATGTCTAAAGAGCATACATCGGCGATGTTCTGAGGTAGCAAATCCATTATAAGGTCACTACTGGTTACTTGTTCAGAGCAGACTCACTATACCTCTTGGTTTATAACCACTCACAATAAGAAAGCTCACTACTCTTTTGACTAATGTGTTCTCACTACTTATTCATAAGATCCAAACACGGTTTATAGACCTTTAGGTCTATCATTATCTCTAATGAAATTTGCATCCTTAATTGTTAACAGATGATATGTTGATGTCCCACTTTTACTCGCATATGAATCTCTTTTTTCACTGGGTGTACCAGGAAACCTCAGATATTTCATGGAACCCTTACTGCATCTTGTGCACAACAAGGAAATCTTTTGCACAAGATTCAAATTTTTTCATAAAACACCCTTTGTGTGCAACTTCAAACTTTCACGTAACTCAAATCTTAGGTTCATCTTTTTTAACATGCGTGAAACTCAAAATCTATCCCTCAACTCACATTGCAAAAAATTCTTATGTGATCTAATGCTCAAATTTTCTCTAAGTGCTGAGATTTGTCTATTGAGGGGGCTCCCTTCATATTTATAGAAATTCTTGACCCATGTGTGGAAGATTCAACTTTTTTCATGAAATTTCCCCTTCAAGGGCACAAAACCCTATTTGACATCACATTGGGTGCATAATTTTCTTTTGAGTAACCTCATATTTCACGACCATTTCCAATTCCGTCGCGCAAATCATAAAATTATCAATTTTTGATGTTTTTCTCCCAAAACCTGCCTTGAACACAAGATTCCATAAAAAAAACTCCATCTTTCACTCACATATTCAAGTCTTTCTCATGACACATGCCTTTTCCATTTTTCTACATTCTGATCCTGAAACATTCCTTGTGCAGAAGTCTTCAAACCACGATAGGTGGTCAATAATATCTATGAATCTCAAAAAATCACCATGTAAACCCCCTTTGTCAACAAAATTAACATCGTGGTCTGTTCTTTCAAAAAACACATCATAAAGGTCCACATTCTCAACAAAAACAATTACCTCAAAAATGCTTCAATAATACCTTGGGGGATTTTTTCCAACATCATGAGATCATAAAATAAACATTAAGTCTCGGAGATACCTCACTAATCTTTCATTAATTAACTTTGGTCATAAACATACTATGCAAGCACAAAGGACATCAACATTGTGAAATAAATTTTATATTGATATTTCATTTTCATATTTTTCTCCCAAGTGTAAACTTCAAATCTTTCATTGATTTCATCATTAGAGTTATACAAGCATTAAAAATTTCCCCTCAAAATGTGGTTTAATTGATATAAAAAAAGTATATTTAATGAAAGATATATAGCCATCATAGACTTCCATTACACATAATGGTGGGAAAACCATTATAAATAGGATACATAGCCTCCTTTTTATAGAACATCCAAACATCTTTAGACAACATACGAGAGAATGAATCCCCTTCATGAATAATGACCATTCATGAATGGAATCCTCGATAATACTTCTCCTTGCATTCTGATGTACTTCACAAATGAACTTACTGAGAAAGAAAATTAGGTATTTTTGTAGTATTTTTAACACGGCATTCTCTTTGAATGAAACCCAATTGATCCCACTAATTCTCATATGTTCAATGTGATCATGTGATTGATAGATAATCACATATTATTTAGGATAATTCTTTCAAATATTTTTTAGGATTTATTTTTATTGATCCCTCTTAAAGCCCATATATCATATTTTCTTCTAGAAAATGACTCCTAAAAAATTTGAACCGGATACTAGTTAGAGGATAATGGTGATTATATATTTTATTTGTGTCATCCAACTTTTTTAATCCATAACATTTCAATTAGATTCTAAAAAACAGAGAATATTTTAATGTTTTGTTTATTTCAAACAAGGTACATAATACATGAGAAAATAAAAAATTATTCTAATCCACTTTAGAAGAATCATCATAGGTTCATTAGAAGAACATTTTACTCATATCATAACCTAGACATACATCAAAGGAACAGGTGACCATAAGGACAAGTAAGGGAAGGAAATGTAAATAGTTTATATGTTATCATGAGAACTATCGATAAGATATTGAGGAATATCATAAAGGAATAATCAAGAGAAATATAATAATAATAATAATAACATTAATAATAACTTTGAATTGTGAAAAAAAATTAAATCAGACATTCATAAGAATATCACCAAGGATTGTCACTCATATGTCATAAACATTACCATGGTTATTCACAAAGGTATAATAAAACATGTCATCTCTGGATATTAAATTATTTACCCTTCGGATTTTAATGATATCAGGGGAAAAAATTAATATGTTTTAATTAATTTGAGAAAAAAAATATTATTATAAAATATTTCATAAATAACTTGTGTGGAATAGAAGAAATGGGTTTTATATAAAGAACCTGGAATTTTAAAAAGTGCTTAATGATAAGATCATTATATCATTTATAACCCTCAAAAAAGGGAATTAGGGTTTTATGTATGTTAATTATAAAATAAAATAAATATTTTTAAAATATTTTTTAATACCCCAATAAAAGAAATATTTGGGGTATTCATATAAAAAATGAAAGGCAATTTCTTGAGTAGGAGATAGATTTTTTGAAAAGTGAATTTGGCAGAATAATGGGTATAAAACATGGTTTTAGAAATGGGTAAAAAGAGATAAGAATAGTTTATCTCATTCATAAAATAATATTAATATAGTTAATTAAATGTGTATAAGAACATATTTTGTAAATTTGAAAGACATTCCACATAAAAATTGAATTTGAATGAAAAAGAGAGGTTGATATTTCTCTTCCGTGAAGAGTAACTCCTAAAACTATAAGATTGGGAACATTGGGGATTGAGGATGCCTTGAGAGGAATCATTGGGTGGTAAAAATAACATAGATTAGTGGAGGAATAATTTTAAGGGAAATAATGTGTAGAAATGGGTGTGTATTTATAGAAAAACTGAAGGAATTTTTTATTAATTACAAAATAAAGGCTTTGAACACCCAGGTAGTGGAAAATGATAAAACATGGGCATGACCAAGGTATTTTCCCATTTTGTTTACACTTAGATCAAATTTTATGTCATTTAATCCCACAATAGTCAACCATAGTTTTATATTACTTATTTTGGCACGGAAAATTAATGTTTTCACAAAATAACATTTCAAAAGTCAAAGTTTCCATTTTAGAATATAGAAAGTAAATTTTATATTTGAAAATTGATTTATATATATTAAAATAAATTATTTTAATAAATTTATTTATTTTAATTCTTATATTTTGTTTATTTTGTTATTACATAGTTATGAAATAATTATTAAGTCACTAAACATACCGAAAAACACAAAATGTATTTTTACTATACATAAAATTAATATATTTTATAAATTTATTATAAAATTACTATAACCGAATTAAAAATGAATATTAAAAAATTTATAATTATTTGTTTATAATAAATCTATAAATTGATAATTTTAACTTTTAAATATAAAAATCCATTATTATTTGAAATAATAGCGGATTGAGAATGCATATTAAAATTCCGAACACTTAAAAAATATTTTATCATTTTTTTATATAAGATTTTTTAGTCATATTATTTCATTAAAATAGAAATTATTCCTAATACAATAGAATATTATAATAATTAAACCTTTTCTAAAAAGTAATATTTCTGACTAAAAAATCATTTTATCAAATTCCTATCAAATTAAGAAAAACTATTTCTAAAATGGAAATCATGTAATAAAAATTTTTTTTATACAAAGGGAATAACATTAAGTAAATAGGAACATGACACATAACCCCTTATATAAACAATATACAACCTAAGGTTGAGGTGTGTGGTATTGATAGACTCATGGGGTGGCTCGGTTAACATCATCCAAGTGGCAATTTCCACTAACATGTATATCTCTTGTAAGCAATTTTTCTCAAGCCTCACTTATTGAAGCTTATATTGGATTGGTTAAAAGTGAAGCTATCTCCACCCCATGTCTTAACAAATGGGATTTATACAAAATGAATATACTGGTTGAGTCCATCATTTCTCAATTCTGTATTAATTTTCCTTTTTCATTTCTTCTTATAAACAATAATTATAAAATTAAAATTATTATCAAGAGTATAGATTCCAACAGTCATATTGAAAAATGGTCATAAATGACCATATTTCATAAAACAGTTGAAACTAGGTGGTCACATTTCAATTTATAGTCACATGATTATTAATGTGATATAGTTTTTTTCTGTATAAAATAATATAACACACATTTTCAAGAAACAGTAATCATTCAAAAAGTCTCGGTCATTACATTCTCCACCATTAGGAAATTTCATCCCTAAAATTTCAACTCATTCCATTAGTTGAGAAAAATTGTGGGAACTTTTTCCACATTCTTTCTTCTAGTTCTAACTTCCCTTACTTATATTCTTGGTTCCTCCACATAACTTTGATGAGGTGGTTAGTCTTGTTACATAGAACCTTGTCTCTATGGTCTAAGATTTCTACCAAATTCTCCACATAAAAGAGGTCATGGTCCAGTTGAACCCCATCAGGATTTATTACATGTGTAGTGTCATTTATGTACATCCTCAAGATAGATACATGGAATACATCATGTACTTGATATATATTTAGAGGGAGTGCAACTGATGGGCCACTACTCTTATATGATCAAAGATCTCATAGGGTCCAATATACCTAAGGCTAAGTATTTATTTCTTCCCAAACTGCATGAATCTCTACCATGGTGAAATTCTAATGAAGCCTTTATCTCCAACATCAAACTCAAAGTCCCTTTGATGGTCGTCAACATAGATCTTTTTCCAAATCTAAGTAGCCTTTATTTGTTTTTGTATGGCATGATCCTTCTCTATTATCTCTTATACAAGATTAGACACAATAACCATTCTCTCACCATCTTTATTCCAATAAGTAGGATTTATATAGTTCTTCCTATATAGATCTTTATAGGGTTCCATTTGAATATTGAAATGAAAGTTGTTGTTGTATGAGAACTCAAATAATGGGAGATGTTGATCTCATCCACATTTAAATATTATTGAGCATGTTCTCAGCATGTAATCAAGTGTTTTATTTTATTTCTGATAGGACATCTATTTATTAGTGATATGTCGCACTGAAATTCAACTCGGTACTCAGAGCATGTTGAAGAATTATCCAAAATTTTGATGTGAACCATGGATCATGATCAGAAATGATAGAGAGTGGTAACCCATTCATCCTTACTACTCCATTCATTTATATCTAGTAAAACTGTTCAACAGATAAATCTTCCCTAAAAGAGATAAAATGGGAAATCTTGGGGAGAGAGTCCACTATAACACATATTTTAATGTTTTTATTGGATGTTTTTAATAAACATGGGACAAATTACACAGTGATATTTTCCCACTTCCATGCTAGTATGTGTAGTGGTTGAAATATCCCTTTAGAAATTTGTTTCTCTGTATTCACTTATTGACACACTAGGAACCTTATAGTGTAGTTTGAAATCTCTCTTTTCATGTTATCCTACCAGTAATGATCAAATAGGTCCCTAAAAATTTTAGTTCTTCTATTATGTATAAAGAATGTACTTTTATAGGCCTCACCCATAAACTTCTTATCTATTTCTAGAATAGATGGAACATATATCCATTTAGTAAATTTTAGTACACATTCTTCGTCAATACTGAACTCTTCCCATTCTTCACATCCTCTATAAAATTCTTAAACATATGATATTCTCTTTGATATTTCATGATATTCTCTAGTAACGATGTTTGAGAAATCATTTGGGATAGAGTTGATGATATTCATTCTTTTATGATTCCCATATCTTGTTTTACGAGGTCTTTGATTGAAGGATCTCCTATAATAATCATCATTTCTACCACAGTAGGGTCTTTCCAACTTATTGAATCATTGACTTGTTTTCTCTTTTGGGGTGATAATGAATTGAGTAATCATAGTCTTTATGATGTTCCTACCATCTCCTCTATCTCATTTTATATTTCTTTTGTGTTATAATATTATTCAGTCATTAGTGGTCTGTCTATATATCACATTTGTCCTAGTAAATATAGTTCAAAAATATATTTAGAGAAAAAACAACTGTATCTAGATCTAGATCATGTGTAGGATAATTATTCTGATGAGGCATCAACTATCGAGATGCATAATCTATCACCTTGTCATTTTCTATGAGTACACACCCAATCCCTTTCAGAGACGAAACACTAAAAATAATGAATCCTTCTTAAATAGAGGTTGGAGTTAACATAGGTTCAATATCCAATATACCCTTCATCTCTTGGAATAATTCTTCACACTACTTTGTCTAGATGAACTTGGCCCCCTTCTGAGTTTAATTGGGTAGTGAATTAGAAAGTTGTGATTTTTTTCACATACCTCCTATAAAATCCTGATAAATCAAAAAAACTATGAATCTCAGTTATTTTTGGATGATGAGGACACTCCTACACAACCTTTATCATGGTAGTATCAACTAAGATTTATTCATTGGTTACAATATTCCCCATGGAATAAACTTATTGTAACCAAAACTCACATTTTCATAACCATTCAAATAACCTCAACTTCCTAATAGTTTTCAATATAAGAATTAGATGATCATAATTCTCCACATGAATTTTAGATTATGTCAGAATATCATCAATAAAATACACCACAAATTAATCAATTTTGTCTTTTAAGACACTATTCATCAAATCCATAAATATAATAGGAGTATTAGTTAAGCTGAAAGGCATAACAAAAAACTCATAATGCCTATATCTTGATCGAAAAGTAGTCTTTCGAATATCTTATCGCTTTACCAATAATTGATGATAACCAGATCAATGATGAATCATAGAGAACAATTGAGCCCCACGATATTGGATTAATAAATCATCAATACTTGGAAGAGAGTACTTGTTCTTCAATGTGATCGCATTATGTTCTCCATAATCAGTGCATAACTACAATGATCCATCCTTATTTTTCACAAAGAGAATAGGTTCTCCTAAAAAAGACACACTTGGTTAGATAAATGCCTTCTCATAATGATCTTGGAGTTGTTTCTATAATTCCTTCTCCTCCACATTTTCCATTCTATACAGTGCCTTTGGTATCGTCTTGGATCCAGGCATGAGTTCAATGGATAACTCTACCTCTCTTTCTTGGGGGATGTCTAGGTAACTCCTTAGTAAATTTTTTAATGTATTCTTTATTGATGGGGACATTATATATTCATATAAATTCAATTAAATCATCATTTAAACAACCATCTTCATAAATAAGGCTACCGGTGGTGCTTCCAGACAAATATTAGGCCGATATATCTCTCCATTAAAAACAATAGTGGGTTTTCCATTCTAGAATACTGATATTTTTTTGACATTATTTTTGATATTAGATATATAAATTTAGATCCATTCCATCCCCATTTTGTTTTTTAATTTAATCATGGGAATGACTACTAGATTTTTGATGAGATTATTATCTCTAAAGTGAATAATAGAGTTTCTATAATCTATTTATTCATAGATAATCCCTCAAGGAATCTTGATTGATAACCCTAATTTTAGAATTCTAGGAATTTATTCTATATTATTTTTAAACATGGAGTAAATAAAATAATGTGTAGAATAAAAATAAAAAAATATACATGCTATCATTGAACGAACAATGGGAATAACTTCCACCACATAATTTGGATCATCAACTTCAGCTGTTGTCAATTAAAACACTCGACCTTCATCCCCTATCTTATACTAAGGTTCGTGGTTATTCCCCTCCATTTAAATCATATTTGGATAGTGTTTAGTAATGTTTACAATCTTTCCACACTTGAATCTTTGGACTTCAGGCTAGGCTTGCAACATCTTCCCTTTTTTCATTAGTTTGGAGAAGTTGAGGCTTTACCTCACTATGAAAGTTCTGATAAATATAGATATATCTTCTAAAATTGTATCATTTCATGCTTCCAAGAAAGTATTTCACCAAATGATTCTTCCCACATTTATTTCATATGAAATGTTTCTCTTTATTTTATCCTCTTATGTGGTCAATGTTTCTCCTCAAACTTGCATCCATTAATATCATTTTTCATTCGATATAAGGGACCGTTGCATCTCTTTGAACTCCACTTTAACCTTCATATAACATCTCACTATCTCCTCATAGTTATCATAGTATTGATTAGAAATATTATTTCATAAATGGGGTCTTATTACACAAAATAATCTATCAAACCTTCTATTAGGATCCATAAAAAAGCTAGAGGTTTTATAAGAAATCCTTTCATATTTCATCTCATAGCTTCCAACAGATTAATTTTCCTTCTACTTTAGCACTAAGAATTCCTTATCCATTTTTATTTGCATTAAAAGGGGGAAATATGTTTCAAAAAATTATCCCATAAACACTTCCCACTATATATCTTCAATCTACCTTCTTAGATTAATTTTTTTAATCTGTGTATACCATTGATCATCTTCCCCCTCTAAGAAGTACAAATCAATAGAGACTTTCTCTTGTTCTGAACAAATAAATACAAAAAATATTTTTTCTTTAGATCATATCCATTATTCCTCAATAAATGGGTTGGTAGATCCACTAAAATAAGGTGGTCATTGATGAATAAAGACTCAATATAAATTTCTTCCCATTAAGGGGGATCTAGTCTCTTAGCTTGAGTCAGGTTATTATTCATAACTAGAGTCAGTTGATTCATCATTATCAGTAATTTTTTCATTTATATTATATCAATTATGGACCAATACTTTGTCCATTGTGATCACCATTTACATGGTTCCTCCTATTTCCTTCCATTTCCTAAAATAATAAAAACATTGTGAGAAATGTGTTTATTTTATGTATCTTATAATTCTAAATTAATTATATGTCTTAAAAAATCAGGCTTAAATTTTTTTTTATTTAACAAAAATTACATTTTCGGTTAAAACATCACCCCCTAAATGACCATGTGATAAAAAAAATTAAACCATTTATAAATTCTATGTGATGAATATTATGTACCCTGAACTGAAGATCCGTTACTACTTTCATCAAATAATTGATTGAATAAGATCATTTAAGAGTTACCAACCGATTCCACTCCCCATGGGGTATCCATGGAGTTATTTTATTCACCTAATGGTTTGTAAATATCATCCTTTCATAGAAAATATATTTATACCTGGTGGGGAAATAGATGTAGGAAAAAGAGAGCTACGTGGAGAATCTACAGAAGGGAGATGAAGATGAGATCGTTGGAAAAAGTCCACCCATAATAATGATTTAGACACCTTTTAAATTACTCGAGGATACTTCTTATGTATGTATGGGTTTAATCATATTTTATAAACCACATGAGTTATGCATGTTGTTATATAACATTTGTAGCCCATGACTACTATTATTGTGTTGTTTCATCTTTTGTAGTATAATATTAATGGAAACCCATATGAAGGATATTTTAACATTAACTATTTAATGTTTATATGACCTGAAAATATTATTGTTTTATTTTAATTATAAATTATGAATCATAATGGATAATGATATAACTAAGTCATACAATATTTCGGACAAGCAGTAGAAATATTATATCAACATATTATAATAAATGATATACACAAAGGCATGAAAAATTTAATTTTGAAAATCTATTTTAATGATATAACATATCAAAATCATTCCATACAATATATAACAAATGAAACATAAATTCTTATGTATATTTCACATATCTCCATCACACACACACAAATTTAAATGTGTGTGTGTTGATGTGTGTGTGTCTGTATGTATGTACATATGTATGTATAAATATTTGTTTAATATTTTTTATCATTTATGTTTATAATTTATGTGTATACTTTATAAATCATACTTTATATGTAGAGTTTATATTATTTTCTTGAAATTTATAATTTTTATATATAATTTACATAAATTATATATGTATATATAATACTTTATATAATGTTTTATATAGTTTATATATGTTGTTTATATTATTATATATTTATAAATTATACATTATGATCATAAAATATATACCATATATATCTTCACATTATACTTCATATGTATACTTTATAAGTATACTTTATATACTTTATATGTCTACTTTATGTTTCTTCATGTTGTGTGTCTGTGTGTGTATTTGTGTGTGACTATTTCTTTGTGTGTATAAATTATTTTTATGTATTTTTATAGGTATATATTTGTGTGTGTGTGTGTTAATAATTACATAAACCGGTGCATTTTTTAATGTAGTTTTATATACAAAAATATATATATTATTGAACTAATTTGGATGAATATGAATAAAAATATATGAAATTTAATTATATGATGAAAACTAGGATAGTATCAAAATTAGATCACTTATGATTAATAACAAATAAATAATTGCTATAAAACATAGAATTTGGAAAGAGATATTTCCCAATTCCATCTTTAACAACTATGAAAAAAATGTATCGTTGTGCTTTATTTTTTTTATCATTAAACAATATTTATTTATAAAAAAATATTATTTAATGAATCATATATATATATTAAATATTTAAACATCCTCACACACATATTTTTATAGATATTATCTATATATATATTAGTAATAATATATAAACAAAATTAATATCAAAGTGTATAATATATATGTGAGTGTGTTATATTAATGTATGTAAAAACATAATAACTTATACATATGTGTGTGTGTGTGTTACATGTTTAAATGATCTCTCTCTTATATGCATATGTAATTTATGACATACATAATTTATTATATTTTTATTAAATTGAGATTAAAATTGTAAATTTAATTTAAATTATAATTTTGTGTGTATATAAATATCTCTTTGTGTGTGTGATATAAAATTTTATGACTAAATTTATAATATTAATTTAAATATTGTAAAATTTAAATTAGTTTTAATGTTTTATATTTAATTGAAAATTGAAAATTTTATTTTAAAATATTATTAAATTGAATTTAAATTGACATTATTTTTCATTGGTGTAACTCTTTATAACGACACCCTATTTACCTCAAGAACGGACCCTTAATTAGTCTGAATTATTTAAGGATTTTATTGAGGATAATCTATTTACACTAACATAAATATAATTATTGTATGGGTCTAAATATAAAAAAAATTAATAAATATTAACATTATGCCTTTTTAATGAGAAACATGCCATTCACATAAAACACAAGAAAATTAATTACATTCTCGCTTATCTACTTCTACAGAGAACCTCATTCGGAAAAATAAGGGATTTTATTTTTCACAATACCATGTTAACCTGAAACATCCTCCAATTTAGTATTTATTTAGTTTTCAGAATTAAAATTTATATGTTAAAATACCTTTACCTAAATTATTTAAAGGTATATTTTATCTTAAGGAACAAAATAAATTAATCCACAAACACTTTTGGTTATGGAATGTTATTTAAATTATAATTTATTAATTCTTTTGGATATATAAAAAATAAGTATGTATCAAATTTAACATAAATATTTATCATCATATACACACTTCATAATCCCAAATATTTATAAAAGAAAATAGAATACATTCTGGATCCATTCCTCATATGGGGCCTTTAATGATTCTTAAAATGGAATATAAGTTAATGAAAATGATTAATAAGGTATTTATGATGAATGTATGATACTATTACAAAATTTTAATAAATTATTTTACAATTTTACCAATTATTATATACTTAATTTTTATTTTTTTATATTAATACTTTTACCAAATTTATTTTAAATAATATTTTTCACACTTTTAAAATTTCAATGGTTCAAAAATATTACCACTACTTTATTATAGGTTAATTAATCCAAAAACAAAAATATATATTAATTTTAATAACTTAAAAGGTATTAGTGTATTTTTTTTTAAAAGTAATTGTATCTTATTTCTAGATTTAAATGTCATTCATGCATTGAAAGATTGAAAACCAAAACCCCAAAATCTATTTCAGGAAAAGTTTGGATGTAATTATTTTTGGAAATTAATTCTTGGAAATCGTAACAAAAGTACATTATTTTGTAATTAAAAATCTCTAAATTTTATTCTATATATTTATAATTTTATTTTCTTGGACTAGAATTTACAAATATTGATCACATTGCTAATAATATATAATATTTATATCCTTATATATAGAAAACACTTGTTTTAAATAGGAGATAATGTTACTACTTATCAAAAAATTAATTGGAAATATAATTTTTAGTTTTGGTAGACACATAATAATAGATTTTAAATTATTGAATCAATCTACTTAGAATATATAGATCAAAATTACCATATCCAGTGTGATAGAATTTTGCACTAATGGTAACACTATGAAGTATAGGTTTAGACCACATCAAAGTCTATTCTATTGTGAACTATTGTATAGTGAGGGTCACTATGCCATAGGGTTTTATATAGAATCCTTGGTAATTAGGTGGTAAATTATGTTTTTTTATTTTCTTTTAGAAATTTATATTTTTATTTGTTAAGATAATCATTATATGATACACAATGAAATTTTGAAGATGGATGTTAAACGTTTATGAGTTAAATGATTTTTCATGTATGGATATATAGTTACAAATTCTTTATAATATTAATTTTAATTATAGAAATTTTATGAAATGTTTTCATGTATTGATGAGGGTCAAAAATGATTATAAATGGTGGGAAATATCCAGAGTTCTAAAGTGAATATTTTATTTTCATTATATAAACCCCATGATAGAAGCTCTTCCTAAGCTTTGAAAGATTCATACAACCTCTGGATACCCTAATAGGTTGAAACGCATTGGATGCTACTTAGTTATCACTATCAAGAATATATATTTGAGCTTTGATATATTCATATCAATATAGAAAAGGTAAATCATAATTAATTATTTATATCCAGTTTAAACAAATGGAAAAATGATATAGAATAATTAGTCTTTGTTTTTATTTTACATTTTGTTAAGGCACTTTTAACACCTTTAATCCCCCTTTGTGGAATAATATCCACATAAATATCATTTGGATTGATTATTTTATTTAATAAAGAAACTGTGAAAATGATATGTCCGTATTCTATGATGTGTTTAGTTAAAAACATTCATAGTTGTTTAAAATTTCATGACCATGACATGTTTTAAAGTAAAAAAAACCATGGTTTTATAAAAGTTATAATAATATTCCATAGATTATATAATACAATCATAGAAAAATATAACAAAAAAATTGAGTGTCATGTTTTGATGTTACCATGACGTGGTCATCTAATCACTATGTCATAGTGATCTCTACCATAAGGATTGGCCATGTCATAGGGGATGTCGAAAATATATGTCCCAAAATTAATCAGTTCAAGTGTAATCAGTCATTATTTTTATGGAATTTCAATCATTAAGACCACAATTAAATAAACCAATCCACCATGCTATGTTTTCCACAAAATGAAATGTCAATGTTGGAATTAATTTTACCCAAATTAACATTCTCAAAATAGATTGACTCTTATTGAAATGCTTGTGTTCTTCCCACTAGAAATATTTATCACTCTGGGGTTATAATAGGTCATGATCCACATCTAAAATCATCATGGTGTGAGGAATTTTAGTGAATTTTTTTTAATAAAAAAATATTATAGGTGTCGGTGCTTGGTGGATACCCTGAATTTGTGGTGGGGTTATACGCCACAACAAAAATGTTTTGCTACATGTGATCTATGTTTAAATTATATTTTCAAGGAATGTATTTTATAAAATATTTATAAATTAAAAAATACTATGATATGATTTTCATATACTCATTTATGAATATTTCATAAATGAAAGTACACAGTATTTATATTTCAAGACCTTATTTGGAAAATATGTTAAGATAAGTTTGTTTAAAATGATTACATAAAATATAAATGTTTATATGATTTTAAAATTTTCTGTAACTGTTACAATTTTTTTAAATGAAGGATTTTATATTTAATTCCATGTAAATTGCTAATACTGAAGTGTTCATGTTATAATATATTTAAAATGATAAAATTTATTTATGTTATCAAATTTCTAATAGATCATGCCTAAGTGATAATCTGTTTATAAATTTCGTAATTTATGATATGTTCATAATTTGTTTTCTCATATTTAATCAATGAATTTATTTATTTGTTTATTTTATTATCTATTTTTTTAATAAATATAAATTGTTCACATTATTAATAGATGTATACTTCAGCTTAAATTATTTTTTAAAACAAAATTTATCATGCATAAATTTAAGGAGTTACATGATGGGTATAATAGTTGAATTATTTTTATTCTATATTGAATTTTTTTATTATTATGTTATGAGATTAAATCAATAGGTTAATTATATTTTATAAATATTATGTATTTTAATTATACAGTACTAGAAATATCTATTAATTAAAGATCCATGGGTATCTTGACTTTAGTTTAGACTACTCACATTCCTTGGATTTTAGTATCTATCGAGAAAATAGGTGGTGGCTACTTGTATCCCCATTTTTAATCTTGTGGGGATTATTAATTTCATATGATAATAAGACTTTATAATTAAGGTTTTCATATACATTATTCATGAGATTATTTTGGATATGTAGGAATATAGTTGTAATTTAATTTTTGTTATTAACACAAGATATTAGTTGCATAACGAGCTACATATCAATGTTGTTTTAACATTTTTATTTAGTAGTAGGTATGTGGATTTATTAAACTAAAAAATTCAAATCATGCACACACGTAAAAGTTGTACATGATATTTGATGGTGATAAAATAACCATCCTTGAGAATATTAAGTGTTATATTCCCTCTAAAGTGATTAGGTATAATGAACTTGATCATCCAACTAGCTATGTTATTTCTAAAATTGAGTGCCCGTGGATTATCTTTTTGAAAAGCATGATAGAAATAAATAATACCAAGCATTAGAAAACCAAATAATATTGTGGTATTTTAGTTACAATCAACTAGTTAACCCTGTGAGATAAGATACCAGGAGACTAAAGATGGGATAATCTATACGATTCATTGGGTAAAGAGATGTCTTCTCAACTATCCAAGCGTCATATATGAAATTATTACCACAATGGCTTACCTAAATAATTATTTAGTTATAGGAACTATAAGTTAGACTCATTACAATGTGATATATGGGCTTGACCACTATTTTATATGATGTTATTTAAATGGGTAAATCGTTTTAGTGGGATAAAATTTAAAAAATGTACTTATTAAATGTCCATAAAACAAGATAATCAAATGAAAAAATATTATATTATAGATAAATGGAATAATAATAATTTAGAATGAATTTAAAATAAATATTATAATATTATAATATTAATGTAAGAAACTTTCTAGACTATTATATGAGCTTGAAAATAGTTCTCAAACAATACAGAAAATTCTATGTGTTAGAGAAACCCCATTCTAAACAACCAAATGATGAATTTATTTAACAAGAGAATATATATTATTATGAGATGTATAAAATGATTCATTGTTGTTTTTGATGACATTTTATTATTAAATTATAGATAAAGGAAATATCAATATTTTCTAAGTTACTTAGTATGAGTAAGTCTGTTAATTGATTGATGACACTAATGGGTTTCTTTATGAATTGGTATTTATAAGGGATTTATTCATAAATCATTGTAGGAATGGTTTTGAAAATTTTAATGAGGTTCAAAAGCCTTTTCCCAATTTTTCAAATTATCAAGGATACATGAGCAAGGAATTAGATTTCTGGGTTTTGGTATTATATTGAGAGTATGGATGGGTACATTCTTAATCCAAAGGAAGAATAATGGATGATTCAATTATTAGGCATGGTCATTTATACCAAAAAAGAGGTGTTAGGAAATCTGGGTAGTAATTACACTAGATAGAATTATTTATAATAGTCAATGGAGTTTGATAAACTACAAGGAGAATCTTTGTCATGTATTAGCATTATATAAATTACAACATCAATTTTGAAGGGTATATGATACTGATTGTATATATTACATATATCATAGATATTCAAGAGTTTAAAATTAGTGTATGAATTATCTATTAGTTTTTTTTTAAATTATGTTAAAAAGGTTTATACTATGGATATTTGTAATGGAATAAAAAATTTCAAACTGAAATGGATCCATATAATGGATGTGTATTTTCAACTAACTTATCTTTTATAAAAAGATAAATTGTTTGTAAACAAATAGTTTTTATTTAGGGTAATATATTTTATCCATGAAATTTATTAAAATATTATTTAAGCATTCCCACCACCATATAATGATATATTTTAATTTATAAAATCATCATTTTAGAATATTCATAAAAATTAATAAAATAATATATGAGATATGGTTTCTAATTATTTATAGGTTAAATGTTATTATATAAGGATGTATGTGTTATTTCCTAACACAATTGATATTCTATATATTGGAAGGTTATTTTGGATAAAATATAGTTTCTACGAGGTTAATGGGAGTACATTTGGACTAAGATAAGTTTAAATTATAATAAATAAATGATTACACTAATCATTATCAAAGTGTATGTCACTTTATATGTTAAAATATATTGATATGAGTAGGTAAATAAATATATTAATGTAATATGTTTCATTTTTTTACAATAAAAATTTCAATGAAATGTTGGAATAGAATTTATAAGATGATAATGATGAAATTAAAAATAGTTCTTTTTAGGTAATAAATTTAATTGACATTATAACATTGAATGTTGTGAAGTAAAGATGATTGAATAATATGTTAAAATAGTTAACCATTTGGAATAAGATTACTTTGTTATAACATTATTTAAACAAAAATTCTTTATATATCTTTCACAGTAAAATATTTTAGTTTGATGTATTATAAAATGGTCACATACAGACATGTATTTAATTACATAGATTTGTAAAAAGATTAGTGAAACCAAAAAAAAATTAGTAATCATGTGTCTTATTTAGTACTATATTTTATGAGATATAATTTTATGGGTTCTTATATATAGTTTTTTATTATTAATGAAATATTTTACAAATATAATATATATCATGTTATACAAATGGTGGTCTTTATTTTATTATTATTTCTTGTTATTCTATATATTTCATGAAGTGATATAATAATTTACCACTCAATGTATGACATTCAGTTACTCATAATCAATATTTTCATGGAGTATTATTATTTATGGTGAAATGTTAAGATTATAATGTGTATAATCTAATATAGATATAGAAATCATGATCTTGAAACACCAAAGGAATTTTATATTCTAGATGACACATCACGTATACCACATGAACATTCATACATTATATCTTTAGTATTTTAGTGGTTCATGTTTCATATTGAATCCCCTTGACATAGGGTGGTAATATAACAAGAATGAGAACCTTCATGAAATGATACATTTATTATGCCAGCCATGGTACTGATCTAATCAGGGAGTGGTTGGGTATGATGTTGATAATGTTCTTATTTATGTCTTAATAATGGTGGGATTTTTCTACTCATGTGATGAGTATAAAAGATGGGACCTTGATATATATAGACCGAAGAACTTCATGGACATAACTAGATATGGTACAGGTCATGTTTTTGACTTTTTTGATAATCGGTATTTGATGTGATAATCCACATTGGGTGAATGAAATGTGATTTTTTCACCCACCTATTCATTCTATACGTAGAAAATCATAAATGTATGAGTAGGTTATATGGTATTGACATGATCTATTTCTCATGTTCACTCAATATCTTGGAAAAGTTAATTATATGATTATTTATAAATGTATATAATAAAATTGGAAGACCCATGTATGGAGGTACATGTGTTTTATAGAGATCATACCAGTTACGTTGGTAGGCTTAGTAGCATTGATTCTTTTCTTGAGGCAACTATTTGGATATAGTTATGGATTTGTGTGTTAAAAGTTTTGGTAAATTCTATAAAGTTCTATGGGGTCACACTATATGGTATTTTGAATGTTGATTAATTTTATTTAAAAAATATTCGTACAAATAATAGAGATATACCCAAAAATATTTTAGAAGACACTCAAAAAATGTTTTAGGAGTATTTTTATAAGTTGTTATATATGATGCACCATGTTGTGAAAATATGTTCAATATTTTGTAATGTATTTTTGGAAGATATTAGAAGGGTATTTGATTATGGTTTTAGAACTTGTTATATAAATTTTAACACAAGATGAAAAATGAGATAAGTTTCTAAGGCTTCATTATATGTGTGAGATTGATATAAATTCTCACTAAAGTAACCACTATGGTGTAGTGGTTTGGACCATGTCATGGTTTTTAACGGTGATAACCATGTCATAGTTAGGGCCACCATGATTTGGTTTATATTAAGGAAACCAATTTTGTTATGTAATAATGCATTGATAAGGTTTTTTTCTTAAATAATACTACTATAATTCATTAATCTAATAATTAGATGATACTCAATGGAGTTTTCTTGATAAAAGTAGAACTTTTAGCAGTAAAAAATATTTTCATTGACTTAAATGAAGATATAAATTGTTTTTTCATTGAAATTAGTTGAAAATAATTAAAGAATCATTTTGGTGTCATGAGGAGGTTCCTTGATGCCTATAAATCATGAAAACATTAGGAGTTCTAATCTAAATCTTTTATTTTCATCATAGAAACTCCATGTCAAAATATCTTGTTCTATCTCTCTCTCTATGACATAAAGGGTATTGAGAATAATTAGTGAGAGAGGATCCTCACATGGTTTGCATCCATCCAAAGGTAACCCTTGGAAATAGTATCCTAATTTAAAATTCTTAGTGATCACAATTATTCTCATGTGGTCGATTTTGGAAAGTATTGGTTAAATATATAAAAGGAACACCATAATTTACTATTTACATTCATTCCAAATGAATATTGTTATCATATTGAATAATTTATTTTGGCTGATATTTTATATTTTTTGTGGATAACTATATCCTATCTAAAACCATTTATATTATAGAAATATTTTCTTTAAAGTTTCCAATGTAATTTTCTTATACCTTATTAAATTATATTTTATTTATGAGTATCAATGCATCATTAAAAATTTGAAATTTATAACACTTATCTAATACTAATGAGTAAAAAATATAAATACTGAAACCTATAACATACTTTTTCTTATTCCAAAAAGGATTCCCCATATTATTGATAATGCTTGTCAAGTTGTAACACTGATCTAGGAAATTATTCCTTCTATAATATTTTTGACCCTCCTTTTCATCACATTGTCTAAAAAATGGAAAAGGAAATTACATAGCACAAATTGATTCATACTTTGAAGAAAACATCAAAATCGACAAAGGAATGAAAAAGGAGTATAATGGCCTCGGGCTACGTAAGTTCCCTCACTGTCATGCAGGTACACTTGTGTGCCACATAATGGTCATGCATGTGACTTGCGCGCCCTCTTTTAAAACCACCCAGGGTCTTCTCTAGCTTATAAATACCCCCGGTGGGCCCCCCCATTTGAGGAGGATTTTTTTTGCAAAATTCAGATACAGAGCTCTGAACTCCCAAGTCTTATCTTCAAGTCTTCTGAACACTTCTAAGTTAATTCATTACCTAGAATGGAAGGTTTAAATAAGAGTAATATGGTCTATGTGTTAGAATTCACTAACACTTGCACGCCTAAGTGTTTTACCATTAAGGAAAATAGACACACTTGTGCGCCTCGTTACCTACTCATTTAAACTTGCACGCCACTCTTCTGGAAGCACCTCGGGATAATTCTAAAGGCTTTGGTCAAGGATCACCCATGTATTACTCTAATGGTCAAGGATCTCCCAATTATATATGTGTCACACAAGTAAACATGTGCGACCTAAACATGTGTGCCAATGCAGTACTTGCGCGACCCCCCAGGACTTGCGCACCCTTCTATTTTTGAGTGCCCTTCATGTCCATTTGACCTCTCTTATGACATACCACCATTCATATTCAGGATTCAGTCTTCAAGACACTCTTCAAAGCCATTTCTGGCATGTCTTCTTGATTCAATTCCTTATCTGAAAGGAATTCCGTGGAACGTCTCTCAAAACCTAGTGATTTACACATCTTTATGTCACTAAAGTTAGAGATTTCATTCATTCAACCTCATCCTTTAAGATGAGAGAACCCTATTCATGGGCCCACTTTTCAGGAGTAATCCACAGTCATAATTTCCTTTAACATGGGCTTCCATTTCTGGAGTAAGCCCCAGTCTCAAAGTCTACAAATACGGGCATCCTCTATAAAAGTAAGACCCAAGTCCTCATTAACATGGGATTCCTTTTTAGGAATAATCCCTAGTCTCTATGTTCCAAAATATGTTCATCCGCCTTAGGAGTAAGCCCTATGTCCCTTAACTTGGGATTCCTCTTCAAGAGTAAGCCCCAGTTTTTTTTAATTCCTCTTAGACAGTCTTAATTTACTTTTGATCTGGGATTCCTTCTCAAAAGCACAACCCAATCATAAGTCCCCTCCAAATTTGGGAATCTTCTTTAGGAATATACCCCAAGATTAGAGTATCCAAATCTCCATAAAGTAAATATTCCTTTATGGACCTTGTTCTTGGATTTCTTCCCTAAAGTAAATCTTAATATTCATTTATTTCAGGATTCATACATACATAATCCACACATCATTGTATCTTTCATGGCACAAATTGTATGGTTTCACCAATACCTATTGTTTCTCACACTGAGCATGACTCACATGAGCTTAGAGTGTAAGGGTAATCATGACATATTTCCTAGAGCCATCAATCATGCATAAACATCATACTCCCATACTCGAACTACGTGGGTTCTGATTCCTCTTCCAAAACAAAGGATATGTAGGTAGCCCATCTGTGGGTACGATCCCAACTCTAAAATAATCCATGTCCTTCTGAATGATAATAAACTTCAAGTGCCCCACTGAGTGGATTTAAAACCAGAATGGTCATCATAATGACCAAGAGACGTTTATGAATTGAAGGATACCATTGACAAAGAATCTCTAACAAATACAGATGATTCTCTATCGATGAAGAACTTCTAATACATATTAAAGATTCTTTAAATTTCCTACATATCAAATCATTGATTGTCAGATCTTAAGGAAATATCATTTTATACGTGGTGATGTAATAAGGATTCACGAACATAACATAAATCTACAAAGAGAGTCCCTGAGTAGACAATAATTCCCCTCAAAAAGGAGTGATGATTCTGAACTCCCATCCTATCGACCAATGAAAATTCCTAAGTCTCATCAGTTCACAAAAAATGAGCACATACCTTTGGAAAGTAGGTTCAAATGGATATGGAATCATTGGATGTTTCTAGTTCTATGAACAAACCTGTTAGAAACCGATTGGAATGTTTGACCCTTAAATCACCGAGGTCATCCCCAATTCCAGAGGAAACAAAAAATGGTGAACCTAACATGAATCCTTAACCAAGTTAAAATGATGTTTAACATTATTTTTTAGGCCCAAATTTAAAATTAAATGACAGGGTCAACAAAACAATAAATAACATAAGTGTTCATCTAAAAGATGTAGCAACTGAACCTATCATGATTATGTTTGTTATATCAAATAGGCACTCTTTTTAAATATCTTCTACATTTCCAAAATGGATTCTCTTAAGTTTACACCCATGAATACGTCTGCTGTGAAAACATCTGCTCCAAATGCCACTAAATGTAGTCCTACGAGTTCATCGTATACTCTGAGGATGACATCACTTACATAGTGTGTTCAACGCTGGGTATCAATTGCGCTGGTTAAGGAGTACCAGCAACATTGTACTATTCCAACTCTGGAGGCTACAAGACAAGCCCTCCAAGTGAACAACCCACACCAGTCATCCGAAAAATGTTGACCAGTGATTATGAATCAGGTAGTGCCAACCACCGTCTCCAACCGTTTTGGGTCGTTATTCCTTGGAACGCAATCACCAGTACCTTTAATATTCTGGGGAGGTGAATGTGAAGGCTCCTCAGGGCCTTAATTCAAGGAGACATGAGTCCTTCCTGAGGGCTCCCATCAATAATCGCCCCCAAACTCGTGTGGCAGTATTCCCTCAACATGATGATGGTATCATCTCCAGGCATTCGGCTCAGGTTCCTTGAACTCGAGCAGGCCGAAATCTGTTCAACAGTGAGCTGGTTCTCGTCTCTGCCATCTTCGGAGAAGTCCAACAACATAACTTGGTGGCAAGCAATGAGTGGGCACACACACCCGTCAGTTTTAATTCCGCTATCTAGCAGACTCATCTAGCCGCATCACGCCAATCCCGCCAGGAAATTCTAGTGGAGTACTATAGACAGAAGCATACACCTATTTATAAATCATCATCTAGTCAACAGGCTCGTCTGACTACATATGATGGAGCTCATCAACAACATTCGATGAAGTGTAATTAGTAGGAATTTACACCTGCTAGTATTGATCAATCCTATCACCTGTCTCATTTGGTAGCACCAAGAGAGGTCAGTTGGAAAGATCGGAAGACAAACATGAAGCAGACTCACCTCTCTATCCCCACACTTGTGTACTGTCAAGATTCACTGGCAGGAAATGGAGGACTCGAGCAAGTACACACACCTACTCCAAGCACGGAATGAACGTATATCCCTGTTCCAGTAGCTGAAGTCACCATGCGCATTCTGTCCATGGTAAAAGAGCAGAAGCAAATCCCTGCTCATAATCTGGATGCCTTCCAGGATATTATAACAGTTTTAGTAGCATCACGAGGAATGACACATAAATCTATCTCTGCCAGTGGAGTGACACATCAACATTTCTCTCCGGAACAGACACACACATCTTTTCCAGTCCAAGAGGGTTGTGGGGCGTACTCCCCCGGATCATATGGAAAACCAAGTCAGGAACATACACCTAGTTTGAGTGGAGGTAATCTGCGCAACCTGATCATTTCTATTGAGCATTCACACACAACTGCAAAATAGAGTAAGAATGCGTATAAGAAGAAGACCTGCCTAGCACAGTCAAGAAATCAAGGGCCAATCTGTAATAAGGCCTTACTCAAATCTAGAGTTCTTGATCCACTCAGAAAACTATATGTTCCAACTCATGATTCTGCCCCCTCAACATCCAATAGTGGGAACATTAATTCTGACGGTCTGGATCCGACACATCCTCCTGAAGGCTTGCTTTATGAAAGTTCGGTCGATCTTGAAGTTTCATCTTTAGATGAGAGCTACAATAACCCTCTTTATAGCCAAAAGACTAAGGAGCTAGAGATCTCATCTTTTACTGTAACCCACCATGGTGGTCCTCCCCATGATGATGAATTTCACTATGAAAGTCTTCTTCGTAGTAGTGATGCACATTGCCTGGAAAATACTCCGGTGGAAAATGTAGTGCCGAGAAAGCCCTATTATCTTGAGGCACTTGTAGAATTAAAGCCAGTAATTTCGGATACATTACCATAATCAAGTGAAATAATTTCTAAATCATAAGATAGCCCGGTGTGTAGGTCATTCTCTGAACCACCCCCGGGTCATTCATCTTCTATTTTGATTAGCTAATTCTCTACCAATCATGTTGAATACAATGAAAAAACAAGGAAGCACCAGCTCTGGTCAAATCAGGTTGAAGAATATTCATTGATTGATAAAGAGGAAATACATAACATGAGAAAACAACTGGAGAAATGTGAAGTTCCTGTCATGTTTTGGCCTATAGATGACTCTCAGTATGACATTCCAGCGATTTTGATGGAAGATGGAATTCATGACATTCATCTCAACATATGGAAAACACTTTTTCAGTTGAAAAATAAATTATTATCTTATGATGAATATGAAAAAAAATTAAAATAGAAGGGTTACAATGTCAAATTGATTTGGAATCTCTTTCAGTCTCTCGATATCTGAAGGCTGAAAAGCAGTAGAGAGCCCTTCAGCATTCATGCCTTGGTGCACTAAGAAGAGTGCACCAGTTAATTTCCAATTCCCCATCTTGTATTCATATCAGGGGATGGGGTTTTCATGGAGGACTACATTTCAATGTACTCTCCATTAAGAAAAGCCCACCAAAAATGGTCTCATTCAATGTTATTTCCTGTGGCCGGCCACAATCAATGGGTTTTGTTTGTAATCAAAATAATGCCCAAGAACCGGCCTCAACTAGTTCTTCTAAAAATCAAGAATACGGAGAACAGGTTGTTGAATTACTCTTGTATCAAGCAAACGAGAATATTGAATAGGCCTCTTGTATGGAGAAGGCACAACATCAAGTGATAGAAGTGTCAGAAATCATCCAATGGTCTTTTGAGCCGGGTGATAAAAGTGGTTGTCGATTCATGAATCCATCTAATTTCTGGACTAAGGTTCACAAGATCAGGAGATCTTTTACGAATTTATCTGACATAGCATGTCTAAATCCACCCCAGCTTGCTAGATTGGGGAATCATTTAACCCAACCCCCAGAATCAACAAATAGGATTCGAGGAGTTGAGCGGGAATGGAAAGAACAGCCGCAATCCACTGAACTAGGGACTTTTTTAAAATCCTCAAACCCTCCCTCGGAGAAAGTCAGTCTTCTCTCAATTGGGGAAGAAGCCTCGAGAGGAATGAATAGCCCAATTATCAAGAGATTATCTCCAAATTACGGTTCTCCAAGAATTTCCTGAGGGATCAAATCAACAAAAGGGAATGTCTCGTCAGGGGTATGGAAAAAGACAAAATCACAGAAAAGATGATATAAGGGATGTGATGAGTTTTTCATCAATTAATGTCATTAATGACATTTTTTCTAATCCTCCAGAACATGAGGCTCACTCAGAGGGATTAGATGAAGAGGTTCATGCTCAAGAAGTTGTACGCACATACACAAATGAAGAAGGTGTGCGTACACTAAACCAAATGATTACTCAGAATCTAGGTAATCCTTCAAGTAACCCACTTCCACCACTCCAAAAGGGATTAAACAAGGGGAATGGAAAGAATCAATTTACATACCCTTCCTCTGGATAAGGTCAATCTCTATCACTAGAGAAATGATTTGCGCAACAAGAGGAATAAATGAAGGAATTGAGGAGGATGAATGCAGAACTACTTCAGGGTAGTCTTCTTCCTAAGCGTGTTGGAGTCAGTCAGTCAAAGGAATTTGTTGTGGCTACTAAAATGGATCAATAATATCCTCCTTTATCAGTACACTCTCACAGGTCTAATCCTACGAGTCAAGTGAAACAATAATTGGCAGTGTTACCATTAGTTGCAGCACCAACAACCACATATGTACCAGCTCCAATCATTGCACATTCCCAACTCCATGTTCAAACGGATGTTTCTCAAATGTTAATAACTACCATTGAGTCATTAATAGCTCGATTAGAGACTATGGAAGAGAAGCATGCACAGGTTCTACCAGTAAAGAGAGCTTACCCTGAATGGGTAGATTCAATCCCTCCCCCATCATGTTTTGGGAACCCTGTATTTCCTATTTTCAACGGATCAGGCGATATTGAACAGCATTTGATGTGTTATGTGTCTTTTTGTGATCCAATGATGGCAATTGCGGAGCAGCAAGAAGCAGTGAAACACAGATGCTTCATGCGAACCTTGCAAGGACCAGCTTTTGTTTGGTACATAAGCTTGCAATCCCAGTCAATTACCAGGTGGGAGGTTCTTCGCCAAAAATTCCTTCTTCAGTTCAGCTCAACGTTTCCAAAGACAATATTTTTTTATCTTACAAACTGTAAGCAAAGGTAGAATGAAACGGTCTCAAGTTTCATTGCCCGCTGGAAGGGATTAACATATTCCTTAATCTTAGCACTCCTTCAAAAGGAATTGTTGCCAATCTGTGTGGTGAATTTATGTGATGATTTGTGCACACCACTGATCCCTGTGAAATACACTGGAGGGTTTCAAGACCTTACTTCAATCACTCAACAGATTGATGATTCTCTTATAAAGATTAAGGATAAAGCTTGTGTAATTCCATCAGCTCTAGTAAGAGGAATGGGTAAAGCACATACTGCTACAATTATTCTTAAACAACCACCTGTACCTGCTTCTACTTCAAAACCTTCATCTTCTTGAAGGGCTCCACCTCCTAAGCACCAACAACAGAGGCCATTTCGTCAAGATGATCAAAGAGATCAAAGACGAAAACAATTTGAGGATTTGAAAAGAAAAGTTTACTCTTTTTGAAATGAACATGTTCCTGGATATTTAATTTAGGCTCTGGAAAATAATTTGGTTCAATTTCCAAGGCCCAAAAAGCCAAACAAGGAAGCAGATGAAGACCGTCCCAACTATTTCCTATTTCATCAAATGTTGGGGCATCCCATTCAAGACTGTTTTGTTTTCAAGGACCTCCTGCAAAAAATGTTTGATTTTGGACAAGTCAAACTGAAAGGTTCTTCAGCTTAGGTAGCATGTGTTACTACTAGAGTTCCAGAAGAGTAAGGCGAGGGGAAAGAATTTAGGAACAAAAATGCACAAAAAATATGATAATTGGATGGTTAGAAAGGCGATCAACCAAACTCATGCTATCTTGCGAACACAATTGAAGAAACCAATTGTGACTTCTACCATGAATGTCATGGAAAAACCCTCTTCATTAGAGGGATAATCATCAACGAAAAAACACAATTCCAAGAAAGAAGACAATCAAGATAAGACGAGTATGTGTCAATGCCTATGTTGTCTTTGACTTTGGCATATTTTATACCATATACTTCAAAGCAACGGGCACCACCCCACCAAACAGCACAGCCTAAACAGGCTAATCAGGCATAGTATTCATCGGATGAAGAGTTGATTTACAGTTCTGTTAATATGATTCAATTAATATAGCCATATACTAGCCACAGTTTCAATTTTGATGTGCCCGAATTCCACGTATCAAATAGAGGAATCAGAGGAAGTTACAGAGGTTCAGGATACAGAGGAAGATGTGGATCTTTAAGATTCCACTATTCTAATCCTAATCCGGCTAAAACTGTGTATGAAGCAGAAACTCATGGCAGAGCCCTTCAATGATCTCAACAAGAACAAGGAAGTTCTTCCACACAAGGCAGACTCAACCCTAGCACGATTATTTTGGAAGATCGGTTGAAGGTTCCATATTATTCCTATCAGCAAGTAAATAGACATTATCAGTCTAATATTTCAAATCCAAGAGTGTTCCCAACTCCTATCCCAGTACAAGAAGCATCAACTTCCAAAGCATCTACTTCTAAGGTACCTGTGAAACTTCATGTTCCTGTTAGGAAATGCAGACCTTTGGATTAAAAGTATGATATATTGAAACACTTGGCCCAAGTATCGTCTAAGTTATCAATTTTGGATGCCTTGAATTTATCAAAGGAACATTGGTATGCACTCATCGAGGCTTTGTCAAGTCTTCAAGAGTTTGAAACTAAAATTGCTGCAGCTAAAGTCTACCATATAGAGAATAATCCTGTAGAATTCCATGCAGTGATATCTTTCACAGATGAAGATTAAGATGATGTCGTGCATGGACATATCAAACCTTTATAATTATCTGGAAAGGTCACTGGTGTTGACGTCTGAAGAGTCTTCATTAATAATGGTTCAGGAGTCAACCTCATGCATATTTGTGCACTTTGTCGATTGGGCCTCACAGAATTGGATTTATCTCATTCTACTCTAATGTTACAAGGATAAGATAAAAATGAACAAGAACCACTGGGTGAGATTACACTCAGAACTCAGTTTGGAGATCTTGTATCCAATTCTGATTTCATGGTTGTTGATCAAGACTCAGCCTTCAACATCTTGCTTGGAAGACCCTGGCTACATCAACATGTGGCTATCCCTTAATCATACCATCAATGTCTCAAATATTGTTTTTAAGGTCAAGTTGGGACATTGTATGGTGATAAGGTCCCATTTAAGACATGTGAATCTCAATACATTGAGGAAGAATTCTCGCACATTAAGGGAAATGAGGAATCCACAACAAAAAAGATTACCAAAGTTAATGTTCCATATGGTCTGGAAAAGTTTCCAGTTAACCGATTAGCACATGTGAGTACAGATTAGGTGTTTCCTTTCACTCAAATTGACAGGATAGACCCAAATCAAAATACTCTTATGGAAACCTTCATAATTTCAATCATGACAATCAATCCAGACAGCACGAAAGAAAGTGGTGATCCACTAAGAAATGGTGAAAGCTCAAATGGAGATGTCTTCATTTCATCTGCGGAAATCCAGCAAGTCTATACTTCGCCAATCCGACCAGATGAATTTATAGCAATGTTAGAGTTTGATGATGATGTCGATTCTCAATCCATCATCTCCTCTTTATTACCTAAGGAAGACCCGTCATCATCATTTGGGTTGGAAATGGAATCTTCTTATTCAAGATGTGAAAATTTTAACATCACTTCTGATCATGAAAATTATACTTCATCATCTACTATGAAAGTACACACATAAGAAATAACACATGTTGAAGAAGAAGAATAAGATCTCAGAAATGCTACTCCAGCATTTGAAGAGGGTATCTCTACCACCGTGGATGTACTCAGAGAAATAAATCTAGGTACAAAAGAAGATCAATGCCCCACTTCAATTAGTGAGGCTATGACTCTTGAAGAGAAAGAGATGTATATTTCCTTTATAAAGAAAAATAGAGACATATTTTCTTGGAAATATAAAAATATTCTAGGGCTTGATCCTGATGTTTTTACTCATCATTTGACTTTTCTAGAAGAACATCTAGGATTCAAACAAGCTGCTAGAAGAGCACACCCAAACTATGCTTCAAATATTGAGGCTGAAGTGGATAATCTTATCAAATCTAACATTGTCAATGATGTTCAATACCCCAAGTGGTTGGGAAATATTGACCCATTGAAAAAGAATAATGGGAAAATTAGACTTTACATTGATTTCAGAGATCTTAATCTGCATTGTCATAAGGATGATTTTCTAGTTCCAATTACAGAACTCCTAATTGATGCAACAGCTGGTTATGAAGCACTCTCCTTCATGGATGGATATTTCGGGAATAATAAAATCAGAATGGCTCCAAAAGATGAGAAATCTACAGCCTTTAGAGCCCCTCAGGGTGTGTTTTTTTGTCGAGATATTCCCTTTGGTCTAAAGATTACAGGCGCAACATATCATTGTGGCATGCTTCGTATATTCAAACCCTTTTTAGGGAAGTTAGTTGAATGTTACATGGACAATTTGGTGGTCAAATCCAGGCAATGTTCTAATCACTTGGCTGATTTGGAAGTCATATTCCACAAACATCAACAACATAATTGGAAGATGAACCCCTTAAAATGTGCTTTTGGGGTAACCTAATGAACGTTTCTCAGCTTTGTTGTATTCCATCATGGTATCTAAGTCGATCTTGAGAAGAAAAATTCAATCTTTGGTATGTCACCTCCTCTGAATTTGAAAGAATTGAGAGGACTTCAAGGACACTTAGCCTATATTTGGTGTTTCATCGCTAATTTGGCAGAAAAAATCTTACCCTTCACCAAATTGATGAAGAAGGGAGTCACTTATAAGTAGACTGAAGAATGTCAAGAATCATTCGATATTCTTAAGAAGTATCTCTTGAGTCCACCGATGTTAATGCCACCTTTTGAAGGAAGACCACTTATCCTCTATGTAACAGCTCTAGAGAGATCATTGGGTACTTTTCTTGCTCAGAAGAATGATGCTGGGAATGAAAACAGCCTCTACCGTCTTATTCAGACTATGCTTAAAGCAGAAACCCAATATTCAAATATTGAGAAGTGCTGCCTAGAATTGATCTTTGCATTTTAAAAGTTGAGACACTACCTGCAACATTATGAGGTCCAATTGGTATCTCTAAATAACCCACTCAAATTCATCCTTAGTTGTCCAATCCTTACAGAACTTCTAGAAAGATGGGCAGTTATCTTGCAGCAATTTGACATTCAGTATGTGTCTTAGAAGGAAATAAAAGTCCAAGATCTAGATGATTTCCTTTCTGAACATCATTCAGTGGAATATATATCTTCATAAACTGAACTCCCTGATGAGGAATTCTTCTCTATTGAAGAAATTCTTCAAACATGGGAAATGTACTTCGATGGTGCTTCCAGAAGTTCAACAGGGAGGAAAATGGTAAATCCTAAATTCAAAAAAGTTGGGTTATTAATTGTACGCATTTCTCTAGAAAAGGAAGTATTTCCTTATTCCTTCATATTGTGGGAAGGTGGTACCAATAATGAAGCAGAATACCAAGATCTTATCGCATGCTTAGAGTAGGAGCTTCAAGCACAAGTGAATCACATAAAGGTTAAAGGTGATTCAGACCGGGTAATCAAACAAGTCAATGGGGATTATGCCATCATAAAAGAAGAATTAATCCCTTTGTATGATTACGTCAGAGAGTTAATGGCGGAATTCCCTTTCAGAACCAGCATTTTCTTATGTCCCAACATCAAAAAAAGCCCAATCTGATGCACTGTCTAATATAGCCACAGCTCTGGCAGATCAAAATCAGGACTATACAAGCATCAATATTGTCCACCATCGTATGATTTCACCATATGTTCATATCAGAATAGTGGAAATAAATGAAATTAGTCCCATTCATGAACCATATGGTCACACTATGGGATGGATTATATCTATCAGGGAATACCTTTAAAATGGAACACTTCCACCTGATAGAGCTGGGAATGAACAAAACTGGCGATATGTGGTGAATTCTACTCTTTATGATAGCCGAGATCACATAGAGAAAATTCTCTACAAACTTGGTTTTGAGGGAGTTCTCTTCAGATGAATTGATGGGGAAGAGACAATGGTTGTCATGAAAGAATTGCATGCAAGAGTCTGTGGTGCCCACCAGTCTAGACACATATTATCTAATAAAATTTGAAGGCTTTGATACTATTGTCATTCAATGATACAATATTGTGTTGATTTCACAAAGAAGTGTCATTCATGCCAAGTACATGCCAACTTCACTCATCAACCCCCAGAGTTGCTTCATACAGCTAAATACTCGTGGTCGTTTTCCACATGGGGAATGGATGTAGTTGGACATTATCCATTGGCTACATCCAAGCAGTTGAAGTATATTCTTACTTCTACTGACTTCTTTTTCAAACGAGCAGTGGTAATACCCCTCAAATAAGACAGTTCTAAATGCATTATTATCTTCATCATGTCTAACATCATTACCAGATTTGGTGCCCCTCATACATATTGATGGAAAATGGTACCAACTTCAGTTTATCCAAGGTGAAGAGGTTGTATCAAGAATACAACATGAAATCCAATCATTCATCTCGGTATTATGCAGTGTCCAATGGCCAGATAGAAGCCTTCAACAAGACTCTTTGAAACATACTGCAAAAGATGGTGGATAAAGATAAAAAGTCATGGCCTGATAAACTCTTTCATGCTTTATGAGCTTATCGAACTACCACCCGCAATGTAATGCGGTCAACTCTGTATTCATTGGTATATGGAACGGAAGAAATCTTGCCAATTGAGGTTCCATTAACATCTCTCAGAGTAGCCATTTGTGATCAATCATCTACAGCTGAACAATATCAAAAGTGATTGGATGAATTTGAATGGTTAGATGAGAAACGAGTGTGCACCCTGCACCACTTGGAATTCTATCAGAATCGAATAGCATGATCTTTCAACAGAAAAGTTCATCTTCGTTCATTCATTCAGGGAGAATTGGTATAATTTCTCAGAATTCCAATGATACCAGGAAAGAAACATCCCAAACATGAACCAAAGTGGGAAGGACCTTATTCAATACCTAAGATCTATTCCAATGGAGCTTATTATTAAATCTCAATGGATGGAGATCTCATCACTACTCCAAAAAATGTCATATTTCTGAAGATTTATTTTGTATAAACACAAAATACACCAACAATGGTCCATGCATACGAACTTAAACTATTTGCATGTCCCTTACATCCAGCACGACATTAAAATGCACCACCAAAGGTCAATGCATATGACTTTAAACTATTGTCATTTACATCCAACATGACATTAAACTGTGATGTCTAGACTACATGACACTAAACAGTACAGAAGTCCCTTACGTCCAGCAAGGTGTTAAACTGCATAACCAACGGTCCATGCATATTACCTTAAACTATTCTCACTTTCTTACAACATGACGCTAAACTATATCGTAATTTTATTCGTCCAACATGACGTTAAAATATGAAAAAGTCCCTAATACATCCATCATGATGTTAAAATGTGTAATCTTTTGTCTTTACTGCATGACATTAAACAATACAGTCATCTTTTTGTCCAACATGACATTTAACTGTATTGTCTCCATCATCATATCTATATTACACTAAACTATATTGAAATCCCTTAAAACATCCTACATGACATTAAACTATATTTTTGTCACTTCTACATGACACTAAACTGTGCAACACCAATAGTCCTAACTGCAAGAATTTAAATTGCATAGTCCCTTCATATGTCCTACATGACATTAAACTGTGCATCATTGAGGATGTTGTTACCTCTTGTTTCTCACACCGAGTATGACTCACGTGAGCTTAGATGAAACTTCAACAATAACACCCTCTTTGGGACATTTACCACGCATAAGTCCCAACATCATTTTTTTAGTTCATTGTCCCCAAGAACAACTTGATCACTAATTCATTCTTTAATTGAACTACGCGGACTTTTATCCTTGCCTTCCAGGCTGGGTACGTAAACCAATATCTTCACATCGGTTCACCTCTATCTCATATGATTTTTATTTGTGAATCTTCCCCCTGAATTGATATCTTTACATTGGATCACCTTCGTCCATGCTATACGACGTTAAAGAATACAACACTTTTGTCCTGTATGACAATAAAATACAATATTCTCTGATTCCCTCACCTGAGAGGTAATCATTGTTTACATTCATTTTAAATAATGTTATATTCAAAACAAATATGTGAATACATGTAAATTCCTGAACATTTTATCTTGGGTTAATCCATAATGTCACTAAAGTCCCCTTTCACCCTTCACATATACGAACCAAATTTTTACAAAGGGTATTTCAAGAACTATGTGGGCTAGATTCTCATCCTTATGGGATACGTAGGAATGTTCGAGTGTCCCTCGAATATAGCCCCAAGTCTTTTGGGAAAAACCCCAAATTCCACTTTTAGTCCCCTGGATAAAAAGTCCCTGTGAAAACACACACTGTGTATTTATTATAATGGTCCGAGTTCAATGACCCTAAACTAACATCTCTTACACATTCATCCCACAAGACGTTAAACTGTATCTCAAGAACAACGAATGGCTTGATTCCCATCCTTATGGAATATGTAGTGAAGTCCAATATTTTAATTCAAGATCCAGCCACAACATGATTATGGTTAGCATTGATATGTGTATCTCTGTATAAATTGGACAATACCCATCTTTATGTGTCATAATCCTAACCATCAATATTTTCAGATATTCATAACCCTTTTCTTGAATTCTAGTCAAAAAAATGCCCAATTTCTGAGAGTTCTTTTGCTTTACTATGCAGCACGTGCCCTTAGGTGTCCTTGCATAAAGAGTCTACATAACAGACTTGTCAGCCAAAAGATACTATTATTTGACTATGCAGCCAATGCCCTTAGGTGGCCCTACGTAATTCAACCCCCAAACGGGTTGTAAAATAATGGTCACTTCATTCATGGGAAGAAAACATCTTTTGTCATTATTGGTCTTATCAAAAATATGTAATACTTAAAATATTTATTTCATGTTCTTTTTCATGATCTGAAAGTATTTGAGTCTATGGTGTATATTTCTCTTCCCTATATTTGGGTCAGACCTTCGTAGGAGTGACATTCATCCAGTTCTTGGATAATCTTGTTTGGAAATATCTTCTCTATATTCAAGTACCACTCTCCATACAGTAAAATCTATGATTTTGAAAATTTAAATCCTCATAAACTATTACAGGCTTTTTAGCCGTAGAAAAGTAAAATTCTGAGAGTTCTTTTTCCTGACTATGTAGAAGGTGCCCTTAGGTGGCCTTGCATAAGTAGACTACATAATGGTCCTTTCATCAAAAAGATACTATTATTTGACTATGCAGTCAATGCCCTTAGGTGGCCCTATATAATTAAACCCCCTAATGGGTTTGATAGATAATAGTAACTTCATTCTTGGGAACTACTTCTTCTAATTCCTTTTAGATATTTTTCATATAATTCCTCAGATTCAAATTTTCGTAAGTATTAGTTTACATATTTTACCTCATACTTGAGTATGGTAATATGTTTTTAGATAAATTTTCAAGGAATTGAATCAATTTTAATCCATTTTGGTCAAATAAATTTCGACAATCAACATTATCTTCATTATGTCCGACGTGCATGACTTTAAACTGCCCACAAAAGACAAGGGAACTCTAAATAAAAGTCATGTTCCAGCTCACTAAACATACATTTTGTATGATTTAGGTAATATTGAGAAATTAAAAGATTTAAAGTCTATAGCGTTATTTATAATAATCCTAGTAAAAATAAAACCATTCTTACTAGGCCCATTGGCTTAGGTAAAAATTTAAAGTAGGTAGCAGGAAAATGCATGCACAAATGATTATAGATGAAAATGTTTTTCATTTGGTGTACAAGAGATTAGAAGGACATCCACAGATTAGAGTCTCTTCTCTTTTCCAGGAAATTACAAGAGGCTATCAATATAAGTCTTCACTGGATGAACAACATCCCGAGCTTCATCAGCAGCTACTTGAAGCTCAAGCACCCGACCAACATCACTCTTTTCAGCCTGGTGGAGAGATTTATTATCATCCTTGATGGATTTCATCCCATTTTTTTGAGCTACCTCCAACGAATTATTGAGTCAGTTAAGTTCCCCAGTAACACCATCTAACTGTTACTGGAGGTGCATCTGCTGGACGAATTTATCATTGATCTTATGCTTCAGCTCCTTCATTTTGGCAGCATAATTTGCCTCATCTCGGGATACTGCAGCCTCAAATTCGCTGATATTGATAGACAGCTTCACCCTGGTCATATCTTCACTACAATTTTGATCATACTCCCTTATTTAGATGACCTATTTCACCGTGGTATTGATCTCTTGATATTGAAAACCGAAAAGTCCTATCATGATGAACAGGGATGAAAATAGGGAAATCTTTGATGACAGCTCGTCAAGAGGCAATTCGGATATGATCTTCCATATGTTATTCCATGCCCTGCACCGTGAAAAGCTGAGCTCCTTATGCACCTCCAGATCTAATTCGACATCATCATCACAGGGGGGCATGTAATCTGGGATTAATGCACTTAAAAAAGTGCCATATTTTTCTCCTTCCCCCTAAACCTAGTTGTTGTGTCTTCTACTGCTGTTTGGGCGGTGGTTTATACTTCTCCCCCAGATCTAGAAATTGATGTTTATAGCCCTGTTTGATCAATTAAAAGTATGTTTAGTTTCATAGAACAGTGAAAGTTGGTTGTTTATCTTTAAAACTCAGTATAATCATTACCTAATTGTAGATCAACAGCTTAAGAAGACTCCCCATCTTTCCCAGTTTCAACAGGATCTTCATGATGGTTCTCAAGAGGTTTTACTAGGTTTATCTCCACTTAAGCTAATGTTTCTACAGTGGTATGGTTGACATCAATGTCCTCATCCTCTTCAGGCAATGGCAGTTCAGCAGTTTCTTTGGATGAAACTGCATATTATTTTCAGTGATGATTAGAATTGTAAATTACAAGAAAATTTACCAGATGAAGAATAACACTCATGCCCAAGATCTTCTAAATCACATGATAACTTGTCATGATCCAAATTTCTTCGAAAGTCGTTCCAAGATTCATCATTTCATCCAATGATATTTCAGAATCCTGGTTAGTCTCACTAGTGGGAGCATTTGATGTGTCTTCATGGTGACCCTCATTATGCGGCCCCTGACCCTGGACAGCTTCTTCAGGAAGGATGGAAGATTCAGTTTCCATGGCCACCAATGATTTTGGTGCAGGTGTTTTACCTAAAATATCACATAACAGAAGTTAGTCGATGTTTTCATTCAATATTTAATGAATCATTTTATGATGCATTGTTAAATTTCCAGAAGCAGGTTCTTCTCTACATGTAGCAGTAGCAGAAGCGGTACTGGGAATAAATGTTGGATCATTTTCAGAAGCTGCCAAGTCAACCTGAATTTTTGTTTGTTCCACAGCACTCTCTATGGTCCTCAAAGAAGGATCAATCCTCTCCCTCAGAGTAGAAATTTAATATGCTCCTACAATCCCAAGAAAAATGTGCAATATTTTCATGGTTTAAGACTCATGATTATCCGAAGGAATTACCACTACTGATGAATCATTTTGTTGTGGACTTCATCCTTCGATGCCTTTGTCTCTTTGGATTTTTTGGGTGTAGTAAGTCTCCCTTATTGGCACATGAATTGGAGAATAGAAGGCCATGTCCTTCTCCTCATTAATGGCCTACTGGCCTGACGATATCTTGCCCGACTCACGAGCAGATTCAACAGTAGCCCCGATAGCAGTACCAACAGGGCTATACTGTGGTGAAGGAGATTCAATATTTCCTTTCCTTTAAAGCTGTAGTATAAAGAATATAAATTCCTTGTCTAAAAAAGATTTGACTGAAATCGAGTTGCAAAGTAAACAATGGAAGAAAACTTACATCTTCAGGAGCCACGTACTCATGCCACTCCTCATTAGTGGTGTCGTGATCCAACATATCCTTCACCTGCTTGGTGATAAGGATAGAATCATCGGTGGCATGTATATAGGTCCTCAACTCTTTGATATAGGCTATTACCTCATCAGGGTTATCCTTGAAATGAATATTTTCAAGAGCCTGAAGAGTCCATATTCCAGGAAGATGTAGCCCTTCACATAGCTCCAGCCAGATAGTTTCAGTATCACAGTATACATCCCGCTATGTCTGGATGGGCTCTGGTCGTAGATATGTAGGTATACTAGAAGGCTGCGAAGAGGGTCCTACAACCTTGGATTTTAGTTTCTTTCTAGCTCCTGAAACTATAAAAAGAGAATGAAAACTTGTTACTCTATAATGTTACTAGCAATTAAATGGCCCCAATAAAATAACTCAATAGGAGTTGATGGACTGGCTCTCTTGATTCCGACAGGAGGATTATATACGGCATGTGGCCGCTTTGACACGTGTTGTATCTCCTGTGAATCTGTTGAATTAGCCTCAATTGAAGAACTTGGTGAACCAGCTTCAGGAGTGGAAGAATCACCTGCCACCTGAATTGTTACTTTCTCAATTGTTCTATTCTTCTTCCCCGCCCAAAAAACAGGTTTATTCAATATTGCCTAGGATATGACACTATCCAGTTTTCAGCATACCATATGGTCAAATTTCTTACCATATTAGCATCTGGTAAGTCAAAAACTGCCCCAGTCCTTTCCATATCCATTAGCAACCCTAGTTATCGGGCAACCATTGGATGCTGCTCTGACCTGACGGGCACCAGAGGAGATACAACAGTGGTCTATAGACACTTGAATTGGAATGCAAATCAATATGGATCATAGCCCTAAAATATAATTTCCCCATCAATTCTGGTGTCCAGTAAACCATCTCTGCAGGCCAGCATGAAAGACCTCTATTCCAAGCTGGTTAATCCATCATCAAAAAATCGCCCTATCGGCGGATTTCAATAGTTAAAGAAGTGAAATTCCTTATGCATACCCAGACTTGGCCTAATATCATAGGCATTGAGGGACAAAGGACATACTCCAGAGAAGGCCCGAATGAGATTCCAGGAATCTATATTCCATTTTGGACAACATATGACTGGAAGTGAGTGGTGATCCATCCCCATAAAACATGTAATGGTACTACTAATCTCAAAGGAGACTTACCCATATAGACATGGAGTATGCTCCTATGAATCTTCGCCAAAACTGGGGTATCCAACCCCACCATCTTCCTCTCAGCCAACTTGGCGGCAATAACGAAGGTCTCTGGCCTGACACGTCCTTTAGAATCTCTGACTGGAAAAAGATAGACAATGATCCATAAGGCTAAAAAGCCTGTCAGACGGGTCTTCTTTGGGATTTTATGATTCAATTCATACCCCAATTTCTCAAACTCTCATACTTCCAGAGTCGGCCAGAATGTGCCAGTAGCACCTCTCTTATCCTTTCTAGGGCAGCTAGTAGGATAAGTACAGGTGGGCCCATTTTCCCTCTTCTTCTTGAGAAACAAATCCATCCATTATTCTGGATGAATATCCCTTCTAGAATGTCTCTTTTATGTCTTTGATATTTTGAGCTTATGATAAATCTTCAATAAATCTCAAACCAAATCCAGAGTCTTATCTGGATCATTCAAGGTTTCCTTTGAAGGGATGAATTCATCATACATATCACCCAAAATTGGAACCCCTAAGATCTTGTAGACATCCAACATACTAATTCCTACTTCTCCATGGGTCAGATGGAAAGAATTTGTTTCTGGGCTCCAACGACTATGAAAATCCGGTGCAAAATTATCATTCCTATAAACATTCGTCTACCCAGCCCAGAAGGCTTCATAAATTGCACCTCCCTTCAGATCCTCGACAAACTATTAACATGTTTTTCGCACCCAATATACCCACATCCAAGTTGGCTTTACCCCTCCTCCATAATGGAATTATAATTTCTCCTTCCATCATTTGGATTGATCCATCTAATAATTTCGAAAGATTGAGGGATAACAATGTGGTTGCAGCTCAGGACTGTGTGGTTTTAGATCTGGTGCACACGAGCTATTATAAATTATATAGGCCTTCTTTACTATTCCAGAATTATAAAATATTCCCGCGATTGAGACATTTGACGAAGAAATGTTGGAATATGATTGAAACCAGGAATGTAGGAGATTGTTCTTTGCTTCTGGAATATTGACATCTTGTAGATGACCATGGCTATACAGAGGCAGATAGATGCTGTACGGGAAATTAATATGATTCATCTTCAAGTACATTGCTAATTCTAGGAGAGTACTTTCAAAGATAGAATAGTAATCATGGCCAACAATGTCCATAATATCATCAATTATTTTTCTTTTTAGTTCATCATCTGTTATAATTCTCTTGGGAGCCATTGGATCTGCACAAAAGTTGAATAATTAACACTTAATGTAAGTTAATTTTTCATAAAATTTGTGAAGGAATTTGAACAATTGGCTAAGGAATTTAGGCGTGCAAGTCCCATAGTTGGCGCACAAGTATCCTTCAGTAGCACAAGTATTGGGCGCGCAGGTATCTCCACGCAAGTCCAAATACCTTAATAGAAGCACGATGCAAGAAACAACAAGCGCGAATGAGAGAAAACCGAGAGTACACTTGCGCACTGAGATCAAAACAACAAGAGGGAGATGGGTGCATTGTGCAAAGTGAGGCCATATATTTATAGACAGGGCCATACCCGTGCGTGCTGGACCCTATATGCCCGAAGCCCATTTTTCGCACCGGACCATGCGCGCCCAAAACTCATTTTGCGCACCAAACCCTGCGCTCCCTAATTTCTTTTTGTTTCTCACTTTCCTCAGAGTAAAATCCTCATTCTTTTCTGGATACATATCTGAGGGGGGACTTTTGTTGATGCTCTTTTTCATCACATTATCTAAAAGAATGGAAAGGGAAATGACTTAGAACAAATTGATTCATCCTTAGAAGAAAACATCAAAAATCAAAAAAGGAATGAAAAAGGAGTCAAATGACTTTGGGTCGCGCAAGTTACCTCACTGTCATGCAAGTACACTTGTGCGCTGCAAAATTACCATACAAGTGACTTGCGTGCCCTCTTTGAAAACCACCTAGGGTTTTCTCCAGCCTATAAATACCCCCTGTGGTCCCCCCATTTGAGGAGGATTTTTTCCAGCATTCAGATACAGAGTTTTGAACGCCCAAGTCTCTTCTTCATGTATTTAGAATACTTCTAAGGTAATTATTTACCTAGAATGGAGGGTTTAAACAAGAGGAATATGGTCCAATTGTTAGAATTGATGAACACTTGCGCGCCTAAGTGTTTTACCCTTAAGGGAAATGGACACACTTGTGTGCCTCCTTACCTACTAATTTTAACTTTCGCACCACTCTTATGGAAGCACCTCGTGATAATTCTAAAGGCTTCGGTCAAGGATTACCCAAGTATTACTCTACTGGTTAATGATCACGCAAGTATATATGTGTTGTGCAAGTATACTTGCGTGACCAATAATTGTGTGCCCATGCATTACCTGCGCAACCCCCCAGGACATGCGCGCCCTTCTATTTTTGAGTGCCCTTCTTTCCCATTTGACCACTCTTATTCCATTCCACCTTTCCTATTCAATATTCAGTCTTCAAGACACTCTTCAAAGCCATATATGGCATGTCTTCTTGATTTAATTCCATAAATAAAAGGAATTCTGCGGAAAATCTCTCAAAACCTAATGATTTACACATCTTTATGTCACTAAAGTTAGAGATTTCATTCATTCAACCTCATCCTTTATGATGAGAGAACCCTATTCATGGGCCTCCTTTTCAGGAGTAAGCCCCTGTCATTATTTCCCTTAACCAGGGATTCCTTTTCAAGAGTAAGACTTAGTCTCAAATTATAAAAATATGGGAATCCTCATTAGGAGTAAGCCCCAAGTCCACATTAACCTAGGATTCCTTTTCAATAATAAGCCCCAGTCTCCATGTTCCCAGATATGGGCATCCTTCATTGGAGTAAGCCCCATGTCCCTTAACCTGGGCTTCCTTTTCAGGAGTAAGCCCCAGTTTTTTTAATTCCTCTTAACTAGTCTTAATTTAATTTTGATCTGGGCTTTCTTCTCATGAGTAAAACCAAATCATAAGTCCCCACATAATTTGGGCATCTTACAAAGTAATAAACCCCATTATTAGAGTATCCAAATATCCATAAAGTAAATATAACTTTATGGACCCTCTTCTTGGATTTCATCTGTGAAGTAAATCTTAATCTTCATTAATTTTAGATAGTCATACACACATAAGTGCCGCATCATTGCATCTTTCACGGCACAAATTGTATGGTTTCACCAATACCTCTTTTTTCTCCCACCGATCATGACTCACGTGAGCTTAAAGTGTAAGGATAACCATGAAAGCATTCCTGGATCCATCAATCATGCATAAACATCATACTCCCTTACATGAACTATGTGGGTTATGATTCCTTTTCCAAAACTAAGGATACATAGGTAGCCTATCTGTGAGTACGATCCCAACTCTGAAATAATTCGCGTCCTTCTGAATGACAATAAACTTCATGTTCCCCACTGAGTGGCTTAAAACCAGTATGTTCATCATAATGACCAAGTGAATTTTATGTATTGAAGGATACCATTGACTAAGAATCTCTAACAAATACAGATGATTCTCTATCGATGAAGAACCTCAAATACATATAAAAGATTCTTTAAATTTCCTACATATCAAATCATTGATTGTCAAATCTAAAGGAAATATCATTTTATACTTGGTAATGTAATAAAGATTCACGAACATAACTTAAATATATAAAGAGAGTCCCAGAGTATACAATAATTCCCTTTAAAAAGGTGTGATTAGTCTGACCTCCCATCCTCTCGACCAAATAAAAATTTCTAAGTCTCATCAGTTCACAACTAATGAGCACCTACCCTTGGAAAGTAGGTTCAAATGGATATGGAATCATTGGATGTTTTTGGTTCTACAAACAAACCCGTTAGAAACCGATTGGAATGTTTGAACCTTAAATCAACGAGGTCATTCCCAATTCTAAAGGAAACAAAGATATATCTCAATAATAATAGATTTATAACAATTAATTAAAAAATATATTTTTAGGTGTATATAATTCATTAAAATAATAGAAAATATAATTTTATTAAATATACACCCAGTAAAATGATAAAACATTATATAATATCAATAAGTGTGCCAACTTCTATATTTCACTATTATTTGGTTTAGATTTATTTTTAGTGATTATATAGTTATTTTGATTGAGAACCATGTCAGTCATTTTATATATTACCCTTAGCTAGTTGACTAGGAAAAATAATTCCCAATCGTATCTAATGTGTTATCTCAACTCCTTTTCCATGGTTACCTAGCCATATATTTTACCTAACAGAGTATATCCCTAATTCAACATCTCGCATGGACAGTTTTAGTTACACCTATATTTTATTCACCTGACACTTGATAACCTATGGGTACCGAACCATTAGGGTCATCTATAATGAATGATAGAGATAATGAAACATCTTTACATTGAAAGGAAAAATACTGTTGAAATTCTGAGGGATTTGACACCCTGTTATCTAACTTTTATATACATATCAGGCATTACCTATATATTTTAATGAATCTAGTGATTTAATTTACAAATCAATTTATTTAAATGAAATTTACATATTTTAATGATATTCATTTATAAATATTATCCAAATAATTAATTTTGATACACATCATGATTTTATTTTTTATTTTTATAATTAAATGAATTATTATATGCATCACATGGAAATTATAGCTGAATTTGTTTCATGTTTTGGAATAAAATCAAAAGAAAAAAACCTAACAGATATCATGTATGGAGTGACATATATAAAACAATAAATTTTTAGAAAGATAATAATCCCCCAAGATAGTGATAATTTTGAACAAAATAAAATCCTTCAATATATCACTACTCATTAGTGATTTAAATTTTCAAAAATTATTTAAATCTCAAATATTTATAAAAAATTAGACTAAGTCACTTCTAAAAAAATGGCATATGGACATGTATCCATTTCCATGGTTTTTTACCATGGATATCTCTCACACATATCCATGGTATATGGTTAACCATGTCCATATGTGGGCTACATGCATAGATAATTCATGACTGTTGAAATATGTTTACCCGCACCTGCACGGGTACTTTTCTTTATGGACCAAGGGCACAAAATTGAGGTTATAACCATAGTGGGACTTTGACCATGACCATAGTCACTGATTCCAAGACCTACCACCACATTTTTCCAATTATGGTGTCCCTATGTTTGTTTTTATTTCCAATTTACATGGGAATATGTTGTCCATAGAGGGAGAGCATGGCTTGGAGGCCTATGTCTACAGTCAGAGGCCAACAGTGGATGTAGAATGGTTATGGTCACGACCCCCCAAGTAAATAGTTTCTACTATATATATAAATATATTAATATTTTTATATTTATAAAATTAAGTTATATTATAGTGGAAATTTATACGTAATCATATATAATTGGGAGGATTTTGAATCCCACCATAAATATTTATTCAGAAATAAATTTATAGCAACTACCAGTGACCATGACTACAGCTGCCGACATGGATTGATCCATATCCATTGGCTATGGTAAAAATTCATTACAAATATATAACTAAAATTAAACTACTTAAATTCATGTAATAAAATTTAAATAATAAATTGAAATATTTTAATAACATTATTAATTCAAATTTGTGAATATTTAAAACAACAACCTAAATAAACAAACAAACATGTCATACGTTTAAATGAGTATTATTAAAATAATTAATTTAAACATAAAATAATATATTAATAATAAAATGAATATAAATGTTTTATATACATATAATCATTCGATATATAGATATGAACATTTTAAATCCATAACATAGATATGAATACTTCATTTTTATATTTATATGGTGGTATAAACAATTCATATTTTCTAAAATTTTTAACATTTACTAAAAATAAATTCATAATATATATTTATATAAACATTTCATATATATTATAATATAAAAAATTTATATTTTTAAAAATTACATTTTTAATAATGTTTCCATTAAAAATACCCACATTAAGACTATGATTATATCAAAAAAATTATTTTTTTAGTATATTATAGATTTTATAATAACATATCAATCCTTATGATATAATAAATAATATTATAAAATTGTAAAATTTTATATCATTGGATTCATTAAAAAATAATGCATAATGATATCTCTATATTTCTCCAAGAGATTTTTCAAGAAATAAATAAATGAACTTTATCATCACTTGCAATATCTCCATATTTTCAACAATGATATAATGATATATTTTAAAAAAAACCTATCCTGGAATATCATAGTAATCCATATAAAATATGGTTTTATCTTATAATATAATTAAATGATTTATATTTATCAACATTGTATCACATCAAGGGTTATTTTTATACCATTTCCTATAATATAATATTATTTTGAAGAATTTTTTTTTCAAAAAATAATTTTTACAAACACTATCTGTTTTAGATTATATGACAAATAATGGTTTTGGGGACATAAAAAACATCTAAATATAGTATAAAAACTCAAAACCCAAACACTGAGATGATCTAAGAGTGTTTTGGAAGGTAAACAATGAAGAATGTAAATAGAAATTCACACCTGTTCCGATTAGATCTAATGTATCTTCCTTTGTGTAATGTATTCTAATTATTATCTATTAGATTATTTCTTCCATATTTGATCTAGGGACCATATGAATCTTAGATAATATCTATAAGAACTCTCTTGATCTATAATATGTCAGTCTTTTGCTATTACACATGATCTAGAATTACCACACCTAACATCAAATGAAAAACCGTGTTTGGATTTTTTTTGAAACCAAATAACAATTGACCCTATGTATCTAAATTGACTATTCATAAATCCCAACCACATTATTAATCATTCCAAATTTAGATATGAACATACAAAAAAATTGACTTGAAGAAACAAAAATCAATATAAAATGGACCAACAACATAAGAATTTATGTTGTTGGATACTTTCCCAATTCCATGGGAGAGACACTAAAACTTATTAAAAGAATAAATTGAGGAATTAAAAATTCTACCTTAACAAATACGTGAATCCAACATTTCAATTTATATAACCAAAAATAAAAAAAATACAATACACTTTAATTCAACTGACTGCACTCATCAGTTTATTGTCAAGCTAGAAAACATCCATATGGTTTTTTCGGTTCCACCATCATCTGATCTTTAAAAATATCTATTTCTTTGAACAACTTAATTACAAATAAACCCTAGTAAAAAATAATTCACTTGAAACTTATATTAAATAATTATAGCTTCAAAAACATACCCTTCATCTCTTTTATACATTCATAATGTTGCTATTACTATTTCATTAATTTTCAGAATCCTTGGTTTGACCATGCCTACCTCAATCTGGTTTCATAATATAAGTTTTAAATTACCTCATTATATGAGTTTTGATACTTGGATAAAACATATTTTTTCACACATCCAAGCCTAATAATCTCCCACTTGAGAAACTAATTTTCAAGGATTCACAAAGTCCACTAGGTAACTTTTTTATCACCACATTATTTTTTTCTTCTATATTTCTTTGTAATAATTGAGTAATCCACCATGAAATTAGTCATCCAAGTCTAATGGAGGAATAAAAACTCCATTTAATTTATAAAACTCTTACCTTTATTAACTAATATTCTATATTTTTACTTCCTTCAAACTTAATTTTCTCCAACACTCTATCACAGAAAAACTTTTAATGATGTTTTATCTTAGCTAAATATTTTATTCAATTGAGTATAAAATATCATTCTACATAATACATATCATTATTAGACTATAAAAAAACAAAATTCTCTTATCTTTATTTCTTTTGAGTTCCTACAGTATCCCCTTTAGATAGATAAACTCCTTATTAGATTTTCTAATTTCAATGTACACTATTACCACTATACACAACACAACTATTGGTTGACGTTGATAAATAAATGTCATATCCATTCTAAAGAAATTGTATTCAAATCCAATAGAGCTTCTACATAAGTCAATATATATTTCAAATCATGTATCCCCCAACCATATAATAAATCATTCATTTTGAAACATTATTCCAGCTCTATTAAACATTTCATATACTTGAGTATCTATTTTACCACATCCTAGTTATCCTCTCCAACATTTTCCATGAACCTTTTAAAAAATACAACTATATACATAATGTTCAACCACATAGAAAACATATTATACATTAATATAATGATATCTGATATATATATATAGAATATTCTCCATGGATTCAACCCTGTATTTCATTCTCAATGCATTTTAATTATATAACATGAAGGGTTTGTATAAAGGAAACATTATAGGATTAGAACCACTCATAAAAATCATTCCAATAAATCCTAGATATACTCTAAGTATGATAAGAAATATATTAATTCCTTAAGTCCCTTTTAATCTACATCCGCAACATCTTTTTTATAGTTTGGGGATCATTCATATTGGACATTATAGAGAAAAAATATTTTGACACCTTAATATGATGTTCCTCAAATCATTTAGAATCACATCATCTTTATACATGTGATATATGATGAAAATTACATCATAAAACAACTTCCGTTAGCCATAATTATATTCATTTCTTTAGATAAATTCATACATTAACATGATGGAATTAATTTTTTTCCCATTATGTGAGTTTCTATTTCAATACATACAAAATATGTTTGATATGATAGAACTATCATTCAATTCTATTTTCCACAAAACCTACTGATTCATCTATTAATAATTTCTCCTCCAAATCACAATAAAAAAAATCATCTTTACATATAACTAATAAATATGTATAATGAACAAAACAACCATTTTTTCTACCATTAAAATTGTGGAATAGTTAATTTAGAAATAAAATATTTCTCTGAATCCCATACATTATGATTATTAAAATCATTTTAGAACAAGATTTTCAGTTTACCATTCCCAATAATCTTCTTCTTTTTTCAACCAGTATACCCATTGGTCATACTATGGTGCTTTACCAATAATAATTTTTGTTAGATAACATGTTTTAGAAACACTCAAGGTAACCATATCCTCCTTCACCTTTAACTCCACCTATTTGAGTCATTGAGACTTTCCACCTCTTCTAGGATGTTGGTTTCTCCACCATCCATTAAAACTATGTAGGGAATGCCATTACAAACCATTGAAAATGATTCTTATCCCTAGAATACAACCTCAGAACAACTTAATCTTTGGCTCAATATAGAATTTCTAATTTTAGAATTTCACCATCAAGAGCTCTTCCAAAGGTTTCCATAGTACTCATGCATTTTAAAACATTTATCCTTGGAAATACCAACGAAGTCTAATATCTATTCAAAACTCGTTTTGGAATATCTAGTATTTCTGAAACTTTCAAACTCTCTAAAATTATTCAAACATCCAAAATTATATCTAAAAATAATTTTTTATATCATGTTTCTTTGTTCTCAGCTACATCATCGACCAAATTTTATCCTTATATAGGATCTAACAATTAAAGATAACATTTTTATTTTGGAAATAATTCATTATTAATTAATATATTTTAAAATTTTAATTCTTTCATATCTATAAAATATAAATAAATATACTTGGAATATTTACAACACTTTTCCCTTTCCCAATAATTTATGTGGAAACAGGATATACATTCAATAAATTTAAAATGTGATATTTCATCCATCCTACCAAGACACATTTCCTCCGAAATATACTACCCTATTAGATTATAAGGAATTTGATTCAAAATATATCTTTCACCATTAACAACCTTCACCCAAAATTCCTTAGGAAATCAACATATAATCTCATGATTCTATCCATTTAATTTAGTATCCAATTTATCCATTCCATGACGCCGTTATTTCTAGATGTTTCTTGAATGTGTAACACCCCTATTTTGAGGTATGATCCACTATTTTATGTGTGTTTAGATATAGTTTGGTTGGGATTCTTCTTGGAAATTTTATAGCATATTTTAAAATGTTTTGGATGTGTTTTTGAGGTCACAAGGTTGGTGAATGGTTAGAGGAAACTATATATATTACCCAAGGTAAATATAAAACATCTTGAAATGGTTCAGGAATAAGAGAATGGTGTTAGATTTGGTGGCCTATGACCAACTCTATATACTTTTATTATATGAATAATTGATTATCTGAATATTAAAAAAATATCATACTACAAAATGTTCATTGTTATGTTTTACATTAATCTAATAATTTCATAGAGTATCTATTACATTGGTAATGACATAGAAGTTCCCTACTATGATAAGGACCATAAAATTATATAATGATATTCTAAAATATAGTTCTATTGTTGGATAACATACTATGATATGGAATATATAATTTAGAACATCAGGTGCGAGGACTTGTAAGAATATGAGGATTCTTCTCAAAACATTCGTACATGGTAATCTTGATATTACGAGACTATGAAAACATACCTACTGGTAGGAATTAAATATATTTTCTTGTCATCATATATTCTTATCTGTGAGTGTGTGTAATTTCCCTTTTAATTTATATTATTACTAATGAGTGCTACAACTCACACACTTAGTTGTATTGTGTAAATCATAATGACGAACGTTTATGGAGAAGATAGTTATGTTTGTTCCATCACAAGTGACATGTTATTAATGAATAAATTGAGAAATGAGTTTTCTCGTCCATTTTTATGGTTGTATAGGTATTTTCCCATTTATTGAAATAGAACAATCACATTATATTCCATGAACGTGGTGTAACGAATTGTTTATTTCATATAGTCAAATAACGATATATAAAGAACATTGGTTAATGACACAGATACACAACTATATTAGTGATATATTATTAAAAAGGTATTATATTACACATAGATCATTTGAATTTATTTTTCATCATTACATCATTAGTTTCTTTCTCTTGGGTGACTTGACGAATTTATATATATTAATATTAGAATTTATGATATCCCATATAATTCCAATGAGGAATAATACTATAGTGTCCTAAAATAAATGTTTACATTGATCATAATTTAATTCTCTTTGAATTTAATTAATGGAATAATTATTATTCTCTTGGTGAAAGAATAATATTATTTATGCTTTATCGATAACGTAAAGTGAATAAAATTTATCTATTTATTTTATTGAATAATTAATAAATATTTCTTTTCCTGTTTGTTTATAAAATATATTTTTTTTAATAACATATTTATTTAAGTATTATATAAATTATAAGAAGTTTGGACTGACCATGAAAACAACTGGTGAAAAAAAATAATTTTCAACATAGTTTAATAGGATTTGTTGAAGAACACATAAACATGTGAGTCACAAAATAATAATATTATTATTTTGGAATTGGGTTTAAGAAATATCATTTTATTAAATAATGGATGACGTAAAATTAAATAATATTTTAACCTAAGCCTTATATCGATAAATAGAAGGTTATTTATATTGTTTAGGGTGTTTAAAAATTAAGAACAGAGAATCATTGGACACAACAAACTTCTCACTCTCTTTCAATCCCTCTCAAACATCTATTATATTCATCTAAATAACAAGAAATACCTCTTAAAGAGTAAATGATCTTAGAGTAATCTCGATGAATTGTGGAAGATGATTAATTCACTGAGGTGGCACCCAAAAATCAATCGGCATGTCATGAAAACAAAAGAGAATGTGTGGATCACCACTAGTTGGATTATACACTAGAATCCTCTTAACACATCAATGTTAATTCGATAAGGCTTTCAATATAACTAAAATCATATTACAAGATAAATCCTCAATGAGTTAATTTATTTTTTTGGAATAAATAAGTTAATTATAAATATAATGTGGAAGATCAACTATTGTGGTTTCGTACAACTATAAAATCAAACAAAGTTTAATTTAACACCCACTGAGTGTGATCCACTATTCCCAAAACAACAAGTTGTGTCAGAGTTTTAAAATTAATATTTGTAAATATTTATTTGATTATTGATTTTATTTCATTTAAAATTTACGATTCATTTCATGTTTTATTTTATTCTTAATATTTCATTAATATATCTTCTTTACAATATTATTTTATCGAAAATATTTTCAAGATTAGGTAATAATAAATGATGTTTATAAATGAAGATCCCAAATAGAAGTTTTAATGATCCTGGATGGATAACAAAATAATAACAAATTTTACTCCTATATTACATGTTGTGTATTCTTATTCATTACACAATGGTGGATTTTTGGATTGGGGGTAATCATGTAAAACTTTAATGATGCATGCAATAAATGAACGAAATGTTGAAAAAATAGGATGTAATAAGATTTTTTCAGAGTAACATTAATTTAGTTTGACTACACATGTCATCCCTCCTTTTTGTTCCATTACTTTTTAGTACATGGTACAAACAAAGGATCTTTTCAAGTTTAGTTTCCTAGAAATGAAGTATATAATACATGAAAAAAATAAAAAAACCGTCTAAATACACTTTAAAGACAACTTAATGGGTTAATCATAATATACAATTAGTACATCCCATATACTTGGGACATACATCAAAGGAATGGGGTGAGTATGAAGCCTAGTAAGGGAATAATAAAGATAGACATATACCATGTGATCTTGACACATATCAATAAGATCATGAGGAATAATGATAAGGAATGAATAGTAGATATAAAATAATAACAATAACATGTATAATAACATGGAAATGTGGCAAAAACATTTTAATTATACATTTATAAGAATATCACCAAGCAGTTATAATTAAAAATTACCTAGGTTATTCACCAAGGTATTGTAATACATGTCATCTCTAGAGGTTAAATTACTTACACAATGCATTAGAGCTCTATTAAGAAACACCCTTTATATGTATTAATTTCAAGTTAGCTTTATATATATAAATAAATAGTTTCATTAATATCCCATGAATAATACATAATGGGTTCTTATCATAATATTGGAATACAAAAGAGCTTAAAGACATGATCATTATGTCATTTTTAACCCAAAAAAGAAAATGCGGATTTTATATATTTAAATAACAAAATAAAAAATCAATTTTTAATTCTAGATTATTTATCATGGAAAATAAAAGAGTTTTTGGTATTCCTATAAAAAGGAAAACAAATTATCATATAAAAGAGTAAAATTTGAGATGTTAATTCTATAGCATGACGGGTAATAAACATGGTTTTAGAACATGTAAAAATGAGAGAGAAAATAGTTATCCCATTCATAGAATACTCTTATTAATGTAATAGGATACCATAACATTAAAAAAATAACATTCTTCTATAAATTTTAAGACATTCCACATGAAAATGGTACTTAAATGGATAAGATAAGTGATGATTTCCCTTACTTGAAATAGTTGTTCCTAAAACATGAGGATTGATTCTTAGGTGATTTAGGATGCCTTAGTGGGACTCTTTGAGAGGAAAAATAACCATAAATTCTGGGATTATAGATTGGGAGTGAATCAAATTGGGAAATGGGTGGGTATTTGTTGCAAAAGTGGTGGAATTGTTTCATAATTTCCAAGTATAGGACTTGAAAACTAGGTTGTGGAAAGTGCAGAACCGTAATTTTACCCATGGGGATTGCTTATAGATATAGAAATTTAGGTCAAAATTTATGTTATTTAAATCCACCATAACCGGACACCATTTTTTAATACTTCTTTTGGTATGGAAGGGTAAATATTCCACCAAGTAATGTTTTTTAAAAAAAATCAAATTTTCCTTTTGAGACATTAGAAAGTCAAATATAGATTTAGAAATTAATTAAAATTTATTAAAATACATAATATTAATTAAATAAAGTATTTTAGTTCAAGGATTGTGTTTATTGAATTATAAAATCATTATGACATAAATATGAAATCATAAAATGTACTGAAAACCGAAAAGTGTATTGTTTACTATTTATAAAAAAATAATGTATTTTAGAAAATTCCCATAAATTTACCCTAATCTATTACTGATGTGCTGATTTCAACTATAATGTTTATTTTTCTAGAATAATTCTATATATATGAGAATTTTAACATTTAAATATAAAAAATAATTATTTTTTAAAAAAATAAAAAATATAAGGAAGAGTCTAATTTATGACACTTATAAAAGAATTTCCTAAGCCATTATAAATTTATTTTATAATTTATATTTAGGTGAGAGGGTCTTAAAAGAATATATTTTTAAGGAAAATATTATTCAAAATACTTGAGTTTATTATAAAACATTATAGATTTTCTAGAAAAATATAATTTTGTTTTATTTGCAACAAAAATCGAATTATCAAGTTCTTCTTAATTAAACGTAAATTTAATTAAGAAGAACTATTCTTAAGTGGAATTTATGGGATAAATATTTTATTTATGCAAAGTAATTTACACTTTATGTAACTAATATTTGGACACATATCCCTTTATTAAACTTCCATACGTACTAAGGGTATTGTGTGAGATGGTGGTAGATTCATGGGGTGCCTCAACTAACATCGACAAAGTGGTAATCTAAACTAATTTGAATTTATCACATACATGACTTTTTGGAAGATTCACATGTTGAAACTCAAATTTTGATTGGTAAATTGAAAACCCCAGTGATGTTACCTCTCTCCCAATCTTTGAAAAAAGGCCTTCAAATTTCAAGACTCTACTAGTTGAGGCCATTGATTCCCCTTTCTGTATAAATTATCCTTTGTCTTTACTACTTACAAACACTAATTATAATTGTAAATTCATCAACCAGGGGTATTTTATCCAACATTAATATTGAGAAATGTTTATATTTGACTGATGTTCATATAATGGTCAAACTCGAATAGTCACATTTACCTTTATACTCTATAAATACCACTCCATTCTTCCAATCAGAATTAAATAAAATTTTTATTAATGATATATTTTAATTTTCATAAATTTGGATTGTTTTACTAAAAAATAACTATTTCTATAGTGTTTTCTATGGGAGTGATGATTCCATCATATTGGGGTGATCCCACTTTCTAATTTTACCTATTTAATTTTATACTGTTTTGTCTAGTTATAATGGTTTTTATTTTAATTAGTTTTATAACTGACTAATATAATGATATTTTTTAAAAACAATAATTTTTGTTGGATTCCATTTAATTTTTCCATCTATGATATTATATAATATGTACAAAATTATTCAGGAAATAAATATCATTCTAAAAAAATTTGTATTCCTTTCATTCTTCCCCCATAAAAATTATCATCCCTAAAATTACAACTCATTTATCAGTTGTGAAAAATTGAGGGAATTTTTTACTCATTTACTCATCTAGTTCTCACATCACTTATTCATATGTATGGTTTCCCCCCAACGCATTCCTTAGGTGGTAAGTCTTATTAAATAAAACCTTTTTTCTATTGTGCAATATTTCTATAGGATGATCCTCATAGGAGAGACAATGTTCCAGTTGTACCAAATTTAGATTTAGTACGTGCGAGGATTACGAATGTTCTTATTCAAGAGATATATATGGAATACATCAGGAACTCTAAATGGATTTGGTTGAAATTCTAGATAACATCCTATAGATTGTATACGATCAAGGATTTCAAAGGGGCCAATATACTTATGGATAAGATTTCCCTTTTTCAAAAATCACATAACTCTCTTCCATAGTGATATTCGAAGGAAACAGTTGGACCCCAACATCAAACATAAAGTCCATTATATGTTTTTAAAAATATCTTTTACTCCAACTATAATTGGAATTTTATTTTTGTTATATGGTATGAACCTTTTCTCTCACCTCTTGAATAAAATTGGGACTAATAAATTTACTCTCACCAACTTCATCCCAATAAGTTTGAGTTCTAAATATATTTCTATAAAGAGCTTCATATGGTGTCGATTGAATACTTGAGTGGAAAGATTTATAATATAAGAACACACCTAATGGGAGGTATTTATACCACCCTACTTTAAATTCAATTGAGTATGTTCTAATCAAGTACTCATGTTTCTTAAAAGTCCTTTTAGACTGGAAATCCGTTTGGGTGTGATAATATGTACTGAAATTCGATTTAGTATTCATAGAAATATGGAGACAATTCCTTAATTTAGATGTGAAACTTGGATCATGATAATAAATGACAGAAAGTGGAACCCTATTAATCCTATCCACTTATTTTATAAATATCTTGGAAAGTTTGTTAGGATATAATCTTCTGAAATATTGAAGAAACAGGTCGTCTTTGTCATTAAAATCACTATAACCTGTATCACATTAATTCCATGGGATGTTCTTGGGAGACTAGTGATGAAGTCCATAGTGATATAGTCCCACTTCAATGTGGGTATGGGTAGGGTTTGCAATACCCCTTTTAGAATTTTTCATAATACCTTCACTTTCTGACATACGAAGCACCTTATAGTGTAGTAAAAAATACCCCTTTTCATATTGTACCACCAATAATGATCAAAATGTTCCCTAAACATTTTAGTGCTTTTAGGATGTATAAGGAATATAGTGTTTTGAACTTCATCCACAAGATCCTTTTTTATCCCTTGGATATATGGGAAACATAACCTTGTATGAAATTTTAGTACATCTTCTTGATCAATATTGTGCTCATGGTTAATTAGGATTTCGGATTGAGATGATAACATATATTATTATTTTCAAAGACACTCTATAGAAAAGGTCAATACTAGGATCCATGGGCTACCATGGGTTTATTGGAATCCTATGATACTCAATGATTTGGTCACCAGTATTGGAACCCCCTTTAAGATAGACCAACACACCATCATTGGAGATCTAAATTTTTATGGAAGGGAGATAATTAAAATTAATATGGAATTTCCTCCTCAAACATGGGACTCTATAGTTGAAGAAGATCATCAAATGGAAATAAAATATGAATTTTAGAATCTTTCACATTATTTTGATCACTTCTGGAATGTGGGGCATGCCATAAATAACTGTCATGTGGTTCTGAAGAGAGTCAATCCGACTGGAAACACTACTTCTTAGAAGGAAGTTTCAATAGAAAAAGTAAATATATAGGTGATTTATATGAAAAGGATGTATCTCTCCCAATGAAAATAGTGAATTAAGACAAATATATTTATACAAGATCCTTATGGTCCATTCTAGTCGAGGGAGAAGAGAAGCTGCTAGAAAATTATGGGAACCCAACCTACATAGCTAAAACCAGTGAGACATGTGATCCACCTGAACCTTTATTCCTGGTTATATCATCAAATTTGGTATCCACTACTCTTTCGTCCAAGTCAAGAACTATCTTTTTGATCATGTCACTTTTTGATATTAATGTTTCTATTCAATTGGAATAATCCCAAGATACTCTATAAAAGATTCAACACATGAAAAAAATAAAGGAGGGAGAAAATGAGATTCATGTCTAGGTCCTCAGTGGAGACATACCAATTAATTACTCCTTGAATGATAATCCAAGTGCCTCCCAATAGATTCGTCAAACTCTAGAGAATAAGGACGGACCTTTCGTGTCTTTTTATCCAGATCACAACAGGAATCCCTAATAAAGACATTCTAATCCAAACCCCCATGAAATAAGATGCTCGTGTTTACACACAAACAAAAATTGTTGATGAGTTTACGTATTCAAATTCATCCACAAATAGGACAAAGGTAGGGGCTTACAAGAAATAAAAAAGGCTATATATGAAAGAAAAAGGGGACTTATATACCAAACCAAATCCAAAATGAGGATACTCTTTTAGAACTATCTGGGAATAGAATACCCTAGAAAGAAAGCTTCCTTCAGTATCTATGTTGGTATGTATAATCCTGAAAATATTGGCATTTCTAAGTCAAAAATATTTCATCAAACAAATCCAATCATTTCAACAGTAGAAGATACTCCAGGCTGGGTACTATTTGAACTAAATCCATCTATGATAGATTCTAGTTATTAGTGCATAAAATGGATGAGAACCCTTTCATTATTCATGAGTATAATCATGTCATCACCAAAAGCATTAATATATCTAGAGAGAAACGTTTCTATTCAATTGTCTATGGTTTTAGTAGCTACATTTACAGGAGATCAGTAGGGGAAAAAATTAAAAAGATTTCCAATATTATAAATAATCTAAAGAGTATAATTGGCGACTTCAACTCCATTTTTCATGGGGATGTAATATAGGGACCAGTTTACAGCTCTATCTCTATCAATTATTTTATACCTTGTGTTGATTAGGCAAGCCTAAATAAAACTAACTTAATTGGGGCCAAGTTTACATGGTAAATGAGACTTTCAAACGGAATGAGGGAATAAATAATTGACTAGAACTTTGTAAATGATACATTTCTTGGAAAGTGGAAATCAATAACATGTGCCACTTTGGCAAAGAAAAACTCATATAATAACATTATCCTGATTATATTTTTTGATAATGATAGATTGAAAACTATTACATTATAGTTTAATAATGAATGGTATGCACTCCCATAAGGATCAAAAATTGTTCAGGATTCTTGGGCTTTGAACGAATGTGAAGAAAACACTTTTTTCTATATCCCCAAGCCCAAATGCACAATATGAAGAAAAATAATTGATAAAATTAAGGTTCATCTAACTTTATGTATAAATTGACTCCTTTGAGTGATCATTACATGAAATACAAGAATCGATTATAAATAAAAATTTCCCTAGAGATTTAGACCATGGAGTTGATTTTTCATCCAAGATACAAATTCTTATCAATCTCAAAGATAACATTAATACAAATATCTTCAAAAATAATTTTCTTCCATATGAGGATAGAAACAAAAAATTCATCAATGCTTTATGAAAGAATCAAAGAGTAAACATGCCCCTCTCATTACATAAATATGGATACTGACTCCATGAGTGACGTTAAGAGCTTCGAAACCACATTGTTTCCTTCTATATTATCCTCCACAATGGGCTACTAAGGAATGAGATACTAAAAGAATATATAATTCCTAAGATGTTGAGAGTGGTGGATAGTTAATTACTCACTAATCTACCTCATGATATTGAATTCAAGGAAGCATTATCTGACCTGAAAAAATAATGCTCACCTGGACGGGATTGATTCACAAATTTATTCATCGAATCATATTAAGATATAATGCAGAATGATGTGTGAAATATTTTTAAACATCTTCTCATGTATGTTTCTATTACTCAAGGTTTAAATGATCAATTTATGGCATTAATTCCCAAATTGGAGAATTCCAGTGATATCAGTAAACTCATGTGAGTGGATCTTATTAACACAATCCAAAAAATTATTTCCAAGATCTTTTCTAATAGACTTGCTTGAGTCTGAGACAAAAACTTATATAGGAATAAATTTTTATTTTTTAAAGGATTGAGTATCCATGATTTTTTTCACTACCACATAGTGTGTTAATCTAATTTCAAAAGTCCACAATTGGAGGAAACATTTCTCTTTAACATGTCATTAGAAAGGCCTTCGACACAATGGACTAAAATTTCATAAAAAAGGTGCTCCATAGCCTTCGATTTAGTATGAGATTTATAATGTGGTTTAGAGAACTTTTGTAATATTCCCACATATCCATTATTATTAATGGATACGTAGAAAGGTACTTGAAATGATCCAGCAGTTATGTCAAGAGGATCCTCTTTCAGCTATTCTATTTGAAATTGAAAAGTACTATCTAAGAATAATTTTCTTCACATGGTTGACAAAAGTGAAATGGAAACTATCAGAGTGGTTAGATGTATGTATTCTCCTTACCAACTATTTTTTACTGATGATATTATTATTATTTTCTTTGGGAGACATAAGGAATATCAAAAACATAAAAAACATATCTTGCACTATGAAAGTGTTTTGGGTCAGGTGATCAACTATAAAATGTCTTTTATCTACATTGTAAGGAATAGCCTATCCTCAAGAAGGAGTTATATCATTAATTACATTTTAATAAGAGAAGACTCTGTGAATGTTACTTACATTGGAGATCCCATGTTCAAGGGTAAGCCTCATGCCTCCCACTTCTCTGGTACAATGATTAAAATTAGACTGGCCCTTGAATATTGGATAGAAAAGTTTCTCCCAATGAAAAGATGTGATTTCCTTGTTAATCATGTGGTGATTTTAAGGATGTCCTACTCATTCATGGTGTATCTCTGGCTATCTTCATTCACTAATTACATTAACTCTATGATGATAAATTTTTTGTGGAGTTGAAATGTGATAGAAATAATGATTATAAAAGCCCCATAGAAACGCTTCTCCATGCCTCAATCATTAGGTGGTCTTGGAAATAAAAATATGACATTATTTACTCAGTCTCTTTAGGATAATTTTATTGGAGGTTAGTCAAAAATAAATCAGAATCCTTGGAATTTATTCGATTGAGATTTATTGCAAATATTTTTTTAGTAAAACCAAAATAAAGGGAGTCGTCCATTTGGACTAGCCCGAAAACTATTTTTCAAAAATACACATGGAATATCATTGTCTTGTAAACTAAAATTCATATATTTACTTTTGGCACACCAACTAGACAGTAGAAACACTAATTAATTTGGTTATTCTCTCGGACTCTATTATTTATCAGAATATCTGTATTAAAGATCTGTTGGAAAATATAGACCTTCTACTTGATGATATCATTTCTACTAGTTTATTACGTGATTTTATAACCTAGGAAGATATGTTAATATGGGATAAGTCTCAAAATATCCATCTTGAATCCAATATATTGTATAAACACAAATTCCATGGATACCAAAAATGTATTGGCCAAATCAAAAACAATATGGCTTACTCCATCAAAGTTCACCCTACTAGGGAAGATCTCACTCAATAAAATTTCATTTGATAAAAATCTACAATGTGTTGGTATCTTTAAATGATTTAAATATTATATTTTTCATCAAAATTGTGAATATTTTGATCATATTTTCTTATGTTGAAAAACTCTAGTATCCCTATGGAAGGTTATTCATGATATCTTTGGAATTCAACCACCACAACATGTTTGCTCCAATAGTTATTGTGTGCACATCTAGACATCCAGTTCTCCAAAAACATTAAAATTCACATCAATGTGGATTGTAAAAACGGTTCCATGCCATATAGAGATATCATAATAAATCCATTCACTCCAATGTTTGATTCAACTCCAAACAAGTGCGAGATACCATTATCACAGTAGTACAACATGCTATCTTGTTACATGTTGAATGTTACAAAAATTCTATTCAGGAATTTAATGACCTAAGGAACTTGAATATTATAGGTAACATTCCTAAACCCATGATAACTCTTGAAGTATTCTAATTTCCATCCTTTTTTGGCCAGTTTAAATGTATCATTGATGGTGCCTTGAGGGGAAATCTGGGTCCATATGGATATGGGGTCATCTTCATGGAATATAAACATGATGTTTTGGAATGCATCTATGGTACTTGTGGAAATTTCAATTCCCAAGAGGTTGAAATTATGGGCTTTATCAGAGTAGTTTATCATTCATATCCAATAGACAAGTGCAATACATGGTTCGAGTGTGATTCCACTACAATTTTGCAATCCATTAGAATGGGAATGATATATATTTCATGAAATCTAATATAAAAGTAGACAAATTTTATAAGAAATATTTCTACTATGAACTACATCATTCTTGATACCATTTGGGATGAAAACCACCTTGCTGATGTTCTTGATAACAAATGAGTTTCTATGGAGGGACTTGAATTCTCTAGCATTCATACAGGTAACATGTTTCCAATCATCCTTTATGAAAAATCTAAAATTCCTTCTTTCAGGCACCTATAAATTTTATCTATCCTAAATAAAGATTATTTGAGCTCAATATTCTAAAAAAAGATAAATAATATCTATAACTTGGTCAAGGTCATGGGTAGTATAATTATATTCATGAGACATTAACTGTACATATTCATAAGCAACCATCTTTTTATTTGTCACGTGGATGCACCCAATCCCTTTCAGAGATGCAATACTATAAATAAAGAATACATCTATAATAGAGGGTAGATTTAAAAAAAATTTACTATCCAATATCTTCTTTTGTTCTTTGAAACTTTCTTTGCACACCTTTTTCTAGTAGATTTTAGCTTGTTTTCATGTAAACTTCGTTAGTGGATTTGAAAATAATGATTAGTTATTCTAAATCCTCTTATAATATCCTAATAATCATAGTAAATTATAAATCTCAGTTATTGTTTTAGGATGTGTCCAATCCTCTATATCTTTAATGTTCTAAGGTTGAAATGAGATTCATTTAATTGTTAAAATTTTCCCAAACAATTCCACATTTTGTGACCGGAATTGAAATTTTATGAATTTTACAAATATCATCACCTTCCTCAGAGTATTCTATATAACACTTAGTTGAACATCATGATCCTCATGAATTTTGTAATTTATCAGAATATTTCCAATAAAAAATATGACAAATTTATAAAGGTAGTCCTTAATGATTCTATTCATCAAATTCATAAATATAGCACGAGCATTAGTCTAGCCTAAGTGAATAACAACAGACTCAAAAAGACATATATTGTTTGGATGGGAGTATCTGGAATATCTTCATTATTCACCTTCAATAAATGATTACTAGATCAAAGATCAATCTTGAAGAAGAATTGAGTCTATCAAAGTTGGTAAAAAGATCATCAATCCTTAGGAGAAGATAATTTTTATTTATTGTGATCTAACTAGGTTCTCTATAATCTATACGTAGATTCATTGAACCATAATTCATCTTTAAAAATTGAATAGACTCTCCTCAAAGAGAGACACTTTTTTAGATAAATACATTATCCATATGATCTTGAAGTCATTTATTTAATTAATCTTATTACATACTTTCTATTCTATATGGTGTATTTGATATCGGCTTGGATCCAGGTATGAGTTAAATAAATGACTCTACCACTATTTCTAGGGGATTTATAGGTAACCCTTTAGGAAATATTTCCATTTAATCCTAATTATAGGAACATTTTCTATATTTATACATACATTTACTTCACCATGTTCACTGATCATCTCCTTAGAGAAGGCTAGGTGAGGTGATTCTATACAAATATCAGGTCGAGATATATCTCCTTTGAAAATGGCAGGAGGTTATGCATTCAAGACTACAAAAATTTCCTTGATTACGTAGTTCATCACTACATTATTGTTTTATAATGAGTTCATCCATGTTATAGTGTTGAATTAAACCTTGAAAATGACTACTATATTAGTGATTATATTTTACATTCTAATGTTAATATTAGTGTTTCTATACATTGTAAATTCTTGGATAATTCCTATAGGAGTATTTACTGATAACTCTACATATATCATTTCAGAGATTTATTCTATATTATATTCAAACATTGATTAAATAAAGGAATTCATAGAACTAGAATCAAATTAATTACTTTCTATCGTGGAGATTGTAATGAGTGTACCTACCACCACATCATTCAGAGCCTATACATAATTTTTAGTGATAGAAAATTCAGAGCCTATACATAATTTTTAAATGAGTCATTTATATGTGTATCACCAATGTTTATCACCAAGGTGTCATAAATAAAAATTACCAATATTATTCAGCAAGGTATCGTAAAAGATGTCATCAATAGAGATTAAATTATTTAACCAATTCATTGGAGTACTATCATGTCCCACCCATTATATGTAATAATTTCATGAGATATATAGTGATTATAATATATCATTTCATTAATAACCTATAGTGGATAAATAATGGATTTCTTATAGAAATTCTGGCTTATAAAAGAGATTAATGACACGATTGTTTTGTAATTTTTAACCCACAAAAGAAAATGGTAGTTTCAAATATGTAAATATCCAAATAAAAAATCAATTTTTAAATCTAGTTTAATAACCATTGAAAATAAAAGAGGTTTTTTTAGTCAAATAAAATGTAAAAGATAATTTCTAATGTAAAAGAGGTAAATTTGAGATGTAAATTTAACAGCATAATGGTTATAAAAAATGGTTTAAGAAAATGTTAAAAAATAGGTAAAAGGGGTAAACCATTAATAAAATACACTTAATAATGAAATGGAATAATATATATTTTAAAAATAACTTAGTTTTGAAAACTAGAATACATACCACCTGAAAATGGAACATGGATGGAAAAGAGAAGTGAAGATTTCCTTTACCATGAAGAGTTGTTCCTTAAAATTGAGGATGGAAAATTGGGGGATTAAGTACACATTTGGGGCCTAATTGGGAATAAAAATCAGTATAAATTCATCGAATATGTATTGGGAGTGAAAAGAAATGGAGAAATGGGAGGGTATTTATAGAAAAAGTGGAGGAGTTGTTTAATAATTTCCAATTATATGTCTTGGAAAACTCAGTTGTGGAAAATGAAAAACCATTGGATCACCCTTATTATTCCCAATGTATTTTGAAATTTGGGTGACATTTTATGTTATTTAAATCCACCAAAATATAAAACCATTTTTGAATAATATTTTTTGCATGGTAGAGTAAAGATTCAACAAAGTAACGTTAAAATAACAAATTCAACTTGTTAGACTTTTAAATGTAACTTGTAGTTTTGGAAATTTATTAAAATATATTAAAATACATAATAATAATAAAATAGTATATTTTAGGTCAAGAATTATTTTTAATTAATTATTACATCATTATAACATAAATATTATGTCATAAAACATACTGAAAACCCAAAATGATTTTTTTACTATTCACAAAAATAATGTATTTTAAAATATTCTCAGAAATTCACGCTAACATAATTTAGAAATGATGATTTAAAATATAGTGTTTCCTTTCTATAATAATGCTATACATATGTTAATTTTAACTTTTAAACATAAAAAACCATATTTCTGTAAAAATAAGGGTTTTTAAAGAACAATCAAATTTCTGACACTTATAAAAATATTTCCTAAGATATTATCACATACTTTTATCATTTATATTTATGTGATTGTTTTTTAAAAAACTATTTTATTAAAAAAATTAATTATTTAATGTACTTGTGTTTATTAAAAAATGATATATATTTTCCAGAAAATTTAATTTTGTTTAATTTGCCTCAAAAAATAAAATTATCAAATTCATCTCAATTAAACATATATTTTATTTATAAAAATAATTCATAAGTGGAATTCATAGAATAAAAAATGATTTATTTTAAGTAATTAACACTTTATGTATCTATGTTTTAGACAAGTAACTCCATATTAAACTTGCATACGACCAAAGGATTTGGTGTGGGATGATGGCATTTTTGTTGGGTGGATTGGATAACATCGACATATTGGTAATAAACACTAATTATAACTTCTCTCATAGATGATTTCATTCAATATTCACTTTTTGAAGAATCTAATGGTCTTAGTCGAGGTAAATCCCTTGTGATGATACCTCCCTCTCAGGTTCTGACAAATGGGCTTCAAATGGTATAACCCTATTGGTTGAGGCCATCGATTCACAATTCAGTATCAACAATCCTTTGTAATTACTATTTATGAAAACTAATTATAATGATAAAATTATCAACTAAGGATATAGTTTCCAATGGTCATATTGAACAACAATCAACTTTGACAAATTCTCTTAAAAAAGTAGAATCTTAATGATAACATTTCACTTTACATCATATAAATACCACTTCATTATTTTACTCAAATTTCAATACATTTTATCTTATAGTTACATTTTCAACTTCATAAAATTTTTATTTTTTTACTAATATTTTTATTATTTCTATATAGTTGTATGTTGTAGCAATGATTCTAGAAAATTGAGGCAATCCATAATTTCCAATTTTAGTTTTTTTATTTTATATATCATGTACTATTGTAATGTATGGCATTTAAATTGATTTCATAGCTAACTAATATAATGATCATTTTTTAGGAGATAAAATTTTGTTTCACTCTATTTATTTTTTTCATGTATGATATTATATAATATGTAACTGAAATGTATTCAGGAAATAAATATCATTTAAAAAAAGGTTGGGTCGTTACCACCATCCATGAAGTCCACCTGTTTCTATGATATAATACATGGAGGTAAACTATGTCATATAATAAATTCACCATATGTATTTAATAAAATAGGTGTACATATTAACAATAATGTAACTATAAGTACACATGATTTATTTTCTATACTTTTTGAGTACCTCATAAATTTAAGAAAGGAGTACATGTCGTGCCCCTAGGCGTGCACTGCAGATATTCAGTATTGATAAGTGAAAGTCATGTTGTTTGGTTGTATACATTTTATAATTTACCTATTTTCATGGAAATATTAAAATTAATTAATTATTCCTTAAATCTCATGGACTCAACTTCCATGGGTTATTATGTTGACAGTACAAACCAGTTATTATGTTATATATTATATTAAATGATTAATCAAATCAACATAAAATTAAATACTATAAATCATGAATAAAAATTGTATATTAATTACCAAAAACATTAAATTTTATAATATACATAATTTTTATATGTTCAATGGGTTATTAATTTGACAGTACACACTGTGAAATTTTGACACATGTCGTTTACATAATGTGTCTTATGAGGGTATTGTTTACAACTAAAACATACAGATAAATCAGGATAGGTAATCACTGGGTTACATTTAAGTATAATACTATGAACTATTTTATTGAGTTTTAAATAAATTATAATTTTTTATTTTTTTAAAAATCACAATTTATGGGAAAAAATTTGGATGACATGATGAAATAAGATAAAATGAATTAATTGAATGATAATATATTAATCTGATTAATTTGTGTGTTCATTATCTTATTAATGAAAACATTGGAATTAATTCTAGACAATTATTTTAAATGTGTATTCATTGCATGTTTATGACTGATTATGATCTTTTCCAAGACGAGTGTATGAGTGGTTATTCTTTTTATGTTATTTATTATATAATTTAAAAAAAATTATTATTACATTAAATCGGATTGCCCTTGTGTCTCCATCCCTCCAATATTATATAGGACCTACATGCTCAAGATCATTATACAATTATTAGTTGACTAATACATTGGTTTCCCTATCCTTCAAGTGAATTATTAATACATGTAATTAACAGAGTAACACTAAGAATATGTGGGTGGTTCAAGCTGAAACCCATACGTTATCATCTTGGGTGATACACTAGTGGATATGTGGAATTTTGTTACTCATTTCAATACAAGAACAATAATTTTTACCCTAGTTCAAAAGTTGATTTATTTTCTGGTAAAAAAGGAACTTATAAATGAATTACTGTACCTTGATGGAATGTAAATAAATGGATTATGTTTGAATGATTTATCCAACATGGTTAATGAATTCTGTAAAGAACATAATATTAATAATTATTGTAAATGATAAAAAATAAAAAATATATATAATGAAATAAAATAACTCATGTTAATATTAAGTCATTAATCCATCCATCATCGAAATTAAGATAAACCTATAGTTTATGTGTCATTTCACCATCCGTTGGAAAACTTTTAAATATCAATAATACATAAATAACATATTCATTATTATTGATCAAATATCTAGTGAGATTATTGGAATCTGTCTATCCAATAAAGTTTCGAGGCAGGTTCTGGGGAAATATTAGTTAGGTTTTCTGGATTGTGAAGTCCACTCAATAGATCATGGAGTTTCAATCCCATAGTTAGAAAGATCGTCTACCGAAATAAATTCTAATAATTTTCATTTCCTCAGACTAGATTATAAGAATAGAAATATGGATCATATCCACTAAAATGTTAAAGTAACTAGATATTCCATGTTCAATGATGAGGGATATTGGTACCTGATAAAATATTGGGTGACATAATAAAAACAAATTATTATTAATTCTCATATAAATAATATCTATAAATGTAGTAATAATTTGATCATTTGAATTTTAGAAAAAATTACAAGATCTTCATACATATTATCCTTATGATCAATATTAGAGAAAGACTCTCTTCTCACTGTAAGTAGCTTCTAATAGTGGTTTAGATGCCTTCATGATATGTTGTGCCATGAACGAAAATCTTACATGCTAGAAACCAAACTTCCTGATCTTCCTTTTAAAGAAGAATGTGACGAATATATCATTTTCTATTAAAAACATATGAATGATTTGTTCCCCATTCAATGTTTCATGTTTTCATCCATGTCTAGTGAACTCTTGAAGTCTCATAAAAAATGGATTCATATAGCATTGTTGGCCTCTGTGCGTTGGTGTTGTCATTTTCTTTGTCATGAATCAAATTTGAATTTATAATTTGTTCCAAACATTAACTAAATACTAAGATATATTTTAGTGGGAGTAAATTATTGAATACATAAGGATATTTTTGTTTAATCTTTGAGAAGATCTAGTTTCTAAACTTATAAGGGTGTCCTTTATTGAAGTTTTTTGTTTGGGAGTTTTGTCTAGGTTCTATATTGGGATGACATTAAATGATTTACGAGGGGGTTATTTCTAGTTGATTATATTGGTGAAGGATGTATTTTAATTATAACGTTGGAAATATCCTATGTCTTTTTATGCGAAGAAAACATGGGTCACTAGATAAATTTGGTCTAATCCTCTTAGTCTTACCTAAGAAGAAACTATTCTATTTTCAGGATTTAGTGATTTCCCAGGTGCATTATGTTTTGATTTCTGAGCAGAAAACCTCCTAATCTAGTGGTCAGAGCATAGTCTACTCCAATTAGTATAGGTTTTTTTATTTGGCCCTCCCATGTTCAGGGACATTCAAACAAATAGCATAGATCGGGGGATCACATCCAAGGTACTAAATCAATTAGGATTTCCATGTTAATATTAAAAAGTATATTGACGTACATGGTAAGATTAAAAGGTATATTTATTTAGGCATATAAATCAGGATTAATCCCTAACCCTATGAAATTTTTCTACTCATTAGGGATAGTGGAAAAATAAAATAAACAAGATAAATCATTCCTAACAGATTTATAAAAAATGAGATTCTGGGATGACGAAGAGAAAACATGAATAAGAGAATTATGAATTAAAATAAATTACATACTAGAGAATAAATTAGAAATTAAATTTAAGTGTGGAAGAGGGAAAAGAAGTTGTTGAAGAAAGTATGATCCGCTGATCTTAATTAGAATGTGTATGAAAAAAAATATAAAGAAATTGGACACAAAAGGGAAAAGAGTAAGAATGGATCACACGTAATCAATAAGGGAGAAAGAAGAGATCTCTATATATCTTTTAATTTTCTACTACTTCATCCCTTATATATGAATTTTTGGACGAGATGTGTGCCTACGGTACATGATGTGTGCCCTCGATCTAATTCATTTTCCTTCATATCTATAGCATGGCATTCGGTTCTCACGGATAGGATGTTTTTCCCGGTACATGACATGTAGATGTGTTTCATGATTTTTACTCTCACATGGTGTCTTTTGAGTGGAATACTCATAGATTTCTCACTAACCGGTTTGATTGGGTGTCATAACGTTGTTGGTATGGTCACAATGTGTAGTTTCTTTTTCCATTCAGGCTTCGTGGTCATGGCTTGGATTCACGGCTTGGGTTAGGATGTTATCCTTATGTACACTACGTGAATTGCATCATCACAATGTGTACTAGGATAGTTTTTCAATTTTTCTGCATTTTTATTCTTGAAAACATGTGACACTTTTCCCTTCAAAATTAGACACATACCACATGGATTATTGAATAATGAAAAGAAAAACTATGAATAAATTAATGCAATGTATATATAAAAATCAACCTTATCAAATCCCCCCATACATGAATAATTGATAGTCCTTATGGATTACATCTCAATAATGATTTCATAAAGGATAATAAATTATTAAAGAAAACATTTTCATTAGGTCTTTTCAATTCAAATAGTTGTAAGCATTGAAAAGTGAATTTATAGAATTAAACCTCTATAGAGAGTTATTCATACCTTAGAGTCTTGTTTTCAAAACAAATGCTACTATTCTAATCCTAACATATTAAATGTTCATTATGTTATATTACTAATTTTAATCTACAACGCCATTATTTTCTCTCATTACTCAGGGTATAAAATGTAAGTATAGGTATTCTTGTACCCTAAGCAGTAGTTCCTAACTATAGGCTTTCACTGGTTCTATGATCTCCCCTGTGTAAAGACATGTACATGAATAACTTTGAGGGATTTAAGAAATTGGAATCTAATGACTTTGTGGCTATGCGTATCTAGGTAGAATGTAAAAATTATGGAACAAAAATGAGGGAATGATATGTAGTACAACGCTTAAAGTGGAAGAAAAAGTGTGATAAGGTTCCTCCTACTAGCATGTCAAATTCATACTTTATCCTCTCAGGTTGGATCCTTAGGTGTACCATGTATGTATACAAAAATGATTTGTTTCCTTTCCTTTTTCTTTTTATTTTTCATTTTTGTGTTTTGAAATCCATTCCTAGGATAGATCTCACATCCATCACCTAACCACACATGATCCTTTGTGGGATTAAACGTTCTAGAAAATGGTGATTTTCTACCCTTCTAATGCACAACTGAAGTCATATTTTACTTTCTTTATATATTTTACAAAGTAACGGAATATGAATGAGTTACAAAAATGGTATATGGATCAGAAACTCATAGTCAGGTGAGTACATTGTACATCTCTGGAAGTAGAAGCATCTCATGTTGTCTAAATTCCTCTTCCACACATGTTCAAATATATCCATAAGGATTGTATAGGGAGTAGGGTTAGATGAGAAATATCATTGTAATATCTTTATTTTAACAGGTCATTCATGGAACCCGTGGGACGAATTAGCGATATATTCCTAGTGGGTCTCAGGGAATATAGTCTAACAAAGAGTGCATTAATAATTTTTAATCCATAATTGTTTAGTAATCATTTTTGTAAGATCTCAGTGCAAGTTTTAGTCAGTTTACAAGACCTAGGTATCTCTCTAGAAATATTCTTAGATAAGAGAATGAAATTGAAGGCTTATATACCTCCTGGGTAGTGAGAATCAATAAAAAATAAGGCAATAAAAAAGAGCATAAATCATACCAAAGGTAAATTACTCATTATTTAGAATATTTTAAATTTGAATTAATTCCTTAAACTCACAAATCATTCTAATCTAATCTAAGAAGGAGTAAAATAGAGTCCTTAACACTTTTCCTCTTAATAGTTTCATTAATTACAATGACATAATGATTATCAGTTTTAAATCATGCTTATTAATTATAAAAATGTTTCCTAGACAAGTGAGAACAATAAAAATTCAATTGAATCATATGTGAAACTTTTAGAAGACCCCCACACATAAAATGATACAGTGCCCCTTCTGTCAATATGAAGTTGGTGGGAGTGGTGTGGCAGTGATTTATAATGTTTTTTAAAATGGAATATCATATAAAATGAAAATAAGAGGGAATCTAGAGCTCCCTAGGAAATGTACTATGCCCTGGGTTGTTTTTTTTGTTGCAAGATGATTATCTAATGTAAATGAAAAGGTTTTATAAAATGAAATACTTCACTAAATAAAAATTATAAGTCCATAGGTTTAAATAGCTGGAACAGTAGAGAAAAGGTAAGGCACACAGAGTGAGAAACTGATAGAGTCCTTTTATTAAAATGTTGATAGGTTTAAAATGTAGCTTCATGAAATACAGAAATGAAAAATTAAAGGGAAATGAACTAGATATTATAACGACAATGCGAAAAAAGGGATGTAATATGGTTTTCCATCCATAAAGAGATATCTAAACATCGTCATCCATAATGGTGGATGAATATTGTTGGCAGATTGTCCACTGACATAGTTTCCACTTTTCCTCTTACAACTACTAGAGGTAGTGTCCTCATGCCCACATGGTCTGTTCAAAGGGTTCATTACTTCGGGTACAACCAATTTAGTATGGACGTGGTGTGGTATGAATGGAATAATTTTTCATAGAAACTACTACTATTTGTGAATGGAGAAAGATATCTCGTGAATCTATCTAGTAATGTTTATGATGTGCTCGAGCACCCATTGTTCAAAAAATACTGGTAAGACTGGACCATCAAGGATAGTATATGATTTTGAGGATCCAGAAATGATAATGAAAAGTCACAAAAATCAAAACACTTTAGAATATAAAAATGAAGGCATAAGAATATATAGATATTAGTGACTTTGTACAATGTTGGGATTCAAAATGATCAAAATAGAAGCATCCAAAGTACATGTAAAAGTCCCAAAATACCAAAATATTTTGAAAATGATTATCATATATCTACGCCAAAAAACTCATCTAGAGTCATCGCACTACCCAATGTCTCGATCAACTTGTCGGGGGTAGTCGTGTTAGTAGCACCAGCATTAGAGGATGGAGGTGTAGCGATTGTGGGTGGTTTGGTAGTGGAGTTGTAGATATGGGTTGGTGTGGTGGGTGGTGAAGTACCAATCTGTACTAAGGCCATGGGTCTGGAAGTTTGATCAATGGACGGTCCCTCGGGGATGGTCTCATTGGAAACCCCCATTCCCCTCTGGGCCTATTCTTCTAGGAACTCCTGATGGGTGGCATGGTTGGTGATATTGGGAGGAAATTATGGATAGGTTTATGGGGGTGGTGGAATGGTGATGGAAGAAGGACAACTATGGAAGGAGAAGGTGAAATGGAAAATGAAGTGAGCTTAATGAATGATAGATGGAGTTCGGCAAATCTTTTCACAGATTCACCAAGACACACTGGATATCGGTCTAGAGCTCAGTGAGGGTGTTAAAGGGTGTGTGTGGTACATTTAATGGGGTGTAGGAGGAGGTGGTTCTGGGTAAGGGTGTTGTAGGTGTAGTTGCATGAGGAGAGTGAGGGGGTTTTGCTACTACTGCTCCAGCTGGCTAATCCTAAGATGCGGGCTCATGAAATCATGGTGCCCAAAAATATATGTTTCTTCCCTTCACAAGAATCCTCATCTTTTTCAGGATCACAAGATCGATCAGCTCCAGTGGTTCAACGGAGGTGAGGGGATCCACAATGTTAAAAATGTCTAGGTACCTGGATAAGTGGGTGATGAAAGATCCATCGATGAGTGTGACTTCTGTATGCAATTCTAGGGACCTGTAGTACTACATAAACTAGGCATCCATGTTAACATCTAGGTCTCCCATGCCTGCTACAAGAATCATCACATCTGTAATGCCTCGACCCTAGTTACCCAAAGTCGGTGCATTATTACATAACATTGGCATGATCACAAGAAATATCAAATCTCGAAAGACCGATTGGTTTAGTATCCTTGGAAATACTAGATATATTCATAAGTTTTACATTACATCATAAAATGAAAAACTACTACAACAACATAATGTCTCCACAGTCCACACTATTATCCCCTCATAATATCCCTGCAGGTCATTCATAAATTACTTCTTCACATCCTGGGAAAAATAAAACAAAGAAAAGGGGTGAGCTCAAATGCCCAGTAAGGATAACAATATAGCGGAACATTCAAAATAAGCATAAACATTTAAGGCAATGCATTACTAAAACAAAAGCCTTTTAAACATGAACTTAAACATAGTATGAAAAAAGTAAAATCAAATAATTCCATTGACTTGTTCACATATATATTCTACTAATCGAATAATCACATGCAATATAAATAACCACTTTCATAATGTTGGAATGCATAATGCCAGACTCTCATAACCACATAGCCAAGGCCTCGTGCCAAGACTACAAATAAGATTTTGCCAAGGCCTTGTGCCAAGACACTAGTTTGTCTCATGAGACCTACCGATGCATTGAGGAGCTATAGCGGGCTCCACCCATCACATATTAAGACGAATGCATTCCCATATGAAAAGGTTTAAACAAAACATAAACATTCGTATTAAAACTAGCATACGAAATGTCCATAATTTCACCATAAACAATGAATGGTATAAAAATAGCACATCCACAGTCAAACATATCACAAAACCTTCAATACAACATAGAAGTTTTGTATAATAAATCAACTTCAAATAAGTGTAAAATCCATCAAATGATGTTGACATAGATGAAATCAAAACACTTCTTAGAGAAATATCTCTTTCTATTTTTGAAATCATTTAAGAGCCATATAAAATAGAACATTTTCTTTGATAATATTCTTATAATCTTATAAAGAAAGCTTTGAAGATTTTATAATGGCGGAAAATAACCGCACCCGCCGTATAAGTTAAAAAAACATTCTTACCATAATTCTGTCGAAAAGGTTAAAAAGGACCTTATTTTGAAAACGACGGAAAGATTCCTTTATAAACCTCTTATAAAAAGTCAAAAAAGGGTATAAATGACTTTAACAAATATTATTGTAAATAATAAAAATGTTTTGAAATACATTTTTAAGAAAACATGGATTTAGATTATAAAGAGATCCTAGTAGATTATTACATATAAACAACCTCGGATAATGAAGAGATTGTGAAATAACCCTTACCAATTTTGTAACTTATGAAACATACAACCCATGAAAGAGGTATCATACAATGAATATGTAAATACACATAAATTAGAGTGTATTACACAGAGAATATAATTATGGGCAGTACATACACCACACAAAAGGTGATAGTGGCAATATGGCATGAATCTCACGGGAATAAGGAGTGAGATGAAAACCCCTTACCTTGTACTTTTCCTTGGTTGGGGTAGGTTAACCTCCTGTATAATGGTGAAATAATTGTTATTAAATTATACAAGAATCATATACATTAATATGATATCATATATGATCTTTTAATATTGATTGGATAATAATATCTTAGTATTATCGTTGTTTCGGGTGTTGACTTACTTGTTTTCTTTTATATGTTTTGTTACGTAAGCCATGTTTGTAATGGATAGGTTGTATATTATTCATATACAGAATGATATCAAGTCCTTAAACATCATTTTTAAATCATCAAATGATAATTATACTTGAATGGATACGATGGAGAATGAATCTCATCGCGTTAGTGGAGACGGTAGTCCGTACGTACGCACGAGCGACAATATAATTATTTTGATATTAAAATAATATATAAATGGATGGTATATCATATATACAGAATCATTAACATGTTATATTTATTATTTACATGAGTTACACATAATTATTATACCCATCCAAATAATATTATATTGAATAACAATTACACCACGACGTGGAGACGGTAAGCCGTACGTACGCACGTATGGTGACATGTTATTCAAAGGGTGGATAGAATAATGAATATGTTTGTACCATATTTATAATAACATCAAAGTATATATATGATACTGGAGTTATTATTTTATAAAGGTAACAACAAAGTAAGTAGAAGTGGAAGAAGAAATGAACTTGGAAAAGGGTGGTGAAATCATTACCTCTTCTTCGGGTTCTTCCTTTTGATTTGATCAAAAGGGATTTTTAGGTTGGCATTCTGATCAAACTAAGGCCTCTAGGTTGTATTGAGGGAAGTTGGGAGAGTATTTGGGCAGAGTTTGGCCGATCCAAAAGGCTTTTAAGGTGTGAAGAAATGAGAAGGAGGAGTGCCCTTTTATAAGAGGGGTGAGGGGCACCTTTGGAAAAACTAGAAATATTAATTTATAATAAATACATATTAGGTTTCTAATGACTCCAAAGTTGATTATTTAAATGTTAAGGTGGGGATAGGTCGAGAACAACTCAACCAATAGAATTTAGACAGGTTTGGGTACTTATATTAACATTATCTTTAAGTATTAACTCTAAGTTAATTAGTTTCACTTTTACAATGTCTCTTTGTATTTTTTTATAATATGGTTAATAAACTTACTATATACATCCAAGCGACCCCCATGTGGTCCATTAATGATGAAACTATCATTATATAAGTCTCTTGGACGAACCTTATATTTTTAGGAATTTAATATCAATTAATAATATAATATTTGTTTTAAGAACTCTTTTATGTCAATTTTTGACACTATTCAATAGTTGATTTTTGTGAAACTCATAACAGATTGATTACTTCGAAAAAAGTAAATTAAATCAATCATAATACATCATATTATCCTTTAAATCTAGTTTAATTCATTAAAAGTTTCATATTATATTTATTTGGGTATTTATAATATCAAATATTTTAATTTTTCACTATTATGATAATTACTGTATCATCATTGTGTCATAAATAAATTAACTTATTTAATGTCTAAAAATTATAAATAAAATATCATTATGTAGGAAAGCTTTTTATATTTCTAATTAATATTTATAATATAAAATCCAACATATATAACCCTATGTAAAAATTGTTTTTCTAAAAGATATATGCTTGTGTCACTTTTGTATTCATTTTAACTTAATTAAAAAAAAGTGTCCCTATCACCTACAAGTGGCACCATGGGGTCCCAAAATCGACCCAAAGATGCCTATGGTCGAACATGTATCAACCAATAAATCTAGGACACGTTTTAGGGCAATTTACTATTATTATAATATTATTTGTTAACCCTTATTTACCAGATTTACCCTTAACCATGGTAAATAAAATATTTACCACAGTAATTATTCAAAATGTCTAAAAATAAAAGTTACCTATTTAAAAAATTTGGACATACTGATTCCAAATATGGAATCCATTTTTCTAAATTCAAAACACAGAAGTGGCAGAAATTAATTTAAAATTAATTGCCGCTGTTAAAACAAAAAGCGTGTTTTTAAGAGATAATAACTATCAAAAGATTGACACTTGTTTATGTTCAGTTTAATTGTAAAATTATGTACAATGACCAAAATTATATTAAATGGTAAAAATATATTCTAAATATAATTTAAAACCACTCCAATTCATAATTTATCACTATTAATTATTTTGATTAAAAAAGTAGTTTTTAATTAAAATTTAGTAATTTTCACTATTCATCAAAATAATAAAGTTATCCGAAAAGTACCAAAATTTCATCTTAGGATAAATTTGATATTCCGAATCCAAAAATGAAGTCCATTTTGAAATATAAAATATATATAATTTCAAAAAGTAGTTATTACTATTCATAACTGCTAGTTTGATTGGTTATAGTGTGTTAGAACTCGGTGTTGCGTACAACACACGCTATCACATTATTCAAAGAGAAGCGTACAGTAGAAGCTTGGGGTGTTACATTCTCCCCTCCTTCAAATAATTTCATCCTCGAAATTTCTAGAATACTTATCACATGAAAAGAATCGGGTGGTTCTTCATCATAAGTTCCTCGGGTTCCCACGTTGCCTCTTCCATCTTATGGTTTCTCCACAAAACTTTTACCAGACGCGTCGTCCGGTTTCTCAGTACTTATTCTCTCGTATCAAGAATCCTAACAGGCTCTTCACAATAAGAAAGATCGGGTTCCAGTTCTAATTCCTCATAGGTGAGTACATGCGTTGGGTCAGGCATGTATTTCCTCAACAGATATAAGTGGAACACATCGTGAACTTTGGAGAGACTTGGCGGCATTGCCAATCGGTAAGCCACAGCCCAAATTTGTTCTAGAATTTCGAATGGTCCGATGTACCTGGGGCTCAATTTACCTTTCATACCAAAACGTATGACTCCCTTCCATGGTGATATCTTTAGGAAAACATGATCACCGACTTGAAATTCCAAAACCTTCCTTCGATTATCGGCATAGATCATCTGCCTACTTTGAGCTGCTTTGATGTGATTTTGGATTACCTTCACCTTTACACCGTTTCCTCCACCAGTTCTGGACCGACAAATTTTCTTTCACCGACGTCATCCCAACATGTTGGTGTACGACATCTCTTTCTGTATAACGTTTCATATGCTGCCATCTGAATACCCGAATGGAAGCTATTGTTATAGGAAAATTCTACCAGTGGTAAATATTGATCCCACATACCCTGAAAGTCAACTGAGCAAGATCTCAACATGTCTTCTAAGGTCTGAATAGTCCGTTATGATTTTCCGTCTGTCTAGGGGTGGTAAGCAATGCTCAAATGAAGTTCAGTATCCAAGGATTTCTGAATACTTTTCAAAAATATTGAAGTAAAACAGGGATCATGATCAGAAACAATCGATAGGGGTACTCCATGAAGTCTCACAACTTCATTAATATATAGTCTTGCTAGACGTTCCAGGGGTAGATCTTCTCTTATAGCAAGAAAATGTGCTGACTTGGTAAGGCGATCAACAATAACCCATATTGCATCGTTCCTTCTAGGAGTCTTTGGTAGCCCCATGACAAAGTCCATTGTAATATTGTCCCATTTCCACTTCGAAATGGGAAGAGGTTGCATGACTCCTCCAGGCTGTTGCCTTCCAGCTTTCACTTGTTGACAAACCATACATCTTGACACAAAATCAGCAATCTCCCTCTGCATGTTGTCCCACCAAAATTGTTCCTTCAAATCTCTATACATTTTGGTTCTCCCAGGGTGTATAGAGAAATTGGAACTATGAGCATCATCCAAAAATTCCCTTTTTATATCAGGTATATCGGGAACACAAAGTCTCTTCCCGAATTTCAAAATTCCATCTTCATACACAATGTCTCTCAATCTCCCATCATTCGCAGCTTTAATATTCTTTTGAAATTCTTCATCATCGGTCTGAGAACTCTTAATCCTTTCTAGTAAAGATGGTTTGGCAACCATTTGAAAAAGCATTGATGTTCCACCTTCCCTGGTTATTCCCATGTCCATCTTGATTAGATCCATGAAAATTGGATCCCTTTCAATTCTCATATTGTTCAAAACTCCATGGTCTTTTCTACTCAAAGAATCTGCCACCTTGTTTGCTTTCCCCGGGTGGTAGTGTATCGTACAATCATAATCCTTGAGTAATTCAAGCCATCTCCTTTGCCTCATGTTGAGTTCTTTTTGTGAGAAAATATACTTCAAACTCTTGTGATCAGTATAAATCTCACATTTTTCACCATAGAGGTAGTGCCTCTATATCTTCAAAGGAAAGATTACAACTGCTAACTCGAGATCATGAGTAGGATAGTTTTGTTCATGAATTTTCAACTGTCGTGATGCATAGGCAATAACTCTATCATTCTGCATAAGGACACAACCAAGTCCTTTCTTTGATGCATCACTATAAATAACGAACCCATCATTCCCCGATGGTAGAGTCAATATAGGAGCATTGACTAATCTTCTCTTCAGTTCTTCGAAAAATTCTTCACACTCTTTTGTCAAAACAAATTTAACCCCTTTACGTGTGAGCTTCGTTAATGGGTTAGCCAATCGGGAAAAATTCTGGACGAAACGTCGATAATAACCTGCCAAACCAATAAAACTACGTACCTCAGTTATACTCGTAGGTGCTGGCCATTCTTAGATTACCTTGGTCTTATAAGGATCAACAGAGATTCCATCTTTAGAGACAATATGGCCAAGAAAAGAAATCTCCTGAAGCCAGAATTCACACTTGCTAAACTTCCCATATAATACATGCCTCCTCAGAGTCTTCAAGATAATGCGCAAGTGATTTTCATGATCTTCGTAGGTTTTGGAGTATACCAAGATATCATCAATAAATACCACCACAAATTCATCGAGATACTCCTTGAAAACTCTATTCATCAGATCCATGAATACAGAGGGTGCATTAGTCAATCCAAACGGCATTATAGTAAACTTGTAATGCCCGTACCTGGTTCGAAATGCTTTATTCGGAATGTCTTCTTCCCGCATTTACCAAAAGATGGATATTCAACCTTTCCCTTCTTCCCCTTATTTCCATTCCCAGATTGATCAGCAGGTCTCTTCTTCTCTTTCTTTTCTTTAAAGTCATAAGACTTAGAGAATTCCTTTTCGGTCTTGATAGCACATGAGACAATGTCTTCGTACGACGAAAAGGATTGTGAGACTAATGCTCGACGAAGAAATGGTTTTAACCCATCAAAGAAACGATCAATCTTACTTCTTGGGTTACGTATATAATCTCCAGCATACCTTGCTAACCTTGTAAAGTTAGCCTCATACTTTGTGACATTCTCATCCTCCTTTTGTCTTAGACTCAGAAATTGCCTTTCCATATCTGCTCGATGGTCACGAGGAAAGTATTTTTCCAAAAAACAGATATTTGAACTCCCTCCATTCCAAATTTGATTCTTCATCATCTTCCTTCGTATTTTGAATCAATGACCACCATTGATCAGCATCTCCAGTGAGGCGGTAAACTGCCATGATAACTTTTTCCCTTTCACTACTTCCCAAAGCCTGAAATATTTTCTCTAGGGAATTTATCCATTGCTCAGCTACTAAGGGATTTGTACTCCCATTGAACGTTGGTGGTTGTTGCCTCATGAATCGATCTAACATTGATCCTCCACGCTGTGGATCAGGGTGCTCCATACGGGTAAGGTTATTATTCATAACCTGAGTAAGTTGTCCCAGTATAGTGATTAGTTGATCGGCACCAGTTGCATCACCAGCCCCACTATAATTATCTTGAGTAGGAGGGAAATCCCTACATGGAGTACGTGAATTGATACGGTTTCCATTTCTTCCACTAGGCACCATTTCTAAACAATGGCATAAACTATATCAGTTTATGAATCAAAATACATAATCCCATACTTATAAAACACTTAACATAAATTGAACTATTTATGGATATAATCCATAATCATAAAAATGTTTTCTTTAAGGAGTTATATACTCATAAACCCTTCATAATGATTTTTATAGAAAATGAGAGTTATCCTAAGCATATCCCCCGGGAGTGTCGTAACCAAAAGTGCAGCAAGGCCCGTTGTCGTGCACCAGTTCCCGTTCGAGTCTATCTCAAAGTAGTGTTTTCGGGTTTTACCCCTAGGTACATCTGTGCCATAGCCGCCTCTACCTTCTCGTATCCAGATAGAGATGTATTTCTCGGAAAACTCACAAAATCTCTATAAAACCAAAATTCTAGGATGTTCTTCTATACTAATCCTCAAATTTCTTCTTAGGTCTACGTGCTCTAATCATAGTTTATCTAAATATAGCTTCCATGGTTTGTACTAAACTTTCTCTGATACCAACTGTAACGCCCCGACCCTAGTTACTCAAAGTCGGTGCATTATTACATAACATTGGAAAGATCACAAGAAAGATAAAATCTCGAAAGACCGATTGGTTTAGTAGCCTTGGAAACACTAGATATATTCATAAGTTTTACATTACATCATAAAATGAAAAACTACTCCAACAACATAATGTCTCCACATTCCACACTATTATCCCCTCATAATATCCCTGCAGGTCATTCATAACTTACTTCTTCACATCCTGGGAAAAATAAAACATAGAAAAGGGGTGAGCTCAAATGCCCAGTAAGGATAACAATATAGCGGAACGTTCAAAATAAGCATAAACATTTAAGGCAATGCATTATTAAAAGAAAAGCCTTTTAAACTTGAACTTCACCATAGTATGGCAAAAGTAAAATCAAATAATGCCATTTACTTGTTCACATGGATATTCTACTAATCGAATAATCACATGCAATATCAATAACCACTTTCATAATGTTGGAATGCATAATGCCAGACTATCATAACCACATATCCAAGGCCTCGTGCCAAGACTACAAATAAGATTTTGCCAAGGCCTTATGCCAAGACACTAGTTTGTCTCATGAGACCTACCGATGCATCGAGGAGCTATAGTGGCCTCCACCCGTCACATATTAAGTCCAATGCATTCCCATATGAAAAGGTTTAAACATAACATAAACATTCGTATTAAATCTAGAATACGAAATGTCAATAATTTCACCATAAACTATGAATGGTATAAAAATAGCACATCCACAGTCAAACATATCACAAAACCTTCAATACAATATAGAAGTTTTGTATAATAAATCAACTTCAAATAAGCGTAAAATCCATCAAAGGATGTTGACATAGATGAAATCAAAACACTTCTTAGAGAAATATCTCTTTTTATTTTTGAAATCATTTAAGAGCCATATAAAATAAAACATTTTCTTTGAAAATATTCTTATAATCTTGTAAGGAAAGCTTTGAAGATTTTATAACGGCGGTAAATAACCGCATCCTCCGTATAAGTTAAAAAACATTCTTACCTTAATTCTGTCGAAAAGGTTAAAAAGGACCTTGTTTTGAAAACGACGGAAAGATTCCTTTATAAACCTCTTATAAAAATTCAAACTAGGGTATTAATGACTTTAACCCATATTCATGTAAATAATAAAAATGTTTTGAAATACATTTTTAGGAAAACATGGATGTGGATGATAAAGAGATCCCAATAGATTATTACATATAAACAACCTCGGATAATGAAGAGATTGTGAAATAACCCTTACCAATTTGGTAACTTATGAAACATACAACCCATGAAAGATGTGTCATACAATGAATATGTAAATACACATAAATTATAGTGTATTACACAAAGAATATAATTATGGGCAGTACATACACCACACAAAAGGTGATAGTGGCAATATGGCATGAATCTCACGGGAATAAGGAGTGATATGAAAACCCCTTACCTTGTACTTTTCCTTGGATGGGGTAGGTTAACCTCCTGTATAATGGTGAAATAATTGTTATTAAATTATACGAGAATCATATACATTAATATGACATCATATATGATCTTTTAATATTGATTTGATAATAATATCTTAGTATTATCGTTGTTTCGAGTGTTAACTTACTTGTTTTCTTTTTTATGTTTTGTTACGTAAGCCATGTTTTTAATGGATAGGTTGTATATTATTCATATATATAATGATATCAAGTCCTTAAACATAATTTTTAAATCATCAAATGATAATTATACTTGAATGGATATGATGGAGAATGAATCTCATCGCGTTCGTGGAGACGGTAGTCCGTACGTACGCACGAGCGACAATATCATTATTTTGATATTAAAATAATATATAAATGGATGGTATAACATATATACAGAATCATTAACATGTTATATTTATTATTTACATGAGTTACACATCATTATTATACCCATCCAAATAATATTATATTGAATAACAATTACACCACGACGTGGAGACGGTAAGCCGTACGTACGCATGTATGGTGACATGTTATTCAAAGGGTGGATAGAATACTGAATATGGTTGTACCATATTTATAATAACATCACAGTATATATATGATACTAGAGTTATTATTTTATAATGGTAACAACAAAGGAAGAAGAAGTGGAAGAAGAAATGAACTTGGAAAAGGTTGGTGAAATCATTACCTCTTCTTCGGGTTCTTCCTTTTGATTTGATCAAAAGGGCTATTTAGGTTGGCTTTCTCATCAAACTAAGGCCTCTAGGTTGTAGTGAGGGAAGTTGGGAGAGTATTTGGGCAGAGTTTGTTTAAAGAAAAAGGCTTTTAAGGTGTGATGAATGAGAAGGAGGAGTGCCCTTTTATAAGAGGGGTGAGGGGCACCTTTGGAAAAGCTAGAAATATTAATTTATAATAAATTCATATTCAGTTTCTAATGACTCCAAAGATGATTATTTAAATTTTAAGGTGGGGATAGGTCGCGAACAACTCAACCAATAGAATTTATACAGGTTTGGGTACTTATATTAACCTTATCTCTAAGTATTAACTCTAAGTTAATTAGTTTCACTTTTACAATGTCTCTTTGAATTTTTAAATAATATGGTTAATAAACATTCTATATACATCCAAGAGACCCCCAAGTGGTCCATTAATGATGAACCTATCATTATATAAGTCTCTTGGCCGAACCGAAGATTTTTAGGAATTTAATATCAATTAATAATATAATATTTGTTTTAAGAACTCTTTTATGTCAATTTTGACACTATTCAATAGTTGATTTTTGTGAAACTCATAACAGATTGATTACTTAGAACAAAGTCAATTAAATAAATTCTAATATATCATATTATCCTATAAAATTAGTTTAATTCATTAAAAGTTTTATATTATATTTATTTGGGTATTTATAATGTCAATTATTTTAATTTTTCACTATTATGATAATTACTGCATCATCATTGTGTCATAAATAAATTAAATTATTTAAGGTCTAAAAATTATAAATAAAATATCATTATGTTGGAAGTATTTTTATCTTTATAATGAATATTTATAATCTAACATTTAACATATATAACCATATGTAAAAATTGTTTTACTAAAAGATATATGCTTGTGTCACTTTTGTATTCATTTTAACTTAATTAAAAAAAAGTGTCCCTATCTCCTACATGTGGCACCATGGGGTCCCAAAATCGACCCAAAGATGCCTATGGTCGAACATGTATCAACCAATAAGGCTAGGACACGTTTTAGGGTAATTTACTATTATTATAATATTATTTGTTAACCCTTATTTACCAGATTTACCCTTAACCATTGTAAATAAAATATTTACCACAGTAATTATTCAAAATGTCTAAAAATAAAAGTTACCTATTTACACAATTTGGACATCCTATTTCCAAATATGGAATCCATTTTTCTAAATTCAAAACACAGAAGTGGCATAAATTAATTTAAAATTAATTCCCGCTGTCAAAACAAAAAGCGTGTTTTTAATAGATAATAACTATCAAAAGATTGACACTTGTTTATGTTCGATTTAATTGTAAAATTATGTCCATTGACCAACATTATATTAAATGGTAAAAATATATTCTAAATATACTTTAAAACCACTCAAATTCATAATTTATCACTATTAATTATTTTGATTAAAAAAGTTGTTTTTAATTAAAATTTAGTAATTTTCACTATTCATCAAAATACTAAAGTTATCTGAAAAGTAACAAAATTTCATCTTAGGATAAATTTGATATTCTGAATCCAAAAATGAAGTCCATTTTGAAATATAAAATATATATAATTTCAAAAAGTAGGTATTACTATTCATAACGGCTAGTTTGATTGGTTATAGTGTGTTAGAACTCGGTGTTGCGTACAACACACGCTATCACATTATTCAAAGAGAAGCGTACCGTAGAAGATTGGGGTGTTACAACATCCACCTAGTTGATGTTTACATAACCCTCATCCAAAAAAAATCATCCATGTTCCATGGATCTATGAAAGATTCACAAAGCTAGAGTCCAAAACTAAGTGGATCGTGTGATGGAGGGGTCGTGATGTGACTGAGGGTTACTTGTTATCATAGTCCATAACATAAATCATATGTCATGATGTGGTTGTTGTTTATGTGATGGATAAATGTCTGAAATGATAAAATCTTTAGTATATATGCTAATCTCGATCCCAAACTAGAAAAAGTCAACTACTGTGGCTGGACACTGAGGTAGAAATAGACTCTATCAATGACCATATCAAAAGTGGTATAAACTCCAAAAATAACTCCTTATATGTCTCCCCTTGGACCTCGAAAATGGTGTAAATAGGAAGATCCTTGAGGTAGTCTACGATAACCTCTTCAATATTTAGCTTTGAAAGGATCCTCATATCCAGGGTCATATTGGTCTTCATAGGATTTGCCTGTAACCTGACACTACAAGAAAACCGTCGTTTTGCGGCGGATTTAAAAACCGCCGCAAAACGGAAAATTATTTTTATTTTTTTATTTTTTTTTTAATTTTATTCGTGGAAACCGCCGCGAAATAGCAGCGGTTTCGGTAAAACCACCGTGAAATAAAATGAAACAAATAAAAAAACGCGAGAAACGCCGAAATCACTAAAACGACCATAACTTTTGATCCGGGCGTCTGTTGAAACACCCCGACCAGTCAAATCGAAGCTCATGAAGAGATATAGAGGAACATATAATCAAAACTGTGAGACGGTCTAAGGTTTGGAAGATATTAGAGTTATAAAAAAGTTGATAAAAGTTCTCCAGCTTCAAACGGCCATAACTTTCACTCCGGGTGTCCATTTGGGCTCTACCACATATCAAATCGAAGCCAGCGAAGAGAGCTACGCACCAATTCAACAATAGTATGCTTATGTCATGGTTTTCGATCCCAAAACCCCTCCAAAGGCCTCCAAAACCCTATTTCCATCACCGGTGTCCCGTCGAACTTGTCTTTAAACAGACCTAACATTCGATCCGCATCTCAGTTCGGCCTCCTCCACCTGCCAGATCATAGCTCGTTCCATGAGCATTCAGTTTGACTGGTCGCGGCGCCCACATGCACTCCTAGATCATATGTTATGGCCTTTTTAGTGGGTATCGGCTTTGTTATGTTTTTCAATGCCTCGTTTCTAGCACCCGTTCTCCGCCATCTTTTTTTAAATGGTCATAACTTCCGATCCGTCTGTCCATTCGGACTCTTTCACCTTTCAGGTTGAAGAGCATTTCAGGATCTTTGATTTGACAGGTCGCAGATATAAAAAGGACTCTCGTATCATAAGTTATCTCCTTTAATGTGAGTCCAATGTTTTTATCTCTTTATGACCATTTTGACGGGTTTTAACGGTAGCTCCATTTATTACTGTTTATTTGGGTTTCCATTACTTGTTATCTTTATCAATGGTTTTTTATGGGTTATTATGATGATTATGTTGAATTATTAAGGAGTTTTCCAGAGTTGTCACGAGTTTTCATGCGTTCCCATTTTTTCTACTGTCTCATTCTTCATATGCTTCTCCATCCTTTTTCATGTGTTTTCATGATTTTTCCTCACTTATCATGTCTTTTCATACTTTTTCATGTGTTTCCTTTATTATTTATTATTTATTATTTATAATATACTTTAATTTATTTATTATCTATTATTTGTAACTGGTTATTTATTATTTATTATTTATTTTTTATTTTTTATATTTATTTATTAGTTATTAGTTATTATTTATTATTTATTATTTATTATTTATTATTTATTGTTTATTATTTATTATTTATTATTTATATTTATTTATTATTTTCTTATTTATTATTTATTTTTATTTATTATTTATTTTTATTTTTATTTATTATTTATTATTTATATTTATTTATTATTTATTTATTATTCATTTAATATTTATATTTATTTATTATTTATATTTATTTATTATTTATATTTATTTATTATTTATATTTATTTATTATATATTATTTATATTTATTTATTATTTATTTATTATTTATTATTTATTATTTATTTATTATTTATTATTTATTTATTATTTATTATTTATCTTTATTTATTATTTATTATTTATTATTCATATTTAGTTATTATTTATTATTTATATTTATTTATTATTTATATTTATTATTTATTATTTATATTTATTTATTATTTATATTTATTATTTATTATTTATATTTATATTTATTATTTATTTATTTTTTATTATTTATTATTTATATTTATTTATTAATAATTTTTATTTATTATTTATATTTATATTTATTATTTATATTTATTTATATTTGTTTATTATTTATTATTTATATTTATTTATTATTTATATTTATTATTTATATTTATTTATTATTTATATTTATTTATTAATTATTAATTATTTTTTATTATTTATTATTTATATTTATTTATTATTTATATTTATTATTTATTATTTATATTTATTTATTATTTATTATTTATTATTTATTATTTATATTCATTTATTATTTATTATTTATTTTTAATATTTATTTATTATTTATTATTTATTATTTATTGTTTATTATTTATTAATTATTATTTATTATTAATATTTATTTATTATTTATTATTTATTATTTATATTTATTTATTAATTATTAATTATTATTTATATTTATTTATTATTTATTATTTTCTATTTATTATTTATTATTTATTTTTATTTATTATTTATTATTTATATTTATTTATTATTTATTATTTATATTTATTTATTATTTATTTTTTATAATTATTTATTATTTATATTTATTTATTATTTATATTTATTTATTATTTATATTTATTTATTATATATTATTTATATTTATTTATTATTTATTATTTATTTATTATTTATTATTTATATTTATTTATTATTTATTATTTATTATTAATATTTATTTATTATTTATTATTTATTATTTATATTTATTTATTATTTATTATTTATTATTAATATTTATTTATTATTTATTATTTATTATTCATTATTTATATTTATTTTTTATTTATTTTTTATTTTTTATTTTTTATTTTTTATTTTTTATTTACTATTTCCTATTTATTATTTATTATTTATATTTATTTATTATTTATTATTTATTATTTATTATCTATTATTTATTATTTATTATTTATATTTAATTATATTTATTTATTATTTATTATTTTCTATTTATTATTTATTATTTATATTTATTTATTATTTATTAGTTATTATTTATTATTTATTATTTATTATTTATTATTTATATTTATTTGTTATTTATTATTTTCTATTTATTATTTATTATTTATATTTATTTATAATTTATAATTTATTATTTATTATTTATTATTTATATTTATTTATTACTTATTATTTTCTATTTATTATTTATTATTTATATTTATTTATTATTTATATTTATTTATTATTTATTATTTATTATTTATATTTATTTATTATTTATTATTTATTTATTTATTATTTATATTTATTTATTATTTATATTTATTTATTATTTATATTTATTTATTATATATTATTTATATTAATTTATTATTTCTTATTTATTTATTATTTATTATTTATTTATTAATTATTATTTATATTTATTTATTATTTATTATTTATTATTTATTATTTATATTTATTTATTATTTATTATTTATATTTATTTATTATTTATATTTATTATTTATTATTTATATTTATTAATTATTTATTATTTTTTAGTTATTATTTATTATTTATATTTATTTATTATTTATTATTTATTATTTATTATTTATTATTTATTATATAATATTTATTATTTATAATTTATTATTTATTATTCATTATTCATTATTTATTATTTATTATTTATTATTTATTATTTATTATTCATTATTTATTATTTATTATTGATTATTGATTATTTATTATTTATTATTTATTATTTATTATTTATTATTTATTATTTATTGTTTATTGTTTATTATTTATTATTTATTATTGATTATTGATTATTGATTATTTATTATTTATTGTTTATTGTTTATTATTTATTATTTATTATTTATATTTATTATTCCTTATTGATTCTTTATTATTTATTATTTATTATTTATTATTATTGAGGTTATATCTATTATTTATTTATTATTTGTTTTTTCAATTAATATATATAAGTATATTAAATTCTGTTTATTAACCACATGACGAGCTTGCTGGAGTGGTAAGTCTTTGGAAAATATACAAGAGGTTAGGGGTTCAAATCTCACCAAACGCATAATTTCTTTATATTGCATGGGTATGCATGTGCATGTGCATGTGCATAGGATGTGCATGCATGGATAAATAAAGTAAATAAAATAATATGAAATAAATAAATAAATAAAATAAATACGACATAAAATAAATAAATTAAATTAATTAAATAAAATAAATATGAAATAAAATAAATAAAATAAATAAATACGAAAAATAAATAAATAAATAAATAAATAAATATGAAAAATAAATAAATAAATAAATAAATAAATATGAAAAATAAATAAATAAAATAAAATAAATAAATAAAATAAAATAAATAAATAAATAAAATAAAATAAATAAATAAAATAAATAAATAAATAAAATAAAATAAAATAAATACATAAAATATATAAATAAATAAATATAATAAATAAATAAATAAATAAAATAAATACGAAATTAATATATAAATAAATACAAAAAATAAATATATAAATATATATATAAATAATTATATAAATTAATATATAAATAAATATATAAATAAATATACATATATATAAATATATATATATATATATATATAAAATTAAAAATAATAAAAACAAAAAAAATAAAAAAAATAAAAAAAATAAAAAAATATAATAATAAAAAAATAAAAAAACCGCCACTAAAAACCCACCACGAAACGTTCTGCGACGGTTTTGAAAACCGCCGCGAAATAGTTTTCCGACGCACGATTTAGCGGCGGTTTTTCAAAGCCGCCACCAATCGATTTAGCGGCGGTTTAAACCGCCGCGAAACGAAAAAAACCGCCGCTAAATGCCTTTTTTTCCGTATTGTGACAAGACTAACCCTATGCATTGGGTTATAGAAACCTAATATAGGGTTTGGGTGTCGGTCCTCATCACTGGAAGTTGTGGTGGTGTCGGACTGCACCTAGGTGGCTGCTGTCGTGTGGGATTTTACTAGTGTAGAATGTTTTCCGTTGGCAGTCCATGAATGCTTGGATGTGGGATATTCCTCAGATGGTGAGGATGAGGAGGAGGAAGATGTGGCGGAGGAGGGTTGTGGTTGTTTGGAGTGTTCCAGTGCTCTAGGAGTGGTGGTGTACCGCGACAGTGAGGGAGTATGTGTCGTTTCATGGGATGGAGGGAGGCGTATGGGTAGCACGACATTGAGGGAGAGGAAGATTTTAGGGCACGCGAGTGTGGGAGAGGAAGGTGGTGTGTTTGGGTGTCACGGCCATAAGGGGGAGGGAAGGGGGAGGGGAGGTGTCAATGAAAAAGGTTGTGGGTCGTGATATTACGGGTCGCGGCCTGCACTTTTTTAAAAAATTGAACCGAAATATTTCACGACGTGTACAACTTGGTCAAATTGTGAATTGAAGTGCTATTTTTTTCAGGAAAAAAAGATACCCATCATTATCATGAGGAACACAATGTGTACTTATCTATTGTTCTCCCTATTTCTTTTGTTCTTCCATCTTTGTTGTCGTTGAAACTTCTTATTCATAGTCAAAAATCCTCATCTATCATACATAAAGAGTTCCTAACCTAGGATTCCTCTCAGTCATTGTTTCATTTAAATTAAGAATCTTGAAACCTTGTATGTTTTAGTGTAACTTGAGGTTGAGGACATAACATTCATGGAAAAGTCCCTGAAAGTACTTCAACCTTTGACCATTTACATTGAATGGTGGTTCTCCATCCCTTTGAATTTGTTTTTTTCATAAGGGAAAATGTGGAAAACCTAAAAAAACCAGACTGTTGTGACATAAACATCCCTAGGAGTAGTCTTAGTCTAGAATTGAATATAAAACATATTCCCTAGAATAAAGGAAGGTCTTGTAATTCCATGGTCGTTCCATTTTTTCATTTTTCACTTGTAAATCCTTGAGTTCTCAAACCCAACTATCTTGATTTCGTTCAATGGGGTTAATTTCATTAACACTTCCTCTCCATAATTTTCTAAATCCAAATTCATATTTTTAATTTCTTAGAATGAACGATGTTCCAATTCCATAGGATGATGAGAAGGGTTACCATAAAAAAGTCTAAATGGTGGTAGTGCCTACGGTTATTTTATATATAGTCCCATATTCCCATAATTTGTCATTAAATTTTAGGCTCCAATCAATTCTACTGGTGAGGGAATTTTTTCTAATATTTTTTCACCTTTCGATTTTACATTTAAACTTTCCCCCTTGCTTGTGGGTGATAGGGGGTTCCCGGGTTGTAGAGAATGCCATATTTTTTAAGTATTTTTCATATAAGTTGATTTGATAAATGTGTGTTGTGATTAATAATGATTATCCATGGATATATAAAATGTGAAAACATGTTTTTTGATGAATTTTAAGGACTATATTTGTTCTGTAATGTGTTGTGGCTTCGGCATCAACACACATGAAAATATTTTCTTCTACAACTAGAATGTAATTCATAGGATGTGATGAGGGGAATGATCCCATAATGTCAATAACCAAGATGTCAAAAACAAAAAATTCAATAATATGGTTTTCCTAATCACATTTCTTTTACTGATGTTCCTTATTCATTGAAATCTATCACATTTATGAAAAACTTTCTTAGCATCATGATATAATAGGGGAAAAAGTATACTTTCTAGGATCGTTTCCAATGTATGCTCTTGTCATTGATTGACTCTAGTTGGTGATGTGTGTAAAATTTCAATCACATTTTGCATCTCTTTCTATAAGATGCAGCGTCACAAAAGGCTATCGAAACAACGCATGAAAAGAAACCCTTCGTAGTAAAAGTAGTGTTTGGAATCAGACAGAAATTTCATATGCTATTGTTATGAGAGGTCATGATGGAGATATCATATGGAAAGATAGTGGGTCATGATTAAGAACCAAATATGGGCTTTGACACTTCAAAATGTATCATTATGAAAATAAACATCAATATCAGTCTAACTATCTTTTTAATAATGGTCAGGGGTAATTGTGAGAGGTGGTCAGCACTGACATATTCTGTCCCTTTGGATTTCATGATTAAGACGTAGAATTCTTGAATCAAATGAATCCAGCATAACAATCTCGATTTTTCAGCTTTCTTGTTCATCAAGTATCGAAGGTCGACATGGTATGTATAGATGATGACTTCAGATGGAATGAGGTATAAACGAAACTTTTCAAAGAAATTTCGGAAATGTAAGAGCTCCTTCTCTGTAGTCATATAATTTATTTATGATTCATTAAATGTGTGGTTGGAATAATAGTTTGGGAATAATATGTTATCAATAAATTTTCCGAGCATAGCTCCTACAACAAGGTTGCTGGAATCTCATATAATCTCAAACCCATTTCCTAGTATAGTGCAATGACATCCAAAGACATAGTCATTTTATTTTTCAGGGTTGTAAAACCTTATTGTCAGTCCCCATTGAATTAAAAAGGAATGCACTTTGATAATAAGTGTGTCAATATACACAAGACTTTGGAATAATTATTTACGAAGGGTATATACAATCCAACATTCCCAAGGAAACTTTTGATCCCTTTTCCAGATGAGGGTTCTGGAATATCCTTGACGACCTTAATATTTGCATGATCAACATCAATGCATTATTTATGGATTTTGAGTCCCAACAAAATTCCACCTTGCACCATAAAGTGACATTTTTTCCAATTCAGCACTGGGATTTTCACCTCACAGCATTGGAGAACTAGTTCTAGATTACTTAGACTGATATCAAATGATCTTCTATATATGGAGAAATCATCCTTGAATATTTTTAGAAATTCATTACACATATCATTTAATATGTGTGTCATGAATCTTTCTAATGTTACTAGTGTGTTGCACATAATGAATGACATGTGTTTACAAACAAAAGTACTAAAGGGATAGGTGAAGGTAGTTTTGGGCTAATCATCAGGGCCAACTGCAATTTGATTTTAACCTGAATAGATATCCAATAAATAGTATAAATTATGTCATACAAGACTCTCAATCATTTGATCCATTAAATTTATGGGAAAATGATCTTTCTTTATTGTTTCATTCAAACATATTTAATCATCGCAAACTCTTCATCCTATGATGGTGTGTGCAGAAATGAGTTCATTATGACATGTCTTTTCAATAGTGAGTCCTCCATTTTTCAAAACGACTTGAGGGGACTCACACATTTACTATCTGAGAAAGGAAATATTATTCTAGAATCCATAAGCATCATCACTTCCTTCTTGAAACCTACTTAATTGGAATCATAAGCCGCCTCTAAGGTTTTCTGTTTATTTTTTCATCTTTTTTAAGTAAAATTGTTTGTGTGCACTCTGAAGGATTGATTCCCTTAATATTTTCCACCCCCATGAAATTTATTTCTTGTGTCTTTTTAGAACATTAACTATTTTTGCCTTCCTAATCCTGAGATATTTCAGCATTGATAATGAAGGGTAAAGATAATGACTCTCCTAAGTATGTGTACTTTGATGTACTTTGTAAAGTTTTCATGTCCAACTTGGTTGGATAAATTATGGATGGGATAAATGGCAGTATAATGTCTCTGGTAAGTGGTTCAATAAATTTGACTTCTTCTAATTCATAGTCTTCTTCATTTTATAAACCCGAATCATCGGTCTCTTCCTTGATATCCTTGTACTCCTCTTGTTTCTTAGTAATATAGATAGCCTGAAATTCAACCATATCATATATATGTTGTGTACCCTTTATCATCTTAAGCACTACATGTTCTTCTCTGACTCTGAAGATGAGAGGTATTTTATTAACATCAATAAATGGATTCCCTTTTAATAATAAGAGTATTATAATAATTATAGGGACATCTTTTTCTCTTATTTGGCTAATAATATAATGTCTTTTGGAAAAATTAATTACCTAACATTAACTAGAAATTTGATGGACTTTGTGTGGTGGTGTCTTTACTTCCTCCAACGTGAATCAAATTTGAATTTTTAATTTTTCCTAAGATTCACCAAATACTAAGATGATGTGTAGTGGGAGTACATGGTTAAATCCATAGGGACACTACTGTTTATTCTTTTAGACGATTTGGTTTCTAAACTTCTAATATGGACCTTTATTGAAATATTTTGTTTCGGAGTTCGGTCTATGTTCTATTTTGGGATGACTATAAATGATAAACGAGTGGTCGGGATCAAGTCAGGTATCTGGGTGAAAGATTCCTTTTAATTATAACATTGGAAATATCCTACTTCTTAGTCTACAATGAAAATAGGGGTTACTATTTGACTTTGGTCTTAGAATCCAGGTCCTACATTGGAAGTAGCTATTCCATGTTTAGGAGGTAGCGACAAAAAAGGTGCATTATGTTTGGATTTTTGAGTAGAATGTATCTAGTGTGAGTGGTCATAGTTTATTCTACTCCAATTAGGATAAAGTCATTTGTATGGTCGTCCTGTGGTAATGGAAGTTCACACAAATGGGACAGATCAGGGGTTCACTCCATAGTTACTAATTCAATTAGGCTTTACTAGTTTAGATTAAAAGGTATATTTAATTATGCAGATACATTGAGAGTAATAACTAGCCCTATGAAATTTAGCCACTCATTAGGGATAGTGGAACAGTAAAGTAAACTAGGTAATTCATGATTAACAGATTTATAAAGGAATACATTATAGGATGATGAAGAGAAAACATGTATAAGAGAATTATGAATTAAAGTAATTTACTTACTTGAGATAAAAATCCTTATTGAAATTTATGTGTGGAATGTGAAAACGAAGTTGTTGAAGAAAGTAAGCTACAGGGATCATGAATTGGACGAAATGTGAAAAAACTATGAAGAAATTGTGTTCAAAAGGGAAAAGTGAAAGAATGGATCATAGGGAATCAAGAGAGGAGAAGGAAGTTCTCTTTCTACAACTTTTAATGCTCTACTGATCTATTACTTATATAAGCGTTTTTGGTCATGATGTATACCTATAGTACATGAATTGTACCCTCGATATGTGTCACTTTCCTTCGGATATCTATAATGGAATTCAGTTCTCATAGATAAGAATTTTGACTAGGTACAAAATGTGTAGATGTGTTTCATGATGTGTATTCCAGTGTGGTAGTTTTTTGTGTGGAATACTCACATATTTCTCACCACCCAGTTTGACTGATGTCACAATGTGGCTAGTCAGGAAATGACGTGTAGTATATTTTTCCATCAAGCATGGTGGTCCCAACATGGCTTTGTGGCTTGGGTTATGATGTGATCCATAAGTACACGACATTTATTGCATCATCACGACATGTACATGGCCGATTTTTTATTTTTAGGCCTTTTTTCCTTGAAAACCTATGAAGTTTTTTCCTGTAAAATTATACACATTCCACATTCATTATCAAATAAATAAATGAAAGAATATGAATTGATTATGTAAAATATATATATTAAATGAGGATTATGAAAAATTTCCGAGAACCTCCATGGTTTATATTAGGTGAGACTATGATAAGGGAGTTTTGAGTTTTCTAAGGAACTCTATTAGAGTAAGCTTGTGGAAGGTGTGCTAGATGGTACATAGGTAGTCAAGATCATTGAAAATATAGAGAGAATTGATGTCTCAGGGTTTGAAATATTTTTGGAACTCTACACTGATCTAATTATTACATCACACACTCAAAGATTCTCTAGTTTTGTGGTTAATTTTTGAATAAACAACACTTATAAGTCCCCTCCTAACTTAATTAATCTTCTTCATTAAGTCAATAAGGTGACAAAGAATAAAATGACTTTTGTAATTATAGTGAACAAATGGAAATGGAAGGTGAAGATATCCAAGACAAAAGAATTGTTACTCCCTTTAAAAAGGGAAATAGCAAGAGGGAGAAAATGGAGAAGGGTGAATTCTATTTCACATGTGGTAAGAAGAGCCAATAAAATAAAAACAACCCCCCACCAAAGAATAAAGCGAAAACATTAGGTGCAGTAGTTATCGGGTGAAATTTATCTATTTCTAAAAATTTGGTAGTATATATATCCTATGGTTATCAAATATGTATTCAAAAATGATAACCAAGAATATTTATAAATATTGACTAATGGGAGTTAGATCAATTAGGAGCCACCATATCAAAACATGCAGTTGTATCTATCGGTTTCTACCACCACATGTTGTCAACTGAAATGAGCTTAGATTCAAATGGTTTTTATTGAGTTCTATACATTAACAAAAACATTATTCATGTAACCATACTTGATACATATTGGGTTATTTTCATGTTTGAATTTTTTTGGCCTATTCTATAAGGATAACACATTTTATGGTAATGAAAATTTATATAACGAACTTTTTGTGATATATTACCATAACCAAGAAATTGAAATCGATAACAAAACTACTTCACATTACTCATACCACTATTAAAATTATCATCCTTGACTAGGTCATGTAAACAAACATTCTTGGATAAATTAAATAAATGGAAATATAGATTCTTTTTTTCTAAAACCACATAGGGTATGTACAACATGTTTAAAATAAAAAATGGGTGAATCTCCATTTAATCAAAAAGGTGAAAATTCTAATGATCTTATTGAATTAGTTGAAACCAATGTGAGTGGACCTTTTACTATCGATGTAAAGGGTGTTTACTCAAAATTTATAACTTTTACTAATGATTTTATTGTAAATTGATATGACTAATTGATGAGGTATAACTTACATTACTTTGATTAAATCATTTAATAAATTAATAAAGTTGAGAACTATATTTGAAAAATGACTAGGAGACTATGATTATACTATTATGGATAATATATCAATCTATACATCATTGATTATTTATGGGTGTATGAGATTATATCCCAAATCACTCCCTCTTATGAACCTCAGTGGAATGGTCATCGACACGCCTTTTTTTACACGGAGGAGAAAATATATTAGAGAAAATGCCACAAGTAGTAGAGAATAAAAGGGATTCAAATTACTCACACAAGTAGATCATGTGAAGACCCCACCTATATTCCAAGAGGCTCACATGGGACCAACCTACACATTCTGAAATGAGAATCCAATAACATAATTAGGGTATTGTGGGAAGTACTTGTGCGAATGATATAATTTTTCTAGGGTCTTAATTTTTTCAAATAAATTGAACCATCAGTCTCCTTATTTGACATTACGGGAAGAAAAATAGATGGTTTTAATCACTACTCACTTAAGTCTCTCACCCATGTTCTCTAAACAATCAAGAAGTAGCCTAAGCCTAAAAAAGAAGATAAAATTAGCAATGATCAATTAATTGAGGTCCCTCAATGTATAATAATTTTAAGAACAATAAGATAAACCACACTAATTTATATATTGTTGGGATAAGGTCTCTTCCCTAGCTCTAATGTTAATCACCAATCTTTAAAAGATTCCTGAGGAGACCCTTGGAGGTTTGAGAAAGCCTTGGCCTATGTACTTTTTTCTCGGTTGTTCATCTTTGAAGAGGCATCTAATGATTTCCTAGATCCTCCTAGCATGATATATCTCCATATTGATTAGTTCCACCCTACATGAGGCATCTTTAGATCACCTAGGTCTACCCTAGATGAATCACCTTCATATCACCCATTCCTTACCTTGTAGAAGAACCTTTAACTCACCCAGGTCCTATTTAGGTTAGGGCCCACTCAACTCGCCCAGGTACCACTTGGGAGAAGTAATCTTTAACACACCCATGCCTCAACAGGTAAATATAACATTTGATCCCTATTTAATATAACCAATGGAAAGTCACCACTTTAGTTTTATTGCTTTTCAAAAGCAGACAAAGCCAAGATCTTCCAAAAATCATCAAGATATGCATGATCAAAGAATAGGGAACACCAGCGTGTCCTATTGATTATACATTACCATGGTAATAGAAGTAAAATATTTTACTTATATAATAGGTTGGATCCTAAAAAATTTCATAATTATACATTCCTATTGTAATGAGTATCATAACCTTAGGGATGATGAAATATAGTTTCTCAGACCGAGCAACGACTATTGTTTCCTGAAATGCGAAAAGAATTGAGATGTATCCATATGGATATGTAATCCAAAACCCTGGGGTTTGAAAAATAGGAAGGATATGGTCACCCATAATCCCCACCTCTCTATCTGACTTCTTCACCGCAAATTAATCATTATTTACCAGCGAACGAGGAGAAAATGTTTCCTTCAATAATCCATCAAAGATTAAGCCCCTAGTATTTCTTGTCAGGAATTCCCTCACCTTATATTTACACATATTTATCAACCTATGGTCTAATGAAATTTTTAGAATTTCTAGATCATCTACATCCTCTTGTTTCTCAAACCAAGATATACTCATGGGGCATAGTGGTTCGTGATGATAATGTCATTAGAAAAATAAAATTCGACATTGGTCTTCCTACTAAGTGTAATATCTAACAACATGTTACCATACTATTAAAGGGATATATTCCTTGTGATAAAAAACCTATAAAAGTTCATATTATTGATCAATAAAACATTGTTATCCTCAATAGGTGTAATCTCAAATCATTATAAACTATGTGGGATTTGATTCTTATCTAAACGGGATATGTAAGAAGCCTCTTTATGGTTAAAACCCAGCACCCAAAGCCTCCTTCAGGACCAAACAATGTAACCAAAACTCTCCCTTCTCTATTTGATATGTATTAAGAGTAAAGTAATATCTAACTTAGGAGGTTATATCCCTTCCAGGGCCCCATGTCGTTTTGGCATATGTCCCACACCATCCTTCTCAAGGATACATCCTCGTAGATTTCCTAGCTGAATGACATTAAACTAATTACTATGGTCCTCATCACATGACCGTAAAAAGTTTGAAGCATCCCGTTAAGAGGCACCAACTACATAGTTCTTAATTCATTTAACAAGGATACGTATGAGTCCCTTATCATGAGAATTATCTCAATAACAAAACAACTATTGTATTACTAGATGATGATAAATTATAGATCACCCCACTACATGTATTAAAACAAGCTTCATAATTATAACTAGAATAACAACTTCTAATTTGTATACAAATGGTACCATAGATTGTCAACGTCAGATAATTAAATATATATCCAACGATGAAAATCTATTATTCATTCATATGATTCTAAATACAATAAATTATAAAACAATATTATTAATATTATGGTGATCTACTCTACAAATGGTGTTTAAGAAATGATTCAAGAATACATCTTAAATATATAAGAGAGGACCATAATATTAAATAATTCCTAAAATAGATGTGATGAGATTGATAACCCATCCTATTGACCTATGTGATTCTATAAGTGTAGTTGAAACCATTCCCCAATGACCACCTTCATTTGGTATGTATATTCTTGAAACATCATGAATAGGGAAATTTTTGGGTGTTTCTAGTACCATTAATAAACCACATTGGAAACTTTCTGAAAGGGATATACAAATAAAAGGATTGAATAGTGTAATGAATTTTTCCTCCACAAATATAAAATACATTTAAAACACACTTTATTTTACACATGAAACAAAAATGGAGAACCCAATGTGAACCTTGCATTTGCAGAAGAATTAATATTTACACACATCAGGCCATTTTGTTCTCACTTATACAAATGAAACAAAAAATGGTGTACCCAATGTGAATATAATAACAAAAATGACCATGTCACCCACATATCAATCCACATTAACACTATCTTAAAATTAATGTAGATTAATCATGAGTTTGAAATAATCAATAATATTTATATTAATTTATTGAGATGCATATTTGATGAGTTTCTCTTGTTTGTGTTTTCTATGAATCGTAGGAACTCTCATTATAAATCCATTAAATCTAACTATAATCATTCCAACTAGCCCAAACATATGCATTCCCTACTGCACAAGTGGGATCCTCATAAAATTATAGGACACTATCACATTCCCAACATCTTTAGTTCCAGTTATCAAATGTGATGACCAGGGAGTACCAAATCAATGTTACTATCTCTATCCTGGAATCCATGCACAAAGAACATCGGGATATGAATCCCCACCAACAATCTATAAATATATATATTAATGAGTAGAATAAAGAAGCACTAGTGTCCATTTAAAACCATTTCCGAAGCCTCTCCACAAAATGAAGAAACAAATTATGGCCTTATATTAAGAATTTGTATCAAGATGTCACTGAAGTAATCATCCGGGAAATATAGGGGGTTTCTGTCACGACCCGCCCTCGGGGTCCGTGCCGTGACTACCCCAAGCCCGCCTTCCATAGGCCAGGGGCTGGCGACTAGCACCAAGGCATAAATCCCAGTAAAAAGGGAAGGCATTGCCTTTGATAAGTAAACAAATACCACAGAGTAAGCAAGCAGAAAGTAAACACTAAACAAAAACAGAGTACTACTGAAAGTGCGGAAAAGTAAATGGGCCAGTATACAAACCCAAACTGAAAGTAAAGTACAACTCGAAAGGGAAAACAGCAACTGAAAAGTAAAAGCCGCTACTCCGAGTTGTCCACTGGAAATCCCACCTGAAGGGTGGGTACAGATAGCTCCTCTGCTCCACGGGTCCCGCCGTCTGCTCCATGTACGTCCCGCCCAGTGGTCCACCTCCGGGTACCGTCCCGCTGTGCAAGCCTCAGCTAAGGTCAACGCTGTCCGTCGTCTGCAACCAACACAACGTAGTGCGGGAAAAGCCCGTGCAGGGGTGAGTATAAGCTACTCAGTAGGGACCCCGAGACCCCTGAAGGTCTCTCAAAATCCACAAAGGATAAACCACGAAGAAAATAACAATCACGAAGTAACAACCGACACTGCTTAGGTATATGCCCATACATATACCTATGTCATCAATTCAAATACGCTCCAACCTCCGAGTCCAAGTACAACTCAGTCCACACAGGATAGTAAACGTATTCCACACAGGAAAGCAAAACGTAATCCACACAGGATTGCACAACACAATCCACACAGGAAAGCAATAGGATTCAGCTCACACAGGTATACTTCTTCAAAGGACGATAAAGATGATCACTGATCCATCTAAGTCGTCGGACCCACGAAGAATCGATAGGTAACTAACCCCCGCAGAAGACCCACACAGGATCGGGCTCACACAGAACCTGTAGGCGCTGGCTCACACAGAACCGCTGAGCGCAAGGACCCACACAGGATCGGGCCCACACAGGACCTGTAGCACTGATCCACGAAGGATCGCTGAGTGTTGTAGTCATCGTCGTCGAATCCACACAGGATCTCTGTACTGTCGTCGTCGAATCCACACAGGATCTCTGTACTGTCGTCGTCGCAGTCACAGTAGCAGTAGTAGTCGTAACAGTCGCAGCCAGCACTAAGGTTCCCGCACACAGCTAGCTCGTTCGGAGGGTCCGCTCCACGAGCCGAGAGGCTGATACATCAACTGTCACAAATACTAGAGTTGATGTATCCAAAAGTTCTGTATCGTCAACAGGAACTCAACGCAACAGACGGCGCGTCGATCGGACGCCCGGTCTGAGAGTTATTGGCATTTTCATCTCCGGGGCCCGGTTGGTTTTTAAGGAAAAACCAACCCGACCATACTCCACCTGCGTCCAAACCTCGGGCGGAGTATGCCAAAAGATCCGTCTCACTAAGAGGAACACAACGCGACTGACGGCGCGTCAATCGGACGTTCGTAGCTCAAGATATGAGCGTTTCCGCTCCGAAAGCCCGGTTGGTTTCGTGAACGAACCAACCCGGCCGAACTCAAAGTAATCCGAAACCTTGAGTGCGATATATCAAAACGACCGTCTCGATCCAAGGATCGCGTTTCCGCAGACGGTTCGTCATTCGGAGGTCCGAGGCTCAAGTTATGGGCCAAAAACCAAATCTGGTTCGAAACGGGGGGGTCCGGGTCCGGGCTGACCCGGCCCGACCCCCCCTGGGGCGGCGGCGGCGGCCGGTGGCGGCACGGCGGCCTGGCGGCGCGGCGGCGCGGCGGCGCAGCGGGCCGCGGCGGCCTGGCGCCGCGAGGGGCCGCACGCGGGGGCTAAGCCCCGCGGTTTTTGAGGGGCGGCGCGGCCTTTGTGCCGCGCCGTTTTTTTTTAAAACACGCCCCCCCCCCCCACGTGGGGGGCCTGAATTGAGCGGATCCGGGGGGCCGGCTGCCCCCCTCCTTGAAAGTACCGCCCCCCCCCCCTCATAATGAGGGGGTTTTTTATGAGGGCCGGGGGATTAATTCCCCCGGTTTTAACGGCATCCGGCCGGCCAGCTGGCCGGCCGGTTTTCTCCAACGGGACCGGAATTTCCGGTCCCCTCTTCGGCTTCCGACGCCGGCGGCCCGGCCGCCGGTCTTCTCTTCCGCCGCGGCCCGGAACCGGCCGCGGTCTTCTCGTCCCGCCGCGGCCCGGAACCGGCCGCGGTCTCCTCGTCCCGCCGCGGCCCGGAACCGGCCGCGATGTTCGTCGTCCGGCGCGGTGCGACGGCACCGCGCCCCTTTCGCCGTGCCATGATTCCTTTCAACGCGGCGCGACGGCGTCGCGTTCTTGAAGATTTTTCCTTGGCGTAGCGCGACGGCGCCGCGTAAAATATTTACACGATCAACCGCGTGGTGCGACGGCACCACGCCACTTGCTTCCACCCGCAAGAATAAACAAGAACGATGGAGGGGGGTTCGGCCGTGTTCGTGCGGTCCCCCCCCCCTCACGTTAAAATAATAACGCAACTTAAAATAAATCAGGCCTCACGTTAATCTTGCTAAAATCATGATCAAGAATAAAATAAGGAAACCAAAAAGAATTCGACAACCCCTACTTCGGGTATAAGATCGAAGACTTGACAACGTCCCGCGGAAGACAACGTCGCGGTGGTCGGGCGTCGCGGTCGTCGTTCGTCAATCCGTTGACGAAGAGATATGCCCGAAGAGTTACGTCGTTGGCGAATCTTCGTATGCCGATGAAGAAGGTCCGAGGAGGAAGCGGTGTCCCCTTTCGTTGACACGGTAAACGAAGAAGAGCGGAGCGGCGTTCTTTGTCGGAAATTGAGCGTTCCTCGTCAAGTCTTGAGGAAAGTCAAATAATAAAGAAAACAACGAACTCAAGAACCTCTACCTCGATAGTCGCACGTTGACGTAGTCGTGGAATATCATTGTCGATTCCTTTGACGTCGGAGGAAGAGTCTTTGTCGATGGCGTTCGTCGCGGAAAACCGTCGCGGAAGAGATGACGTGGAAGAAGTACGTCGCGTCGCGGATGGACCGTGTTCTTCGGCGGAGAAGTTCTTCGTTGAAGAACGACGTTCTTCGCGTTCTTCGTTGAGTTTGAAGAAGAAGGAGAGCTCTCCACCTCTCAAGAAGAAAAACCAATAACCCAAAATAAAATAAGCTACACCTTATTTTATTTTCACTTTGCCAACCTTTCAAAATTCAAAAGTTGAATTCAATACATTAATTAAATCTAGAGTTGACAAAATTAAGTGAAGAGATAGGTTGGCAAGAATTAAAGTAGGGGAGAGTTACATAATTAAGAGGGGGTTTAGAGGGGTTAAGCAAGTTGAGAGAATTTGAAAGGATTAGGGGTTCGTGTGGGCCCCACCACACTTAATCCTCCCAAGGGAGGTTAAGTGGGTGTGGGTCCCACTTCCAACCCCCTTTGGTAGGTTTTCAACAAGTTAAAATAAAATTTGTTCTATACAAATTTTATTTAATCTCAAACTAAAAACCCCTAAAAAATAACTTTCAACCGCAACAAACGCAACTCCCGAAAAGGTCTCTTTAAGCGAATATCGGCGCTGCGAGTTCATCGGTGCCCTCGGATTTCAATTCCGAGCACCGGATCAAAAGTTAGGAATTCCCGCTCGTTCGTTCACTGAACGTACCCGAGCCAAACTTCGGAAATTAATTCCGGGCACTCCGGGCCTCGGAATCAGGTGCCGTCTGAAACCGCGCTCTTGTAAAATTCTAAAGAAAAATTAAGAAAAAAAATTCCTTTGAATTTTACGGGTCTTTACAGTTTCACCAAGGGTCTCCCGTTAGCCATCTTTGACATCAATTCCATGTGAAAAAAATTGCTCGATAGGATGAGGTAAACACCCGACGAGCTCCAAATCAGGTCATTCATGATTTTTAACTTTGGGTAGCCTATCGAGGGTAGAAATCAAACAATCAGGGACATGTTCACGTCCTTGTCCTTGATAAATAATCCCACCAAAAAAAATGATGTGATTTTTGAGAAAATATAAATTTTGACTAGTGAACCTCAAACCTACCTGCATTGTTTGGAAGCAACCAAAGGCACCCATCTATAAAACACAATGGAAGATAAAAAATAAATTTAAATCCTTAATCATGTATATCAAATATGACAAAATGATTTTGAATCACTTTAACATAGAATATTTTATGTTTTAGAAGAAAACTATGGGCAGAACCATATCTCCACCCCTACACATGATGACTGTAAGTATATACCAATAAGAAATGTAGTAATGGAGAATTCTTACATCCCAAATCCAACTATAGAATGTAAATATATCCAATTTTGTCTATTTATGTAACCCAACATATCATGACAATGATGAAACGGTAGATAGAAATCCCTGACCACCTCCTAAAAACCTACCAAGATATAATGTCGACATCAGTAGTTGTTGAAGGGAAGACACAAAACCCCTCCCCTATAATTGGGGTGACTTATCAACATAATTAAAGGGTCACTCTGTAGTATACACATATATCTAATGCCTTCCAATTAGGTCATTAAAAAAATAACATGATAAATGGACCACAAGATCATGCACATATCGCAATTCCAACTGGAGTACATTGGGCCAACCCAGTGGACACTCTAAGGAATACATATATCACTTTCAAAATTATAAAAATATATCAAAAAATAATAGAAACGAAATAAATGATACTAAAAAAGGACCCCTTATTTGAAGTAATCTATCCACAATAGGCATCCCCAGTTGACCACATGAGATCATAAAAAAATAATCCTCACCAAAGGAAATTAGAAAATAAAGGGCTAGTCTATGATCCCTCTACTCTCAATGACTGAATTAATGAATCCATTATAAATTTAACAAAAATAGCTTAGTATCCTACTCATTCATTATCGAATTGTGAATACAATAACAAGAATTGTGAAGGTCATCCTTGCATCTTTTCTTCCTTCAGTTCCAAAGGGCCTCCCTAGATATTTTACCATTATTTCATACTTCATGTCCACAATTCGATCAATCACAAGATCTCATCTCATAATAAAAAACATGGTAGCCCTCTTAATGGGTAGAAGAAAAAATCGAAATACGGACCTCCCATTTCTATATTCCACACTAAAGTTCCTCCCCATGGTATAGATTGAATAAATTATCCTTTCAGTTGGACTTCAATATGTCATTATTGTCTTCCCCATGTTGGAATCCAGAACAAAGGCCCCCCTAAAATGACACTTATTTTTGTTAAAAAGGTCTTCCCTTTTCTAATTCTACAATGATAACTCCCTCATAACATGTGGTTCTTTGGAAAATGATTTCAATGATTCTTAATACCTCATCATTGATATGTGATATTATCTTTCAGCCAAAATACATACCAAAGAAAAAAATCATTCTTTAAACCAACTTTAGATCACCTACCTTCTAATATGATAGAGTAAATCCCTCCATACCCTTTTGTTTATAATAAAACAAAGTGGAAACATACACTTTTTAAGATCATTTTGTAAAACCTCTTAAAATAGAAGAAAAAGACATATTTCTCATGAGGAGATATTTTGATAAAGATAATATACCCATCATGTTCCGTCTTATATCATATCAAGAATACAATATTCTATAGACATTATTGAAAGAATATGTGAATGAAATACCCCTAAATTTATCAACTACTCTTCATCAACTAGAAACAAAATTATTTTATTATTTTGAATATCCAAATCATGTCAAGGTAATGAAATTTATATGTCACCAATTCAACATGGAAGAACTTCTATCTATGAAATACTATGATTTGGAAAATAAAGGGATCCTTTTAATGTGCATGTATCAATGTTTTAAAAGAGTTTTGTTAGCTAATCACTAATTTCCTATACATTGTTTATATCAGGGGATGGGGTGAACACGCAAAATTGTATATCACCACACCTTCCTATCAAAAAATCCTTCCTAGGTGATTTCATGGCATTCCATTTAGATTTACTGACCTTGATAATGATTCTCTGATCACAATAGATGGAATTTAAATAAATAAAATCTTTCTAAATGATTTTAACAAACCGTTGGGAATGTTTTACCCCAAATAGAATCACTCCCAGAATCCCTCCATCCGCCCGATTGCATCCATAAACCTAATCGATGTCAACGCTCTCTCTTCACCCCAAGGTTTCTCTCGATGCTCTCTCTACAATCAGGTAATTCTTTGATTCTACACTTCCAATTAGTAAGTTGATTGTCTTGCATCTATTTTTTTTTTATCAATTTTGATTTCTCTTATTTGAGATCCGCTTGGTCTTATTATATTTCTATTTCTCCTGTCAAGTTCCCTTACCACAAGAACCTTTTGTAAGAGCTGATCATGAGAGTGAGGTTTTATATTATTTAATGTGATGGGGTCCCTGGGTAGAAGTCCCTTCTAGTTTAATCATTTATATTTGTATAGTAAGTCATTCTAGTGTTCCATGTGTACAGTGAAAACCCATTTGAGGTATTAAATAATTGTGATTCTATTATTTGTTGGTTATGTTATCTCAATTTTGAGTGGTATTGGTTGTATAATAAATCTAATTATATGGGGGATTTCATGTACAGTGTAGTAAAAATATTATTCATCGATTTAATGTATAATGTGATTACTTATTTCGTTGATTTGTATTATTTATCTTGTTGTATCTATTGATAAATATAAGATGTTGTCTTAGTGTGGTTTTTTTGGTATACTTTTTGTAGTGACACCTCTTCATAAGAAGATATATGGTGTCATCCTTAGTTTTTTTATTCATGTATTACATGGAATCTGTTTGAAAGGGATAATGGTCTAAGTGACTCTTTGGGGTTATATTATTGAGTGGGTTGGGTAAGTTGGAAATTGTTATGTGAGTTCCCTGTGGCCTATAGGGTATGGCTACAACCTAGAGGGGTGTTATGCTGGGATGTGGATGAGGTTGGCTGATGAGATTAGCCATATATCGATTATGTCCTATAGGATTGAGTATAACAATAGGATATTTATGAGTTATAGGGTATTCATTGGGTGGTATGGTAAATGGTCGGACGGGATAAGAAAATTGATGATGATTTTCTTATAAATATTTCACTTAAGAGGGGGTGTGGGCTATCCCGAGAGTGAGGGGAGTTATATACTGCCCCCCGCCCCCCTTAGAAACCCCCTAGAAACCACCCCACCCCTAGTCAACACCCACCCCATGCACACCCCCACTCCCATGGATAGCCCCCTGAACAACACCAACCCCCTTGGATAGCCCCCACCAACCCTAGATAGCCACCCCTAGACACCACACCACCCCACCCCCTTGGACAGTCACCCTGGACACCCCCCCCCCCGGACACCCCTCGGACAACCCAACCCCATTGGAAAACCCCCCTCCCCCTAGAAACCACCCCACCCCTGGACACCCCCACCCCCTCGACACCCCCACCCCTTGGACAACCCTCCCACCCCCTGGACAACCCTCCCAATAAGTGTAGTTTGATTTGTTTTCTATTTTCGTTTTACAATTCAACTTTCATGATTATATTAATTAGCATGATTTGAAGTCTTCATAGCCACTCATTTTAGGTGTTTTTCCTTTTTTAGTGGGGTGATACGGAACTTTGTGAGGAATTTAGTTTGGGTGTTATAAAATGTAATACCCTTTAAAATATTTCAATTTTTTAGCATCCATAACTTATTTAAAAACTCTCCTCACACATTCTGCATCTTTCATGAAATGCCATCACTTTGTAATATCTTGAACAATGTTTTATTAGGTCTATTGTGTCTTCTTGGTATGTGATAAATGAAGAAATTACAAAACACATCTCACCTCAAATTTGGGCACACATAATTGAATTAAATAATATATCTTTACATTGTTTTAATAGTTCACTACATCAACAAGAAACTCCTTCTTTTATCATTTACTTAAATATATTTTCAATTAACTTAAATATTATTGAATTTATTATGAAGAAATGACTTATAACAATTCTTTTTAAAGAATGGATAGAATTTGGATGTATCAAACCAATCACATCTCAATTTATTTTCAAAACAATTTGATGAGATTTTTAGATTTTTCATTTCTCAATGCTTCGGATAGTAGTCGCATACACTGCCCATGTTCCAATTTTGTTGGTAGACCATAGTTGAGCCATGAATAAGTAAGATACCATATATCCAAATATGGTTTCCAAGAAAACAACTACATGTGGTATCAAAAAGGGGAGAAAATGAAATCTCAATTTCCTGATGATTGAAATGAAAGGACTGGATTGGAAAATTCATTAGATGACCAGTTTTTGTTATTAGTCATCATGAAAAAAGAAAATATTTCAACTCAGTAAGACTTAGATATGAGGACAGATGATGCATCTAATTAAAATGATGATATTATCAGTGTGAAAAAATTGATTGATGCTGCCACGAATCCAATATATCGATAGTGCGAGAAAATGAAAAAGATGGAATTTTTAATCTGATTGTTTCATGGGAAAACTATGTATGGGATTTCCAATACAAAAATCGATTTCATTCTTAACTTCTTGAAGGATTTACTTTCAGATGATGCAGATATTCACTCAAACCACTATATAGAATAGAATTTAGTTGAGGAAGATGAATTTTCAAGAAACCAAATTCATACTTCCCAGAACGATTGCTATTTATTCGGGGAGGAAACTGTTCAACGAAATGATTGTTTAAAATGTGGCACATCGAGAAGGAAGTCAAAATCTGATGGAACGCCATCCCTTATGCCACAGAAAGTAATGTGGAACTTTCTACTGATCCCCAGACACCAGAATCTTTTAATGTATGAAGAAATAACAATAAAAATGAGATGGCATGATACCGAGAGAAATAAGACTACTGATGAGTTGGTTCACCCTGAAGATGGATTTTCAAGGTAGAGATTTGATTCTCAATATCCTGATTTTGAAGATGACCTGCATAATGTAATGTTGGATCTTTCATGCGACGGTTTTAATTCATCTGGGAAGATTCGTACTTTTCAAAACACATGGCCAGTTTTATACACATTTATAATCTTCCCCGTGGTTTTGTATGAAAAAACCATTCACTTTAATGAGTATAATCATATCTGTCCCTTCTGATCCCGACATTGATATTGACATAAACAAGAAACCTTTAATAAAAGAGTTGAAACTTATTTGGGAAGTGGGTGTACACACATACGATGCATATTCGAATGATATATTCCAGATGCATGTTGCACTTATGTCGACAATCAATGATTTTCTAGATTATGCAATGATATCTGGATGGATCACAAAGGGAAACTATCATTTACTATTTGTATGAAGAATACACGATCCAAAAGACTGGAACATCAATGTAGTTTTAGTTTTATGGGACATCGATGATTCTTGCAAATGGACCATCCATATAGAAATAATCGTCAAAGACTTGATAATACCATTGAGGCCGATGATCCACCTCACCGTATGTCTGGAACTGATGTTCTTAATTAATTGAAAGATTTCATTTTTTTATTCAGAAAGAGACAAATGAAATCTGGAAAGAGAAAGAATGTTTCCACTAAAACATGATACAATTGGAGGAAGAGGATTATCATTTTTTATTTTCCTTATTGGTCAACTAATTTATTACCTCATTTCATATACATAATTCACATTGAAAAGAATATAAGTGAAATGTTGCATTCTATACGTATAAATGTTATGGGAATGACAAAATATGATTTACGGTCTCAGCGTGACTTGGTGGATTGGAGAATTAGACCAGAATTGCATAATGTGTGTATTAGAGAAAATAAATGGAATGTTCCATGTACTTATTATGTGATGACACCTATGGAAAAAAAGGAAGTAATACAGACTATTAGAGTTCATGATGGCTATTCAAGCAATATATCTAAACAGGTCAATAGAAGATGGTAGAAGCTAAAATATTTGAAGACTCATGATTATCATGTTCTTCTGTATGAGTTGATTCCAATAGAAATCCATCATCTTTTTCCAACAATTTAAGGGGTGACTGTTATTCAGTTGTTCCTTTTGTTTAGAGATATTTGTGCTAAGAATTTTTCCAAGTATTTCTTGAAAAAAATGTTGAAATATTCGCCATTAATTTTGTGTGAGGTGGATAAAATATTTCCTCAATAATTTTTATGTCCGAAACTGGAATCATCTTCAAGGTTCTATCGTGAATAGTTACTTGGCCCAAGAAAGTATGGATTTATGCTCAATAAATTTGAATAATATTACTACAAGAATAAACAGAACAATGAGAAATAAAGAAGAATAATATGAGAAAATTGAACCCAGTTTTCCATCATTTCCTCAAACAGGTGGAATTCCTAGATCCTATACATTGAATACATTAAGCCTTGAAGAACGGGAGATGGCATATCTCACAGTTTTGTTCAATTGTGATTTTATCAATGACTACACCAGATAACTATATTGAATATGTATATCTTATATATATATATATATCTGTTAAACTATTCATATTTTTTATCTATAGGGAACATTAAACATTGATAAATAGAAAGCATCATTCTTTATCTTTGAGAAGGTGGGAGACTTTGCATAGTAAGGGGTTTTATTCTTGGTTAAAATTGAAGGTAAAAATATTATTATTTAAAATAATTAAATCAATATTTATTTATGTTTAATATTCATTTATATTGCAGGTATTGAGTTTTCCTACTGACTCTGTCACTAAAGAAATAATAGCTTTGGTTTTTGGTCTTAATATCATGGTTCATGACTGTAAATCAATTGTTATCAATGGGTACAAATTTATTGTCACTGAATGAGAAAAAAACAAGAACACAACAAGATGGTGTTATGGTTACTGCCACAACAGAATGTCATGACAGTGCATCAGATAGTAGACTGCGATATGAAAATATGGGTATTTATGGATTCATTGAAAAAATAATAATGTTGGATTATTACTCTCATGGATGAGTCACTATGAGGAAATGTCATTGGTTTGATTCGATGACAAAATATGGCACATTTATTGATGATTTTGGTTTTTGATTAATTAATATGACTCAAACTCTTTCTACCGAAGTACCATATGTATTGGCATCAATGGATAAACAAATTTTTTATGTCAAGGACCAACATCGACCTGAATTCGGTGTCATAGTTGAAGTAATTCCAAGACATATTTTGACTATGGGGATGATGCAATTGACACGATCCCTAATTCCATTAGAACCAATCCATTTATTTCTTTTGATGAATCTAATAGTTCAATTTTTAGAGTTGATTCTGATCCTGATGTTGGGGTGGGAAATATATAAAATCATCCATTCATGTTCTCAATTCTTTTTTTACCTCGATTTTGGGTTGTTAAGGTTAGTTGAATTCAAATTGATTTAATATTGAAACATGATCATCAACATAAGCTAAATAAATTAAATTTTTCCTTAATTATGAGAGTTATTTTCTACTTATAAATCTGGTACAATCAATGTTCCTTGATTTTAATAGACTGATGACACTTTTTAAATAATCATCCTACAAAAAATTAAATTTCATTATTACAAATTGTACTATTTATTTACTTCATTATATATTTGTTCAAGATCACCTAAAACAATGGTAAGTTAAATTATCCATGAATCCCCATATTCCCTCGCATTTATTTTGTTTTCAGGGTTACACATTAGTAACCATGTTCTATTTACTTCTATATTTGTTTTAAAATGCATAAAAATGAAACCAATTTAAGAGAGGTGACAGAATCGTATTATGGACAACAATCGTTGCATGACCGAGTTGGGAATTCCACCACTAGTTCTTGCAGTGAGTATTTTATTTCACATATATTTATTTAAATTATATTTAATTTAATGTGATTAATAATTTTAAAAAAGTATTTCATGATTCATCTATTAAGAGAATGTCATTTGAGGAGCAGCCTATTAGTGGTCCCAGTACTGGGGGTGTTCGTATGAGGGGGGGGGGGGTACGTGAGCTAGATGATCTGGTCGACATACCCGATTAGACCCTTCCCCTCCCACTGACATACCATCTATCCCACATTCTGATCCCAGTCTTCCTTTAGGGACACAAGATATATTTAGGCCTCCCATGTTTTCACCACACTATACATTTGACCCTCCTAACCCATCTATATCATATCTGATGATGATTCCTACTCCCCATCTAGAATTTTTCCATCCATCCTTGTCATCATCATTTACTACTTCCTCCATCTCGCTGGGCTTCTATATCCCATCTTCTTCACCTACTGCTCCACCAATGTTTGTCCCTACGGAGCATACATTAGGACCCACTCCATCTCTACAGGTTGTTCCTTTAGTTTCTACGGATCCAACGACGCCCATTGATCCGACTATCACAGGTATACTTATACAACCCTAACAAATTGTTACACCATTATTTATTTTCATTATAACATGTCTTGATAAATATGTTTTCTCTTTCATAACAGATATATCTACTGATAGGAGGTGGGGGCGGGGTCGTACATGCATGCATTTAGTGTAAGACGGCCACACTCAATTGATGGTGGAATACAATGAAGATAGTCATATAATTGAAAAATCAGGGTAGCAATGTCAGAGTTTTTTGGCGACGCTTGCCAAATACTCTCACATCATTCATGTATACCCGTTATCATAGAGACAGCTACCAAATAATGTCAAGGATAAATCCTTGGCAGAGATATGGGTAAAAAATATGTTGTATTTAATTCAATATATTAATTTTTGTATTTATGTTAATTAATATTTTGGTTTCAGTTTTTTTTAATTTCCCCGATGGTGAGGGTACACGGCCATCATGACAAAAGGATTTAGGCTAGCTTTGGAGAGCTTATAATCATGAGTTGTACTTTGGATGGCATGATACAGTTGGCACTGTGTTAGAGGAACTCCTTTTCCTGGTTGAAAGTCCATTAGAACAGTACCTACATATGATTACTCATTGAGAGACTAGCCAATATACAGTATTAATCAAATTATAATTATTTAAATTTGAATTTTCATGTTTTTTGTTAATACTAATTATTGAAGTTTATTTAGGATGCATCTTCTAGAAATAAAAAAAATCATTGATGATAAGAAATACGTCCACACATTGGTATGTACTACGATGTGAGATAATGAGATACAATAGGTATGATAGTTTATAAAATTTTCTTGCAACTTGAACTTTCTATTGCTTCCTCTATAATTTATTCGACTTCTAAAGTTGTTATATAATTTTAGTTATGCAATTACTATGTTTTTTTGGAATCATAATTGTAATTATGGTTTTCCATATTCAATGTCATTGGTGAGAAAACAATTTAATATAAAAGGACGTGTTCCGTGAGAAAAACTATTTTGCTCGAGTAGAAAGAAGAAAGATGGAAGTGCGGTTAATGAACCAAATCAGCAGTAGATTGTAATTTTTAATTTGTAGATTTGAAATTTTAATCTCTATTATTAAACTTAATAATATATTTATATTTGTAAAATGCTTCTTTAGTGGCATTTGATTCCCATGAACCTAAGAATTTTTGGCCAAACGATCACTTACATAAAGTTTTGGGAAATGATCACCCTGGTAGAGTACGTTGCCGACACGGGAAGAGTATAGTTCCAAAGAGGTATTGGCCCTCCCCAGGTATGATTTTAGAGCCAATGAGTTTTATATAATTAAGGAACAAGAAGAACATACTGAAAAAGGGCCACAGAGATGGCAGAATAGTCTGTTAGGGGAACCACTGCATGTATAAAACTGATGGAAGTTTTACGTCCAACGCTTCCACCAGAGGCCAACCCTACTTGAGATGAATATATGTCATCGATGCGTTTTATATATGGTGCACCAGGTGGTATTTCTAGTGGTGTTCGAGATGATGGTGATGAGTAGGCCGAGGTGGAGGAGGAGGAGGGAGAGGAGGAGGCCGAGGCGGAGGAGGAGGAGTAGGGTGAGGAGGTGGCTGAGGCGGAGGAGGAGGCCAAGGAGGAGGCCGAGGTAGAGGAGGTGGGAGATGAGGAAGATGAGGCTGAATATTAGGGTGAGGAGAAGGTTGGGGAGGATTATGGGGATGAAGATGAGCACAAGGGTGAGGGTGATGATGACGGTGATGATAGTGATAGTGATAAGGGACAGATCGATACATTACATTTTTTACTTATATTATTGACCTTTTATGTTTATTGATTTATTGTTCCTGAATATATGTGTGATTATGTAGGTCGCATTATCAATATTTTTTTATCTATTTTAATGAAATATAAATTTTTTAGTGGAATTTAGAAAATTGATGGTCTGATTAGGAGTTGATATATTGAAATTATTTTTTTAACCTTGAAATAATTTTCTTATAAAATATGTAAATACCATCCCATGTGTCCGAGATAGCCCCCCCCCCACACCCTCCTCCCTGGACCACGAACAGCCCCCAGAAAACCCCCCAGAAAGACCCCTTGGACAGCCCCTGGATAGCCCCTCCACCCTCCTCCCTTGTAACACCCCGAGCTTCCATGATACGCTTCTCATTCAATAATGCAATAGCTTGCATTGTACGCAACTTCGAGTTCTATAACACCGCGACTAATCAAAGTTGCCGTTATGAATAGTAATAACCACTTTTTAAAATTATAGAAATTTTATATTTCAAAATGGACTTCATTTTTGGATTCGGAATATCGAAATTAGCCTATGTTGAATTTTTGGTATTTTTCTAAGAACTTCTAATTTTTTATGAATAGTGAAAAATACTTAAAAAATTTTTTTTTAATAAAAATAATTTATAGTGATAAATTATAATATTTAGTGGTTTTAAATTATAATTAGAATATATTTTTACCATTTTATCCAATGGTGGTCATTATAATTAATTTAACATTGAAATTGGACATAAACAATTGCCAATCTTTTGATATAAATTGTTTCTTAAAACACGCTATTTGTTGTGACAGCGGGAATTAATTATAAAATTAATTAATGAAACTTATATGTTTGGAATTTTGTAAAATAGACATCATTTTTGAATTCGGAATATCAATTATAGCTTAGGGTGAAATTTTGGCATTGTTCTGAAAAACTTCAATTTTTGATGAATAGTGAAACCACTAAGTGGTAGTTAAATAACTGATTTTTCGTTTAAATGAAATATTACCACTTCTGTGATTTGATTTTCAAAAATCCGACATACATGGTTGTCATTAAGAAGTAAAATGTGGTTCAATGAGATAAAAAAAATTTTTTGGTGAATAGTAACTTTTAAGTTCTTAATCGCGATTAGAGGTAATTAGTGTAGTTTAAGGTAAAAATAATGTTTTAATAATATGAAATGAGCTTGACACTTGTCCTACTCCTATTGGATGAGACATGGCATACCAAGACAACCCATGGGTAAACTTGTGGACCCCATGGAGCCACATTGGTTGGAAAATGACATTAATATATATATATTTAATGTTAAAATTAAATTGACACAAACATGAGTTGTTTTACTAAAATAGTTTTTAAGTGGGGTTACACAAGTCCACATTTTGATTATAAATATTCATTAGAAAGCTAAAAATATTTCCTACATCATATTAGTTTTTTATAATTTTTAGACATTAAATAAATTAAATTAATTATGACATCATGATGATGGATCGATGACCTCATTATTTAACGATTTAAATAAAATGGAAAGGTAATGTAAAATCCAAAGAGTACACTTGTCAAAAACCTATTGGATGAGTATATTTAGAACCATTATCATATTATACTTTAATTATATAAGTTTGGGACCTCTAAAATTCGAAAATAATTTTATAATAAAGTGACTTTTCTTTACTTTCCAAGAGTGCCCTCCTCTCCACTTATAAAAGGCCCCCACCTCTCCCACCTCATTTACAATTTCAAGCCATTTGGCTCGGCCAACCTCTTCCCAAATACTCTCCCAACTTCCCCCTCATACTCCTAGAAGCCTCACTTTGGGCAGAACGCTTCCCAAGGAAGCCTTTGGCTCAAATCAAAAAGAGTTACCCAATTTTGAGGTAATGTCTTCTCTAATGTTGTTTTGTTTTATTTTTCTTCTCCAACCCCCTAAACTCTTTTTATTAATTTCTTTTATTACAAAACCAGTATCCTAAATATACTAGGATGTTTTTATAAGAAGTATTCGAGATACACTTACACACACCTACATCTAATGGTTAAAGAACATACGGTTTCTGTGGATGGCGAATTTCTGCCTCACGAAACGATGATTGTTCAACACCCATATAACACCTTCAATGGTGGCCATTAAGATGTCAATATTATTATATATGATATATAATATGTTTAGGTTTTACTTATGCTTCTTTATTTCTCATTTATGTCATACTTTATGATTTCCATTATGGGTAAAATGTGATAATTTCATTTTAGGATGTGCGGACTACCGCCCCCTCAAAGTGATTTGAATCGTTAATGCCATATGTGGGATGTATAAAGGATGGAATAATGGTATTATACACTATGTTATACTGGAATTATATTATACATTTATATCATTATGATTTCGTTCCATTAAATATGAAATTGAAATGAAAGGAGCGTTCATGTGTACGTACGGCTTACCATCTCCATGAACGATGCATTTCATTTCTTACCTCTAAATGTTACGTAATATTATAAATGAATGTATATACTGGATATATAAGATATATATGACATCTAAATCATGAATATAATTCTGGAGATAATGGATATTCTACCACATAAACAACTTGTAATTATAAGAAGTTTATTATTGACTCAAGTACCAAAGATCGACAAAACGACCGTTATTAACTTAAATAATTACATAATGTTCATAACATGGTAATAAGTGATATAAAAGGAATAATGAACATGAAAAAGGTTCTTAAGTAAATAGAAATTAACTCTAGTTTATTATTCAGGAGGTTAAAGAACGGTCGAGTCAGGACAAGACGCAAGGTAAGGGAAATTCTTAACCCAATTTCTATTCTTTGGGTTAATCTCCTACTTTCAAATTATTTCATGATATTATTATGTCATATCATGTATTTGTACTTTATTTATGTGTAATTATAGTGAATACACATAATAGATATATTTTATTTACAAAATGATCTTTGTAGGGGAAATTCTTAACCCAATTTCTATTCTTTGGGTTAATCTCCAACTTTCAAATTATTTAATGATATTATTATGTCATATATTGTATTTGTACTTTATTTATGTGTAATTATAGTGAATACACATAATAGATATATTTTATTTACAAAATGATCTTTGTAAGGGAATTTCTTAACCTAATTTCCATTCTTTGGGTTAATCTCCTACTTTTAAATTATGTCATGATATTATTATGTCCTATCTTGTATATGTACTTTGTTTATGTGTACTTATAGTGAATACACATAATATATCTATTTTATTTCAAAAATGATCTTTGTAAGGACTTCATCTCAATCTCCTTTCATTGAGGAATATTTCGTTTTATACACAACTTTATTTTATACGGTTTATAAACCCCTTTGACTTTTACATTTATTCAAAAGGTTTTCTTTTATAATTATGTGATTTTTAAATGATTTCAAAAAAGAGATATTTCTCTCCAATATATGAAAATCCAGTGCAAATGTATACATACTTAACGCAAGCTTAAAAATGTTTTCAGAAAACCCGACTCTCGAGTGTGGTAGACAGGAAGGGATTGGGCGTGGACCCATCATGTCCTGTAATTAGTCGAGCAGTCTCAGAATTAGTTATTTTGTTTTCAGAAGCTTGCATAATGTTTTCAGAAAAACACTGGAGTATATTTGAGCAATTTTAAACATAATTATCTTCTAAAAAAATTGTATTGGTAGGTCTCATGAGACAACTAGACGTGGAATTGGCCGAGGCCCTTTCCCAATTTGATTTATGGTTTTGGCCGAGGCCTTAATCATTTTAGACGTCTTGGCCGAGGCCTTGACAAAATGTTTTAGAATGTCCGACATTATACATTCCCTCATTATGAAAGTGGTTATTGATCTTTCATGTGATTATTCGTCTAGTAGAATATCCATGTGAGTAAGTAAGTGGCATTATTTGATTTTACTTTTTCCATATTATGCTGAAGTTCATGTTTAATAAGGCTTTTGTTTAGTTATACATTTCCTTAAATGTTTATGTTTATTTATGAAAGCTTCCGCAATATTGTTATCCTTACTGAGCATCTGAGCTCACCCCTTTCAATGTTTTAATATTTTCCAGGATGTGAAGAAGTATTTTATGAATGACCTGCAGGGATAGTCAGAAGATGGTATGAGTGTGGACTATGGAGACTTTGCTATTTTAGATTTTCAATTTATGATGTAATGTAACATTTATGAATGTATCTAGTGTTTCCAAGGCTACTAAACAAATAGGTCTTTCGAGACATGATATTTTGTGATCATGCCAATGTTACGAAGTAATGAACCAACACTGGGTAGGTGGGGTCGGGGCGTTACAGTTGGTATCAGAGGAAGTTTAGTACAAACCATGGAACCTAGATTTAGACAAACACTGATTAGAAAACCTAGACCTAATATGAACTTTGAGGATTAGTATAGAAGAACTTCCTAAAATTTCGGTATTGTAGAGATTTTGTGAGTTTTCCGAGCAATAAATCCCTGTCTGGATACGAGCAGGTAGAGGCGGCTCTGGCAGAGATGTACCTAGGGGTAAAACCCGAAAACACCGCTTTGAGCTAGACTCGAACAGGAACTGGTACACGACAACGGGCCTTGTTGCACTCTTGGTTACTACACTCCCGGGGGATATGCTTAGGATAATTCTCATTTTATTTACAAACCACTATGAAGGGTTATGAGTATATACTTCCTCAAAGAAAACATTTCTTTTTCTGATTATTGATTATATCCATAAATAGTTCAATTTATGTAAAGTGTTTTAAAAGTATGGAATTATGTATTTTGATTCATAAACTAATCTAGTTTATGCCATTGTTTAGAAATGGCGCCTAGTGGAAGGAATGGAAACCGTATCAATGCACGAACTCCGTGTAGGGATTTCCCTCCTGCTCAAGATAATTATTGTGGATCTGGAGATACAACTGGTGCTGATCAACTTATTACCATACTGGGACAACTCACTCAGGTTATGAATAATAACCTTACTCGTATGGAGCACCCTGATACGCAATGTGGAGGATCAATGCTAGACCGTTTCATGAGGCAAAAACCACCAACCTTCAATGGGAGTACAAATCCTATAGTAGCTGAGCAATGGATAAATTCCTTAGAGAAAATATTCCATGCCTTGGGGAGTAGTGAAAGGGAGAAGGTTGTCATGGCAGTTTACCGCCTCACTGGAGATGTCGATCAGTGGTGGTCGCTGATTCAAAACAAAAAGGAAGATGATGACGTATCGAATATGGAATGGAGGGAGTTCAAAGAGCTTTTCTTAGAAAAATACTTTCCTCGTGACCATCGAGCAGATATGGAAAGGCAATTTCTGAGTCTGAGGCAGAAGGAGGATGAGAATGTCGCAAAGTATGAGGCTAACTTTACAAGGTTAGCGAGGCATGCTGCCGATTATATACATAACCCAAGGAGTAAGATTGATCGTTTCTTTGATGGGTTAAAACCATTTCTCCATCGAGCTTTAGTATCACAATCCTTCTCATCATACGAAGATATTGTCTCGTGTGCTATCAAGACAGAAAAGGAATTCTCTAAGTCTTATGACAACAAAGTAAAGCAAGAGAAGAAGAGAACTGTGGAACAAGAGACAGATAAAGGGAAAAAGGGAAAGAAGTATTTTCCATTATGTGATAATTGTGGGAAGAATCACCCTGGTACTTGCCTAAAAGGAATGGGAGTTTGTTATAAATGTGGAGAAAAGGGTCACCAGGCTCATGATTGCAAGGGAAAGAAAGAGGCCATCAATGTTGAAAGCTAAAATTGTAGGGAAATGGGGCATTATGAAAATGAATGTCCTAAGCGTCAAGGAAACATACCTCAGAAAAGGCCAAGGGATCAAGGACAATCTTATGATGTTACTACAGTTGAAGCAGAATAACTAATGTATTGGTGCTTTTGGACTCATGGATTATATTCTGGTTATAAGAATAATGTGATATATATAAAGATTGTACTACAATACTTTTTGATTTCAGTAAGGTTTTAATATGATTAAGGTAATCATATTTTTAGTATGTGACAATAAGAGAAACTTTTCTTTGTTTGGGGAATCTGATGTTATAATTGATTTTAGAATTTAGAGACCTTTTAGAGAAAGTCTGGACGGAGGTATTTTGGATAACTATTAAGGTTGGAGTGGATTAATTTGATCTTTGGATAGTATTGTTTATGGTTAAAAAATTTATGAAGATTATTTTTGGAATATTATGATACTATAATTTTAGGAAAAGGACAACCTGCAGGGTGGGGCATAACCCGTCGCGTCGGACAAAGCTGCAGGAATCGAACCCACAATCAAAGTGCGACAGGCCTTTATTTCCTACCACTAGCCTACAGGAAGTCCCTGTTTATTACAAAATAATTTTACTAATCTAAATGGTATGTTTTAACATTTGGAACCTTATACAATTAAGATAAATAGAATATTTTTGAGTTTTGTTACCATTTGGAGTAAAAGTTGGGTCTGTGGTAAAAATTTACTAACGAATGAAAGTATACATAACAAGTATGTATATTCCCTTACGATCTTAGTAAATCTCCTAAATAAATTCTTCAAAATTATAAAAGGTAACATAAAACAAAAATGTTGTCGGTTAACTTTTCCAACTGGGGATTCAATGACCGTTTAACCAATCACAAGTTTGTGATTTTCTTGTAGTTAAACCTTCTCTTAATCCTGTTTTCTATAACTCTCCATCATACCTTGATGGTTTGTTTCTCCTCCATATCCATATTTTCATAGAATCCTAGAATGGGCTATATCGGGTGACCTTTGTACTTATCTTGCTTTCTTTTAATGTTATATATTTATTAACCTTATTTCCGATGTGGATTTTCCACAAAGGTATTTTCTATTTTCAACCTTTTATTTTCAAAGAAAATTTTCAAATTGTGAGGACGTAATTTATTGAAGGAGGGGATAATGTAACACCCTGAGCTTCCATGATACGCTTCTAATTCAATAATGCAATAGCTTGCATTGTACGCAACTTCGAGTTCTATAACACCGCGACTAATCAAAGTAGCCGTTATGAATAGTATTAACCACTTTTTAAAATTATAGAAATTTTATATTTCAAAATGGACTTCATTTTTGGATTCGGAATATCGAAATTAGCCTATGTTGAATTTTTGGTATTTTTCTGAGAACTTCTAATTTTTTATGAATAGTGAAAAATACTTAAAAACAACTTTTTTAATCAAAATAATTTATAGTGATAAATTATACTATTTAGTGGTTTTAAAGTATAATTAGAATATATTTTTACCATTTTATCCAATGGTGGTCATTATAATTAATTTAACATTGAAATTGGACATAAACAATTGCCAATCTTTTGATATAAATTGTTTCTTAAAACACGCTATTTGTTGTGACAGCGGGAATTAATTATAAAATTAATTAATGAAACTTATATGTTTGGAATTTTGTAAAATAGATATCATTTTTGAATTCGTAATATCAATTATAGCTTAGGGTGAAATTTTGGCATTGTTCTGAAAAACTTCAATTTTTGATGAATAGTGAAACCACTAAGTGGTAGTTAAATAACTGATTTTTCGTTTAAATGAAATATTACCACTTCTGTGATTTGATTTTTAAAAATCCGACATACATGGTTTTCATTAAGAAGTAAAATGTGGTTCAATGAGATCAAAATAATTTTTTTGGGGAATAGTAACTTTTAAGTTCTTAATCGCGATTAGAGGTAATTAGTGTAGTTTAAGGTAAAAATAATGTTTTAATAATAAGAGATGAGATTGACACTAGTCCTACTCCTATTTTATGAGACATGGCCGACCAATACAACCCATGGGTCAACTTGGGCACCCCATGGAGCCACTTTGGTTCGAAAATGACATTAATATATATATATTTAATGTTAAAATTAAATTGACACAAACATGAGTTGTTTTACTAAAACAGTTTTTAAGTGGGGTTACACATGTCCAAATTTTGATTATAAATATTCATTAGAAAGCTAAAACGATTTACTACATCATAGTAGTTTTTTATAATTTTTAGACATTAAATAAATTAAATTAATTATGACATCATGATGATGCAGCGATGACCTCATTATTTAACGATTTAAATAAAATGGAAAGATAATGTAAAATCCAAAGCGTACACTTGTCAAAAACCTATTGGATGAGTAGATTTAGAACCATTATCATCTTATACTCGAATTATATAAGTTTGGGACCTCTAAAATCCGAAACTCATTTTATAATAAAGTGTCTTTTCTTTACTTTCCAAGAGTTCCCTCCTCTCCACTTATAAAAGGCCCCCACCTCTCCCACCTCATTTACACTTTCAAGCCATTTGGATCGGCCAAACTCTGCCCAAATACTCTCCCAACTTCCCCCTATTACTCCTAGAAGTCTCACTTTGGGCATAACTCTTCTCAAGGAAGCCTTTGGCTCAAATCAAAAAGAGTTACCCGGTTTTGAGGTAATGTCTTCTCTAATGTTGTTTTGTTTTATTTTTCTTCTCCAACCCCCTAAACTCTTTTTATTAATTTCTTTTGTAACAAAACCAGTATCCTAAATATACTAGTATGTTGTTATAAGAAGGATTCGATCTACACTTACACACACCTACATCTAATGGTTAAAGAACATACGGTTTTTGGGGATGGCGAATTTCTGCCTCACGAAACGATGATTGTTCAACACCCATATAACACCTTCAAAGGTGGCCATTAAGATGTAAATATTTTTATATATGATATATAATATTTTTATGTTTTACTTATGCTTATGTATTTCTCATTTATGGCATACTTTATGATTTCCATTATGGGTAAAACGCGATAATTTCATTTTAGGAAGTGCGGACTACCGCCCCCTCAAAGTGATTTGAATCGTTAATTCCATATGTGGGATGTATAAAGGATGGAGTAAATGGTATTATACACTATGTTATACTGGAATTATATTATACATTTATATCATTATGATTTCGTTCCATTAAATATGAAATTGAAATGAAAGTAGCGTTCATGCGTACGTACGGCTTACCGTCTCCATGAACGGTGCATTTCATTTCTTACCTCTAAATGTTATGTAATATTATAAATGAATGTATATACTGGATATATAAGATATATATGACATCTAAATCATGATTATAATTCTGGTGATAATGGATATTCTACCACATAAACAACTTGTAATTATAAGAAGTTTATTGTTGACTCAAGTACCAAAGATCGACAAAACGACCGTTATTAACATAAATAATTAAATAATGTTCATAACATGGTTATAAGTGATATAAAAGGAATAATGAACATGAAAAAGGTTCTTCAGTAAATAGAAATTAACTCTAGTTTATTATTCAGGAGGTTAAAGAACGGTCGAGTCAGGACAAGACGCAAGGTAAGGGAAATTCTTAACCCAATTTCTATTCTTTGGGTTAATCTCCTACTTTCAAATTATTTCATGATATTATTATGTCATATCTTGTATTTGTACTTTATTTATGTGTACTTATAGTGAATACACATAATTGATATATTTTATTTACAAAATGATCTTTGTAAGGGAAATTCTTAACCGAATTTCTATACTTTGGGTTAATCTCCTACTTTCAAATTATTTCATGATATTATTATGTCATATCTTGTATTTGTACATTATTTATGTGTACTTATAGTGAATACACATAATAGATATATTTTATTTACAAAATGATCTTTGTAAGGGAATTTATTAACCCAATTTCCATTCATTGGGTTAATCTCCTACTTTTAAATTATGCCATGATATTATTATGTCCTATCTTGTATTTGTACTTTCTTTATGTGTACTTATAGTGAATACACATAATAGATCTATTTTATTTCAAAAATGATCTTTGTAAGGACTTCATCTCAATCTCCTTTCATTGAGGAATATTTCGTTTTATACACAACTTTATTTTATACAGTTTATAAACCCCTTTGACTTTTACATTTATTCAAAAGGTTTTCTTTTATAATTATGTGATTTTTAAATGATTTCAGAAAAGAGATATTTCTCTCCAATATATGAAAATCCAGTGCAAATGTTTACGTACTTAACGCAAGGTTAAAAATGTTTTCAGAAAACCCAACTCTCGAGTGTGGTAGACAGGAAGGGATTGGGCGTGGACCCATCACGGCCTGTAATTAGTCGAGCAGTCTCAGAATTAGTTATTTTGTTTTCAGAAGCTTGCATAATGTTTTTAGAAAAACACATGAGTATATTTGAGCAATTTTAAACATAATTATCTTCTAAAAAAATTGTATCGGTAGGTCTCATGATACAACTAGACTTGGAATTGGCCGAGGCCCTTTCCCAATTTGATTTATGGTTTTGGCCGAGGCCTTAATCATTTTAGACGTCTTGGCCGAGGCCTTGACAAAATGTTTCAGAATGTCCGGAATTATACATTCCCTCATTATGAAAGTGGTTATTGATCTTTCATGTGATTATTCGTCTAGTAGAATATCTATGTGAGTAAGTAAGTGGCATTATTTGATTTTAATTTTTCCATATTATGTTGAAGTTCAAGTTTAATAAGGCTTTTGTTTAGTTATACATTGCCTTAAATGTTTATGTTTATTTATGAATGCTTCTGCAATATTGTTATCCTTACTGAGCATCTGAGCTCACCCCTTTCAATGTTTTAATATTTTCCAGGATGTGAAGAAGTGTTTTATGAATGACCTGCAGGGATAGTCAGAAGAGGATATGAGTGGGGACTATGGAGACTTTGTTATTTTAGATTTTCAATTTATGATGTAATGTAACATTTATGAATGTATCTTGTGTTTCCAAGGCTACTAAACTAATCGGTCTTTCGAGACTTGATCTTTTGTGATCATTCCAATGTTACGAAGTAATGCACCGACTCTGGGTAGCTGGGGTCGGGGGCGTTACATCCCTAGACCTCGGACAACCCCCTGGACAGCCCCCACTGTCCTCCCTGGACCCCAGACAGGCCCCCTCCTCCCAAGTCCCTGGACAGCCCCCCCCCCCCCCCCCACACCCTCCTCCCTGGACCCCGGACAACCCCCGAATATCCCCCGCCCTCCACCCTAGACCCTAGCAACCCCCTCCCGCATGGACCCTGGATAACCCCCACCCTCCTCCAGAGATCCCGAACAGCCCCCAGACAGCCCCCCGGACAGCCCCCAACCTCATCCATGGATCCCGGACATCCCCAATCTTCCTTGGACCCTGGACACCCCCACTGATTTTCCTAGACCCTAGACAGGCCCTAGAGAGCCCCTAGAGAGCCCCCCCCCCCCGCCCACGCCACCCTCCTCCATGGACCCCAAACAGCCCCCCACCCTCCTCCCTAAAATCCAGATATCCCCCTCCTCCCTGGACCCTGGACATCCCTCCCACCCTCCTCCCTAGACCCCGGACAGTCCCCAGATATCCCCTCGGACATCCCCATGGACAGCCCCCTAACATCCCCTGATATCCCCCCACTCTCCTCCCTTGAGACAGCCCCCACCCTCCTCGCTGGACCCTGGAGAGCCCCCCCCCCCCACCCTCTTCCCTGGACACCAGACAACCCGCCTCCCCCCTGGACCCTGGACAGCCCACCCCCACCCTCATCCCTAGACCCTGGACAACCCTCCTGACAGCCCCCCACCCTCCTCCCTGGACCACGGACAGCCCCCCCACCCTTCTCCCTGGACCATGAACAGCCCCCCGACCCAACATCCCAACACTGGGCTAGTAGCGATTCAGCATATAAAAAATATCACAACAATTTAAAAAAGTCTAAGGACCAACTACCTTGATTCTGGAGATAATTTTACTCTTTATTCAGTGTCTTGGATCCCAATCTATGCTCCCTTTAAAATGGACACCTTTTTAAGTAAAAACAACATGCATACCGAAATCTGACCAAATGTATTTAGATAGTGTTGATACTTTATCACAAGGATCCATGGGTCATTTTTGACATGTACGAGTCAAAAACACTTCAATTAGATGCATGATGTGGCCGGTACCACTCAAAGTGTCTCACTTTTCTTTAATTGGACAACATTTTAAGTGAACACAAAAACTGGTATACAGAAAAACAACCAAACACATTCAGATTATATTGATACTTTAGGAAAACAATCCATCAGTCATTTTTGATGTGTATGAGTCAACTCTGCCTCAATCTGAGGCATGGTGTGACCGGTACCACTCAAACTGTTTCAATTTTATTTGAAATGAACAATATTTTAAGGTAAAACAACAAATTTCATATGAAAAACCAACCAAATGCTTTCATATTATATTTATACTTTAGTAAAACAATCCATGGGTTATTTGTGACTTTCTCGAGTCACCCCCGCCTCAATGAGAGGCACGGTGTGGCCAGTACCACTCAAACTGTCTCACTTTTATTTGAAATGGATAGGATTTTAAGTGAAAAGAACAACATGCATTCAGAAAAATTACCAAACACTTTCATGATTGTATTGATACATTAGTAAAATTAAGCATGTGTAATTTTTGATATGTACGAGTCAACCCCGCCTCATTCAGAGGCACGGTGTGCCCGGTATCACTCAAAGTTTCCCTCTTTTGTTTAAAATGGAAACTATTTTATATAAAAATAAAATACATACCAAAAACAAACCAAACGTATTCTAATTTTGTTGATACTTTAGCTCAAGGATCCATGGGTCATTTGTGACATGTACGAGTCAACCTTGACTCAATTGGAGGCATGGTGTGGCCAGTACCACTCAATGTGTCACACCGTTATTTGAAATGGACAACATTTTAAGTGAAAACAACAACTGGCATATGGAAAATGAGTGAAATACATTTATATTGTTTTGATAATTTATGAAAATGATCCATGAGTCATATACGATGTGTACTAGTCAACACCTCCCCAATACAAAGCACGGTGTGGCCGATATCACTCAAAGTGTGTTTCTTTTGATTAAAATGGACACTCTTTTAAGTAAAAAAATGGCATATGGAAAACTGACCAATCGTATTTTTATTGTGTTAATACTTTAGCACAAGTATACATGGTTCATTGTTGACATGTAAAAGTCAACTTTGCCTCAATTCGAGGCATAGTGTGGCTGGTACCACTCAAAGTGTCTCACTTTTATTTGAATTAGACATCATTTTAAGTGAAAACAACATCTGGCATAGGGAAAACTGTCCAAATGCATTTGGATTCGATTGATACTCCAGGAAAAAAATCCATGGGTAATTTTTGATGTTTAAGAATCAACCTCGCCTCAATCTAAGGCATGGAGTGGCCGGTACTACTCAGATTGTCTTACTTTTATTCGAAATAGACAGGATTTTAAGTGAAAACAACAACTTGCGTATGGAAAACTGACCAAACGATTTCTGATTGTTTTTAAACTTTAGGAAAAAATATATGGGTTATTTTTGAGGTGTACTAGTCAACCCCGCCTCAATATGAGGAATGGTGTGGCCGGTATCACTCAAAGTGTCTCACTTTTGTTTAAAATGGACATTGTTTTAAGTAAAAACAACATACATTTGGAAAACTATCGAAACGTATTCTGATTATGTTAATACATTATCACATTGATCCATGGGTCAATTTGTACGTGTACAAGTAAACCCCGGCTCAATATGAGGCACGGTGACCAGGTACCACTCAAAGTTTATCACTTTTATTTTAAATGGACAACATTTTAAGTGAAAAAAACAACTAACATACAGAATACCAAACAAATGCAGTTTGATTCTGTTGATACTTTATGAAAATGATCTATGGGTCATTTTTTACTTTTATGAGTCATCCCTGCCTCAATCTGAGGCATGGTGTGGCCGGTACCACTCAAACTATTTCACTTTAATTTTAAATGGATATGATTTTAAGTGAAACAACAAGATGCATATAGAAAACCGAACAAACATATTCGGATTGTGTTTATACATTCGCACAAGGATCTATGGTCCAACCTCACACAATCCACTACTCATGTGAAGAACTCCTACCCCTATTCTAAAACACATGACATTTAATATGCAAATCCCATCCTTATACAGTGGGTTTAAGGACCAAACCAAAGTCCCTTTTGGAACCCAACACCAAAGACATAATTGAATATTCATACCCACTACCCAAAATGGGAATTCGTCTCAAATCACACCCCAAAGACCAAATTACAATGAGGCACATACCCCCTTATTGAAATTCAAAATTCTACGAAAAACATGTAGGCTATTCAATTAAATCATCTCATATGTCGATATGGGCCAATGATTTCCACTAACACAAAAGTAATCATTTATACATGTATACATATTCATTAGAGAAATATAAACATCCCATGCACTTCCTATAACTCATCCTAAGTATATGAACATGACCACTACCATTTTCTATCTTATGGGTATCACGATCCTTGTCCACTCTACCCGTGATTTTTTGTTGGTTTTAAGATAGTCAACCCAAGACCATGAGTAAACATCCCATGTGCTTCCAATAACATTTAGGTTTTTCTCTTCTATGTATTGGTGTTGTGGTTTGAGTGAGGAGTGAATTCTAAATTTTGAATACTGTTATAGGTGTTATTTCTTTTCAATTCCAAATTTCTAAATTATGGATGTATTGGATTCTGGTAGTATTGGTAATGAATTCTAAATTTTGAATATTTTTTAGTGTATTGGTTTCTGGATATATTGGATTTCAATTTTTTATTAGTGTTATGGGTGTTATTGCATTTTAATTATGGATGTATTGGATTATGGATTTTTCTCTTGTGTTGTGGTTTGATTGAGAAATGAAATTTAAATTTCTAAATTTCTGAATTGTGGATTAATTTTAAACATCCCATGTAGCCTTTTGGATTCTGGGTGTGTGTGTTCTTGCAGGGCATGGAGAGTAGGTTAGAGGTGGCTGCTGGCTACTACTGCTGTGGAGCTGCTGCATATGTATACCAATGGTTTTCAAAACAATTGGTATATCCTTTATATATATATATATATCATACTAACATTTTTAACAAACCATTTGTATAAACATCTTCCAATGGTTTTCAAAACCATTGTTATATCCTTTTCATGAATATTGTACACTATATACCAACAGTTCTAAAACGTTGGTATAAGGGTAACGTATACCAATGGTTTCACAAACCATTAGTATATCTCTTCCATTAACACATATACCAATGACTTACATAGAACCGTTGGTGTAACCCTATACAAACGGATTACTTGGCCACAGTTTTGGAAATCGTAGGTATATAATATAGCAATGGTTTCCAAGCCTTGACCAACGGTTCTAAACCGTTAGTAAATGGTAAAATTCTAGTAGTGCCCCTTGCCCCTAAGGGCCTAATCTTCTAGGAACTCCTGATTGGAGGTAGGTTCGGTTAGATTGGGAGGGAATTCTGGATAGGTGGATGGGGGTGGTGTAATGGTGGAGGAAGAATGTACAACTAGGGAGGGAGAATGTGAAATGGAAAATGAAGTGCGCTTAATGAATGAGAGATGGAGGTGGGATGATATTTTCACAGATTCACCAAGTCGCACTGGATATTGGTCTGGAGCTCAATGAGGGTGTGAAAGGTTGACTTTGGTGCATTTTAAGGGGTGGTGGAGGAGGTGGTGGTGGATATGGGTGTTGTTGGTGTGGTTGTATGTGGAGGTTAGGGTGGTTCTGCTAATACTGCACTTGTTGGATGATCCTGAGGTGTGGGCTCATGAAAGCTTAGGGCCCAAAAATATAAGTTTCCATCCCTCACAAAATTCCTCATCTTGTGTAGGAGCACAATATTGATCAGATACAGTGGTCCTACAGATGTGAGGGGCTTCACAACATCAAAAATGTCCAGGTAACTCGATAGGTGGGTGAGGAAAGATCCACCGATGAGCATTCCTTGTGTCTACTATTCTAGGGACCTGTAGTACTAAGTTAACTAGGAACCCATGATAATGGCTAGGCCACCCATCCCTGCTACAAGAATCATCACATCCACCTAGTTGATGCTTACATGACCCTCATACACAAAAAAACTCATCCATGTTCCATGGATCTATGCAAGATGCATAATGCTAGACTCTATAGTTGAGTGGACTGGGTGATGCATGGATCGTGATGTTACTGAGTGTCAAGGGATATCCTAGGCCATATCTTCAAGCTGATTCCATGACGTGGTTGGAGTTTATGTTATGGATAATTGTCTAAAATGAAAATATCTTTAGTATATATGCCAATCTAGATCCCAAAATCAGCAAAAGTAAACTAGTGTGGTTGGCCACCAAGGCAGAAATACAGACCATTGATGACCATCTCAAAAGTGGAAAAAACATCAAAAATAACACCCTATATGTCTCCTATTGGACCTCAAAATTGGTTTAAATGTGATGATCCTCAAGGTGGTCTATGATAACCTCTTAAATATTCTTCTAGGCAAGGATCCTCATATCAAGGGTCTTATTTTCCCTCATAGGATTTTCTTGTAACCTGATAAGATTAACCCTGTGAATACTGTTGGATAAACATAAAATAGGGTGCAGGTGTAGGTCTTCATCACTGGAAGTTGTGGTGGTGTCGGAACACACCTAGGGGCTGGTGTCGTGTGGGCTATTACTGGTGTAGAATGTTTGTCAGCGGCAGTCCGTGGATTCTTGGATTTGGAATTTTCCTCAGATGGTGAGGATGAGGAGGAGGAAGATGTGGTGGATGAGGGTTGTGGTTGTTTGGTGTGTTCCATTTCTATAGTAGGGGTGGTTTACCATGGCAGTGAGGGATCAGGCATGGTTTTATGGGATGAGGGAGGGGTATGGGTAGCACGACATTGAGGGAGAGGAATATGTTAGGGAACAAGAGTGAGGGAGAAGAAGGGGGTGTGTTTCGGTGTCACAGCCATGAGGGGGAGGGATTGGGGGAGGTGAGGTGTTAGAGTAAAAGGATAAGGGTCATGACATTACGGGTTATGACCTGAACTTTTTTTAAAATCTGAATTGAAATATTTCACGACGTGTAAAGCTTGGTCACATTTTGAATTAATTTTCAATTTCTTCGGGATAAAAAGATACCCATCATTTTCAAGAAGTACAAGACGTGTAAATAGCTATGGTTTTTACTATTTCCATTGTTCTTTCAACTTTATTGTCCATAAAAATGCATAGATATTGTCAAAAATCCTTATCTATCGTACCTAAAGAGTTCCTAACCTTGGATACCTCACAATCACTATTTCCTTTAAATTTAAGAGCTTCAATCCCTCTATGTTTTAGTGGAACATGAGGTTGAGGACATAGCCTTCATGTAATAGTTCTTTAATGTTCTTCAACCTTTTAACATTTACATTGAATGGTTTTTCTCCATCCCATTGAATATCTTTTTTTCATAAGGAATAATGTGGAAATCCTCAAAAGGACTAGACCGTTGTGACATCAACTTCCCTAAGAGTAGTCTTAGTCTATAACTTAATAAAAAAACATATTCTCTAGAATGAATAATGGTCTTGTAATTCCATGGTCATGCCATTTTTTAATTTTTTTTATTTGTAAATCCTTGAGTTCACATACACAACTCTCTTGATTTCATCCAATGGGGTTAATTTCATTAACTCTTCCTCTCCATCATTTTCTAAATCCAAATTCAAAATTGTAATTTCCCAAAACGAACGATGTTCCAAATCCACAAGAAGAAGAGAAGGGTTACCATAAACCAGTCTAAATGCGGTAGTGCCTATGGGTGTTTTATTTTCAGTCCCATATTCCAATTTTTTTCATCCAATTTTAGGCTCCAACTAGTTCTACTGGTATTGAATGTCTTTTCTAAGATTTTTTTCACCTCCTTATTTTACAATTCAACTTTCCCCCTGTTTGTGGTAGATAGGGGGTTCTTGTGTTGTAGAAAATGCAATATTTTTTAAGTATTTTTCATATTGGTCGATTTGAGAAATGTGTTTCATGATTAATAATTATTATCCATGGAAATCCACAATGTAAAAAGACATTCTTTTGAAGAATGTTCAGGACTAAATTTGTTATTTCATGTGTTGTGGCTTCGGCATCAACCCACATGGAAACATAGTATTCTACAACTATAATGTAATTTATGTGATGTTATGAGGGGAATGATACCATAAAGTCAATAACCATGACGTCAAAAAATTAAACATCAAGAATATCATTTTTGGAATCTCATTTCTTTTACTGATGTTCCCTATTCATTGAAATCTATCACATTTATGAAAAACTCCCCTAACATCATGATGCAATGAGGGCCAAAAAATATACTTTTTAGGATCATTTCCATTCTATGTTCTTGTCCTTTATTGTCTCTAGTTTGTGATGTGTGGAAAATATCAATCACATTTTTCATCTGTTTCTATAAGATGCAGCGTCGTAAAAGGCTACCGAAATGACACATGAAGTGAAACGTTTCATACTAAAAGTAGTGTTTGGAATTAGACAGAAATTTCTTGCACTGTTTTTATGAGAGGTCATGATGTAGATATCCTGTTGAAATATAGGGGGCCATATATGAGAACCAAGTATGGGTGTTGACACTAAAAAGTTTCTCATTACGAAAATAAACTTCAATATTAGTATAACTATCTTCTTTAATAATGGTCGGGGGTAATTATGAGAGGTGGTCAGCAATGAAATTTTCTGTCCCTTTTGTTACCTTGATTACAATGTCAAATTCTTGTATCAAACAAATCCATCAGAACAATCTCGATTTTTCATCTTTCGTGTTCATCAGGTATCGAAGGTCGACATGGTATGTATAGACGATGACTTTGGATAGAATGAGGTATAAATGGAACATTTCAAATAAATATACGACATCTAGGAGATCCTTATCCATAGTCATATATTTTATATAGGATTCATTCAATGTGTGGTTGGAATAATAGATTTGGAAGAATATGTTGTCAATACGTTGTCAGAGCATATCTCCTACAACAAGGTCGCTGGAATCTCCTATAATCTCAAACTCATTTTCCCAGTTTAGTGTAATGATAACAAGAGACACGATCATATTATTTTTCAGGGTTGAAAAACCTTATCAATAGTCCCCATTGAATTAAAAATGAATTTCCTTTGACAATAATTTTGTGAATGGACACTAGAAATTGGAAAAATCATTTGTGAAGGGTATATAGAATCCAACATGCCCAAGGAAACTTTTGATCCCCTTTACGGATGATGGTTCTAGAATATCCATGATGACATTGCTCTTTGTGGGATCAACCTTAATGCATTATTTAGAGATTTTGAGTCCCAAAACAATTCCCCTTTTCACCATAAAGTTAAATTTTGTCCAACTCATCACTAATATTTTCTCCTCACAGCATTGGAGAACTACTTCTAGATTACATTGACAGATATCAAATGATCTTCCATAGACGGACAAATCATCCATGAATATTTTGAGAAATTCTTCACCCATATCATTAAATATGTTTGTCATGCATCATTCGAATGTTGCAGGTGTGTTGCACATATTTAATGACATGTGTCTACACTCAAAAGTACCAAAGGGGTAGGTGAAAGTTGTTTTGGTCCAATCATCTGGTTCAACTGCAATTTGATTTTAACTTGAATAGTTATCCATGAAACTATAGAAATGATTTCATTCTAGCCTCTAAATCATTTTATCCATAAAATATAAGGGAAAATGATCTTTACTTATTGTTTCATTAAAACGTATTCAATCCTCACAAACTCTCCATCCTATGATAGTGTCTGATAAAATGAGTTCCTTATGACCAGTCTTTTCAATAGTGAGTCGTCCTTTTTTCAAAACATCTTGGAGAGGACTCACCCATTAACTATCTGAGATAGGAAATATTATTCTGGAATCCATAAGTTTCATCACTTCCTTCATGACATCCAACTACATTGGCAGCATAAGCCACCTCTATGGTTTTTTTTCATCTTATTCAAGTAAAATCTTTTGGGTTCACACTGCAGGATTTACTCCCTTAATATTTTAAACCACTAAGAAATTTATTTCTTGTGTCTTTTTATGAAATTAACCATTTATTTATTCATGATCCTGAGATAGTTCATCATTTGTAAATATGGGCATAGAGATTGACCTTCTTAAGTATGTGTACTTTAATGTACTTGGTTTAGTATTCATGTCCAACTAGGTTGGATAAATGATGGATGTGATAAATGGCAGTATAATATCTATGGTAAGTGGTTCAATAATGTTGACGTCCTCTAATTCATAGTATTCTTTATTTTATAAACCAGAATCATCAGTTTATTCTTTAATATCAATATACTCCCCTTGTTTCTTAGTAATACAGATAGCATGGAATTCAACCATATCATCTGAATGTTGTGCATCCTTTATCATCTTAAACACTACATGTTCTTCTCTGGATCTAAAGATGAGAGGTCATTTATTAACATCAATCAAGGGATAAACTTTTAATAGGAAGGGTATTCTAATAATTATTTGGACATATCCTTCTCTTATATGTCTATAAATATAATATCCTTTGGAAAAATGAATATTCCAACTTTAACTAGAAATTTTATGGCCTCTGTGGGGTGGTGTCTTTACTACATTCAAAGTGAATCAAATATTAATTTATAATTTTTCCCAACAATTCACCAACTTCTAAGGAGTTTTGTATTGGGCGTACATGGTAAAATAAATATGGAGACAACAGTTTAATCTTTGAGAGGATTTACTTTTTAAACATATCAGATATACCTTTCCAGAAAAATTTTTGTTTGGGAGTTTGTTTTAAGTTCTAATTTGGGATTATTTTAAATGATAAATGATGGGTCCGGATCAAGGCAGGTATATGGGTGAAATATTCCTTTTAATTATAGCCTTTTAAAGATCCTACGTCTTAGTCTACAATGAGAATTTGGGTCACTAGTTGAATTTGGTATTAGAATCCAAGTACTAAATTGGAGGTAGCGACAACCTACGTGCATTATGTTTGGATTTTTGAGTAGAATGTCTCATATGTGAGTGGTCATAGTTTACTCTACTACAATTAGAATATGGTCATTTGTTTGATCATCCTGTGGTCATGGATGTTCAAACAAATGGGATAGATCAGGGTTTCACACCCTAGTTACTAATTCAATCAGGCATTCCATGTTTAGATTAAAAGGTATATTTAATTATGCAGATACATAGAGATTAATCATTGCACCTAGAAAATTTAGCTACTCATTAGGGATAGGGAAACAATAATGTAAACTATTTAATTCATTCATAACATATTTATAAAAGAGGAGATTATAGGATGATGAAGAGAAAACATGCATAAGAGAATTATGAATTAAACTAAATTACATACTTGAGATAAAAATCAGAATTGAAATTTAAGTGTGGAATGGGGAAAAGATGTTGTTGAAGAATGTAATATCTAGGGATCTTGAATTGATTTAAATGTAAATAAACTATGAAGAAATTGTGTTCGAAAGGGAAAAATGTAAGAATGGATCATAGGGAATCAAGAGAGAATGAGGAAGTGCTCTCTCTATATCTTTTAATTCTCTGCTGATATGTTCCTTATATAAGAGTTTTTGTTCATGACGTATAACAATGGTACATGACATGTACCCTCGATATGTTTCATTTTTGATTAGATTTCTAGTGTGGAATGCAGTTCCCATGGACAAGAAGTTTGACTAAGTACACAACATGTAGATGTGTTTCACGATGTGTACTCTGGTGTGGTAGTTTTTGTGTGGAATCCTCACATCTTTATCACTAACCAGTTTGACTAGGTGTCACGATGTGCCCAGTCAGGTCATGATTTGTCGTATCTTTTTCCATAAATATTTTTTGTCATGACTTGGCTTCATGGCTTGGGATAGATTTTCATCCTTAGGTATACGACATTTATTGCATCATCACGACATGTACTTGGCCGATTTTTTAATTTTCCTCTTATTTTCATTGAAAACTAGTGAAGGTTTTTACTGAAAAATTAGACACATACCACATTCATTATCAAATAATTAAATGAAAAAATATGAATTGATTATGGAAATATATATATTAAATGAGGATTATCATGAATTATCAAGAATCTCCATGGATTATATTAGGTGAGACTAATATAAGAGAATATTGTGTTTTCTATGGAAGTCTATCAGAGTAAGGTTGTGGAAGGTCTGTTGGATGGTACTCGGGTAGTCAAGATCATTGAAAATATTGAGAGAATAAAAGTTGCAGGGTTTGAAATCTTTCTAGAACTTTACACTGATCTAATTCATACATCACTCACTCAAAAATTCTCTTGTTTTATTGTTAATTTTTGTATAAAAACACATATAATTCCCCTCCTAACATAATTACTCATCTTTATTTAGTCAATAAGGAGACAAAGCATGAAAATACTATGGTACTTATAGTGAACAAATGGAAATAGAAGGTGGAGAGATCTAAGCCTAAAGCATCGTTACACCCTTAAAAAATAGAAATATCAAGTTACAAAAAAAGGGGCTGGATGATGTCTATTTCACATTTGCTATGTAGAGCCGCTTGAAGAAAAACTACCCCCAACCAAATAATAAACGGAAAACTTTAGGTGCAGTTTTTATCAGGTGAAATTTATCTATTTCTAAAAATTTGTTAGTATATATATCATATGGTTATCACATATGTATTCAAATACAAGAACAAAGTATACTCAAAAATATTGACTGAGGGGAGGTAGATCAATGAGCATCCACCATATTAAAACTTGTGGTTGTCTCTATCGGTGGCTACCACCTCATGTTGTCAACTGAAAAGAGCTTGGTTTTAAAAGGGTTTTATTATGTTCTATACATTAACAGAAACATTTTTCTTGTATCTATACTTTATATATATTGGTTTATTTTCATGTTTGAAAAAATATGTTTCATATTCTATAAGGATAACCCTTTTTATGGTAATAAAAATTTATATATTGAACTTTTTCTGATATATTACCATAACCATGGAATTGAAATCCAAAACAAAACTACTTTACATAACTCATACCACTCTTAAATTTATCATCATTGACTAGTTCATGTAAAAAAACATGTTTGGATAAATTAATAAAATGGAAATATATATTATATTGATCTAAAACCAGTTGGTGTATGTAAATCATATTTACAAGAAAAAATGGGACAATTTACATTTAATGAAAAAGGTGAAACTTTCCAAGATCTTATTGAATTAGTTGAAACCAATGTGAGTGGATCATTTCCAATTGATTTAAAGTGTGTGTACTCAAAACTTCTAACTTTTACTAATGATTTTAGTGGACATGGAAATGTCTAATTGATGATGTATAAGTTAAATTACATTGATTAAATCATGTAATAACTTATTGAGGTTGAGAACTATATCATAAAAATAACTTGGAGACTATGATAATATCATTATGGAGAATATCTCAATCTATACATCATTGATTATTTATCAAAGTATGATATTCTATCCCCAATCACTCTACTTTATGAACCTTAGTGGAATGGTTGTCGACACTCCTTTTTTTACACAGGGAAGAAAATATATTAGAGAAAATTCCACATGTAGTAGATAATAAAAGTGATTCAACTAACTCACACAAGTAGATCATGTGCATACCCCACCTACATTCCAAGAGTCTCACATAGGACCAACCTAAACATCCTAACATGATAATCCAATAACATAATGAGGGTATTGTGAGAGGTACTTGTGTGGATGGTATACTTTTTTAGGGTCCTACTTTTTTCATATAAATTGAACCATGAGTCTTCTCATTCGACATTACTAGAAGAAGAAGATATGGATTGAATCCCTGACCACCTAAGTCTCTCACATATGTTCTCTAAACCATCATGTAGTTCCCTAAGCCTAAAAAAGAAGAAAAAATTTGAAATGATCAATTAATTGAGGTCCCTCAATGTATAGAATACTAATAATTTTAATAGGAACCACCCTTCTTCATAAATTCATTGGATAAGGTACCTTCCCTAGCTCTAATGTTGAGTTCCAATCATTAAAAGGTTGTTGAGGAGACCCTTGGAGGTTTGAGAAAGCCTTGTCCTATGTACTTTTTTATAGTTTGTCCATCTCTGAAGAGGCATCTACAGAATTATTATATCCACATTTCATGATATATCTCCATATTTATTAATTCCACCCTACATGAGGCATCTCTAGATCACCTAGGTCTACCCTAGATGAATCACCTTCATCTCACCCATTCCTTACAATGAATATGAACCTCCAGCTCACCCATATCCTATTTGGGTTAGGGACCACTCATCCCACCTAGGTACCACTTGGGCAAAGTACTCTTTAACACACCCAATCCTAAAAAAGAAATCTAATCTTTGATTCCTATTTCATATAACCAATGGAAGCTCACCTCTTTACATTTATCCCTTTTCTTAGGCCGACCAAGCCAAGATCTCCCAAAAATCCCCAAGATATGTATGATCAGAAAATAGGTAACACCAACGTGTCATATTGATTATACATTCCCATTGTAATGGAAGTACCATATTTAACTTCTATAATATATTGGATATTAAAAAAGTTTATAATTATACAATTCCATGATAATGAGGATCCTACCCTTAGGGATAATGAAAAATGGATTCTCAGACCGAGCTACAACATTTCATTCCTAAAATGCAAAAGAATGAAGATATATCCATATGGATATGTAATCCCCTACCATAGGGTTTGAAAAAGATATAGGATATGTCACCCATAATCCCCACCTCTCTTTCTGACTTCTTCATGAAAACTTCATCTTTATTTACTAGCGAACAAAGAGAAAATGATTCCTTAAAGAATCCCTCCTAGATTAATCCCCTAGTCTTTCTTGTGAGGCATTCCCTCACCTTAATATACATATATTAATCAACCTATATACTAATTAAATTTTTCAGATATATAGATCATCAAAATCCTATTGTTTCTCACAACATGAAATATTCATCGGGGCATAGTGGTTCATAATGATCATGTCATTAGAAAAATAAAATTCGACATTATTCATACTACTATGTTTAATCTCCAAATCCATGTTACCATCATCTTAAAGGGATGTATTACTTGTCAGAAAAAACCTACAAAATTTAATATTATTGATGAATAAAACATGGGTATCCTCCATAGGTGTATTACCCATTAATTCCAAAACTACGTGGGCTTTGATTCATATCTAAATAGGATATATAGGAGGCCTCCTTGTGGTTCCAACATAGCACCCAAAGCCACCTTGAGGTCCAAACAAAGTATCCAATACTCTGCCTTAACTATTTGGGATGTATTCAGAGTAAGGTCATATCCATCTTCTTAGTCTATATCCCTTCCAAGGCCCTAGGTCATTTTAGCATAAGTCCCACACCATCCTTGTCAAGGATACATCCGCTTAGATTTCCATGATGAATGACATTAAACAAAATACTCTGGTCCTCATCACATGACCATAAAAGATATGACACATCCCGTTAAGTGGAACCAAACTACATAGTTCTTAATTCCTTTAACAAGGATACGTAGGAGTCCCTTATCATGAGCATTATCCCAATAACAAAACAACTATAGTATTTTTAGATGATGAAAAATTACATATCACCCCAATACATGTATTAAAACAAGCCTCATAATTATAACTGGCATAATAAATTCTAATATTTATTCAAATGGTACCATATATGGTCAACCTCAGATACTTAAATATGTCTCCAATGAAGAAAAACCTCAGATAAATTCATATGATTATAAATCCAATAAATGCTAAAACAATATTATTAATATTAGGGTTATCTTCTCTATAAATGGTGTTTAATAAAGGGTTCAATAATACATCTTAAATCTATAAGTGAGCCTTATAATATGATATAATTCTTAAAAATGTTGTGATGAACCTGATAACCCATCCTCTTGACCAATGTGAGTCCATAAGTGTTGTTGAAACCATTCCCCAATGACCACCTTCATTTTTAATGTCTATTCTTGATACATCATGAATAGGGAAACTGTTGGGTGTTTATAGTTCCATGAATAAACCCCATAGGAAACTTTTTAAAAGGGATATACAAATAAAAAAGTTTGAATAGTGTAAAGGGTTGTTCCACCAAAACAATAGAATACCATTAAAACCCACTTCTTTTTCCACATGAAACAAAAATGGAGAACCATATGTGAACCTTGCATTTACAAAAGAATTAATATTTACACACATTAGGGAATTTTTTTATCACATATACAATTGTAACAAAAAATGGTTAACGGAATTTGAATCTAAATAAAAAATGACCAAGTCACCCACATGTCAATCCACATTCACACTATCATAAAATTAATGTAGATTAAACGTGATCTTAAAATAATCAATAATATATGTATTAATTTATTGAGATTCGTATTTGATGAGTTTATTTTGTTTGTGTTTGATATGAATATCAGGAACTCTCATTAGATATCCATTGAATCTATCTATAATCCTACCAACTAGCCCAAACATATGAATTCCCTACTTCACAAGTGGGATCCTCATAAAATTATAGGACACTATCACATTCCCAATATCTTTAGTTCCATGTATCAAATGTGATGACCAGGGAGTACCTAATCAAAGGAACTATCCCTATACTGGAATCCACGCACAAAGCACATCTGGAAAAGAATCCCCACCAACAATCTAAAAAATATATATATTGTGGAGAAGAAGCAAGAAGCACAAGGGTCCATTTCAAACCATTTCTGAAGCCTCTCCAAAAACTGAAGAAAAAAATTATGTCCTTATATTAATAAGGTGTATCAATGTGTAACTGATGTAATCATCCTGGAAATATTGGGGGTTTCACCAAGGGTCTCCTGTTAGTAGTCTTTGACGTCAATTCCATGTGAAAAAAGTGCTTGACAAGATGTGGTGAACACCCGACGAGCTCCAACTGAGGCCATTCATGATCGATAACTTGGGGTAGCCTATCAAGAGAGGAAATCAATCAATTAAGAAATGTTCGCATCCATTTCCTTGATAAAGAATCCCACAAAAAATTTTTTTGGCAACTTTTGAGAAAATATAAATTTCGACTAGTGCACCTCAAACCTACATAAATTGTTGGAATCAACCAAAGGAACCCATCAACAAAACACTATGGAAGATAAAAATTAGATGTAAATACCTAATAATGTATATCAATTATTCCAACAAGATCTGGGATCACTTGACCAAATAATCTTTTAGGTTTCAGAAGAAAACTATGGGAAGCACCGTGTCTCCACCCTTGCACATGAAGACTATTAGTCTATACCAATAGAAAATGGAGTAATGGGAATACCTACATCCCAAATACAAATATAGAATGAAAATATATTCAATTGTGTCTATTTAAGTCACTCGACATATCGTGACAATGAAGAAAGTGTAGATGAAAATCCTGGTCCACATCCTAAAAACCTACCATGATATAATGACGACATCAGTAGTGGTTGAAGGGAAGACACACAACCCCTCCCCTATAATTGGGGTGACATATCAGCATAATGGAAGGGTCACTCTAGATTATACACATATACCTGATCCCTTCCAAGAAATTTTTTAGAAAAATAACATGATAAATATACAACCAGATCACGAACATATCACAAATTCCAACTAGAGTACATTGTTCCATCCTAGTGGACACTCTAAGGAATACATATATCACTTCAAAAATTATAGAAATATATCACTAAATTATTGAAACAACAAGTGTGATATTAAAAAAGGACCCCATATATGAAATACATTATCCACAATAGGCATCCCTAGTTGACCACATGAGATCATAAAAGAAGAATCCTCACTAAAGGAAATTAGAAAATGAAGGGCTAGTCATCGATCCTTCTATTATCAATGATGGTATTCATGAATTCCTCATAAATTTATCTACAATATCTTAGGATCCTAATCATTCATTACCGAATTATGAAGATAATAGCTACAATTGTGAAGGTCATCATTGTATATTTTCTTCCTTATGTTCCAAAGGTCCTCCCTAGATATCTTACCTTGATTGCTAACTTCATGTCCACAGTCCGATCAATCACAAGACCTCATCTCCTAATGAGAAACTTGGTATCCCTCTTAATGGGTAGAAGATAAAATAGAAAGAAGAACCTTCCATTTCTATCATCCACACTAAAGTTCCTCCCCAAGGTATACATTGAATAAATTATCCTTTCAGTTGGACATCAATATGTGATTACAGTCTTCGCCATGTTAGAATTCACTAAAAAGGCCCCCTACAATGAAACTTCATTTTCTTAAAACGATCCTCATTTTTTTGATTCTACAATGATAATGACCTCATATCATGAGGTTGTTTAGAAAATTATTTCAATCATTCTTAATACTTCATCACTAATAAGTGATATTATCTTTCTACCAAAATACATACCAAAGAAAAAATCATTCTTTAAACCAACCTTAGATCACCTACATTATAATATGATAGAGGAAATCCTTACATACCCTTGTATTTATAATAAAACAATGATGAAACATACACTTTTTTAAGATCAGTTTCTGAAACCTATTAAAATGGAAGAAGAAGACATATTTATCATGAGGAGATATTTTTATAAAGACAATATACCCATCATGTCCTATCCTTCAGCCTCTCTCGAAAACAATATTCTATAGGCATTATTGAAATAATATGTGCATGAAATACCCCTAAATTTATCAACTACTATTCATCACCTGAAAAAAAAGCCATTATTATGTTGAATATCCAAGTCATGTAAAGGTAATGAAAGTTATATGTCATCAATTCAACTTGGAAGACCTTATAGCTATGAAATACTGAGATTTGGAAAATAAAAGGATCCTTTTAATGTGTATGTATCAATGTGTTAAATGAGTTGTGTTAGCTAATCACTAATTTCTTATCCATTGTTCATATCAGGGGATGGGGTGAACATGGAGAATTGTACATCACCACACCTACCTATCAGAAAATCCATCCCAGGTGATATAATGGAATTTCATTTCCTTTGACTGGCCTTCATAAATATTCTCTGATCGAAATAGATGGTATGCTCAATAAAAATTATCCCTGAATGACTGTAAAAGGCATTAGTTCAGATGAGATTGATACATTGAAAGAATCTTGCGTTGTGAATCTTAAAGTATTGAGAAAGCTTCCCACTTAAGGGACTCCAATCATCTTTTTGTTCCAATATCTTTTTAAAAAGATGGATCTGGTTCAAATCAAACAACGCCCCAAGACTATGTTCAAATTAATCCTGGAAAAATAAATAGATAATCAATAGTAGTTATAGAGTCAATAAAACTGGAATAACCAAATCCCATTGGGATATGGTTATTTTTAACACAACTATCATGGCTAAAAAACCAATCTAAAAAGGTAGTGAAAATAGAACAAAAGCATCTCTATCAAGAAGGGTTGGCCTTTTATCAGCGCTAAAAAACATCATTAATAGTGGTAGAAAATAATTATTAATGTCAGCGTAGATAACGGGGGGGGGGGGGTCTCCTTTATCAGCGCTCCCAATAGAGCTGATAAAGGACACCTTTATCAGCTCTCCCAATAGCGCTGATAAAGGCCACCTTTATCAGTGCTAAAAAGTGCGCTGATAAAATGGGTCCTTTATCAGTGATTTTTGGAGGGCTGATAAAGGGTACCCCCATTATCTACGCTAGCATTAACATCGCTTTTCTAGCGCTGATAAAGGGGTTCCTTTATCAGTGCTACCTTGAGCGTTGATAATTGTTCCCATTATCAGCCCTATTTTAGCACTGATAAAGGCACCTTCCCCTACACCTGCAGAACCAGCACCAGAACACCTTTACACCTGCACACCTGCACAAACCAGCACACATGCACAAAATATCACCCGCACACCTACAAAAAATAGCACCCACACACAATATTTTGACAAAAAATGCTATATACATTTACTTAACATCATGAATAAATAAATACAGTTAATAAACATTTCGAACAAAATTTTCCATGGTTACAATTAAAATTATCCAAAAACAGTTATAAAAATTAATGTTTATTACTTTGATATCTGTGATCTACTCTAAAAAATTTTCATCTATGGTATTTGTTCCCAAAAAAGCATCAGAACACAAGGAAAAAAATTCACCTATATATGAAAACAAATATTAAGTTAATAGTACAATAATGAAATAAATTAAAAAATTAATATGAACGAATAAATTAATATGCAAATGTGAAAATAAAATATGGAAATGATAAACTCAAATGTTTTCATTCTGATAACAATGAAAGGGAATAATGTAAAATCAATATGTTTTGGGATGATTTATCTCAATTAATAAATACTAAATTTATCTAATGAAAAGCCTTACTGGTCACATTGTGCATTAGATAGAGGTCTGGTTGATTTTTAAACATCATAAATTACTCATGGATCATTTTCCTAATGTATAAAAACATTCTGAATGCGTTTGATCAGTATTAAGTTTGTCAGTAGTGTTGTTTTCAAATGATAATGTCAATTTCAAACTGATATCAGATACTTTTAGCCATACCGGTCAACCCATGCATTGAATTTAGTTGAGGTAGATTCATACATGTCAAAAATGACTCATGGATCATTTTCCTAATGTATCAAAACAATCCGAATGCGTTTTCTCGGTTTGCCGTATGTCACTTGTGTTGTTTTCTAAAGTTTATGTCAATTTCAAACTAATATCAGACACTTTTAGCCATACCAGTCACACCATCTATCAGATTGAGCTACCATCAATTCGTACACATCAAAAATGACTCGTGGATCGTTGTCCTAAAGTATCAAAATAATCCAAATGTGTTTTCTCAGTTTTCCATATAATAGTAATGTTGTTTTCTATAGTTAATGGAAATACAAAACTGATATCAGACACATTTAGCCATACCGGTCACATCATGCGTCAAATTGAGGTGTGTGGATTCATAAACGTCACAAATAACTCATGTATCATTATCCTAAAATATCAAAACAATCTGAATGTTTTTGGTCAGTATTTCGTATGTCAGTAGTGTTGTTTTCTAAATTTAATGTCAATTTCAAACTGATATCAGACACTTTTAGCCATACCAGTCACACCATGAATCAGATTGAGGTACGGTCGATACATACACATCGAAAATGAATCATGGATCATTGTCCTAAATAATCAAAACAATAAAAACTCTTTTGCTCAGTATTCCGTAGGTTAGTAGTGTTGTTTTCTAAAGTTTATGTCAATTTGAAACTGATATCAGAAACTTTTATCCATACCGGTCACACCGTGCATCCGATTGAGGTACGACTGATTTTTACACATAAAAAATGATTCATGGATCATTTTCTTAAAGTATCAAAACAATCCGAATGTGTTTTCTCAGTTTGACTTATGTCACTTGTGTTGTTTTATAATGTTTATGTCAATTTAAAACTAATATCAGAGACTTTTATCCATACCGGTCACACCGTGCATCGAATTGAGGTGCGGTTGATTTTTACACATCATAAATGACTCATGGATTATTTTTCAAAAGTATAGAAACAATCTGAACGCGTTTTCTTGGTATTCAGTACATCAGTTTTGTTGTTTTCTAAAGTTAATTTTAATTTCAAACTGATATCAGACACTTTTGGCCATACCGATCACACTGTGCGTCAGATTGTGGTGCGGTCAATTCTTACACATCACAAATTACTCATGGATCATTTTACTAAAGTATCAAAATAGTACGAATCTGTTTTCTCTTTTTTCCATATGTCACTTTTGTTGTTTTCTAAAGTTTATGTCAATTGAAAACTGATATCAAAAACTATTAGAAATACTGGCCACACTGTGTATCGGATTGAGGTGCGGTCGATTTTTACACATCACAAACGACACATGGTTATTATTCCTAAAGTATTAAAACAATCCAAACTCATTTACTCAGTTTTCCATATGTCACTTGTGTTGTTTTCTAATGTTTTTGTCAATTTCAAACTGATATCAGACACTTTTAGCCACACCGGTCACAACGTGTGTTGGATTGAGGTGCGATCAATTTTTACACGTCAAAAATGACTCATGCATAATTTTTCTAATGTATCAAAACCATCCGAATGCATTTTCTCAGTATTCTGTATCTTATTAATGTTGTTTCCTAAAGTTAATGTCAATTTCAAAATGATATTAGACACTTTTAGAAAAATCGGTCACACCGTGTATCGGATTGTGGTGCGGTCAATTTGTACATGTGAAAAATGACTCATGGATCTTTGTAAAAATGTATCAAAACAATCCAAATGTGTTTTATTGGTTTTCCATTTGTCACTTGTGTTGTTTTCTAAAGTTTATGTCAATTTCAAACTAATATCAGACACTTTTATCCATACCGGTCACACCGTGCATCAAATTAAAGTGCGGTTGATTTGTACACATCAAAAATGAATCATGGATCATTGTCTTAAAGAATCAAAAAAATACAAACACGTTTTCTCGGTTTTTCGTAAGTCACTTGTGTTTTTTTCTAATGTTTAGGTCAATTTCAAACTAACATCAGACTCTTTTTTCCATACCGGTCACATCGTGAATCGGATTGAGATGAGTTCGATTAGTACACATCACAAATGACCCATGTATAATTTTATTATAGTATCAAAACAATCTGAATGCATTTTCTTGGTTTTCTGTATGTTAGTAGTGTTATTTTCTAATGTTAATGTCAATTTATAACTGATATCAGACACGTTTAGCCATACTGGTCACACCATGAATTGGATTTAGTTGTGTTCAAATCATACACATCAGAAAGGTCTCATGGAACATTTTCCTAAAGTATTAAAACAATCTAAATGCGTTTTCTTGGTATTCTGTATGTCAGTAGTGTTGTTTTCTAAAGTTAATGTCAATTTCAAACAATTATCATACACTTTTATCCATACTGGTCACACCGTACGTCGGATTGAGGTGTTATCGATTCATGCATCTCACAAATGACTCATGTATCATTGTCATAAAGTATCAAAACAATCCAAATGTGTTTTCTCAGTATTTTGTATGTTACTTGTGTTTTTTTCTAAAGATAATTTCAATTGCAAACTGATATCAAACACTTTTAGCCATACCGGTCACACTGTGCATTGTATTGAGGTGCAGTTGATTCGTACACATCAAAAATGACTCATATATCATTGTCCTAAAGCATCATAACAATCCGACTGTGTTTTCTTAGTATTATGTATATCAGTATTGTTGTTTTCTAAATTTTATGTCAATTTAAAACTAATATCAGACACATTTAGCCATGCCAGTCACACTGTGCATCGGATTGAGGTGCGGTCAATTATTACACTTCAAAATTGATTCATGGATCATTTTCCTAAAGTCACAAAACAATCTAAACGTGTTTTCTTGGTTTTCTTTATGTTAGTAGTTCATAAGAGTCTCTCATTAAGTTATTCTTTACAATAAATTCAAATCATTTCGAAAACCATTTTTCATTATCTAAGGATAAGAAACATAAGAAAGGGTGATCATAGATTCTCAATAAGTGTCAAAAAGGAAGATATAAATGATCATATAAAGACGAAATAAGTAGTAGGAATTCACCTTTATTGTCCTATTTGTTTACATTCATCTGTTAGGTATATTGCCCATTCGTTAATAAACACATCTATATCATCTTGTGAATAGAAGTTGTTGCGACAGTCATAGTAGTACTAAAAAATATAAATTCACAAAGGATTATTAAATATTTATAATGAATGAGTAATTATTTTCAAAAATTCCTCTTCAGGGAAGATAGTTTTTTATGAAATATTATCTCTTTCATAAATTTACAAACATAATAACTGCAGTCCTTTCCGTTTGTTTGTTTCGGACACTGCTGAAAAATCGAGAAAAATAAGTAATCTGCTTTGATATGTATATGGATAGTTCAATATAATTATATATACCCTGATACTTGTCCATTTGTAGATCTTGTGTGCCTTGTCATCCTTAGACCCTGGATTCATTCCAGCCTTTAGATGATATTCATATGCCGCCCTATCATAACAGAATCCTCATTAAAAGATAATATAAATTATATAACTAGATATTTAGTTCTAAAATGTTGGATCTAGTATATTAAAAATTGACAATCGCCATCATGTGTGGTTGGTTTGTTGGATATCCTTGCAGTGAATCTAGAAAATAAATCTTTGGAGTACCCAAATTGACTGCAATGAGCATCCAATGCTGCCTAAAAACACAAAAAGGTATAATTAATGATATATATGAAAATATAATTGATATGATTAAAATGTATAGTTTTACTCCTGCAATGTTGGTATTAAAAAGAGCCCGGGAGTGGTAATTTCACATTGAAACGTTTTGAGCAGGTTTAACATTAATTCCGCCTGAAAATAAGAATCTATTTCTTTTTGTTGTGTAGATATGGTGTGAGGACTAACGAGTCCAAATTTGTATTCAAGGGAAAATCCCTTCAATTTTTTTCATATATATTCCTGCGATAAATATTAACTGTATTTAGCCATAAATATCATAGTATATTAGCTTCTGTAAAATCAAATCATGAAAAGATACCTCATGTATACATTTATTACTGAGGTACCTAGCCAATCGTATGTGATGATTTCAGCTACAACGTTAGCACTAATGAAATATAATGTTTCCTCTCCGTACATATCTTTTTCACAAACAATTGTGTGATTATTACCATCTTTCACTTTCGAATCCACATGAGCATGCAATGATATTAAATGTGGATATAAAACGAGCAGGGTGAAGGTTCCCTTAGTCAATCGTTTTGATCGGTTGGTTGATCCTTTTCAGCTGTTATTTAGTTTTAGCTCATTCCTTTTCTCCTTCTGTAATAACATTCATCGGTTCATCCCTTTTCTAATTAAATGATAAAGTATCTACTTGGAAAATGAATTGGAAATGATTACCCCCTGGTCGACATGTTTTTTAACAAGATTTGATGGCCATCCAATGAATGTTCCAACAACGTTTTCCACCGTATGAATGTCTTCATCGTCATTTGGCACGGGTATCTTGGCACACGGCTCATGAGATACGTTAATCAACACTTTTACATGATCGTTTGGAAGTTTTCTAGAGTGTAGTGTGTCATTCTTCATATTTAACACCGTAGCCCTCACAATAAGGCGATGGGTTGGAGTTGAAAGATATAAATCACAGTCATTTTTACCCTGTATAATATCATTAAAAGAAAGGTATCAGTGTCTATGTGATTCACACTTCTGAGAAAAAAATATTAGAACATTAATTATCTCGGTTAAGTACGGTCTTTGAGAGGAATAGCTCGCCTCAAAGCTGTTGGGGGGTGGGGCGGGATGTTCTTGAGTTTTTTCTTCTCTTCTCTTCTCCCCCATAAATGTTTCAAGTAACTCTCCCTGACATTGGAATTTTTCTTCAAGGGTATCTAGTCTATATCTCATTATTTTCATTTCTTTAATTTGTTCCTCTTCTTGTTTTTTTCTGAAAATATGCCCTCGGTGTCACCCTAAAACCCGCACCTTTGACGCGGCCATACTATTCTAGTTATTTCAAGGCAGCTGAAAGTATGTCTGCATCTTGTGTGGGTGTTGTTGATTTTTGTGACTATGTCAAATAGAAAATATTGGAAAATAAGTAATCATCGTGATGTAATAGTGATTTAAAGAAATAAAAAAATATATTATGTCATACTTACACATGTTACCCAAACATTTGGTGTGTTTTCATCTACCGGGTTCCCCTCTTTATTAACACGAGTCTCATTCCATAGCACATGGCATGGGATGGAAGTGGATTGGGATTTAGATTCATCAATCTGCATATAAATAGAGAAACATGGTTACAGTGTTGTTTTATGTCACATAAAAGTATTAAAGTACTTTTAAAATATGTACCAATTGTTTTTCAATTGAATTGCACCCCAGCATTGCATTACAGTAGTGGTACGCTGGTTTTGCTACTTGTTATTTATTTTAAGCACTTAGTTTTTTTTTCATAAATAAAAAACTTTCAATCAAAGTGATGAATATAAGAAACATTAAACAATGTTTTACCAAACACAATGTACCTGAAAAGTCTGCTCTGCATGGCGATTGGAAAATGCATCCCACACTCCTTGGGATATCAAGTCTGCATAAAGAGGAGGTGGGTACGTCTTGATTTTCTCTTCAACATATTTCATTTGACATATCGTTAAAATGGTGTGAAAGCCTCTATGAACCCTTCCTTCCATTCTTAATACATATTTTTTGTGTAAGACATCTACTATAAATGAACTCTGCAAGAAATGATGTAGAGTTAGTCAATATTTAAGTATTTTATTTTATTTTATTTTAATAAATTAAATAAATGATATCTTAATGTTAGCATAATCTCTTCCCACATTAATGTTTTCTGCCCGCTGACAACATGGTGCCACGAATCTATATCAATCGACATGCATTGCTGAGTGACGATTCCAATGTAGCTACTAAACATGGATTTGTTGGAGTTTACATGTTGGCCTTGCATATTACATCCCACCTCATATTTGATGCCTTTTTCTTTTTCATTAAGGATTTGGGAAAAAATTGTCAAACTACAGTGCACCAATATTTTTGTGCTGTCGGGGTTTCATTTCCTACCATCTCCTCAGTTTCTAAATCATCATTGTGTTCCTCTGAAGCACTAGCATCGGATCTAGGACCAGAAACAATAGGTTGAGAAACCTGTTGTACCTCAGCAATGGGACCAGCAGTAACAGGTTTAGAGACCTATTGTACATTAATAGTGGGATCAGCTGCAATAGGATGAGAAACCTGTTGTGTCTCGGGATTCGGTGCATTAGCAAGTGCAGAAGTCATTATCTACAGAAGTGGTTTAGCATGTAATTTAGATCACATAAAAGATGCAGTGAACTGATAATAACATAATGTAACACAATCTATATTACAATAAAAAACAACCTCCTTATTGAAATCCCTTTTTTATGGCTGAAATGATTTGACCCCTCTATCGACTATCAATATCCCTTCATTGTGGTATCCCTTGACATACAAAACATCGTCTACATTGGGACCACTAAAAAATGATTGAGAAGTCCCAATGAAAGGGTCATTCCCTATTTAATTTTCATATTAACATTCTGTTGTTTTGGTCGTTAATAGAACAATTGGCCAGTTTTGGTTTGTGGGATCTAGAACATAAAATACTTGCTCTGCCTGTGATTCCATTATAAACGGTTCATCTTTCTCCCCTTCCTTATTGAAGTCAACTTTCATGAATCCCAATTCATCTATTTTAACACCACTCCTGTTATCAACCCACTTTTATTTAATAATCAGAACATGGAATTCCATATAATACAATTCCCATATTTTTTTGATGATTCCAAAGTAAGACATAATCACAAAAATTGTATTTCTGTCCTTAGCACCATAAACATGCATCGCTTCAGCCACAATTGTAAACCCACTATTCTGTATGTCATTGTATTCATCATTTTCATTAGTATAAAATGTATAAGTATTAACTATATAAGAATTTTAACATAATACATACGCACTTGGTCCTCCAACTAGCCATCGAAGTTGGTCAGAAATTGACTCTGGATTTTCATCTCACTTCTTAAAAATATGGTCCCGAAAAAATCCCATAAATTGTCGATTATGATTACCTGAAATCCATTTTCATCCCTATATTGCTTCAAATGCCTAAGAATTGTTTTGTGGGTTTCAACATATGGGTCAACATATAATTTTTTTTGCAAAACATAAATGTTGGCCTACTCCAAATCTGTAATATTGATTGTGACAATATGTCTTCCAGAAATTCCTTCACCCTCAAGATTCCCAGTGTGACGAGATTTCAGTCGGCCAATGCTTTCCACACTAGGCAGGTATTTGGTATAGAATTCAATGGATTCCTCAACAATATATCACTCTTCAATACAACCCACTGTCCAACATCGATTTTTGACATACCCTTTGAAAATTTTCATGTACCGGTCAATGGGGTACATCCATCTGTAATGTACAAGACCACATAGTTGAATTTCTCTCACCAAGTGGACCATCAAATTTACCATCATATCAAAAAATGAAGGTGGGAAGAACATTTCTAATTCACATAATATGACGACAATTTCTCTTTCCATACATGGGAATTTCTCTGGGTCTATAACTTTGCTGCAAATAGCCGTGAAGAAGAAACACAGTTTCATTAATTAATGGCGGAAATTCTTGGGAAAAATGCAATATAAAAAATAGGAATGAGATATTGAATCAAAACATGGAATTCATGTGATTTCAGACCTTTTAGCTTTAAATTTATCATTGACATGAGGTTCCTGATATTTGACGAATACCCCTATGGAACCATTACGTCATTCAAGAAGTTGCAAAACTGATATCTCTCATATCTGGAAAGAGTGTAAGCAGCAGGAGGAAGAAATGTTAATTTTTCACCCTTCTCTGGTGCCAACTCTTCTCATATTCTCATCATAACCATGTCCAACATAGCCTTAATTGAATCTTTGGTTTTGCCTGGTGTATTCAGCAACGTACCAATGACACTATTAAATACATTTTTTTCTACATGTATAACATCAAGAAAATGTCTTACTTACAGACTATTCTATTATGGTAATTCAAAAAAAATATCTCTTTTTCCAACTGATTTTAGAAATGTTTTTTGAAGCCGGTTTACCAAAAGTAGTCTCCACATTTTTAGCTTTCTCAAACAATTGATCGCATGTTAGTGGAGATGGTGATTTACATTCTTCTGAATTCCATTGAATGATGTCATCCAAGATTGGTACTTATATTTTTGGGGTAGAAATCTATGATGTCTTAGAAACACAGTAATAGATGAATGTTTCAACCTAATTGATTGTGTGACTTGTTCGCAAACGGGACACCCTTGAGTTCCTTTAATGCTATATACTGACAAATTTCCATAAGCAGGGAAGTCATTTATCATCCCGTACAACATTGCTCTAAATGTGAAATCTTCCTTTTGTAGGCATCATACAAAGACACACCTAAATCCCCCAATAATTTAAAATATTCGATTAATGGAGAAAAATAAACATCAATATCATTACCAGGTTGTTTTGGTCCTGATATAAGCGTAGATAACATGATGTATTTTCGTTTCATGCATAACCATGGTGGTAAGTTATAATTTACCAACATAACTGACCATGTCTTGTGACTGTTGGTTTTAAAACCAAAAGGATTCACTCCATCTATATACAACGTAAGATGAAGGTTTCTTGACTAATTTCCAAATTTAGCATAATCATGATCAATTATCTTCCACTGAGGAGAGTCTGTCGGGTGGCGTAGTATCTCATCTTTAATTCTTGTATTTGCATTCCATGTCAATTGTCCTACAGTATCCTCACTTCCATAGAGGCACATATCCCATGGAATGATTGGAAAGTACCGTTCTACTTTAGTAGTACTGGATTTATCTTTCTTGTATCAAGAATCACCACACTTTGGGCATTCTTTATGTGAGTTTTGGTCCTTGAGAAATAGTATACAGTCATTCGGGGAGGTATTTATTCTTTTATAGGTCATACCCATTGAGCATAGCATTTTTTGGTGTCGTATGTTCGCCTTGAGAGCTCATTATCTTCAGGGAGAATGTCATTCAGGAGAGAAAGTTTTTCCGTAAAACTGGAGTCATTCCACCTATTGTCTGCTTTCAAACAATACAGCTTCAGTACGACTGATAGTGATGTATATTTAGTGTAACCAGCATATAATGGCGTCTTTACACAAATTTTTAACTTCTCAAACAATTTTGGGCAATCAAGAAGTTTATCTTCGACGGTCCCTTTAATTTTATCAATACGATATTCATCATCATTCACATTTGTAATAACATCCTCCATATAGTCATCTTCATTGTTTATACTTGTAATTATATCAGATGATCCATAAAATGCATTGTTATTATATACACTACATAAATTCGTTGTTTCCCCATGTTTATTCCATCATGTATAACTCTGATCTATTCTATGACAGATCAAGTGTTATTCCAACTCCTATGGAAAAATTTTTTTTGAATAACAACAGTGTAAAAATAGAAAAAGGATTTGAGAAGGGTCATATGAATTATCTTTTGCAAACTTGATAAACTCTTTCACGCCTTCTTCATTCTCTTTTGTCAACCAATTGGCATTTATCCATTCATTATTCATATTCATCCTATTTGAAGTCCAAATGATGAGTATATAAGTTAGGTGAGAAGTAATATTAGTATAATTTAGATAAATAACTAGATACTTCAAAAATGGTGGGGGCATTCTCATTAATAGTCTTGGTTGAGGATGAGTATAGCCTAGTTAGGTTTTCTAAGGCTATTTGAGTAGGTATTAGAGTCTTAGGCATAAATAAGATGGATAATATAGTTTTATATATAACATACGATGGGGGACACCCTCTTAAGGATATATAAGAGTCACAGTGAGTGTGATGAGTAGGATATTCGATATAGGGATTGGTGAAGTGTGACATAGAGGATTTCCTCCTTATAATTGGATTAAGAGATCTCCAAGGGGAGATATGATATAAGTGAGGGACATGGTAATAGTCTAGATGACTTAGAATAGGGTATCCAAGGACCACCTCGGCATTTTTTACATAATACCATCAAAATACTCTTGTATGTTAACATATAATATGTTGTAAGAATCATTAATCTTATATAAGGTCCATACATACACGAATGGTCCTGTGTAGGTTGAATGATAAAATATTAGCAGGACACCAATAATGGTGAACCTAATATAAATAATAATATAATAGGTTTATCTATATGAATGAAAATAAATAAACAACAGACATTATGAAAGAAATAATGTAAGATTGTTGTATGGTAACTAATAAAACAAAAAAAAATAACACTATATTCAGTGAGAATCAATACATTAAACCATGGGTTCCAAAAAACAATCTTATCTTCTAATAAAACCATACCACATACATCATAGATATTTTTTGATACCCAGACATACCCAAACCTTGGGAACTATGCATCTCATATAGGATAGAAATAAACCGATATACATGAACCATGGATCCTATTTAGGAATCAAAAAACCCATACCTTGAGGACCATGGATATTATCTAGACACCTAAAATCCAGACACCTCAATCACCATGGAGCCTTTCATGTCTCCTAACATACCACAACATTGGGAACCATGGATCTAGTTTGTGACCCAAACATACCAATACCATTTTCACAATGAATCATGTCTATACCCCTAATATACCAATACAATGGTCACTATTGGTATAATCCATGACCGTAGTGTACATATAAGGGGAACATGGATCAATGGATAATTACATGGTTCACAAACTCTTATTAAAAATTATCTTATCCATAGTGTTCATGATGTCCGGAATCTTGTTCTTGGTTTATTATCAATAAGATTAATGAACAGAGTAAGGATATAAGCATATAGTCCCATGTACACGATATAATGATCTAAATCTATAAGTTCATCGATTTACCCTTCATCTACCATAAGTGCCTATAGGATTTGGATTATGTGTGCACCCCTATTACTCTCTTAAAATGTTAACAAAACCATCATTGGAACAATCCATGGATTGAATGGTTGGGTAACTGAAGGATTCTTCATTGAAACCAAATCTATGATTCGGGTCATGTAACACTATATTTATAGAGATTAAATGTTCTTTTATCTGAATTATTTCCATTGGGAAGGAATCTTAATTCCAAATGACTTAGAAACTAAATCCCAAATATCCTTCACCACCTTTATGGCCTAACATAACATATCATGAAATTCGATTCATGTCTGCTCATATATACCTCTTACTATAGGATACCATTCATGGTGTGACCCTTATTGTTGTGGCATGGTATGAAATGTCACTTTAAACAATGATACATAAATTAATAATGAACAATATACTATAGTATGAAATAACACTATTATAGTGTGAGCCTTTTCATTACATACTAATACCATTGGACGCCCAAATCAGTGCATCATTTATTTTCATGAGTTAGGTATCCCAATGAAATTATCTCTTCATATTCCCTTATAGACATGAATTAAAGTTAAATGTTATATATTACAATATGTCTCTCCTACATCTGAAACCCTTCATAGTTACATAAGCCCTACTATGGTGTGATATCTTACACTAGAGTAAACATCGTCATTTGGAACACTCCCATAAAAGTGTAATCATGTCCTCCTTGTTCTAGGACACTTGTTATCCACAAAAAACATTAATGTTTCATATTTTATCACCTTTAATGATACACTAACTCATATATGATAATGTTTTCAATAAATATATTGGTAAAATACATCAAAAACCCATGACTAAATTTCCTTTTGAAGCTAGTAATAATATGTTTCCAAATTTTAATCCATCTACCAACCATACCAAATTGTAGAATGGTTGGTGGGAATACTACAACTATTTGTTTACAAAAATTCTACTATGATCATGAATTTACTAAGATCAAATTGCATATCACATTTTCAATTCACATATTTAGGGGCTTCCTCAAACCACAAAACTCATTAATTACCCCAAACCATCAAGGGCACTTAAATATCCCAATGGAACCTCAACTAACCTATATAAGTCATTCACTTAAGTCCTAAATCTTTTGGATCATAGGATGTACCTCTAATGGATCCTCTATCTCTTGAACTATATACTTTTACTAATCCATTAATAAAACCCATGAGGTTGAAATATATTTTATCATTAACCAACCAAACACCAGGATATGTTATTTTAGGTTGTAGTAATCAAATCCATATATAAAATATAAATACACCCCTTAAACCTAGGTTATAAATGGTTAAAAACATACCAACTGAAACACCATATAATGACATGATCCATTAAAAAACTTATACCACATATTATGTCATCCTCTATAAGATTCCTTAAATACTTCCCCACATTTGTTCTGTCCAAGGAATCTAATTACACTACTCATTCAAGATTCTATATAGGTAATAGTCACATGGTTTACAACCCAAATCCTGATTAATTATCACACACACAAGTATCACACACATGAATAATGCCAAATCATAATTAATCTCAATAATGACAATAAATGAAAACATAATTAATTCATGATAATTAAATTTTACTCACCTTAAGGAGGAGGACCTGGTGGTGGATGAGGCGGAGGCGTCGATAGCGGATGCAATAGAGGCAGTAAAGGTAGCGCGATAGCAGCGCAGAGGTAGCGTGGAGGAATGGGAGGTAGTAGAGGCAGTAGAGGTAGTTGAGGCAACGAAGGTACTGGAGTAGACAGAGGAGTAGGAGGAGGAGGAGGAGGCACTGGTGTAGGAGGAGGAGGAGGCTGCGGTGGAGGACGAGGAGGAGGAGGAGGAGCCACATAAGAGGAGGAGGAAGAGTGGTAGGTCACGGAGGAGGAGGAGGAAGAGGAGGTGGTGGTGGGCGCGATGTAGGAGGAGGAGAAGGAAGTGGCAGCCGTAGTGGAGAGGAGGCCGCAGCGCTGGGTAGGGCTTCCTCCTCCTCCACCGCGGCTTCACCTCGTCCTCCTCCTCCACCATGGCTACTCCTCTTCATCCTCCTCCTCCACCGCAGCCTCCTCCTACTCCACCACCGGTGCCTCCTCCTCCTCCTCTGTCTACTCCGCTGCCTCCACTGCCTCCAAGCTGCCTCCGCTGCCTCCGCTGCCTCTGCGCTGCCTCCGTTGCATCTGCTGTCGACACCTCCTCTTCCTCTACCAGCGTGTCCTCCTCCTTTTGTTGAGTAAAATTGTATTTTCATGAATTAATTATGATTTCATTTATTATCAATATTGAGATTAATTATGATTTTTCATGATTCTTGTGTGTGATTCTTGTGTGTGTGACAATTTATCAGGATTTTGGGGTGTACACCATATGACTATTACCATTATAAAATCCTGAATGAGCAGTATAATTAGATTCCATAGATAGAATAAATGTGAGGAAATAATTATATAATATTATAGAGGATGACATAATATGTGGTATAATGTTTTTAATGGATCATGTCATTACAAGGTGTTGTAGTTTGTACATTTTTAACCATTCATAACCATGGAGTAAGGGGTGTATTTATATTTTATATATGGATTTGATTACTATAATTGAAAATAAAATATTTTGGTGTTTGGTTGGTATATGATAAAAGATAGTTCTGCCACATGGGTTTTATTTATGTATGAGTAAAAGTATATGGTTCAAGAGATAAAGGATCCATTAAGAGGTACAACCTATGATCTAAAAGAGATCGGAATTAAGTGAATGATTTATATAGGTCGGTTGAGGGTCCATTGGGATATTTAAGTGGCCTTGATGGTTTGGGGTAATTAATGAGTTTTGTGGTTTGAAGAAGCCCCTCAGTAAGTGAATTGAAAAGGGTGATATGCAATTTGATCTTAGTAAAGACAATATTATAGTATAATTTATATTACACTAAGAGTGGGAGTATTCCCACCAACCATTCTACAATTTGGTATGGTGAGTAGATGGAGTAAAAATTAGAAACATATTATTTCTAGCTTCAAAAGGAAATTTATTCATGGGTTTAGATGCATTTTACCAATATATTTATTGACGAAATTATCATATATGAGTTAGTGGGTCATTAAAGGTGAGAAAGGATGAGAAAATTATGTTTTTTGGGGATAACAAGTGTCCCAGAACAAAGAGGACATGGTTACACTTTTATGGGAGTGTTCCAAATGATGATGTCCACTCTAGTGTAAGATATCACACCATAGTTGGGCTGGTGTAACAAGGAATGGTTTGAGATGTAGGAGAGACATATTGTAATATGGAACATTTAACTATAATGGATATATCTAAGGGAATATGATGAGATAATTTCATTGGGATACATAGCTCATGAAAATAAATGTTGCACTAGTTTGGGGGTCCAATGTTATCAGTATGTAATGAAAAGGATCATGCTATAATAGTGTTATTTCATACTATACTATATTGTTCATTATAAATTGGTGTATCATAGCTTAAAGAAACATTTCAGACCATTCCAGAACTATAAGGGTCACACCATGAATGGTATTCAATAGTTAGTGGTTAATATGAGAAGACATGAATCTCATTTCATGATATGTTATGTTAGGTCATAAAGATGGTGAAGGATCTTTGGGATTTAGTTTCTAAGTCATTTTTAATTAAGATTCATTCCCAATGGAAATAAATCACATAAAAGAAAATTTAATCTCTATAAATATAGTGTTACATGACCCGAATCACTGATTCGGTTTCAATGAAGAATCCTTCATTTACCCAAACACTCAATCCATGTATTGTTCCAATTATTGTTTAGTTAACATTTGAGGAGAATAATAGGGGTGCACACATAATCCCAATTCTATAGGAACTTGTGGTAGACGAAGGGGAAATCGATGAACTTATAGATTTAGATCACTATATCGCGTACATGGGACTATATGGTTATATCCTTACTCTGTTCATTAATTTTATTGAAAATAAACCAAGAACAAGATTCAGGACATCATGAACACTAAAGATAAGAAAATTTATAACAAGAGTTTGTGAACCATGTAATTATCCCTTGATCCATGTTCCCATTATATGTGCACTAAGTACATAGATTATACCAATGGCGACCATTGTATTATTATATTAGGGGTATTGACTTGATTCATTGTGACAACGGTATTGGTATGTTTGGGTCACAAACTAGATCCATGGTTCCCAATGTTGTTGTATGTTTGGAGACAAGAAAGGATGCATGGATACTGAGTTGTCTGGATTTTAGGTTTCTAGATAATATCCATGGTTCTCAAGGTATGGGTTTTTATATTCCAAAATAGGATCCATGGTTCATGTGTATCAATTTCTTACCAGCCCATATGAGATTCATTGTTCCCAAGGCTTGGTTATGTTTTGGTTTCAGAAAATATCTATGATGTATGTGGCATGGTTTTATTAATAGATATGATTGTTTTTTGAAACCCATTATTTAATGTATTGATTCTTACTGAATATAGTTTTACTTGTTTTTTTTGTTTTATTAGTTACCATAAAACAATCTGACATTATTTCTTTTATAATGTGTGTTGTTTATTTATTTGCATTCATATAGATAAACCTAATATATTATGATTTATATTAGGTTCCCCATTATTGGTGCCATACTAATATTTTATCATTCAACCTACACAAGATCATTAGTGTATGTATGGAATTTATATAAGATTAATGATTCTTACCACATATTATAAGTGATCATACAAGATTAGGTTGATGGTATTATGTATAAACTGCCTAGGTGGGCCTTGGATACCCTATGATTAGTCATCCAGACTATTACCATGACCCTCACTTATATTATATCACCCCTTGGAGATCTCTTCATCCAATTATAAGGAGTAAATCATCTATGTCACACTTCACCAATCCCTATATGGAATATCCTACTCATCACACACACCATGACTCTTATATATCCTTAAGAGGGTGTTCCCCATCATAGATGATATATAAAACTAAATTATCCATATTCTTTAGGAATAAGACTCTAATACCTACTAAAATAGCCTTAGAAAACCTTACTAGGCTATACTCATTCTCATCCAAGACTATTAATGAGCACTCCCCAACCATTTTTGAAGTATCTAGTTTTTATCAAAATTATACTCATATTACTTATCCCCTAACCTATATACTCATCCTCTGGATTTCAAATAGGATGAATATAAATAAATAATGGATGAATTCGAATTGGTTGACAAAATAGTATGAAGAATGCGTGAAAGTGTTTATCAAGTTTGCAAAAGATCATGAATATGACCCTTCTCAAATCCTCAGTCAGTGTTTACGCTGTTGTTATTCAAAAAAAATTAGTCCAGTGGAGTTGGATGAAAACTTGATTTGTCACGGAATAGATCAGAGTTATACATGTTGGAATAAACATGGGGAAACAATGAATGTAGTTGTGGCTGTGATAACACAACGTTTTATTGATCATTTGATATTATTACAAATATGAAAAATGAATATGACCGTATGGAGGATGTGATTACAAATGTGAATGATGATGAAGATCCTATTGATGAAATGAAAAGGACTGTTGAAGATGAACTTCGTGATTTCCCAAAATTGTTTGAGAAGTTAAAAAGTCGTGCAAAGACCCCATTGTATGCCAGATTCACTAAATATATAGCACTGACATCAATACGGAAGCTGTATAATTTGAAAGCAGACACCAGGTTGAGTGACGCCAGTTTTATAGAAGTACTTGCTCTCCTGAATTACATTCTCCCAGAAGATAATAAGCTCTCGAGCCGAACATACGACGCCAAACGAATGCTACGCTCGACGGGTATGATCTCTGAAAGAATGCACGCCTGCCCGAATGACTGTATACTGTTTTGCGAGAACCACAAATCACATAAAAAATTCCCAATGTGTGGTGCCTCTCGATATAAGAAAGATGAATCCAGTCCTACTAATGTTTTATGATACATTCCAATCATTCCAAGGTTTAGGCGCCTATCTGGAAGTGAGGAGATTGCAGGACAGTTGACATGGCATGAAAATATAGGAAATAAAGATTGGATACTACGTTACCTGGTAGACTCTCCTCAGTGGAAGAGAATTGATCATGTGTATCCTGAATTTGGAAACGAGTCGAGTAATAGTCACAGAACATTGCTAGTTTTGTTGGTAAATTATAACTTACCACTGTGGTTATGCATGAAACGAAAATACTTAATGTTTTCTATGCCTATATCAGGTCCAAAACAACTAGTTAATGATAGTTATGTGTATTTACCTCCATTGATCGAAGATTTGAAAATATTTTTGGATTCAGATGTTACATTGAATGATGCTTACAAAAAAGAAGATTTCCCATTGAGATCCATGTTGTACTGGATAATAAATGACTTCTCTGCTTATAAAAATTTGTCAGGATATAGCATTAAAGGAACTCAAGGGTGTCCCGTTTGCGAACAAGTTACACAATCAAATAGGTTGAAACATTCTTCAAAAACCATGTTACTAGGACATCGTAGATTTGTACCCCGACATCATAAGTACGAATCTTGGAAAACATCATTCGATAGAAGTTTAGAAGAATGTACAACACCATCTTCACTAATAAGAGATCAATTGTTTGAGAAAGTTAAAAATGTGGACACTAGTTTTGGTAAACCTGCTTCAACAAACCTTACTAAAATTGGTTGGAAAAAGATATCAATTTTTTTATTTACCATACTAGAATTGTGTGTATGTCAAACATTTTCTTGATGTTTTTCATATTGAAAAAATGTATTTGATAGTGTCATCGACAAGCTGGTAAATACACCTATAAAAGGAAAAGATGGAATTAAGGCTAGGTTGGACATGGTTAAGATGAGAATATGAGAAGAGTTGGTAACAGTGAAGGGTGAAAAACAAACATTTCTTCCTCTTGTTTCTTACACTCTTTCCAGGATGGAGACATATTAGTTTTTCAACTTGTTGAATGACGTAAAGGTTCCAGATTTGTATTTGTCAAATATCAGGAACCTCATTTAAATGATCGATATGAATTTAAAAGGTATTAAATCACATTAATGCCATGTTTTGATGCATGATCTCATTCCTATTGCTTTACGTTGCATTTTTTCCAAGAATGTCTTCCTTACATTAAAGAAACTATGTTTCTTCTTAAAGGGTATATGAAGCAAAGTTATAGACCTGGAGAAATTTCCATCTATGGAAATAGAAATTTCTGTCATATTATGTGAATTATAAATGTTCTTCCTACATTCATTTTTTGATATGATGGTTCATTTTATGGTCCACTTAGTAAGATAAATTAAACTATGTGGTCTTATACATTACAGATGGATGTACCCCACTGAACGGTATTTGAATATTTTGAAAGGGTATGTCAAAAATCGAAGTTAGCCAGAGGGTTGTATTGCAGAGTGATATATTGTTGAGGAATCTGTTGAATTCTATACCAAATAACAGTCTGGTGTGGAAATCATTGGCCTACCGAATTCTTGTCACACTGGTCGACTTGAGGGTGAAGGAATTTCTGGAAGACAAATTGTCACAATCAGTATTACAGATCGGTAGAAGGCCCACCTTTATGTTTTGCATAACAATTTCAATGTTGACCCATATGTTGAAACCCACAAAGAAATTATTATGCATTTGAATCCATGTAGGGATGAAAAATGGATATGAGATACACATAATAGATAGTTTATAGGATGGTTTTGGGACCATATTTTTATGAAGTCAGATGAAAATCCAGATTCAATTTCATACCGACTTCAATGGCTAGCCGGAGGACCATGTGTGTGTGTATTATCTTACAATGATTATGTAGTTAATGGTTATACATTTTACACTAATGAACATTATGAAGATAGTAACATGCAGAATAGTGGTGTTACACTTGTGGCTGAATCGATGCATGTTTCTGGTGCAAAGGAAAGAAATCCAATATATGCGAATATGTCATACATTGTCATCATCAAAAAAATATTGGAGTTGGATTATATGGAATTCCATGTTCTAATTTTTCAATGCAATTTTGTTGATAACTGGAGTTCTGTTAAAATATATGAATTGAGATTCGTGAAAGTTGATATCAGTAAGAGAGGGGAGAAAGGCGAGCCGTTTATAATTGAATCATACGCAGTGCAAGAATTTTATATTCCAGATCCTACAAACTGAAACTGGTTAATTGTTCTGTATCGAACAAAACAACTGAAGGGTAAAATGAAAATTCAATGGACAATGACCCTTTCATTGGGACTTTGCAAACATTTCACAGTGGTCCCAATGTAGGAGATATTTTGTATGTCAGTGGAGAACACAATAAAGGGATATGGATAGTCGATAGAGGGGTCAAATCCCATCAGCCTTTAAAAAAATAGATTTCAATAATCAGGTTATTTTTTTATTGTAATATAGATTGTGTTACATTATGTTATTATTGGTTCATTGTTTCTTTTATGTGATCTAAATTAAATGTTAAACCACTTCTACAGATAATGACTTATGCACCTGCTGATGCACCTAATCCCGAGACACAACATGTTTCTCATCCTATTGCAGCTAGTCCCACTACTGAGGTACAACAGGTCTCTCAACCTGTTGCTGCTGGTCCCACTGCTGAGGTACAACAGGTTTCTCAACCTGTTGTTGTTGGTCCCAGTGTCGATGCTAGAGATTCAGAGGAAGATAATGAAGATTTAGAAACCGAGGAAATGGTAGGAAATGAAACCCATGCGGCAAATAAAACAGGTGCATCGTAGTTTGAAAATTTTAGCCAAAATCCTTATGTCAAAAGAAAAAGGCATCAAATATGAGGTGGGATGGAATAAGCGAGGCCAGCATGTAAACCCCAACAAAGCCATGTTTAGTAGCTACATTGGAATCGTCACTTGGCAATACGTGCCGATTGATATAGAGTCATGGCACCATGTTGTCAGCAGTGTGAAAACATTAATGTGGGAAGAGATTACGGTAACATTACGATATAATTTTATTAATTTATTAAAATAAAATAAAATAAAATATAGAAATATTGACTAACTCTACATCATCTCTTGAAGAGTGCATTTATAGTATATGTCTCTCACAAATAATATGTATTAAGACTGGCAAGAAGGGTTTATAGAGGATTTCACACCATTTTAATGAAATTTCATATGAAATATGCTGAAGGGAAAATCAAGTCGCACCCACCTCCTCTTTAGGCACACTTTATATCGCAAGCAGCTTGGGATGCGTTTTGCAACCGTAGTGTGGAGCAGACTTTTCAGATACATTGTGTTTAGTAACACGTTGTTTAATATTTCTTGTATTCATCACTTTGATTTATAGTTTTTTATTTATGAAATAGCAACTGAGGGGTGAAAATAAATAATTGGAAGAAAAACCAGTGTACCCCTACCGTAAAACAATGGTGGGGTACGCTTCAATTGAAAAAAAAATTATTAGGTATTTTAAATATACTGTAATACTTTTATGAAACATTAAATATCATTTTAACCATGTTTCTCTATTTATATGTAGATTTTTGAATCTAAATCCCAATCCACTTCCATCCCACACCATGTGCTATGGAATGAGGATCATGTTGATAAAGAGGGGAAACTGGTAGATGAAAACACACAAAAAGTGTGGGAAAAATGTGTAAGTATAACATAATATAATTTTTTTCCCTTAAATCACTATTAAATCATGATGATTAATTATTTTCCCATGTTTTCTATTTTAAATAGTCATAGGAATCAACAACACCTGCACCAAATGCGAACATACTTTCAGCGGCCTTGAAACAGCCAGAACAGTATGGCCGCGTCAGAGGTGTGGGTTTTGGGGTGACACCCTGGGAATATTTTCAATAAAAAAAACAAGAGGAGGAGCAAACTAATTAAATGAAAATAATGAGAGTTAGACTAGCTTCCCCAGATGAAAAATTCCAATGTCAGGGAGAGTTGCTAGAAACATTGATGGGGGAGAGGCGAAGAGAAAAAATAACTCAAGAACAACCCGTTCCACCCCCACCAGCTTTAAGGAGAGCCATTACCCTCAAAGACCTAACTTAACCATGGTAATTAATGTTCTAATATTTGATTCTGTGAAATGTGAATCACATAGACACTGATACCTTTCTTGTAATGATATTCTATAGAGTGAAAATGACTGTGATTTATATCTTTCAACTCCCAACCACCACCTTGTAGCTAGGGTTACGGTGTTCAATATGCAGAATGACACGATACACTCCAAACCACTTCCAACCAGTCATGTCAAAGTTTTGATTAATGTATCTCATGAGCCAAGCGCTGATCTACCCATGCCAAATGACAATGAAGACACTCATACGGTGGAAAAATCTATTGGAACATTCGTTGCATGGATGTCGAATCTTGTAAAAAAACATGTCGACCAAGAGGTATTCATTTCCAATTCATTTTTCAAGTAGAACCTTTAACTTTTAATTAGAAAAGGGCTGAACCGATGAATGTTGTTATAGAAGGACAAAACGAATGAGCTAAAACTAAATAACAGCTCAAAAGGATCAACCAACCGATCAAAATGATCTACTGAGGGCACCTTCACCTTGCTCATTCTATATCCACATTTTATATCATTACAAGCTCATTTGGATACGAAAATGAAAGAAGGAAATATTCACACAATTTTTTTTGAAAAATATATATAGAGAGAGGAAGAATTGGATTTCATTAGTGCCGACGATGTAGCTGAAATCATCACATACAACTGGCTAAGTGCCTCAGTTATAAATGTATACATGAGGTATGTTTTCATGATTTGATTTTACAGAAGCTGATATACTATGATAATTGTGGCTAAATATAGTTCATATTTTTCACAGGTGTATATATGAAAAACTATTGAAGGGATTTTTCCGTTAATACAATGTTGGACTCGTTAGTCCTCACACCATGTCTACACAACAAAAAGAAATAGATTCTGATTTTCAGGCTGAATTAATGTCAAACTTGCTCAAAACATTTCAATGAAAAATTACGACTAGAAGGCTCTTTTTAATACCAACGTTTCAGGGGTAAAACTCTAAAATTTAATCATATAAATTATATTTTCATTTCTCTCATTACTTATTCCTTTTTATGTTTTCAGGCAGCATTGGATTCCCATTGCAGTCAATTTGGATACTCCAATGATTTATTTTCTGGATTCACTACATAGATATCCAATAAATCAACCACACATGATGTTGATTGTCAATTTGTAATACTCTAGATCCAACTTTTTATAACTAAATATCTAGTTATATAATTTATATTATCTTTTAATGAGGATTCTGTTATAATAGAGCGGTGTATGAATATCGTCTAAAGGATGGAATGAATCTAGGGTCTAAGGAAGACGAGGCACACGAGATCTATAAATGGAAAAGTATCAGGGTATATATAATTATAATTCACTATCCAAATACATATCAAAATAGATTACATATTTTTCTCAATGTTTCTAAAGTTTCTAAAAAAAAATGGAAAGGACCGTGGTTATTATGTCCGTAAATTTATGAAACAGATCATATTTCATAAACAAACTATCATCCCAGAAAAGGTATTTTTGAAAATAATTACTAGTTATTTTAAAATAATTATTAATACTTTGTGTATTTATATTTTTTCATTACTACTATGACTGTCACAAAAACTCATATTCACAAGATGATATAGGTGTTTTTAGAAACGAATGGGCAGCGTACCTGATGGAAGAATGTAAACATGTAGGACAATGAAGAAGAATTTATACTACCTATGTTATCTTTATATGATCATTGATATCTACCTTTTCTACACTTAATAAGAATCTATGATCACCCTTTCTTATGTTTCATATCCTTAGATTATGAAAAATGGTTTTAGAAATGATTTGAGTTTCTAGTAAATAATAAATTAATGAAAGACTCTTATGAACAACTGACACACAGAAAATGTAGAAAATGCATTCGGATTGTTATGTTACTTTAGGAAAAGGATCTATGAGTCATTTGTGATGTGTAAGAATCAACCACACCTCAATCCGACGCACGGTGTGACCGGTATGGAAAAAAGTGTATGATATCAGTTTAAAATTGACATAAAATTTAGAAAAAAACACTAATGTCATACAAATTTCAAAGAAAACGTGTTTGGATTGTTTTGATACCTTAGTAAAATGATAAATGAGTCATTTTTTATGTGTAAAAATCAACCATACCTCAATTCGATGCACGGTGTGACCGGTATGGATAAAAGTGTCTGATATTAGTTTGAAATTGACATTAAATTTAGAAAACAACACATGTGACATATTTAATACCGATAAAATGGATTTGGATTATTTTGATACTTTAGGAAAATGACACGTGATTCATTTATGAGGTGCATGAATCAACCACACCTCAATATGCCTCACTTTGTGACTGGTATGTCTAAAAGTGTCTGATATCAGTTTGAAATTGACATTAACTTTAGAAAACAACAATACTGCCATACTGAATACTTAAAAAATGTGTTAGGATTGTTTTGATATGTAAGGAAAATTATACATGAATCATTTGTGATGTCTACAAATTGACCATACCTCAATCTGACGCACAATGTGACCGGTATGGATAAATGTGTCTGATATCAGTTTGAAATTGACATTAACATTAGAAAACAATACTACTGACATACGGAAAACTAAAAAAATGCATTATTGTTGTTCTTATACTTTAGGAAAATGATCCATGAGTCATTTGGGACGTGTAAAAATTGACCGCACCTCAATATGACGCACAGTGTGGCCATTATAGCTAAAAGTGTCGGATATCTGTTTCAAATTGACATAAACTTTAGAAAACAACAAATGTTACATACGGAAAATTGAGAAAACACATTTGGATTGTTTTTAAACTTTAGTAAAAATATCCATGAGTCATTTTTGACACGTACTAATCAACCTCACCTTAATCTGATGCACGGTGTGACCGGTATTTCAAAAAGTGTCTGATATCAGTTTGAAATTGACTTAAACTTTAAAAAACAGCACAAGTGTCATAAGGAAATCCAAGAAAACATGTTCAAATTGTTTTAAAACATTAGTAAAACGATCCATGAGTCATTTTTGACATGTACGAATCTATCGAAACTCAATCTGATGCACAGTGTGACCAGTATGGCTAGAAGTGTCTAATATCAGTTTGAAATTGACATTAACTTTAGAGAACAACACTACTAACATATGGAATACCGAGAAAACACATTCAGAATGGTTTTATACTTTTGGAAAATGATCCATGAGTTATTTTTTATGTATGAATTGACCGCATCTCAATCAGATTCATAGTGTGACTAGTATGGCTAAAAGTGTCTGATATCAGTTTGAATTTGACATAAACATTAGAAAACATCAAAAGTGACGTACATAAAACTAAAAAAATGCATTCAGATTGTTTTGATACATTAGTAAAATGATCCATGAGTCATTTGTGACATGTCAGAATCAACCAAACCTCAATCCAATGCACAGTGTCACCGATATGGCTAAAAGTTTCTGATATCAGTTTGAAATTGACATAAACTTTAGAAAACAATGCAAGTGATATATGGCCAACCGATCAAACGTGTTCAGATTGTTTTGATACTTTAGGATAATGATCCATGAGGCATTTTTGATGTGTAAGAATCAAATGCACCTAAATCCAACACACGGTGTGATAGGGATGGCTAAAAGTGTATGATATCAGTTTGAAATTGACATTAACATTAGAAAAAAACACTATTGTCATACAAAATACTGATCAAACACATTCGAATTGTCTCGATACTTTAGAAAAATTATACACGAGTCATTTTTGACAAGTACGAATCATCCACACCTCAATCTGATGCATAGTGTGACCAGTATGGTGAAAAGTGTCTGATAACAGTTTGAAATTGACATAAACATTAGAAAACAACACAAATGACATACGGAAAACTGAGAAAACGCATTCATATTGTTTTTATACATTAATACAAAGATCCATGAGTCATTTGTGATGTGTAAGAATCAATTTCACCTCAATCCGATGCACTGTGTGACTGGTATGACTAAAAGTGTTCGGATTGTTTTGATACATTATTAAAACGATCCATGAGTCATTTTTGATGTGTAAGAATCGACTACGCCTTAATCCGACGCACGGTGTGACAGGTATGGATAAAAGTGTCTGCTATTAGTTTGAAATTGACATTATCATTAGAAAAAAACTACTAACATATGGAATACCTAGAAAACATGACTGGATTGTTTTAATACTTTAGTAAAATGATCCATGAGTCATTTTTGATGTGAAAAAATAAACCTCACTTCAATCCGACACATGGTGTGATCGGTAGGGCCAAAAGTTTCTAATATTAGTTTGAAATTGACTTTAACTTTAGAAAAAATCACTACTGAAATACGAAAAACTGAGAAAACACGTTCTTATTATTTTGATACTTTAATAAAATGATCCATGAGTCATTTTTGATGTGTACGAATTGACCGCACCTCAATCCGATGCACGGTGTGACAAGTATGGCTAAAAGTGTCTGATAACGTTTTCAAATTGACATAAACTTTAGAAAACAACACAAGCGACATACGGAAAACTGAGAAAATGCGTTCAGATTGTTTTGAGAAATTAGTACAATAATCCATGAGTAATTTTTGACATGTATGAATCAACCGCACCTCAATATGATGCACGGTGTGACCGGTATCGCTAAAAGTGTCTGATATCAGTTTGAAATTGACATTAACTTTAGAAAACAACACTACAGACATAAGGAATACTGAGAAAATACATTTGGAATGTTTTGATACTTTAGGATAAAGATCCATGAGTCATTTGTGACATGTACGAATCAACCTCACCTCAATCCGACGCACGGTGTGACTGGTAAAGATTTTCATTAGATAAAAAATCAGGATTTATTAAATGAGATAAATCATCCAAAAACATATTGATTTTACGTTATTCTTTTTCATTGTTATCATAATGAAAACATTTGAGTTTATCATTCAAATATTTATGTTTCAAATGTCTATATTAATTTTTTATTTCATATTAATGTTTTAATTTATTTCATTATGTTATTACTAACATAATATTTGTTTTCTTATATAGGTGCATTTTTTTCCTTCAGTTCGGATGCTTTTTTGGGCAACAAATACCATGGACGACAATTTTTTAGAGCAGATCATGGATATCGAAGGAAGAAACATTAATGATTATAACTATTGATGGATAATTGTAATTGTAACCATGTAAAATATAGTTTGAAATGTATATAGCTGTGTTTTTTTGTATTCATGATGTTATGTAAATGTATATAGCATTGTTTGTCAAAATATTATGTGTGGGGGCTATTTTGTTCTGGTGTGCAGGTGCTATTTTTTGCAGGTCTACTGGTTTGTGTAGGTGTATAGGTTTACAGGTGTGCAGGTTCTGGTTTGGCAGCTGCAGGGGAAGGTGCGTTTATCAGCACTTTTTTTTAGTGCTGATAAAGGGAAATATTATCAGGACTCAAGGTAGTGCTAATAAAGGCACCCCTTTATTAGTGCTAGAAAAGCGTTGTTAATGCCGGTGTAGATAAACAGGGGGTCCCCTTTATCAGCGCTCTGAAAATCTCTGACAAAGGGGACCATTATCAGCAAAAAATCATCACTGATAAAGGACCCCCTTTATCAATGCTATTTTTAGCACTGATAAAGGTGGCCTTTATCATCTCTCTTCAGAGTGCTGATTAAGGGGATGCCATCTTTATCTACGTCACTATTAACGGTTCTTTTCAAGTACTGTTAATGCCGGTTTTTAGAGCTGATAAAAGGCCATGTTGTAGTAGTGTCTTTAGCCATACCATGTTGATTAGATGTTTTGCATTATGGGTAGTCATTTTGTAATAGTTCAACATCAAGTTCATACCAAATATGGGATAAGTACTATAAAAGTTCATCCAGAAGCCCAATCATAAAATGTATGGAATTCCCCAAGATCAGCAAATTTGATTTAGGTGTCATTATAATTTCTCTAGTAAATTTCGTTTTACACTACCCTTTCCTTCCATCAGAAGGTTTCACTAACAATGAGGGTGAATATCAACCCTACATTATAGTCTTATAATTGGTTTTGAAAATACAGGTGACTCATCTATGAATCAAAGGTGAATCGTATTTTGTGATTAAACAGATCATGGATATTATTCAATCAAAAATGAAGATATGAACCCCTTTAATAATTATGTTATAGTATTAATGGCATAATTCCCCTATGATCTAAATCTAACTCAAGTCATGTATTAAAAAAATTATGATGCACAAACATTATAAAATGATTCAAAAGCCTTCAGATATTCAGATTAGGATGAAACATTCATCATCACCATCCATCATAGAATAAAATCACTATTTTTTCCTAGTAGTATAGAATATATCAACAAGGTTGACTCTGTTAGTGAGCTAGATAATTACATAAATGGTTTGATGATTCCCTTACAAGAATGTCTCCAAATTGAGATTCTTCCATTATACATTTTTATAAAAGAACAAATCCAATGAAGTTCAGTCAATTTTGTTCTCTATAACATCCCATGTCATCAAAATGTTCTTTATGAGCAAGGTTTTCATGGAGTTATCTTCAGTTGCATTGAAATATAGGATACGACTACCATTATGAAGAATGTTCACAAATGTTCTTGTGGTTCCTGTCAATCATGAACTAATCATTATCACCAAATTAGGAGGCTTGGGTATTTCTAGCATTCGATAATGCAAGATTGAACACAATTCATAAGAAGTATCATTCCATCCATGTGAATTCAAATTTCATCAATAAAATCATATTGTTTCTACATTGATAACTAAACCATGCTATTCATTATATGGGGAATATATATTTTAGGGTTGTACCTACAAGTTATGGCCAAGTAATACAAATAAATTTATACTACTATCAATTTCTTCTCAAAATGGGATGAGTTGGTACCTCTTAAAGAAGTCATGACCAAGTGTATTAATGATTTCATGAATTCAAACCTCATCACATGATTTTGGTTTACTCACAATGTAATGAAGGAAAAAAAACCAAATTCTTCTCTTTCAAATTAAAGATGTTTTAAGAGAAGTACAACATAAAATAGAACCATTCATACCATTCCTATGTAGCAGAAAAAGGAATGATATAGGATTTCAATAAAAAAATAAATAAAATAATCTATAGACAATGGTGGATATAGAAAATAATTCTTGGACGAAAAAGCTCATGCATGCCATGTGAGTATACCACACTATTACCCACACTATTATTCAGGTGACCCCACATTCTTTTCTATTGAATAGAGGCAGTTCTACCAATTGAGTAATAATTTCTCTCATTTTAAATATTTATTTTTTCGAAACACATAGAAGATGTGAAATCATAGAAGTGGTCATATTAGTTATAGGGACTCAATGAGAAAAGGTTACATACTAGAAACCACATGGAAGTTGACTAAAATCAGATAGCACAATACTTCAACAAAGAAAGTTCATCAACATTAATTCCTTCAAGGAGAACCGATTTTCCATCATAAAAATAAAATTATACTCAAAAATAATCCCCAAATGTTTAGACCAAAGTGGTATGGAACTTGAATCATACATAAGGTCTTTCCCAATGTATTTTACTCACTAATCATGATGGATTGAGAATACAAAATGCCCCTACCAATACAAGGATTAAAAATAAATACATAATGTGATCACACTATGGTACAAGTTACATGACCCTAAAATGTAAGGCACCATGGTCATATATGTAAGAACATAAAATCCATGGGATTCATTTTCATATCTAAAACCCCATAAACTAAAATATACCTTGTTCCTAATCATATAACCCAAAACTAGAAGACACCAATGTCATAGTATCATGATCTTAAACGGCATGAAAGACAATATTTATAGAAGATGTTAAACTATATGAAAACAACCTTGCCACGTGATGTGAAATATAATGGCACAAATTCCCATTACATGAAATAAAAACACATAACACTTTGGTCCTCACCTAAGAGGTTCCGATTTCGATGTTGGTCTCCAACTGAACTAGTAACTTTTATCTCCTCATAACTACATATGGATTGATTCTTTCTTTGGTGAGATACCTATCAACACCTAGGGACTATATCTTAATCCCATCCGCAAATCCACCACATTATAAGATCATTTTTACATACATTTAGCGTTGAGGACTCTCTTTATGTTGGGTTTTTTCTTTTTTCATAGAAATGAAATATTTTCACCTTCATATCTGTCAATGATTTGGGACCTCAATTAATAGAAACAACATGATCCTAGTTATAAGACCCTAAAATGAAAGTCATTGTGGTCCTAATCATACGAATAAAAACTACAAGAAAGTGTCTTCCTTCCTGTATGACCTTAAACATTATGGGTGTCCTTTTTGTGGGACTATAAAAATACTGAATGATTAGTTATGGTCGCCTGATTTTAATCATCATGGAAACATCCACCGCACATGACATTAAATAGTGTAATGACTTTATCCCATGCCATAGGGGATGCCTCCCCAATATTGTTGGTTATCAACCACACTACGTTTCAGATGTATGTACAACATGATGAATATTTTATTGAGATAAGTAGTGATTCTTAATCCTCTTGTCCCTCATTGAGTTGCAAAATCTCTTAACATTTGGACTTTCCCCTCCCCTTAATGTGTGTTATTTACATGGAAATTTACCAAACACTGGGACTTCGTTTGGCCCCTCTTCGTGTTAGATTTTTACCTTCTACATTTCATGCAATTATTTTCAAGGCAAATGAATTATAGTTTTTTTTGTATAACCTAAAACTTAAAGATGACATTTACCCTTACTCAATTATATTAATATTTATAGATATGTCCATATCACTGAACCCTAAAGGGAATGAACCATACCATCCTAGTCAAAAGGTATTTAATTTTATGACAATTTCTTTATCACAGGATTCAAAAATGGAGTCATACCTTGTGTACGATGTATAGGATTCCTATAGAACTATATTAGGAATATTCATGTCACAAACATGGGATTAATCCAAAGAGATGACTTCCTAAATTCCTTAAAAGTGTTTATAGAGCATCATGCCTTATTTTTTATGTTACGTGACATTCTTCCTTATATAATAATGTTAAACTGCATGGTTAATGTACCTCCCATTCAATGTTAAAATAATCACAAAACTATGTAAATCTTTATTCTCATCCTAATGAGATACATATTAATGCACTTATCATATATCATGGTCCAACCATAAAATAAAAAATTCCACTAACCAAACATATAATCGCATCTATATATTGAAAGAAATAGTTTCCATGCCTTATTTCGCACACTTCGCATAGCTCCCATGGGATTATGAATTTTGGGATGGGATTCCTCACATTATCAATATGTATTAGTTCACATCAAGGTTATCATGGTCTAGGATGAAAGACCCTAGAAGGAACACCAAACATATTTACTGCTTGAGATTAAAACTACGTGTTTTTTATCTCTTGTAGGACATAAAACTATGCACTTCTATGTCCCTCGCCTAATAGGTAATCTATACTTGGTTATGGGAACCCACAACACCTCCATTAAATAACTACTTATTGATTAATTCTCACCTTGTGGGGATATAGAGTAATTACAAGATAAAAAATAATAGATCAAGACACAATATGATGAAAATACACCCCTCCCTACATAAGATCTCGATTACTGTGAGTAATCGTTCATAAAAATACATATGTATTTATTCCTATTACCATAGGATTTATACTAATGCCCAGATCTCATGTATTGTGTCTATATACAATATAAAAATTTCACCATACCGGTCTACGTATCAATCATGTGAATGTAGTTTTATATCCTCTAACTATGTATGGATTTATTATTGTTACCACACAATATGTGGTGCCACCTGGGTCTTAGATCCTGAAGACACCCACAAATGATCTTTTCATTATATACAATCCCAAAATGAAATCTATTTAGAGAAAAATCAACCCATTATCATCCATTTTTGGGAAAAATTCTCCATTTATATCCAGGCATACTTCATTTATAAAACCTATTTTTGGACCTAGTAAATTTGTATATCCCTAATATTTCCATGGCTCTCAGTGAAAAGCGTGATTAAATCTGAAGGAAACCATTGTTTTCATCATTCCTGATATGCCTCAAACATGAAATTTCATGATACGCCTCCAAATAAGGCTTTTCAATCGAAGTAATTTTCATCCCTTAGGAGAAGAATTATTTTATTGCTAAATTCTCCGAAAACATTACAATGGAATTAACTTATCAAACATAGTCTATAGTCATCCACTTCACACATATACCATATCATTTTCGTAGATCCGACAGCCCTAAGGAAACATATTACAAACTCCCCCCTTCATTCCCAAATAATTTGAAGAGTTATTCGCAAAATCACCATGAAATTGATGGTCATTAACACATGAACTTAAAATGAATGACCATTTTCTGAGTCACAAGACTTTGAACTTTTTGACAACATTAATAATGCATGATATAAAACTACATGGATCTTGTCCCTGTTCCATTATATAAAACTATTTCACACTTTGTTCCTCACCTGAGTGGCCCCCACCCTCTAGGTGTTAGTATCCTACCACACCATCAGTTATTATTCCTCATTAGAACTATGTGTGTCTTGATTCTCACTTCTAAGGGATATGTAGTGATTCCTGGACATATATCCTAGGTATATCTATGAAACAAATAAAACTCTACCTCTCTTATATGAAATGAAAACTCATGTAAGATATTTCAATATGGTTACTATAAATGTAACCCAATCATTTTATTTAAACCATATCCATGTAAGGAACCAAATTTTTTTGGACAATACTTGTCTAAACACATCCTTCATACCTGAGCACGTCACTTTCACTAGTCACACTCCTAGGATTTGGGAACATGGATCTTATAAATCTTCCATGTTGGTATCAGTGGTGACATTTCTTTACTCCATAAAAACCTTCATTTTGACAATACATAATACTACTCAAATTGGATAAGCATAATTACTACCTCTAAATGTTCCATAAACCTGATGCACATTCTTCCTTAAGAGGAAAACATTTTGGCTCTATATTCTCTAAAAATGTTGTAATAGAATCCTCTTCTTAAACATGGTTCAAAATAATTATTTATATACTTGTGTAATATCAAATCCTCTTGATATGAGATCCCCCCAGATCCCATCATACAATATCCCCACTCACACCAAAATTTTGATGGGATATCCTTGGCCCAGTAAGCCCCAAGTGTTTCATTATTTAATTATATTTGGGTCAAATATTGGTGAGATTAAACTATATGAACTACTTTTCTTAGTCTCATGATAATAAATAGTGAAACAACACCCCTAAAATCAATTATGTGGTGCTTATCAAAGACAATCCTTGACTGATTTTTTCACAAAATTTGGGTAATCTCCCCAACTCTGCTTATTTCGATTACCATGTATGAATCACATGAGCTTAGACTGCAAGGGTGATCGTCCATTTTCTTCATGACTAAATTTTGTCATTTTGAAATTAAATGAATTATTTTCCTAGATAGAATGGCCTTAAAAGTCACATTCCATGTAGTAATTATTTAATTCTATATGTTATCTTAGCCACAATATAAAATCTCCCAAACACACTATCATGAGCTTTATCACGGTATTGAAATCCACACAAGAGCCACTAAACATCAAAATGTGATTGTGGAATCCAAGTTAATGATAGTATCATGACAAAATTTACCCCATTATATCTCCAAATAACCATATTCTGATGATCCATTCTTCAAAAAAAATTGAGGGATCTCAAATCCTACTTGTTTTCCCTTCTCTAGTGATAGTCAAGGAATTGGAATCTTAACGAAAACATTGTTTGATAATTCATAATAAAGAAAAAATTGGATTTTTATAGTGAGTACTCCAAAACATGGTCTATAAAATAGTAAATTTGTTGTCTTTGTGATTAAATTATTTTATCTTTGTATTGATTTAAATTAACGCAATAGAAACTGATTTTTGAACATGGTTCATAGTAATTCACTATGTATGTTTCAGAACCTAAAATCATGGAATCATGACCTATAAGTTTCCTTCAAGGGGGATAATACTAGGATATTCATGGATTATGCTTCTTGTATCGGATTTTTACTCCCAAAACTATGGTTCAGAGCTATTTGACCTAAAACATCTGTTAATTTGTACTGTCTTGAAGACCTTAAACCACTAGTGGAAAATGTGTATTGTCTATGAGGACAATTTTAAGGACCAAAAAATAATGAAGTTATACTAACTAGGTCATGTGATATAATAAAAATTTGGATCATTGTTATGTTTATTTCATTTTTATTTAGTCATATGTATATAAGTGTTCGCATTTAAATATTTCAATTATGACGTAAATTTATTTAATTGGTTGGAGTAATGAAACAGATGATCAGGGAAAAAAATCCTTGCCATTAATATATCAAAATTTGGAGGGATATCACATGTTTTAGTCTCTTTACCAACTATTATAGGTATTCCTCAACATAGGATTTGTTCTATTGAATTTCAGCTCGAGCCTTATCTATAGTTTGATGAAGGCCATTTATTTGTGTGGTGGCATATTCCATAGCACAATGTAGTTTCTATTTCTCCATAGCAATGATATCTCTTCCTTGGGCCAAGACCCTATTAAATGATTTGTGAAGTTGAAATATCTCTCCCTTCATGAAATATAATTATTCTTGATGATTTATGATATGGAAAGATTTATCATCAATCTAGTGTGAATTCTCCTCCAATTCCTTGGAATGTCTAGGCTCTACCTCGGACACAATGACTCTACGATATTCAAACTGGACCACTAGTTGTGACTATTTTATCATGATATTTTATCCTATTCCAAATTATATATGATTGAATTCATGGGATTAGTTATTATATAGTAATCAAATCCACCATACCCCAAATTGAAAAAACATGGCTGGGAGTCGGTGAAGTCACAATGATAGATCTTCAAGAGGAATCTATGAGATTAACTTCTTAAAATATCACCAATTAAAATACATGTGGCAAGAAATTAATCATATTCATCTAAGTCTGACCTAGAGAATATTTTATATGGAGACATATATTCTAGTATTAATTGACTCAATGAGGCATCATGTTCCACTCTTTTCAAAGTAGTATAAGATTTTTCTTATATTGTTCATTGAATAGGCAAGGATGCCTCTCTATGAGGCTCAACCGTAGATGTTGATGTCACTACATAATATGTGAAACTCATCATTAACATTCGTTAATAATATATATAATGCGAAGGAAGCGAATTATATTAGTTAATAATAATAACCAATTGGTGGGTCACCCATATGACTCTAACCAACCCCTACATCAACAACTTTTGCTGCCTGAGAAAGTACCTATGGATGAGATGTACTTGTTTCAAGTTTCCCAGAACCTAGGGATGAAGGATCTTTTTATCTCTCTACATCTGGTTCTAGTACTATTACACCTCAATTTGAGAAGTGTGAGGAATCTTGGTACATTTTCTCTCCAAGGATTTATAAATATTTTCCATATAAAACCTCTATGAGTCAATTAGTCATGATTGAAACAACATATGTAAAGTTTGGTTGTGAAAAAATAAAGAATGACTCACATTTAACTCTTTATTAAATTCCTCAAACTCGCCTAAAGAAATACGGATATAAATATGTGAAATAATATATTCAATTGGTATATCATGATTTCATGTTTCCTGAATTAATTCACCAATCTCCATGGAATCTTTACCCATGGGGTCACATGGGACATTAGGCTCATGACCCAATTCTATTCTACCTAATTCATCCATAGTTATTTAAATAGTAAAACCTTCTTCTATTGATCCAAGACTCCTATCATATTCTCCAAATACAATGGTATAGTTGTAAATGGTTCCCATTGGGTCCTACAATACTTTCTAACAGCTTAAAATATTTTGGAAAAATAGATTCAATCACTATTGCACAATAACTTTTTATGCATAATAAACATTGACATATGCTCTTCTCTTACTATAGTGATAAGAATATAAGATGTATGGTCCTCTAAAACTTCTTCCATGAAGGGAACAAACTTGTTATCAAGAGTTCATGACCCATCTGATGTGTCTTATTCGACTACCAAGGGATTAGTGCTAGATCCCTTGAGGGAGTAATCTGAAGCATATAATACCAAGGGAAAGCATATATAAATGTGTACGATGAGAAATTTTTAGGACTAAATGAAATTTTAAGGACTTTCTATGGTGAATACCCCATGCCAAAATATTTGGCCTGTTATTTTTTTCACAAAATACGGTAAGCGGACTATGTCAAACTTATCAAAAAAAATATGTCATTGGTGAAAAGGGTACCGACTATCTCTTTTTCCATTAATATCTAACTTGTAGATAACTCCCTAATATTATGGATAGACCCATCAATCCCAATCATGGTACATGTTGAAGTATATATCGGGGAGTCTAATTCTGGTGATACAACCTCATGCATGTCAAAGTATCCCCTTAATAGTAGTCAATATACTCAAAAAATTGATTATGGATTAATAAAGGGAATGTATCTTACCTCACCAGCATTAGATAATTCATTCTATTCATCATTGTATTGATCATCCACTCCATCTGTAGCACCATAATTTATAATACTATTTAATCACCTTGTGTTCGATATATGTTCATCATTTGCATATACTAACATCTCCATTTTCCAAACATACCATCACAAATTGAAAAACAAAATTTTATAGTTTGGATATCAAATAGAACTATATATCCCAAAGCTCTATGATATCGTTTTTGGATTAAAGTAATTCCCATAAATATATGATGTCTTAGGTTACGCCTTTCGAGTCTCAAACCACCACAGGCCGCCCATAATGAGATGTTTATACAGTCGGTTGTGAGGAATACCTAACATATTTTGACATTAATTTACTTTCAGGACATTACCATTGGAGGGAAATTCGGAAACCGAAGCTTGATTATCATCATTGTGATGAGGAATAGACTGAATTGGCTCAAAAGATGTTCTATTTTTAACTATAGAATGCTCATTACCCCATATCCAAGATTGTTTATAATATTGTGGAGATTTAATGTCATCAATATCAGGATGATCCTTTCTATGGTGCTTTCCTTGTCATAAAGTTTTTGTGAATTCTGCTTTTGGAATATCTATTATTAATTCCCCTTGAGGGAAGAAAGAAATACAGGAATTGAAATTTCTTGAGTTTATGCAAATATATGTAGATGGTGTACATAAATTTATTGAAACTTGGGATACCTCCAAATATAAGAGAAACAAACTTTATGATCCACCATTGGGTGCTTATTAAAATAAATATGAGGGTGATACATTTGATTATTGTTGAAAATTGATCTTAAAGGAAAATCTATATGGAGAATATACTTCACATATAACCTCATTGTCAATCAAATTTTCTTGTACTCTATCTCTAAACATGATAAAGTTTGACCTCATATCATCATCACCCTATCGATTATCAATGAATTTTCAAGTAGGTGGATCACCATATAGAAATAATTGAAACTCTCCTAGAATTTTTAGATTCATTATAGAATCACCATATGTTAGATAGGGTTGAATACCAAAAATAACTTGAATGAATAGATGAAATCGACCTTCATGGACTTCTTCTCTACTCAGCATGAAATAATAACTGAAGTTCACCACAATACACCCAATCAATACTTGAAATGTCCATAAAAGTTCGAATGGGGCCCTTCCTGTGTATACATGAAATAAGAACGAAAATAGTATTTCCAAAATTGGGGTATCCACCCCTATGTTATTTCCTTCAACTAACATGGACTCTATGGAAAACATATTAAGACACACATGCCTATTAGAATCATTGAAAAATAGTTGGTAGGTTCTCAACAACAACACTTGGATGCCAGTGATCAGGGTTCTGACGGGGACATCAGACTAGGCTGTATACCCCCACCAATCATACTAGACTTTCTCTAACGTTGGCCAAATTTTAATAAGAACTCTCGGATTCTCCAATGAAGGACATCCTATTGGGCAATGAAAAATAGGACCCTCTCCTTGTTTCTATAGGTAATCCTTCATCCAAGTCTCATAATGAACATTTTCCTATGGGTAAGGTTTATTTTTTAGAACCTTCCATGAAATCTTTAACAGATCATAGTCCAAATCCATTCAATATCATCACATGTTTCCTTCGACATGACAAATTAGTTCTACATTTCTCCAAGAATAGGTTCTCTAAAGATCACGTAGAAGAAAAATAAACTAATGTAAAATTCTATATGTATCATATGAAAAGTATTTTTGGGGGGATCTATCGACTAAAGATCTAAGTGATGACATCTATATTATTATACACATATGTTTGGGTTACTAGAAATCATCATAAATTCCAACTACTTTTAGCTCTATTCCAAATTATGAACAATGTTGGATCACCCAATATACACTCATCCATTCAGGTTTGATTCCCAATCTATAAAAAAAATCCATATCCTCCTTCCATAATTTTGAATAATTCATCTAGGAGTCATGAAATATTGAAAAATATTAGCATGTTTTTGAATCCTGGTTGTGAGGTTTCATATTCAGGGCATGTAAAATATGATGCATGATTAATATAGTGGGTAAAGTTCCCTCATTAATTAACACACCTCTGGGAGAGATATGTTAGTAGGAGAGTTAGTGTCATCTTGGAACCAATACCTTGGAAAATGTCCCTGTGTCTTTGGGATAAATTTATCTTTCATAAGATTGTTCTCATATAGAAAAATATATTCGCTTAATGAGTAATCATGTTGGTACATCATCAAGTATTTTTCTAGGTGTTAAATAGTGGAGCAATACATTTCATAGTAATATAACTCAAATACATAAATCATTTTCTTAACACATGTAAAATATTTTTCATCAGAGATCATTTGATTTTACATAGGAAATATAGAGAGGAAATAGTAAGATGTTCATTAGAATCAAGGATTTAATTTAGATTTTTTGTTTAAAGAAGTATAAAATTTAACAAAGGAGTGACCTCGCTGTAGTAACTATTTTAATTGGCCTCTCAAATGTCACTTTTTCAGGCAAACTCACATAGATCACTCACCTAAGTGACCTTGCATAGGTCACTCAATCAAGTGGGTTGGTGAAAGTATAGCACCAAGATAAGTTTATCATACAAACAAAAGGTATGAGAGATATATAGTATGAATTAGCTATGTGAGAAACAAGTAAATATGACATTAATGGTGATATAAAACAAGTTTTGTTAATTTCCGGAGGAATTATTTAGAAAAAATATATATTTTTAGATGCTCGATCACCTGCATGATTGACTCATGCAGTGACCAGCAGGAATGAACTGCACGGTGAATATCTGTACCCTATTTTATATATATATTTCATGAATTAAGTAAGTATACATGTTTTAATAGAATTTTTGGGTACACAATAAAATGAAAATAGTTGAGTTAAGGATTCATTAAAATATATATTCATCTCTACCTTAAGATCAGATCATCTTATTTTGATCCGAACCAATCCTGATGGGGAGAACATTTTGACAATATTTTTTTCACATAGGGAGGAAATATTTAGGGTAAATTACCTCAAGTATTAGAGAATAAAATGGATTAAAAGAAACTACCCAAGTAGTCCCCACACATACCCTACTTTCCAACTAAGAGGATCACACGTTCCAAACTTGCATGACCCGACATGAGCATCCAATACCTGCGTGAGGATCCTGTATGAGATATTTAGGTGATGGAACTATAAAGATTATATCCTTCACCATGTGTCATATTTTTTACAATAAATAAGACCCTTGGGATCCTCGTTTTACATGATTTGGAAATGAAAAGACCACATGAAGCTCTTGTCACCCAATTTTCTCTTCCATGTCTTCCCAACCCCTAGTTAGTGCACAAAGACTAAAAAATAATAGGGAATAAGTAAAAAATTATTAATTTAGGTTCATAAAGTTATATAATACCAATAAAAATGAGATAAATCATCCCAAAATAAAAAATAATTTGGGAGAGGGCCCTTTTTTAGATCGAAAATTGAGCACTAGTTGTTCAAATACACCATAGGAAACACATGGATCTTAGGGCCAGGCCCCACCAATGAATGGTTTCCCTGGATGTTCATCATGCTAGAGTCATCTCTAGCTCACCCAGGTCCACCCTATTGGAGTAATTTCTAACTCTATGTGGTCCATCTTATGTAAGTAATCTCTAGCTCTAACAGGTCCACTCTAGGAAAAGCACTGTCAACTATCCCATGTCTTATTTGGGTGACAGACAATTAAACCCACCCTGGTACTTCCTAGGCCAAGGACTATTTAGCTCCCCAAATCCTCACCTAGGAAATACAGTAATTGATCCCCCTTTCATATAACCAATGATCAGTAACCTTTTTACATGGACCCCTCATCAGAGGGGGACCATGGTAATACCCCCCACAAAGCCTTCAGATATATATGATTAGAGCATAAGTCACAGTACCATGTCCTCCCAATTATACATTCATTTGGTAATGGAATTCCCACATTTAACCTACCTAATAGGTAAAATATTTATAATTTTCCAAATTATACACTCTTATGGTAATGAAGATCCCAACCATATGGATGATGACATATGGTTTCTCAGGGTATGCTATGACATTTATCCCTCGTAATGTGAAAAGATTCTAGCTGTATCTATATGGATTCTTAAGCTCTGACCCATGGGGTTTGGAAACAAGTGGGGATATAGGCACAATTAATCCCAATATCTCTTATGTACTACCCTTCCACGAGATGATCCTTTTCTACTAGCATAGGGGTAGAAAATTATTCCATAGGGCGTCCCTCCTGGTGTATTCTCCTGCTCTTTCTTATGGGGAATAACCCCACCTTCCATATTCTCACCCTTATCCACCAGTGGATGAAAGATATTTTTTATAACTTCATATATTATATTTCATTTCTTTATCATACTAAGCAAGGATCACGTGGTATTAGAGGATATTAATGATCATGTTATAAACACAATCAAATAAAAATTAGGCCTCTTACTATGTGTAAAAACTAAAAAAATGATACTATCCTTTTAAAGGGAAACATTAATTGTTTGAAAACCCTTTAAATATTCATATTTCTAATAAATAAACCATGGGACAGATCTAGAGGAATAATACCCTACCATTATGAACTTTGTGGTCGTTGATTCCTATCTAATAGGATATGTAAGATTTCTACTTATGGTTCAATCCTAGAACCGCAATGCCTTCTTGTGGTCCAAATCCATCATCCCAAACTCACCGTAATATTCCCTACGCTATATTTCGAGTAAGGTTATATCCAACATGGGTAGAGATATACCTTCCATGCCCCTTACGACATCTTAATGTAATTCTCCCACCATCATTGGATAAGCACCTTCCTCCTAGACACCTTTAATGCATGTCATTAAACTACATGGTTTAGTTTACATAAAATGACCTTAAAAGGTATGATGTGTCATGTTAAGTGGTAATGATGTATGTGGGATCTAATTAATTTCACAAGGATACATTAAAATCATATATCATGGGACCAATCCCAACATAAATAAAACTTGTATCTACTTGGATGATGATAAAATCTAGATCAACCGAATGTATGGATTAAAACTAGCATTATACTAATAATTTACATAACAATCTCTAATCCACATAAGAATTATACTATAGATGTAAACCCTCATATATATATAGGTATATCCCTCGATAAAGAAAATCATATACATATATATGGGTTTAAAGACAATATATTATAAAAAATATTTTTTAAATAAAAAGGTGACCAATTATATAATTGAGAATTAATAGGGGATTCAGGAATATATCATTAATCTACAAGTGCGTCCAAGAATAGATAATAATCCCCCACAATAAAAAATTGAGATGAGTATGAAATCCCATACTCTAATTCAGTGGGAATATCTAGGTGTTTCTTGAACCATTTCCAAATGACCACCATCTTTTGGAAAGAAGTCTCACAAAACATCATGAATAACAGAACTATTGGGTGTTTCTGGTTCCATGAATAAAACCTTTTATAATCCTTCTAGAAGGTAGATGGAAATAAAAATTTGTTTCTAACATGAAGGGTCATTCCACCACCAACACAAAATTCTATTGAAACCCCACTTGATTTTCCACGAGAAACAAGGATTTCAATCCTGACATGAACATTTTATATATAGATGAAATCAGGTTTTTGCACATTTGGCCATTTTTTCTTGCCTTTTTGAATGAAACAACAGTGTATGTGAAAGGAGGAACCACAGCCCCTTGGGCATGGTGAGATCAATGATTATGTATTCAAGTCTTATCTTGTCCTTTTTGGGATACATGTTTCGAATAGAAGTATATATTATAAACTAAGTTCCATTTAAAGTGGAAAAATATATTCCATATGGAAATTTTTATAGAAATAAACTCATTTTGTCTCAAGCACAAGTGTGTTGATGTGAAGTGTTTGTTAAGGATATTTATGGAAACAAACATCAACTTTGAGGCACTATGTGTATATTTATATAAAATCCCGAGGAAAAAGGGGATATTTCCTATATCACATTTCAGATAAAAAGGTTGTGGTAGGCATATATTGAAAGGGAACTATTGTGTGCACTATAAAATGATGTATGATTTTTGGGAAGTTAGGTGAAATAGAGTGGATGACCAAGGTTGTCTCTAAAAGGGGGAAGTGATTTAAAAACAAATTAAATGTATTTTTAAATTTAAATAAAAACTAAGAATTAAACTACATAAAGGATGGGGTTTTTCATTTATAAATATAGAAGAAGTATGTTGGAAGAAGATTGATTTATTTTGGTTTTTTTAAATGAAATTTTATTAATAAGACGTAATGAGAAGATTGTTTTTTATAAAATATTTTTTGAACACATAATCTATCTAAATATACCTCTTCACTCAATTATTTATATTTATAATTTAAATTAACATCCACTTAATTATGAATCCATTACTTTTTAACCCCCAAAACCTATGAAAATTAATTAAACCCCAAAGATGAAATGAATTTAACCCTAGCCTAGCTTTAGTACGTGAAATTATAGCACCCAGATTTTACTTTTGTTATAAGAAAATATTACAACTAGTGGTGAATTAGGGAACCGAACCTCTATAAAATTAAGTATGAATTGATTTTATAGAACTTATTTGAACTCCACAATGTTATAATGTGTGGTTTTGTTTTACTGATTACGTTTACGCCCTCAAAATTTACAAAAAACTTGTCCTCCCATGTTTTCGTGTAAACTGTTCAATTGATTGACTAGTTTATTGTAATTTATAAACTCAATTAATATATCATATTAATTAAATTGTGGTATCTCATTTATTCAATGTAATAAAATGTATAAGGAAATATTTATATAGATTATTAAAAAACTAATCTTCTCTCGGAGGTATATTCAACATAAAAATAAATTGCATTCACAACAGTTTAGAATGGGTATAAGCAAATCCCATTTCAATGAAGATTAATGAATAAGTTAGGTGAAAAACATACAAAAATATATATGAAATAAAATAGAAACTAATAATTATATTACACAAAGGAAAATATTAAAATATGAGAAGGAAATGAAGGTTTCGTTGAAGGGATGCATACTTCAAGAGATCCCCCTATGAGTATAAGATGTTACAGAACCTCCAAGGTAATTAGAGGAATACTCTAGAGCTCCAAAATGGAAGAAATTCACTCCTTGGTCGAACTTGCAAATGTGGTTCCCAATGTGGTAAATTATAGCCAATATGGGATGTGGTTTTGGGAACCTGGATTTTGATATACCACTTGTGTCTTAGTTTTGGGTTAGAAATGGACTTATCTCGACATGAACAAAAGATAAATGGTTTAAGAACACGTTTTTAATGTCCTCATGGTATGGTTTCTGTCAAATTTAGGATTACAACATGAGAAATGGATGAAATAAAAACCCAAATCTTTGACATCATGCAGATTTGGTCACCTAGATAAATCAATTTGTATGGGCACCCAGACGTACGAATTAGGCTAGGGATTCTTGATATTTGTAGTATCCCGTTGAATATTGGATCAAACCACAATATATAATCCCATTTATATCCATACATATTTTTAAATGTTCAAAATAGTTGATAGATGTCCTTGGGATTCCATGATGTTTGGACCATTCTCCTTCCGAATCATCTATGACCCTGCAAATCACCTCCTCCTACCACGAAATCACCAAAACAAGAATAATTTCACTTTTTAACAGTGATAAAAATTTAAACATTAAATAAAATGGGATGTAATATTTGAGAAAAAAAAATTAATTTTAAATAAAAAAACATGTTTTATACAGTGATGTAAGAGGGAAATAAAGATGTGCATAAGGATGAAATCACACCCTCACACTTACCATTTTTCACTCCTGGGAAAAACCCTCATCTCATGTATTCCAAAACATTGTGAAAAGATATGAATTCTCATATTACTCAATCCATATTGAAAACATAGTCAATGTAAGAATCCCATCGAGGGTCAATATCAGTAAAGTCTAAATCCATTGCCTCATAAATTACATCAAAACAAAATCCAATGAGATTAATAACACTAATCATAGGAAAACAAGTCATGGGTCTACTATGACACTCATTCCCCACATTTGTGTATTCCAACCATTTCATGATCATATCTCTACCCTAGATTTAGTATATTTAGGTCATGTTAAATATTTGTCCTCACCTGGTTTAATTCACTGAACATGTTCTATATTCCTTTGCAATCGAATTTCAAGACTCACTCACATAAGCATTCCAAAAATTAAAACCATAAGCTCTCAACCTAGATATAACCATATGTGGTACATTTCATCAATCCCCTCATTTTTTTATGTTTCACTTGGTAAAAATATCACACTAATTTATCATATGGTGTTTGATTTCACCGCAACACTAATTGTAATATTTATAAAAAGATCAAAGGTCGTGGTAGAGTGTGTTTTGACCTGGCTAAGACAAAAAAAAATTGATTTTTTTGAGAGAATACAATAGTAAAATTATATTTACACATGAATAGGTAAATTTTGTACAGTAATTAAATTTATCAAAAGATAAATGTATGTATGGACCAACATTTGATATAAGATTAAATTTTTTACCTAATTAGGTTATACCTTCAATTGAATATGAAATATTTCACATGTCATGGTTGAGTGAAAGCTTTTTTGGATAAATCAATCACACAATTTAACATGATGAAATATCACAAATAATGGTGTCAAAATCTAAATGTTTTTATAATTAGACAACCAATCATATCATTGACGACTTTCATTTTTATAAAATCAACCCTTGGTGATGAAATCTTGCTCAAGATTATCCTTCTTCTAGTGAATTTTGAAAACATATATTTTAAATATATACCACATTAAAATGTTTCTTCATATCACATTTTTGAATATTTTATAGAAAACTAAAAAGAAAAAACACAACAAATGAAAAATCCAAAAAACCTATCCCAAAATGTTGTCACCTCTCCACACATAAAATATAGAATTTTCCTCAATGTGAACCCATGAGATTATATGTGCACGTGAAATACATAATTCTAAATATAAAAAATAATATTAAAGTTAAAGGGTTAGGAATAACCCGATATTCTCAAGTGATGATGGGGCAATGAAATGTGATGAAATCCACTATATTAGTTTAAATTCCTTCAATGTGTTTCATAACATGTTTCCCATTGACTGTAAATATTCTTCATGTGTCCTCTTGTGTGACCTCTACTACACCCTAATTAAAAAAATAAAATACAATATAGGGACTTATCCATCTGGAACACAACTTATCAAGAATATTCTTTAGTCATGAACTATAGAGTAGTAATTTCTATCCAACATGAAAAACCCTTTGCTGGATCATTCTTTTAGGATATTCTTTTTATCTTTCCATGTAAATCCTTTATTTCTCATATGGTGGCAATTGAATCTACTGAAGATCTTGAATTTTTCACTTCCTTTGGATTCCAACCAAGGCCAAATCCATGTGGAATTTATTTATTGCCCAATAATCATGATTCTCAACATCTAGGAGGAGATGAAAGGATTTCCAAAAAACAAAAACGGGGTCACAGTGATGGGTGTCTTATATGCTATCCTATATGCCCAAATTTTATCATCCAATTACTTTCTCCAATCCTTCCTATTCGGCGAAAAATATTTCTCCAAAATTGGTTTAATCTCCCGATTTGAAACCTCAACTTGGCCATTTGTCCAAGGGTGGTATGGTGTTGATGTTTTGGGTGTCACACTATACATCCAAAGTAGGGTAGAGAAATTATGATTGAAAAAATGTGTCACATTGTCACTAATGATGGAATTTGGTACTCCAAACCTATAAAAAATCTATGTCTTGATAAATTCCACTACAACATGAGAATCATATGTCCCGGTGGCCTTAGCCTCCACCCATTTACTCACATAATCAACAAATACCAAAATATACAATAAACCAAATGACCTAAGAAAAGGACCCCCTAAATCAATTCACTATAAATAAAAATATCATAAAAATGTTGGTATTTGGGGCATATTTTAAATCTTATAAATGTTCCCATTGTGTTTGAAATGTGATCATTACTTAAAAACACATGATCATCGTTGAATAAGATAGGCCTATATAATCCACAGTCTAAGACATTCATATCTATTAGTTGGGGTCCAAAGTGTCCTCCACATGAATGTTTATGGAAAAATATCAGAACAGACACAAACTCATGATTTGGAACACACCTCATAATAAATTGATCACTACACATGTACCAGAGGTATGGATCATCCTTAACAAAAAAATTCATAACTCACTTTTAAACTTTTGGACCTGCTGTTTCTCTAAATTTTAAATAATTTTAGAGGAAAAAATGTATTTATCTAAATAATCATAACAGGGATGTGTACTTGAGATATAATAAATATGTTCATTAGGGAAAGTGTCACGAATTAGTACTTAGACCGAGGTGCCAGCCTCTAATGTGTGAGTAACACTAATCATGTGGTCTCCCCCCATGTTTTCTGAACCCTTCTTATCCTTTATCTTGTTATCAAATTCTTGAATAAGTAGCATCCATCGGATAATCTTGGGCTTTGCATTTGGCTTCTTTAGGAGTTACCTCGGAGATGCATGGTTAGAAAAAACAACTACTTTAGATCCAATAAATATGAATAGAGTTTATCTAAAGAAAATATAATTGAAGGAGACTCATTTTCTGTTGCATTGTAGTGTGATTGGGATGAATCCAATGTTCTAGAAGCATAGAAAATAACTTGTGGGCGTCGCTTCACCCCATGTGATAAGACTACTCCAAATTTTAAGTGTTAATCATCACAAATCAACTCGACTAGAATATCCCATTCTTGAAGGTGTATGATTTATAGAGTGTCTAGAAATTTTTTTATCTCATCAAATAAAGTCCTGCAAAAATCATCAAATACATAATTAGAATCCTTTTGAAGTAATCACGACATAGGAAGATAAATCTTAATAATATATTTTACTAAGCACCAATAAAATCCCATATTACCTAGGAAATATCTAACATCACACACACTTGAAGTATAGGGTAAGGATAAAATAATATCTACCTTATATCTATCAACCTCTATCCCATTTTTTACACTACATGCCCTATTATAATCCCATGATCTAAAACTAAATGACACTTTTAAAAGTTTAAGACCATATTCTTTTCAATAAAAAATTCCAACACCATTACCAAACTAGAGATACAATAAAAAAATGAAGACCCATACACTGTAAAATCATCCATAATTACCTCCATGTTGGTCTCCAGAAACAAAACTCACCATGCATCTCTGGAAGGTACCTTGTGTGTTGAAATTTTCAAATGGAATCATCCCTAGGAAAATATGGAGAAGAGACAACTAAAGTTTTTCTTAATAGATACTCTATAGAAATATGGACCAAAAAATATCCATAAAATTCATCTAAGAAACAATAAAATGGTTTCCTAGCTATCATCTCAAGAATTTAATCAATAAATGGGAGGGTAAAATGGTACTTATAAGTGGACTAATTTAGTTTCTAGTAATCAATTTACACACACCAACTATTTTTCACCCTCATTTGAACCGACTACCCTTTATCATTTTTTATAGCAGTAACACACCTTTTATTAGGCAAAACATGAATTAGAATCAGCCACTATGAATTTGAAATGGTATAAATTATACCATCCTCGAGCAATTTTTCAACACCTTTTTAAAAAACATTCGAAAGTGTTGTATTCAGTCTCATTTGTGGATGCATAAATGATTTTTCCCTATCCCCCCAAAATTCCAATGCATGAAAATAAAGTGGCTAATAACTGATATGTCATCCAAGGTCCATCAAATTTCCTTAATTTTTCAATAAATAGATTCGAAAATAATTCTTCATATTCAAAAGGGAGATTGTTACAAATGATAATAAGTTATTTCTCAGGACTTATCAAGTATAAGTATTTGAGATTTGGTGGAAATAGATTGAGTTCCAATAAAGAGCGATGTAGTATGTATGGATACATCGATGGAATACAAATATGTGCCCAATTAATATTAGTATCAGAATATATGCCATCAAAATCAAATAATAATGCATAAAATCCATCAACACACTCAACAACCGTGTCATAACCGGAGTGAACATGATCAGAATATGAATGCATTTCCAAATAAAATATAATAGAGGATTATGCAATAGAAACTGGTGTATAAGTATTCTTAGACATCAAACTAGAACCAATGATCATAATATCCCTAATCATGGGATATTTAAAATCCTTGGTATTTTTACTTGGTAAAAAAGGGAGGATAACAAAAGTAGAATGGTCCTTTGAGGGTTACTTCATTGAGAACATAAAAATATATATTATAAATTTATCTCTAAACTCCGTGGATTGTGTATCCTCATAGAGATTTATGATTGTTTTTTTATTTTGAAGGAAGTTCCTACCTAAGATCATGGGAGCATGAGAAATTACTTAATCATCATCCATGTTAAGAACATAGAAATTTACTGGAAAGATCATGTCTCTTACCCAAACATGTATATCCTGAATGGACTCCCATTAGATATGCTATATCTATATTCACCAACTACACCACTAATCTTATTGGATTAAACTCACCAACCTATAAAGAATAGAATAATGAGTGAGGGGATAACATTTATTAAAGAACCTAAATCACATAAAGCATTATAAAAGTGTAAATCCCATATGGTTCATAGAATGGTGAATTTCCTAGGATCCTTGCAATTTATGGGAATTTCTAGAGTTAGATTAATGATTCAAGGCACAATCCTTCCAAGATTGATACTCTCAATTCCCTTAAGACCTCTCTGATTGTTATGAAGTTATTTAAAAAATTTAGAATACCTTATGATTTTTTAAGGGCTTCATGTAAAGGGATGTAGATCTCAAGACACTTAAAAAATCCAAAACCTATTTTTTTGCATCTCCTCATCATCTATTTTTTTATTTGGAAAACTCTATAAGGAAAATGAAGGGGCTTTGGAGAAACATCATTAATCTTTCTCATACCATTTTTATTCTCCATGGGTTGTTCCTCAGTGGTTATTGAATAAGGATTCTCCGAAGTTGAGGAGAATCCATGTGGGATGTTAGGTGTAGAAATATCAGTTTTTTTCTTATCACTTCTCAATGTGATGGCACTAAAATTCCCCTTGGGATTTGGAGTGGGTTGGGAAAGAATATTTTGAGAGTTTATAATTACCATTTCATGGAGGGCGGTAGAAATATTCCTCATTTGTGTCTTTAACTCCATAAACTATGAACCTTGAATCTTTAACTCATTCAATTGATTAAGAATAATTTTATTCAATAGATCATGATTATTAGAATCTACCATTGGTTGAGAATTCATTTTTTGTTGAGTTTTTTATTCTAGGGATACAAATACCCATTGGGGTTGTTAGAAACCATGTTTCTAATGTGGAGGCTACTAGAAATTTGGTTGAAAAGGGGGGATTTGTTGTTTTCTAGAGCTATACCTCATGTTCGATTGATACCTCCACACTTGGTTGTTTTTTAGGAGAAAAGAATCACACTACTTCTCAAGATGAGGTTATTGTTACTACTAATATAGTATCCCATTGAATACTTTTTCTAATCTTATGTATCTAGAAATTGGGGGAAACAATCAGATGGGTGGACTTTTTAAATGAAATTTCCACAAGGTCTCATAGGAGTGGGTTCAGAAGTATTTTGACCAAAAGAATTATCCATCACAATAGTGTTCAATTATTCCCACTTGGTCTCAAAGAACTGAATTTCACGGGAATATGGACTTACCTGATGTACTCGTCTAATATGTGGCATACATAGACATCCAAATTATCAATAGTTTTGTGCCACCTTGTCTATTAATGCGCATTTGGCAACTTGTTTTTTTACCACCAATACTCCTCTAACTACAGAATCCGCCAAGATCCTCTCTATAGGTGTGAGTTTTTCATAAAATTATTTGACAAAGAGTATCTCACTAATTTGGTGATGTAGATAGATGGCACATAACTTCTATAATCGCTCCTTGTACTCATACATTGACTCCACTTGTACTTGAATGATCTCAGAGATATCCTTACGAATGGAAGTGGTCCTTGATGTCAGAAAAATATCTTGATGAAAATATGTTTCAAATCATTCCATCATGTTACATCTTCAGGTTTTAAATATTACATACAATAATTTAGAGCTCCATCATGTGAAAATAAAAAATCTATTAGTTTTTTTGATCTATAGAGACATTTCATGGTTTAATGTGTGAGAAAACAACATAAAATTCATTCAAAAAATTCTGAATCCTCATTAGATAATCAGTGAAATTTTGGAAAAAGGGAAATTAATCCAGATTTCAATTCAATGTCTGATTCAATATTTGGGTATGTAATATAAATTGGTTAATAGTTAATATTGGGTAAAGCCAATTCTCGAATGGTTCTATTAAGTTCATTATTATATTTTTCAGACATTGGATATTCTTTTATGTTTAAATTATATTTTCTTAAAATTTCAATGTTACAAGAATAGAGGGATTATTCAACTTGTGAAATTGAAACTTCTCATAGACTGAGAATATCAGATTTGATCCCTAAGGATGTGCTCAATATCGTGGTCAAGATCTATGAGATATTTGGGATTTTTTAGCATCCTAAATCAAATAAAAATGAAAATAAAAAAATCAAACCATAATAAAATTATAATTATATGTTTTAGTTGATTAGGTAAAGAAGGAAAAGGAAGAACAAAAATAAGGAAGAAAGAAGACAAGAAGATAATAAAATGAAAAATATATGAAATATTAATAATTGGTTTAAATAATTATTTTCCTCTCTAGAAATAGTTCCAAATTTGAAAGGGTGATATCATTGTCACTCTCACGTAATGTGTGATTTTATGGTACTTAGGGGCAGTAGAGTGGCTGACCAAGGTTATCTCCTAAAAGAGGAAGGAATATACAAAATTATTAAAGTTATTTTGAAAACAAAATAAAATGGATGATAAAAACTACATAAAATAATGGGGGATAAATTTCAAAATATATAAGAAGTATTATGGGTGAAGATTACATTTTTTTGTTTTTGTTTTTGTAATAAAATTTAAATAATATGAAGCAACGAGAAGAAGTTTTTTTACAAAATATTTTTTGAAGGAGAAATCAATATAACTATACCTCTTTATTCAATTATTTATAATTATAATTTAAATTAAAATCCAGTTAATTATGATCCCCTAACTTGGAAACCCCCAAAACCTAATAGAATTAACAAAACCACAAAGATGAAATGAATTAAACCCTATGCTATCATTAGTACATGAAATCTTATAACCCAAATTTGATTGATGTTATAATGATATATTGTGGTCAGTGGTGAATTAGGGAACATAAGAACTCTAAAAATGAGGGTTAGTTGAGTTTAGGGATTTTATTTGAACTTTAAAAATGTATCTTGTGTGCTTTTTTACTGAATAAGTTTACACTCTCACAATTTACACAAATCACAACCTCATGTATTTTTGTGTAAATTTTTCAATTAATCTATTAGTTTATTTTACATTAAACACTAAATTAATAGATTATATTAATTTAATTACCGTAACAAATTTATTCAAAATCAATTAATATATAATGTAAGAGGTATTTCAATTACTAAAAAACCAAATATTCCAGGGGCAGTGTAGTCATCGTAGAAACAAATTGCACTCACAATGGTTTAGAATGGGTATTACCCAATTGTATTTATAATCATTATTTCTAACCCAAAGTGAAATATTAATGAAGAATAAAAGTAACCAAATAGAGGAAGTCATAATAAATAAAAGAAGAACTAATAAGTTTATTAAAAAAAGACAAATTTTACTAGATGATATGGGGATGAAGTCTTTGATGAAGGGATCAATGATTAAAGAGTCCCCTACGAAAATAGAATTTGCAAAACCTCCAATAAAAAGAGAGGACTTATATGGAAGTCCAAAATGGCTGAACATCACTCCTTGGTCGAAGTATTACATGGGGTTCCTATGGTTCTAATTTATAGCCAAAATGTGAAATGGTTTTGGGAACCAAAATTTTGAGATACCACTTCTTTCCTAGTTTTGGGTTGGTAAATGGATTTATCTCGACTTATAAAAAAGAGAAACGATGTAGTCTAACATCACAAGTATCTACATGTCAAATTTAGTATCCAATAAAAGATTACAACATAACATATGTCGAAAATAAATAACCAAATCTTTGAATTTGTGCATATTCAGTCCCCTGGATAGATCTGTTCGAATGGGACAACAGAAGGAAGAATTGGGCTTGGGATTCTTGATATTAGATGAAACCATTAAATTTTGGAAAATCCCACAATATTTCATAACATTTTGATTCATTTATTTTTTTGGAATGTTAAAAATAGTGGGAAAATGTCCTTAGGATTCAATGCAGTTCAGCCCATTTTCCTTTTGGATCGTCTCCAAACCTCCAAATCACCTCCTCCTATAAAGAAATCAACAAATCAAAAATAACTAAACATTTTAATAGTTTAAAATAATTAATAATTGAGTCAAATTGTTGTTAAATTTAATATTTATTTGTATTTTTAAATACAAAACATGTTTAAAATAGTGAATTAAGGGTGAAATAAATAAGTGAATTGTGATGTGATTATACATCACAAATTCCTTGAGAAGTATCACATATCTTGAAGATATAGTGTGAGTGATATAGACATTGATGAATTCCATGTTCCAGATACACTAGATATTTTTGAATAAAAATTTACATAAAAACCCATATAAGAAGATGTTCTAGATAAACAAATACTATTTTTGACTACAAGAGATGTTAGAAAGCCAGAATGGTATGGTTTCCTTACCAATAATGATGGTGGCATATTTGTTGATAATAATTTTCATATAAACTATATGGACGATGTAAATTATAACTACCCAAGAAGGATGTTTATTAATATTAGATATTTTTAGATTAATATTTATTACATTTTACAAATTAAGGCCTAAGGACTGTAACAGTTTAGTGCCTTTCAAAACATTGAATATGTTCTTATAAATTTTGAAAGATCTTGATCATATCTCATAAATATATTCCTCTTTAGTAATTGAAAATAATGATTTCTCTATAACATGATGAATGGAATCATAATATTGGTTGATCATAGATTCCCAATGAGGGTAATCAAACAATATATGAACAAATGAAAGTAAAAAAAATGAACACAACTATTGACTGTCAAAATATTGAGTCCTGAAATAAATCATAGTAGTTTGTAAGGAATAAAACATAAAGGAACAATTACCATTATAACATAACATTGGAATAAAAAAATATCATGTGGAAAACATAGAAGAGTTGAAAATCATTTCCATTTTATCCATGGTTTATACCCTTGACCATCATATCAGACATATTCCATTAATGAATGTGGTTTTCATGTCATTCCAGCCCTATATTAATGAAATTTATTTACTTGTTGTTACAGTCATGTCTATCTCAAGAGATATAAATATTTACCCAATCTATTTATGGGAGATATAAATCATACCAATCTCGTAATTAAATCATTCTTACATGTGCCTCATAAACATAAACCATTCCTCATAGAATAACCAAAGAAAAAAATGGGTTTCTTAAACATCATTCCATCATAATACATATAAAATAAATTTATTTTATAAAAATAATTCCATAATAAATACAATAAAATAAATGTAATAATAGGTATAGAAACATAACCCTTTTTTATCTTAGATGTAAAATAATCTTGATAAAATACTTGAAATTATTTCTTGAGGAAAATATCCTTTCTTCTTCAAAAAAAAATTATTTTCTAAAAATGAAACGCACATTTAAAATAAAATAATTTAATTAAAACTGAACATTAAATATTTTTAATTAAACTTCATTTGAATAAGGTGTTATCAATGTTTAATAATCCATTCATGTCATGTAAGATAAAAAAAACTTATCCTTATAGTTTTGAAAAAAAGTCAAAAAAAGTACCATGTATCAAATAGAAAAAAAATATTACTTTCATACTGATTAGTAAAAATTCACCAATATGTAAAATTAAAATTAAAAAATTATATAAGAATATAAATATTATTACATATTTAGGGAATATTTCTGTGGAAGATTAATATACTCCTGTAAATAATTATGTATGAACAATATCATATAGTAAGGTGGTTGAAATATTAACCCTTACCTTGGGTCTGATATCCTTTATATGTGTCATAACCTATTTTATAATGATATAAATAATTTTTTTGACATATTACAGAATTCTAAAAATTATTATCATATCATATAATATTACATTATCATCAGTTTGTTAGTAACATTTCACTGTCACTTGTTATTCATATAATAACTACTTTTTGTTTTCATGAAATTTTTGTCAGATAAGTTCTTGTTACACTTATTAGGTTATAATTATATCATTTATAGAAATATATTAGTATAATATATATCATATTTATTCATTCCATTCGTGTATATAGTCATGGTTTATTAAAGACCATGTAAAATAAATAAAATCACATCGTGGAGGTGGTAGGTCGTACGTACGCACGAGTGAGGATATCATTCACGTAATGGTTAAATAATATGGAATTGGATGGTATATAAATTATATAAAATAATTATAATGTTATATTAAATATTTAAATCCATTATAATTATCATTATTAGCATCCAAATTTAGTATCGTTGAATAAAAATTACATCACAGCGTGGAGACGACAAGTTGTATGTACACACACGGAGTGATATTGTTATTCGTTGGTTGGATAAAAGCAGTTATAAGGTTATTCAATAATTATAATAACATATTATAATGTATAATACACTGGATTTGTTACATTGTTGTGGAAACAAAATAAGAATTGGAAGAAGAAGAAAATATTTTTGAAGGAGGCAATACAATAATTACCTCTTTTTCAAGAATCTATTTTTTATTTTCACAAAAGGTATCCTTTGGATGACATTATTCCCAAAGTGTGGCCTCTAGGAGGAAGAGAGGGATGTTGTGAGATTATTTGAGTAGAATATGGATGATTCAATGGGCCTGAAAGGTGTGATTAAGTGGGTTTATGTTGTGGACTTTTATAATAGGTAGGAGGGGTAATTTATGAAAGTATTGAAATATTATTTTATTATACAGTGATTTTTGAATTAAAATAGCTCAAAAGTGATATATTTAGAGTATAAGATAAGGAAGTTTTGAAATAATCTCATCCAAGAGTTTTTTTACATGTATTTATTTTATATTAAACATTATATTTTCATTTTACCATTAATTACTCTTTTTGTTTTCTAATTGAGGTAACAACATTTTAATTATTAAGAGGCTATTAAGTTTACATATATGGGATAAATATCTAATAATTGAAAAATTAATTTTCCAGCATACCTTATCAATTCCATCCAATAATTTTGAATTATTTTTATGATTTTTAAATAATTTAATAATATATTATTCTAAAAAAATATTAATAGTGTTACTTTTTACACTATTCATTTCCCTGAATTTAAATAAAATTCAAAAAAACATTATAAAATACTCCTAAGTCCACCTATAGTTACATAATAAATTAATCTAATAAAATTCAACTGAATTATAACTTAGACGATCGATAATTTGATAACCTTACAATCCTCCCAAAAAATGTAAATCTACAACTTTAGAAATAGGTAAACTAAACCAGTTTAACATTTATCTCCCATGCCTCATAAGGTAGCTCTTGGATTTCACATTACAAACATGTGAATACCTTAGTCATATATTTTCATGAGTTCGGGTAACAACTTGAACTATCAAATATACTTATTGAAAATAAGAATGTTTTCTTATTCTTATGTCAAAAAAATTATAATCTTCATATGAGATAGCGTAATTCACAAGTCAAAAAATCCTTAACTTGTTTCAAGGTAACTAATATCTTCCATTTTACTTATTCCTATCCAACATACCTTTATCCCAATATTATTACCTCAAAATCATATTTATATTAAGGGTCATCCTACCCTAAATCATGTGTTTTCCAAAAACATAATTGTATTACCTCAAACAAATTTCATGGTTATCAGTACCACTCAACATATACTTTCAAATACATGTGGAAACCCACAGTAGAACACTACATATATATTTTATTATTACATAATTATATAAAAAATTTTCTATAACATTATTCTGGAATCCCATTACATAAACACTCAATCATTCCTCCACTTTATTTTCATACTCAACAACATCAATAGTGATTTCTTGTAATTTTCATTTGTCTTTGGAATTAATAGGTTGTTGATGTTGATCATCATTGATCACCCTTGGATTAGGGAATTTCATAACATAATATCCCATTTCCTTGCACTTGTATCATTGAAGTGTGGGTGGTTCATTCTCTATATCCTTTTCTTTGTTCACATCATTACACAACTTATTGTCATTACTTCAACACTAAACTACCTGATAAACTTCTTTTCCACACTCAAAAACATTTTATAGTCCCTTTAAGAGAGTCTAAACAATGATTATTGCAAAAATTTGAGCATAAATAGACACTCGTTCTCTTTTCACCATTATTTTGATTTTTTTTATTTTTAACTCCATATTTAGTTTCTTGTAAAAACCATGAGATTGATATGTAACACCAACTTCCATTTCTACCTTGATAGAACAATTCACATTCTATTCATATCAACTAAAGTATCTTAGAGATAACACCATTTAAAGACATTCTTTCAAGCCACTGAATAATTGATCAAATTTACATTCAGGTTGGATGATTAAGAAATAAGCATACCTTGAGAGTATTGTAAAAGTTTCCTCATATGTACCAACAGATTCCTCATCCTTTTGATTAATCACAATGAACTCCTTTTCCATTTTTTTAAGATTTTTTGGAAAGTACTTGTTGAATAATATGTTATTTAACTCATCCCATTCCATGGATTCAACTACATCTTGTTTCCTCACATTCTTCATTACATTCCAACACCTGTTCACTTCTACTTATAAAAGAAAAAAATATGAAATGAATTTTTCATGTTCTGAATAGAAAATTATGGGAAATATATTTTCAATGATACTGATCCCTTTTTTGCAACATGTGGTTCAAAAGAACCATTGAATAAAGGTCGGCATTGCCTTGTAAAGGTGTCAATAGAATTTTGTTCAATTTTATACTTTTTTGGAAGTCCATAATGATTTATAATTATATAAGTAAATAGATAATATTTTTCATTCCATTTCCAATAACATTTGTTTATTTGGGAGGAAAATCATCGCATTGACCATACCATTAACATGGTTCACTTGGGTTCCAACAAATGTCTAAAACCCAAAAAGAATAGGGTACGAGGAAAATATCATACTAAGAAAACAAAATAATAAAGGGGTGTATTTTCAGTCTCTAGAATCTTAGGATTAATCCAAGGTTATTCATTAGCATTACCGTAATTCTAGGATTGTAACCTATAAATATACATCTCCTTAGTAAATTCATCAGAAATTTATATAGTGATGTCACAATAGTTTTTACATCCATGTTTCCAAAGGATGACTAATCATTTCCTCTGATACAAACTATAATGACCCAAGCCTTACATATATGAATATTACATCATATTAGATGAATATTCATTACATTTTACAAATGCATGCCTGATGAACATACTAGTTTACTGCCTTAGGAAACATTGAATACATTCTTCTAACTTGTGAAAGATCTTCAACTTCTCCCATAAAGATATTACCCTTTTGTAATCCTAGTTAAATGTTTAATTTTAACCTAATGAATTTAAACATAAGAAAAGGTGAGCATAGATTATCAGAAAGGTTAAGAAAACAATAGATGAATATTTAAATATAGAAAAAACATGCACATAGATTTTGAATATCAAAATCATGAATCATGAAATAAATCATAGTTATTTATAAGGTATAAATCACAATACATTGCAACCATTAGGTGTTATGGGTTGACTTTCATTAATCCAATAGACTTTGGAAAGGTTTTAGTTTAATTTTATTATCTTTACCATATTATTTGTTACCCTAATTTACTCTATTTTCCATTAACTATGGTAAATAAATATTTTTGTAGATACTATAAATAGTATCAAAAAATATAAAAGTCACCTATTATCAAAATTTGGATGCACTAGTTCTTAATATGGAATCCATTTTTATAAATTCAAAACAGAGATGTTTTAGTAATTAAAATAAAATTAATTGACGTTTTCAAAGTGAGAAAACAAATTTTTAAGTGAAAACCATCAAAATATTAATGTGTATTTAAATTTATTTTCAATGTGAAGTAATCCCAATGACCAAAATTTGATTAATTGAAAAAAATATAATCTAATTAAAATTTTAAAACTTAATAAAAGGATAATCTTTCTTTATAAAACACAGTATTTTTCTGTCCTTAAAATGAATTATTTTTCTATCCTTATTCCAAAGAATAAGTTTTTTTACAAACAAAAACTTATAAATCTTAAAAAACTATATTTTAAAATGGTGTTTCCATCAAATTAAAGTAAAAAAAGTATTTTTATAAATACACTCATTTTATCTATAAAATTTAATTTCTTCTTATATCATGTTTATAAAGCATATAATATGAATTTTAAAAAATTCATTGAATATATTACATATATATTTCCCTAATAAAATTAATAAAGAGTAATTTTATTATTTTATAGACTCTATTATTTTCATTTAAATGGTTTTTTAGATTGAAGTTAATATTATCCATACCTTCCGTTATAATGACTAGGTTATAATATTTAGTTATCACTAATACTCGGTCTTGTATGAAATGAAATCTATAAAAAGATCATGAATTTGTGTATAACACAATCCAAGAATAGTGTTGGCTATACTGCAAGATAATGTGGTGTTGTCTATAACGCAAGAAAATATTTTTGTACCTTACAATAGAGGACATCAAATAAATTAAAAAAATCTTTCTCAAAAAATATTCAGGTGTTACATTCTACAAAAATTAAAATGAATTTCTACCTTGAAATTATTCAGGTTATTAAAAGTTTTACTTCTTCAAAGTTTCATTCATAGAAACCCATATCGTAAAATGGAATACTAAATATTCAATTTAGAAAATATAACATAGAAACATAAAGGTTACCCAAAGTAACTCATCACTGGGATTCCAAAAAATAGAACAGAGGTGGGATGTGAAAACATAGATAGGGATGAATAATCTTACAATCATGTTCTGATGGATAGTGATAAAGAACAAGGTTTGTAGAAAGTTAAAAATCAAAAACACTTAAATCTATGATGATTTAAGGGACCATCTGATTCAGAGGATAAAAAGTTACTAAGATTTCATTTTTGGTTTTCATGATCCTTAACCTAATGTTTATGAACATGAGGAGAAGTAATGATTTGATTTCAGAATAATCTCACCAACGGTCATGCCTTGAAAAATTTCTACTTCATCTCATATTCAAAAAATGAAGTTGAATTTTTCATTCCTGAAGTGTTTGAAGATCACCAGATCCACAAATAGAATGATAGGTCATTCTATATATCTAAAAGAAGATAAAAATAGATAATAAAGTATGCATAAGTCCACATATTGTGAGATAATACATTAATATAACAAAATTTAACTGAAGTATAACTTTGACTATCCATAATTGGATATCCTTACAATCCTTCCAATAAATGAAAATCTATAACTTTAGAAAGAGGTGAACTAAATTGATTTAACATTTATCTCCCTTATCTTAAAAGTTAGTTCTTGATTGTAACATTCCAAATATTTGAATAACATAATCATATACATTCTTGAGTTAAGGTAACATCCTGAACTATCAGATATCCTTATTGAATACATGCTTGTTTCCTTACACTTATGTCCAAAAAGATGTAATCTTCATCTCAGATAGCATAAATCACATTTCAATAAATCATTAACTAGTTCCATGTTATATAATATAATAAAATTTACTTATTCCTATCCCAAATACCTTTATCCAAATTTAATTATTTCGACATCATGTTCATATTAAGGGCCATCCTTCCCTAAATCATGTGTATTCCAAAAACATCACTGAATTACCTCAATCACTTTTCATGGTTTTGAGTACCACTCAGTGTATACTTTGAAATACATGATTAAAACTATAGTGTACCACTAGAAAGAAATTTCATTGTTCCATAATACCATAAAAGAGATTCTGCAACATTATTCTAGAATTCCATTACAAAAACAATCAATCATTCAGCCACTTCATTTTCATACTCATCAAAATTAATTGTGATCTCATGTGATTTTCCTTTTCCTTTTGAAATAATAGGTTTTTAACATTGATCATCATTGATCACCCATGTATTAGTGAATTGGTTAGAATAATGCACCATTTTCTTTCACTTGTAGCATTGAAGTGTGGGGGGTGGATTCTCTGTAGACTTTTCTCTATTCACAACTTTTTCCAACATTTTCTCATTAATTAGGCCCGTCAACATCTATATAAACTTCTTTTCCACAATTAAAAAATTTTCTAATCCCTTTAATTTAGTCTCTACTATGTTCTTTTCTACACTTTGAGCATACGAAAACACTCATTTTCTTTTCTATATTTTTTTTGGGGTTATCTATTGAACTCCATCTTTCATTTCTTATCATAACCATGAGATTGATATGTAACACCAACTTCCATTTACACCTTGATAGAATGACCAAAAATCACTTCATAGCAACAAAAGTCACTTATACCTAACACCCTTCGAAGTCTCCGTTTTAAGTCACTAAAGAATTGATCAACTTTACTTTCAGGTTGGATGATAAAGCCAGAATCATACCAGAAAAGTCTTGTAAAATTTCCCTCATATGTACCAACAAATTCAACATCCTTTTTTCTAATATCAAGGAACTCAATTTCCAATTTCTTTTGATGATTATGAGAAATATACTTAATGAAAAATATGTTCTTGAACTCATTCCATTTTATGGATTCAATTTCATCTTGTAGTATTGAATTCTTGATTATAGTCCACCACTGGTTCTATTTTACTTCTAAATGATACAAAACCAAAATAAATATTTCATGTTACAGACAATGAAGGATGGAAAATATCTTTTCAATGGGGCTAATCCATTGTTCAGCAACAAGTGGATCCAAAGACCCACTAAAATAAGGTGGACATTGCCTCATGAAGGAATCAAAAGAATATTTTTCCCTTATCTCCTCATATGGTAGTCCAAAATGATTCATAACATGTGTTTGTATAGAGATAATAATTTTCATTCCATCAACCATAACATTTTATTAGGAGGACTATAGTTTAATTTTCCATTGCATTGATCATTAACACGGTTTCATCAGTTTTTAGCCATGTCTAAAACCCAAAAAGTATAGTGTGAGAGGAAAAAATCATACTTGTAAAACAACATAATCAAGGGGGTATATTTTCAATCTCTAAAATCTTAGTTTTAATCCATGGTTATTCATGATCTATACCATAATTCCTAGACTGTAACTTAAACATATACATAGCCTTAGGAAATCCCTTAGAAATATCTCCGGACCTCACTAACGTTTTCAAATCCTAGTTTCCAAATGTTGAATAATCCTTTCCTCTGATACCAACGATAACATCCCAAGAATAATCTATATGAATATTAATTACATTATAAAAATTCACGCCCGAGGACTATAATATTTTAGTTTATTTAGAATCTTGGAATACATTCTTAAAAATTGTAAAAGATCTTCAATATCTCCCATTAATATCATCCCCTTTTGTACTCCTACTTAAATTATTTCTTTATATCCTGATAAATGAAAACATAATAAAGGGTGGTATTAGATGCTCAGTAAGGGATGTAAAACAATATATGAATATATGAATGTAAAAAAAAATGAACATAACTTTTGAATATCAAAATATTGTGTCGTTAAATTAATCTTAGCAGTTTGTAAGCAATAAATCAAAAAAGAAAATTATCCTTGATAACAAAACATTGGAACAATACATTATCTTGTGGAAAAAATATAAGCATATAAAATATTTACCTTATTATCCAATGCTCATAGCCAAGACCATCATAGTAGACAAATTATGTTACTAAACCGGGATTACATGTCATTCCAGCCCTGCGTTACTAAACCAGATTTACATTCCATTCTAGACATGTCTTTCTAATGAGAAACAAATATTTACCCAATGAATATAATGGATATATATATACCAGCCATATCATAATGATTTATTCTTAAATGATCCACAAAAACATAAACCATTCATCATATCATAACCCAAAAAACAAAAAATGGGCTTTTTAAACACCATTCCATCATAATTCATATAAAATAAATTGATTTAATAAAATTAATTTCATCATTAACACAATAAAATAAATTTAATAATATGGATATAACCATAAACTTATGTCATCTTATATGGAAAATAATTTTGATAAAATACTTGAAATTAATTCTTGATGAAAATATCCATTCTTCTTCAAAAACATTTTATTTTCTCAAAATTCCACACAATTTTAAAATAAAATATTTTAATGGAAACTAGACATGAAATATTTTAAATTATTTTTCATGGAAATAAATAATAATGAACGTTTAATAATTTATTCATGTCGTATATGTCAGAAAATCATTTTCCTTGTACTTCTACTGCAAAAAAAAGTACCACGTATTGAATAACAACCAAGTATTCCTTGCATACCATTAGTAAAAATTAACCAATGTGTATAATTTATTGTAAATTTTTTTATAAGAATATAAATAGTGTTATATATTTATAGAACATGTTTGTGGATGATAACTATACACCAGTTAATAATTATGTATAAACAATCTCTGATAATAATGAGATCAAGAAATTAACCCTTTCCATAAGTCTGATATCCGTCATATGTGTTATAACATCATTTATAATGATTTGAATAATTTTTCTAACTTATTTTGGAATCATAATAATATTTATGTTGTCATATATGATTATATTATCATTCGTTTGTTAGTAACATTGCATTGTTACTCGTTATTCAGATATTAACTACTTTTTGTTCTTATGAATTTTTTATTCAATAATTTCATATTACAATTCTCATATTATAGTTATTTGATTTTAAAAAAAACATATTAGTATAATATATATAATATATATTTATTCCATTCAGGTATATAATCGTGTTTTAATTAAGATCATGTATAATGAATCAAATCACATCACCGAGACGGTAGGTCGTTGCTACGCACGAGCGATGATATCTTTCACTTAATGGTTAGATGGAATGAAATTGGATCATGTATAAATTATAAAGAATAATTACCATATTATATTTAATATTTACATCCAATATAATCATAATTATATACATCCAAATTATGTATCTGTGAATAACAAATTACACCATGATGTGGTGATGGTAAGTTGTACGTATGAAGGAATGGTTAAATTGTTATTAGAAAGATGGATGAAAGGAGGTATAAGGTTCTTTAATAACTATAATAACATAAAATAATGTATAATATACTATATATATTACTTTATTATTGAAATAACATAAGAATATGAAGCAACTAAAGATTTTTTTTTGAAATAGGTGATAAAACAATTACATCTTTTTCGAGTATCTCCTTTTGATTTTCACAAAATGTCACTTTAGGATGTCATTATAACCAAATTGCAGCCTCTAAGATGAAGGGAGGTTTTTTGGGAGCTTATTTGAGTAGAGTTTGGATGAACCAAGGGGATTGAAAGGTGTGTGTATGTGGGTAGATGTGGTGGATTTTTATAGGAGAGAGGAGGGTCACTTTAAGAAAGTATTAAAATATTATATTATTTTATATTTTATTTAGAATTTTAATATTTAGAAAGTGATATATTTAAAGTTTCAGATGAGTAAAATTATAAATAATCTAATATGTTAATTTTTAGAGAGGAATTTATTTTATTTTAAATGTTATCTTTTCAGTTTACCCTTAATTACTCTTAATTAATTTGAATCAAGGTAACGATATTTTATTTATTAAGAGGATATTAAGTTTACTTATATGGGGTAAATTTCCCATAATTGGCCAACTAATAAACTTATATACCTTAGAAAATCCAATTTGTAATTTTAAACGATTTTTCTGACTTTTTAAATAATTTAATAATATATTATTTTAATAATATTTCAATAGTGTTAATTTGTACACTACTGATTTCATTGAATTTAAATAAAATAAAAATGGAGATATAACTTATAACAAAGGAATTCATTATTATTAAAACATGTCATATTCTCATTGAAGAATATTTTATGACCTTAATTATATCAATTTATATTTATTTTACAAATTATAATATCATTTAATTGATATTTCTCTTAATAAAATAATTATTTTATCACTGTTGTGCAAATATTAATGGTAATTATTTAATACCTCAAAGATTATAAATAAATTCACAAGATGTATATAGTTTCATTAGATCTTTGGTTACTATTTATGTTCAATGTTTATTCAATTTGATCAATATATTAAAATTATTATTCTTATAAGAGATAAGAGAGTGACATGTTGTAAGTTTCTTTTGTTTTATTTATAATTACCACACTTTCATGGAAAATATCCATTAAATTAATCAATTCCGACCCTTAAGTGATATTGGTCTATGTAAATTCATTAAATAAGATTTTGGAAGGTTTTTGTTTAATTTTATTATATTTATGATTTTTTTGGAACCCTAATTTACTTGATTTACATTTAACTTTGGTAAATAAAAATTACCGTAGTTATTATTCATAATATCCAAATAAAATAAAATTAACCTCTTAATATAATTTAGAAAAAATGATTCAAACTATGGAATCCATTTTTGAAAATTCAAAATACAAAAGTTTTAGTAATTAATCTAAAATTAATTCTAATTTTCAAAGACAGAAAATGTGTTTTTTAAGTAAAAACCATCACAATATTGATGTGTGTGTATATCTAATTTCAATTTGAAATTACTTATAATGACCAAAATTATATTAAATAACAAAAACATAATCTCAATATATTTCAAAACCAATTTAAAGGACAACCTTTCTGTATAAATAAATCAGATGAAAAACAACTTTAAATTAAAATACAGTGTTTTTCACTATTTATTAAAAAATGAATATTATAAAAAAATATCAATAATTCTAGAAAAGTAATATTTTATGTTATTATTCCACTTAATAAGTTTATTTTTTCAAAAATAACTTATAAAAGATGAAAAAACTATATTTCAATTTGGTTCTCCATCAAAAGGCATTAAAACTGTATTTTTAGAAAACACTCTTTTTATCTTTAAAATTGAATTTTTTCTTAAATCTTGTCAATAAAGAATAAGAGTTGAATTTTAAACATTAAATTGAATATGTATTACATATATTTTTCACTAATAAAATACCTAAAGAGTGTTTTTAATATTTTATAGATTCAAATATTTTTGATTATATAGTTTTTCAGAAGGAAGTTATTACTAATCATATCCACCATTATAATGACTATGTTATAATATTTAGTTATCAGTTATACATTTTCTTGTGTAAAACTTATTCAATCAAAAGAACATATAATTTTGTTTAATATAATCCAATAATGTTGTTCTGTATACTGTAGGCTAATACATTATTGTGTATAGCACAAGCTAATCATGGTGTAGCGTACAACATAATAAATCAATGAAATTTAAAAGAATCTACCACATAAGATCTCGAGGTGTTACATAAATGGTACACATGATTCTAATTGGTATGAAATGATGAATAATTTTATGGATTCCATGTACCAAAACCAAGTCTTGATATTGGTAGATCCTGCAGTGGATGTCAATGGGTATTCAAGAAGAAACTCTACATGGATGGACGTGTCAGAAGCTATTAACCTCGAATGGTTTATAAATAGTTTTAATATAATTGAGGAATTATATAAAATGAAATTTTTTCAACAGTTTCAATTTTGAAATACATCATAATTATAATTTTCATTTCTGCCTTTGTTGAAACCACAATATTTCCTTCATGCACTTTGTTGAAGAATTCATGGTTAGATTTCCATTTTTTTGTGAGACTGCTCCATAATGAGAGATGCATGGAACGACCCCCCCCCCCCCCACCCCATTCAAGAGTAGGTCATGGATTTCCATTGTATATTATAAAATGGTTTTTATGCATCAAAATTCATTTTTCAAGTTTAATCTATGAATACTTGGGAGAATCACTATCTCAAGAAGTCTATATCTCTTAGAGATCTTCGATTTGATAGTCCACAAATCCCCTATGTACACACAAATCAAATAATGTGGCACATATAAGATGGATAAAATTTACAAAGGTATTTGACTCACCTACATTGTTGTATATTTTTTACACCCCACTGTGGAAGAGATACGGGGAGGACCTTTTTAAAGGACCGTCATGAACAAACTCCATTTAATCAGGTCCCCACCTTTCCTATAAATAGGACCATTGGGCTCTTTATTTCAAAGGATATATATTTAGAAGAATCCATGGAGATCTCATTATGTATCCACCCTTTTCCCAAGCCATAAAAAATGCTCATTTAATTATTTGAAAAATGAGATAGTAGAAAATTAAATAGGACAAGTTATTCAAATTCCCATCCGTGTCTAGAACACATGGATCCATGATAAGGACTTACAAGCATCACTTGTGCAACCCACCTATGAAACACACCTACGTGGAGCACTTGGGTGGAGCACCTTCTTGGAACACCTATGTAGATTACCTATACGGTGCACAAGCATGGATGACCTATGCGACCATCCTGCATAGAGCACCAGCAAAACACACCAGCATAGATCACATACGAAACCCCGCTAGTCCATACCACTGGGGATTCACCCCCCGCACCCCAACTCGGGATCAATGTTGGGTACAGTCTTGTTCCTCGAGGCTAGTCCCTTTGCTTCTATCCCTACCCCCCATGAAAATTTGGGGGTCTCTCCATGATCATTTCAGTCTGGGACAATGAAATTATCCATTGCGCCCTTATATGGCCCAAATATACATCCTTATAATACCATGATTTGAGAGACTCTTCCTAAAACACTTCAATAGCTTGAGTCTACTTTCTCATCTTAGGTTCATTTTCACGTTATGAGTTTATACTCTCCACTTGGATTGATGGAGTATTTTGAGTTGATAAATTACTCCAGAATCTCTTGAAACCTCATAACCTGACCCATATGTTCGGTTGAATAATAAAAGGAGCATCCTCCATAAGAGTAAGCTCAAACCTAACCTCAATGGATACCCTACTTATGAGTAAGACCCAACCAAATCTAAAAAGGGAATCCTCTATAATAGTAGGAACCAACCTAACCTCAATGAGAATCCACATTAGGAGAAATCCTCAAAAAATTCTCAAATGTGGATCCTCCTCAGGTGTAAGCACTAACCAAACCCATTCAAGGTATCCATCATGGAGTAAGACCTTATCCATATAGGATAGACCCATTAAACTTCATTTTAATTTCACATGGAAGGGTTTTTTGCTCCACACCCTCAAATTTACCTTGGATTCCTTGTTCATATTCCCAACTGCTTCTACCAGTAGAGGAGAAAGTGTGTGGTTTGTTGGTTTTCTCACATCCTCTTATTTCTCACACCGAGCACAACTCACAAAGGTTTAGATATTTATGATGAGTAAAACATTGGCACAATAAACCTCAACTCTTGAACTATGATAACTCTGATTCCAACCATAATTGGGATACATTTTATGCCTTAACCTCAGTCTTGTGCTCCCTGGACCTCCTCCCCTAGATTCTAACCCTAACTCTCTTAATTCGAGCATCCTCCTTGGATGTAATCTCTGGATTAATCCCCCCTAAATCTCCATGAGTTAAGACATCTCTAAAAGACCCTGTTACAACGTAATTATCTTTAAGTGTAATCCCCAAACTATTTCTTTCAAAGGGATATATTCCCTTATGATACTTACCGAACTACATGGTATTTGATTCCCATCCAAGTGGGATATGTAGGATGCCTCCCTGAGGTTCAAACCCAACACTTAAAATCAATCATGTTCTTCATAATTCATATACCCAACATGGTTTAATCCAACTTGTAAACTCATATCTTTTCCAGGTTCTTTGGGCTTCTTAGGTATAAGTCCCACACTAAGATTTAATTAAGAACCTTGTGTTTAGATGTCCATACCTCATGGCATTAAACTGTACTATTTGGTCTGTATCACATTGCCTTGAAAGGTATGATTTGAAACATTAAGTTCCTATGAACTATAAAGGTTATGATTCCTTTCATGAGGATATGTTTCTAGACAATATATGGGAATGAACCAAACATCAAAAAATATCTTCTCTACCTATATGACCATAAATTCTAGAGTTCCCTACTGAGTGGCTTAAAAACCAGCATCATCATTACAAAGACTAAAGAATATTTATGTATTATAAGAGAGGATACCATTTATAGAGAACCTCGAATACATACGAATACTTCCATTGATGAAGTACCCCAAATACATATAGATGATTCTGAATTTTAGACATGCTAAATTGATTGAAAAACTAAAAGGAAAAACTAAATTATACTTTTTTAATTAATAAGGATCAATGAACTTATCTTAAATATACAATAGTTTCCTGTATTTGGCAATAATTCCACCAAAAGTGTGTAATGAGCGTGACCACCCATCTGCTTGACCAAATTGAGTTCATAAGTATCATTGATTAATAAATATAATGGGTGTATTCCTTTGGAAAGATTGTCTCTTTAGATATAATATCATTCGGTGTTTCCGGTTCTATAAATTGATTTGTTAGAAATCATCTGGATGTAGTGATTCCTAATTAGAACACACATTCCATGGGAATCAACTATCCATGATTATGAGAATTGGAACGTGGATGTCAAAATAGACTTTATTATTAAGAACCTTCAAGAAGATATCTATATGAAAAAACATAACGGATTTTTGACTCTAAAGGACTCCAAAAAGTTATTCGAATTTTAAAAAAAATGGGATTAAATCAAGCATATAGTTCATGGAACATTTGAATTGATAAATCTATAGCAGAATTTGGTTTCATAAATAATGAATGTTATCCTTGTTTTTATGAGCAGGTTAGTGTTAGTGCTTTCATTTTCTTAATAGAATATGTTGATGACATATTATATATTGTAAATTTGATACCATTCATATAGTTTATTAGGGACTAGTTGAATAAATGGTCCTCCATGAAGGAAATAGGTGAGGAAACATGTATGCTTAGGATAAAGATCCAATAAGATATATTCATGAGGAAACTCGAATTATGTTATATCACATATATTGGCATGATAGTGAAGAGGATTTGTATGCAAAAATATAATAGAAAATTGTTTCCAGTGTCAAATAAATTTAATATTTATTGAAAAATATTTCCTTAAACACATGAGGTAATAAAATGAATGGAAAAGATTCCATATGCTTAAGAAATTAGTTCAACTATTTATGAAATTCTTTTTACTTGGATATATTTTTCCTACATCTTAAATGTTGTAGGAAGACATCAAGGTGAACTAGATGACTTCCATTAGATGGTAGTCAAGACTATCCTTAACTATATATGGAATACTAATGATTTTTTTCTTTGTATATGGAGGAGATGAAGAACTAGTCATCAATTTATATGAAAATTATATTTTCCAAATAGATCAAGATGACATGACATCACAAACGTGATACATCTTCACTTTTAATTGATGTTCTCTGAGCAATAAGACCATAGAGAATATTATGGTTGCAGATTCTATAGAAAAAATAGAGTATATTGTGTCTTATGAGGCATCTAAAAAATAATTATGGATATAAAACATCTTCTACGATATTTATGTGGTACCTAGTACTAAATATCCTATCACACTCAATTGTGTTAATACTATAGAAGTGGACTATATCAATAAGACATGGTAACATCAATATATGAATCATATACATTAGTAGTATTATCTCTTGAGTAATTTTCCCAGAGATGTGAGGATGGAGTGAGAAATATTTTCATGGAATGAAATGTGGGATACCCCTAGAATAAAGTCTTTATTTAGTAGAAACATGATTAACATGTGAGGTATAACTGGAAAAAAGTTGTATCCCTTTGGCTCTAGTCCATGTGGGTTTTTTAGTTGGTGTCCTAGGATCAACTATGTTTACTTTTATTACATTAATATTGGATTATTTTAATATTAATAAAATATATTATTACATATTGTTCATTTTTCTTCTTAAAATTAATGTAATAATGTCCTAGAGTATCTGTCATATTGATAAAGTCTTAGTAGTTTCCCTCTATGATAAGATCCTTGAGATTCCATGATGATATTCTCAATTATAGTTATATAGTTAGATAATATATGATAACAGGGAGCGTAGTATATATAACATCAAGTGTAATTAATCGTAATAAGATGAGGTTTCATATAATGAAGTTTTAACTTTTCAATATCTATGATAAGATATTATGAGAACAATCCATCCAGTTGGAATTCATAACGTTTTGTTTTCTTCAAATATTACAATCTGTGAGTGTGTGTAATGGTCCTTAGACATTAGGTTTATTAGTAATGCATGTTATTACTGACACACATTGATGTATTTTATAAACCATGATGATGAAATTTCATGGAGAAGGTGGATATATTGGGTGCATCACCAGTTACATTTTATTAATGAAAAAGTCGAGAAATGATTTTTTCTTCCATATTTATAAAATTTTATCTCTCGGCCTTTTTATTTGAATAGAACCATAACATTAAATTACATGTACAAAGTACAATAATTTGTTTATTTTTGATAGTCAATGAAATATGTATCAAAAACATTGGTTGATGAATCAGTTGTGAAGCATGATTGATGAGTTAATAAGGAAAGTGGATTATATGACACAATGATATTTCATATCTGTTTTTCATCATCACAAACATCATGTTTCTTATCTTGGGTTCTTTGACCTGTTTGTAGATAGAAATCTTAGAATTTATGTGATACCACCTAATTCCAATGAGAATGAATCCTAGAGGGTCAGACACAAGGTGTTTCTATTGATCTTGATTGAATTATTTTTGAAATTAATTAATGGGATCAATATTATTCTACACACTATGGAATAATTTTATTCAAGTTTTATCAATCACATAAATTAAATAAATATTTATTCACTAGATTTTGAATAAAATATATTTATCTATTTTATTGAAAATTTAATAAATATGGGTCAAGTGGTTTATAGATAAGATATTTATTTATGAATAATGTGCTTATTCAGGTTTTCAATAATGGTCGAGGAGTTCTAATAGAGAATGGCTACATCCAATAACAAATATTAATTTACAAGTGAGTTATATAATATTTTTTATGCTCAAGTTAGCATGATCACCATCACACAATAATAATATTATTATTATTTTTGTATGGGGTTTAATAATAATTTTTTTATTTTTAAGGGATGATGTGAAATTATGTAATATTTCAAATTAAATTATATCTATATAAATATATGGTTATGTCTACTGTGAAGGGTTTTCAAAAATTGAAAATAAGGAATTATTGAACACAACAGACTTCTCTCTATCTTAAGCTTCTCCTCTCATATTCCAAAGAATGAGGGTAAATACATCATGTTAAAATGATCTTAGAGTGATCAACAATAAAATAAAATATTATTGAATCACCATGTCATCACTCTAAAATCAATCAGTGCTTCTCAGAGTCTATATGAGCATGTGTGGAACATCGCTAGAAGGATTCTATAATTGAATCCTTGAACCACAATGATGGTAATATGAGAACGGTCTACGTATTATCAAAATAATATATAAATAATTATCCATGATGAATTAATTTATTATTTTGATATAAATAAATTAATTATAAATTAATGTTTCCCGATACTCTATTGGGGTGTTTTGGAAACTATAAATTGAAATAAATTATAATTTAATTACCACCAAAGGAATTACAATTGTGCTTGGAACCAACATACAATTGGATCAAGGTTAATGAGAACAATTTATATTACACTAAAAATTATAAGACATGGTATAGTGGTGTTTACATGTTAAGAGTGTGGTTTTCAAAACAATTTAGCAAAACTGTGTGAGCTATGAGTTTTAAGATAGAGGTTCCTGCATGATTAATGGACATTTTTGAATATATTGAGGCCTAACTACGCAATCGATTAATTATATTTGAAAATTATATTTGTTTCTACAAAAAAACTAAAAAACTATAATTATTCCTCTACCACCCTAGGCTCTCAAACCAAATTACTCCTCTATGTAGTTTAGGATTTTTTGTTCAATCCTAATATAATTTAAATGGATTTTGAATTGTTAGATTTAGAGGATCAATTTTTTATTTTTATACACCCTTATCCTTATATATCTCTTTATTTCCTATTGGTATGAAATCTATATCAAAATTATTATTCCTAGATCTATCGGTTTCGACATGTTTGAATGCGGTTTTATTGGGGATTATTGAATGAAACAAATAAGGAAAATTGACCTTCCTTGATAACTGTACATTTCATCATTAATGGAAACCATTTTACGATTGGTGGATTCTCTCCCTCTCTCTCCACTAATTTTAGTACTTGAAGGATTTTGGATCTCTATAACTCCTTTTTATGTTTTTCGGGAAAAAACATTCATAAAAAAATTTTAAGAACACTCTTGTTATATGGTTTTTTGAAATATATGGATAATGTATTTTCTTAATTCCTAAAATAGAAATTATTTTATGAAATATTTTTTGACTATAAATTGGAATACATGAGTTGGTGTGGGTTTATGATATCATTATTAATGTAATTATTGTATTTAGACTTGGTTTCCTGTACTAATTGGGGCACATGGGTGCATGACTAAGTGAAAACTTGGTATGTAAGATGAGTTACCACTAATTAATATTCAGTAATTAATATTGAATTTATTCTTGTGTGAATGATTATATGGATTTAGTGTTTCAAGTGGAAATAAAATTTGAAATTTTTTTATAAAAAATCATATATTATGACCCAATTTGACTATAGAATTATTATGAAATTATGTTTTTTGATATAAATTGTTTTGATATTTCTCTTTTCTTTTATTATATGAAATGGCCTTGATAACTATTTTCATTCTCCATATTGTTATTTTAAATATTTATAATATTTTTTGACTTAGTGGTGTGTGAGGGAATCTTCTATTGGATTGCATACTATGTTGATTTACTCACCCCTTGCATATGCAATTTATTTTGTATTAAAATGTTGTTTGTCATAAAAAATATAAGGGGAACATTTTTTATTTTCACTTGTATAGAATCATGATAATATGAACTTTGTGATAATGGGTGGTGATTAGAGTTGTTTTATTTGGATATTTGGATTGATGATAGATTGGTGTTTTAATATTAGGATGTATTTTCAGATTTTGAGGGTATTATACCTTACGTTCTACTAGTACTCTGATTTATCATTTTCATTTGAATTTGGATATGTTGTTTTCACTCTCATGAATCATATAATATCATGGTTTTATTTATATTATTATTTTTTAAGCTTTATTTATGTTATAGTTAAAATCACCACCCAATGATCTTTTAAGTCATTAGTATTTATTTTATTCCTTTGGTGTCACAGGGATGTCAGCTCAGGATAGTATCACCTCTTCCTCTTCATAATCCAATGGTTCAAGAGGATGTTATAAATGGTATTGGTGTGGTCTGGTCCATCCATTGGGATATTAGTTCTATATATTAGATGTGTCGGAAAAGAAATGTGGAGTATCAAAAGGGATAGATAAACACTTTATGATAAATCCAATTTACCAAGTTGTTTATAATAAAAAAAGGTCTTCATATATAGATATAAATGTTTTGTTACATTCCCTTCATGGATTTAGTAGATGGATGTAGATTATCATTCATTAGAAGAGAGACCTACCAATATGATATTCTTTTACATGTTTTATTTTATGATAGTTAAAATAATTTTTTAATACTTTTTTTGGTGGTTCAAAATATCATAATCCATTAATTTTGTTCTAATGTGGTGACTAAGTAGAAATTGGATATGGTTATATAGAGTTGGAACTAGTTCAAAGATAAATATATAAATATAAAAGAAAAGTGGAAAATGAAGTTCAATATGAACCACAGGTGAATCAAAAACTCATCCAGAGTATAGTTCAATCCTTCACCAAAATTGATAATAGAAATCAGATTCAACAAAAACACCATGAGAATCCTTCATAGGAGTTTTATAAGATGAATCCTTAAATATTTAAAAGGGTGTTGAGGACAGGAAAACATAGAATAATGTCTTAGTTAGATTGATATAATCTAGAATTTTGTAGCACCTCAAATGATATCAAGGTAATGGTAGTGTTATAAATTATAAAAAACCTATCAAGGAAATGGTGGGATATAATTATTCAAATTAAAAAGTCTAAGACCTTACTTGGAATGGTTTAAAATAATTGTTTAACAAAAAATTATACCCACATGCCTTTAAGATATAACAAGATGATATATTTCATTAATCTCAAGAAAGAAAATTGGTATTTCATAGTGTATGAATATACATTCATGAATCTAGATCTATTTTCTATAGTGGTGTCTCTTTATGAGTACCTGAATGTGTGTAAATTTATAGAATGTTTGTGACCATAAATTCACTCAAATTTTGTGGTCTTCTGTATTTATGATTATACTAAGGTGTTTAATATAGCGAATATTATGGAAAAATACATTGAGTGAACCTATGGTGGAAGAACAATTCTACCTATATAGGTAAAGTGGGAACACCAATGCTAGAAATAAGATAAAAATGGAAACCTATTCTAAAGTGAACATGATTTCAAATAACCAATTTAATGTATCATTTTATTTAATTGTGCACTAAAACCCATTAAAAAGTTGTTTTTAATGTGTATCAACGGATCATAGTAAAAAGTATTTTATGGAAACTACTCATAATAATACCAATTTTGGTCAAATGGGACACCATAGATGTTATAATACCAGTATCTGAATGAAATTGGAGGAAATATCTCCAACATGTCACAAAACTCTTATCATAAGATTGGAAGGTCTCATTGGTATAGTTCTTATCCCTAGAATAGACTAGTTCAAGGTGATTCTAGGAATACCTATACACTGTTTCCAACACAAAAAAAATAGGGAAGAAAAGGGTAATTGGGAGGACCATATAATATTTGTATTGCATGGAGTATAAATTCACAACTGATCAATATGTCCCTAAACGGTGTGAGGTACCTTCATTTTGAACAAAACACTAATGAGTGTTTTTTTATATAGGTGAATCTCACTATTTTATTGCTTCTCATGTCATAAATATTAATGGGTTGTGTGTGGAAATGATTCCTCTTGTTATGAGAATCTAAAAACCTCTTGATAAATGAATGTGTATATTATTTAAGTAATAATAATGTTCTATAACTAGTTATAGGTATTAGTTTCATTGGGATTTTTAAATTCTAGAGATGAACATCATTGACCCCATTTATGGAATGATTTTTTTGATATCTTTCAAAGCCCGTATCACTTTTTATAATTAGAAATTGCATTTCACATCCTCTAATGGATTTTTTCTTCTCATTAAGGGAGATTGGGATATAAATATTTATATGTCAAGTCCATTAGTATCGATGGTTGGGAATATCTCTTATAAACCAGTAGAATTAATTTTAGAAACAATTTATGAAAGTAAAAAAATAGATTTTACATCCATCATAGATCAATATCCTAATGTTTTCCCAAAAAAATAATTATTTTCACTTTTAAGAGATTTTTTTTGATTGATCTATTACCCATGATTAATAATATTTCACTTCAATATTATAGGATGGATCCAGAACAATTATTAAAATTGAAGTTCATATTGGAAGAGTTTGAAAGTAACGGTTACAGAATACCTAGTACATCACCTTGGGATGCTTCAGTTTTCTTTATGAAGAAGGAATATGGTACTCTTAATATATTCATTGATTATAGTAACATAATTTTGGTTCCTGATCCTGGACTGGATCTCTCTTCGCAAGGAATAGAGGGATGCTCCAGCGTTTGGAAGGCTTTAGGAAAAGGACCTTCAATTTTTCCTTCTAATGCTGAGGTGTGGGGGAGTTGGGTGTCTTGGCATCCACCTGCTTCTGTTTTCAAATTGAACATGGATGAATCTTGTCTAGATGGTGTCATGAAAGGAGGGTGTGTGGTTCAAGACTCTCAAAGGTATGTTAGGTTGGATTTCTCTGATCGTTTTGGCTTGGGAAATCTTTTTATGGTAGAGACCATGGCTATTCTCATGGGGCTCATGTTGTGCGTTCAAGAGGGTGTGGTTATCTCCCAGGATGAGACGTATTCCCTTATCCTTCATGATTCTCTTGTGGGTAATTGTGGTGTTCCATGGTCCATATCATATCATGTAAGGAAGTGTAGATCTGTGATTCAGGATTCCATCTCTGTTTCCCACTCACGGAGGGAGGGAAACAAAGTGGCTGGTCACTTGGCTTCCTTAGCATATTAGCCAGCGAGGCACGACTGCCTCATTCACCCTAGTAGTTTCAAACCGGAGATGGTGAACTTAATTAGAGGGTATTCACTCGGTTTACATTATTTTAGACCTCTTTAATTTGGGGGGTTTCCTTGTGGTGTTTTTGTCTCTTCCCTTAATAAAAAATTTATCATGGATGGATGGATAAATAGTTTATATTAAATACCACAAATTGATGATTTTTTTTTGATAAATTGAAGGGATACATGTGGTTCTCTAAAATTGATTTATCATTGGGGGTTCACCAAATCTATGTTCAGAAGGATGATATTCCTGAGAAATAATTTATATGTCATTATAGTCATTATTAATACCTTTTTATTCCATTTGGCCTCATAAATGGAGTAATAGTTTTCATTGAATTGATGAATCGTATCATTCAAAGGTACCTTCACACCTTTTTTGTAGTGTTTTTGGATGATATCCTGGTATATTCTTAAACTAAAAGTGACCCTTAAGAATACATAAGGATAGTATTGAGAACCCATTAAGAACACTAAATTTATGAAAAATTATCTATGGGTGACTTATGTATATAAGAAGTGATTTTACTGAGACATTTTATTTATAAGAAAGGCGTGTTAGTATATATTAAAAAGATATACATTTTTATCTCTTAACAATCTCCCAATGATATATTTGAGATACACAGTTTCCTTTCCTATAAGTTTATTTTCATTGCCTTGATAAATAATTTTAAAATCTAATATTTCCAATGATGCCCTTAATAAGGAAATGTATCCCATTATAAAAGAATGGATAGTGTCAAAAATTCTTTTTGGATCTTAAAATCAGACTCACTTTTAAAGATATCTTTACCTTACTAGAATTTGGGAAATGTTATGATTTATATTATAATGTAGCTAGATTGGGTTTTTGTTGTGTTCTCCTCCAAGGAGATCATGTTATAACATATGAAGCATGATAGTTATGCATACATGAGAAGAATTATCTAATGCATGATTTGGAACTAGCTATGATAGTCCATTCATTGAAAACATTTAATTATTGTACCATTAGTGAAAGTTTCACTACGTTTACAAATCATAAAATCTATAAACATGCCTTTTCACATAGATATTTGAACTATAGGTAATGATAATGGATGGGGTATTTTTATATGTTCAACTTTAACTTAGAGTATACACTAAGTAATGGAAATTTATTGGCTGATTTTGTAAGTTGAATGTCATATAATTAGATGGCTAAGTAAGGTTCTCATCAATGGCAATTGATGATAGTTATTTTTTATATAAATTTTGATTACACCGAGTATAAGAGTGTTGAAGTCTTCTTTTGGAATCTTTTATTCTGGATATGGTTGATCATGTCAAGGATAACAACAGATCAGACCACAGTTATCTAACTATGAGGTCAATACTAAATGCAAAGAAGACCGTTGATGTAAGGATGGAAGATGGAAACCTATTTTTGAAATTCAGATATTGGATAAAAGTTCACCAATATTATTAATAATATATTATTTCATCTTATCACCATTCCAAATGGTCTATTCTCTCGACATCTATAAAATGTACAAGAAAATAAGACCCCATATTTTGTGGTTCGGTATGAAATGAAGATTGGATGATTGTGTTTAGAAATTCCTCAAATGTCACTAGGTTATGTCCAAACATCAAAGAGTATCTGGTATGTTTTTATCCATAATTATAATCGTATATAATTGGGATAAAGATGATATTGAATTCTTCATCATTTTACTAAGAACAATTCAGAAGCACGACGACATATGGGTGATTGCAGACCAACTCATAAAGTCATCCCACATCATTGGGATTTTTGAATATAATACAGTTGATGAAAGATGATAAAAAATTATATTACAAATGATATTTATAAAAAATAACATTATTTTATCAAATTCTATTTAATATTAGAATTTATGTAAAATTTGGGATATATCATTCATTTTCAAATTTGATGAAAATTGTAGTTTTGACCCATTATAGTGAGATATGGAATTTTAGTCATAAATATTCTTATGAAGATTACATTATATAAATATTTAAAATAATAGTTATACAATTAATAATAAAAAACATTTAGTTAGATCATCTGAGATGTATCGTTCATTTGATTTGACTAAATGGGAAAAGAAGTCAAGGTTAGTCTGGAATTTAAATATTTGATAGCAATTCACCATTTGGGCCATATATTTTCCATTGGGGAATGGGGTGGGCTGAAATTTATATAGTATATAGATAAAGAGATTTCTAAAAAAATTCTTGATCTATGGAAATCATTTTCATACATTTTGGGGGTCAGTAAGATGGTGAATGTCAAATTAAAATATTTAGCCAAATTTCCCATTCAAACTTGTAATTTCATAGAATTCTATCCACCCATACCATATATAAATAGAAATGTTTCACATTTTTAGGGGTTTGAAATTAAATTCAGAGTTTTATGGAACATGGAATGTGGTTTTAGTCAATTTCTCTATTCATTTCCAGAAGGATATCTCTTGAATCAAGGATCACTTCATCAAAGACTCCTACTTCTTTTCCACATTGTAATGTTTGTGTTTTCGTAATGAAATTATTATTCTATACTTCATTTCAATTAATTTTTTCAATTTTATTATTGTTTAATTAAATTATTTAGGTTGGAAATTAATATTATAATCATTATTGGGTTATACCCTTTCAAAACATTAGTTAATGAAATTCTTTTTCCAAATGACTACACCACCCATTAAAGAGTAGTTTTTCTATGTAATAGATATTCCTATAACCTTATTAATTTATTTATTTTTAATCAATGAGATACTATAAAAAACATGACATGGTCTATGTATTTATCTTTTAACTTAAAATAAATTAATCGTGAAATTTAAAAATCAACAAAAAACAAGTGATATCGATTAATGTGTGAATTATGAGAGTGAAATATTAATCGGCAAAATGAAACAACATGGGATCAATTTTAATACAATCCTAAAACACAAATCATACTCATTTATAGAACTTATATGTTCCCTAATTTATAAGAAAACTAAACCTAGCCTTATAATTAAAATCAAATTTGGGTTCTATGATTGAATATTTTGAAGCTATCCTAGGGTTTAAGAAATTTCATCTTTCTAGTTAAGTTAACTCATGTAGAGTTTGTCAGTCATAAAATTGGGAGATCATAATTAAGTGGAGTTTAATTTAAATTATAATTATTAATAATTAATTAACTAGGTAGTGTTACATTTATTATATCTTCTAGAGAATATTTTTGATATAAAACATCTTCTCATTACACATTGTTTATTAAATTTCAAAAAAAATACAATCTAATTTCATCATAGTTATTCAATTTTTATAAATTTCAATCAAACACCCTATCCCTATATGTTTTTTGTTTATATATTTTTTATTTTATTAATACCTTTTTATTTTTTTATTTACTGCATCTTTGAGAGATGACCTTGGTCCTCCACTTTACTATACGTCAGTACCTAAAACCACACATCATTTGAGAGCACCCACGGTAGTAACATTCAAATTGGATCCATTAAATAGGATGTAATTATTTTATAAAATGAATTAGAGGTATTTATCTAATTTTATTTCAATCTATTATTCTTCTTTTTTCTCCCTTCTTTCCCCTTTTTCAATTTTTTGGGTAATTGATTCAATCTTTTTTTCTTTTTATTATTGTCCAATTTTAGTCATTTATTTTTTATTTAATTAATGACATGAACTAATTCTGTGGATCTCTTATATATTGACCTTGATATTGAATGCAGCCTTAGGGATCAAATTAGTTAGTCTCGTCTAGAAGTTGTTTCAACATTAACCTAGTTAAAGAATTCTTACTTTACCAAAACATTGAAATTGGAATCGCTTCTGAATAACAATTAGAACTAAAACCAATGGATTAGAATATAAACATATAAATTAATAAAAAAAACAATAATTGGTTTATCTATAAATTAAAAATCATTAAATGTGTATTGTGTACTGAAACATTGAGTAAAACATTGAATTTAAATATCGATTGATACACATTCTTCCAAAATTTCATGGATTCTATAGAGAGGATCCAAACAAACATATAAAATAATTTAATACAGTTAACTCAACCCTAAAACAAACAAATGTATCTCAATATCAAATTATACTAAGATAATACCCATCATCACATCATGGAACTACCAATTATTTGATGTGTTATTTACAACATAAAATGATACATGTTGGAATGATTTACACTATCTTTTTGGAAAACTATTTTTTCCATCTTAATGGACTACTAACGTTCCAAATAAAAAATTTTTAATCAAGAAATCCCTAGAGGAGTCATTATATGAGTACTGGGAGTTATTCAAAAAGTTCTTATCAATATTCTAACATCATAAAATCATTAAGAAACTCCAAATCTAATGCTTTTATAAAGGCCTCAATGCTATGGAGAGGAGTATGGTTGATATTGTGGCTGGAGTGTAATTGGATGAAAAACACTTATATCCACATGTGAATTTATTGAAAATATGGAAAAAAAACTCCCAAAAATTTTGTGATCAAGGTATACCACATATTTTGGGAGTACATTAGGTAATTCATTATTATCTTGAAAACCATTTAATTGATACTAAGTTGGATGAATTGACCACATGGTGAGGAAAATTATTTTCGATAAAATACATCTCGTCCCACTCTTTTGAGGCCTTTTAGAGTTTTCATAAAAATAGATGACCTTACTTAATATTTCCCCCAATTAAAAGATATATAAGATCATGTATCCATATTCCCTTGGTGACTCTATTAGGAACAACAGTTACCATTTCCCCTGGAAATGATTTAATTCCTTTTCATTGACGTACTACCAAGGGTGGAATGAAAAATCAGACATGAGATATGGATTTGAGAAACAAAAAAAGGTCATGTTTAAAAACAAATCTAGAAACCACTACCTTAAGAATAAGGTTTTCAAAAATCACAACAGATATTTGGATCCCAATCATCAAAAATTCAAAAAATTAAGGGAATTTTAAACCAATGTTCGATTTTATTACTAATGAACTTTTCATAACAATATCTCATAATCCCAAAAATGAGTTGAACTACTAAGGTTTAGCGTTAAGGTAATTGAAGTAACAAATAATCCTGAGTTTCCCCACCCTCCATGAACTAGTAAGAAATAACTCTAGAAATATTAATTCTCAACTTACTCCAAATTCCAAGAGGAATATTAGTTACCTCATAACTAGAAGTGGGAAGTAAAAAAATGATACATATACACCTATCATCCCACTGAGATGCACCGCAACTCCAGAGAATCTCTTTTCTAGACCAACTGATGATAAGACAAAGGAGAATGATAAATGAATGAAAGATACTAAGCATTTTTCTACCAAAACGATTTAATTTTTAAATAGTGTTTCACAATCCAAGAAGATATATTAAGAGGTGATAAAAAATATGTTTTGGATATATTCAAGCACTTTGAGATAAAAAAACTATACTTTAAGAAAAAAAGAAAATTCCAAGTAATGAAATGTTTCTAAAAGGGATATGTACATATAGAATTGGGTTAAAATGAAATATGAAATAAAACATGAGAGGAAGGTCCTTCCAGTCATCAAAACAACCTTAGTGAGGCCTCAAATTGGTTTGACCCTGATACATTCATCATTCCATGAACTATATGGGAGTTTCATTTCACTAATGCTTTGTTTCATTTGGGTGTCTCTGTTAAGGTCAATCATCACCCAATTTTCTATTATTTTTAGATTGGTGAGTTCAATCAAACAAGAGTAGTGGTGGAATTAGGAAATAGAGGTATGAAATATCTGAAGGGATTCCTTGTAGATGTACTTTTTCATGTAAGGGACATAATCTTTCATATGTATTTCTATGTGATAAATATAGAGGATGATGAAGTAAGTTCTCATGCTTCTATAATTCATGGAATAAACATCTCTAAAACTAACCTGAAAATCAAAAATTCCTAATAGGAGACACTTTATATGAATTTTTTACATAATATCATTCAATTTATTATTTTAGGACCCATAAATTACCCCTATAAGACCATTACTCTCCCTTTATTTCCCATTCCAACACATCTTGTCAGGATTTCTCAAATATTTACTTTATATATTTTTCAAATGGGCACCATTCCAATATTTGGGATTTTTTTTGTATTGGGGCTAGCTTGATGTCTCAAAACATTTAAACACATTTTTTTGAGACTTCCTTTATTGGTACTAATTTTAATGTGGATTATTTTTTCTGGTTTGGAGCATGTGCATTCTATTTATATTTATGTTCCCATAGAATTTAAATAACCAACCCAATATACAACTCCAACCATTTCCACAAAATATTAAATTTTAGTAAATATTAAATGAAAAACTATTCTAGTAATAATTGATAATAATATTAGTCCTTAATAAGAAACATAAATTTTAAATCTTTCACAATAGATTATTAGGGGAATTAGGGGGAACTTGGGAGAAATAAAATGTGTTATCCCATCCACTTGTATGAATAAAATTATTTTAATGTATATAGATAATTTAGTTATACAACCCAATATGATATTTAACTACACTTTATTAGAAGTTGTAAAGGAAGGGGTGGAAAAATTGATTGAGGTAGGTATCATTTACCACATTTATGACTCTCAGTGGGTTAACCCTGATAATGTTATTCCAAAGAAAACCCAGTTCACTATTATATAGACTGAAATTGATGAGTTAGTTCCTATAAGAGTAAAAAATATTTTGCTACTATGTATAGATTATAATAAGCTGAATCAATTGAGTCGTGAGGGCCATTTTCCCCTTACATCCAATGATAAGATACATGAGAGGCTTGAAGGTAAGATCCAATATTTCTTCTTGGATGGTTTCTATTGATATTTTTAAGTTTCCATTCCCGTAAAATAATTGGATAAGATGATATTCACCAACCCATTTAGTAAATTTTCTTTCTAAAGGATGGAATTTGTTCTTTATTACACCTTAGGTACCTTACAGATATGTATGATGAGTATCTTGTCTAAATTACTTCAGAATTTTAAGGATGTATTTATGGATGATTTTACTATATAAATTTCCACATTTTATGAATTTATCTTCAGGTTGGGTAATGTCTTTCATTGATTTGTTGGAAAATATATAGTTTTGAACATTGAGAAATGTATTTTCATGGTAGATAAGATAATTTTCTTTGGTCATGTAGTGTCAAAACAAGCCATTGTGGTTGATAGATATAAGGTGGAAATTATTTCATCCTTTCCACATATAAATTTTTTTCATTATCTTCGATCATTCTATGGACATGGTAGTTTTCATTGATGCTTCATCAAAGATTTTAGTAAGATTTCTCTACCCTTATCTTGATTAATTCAGAAAGATAATGACTTCTTTTTTTATGATTCTTGTAGGATATCATTTGATAAGATTATGAAGCGCATGACTACTCTGACGATGATACAACACCCATAGTGGGAGATTGCATTTGAGATTATGTGTGATGTTCCTAACATCATAGTTGGTGTAGTATGATAATAGAGGGTGGAATGGAGGTCCCATGTGATTACTTATGTGTTGTGGAATTTGAATTCATCCAAATAAAATTACACCACAACAGAAAATGAGATTCTTTATGTCAGATTTTATTTATAATAATTCTTATCTTATTTATTAGGATCTAAATTGTTGTTTTATCTGATCTTGCACCTTTTGGTACCTCCTAAAGAATTTATATACAAATCCATGACTTATTATTTGAATGCTCCTTCATTATGATTTTGAAATCAAGATACGGGATAATAATGGGTCAGATAAATTGGTAGCTTACCATAAGAGCATGATCACCACATGTTGGAGAAGGATACCATAAACCATATACAACTTCATGACACATTCCACATTGAGAATATCTATGTCATCTTAGAAACACATCCATGGTATGTAGATTTATTTAGTTACATGGTTTCCTTTTAAATTCCTAAAAAATTAATGAAACACAATGTAAGTTAAATTAATGAGAGAATACTTGTTTTATATATGGTATAATCCTTACCTTTAGTGAATTTGTAGTGACCAAGTCATTAAAAGATATGTTAACGATCCTATTTCTGGTTTTTATTAGAATTTTGATCATACATTTTCTTTTGGAGGACCCTTTAGAACTAAGGTATGTTTAGTAAGGTATTAGATTTTTTATTATATTGGAATACCTTGTTTCATGAAGCCCAGGCTTTTTTAAGTTAATCGTTCATTACCAACACACTATAAAATTAATAGGAGACACATGATTCCCTAGCATCCCATATTATTATTATTTTGTGAATTTTTATGTTTGAGGAGTTGATTTTATGGGAATGTGTCTAAACTCATTTGGTTTCTTATTGATTCTATTCACTTTTGATTATGTTAGAAAATGGGTGGAGGCTAAGGACACCAGTACTTATGATTATCATGGTGAAGTTGTTTTTTTTGAAGGATTTGTAGGTTTAGAGTACATTGGATATCATTAGTGATCAGGGGATTCAACTTTGCTACCTAAATTAGGCTATATTTATTCAAAATTGTGGGGAGACACACAAAACATGAACCCCATATCACCCAAAATAAGTGAGATTGATGTTTAAAATCCTAATTTGATTAGATATTCAAAAAACACAGAGAAACCAAATAGTAAGGACTGAATTAATCCCTTAGACAATTTTCTATATCCTTATAGAATGGAATTCATAACTCCCATTCATATGTACCCATATCAGTTCATTTCATGAAAAGGATGTCATCTTTATATTATGGTTGATCATCAGAAATATAGGGATATAATGAAATGAGACATGGATCTCTCTCAAGATGTAATTCAAATAAAGATTCAAATTCAATGGTTTTAGTGATTCTATAATCAAAATATGATAAATCAATAATGTATAAGAAAATATCCATACTGGAACATTCTATAAAAATCCAAAAAGGGAGTTTCATGTAGGAGACAAAGTCTATATCTATAGTTCCGGATTAAAGCTGGTGCTTAGTAAGTTTCTTTCTAGATCGTTGGGTCCTTATGTGGTATCACACATATTTCCTTATGGTGTAGAGGAGTTCAATCAAGAGTCTGTAAGAATGGTCTTTATAGTAAATCGGAAGAATTGTAATTAGTAAATTGAGGGATTCTCCACACATTCATTTTATTAAATCAAACCACAAGGCCTCTTCATCACTTGACATTATCAGGATATACATTACACTCGTACATTTATATTATTTACCCTAATTCTAATTCTATATTTCTTGTTTAAATATTATTTCATAGATACACATTGAGGAAAACGTAATATTTTAAGTGGGGGGACATTTTGGGGTAGCATATTTAGTAATTTCATTTTGGGTATGCATTGTGTTTTTAATTTAAAAAAATTAATACAGGAATTAATAATAATAATAAAAACATTTTATTACATTATCATTTACATGCGGAAGATCTTTAAAATGCCTATTTTAAAAATTCATTGGTAAAGTGATATGCATCAGCAATGTTTCATCATCATGGGTTGATTTTTATAGAAATTTAAGTCCTCAATGATATTATTTGTTACATCACTACAAAATCCTCTATATCATGAAACCATTATTTGTTATATTTTTTGATGGAATATTTTTTCATTTATTTCTCGTCAAAAAATTTAATAGAACCATGAATTGTGAAGTTTTTCTTACTCAATCAAAGGTATAGCCACGTTAGGTAAAAATTTATTTTTTATCAATGGTTGATCCATATGCTTATTTCTCTTTCGATCAATTTTGTTAGTATAAAAAAATTTCCTATGCGAGAGTACATGAAATTCGAAAGATCTATGACCTCAATATATATATATATATATTGGCTTAATAAACATGGGAGTGATGAAATGTACAACACGTGGGGATATCATGATCGACAACTTTTGTTTTGAATGTTTGGATTTCTTAAGTGAGTGATTATTGAAATTTTATTATAATGGAATGTAGAAAACATTCAGTGGAATTGTACTATGTATGAAGAATTTCTTTACTTGACTTGAATATATTGAATCAAGGGTGGATATTTCAGTATGAAATGGTTTTCCCACACACACATGGGTAATTATTTTCATAGTAGACCCGTAACTTTTCTCAATATGATTAATGTCATTAATATCATTGGATTTTATTTTTATAAAATTTATGAGACAATAAATCTCAAATTTATTAATATTAAATATTTATGAGAGTCTTATATTGCCTACATTTCCATTATGTATTGCGGAATATGAACATGCACATATTGTCCCAATTTTTTAGAATACATGAAAGGTGAATGTTTCTAGGAGTTCCAAAGGGTTAGTGTGAGGGGATGATAAAAAAGATTTTCATGAAATATTGTATTGATTATAAATGACATAATTTCATTATACTCTATTAAATATGTTTATTTTTAGAAAATTTGGGATTAGATCATTTATTTTAATGTTTTATAAAAATTCTAGTTTTAAACGTGGAAAGTGTAATACGATACTTTTTTCAAAAATATTTTCTTTACATTATTAGAAAATAAAATTTTATATAACAATTATCCACATAATGGGATAAAATTTTGATTTAGTTAATCTAAGATAGATCATTCATTTAATTACACTAAATGTGCCATGAAGTCAATGCTAGATTAGACTAAATAGATTGGATACCACTTAACAATTTTGGCATATATTCTACATCAGAGCTTGGTTTGAAAAACCACTTGAATATTAGATATTGAAAGAAATTATAAATAAAATACCACTATAATGATAGATTTTTTATGATTTTTTTCAATATGGTGTTTTTAATTTTTATTAAAATATTTGGTGGAATTTCTCATTCACACTTATAATATAATGTAATAATAGCCTCCCATATCCTCTATAAATGTGTATCTTTCTCCATTTGAGAGGGGTTTCTATGAATTATGAGTTTTAGTTAATTGGATATTTTTTTTCACTCCATTTCTCCAAGAACATAAAGAGGGGTATGTCTTGAAGAAAGGACCCATTCATCAATTCCTTCTTCTAATTCTTTATGTTGTAATGTTTTTTTTCTTTATACAATTCATAGTTTCAATTCCATTTCTAATATTTGGTTAAATTTTATGTCACGACCCGTCCTCGGGGCCCGTGCTGTGACTACCCCAAACCCGCCTTCCATAGGCCAGGGGCTGGCGACTAGCACCAAAGGCCTAAATCCCGATAACTGGGAAGGAAATGCCTTTATAAAAGAAAACAAGCACCATAGAGTATGCAAGCTGAAAAAGTAAACACTAAGTACAAGAGAAGTGATGAAAAGTAAATGGGCCAGAATACAAACCCAAAAGAAAGTACAACTACAACTGAATGAAAGTACAACAGAAAAAGGCAACAGCTGGAAGAAGGAATCAGCTCATGGGTCGTCCTCCTCGGATCCTACCCGAAGGGTAGGTACAGATAGCCTCCTCAACGCTCTAACCGTGAAGTCCTTCTATAAGGCCCCGACCTTAAACCTTACTTAATATTGAATTAAATGAATAATTCATGTCGAGGATCTTTTCAGGTTTAGAGTTTTAGAGAATTAGAACATAACTATTACATCTCAAAATATTACAAAGTAGTCACTTATACTATGTTTCCATAATAAAAAAAACTCTTGAACGAAACATGTCTAGTTCCATGTTTTATATAGCATGACATTCCCTTGATCCCATCCTTGACCTTATTCCACATTATGTCCTGTGAAAAACATTTCAAAAAAACTTGGGGTGAGCATAAAAAGCTCAGTAAGGGATACACAAAGAATGAAAACTGTTAGTTTTTCAAAATCAAGTAAACCATGTATACTCTATCAGAGTAATACCTTCACCTTCATGAAGTAGTAAAAACTCTTCACTGAATAAAGTATCATTACTTACATTTTTGTAACCAAAGTATTACCATAAAACCCATATAAAGAACACATAACATATATAAAGGTAACTTGGGACATAAACATACTTAAGTGGAATAACCATACGGTCGACTTCCACACATATCACTTAATGGAATAGCCATACGGCCAAATTCCATTCATACTTAATGGAATAGCCATACGGCCGTCTTCCATACCCAATGCATTGGAGGTTATAACGTAACCACCCGTCCTGGTATTCACGACACCACCCGTCATATGGTTTATAACGTAACCACCCGTTAAAATGTCCAAGTACAAGTATAAAATCATAAAACATAAAACCAATGTAAAGGAATGATAACATTTCCATATTTCAATCACAACATATCATAAATATATTGACATAATAGAATCCTTTTTCAAAACTATTTTCAATACCAAAATACATAAAAGAGTATATGGTATTTATTTTATTCTAAAAACATTACGGCTTGTTGAGAAAGCCAAAGACCAGATAATAATCGCGACGGCGGAAAAGGTCGTTGTCGCCGCGTACGTTAAAAGAAACATTCCTTTTTGTCGTTTTGTAAAACGCTTCGTAGAAAAAGATTCCTTTTGTATAAAAGTAAAAGTCAATGGGGTTTATACACCGTATAAAAGAAAGTTGTGTATAAAATAAAATATGCCTCAATGAAAGGAGATTGAGACGAAGTCCCTTACCTCGGGTCCGACTTGACTCGATCATTCTTTAACGTCCTCAATAATAAACTTGAGTTAATTTATACTTGATTAAGAACCTTTTTAAAGTTCATTATTCCTTTTATATCACTTATTGCCATGTTATAAACATTATGTAACCATTTAAGTTAATAATGTTTGTTTTGTCAATATTTGGTTCTTAAGTCGAAAGTTGACTTCATACAATTACATGTTGTTCGTTTGGTCAAAAGTTATTTATATCCAGAATGAAATTCCTGATTTGGATATCATATATATCATATATATCCAGCATATACATGTATTTATAATATTAAATAATCATTTAGAGGTAAGAAATGAAATGCACCATTCATGGAGACGGTAAGCTGTACGTACGCATGAACGCTACATTCATTTCTTTGTCATATTAATGGAATTAAAACTAAATGAGAGGTATGTATATTTTAATTCCAGTATTATATTCATCATTTAGATATATCATTAATTATATATATCCATTATATACATGTACTTTTAATAGTACATTACATTTGGGGATAAGAAATGAAATGCACCGTTCATGGAGACGGTAAGCCGTACGTACGCATGAACGCTACTTTCATTTCTTTGTCATATTAATGGAATTAAAACTAAATGAGAGGTATGTATATTTTAATTCCAGAATTATATTCATAATTTAGATATATCCTTAATTATATATATACATTACATACATGTACTTTTAATAATACATTACATTTGGGGATAAGAAATGAAATGCACCGTTCATGGAGACGGTAAGCCGTACGTACGCATGAACGCTACTTTCATTTATATATCATACTTTAATGGAAATAAATAATAATTATATAGAGGTATATTATAATTCCAGTATAACGTCATATATAATAACTTTAAATCCATCCTTTACATGTCCCACATATGGCATTAACGAATCACATCACTTTGAGGGGGCGGTAGTCCGCACTTCCTTAAATGAAGATATCGTTTTTACCCATAATGGAAACCATAAAGGTATGACCAAAATGAAAAATACAGAAGATTAAATAAAAAATAAACATATTATATATCATATATAAAAATAGTGACATCATAATGGCCACCCTTGAAGGTGTTAAATGAGTATTGAACAATCATCGTTTCGGGAGGCAGAATTTCGCCATCCACAGAAACCGTATGTTCTTTAACCATTTGATGTAGTTGTGTGAGTGTAGCTCAAATAAATCTTATAAAAACATCCTAGTATATTGAATATACTGGTTTTGTTACAAAATAAGTAAATAAAAAGAGTTTAGAGGGTTGGAGAAGCAAAATAAAACAAATGAACAAGAGAGAATGAATTACCTTTAAAAGTGTAACCCCTTTTGATTTGAGCCTAAAGGCTTTCTTTGAAAGGATTCCGCCCAAAGGTAATCCTCTAGGATGAGGATAGGGATGTGTAGAGAGTAAATGGGAAGGTGTTGGCCGAGCCGAAGGCTTGAGGAGTGTGTGAAATGAGGTAGAGGTGGGGGCCTTTTATAAGAGGAGAGGAGGGGCACTTTTGGAAAGTAAAGGGATATTACTTTATTTGAAAATGCGTTTCGGTTTTAAAAGGTCCCACATTGATATACTTCGTGGATAAGGTGATAAGGGTTCGAAATTCACCCATCCAATAAGTTTTTGACATGTGTAGTTCTTATATTTTACATTATCTTTCCATTTTATTTAAATAGTTAAATAATGAGGTGATCGCTGCATCATCATGATGTCATAAATAATTTAATTTATTTAGTGTCTAAAAATTATAAAACAAATACTATGATGTAGGAAATATTTTTAGCTTTCCAATGACTATTTATAATCAAATATCTGACTTGTATAACCCCATTTAAAAATTGTTGTAGTAAAACATATCATGTTTGTGTCAGTTTTACTTTTACATTAAATAAAAAGTTATTTATGTCATTTACCAACCAAAGTGTCTCCATGGGGTCCCCATGTTGACCCATGGATTTTCATGGTCGGCCATGACACAACCAATGAGGGTAGGACATGTGTCAAGCTCATCTTATTTTATTAAAGCATTATTTTTACCTTAAACTACACTAATTACCACTAATCGCGATTAAGAACTTAATAAGTTACTATTCACCAAAAAATTATTATAATCTCATTGAACCACATTTTAATTCTTAATGACAACCATGTATGTCGGATTTTTGAAATTCAAAACACAATGATGGAAAAATTTCATTTAAACGGGAAATCAGTCTTTATAAGTACCACTTGGTGGTTTCACTATTCATCAAAAATTGAAGTTTTTCAGAAAATTACCAAAAATTCACCCTAAGATATATTTGATATTACGAATTCAAAAATGAAGTCTATTTGACAAAATTAAAAACATATAAGTCACATTAATTAATTTAATAATTAATTCCCGCTGTCAGAGCAAATAGCGTGTTTTTATGAAACAATAAGTATCAAAAGACTGACACTAGTTTAAGTCCAATTTCAAAGTGAAATTAATTCCAATGACCACTATTGGATTTAATGGTAAAAATATTTTCTAATTTCACTTTAAAACCAATTCAAAAGATAATCTAATCATATAAATAAATTATATTAAAAAGAGGTTTTGAATTCAAATACAACATTTTAGACTATTCATTAAAAAATTGAACTTAATCAGAAAGGTACCAAAAATTTACACAAAGTAAATTTTGATGTCCCGATTCTAAAGAATAGTTATATTTGGTCCAATTGAATTTATAAGATTGATCAAAACTATATTTAATTACGGTTCTCCGTTAAAAGGTTATAAGTGGACATTTCATGAAAATTAGGGTATAAATGCCTAAAATTGAACTCTTTCCGTATTTTAAGCCTTTATCTTTTATTGGGTAAATGTAAAAACATTTAAAAACATATATAATAATATTTTAGTTATTTCTATCCATTCCCGCCAGTACAACGGCTACTCGTTAACTAACATTTAAAATAATATTATTTTATTACTTGTGTGCAACGTAAGTTTTCAAAGAAACTCATCGTTGCGTACCGAGTACGCTATAGAATATAGAAACCCCTTTTAATTAAAATTAATATTTAATTCATAAATATTAATAAATTTGAAAATTCATTATTCTTTATTTACCTGGGATGTTACATCCTTCCCCCCTTTTGGGAATTGCGTCCTCGCAATTTTATTCACTTATCAAAATAAGTGGGGGTATTTATCCCTCATAGCATTTTCAGATTCCCACGTTGCCTCTTCAATCACATGGTTTTTCCACAAAACGTTTACCTAATGAATCACCTTATTCCGTAACACCTGCTCCCTGTGGTCAAGAATCTGGACCGGTTGTTCCTCATAAGATAGGTTCTCTTCCAGCTGAACTACCTCTGGACTCAAAACATGAGATGGATCTGGCATATACTTTCTCAACATCGAAACGTGAAAAACATTGTGTACCTGAGATAAACTCGGAGGTAAAGACACCCGGTATGCAACTGATCCAACTCTCTCCAGAATTTCATATGGTCCAATAAACCTTGGACTCAGCTTTCCTTTCTTACCAAATCTCATCACACTTTTACAAGGAGAAACCTTGAGAAAAACATGATCACCTACCTCGAAAGATAGATCCTTCCTCCGGTTATCCGCATAACTCTTCTGCCTGCTCTGAGCTGTTCTCATGTACTTCTGAATCAATTGTCCTTTTTCTGCCATCTCTTCTACCAATTCTGGTCCCATCAGCTTCCTTTCACCCTCTTCATTCCAAAATGCTGGAGTTCGACACCGCTTCCGATATAATGCCTCAAATGGTGCCATCTGTATACTGGAATGAAAACTGTTATTATAAGAAAACTCAACCAAAGAAAGTTGTTGGTCCCAACTTCCCTGATAATCCATAGAACAAGCTCGTATCACATCTTCCAATGTCTGGATTGTTCGTTCTGACTGCCCATCTGATTGAGGATGAAAATTTGTACTAAAATTTAATTCAGTACCCAACGACTTCTGAAGGCCTTTCCAAAAGTTAGAAGTAAACCTGGGATCACGATCCGATACAATGGAGAGAGGAACTCCATGTAACCTGACTATTTCTTTAAGATACAAACGGTAAAGTTGATCAAGAGAGAAAGTATCTCGTATAGCAAGGAAATGAGCAGATTTGGTCAAGCGATCAACAATAACCCAGATTTCATTATTACCTTGAGATGTATTCGGTAATCCAATAACAAAGTCCATAGATATATTCTCCCATTTCCACTCTGGCACTGGTAAAGGCTGAAGCATCCCTTTCGGTAACTGCCGCTCTGCTTTAACCTGTTGACATGTCAAACACTTTACAGTAAAATCAGCAATATCTCTTTTCATTCCATCCCACCAGTAATACTCCCACAGATCTCTGTTCATCTTAGTACTTCCAGGATGAACTGAAAACGGGGAACTATGAGCCTCACATAACAACTCATTCTTCAACTGTGAATCACAAGGCACACATAACCTCTTCCCAAACCTCATAACATAAACACAAACTTATCCAAGAACTCATGGAAAATTTTATTCATAAGGTCCATGAATACAGCAGGTTCATTGGTTAACCCAAAAGGCATAACTACAAATTCATAATGGCCATATCTAGTACGGAACGCAGTCTTTGGAACTTCTGCTTCTTTTACTTTCAACTGATGGTACCCCGACCTCAAGTCAATCTTTAAAAAAATACTGAGCTCCCTAGAGCTGATACCACTTCATTCGATGGCCCAACAACTGCTGAAGTTGTTGCAAAGGATTTCACCACCCCTTTCTGCTTGTAGTCTGGCTGCAATCCCCCATTTGAGTTCTTCGTTTGACACTCATTTGCATAATGACCCATTTCATTACACTTAAAACATCTTACCGCTGGCTTTTCATTTCCTGCTTGATCATATTCCTTACAGTTACGAGCAATATGACCAGACTTACCACACCGAAAGCACTTACCAGACTTGGATAAAAATTCTCCAGGATGCATTTTACCACACTTCTCACAGGATGGATATTTGGTTTTCTTACCTCCTTGCTTCTTTGATGAATTCTTCCCCTTTTCCTGCCAACTAGACCTCTTATTATGCTATTTTTCATAGAACACCTGATCATCGGCAAACTCCATTTCCACCTTCTCCGCACATCGAACAAGTTTTTCATAACTTTTGAACTCACTAGAAGCTAAAGCCCTTCGATACTTTGGCTTTAACCCTGAGTAAAAACGGTTTATTTTACTATCAAGATCTCGTATGAAGTTTGGAGCATACCTTGCCAATCGAGTGAACTTTTCTTCATAAGCAACCACTGAATCATCCCCCTGCCTCAATTCTAGGAACTGTTTTTCCATCCTAAGACGAACCACCTTAGGAAAATATTTCTCAAGAAACATACCTTTGAATTCGTCCCAGTGAAGATCCTCAATCTCAACACTATCCCTTATATTTTTCACCATCGACCACCACTGATCAGCTTCACCTTCAAAACGGTAAACAGCAAGACTAACCTTCTGATGTTCTGAACACCCCATTACATAAAAAAATCTTCTCTAGTGCTTTAATCCACCCTTCAGCTTGCACAGGGTCAGATGATCCTCTGAATGATGGGGGATGTTGCCTCATGAAATATTCCACCACTGACATGTTCCTCTGCGGTTGATCTAGCTGATCTCGTGCATGGATACCACCACCATTTATAGCCTGAGTCAACTGTGCCATCACTGCAACAAACTGTTCAGTTCCGATTCCGACCATCTCAGGTTGCTGATTTGGAAGGTTATCTTCCTCCTGATGTCGTCCCAACATAGCTGCTTTGTTTCCTCTGTGGAAAACCATTCTGAACACAGAAATATCTTAGGCGAAGCAACATGGTAATCCGTAAATGCTATATCATTTCAATCATATTATAATTTAACACTTTTCTAACTCCTAAAGTTGTCTAAACCGACCTCTGATACCAACTATAAGGCCCCGACATTAAACCTTACTTAATATTGAATTAAATGAATAATTCACGTCAAGTATCTTTTCAGGTTTAGAGTTTTAGAGAATTAAAACATAACTATTACATCTCAAAAGATTACAAAGTAGTCACTTATACTAAGTTTCCATAATAATAAAAACTCTTGAAAGAAACATGTCTAGTTCCATGTTTTATATAGCATGACATTCCCTTGATCCCATCCTTGACCTTATTCCTCATCAAGTCCTGTGAAAAACATTTCAAAAAAACTTGGGGTGAGCATAAAAATCTCAGTAAGGGATACACAAAGAATGAAAACTGTTAGTTTTTCAAAATCAAGTAAACCATGTATACTCTATCAAAGTAATACCTTCACCTTCATGAAGTAGTAAAAACTCTTCACTGAATAAAGTATCATTACTTACCTTTTTGTAACCAAAGTATTACCATAAAACCTATATAAAGAACACATAACATATATAAAGGTAACTTGGGACATAAACATACTTAAGTGGAATAACCATACGGTCGACTTCCACACATATCACTTAATGGAATAGCCATACGACCAAATTCCATTCATACTTAATGGAATAGCCATACGACCGACTACCATACCCAATTCATTGGAGGTTATAACGTAACCACCCGTCCTGGTATTCACGGAACCACCCGTCATATGGTTTATAACGTAACCACCCGTTAAAATGTCCAAGTACCAGTATAAAATCATAAAACATAAAACCAATGTAAAGGAATGATAACATTTCAATATTTCAATCAAAATATATCATAAATATATTGACATAATAGAATCCTTTTTCAAAACTATTTTCAATACCAAAATACATAAAAGAGTATATGGTATTTATTTTATTCTAAAAACACTACGGCTTGTTGAGAAAGCCAAAGACCAGATAATACTCGCGACGGCGGAAAAGGTCGTTGTCGCCGCGTACGTTAAAAGAAACATTCCTTTTTGTCGTTTTGTAAAACGCTTCGTAGAAAAAGATTCCTTTTGTATAAAAGTAAAAGTCAAAGGGGATTATACACCATATAAAAGAAAGTTGTGTATAAAATAAAATATGCCTCAATGAAAGGAGATTGAGACGAAGTCCCTTACCTCGGGTCCAACTTGACTCGATCATTCTTTAACGTCCTGAATAATAAACTTGAGTTAATTTATACTTGATTAAGAACCTTTTTAAAGTTCATTATTCCTTTTATATCACTTATTGCCATGTTATAAACATTATGTAACCATTTAAGTTAATAATGTTTGTTTTGTCAATATTTGGTTCTTAAGTCGAAAGTTGACTTCTTACAATTACATGTTGTTCGTGTGGTCAAAAGTTCTTTATATACAGAATGAAATTCCTGATTTGGATATCATATATATCATATATATCCAGCATATACATGTATTTATAATATTACATAATCATTTAGAGGTAAGAAATGAAATGCACCATTAATGGAGACGGTAAGCCGTACGTACGCATGAACGCTACATTCATTTCTTTGTCATATTAATGGAATTAAAACTAAATGAGAGGTATGTATATTTTAATTCCAGAATTATATTCATCATTTAGATATATCATTAATTTTATATATCCATTATATACATGTACTTTTAATAGTTCATTACATTTGGGGATAATAAATGAAATGCACCGTTCATGGAGACGGTAAGCCGTACGTACGCATGAACGCTACTTTCATTTCATTGTCATATTAATGGAATTAAAACTAAATGAGAGGTATGTATATTTTGATTCCAGAATTATATTCACCATTTAGATATATCCTTAATTATATATATCCATTATATACATGTACTTTTATTAGTACATTACATTTGGGGATAAGAAATGAAATTCACCGTTCATGGAGACGGTAAGTCGTACGTACGCATGAACGCTACTTTCATTTCTATATCATACTTTAATGGAAAGAAATAATAATTATATAGAGGTATATTATAATTCCAGTATAACATCATATATAATAACTTTAAATCCATCCTTTACATGTCCCAGATATGGCATTAACGAATCACATCACTTTGAGTGGGCGGTAGTCCGCACTTCCTTAAATGAAGATATCGTGTTTACCCATAATGGAAACCATAAAGGTATGACCAAAATGAAAAATACAGAAGCTTAAATAAAAAATAAACATATTATATATCATATATAAAAATAGTGACATCATAATGGCCACCCTTGAAGGTGTTAAATGAGTATTGAACAATCATCGTTTCGGGAGAGGGAATTTCGCCATCCACGGAAACCGTATGTTCTTTAACCATTTGATGTAGTTGTGTGAGAGTGTAGCTCAAATATATCTTATAAACACATCCTAGTATATTGAAGATACTGTTGTTGTTACAAAAGAAGTAAATAAAAAGAGTTTATAGGGTTGGAGAAGCAAAATAAAACAAATGAACAAGAGAGAATGAATTACCTTTAAAAGTGTAACCCCTTTTGATTTGAGCCTAAAGGCTTCCTTTGAAAGGATTCTGCCCAAAGAAATCCTCTAGGATGAGGAGAGGGATGTGGAGAGAGTAAATGGGCAGGGGTTGGCCGAGCCAAAGGCTTGAGGAGTGTGTGAAATGAGGTAGAGGTGGGGGCCTTTTATAAGAGGAGAGGAGGGGCACTTTTGGAAAGTAAAGGAATATTACTTTATTTGAAAATGTGTTTCGGTTTTAAAAGGTCCCACATTGATATAATTCGTGGATAAGGTGATAAGGGTTCGAAATCCACCCATCCAATAAGTTTTGGACATGTTTAGTTCTTATATTTTACATTATCTTTCCATTTTATTTAAATCGTTAAATAATGAGGTCATCGCTGCATCATCATGATGTCATAACTAATTTAATTTATTTAGTGTCTAAAAATTATAAAAAAAATACTATGATGTAGGAAATCTTTTTAACTTTCCAATTAATATTTATAATCAAAACTCTGACTTGTATAACCCCATTTAAAAATTGTTTTAGTAAAACATATCATGTTTGTGTCATTTTTACTTTTACATTAAATAAAAAGTTATTTATGTCATTTCCCAACCAATGTGTCTCCATGGGGTCCCCAAGTTGACCCATGGCTTGTAGTGGTCGGCCATGACACAACCAATGAGGGTAGGACATGTGTCAAACTCATCTTGTTTTATTAAAGCATTATTTTTACCTTAAACTACACTAATTACCACTAATCGCGATTAAGAACTTAATAAGTTACTATTCACCAAAAAATTATTATAATCTCATTGAACCACATTTTACTTCTTAATGACAACCATGTATGTCGGATTTTTTAAATTCAAAACACAATGATGGAAAAATTTCATTTAAACGGGAAATCAGTCTTTATAAGTACCACTTAGTGGTTTCACTATTCATCAAAAATTGAAGTTTTTCAGAAAATTACCAAAACTTCACCCTAAGCTAAATTTGATATTACGAATTCATAAATGAAGTATATTTGAAAAAATTAAAAACATATAAGTCACATTAATTAATTTAATAATTAATTCCCGCTGTCAGAGCAAATAGCGTGTTTTTATGAAACAATAAGTATCAAAAGATTGACACTAGTTTAAGTCCGATTTCAAAGTGAAATTAATTCCAATGACCACTATTGGATTTAATGGTAAAAATATTTTCTAATTTCACTTTAAAACCAATTCAAAAGATAATCTAATCATATAAATAAATTATATTAAAAAGAGTTTTGAATTAAAATACAACATTTTACACTATTCATTAAAAAAAATGAACTTTATCAGAAAGGTACCAAAAATTTACACAAAGTCAATTTTGATGTCCCGATTCTAAAGAAGAGTTATATTTGGTCCAATAGAATTTATAAGATCGATCAAAACTATATTTAATGAAGGTTCTCCGTCAAAAGGTGATAAGTGGACCTTTCGTGAAAATTAGGGTATAAATGCCTAAAATTGAACTCTTCCGTATTTTAAGCCTTTTTATTTTATTGGGTAAATGTAGAAACATTTAAAAACATATATAATCATATTTTAGTTATTTCTATCCATTCCCGCCAGTACAACGGCTATTCGTTAACTAACATTTAAAATTATATTATTTTATTACTTGTGTGCAACGTAAGTTTTCAAAGAAACTCATCGTTGCGTACCGAGTACGCTATCGAATGTAGAAACCCCTTTTAATTAAAATTAATATTTAATTCATAAATATTAATAAATATGAAAATTCTTTATTCTTTATTTACCTGGGATGTTACACCTTCTCCAGATACTGACTCGTCGTGTGGTCCACCTCCGGGTACCGTCCAGTCCTCGAACACTCGGCCCCTGTCAGCACTGCCCGTCGTCTGCAACAGACACAACGAGGTGCGGGCATAGCCCGTGCAGGGGTGAGTATAACGATACTCAGTAGGGACCCCGAGACCCTCAAGGTCTCTCTAAACCCACAAGGATAACCACAAAGAATATCTCAACAGATAACCTCTACTTAGGTATATGTCCAAACATGTACCTAAGTTATCAAGTAACCCATCTCAACCATGAGGAAACACAAGGATCACGAAATCAACGGATAACCACTACCCAGGTATATGCCCATGCATATACCTAAGTTATCATGTTACCCATCTCAATCATGAGGTAAACACAAAGGTCAAAAGTCTCAGCTCAAACCAGGATTTTCATTATCGAAACCGTAACTGCTGAAGATCTCCGTCTCTGGAGTGTATAGTGGTCCTATCAAGACTCCGAGGTACTACTCATTAACTTAAGACTGCTGAGGTACTCCTCCTGTCAAGTACCGCGGGTCAGCCACCCAAACACAGTAGTTCTTCCCGCTGAGATATGTCACCCAAACACAGTAGTGCACACCCCCTAGTAGCCTGTTGAGGGACTCTCTGGACGAGTACCGCGGGTCTGCACTGTCACACAGGTAGTGCTCCGTCCTCCATGGGTCTGCACCTCACAAGTAGTGCTCCGTCCACTGGGCTAGTCGACTCACTCCAAGTCGAGTCGGTCAAGTAGTCGTCAGGTCTCAGTCGGCTACACAGTCTCCGTACTCCGCACGCTTGTCTCCAGGAGGGTCCACTCCACGAGCTACAGTTCGATACTACAAGTATCTCAAAGTCCCACGAAGAAGTATCTCAAAGGACCGCCTCGTCTTTGGGGTCTCAACGCAATAGACGGCGCGTCAATCGGACGCCTGGTCTGTGAGTTACTAGCCTTTTTATCCCAGGGGCCCGGTTGGTTTCGTGAGCGAACCAACCTGGCCATATCTCAACTGTACCCCGAACTCCCATAGGGTATACTCATAGGGATTGTTTCTCAACGTGATCACCAACGCTGCTTACGGTTCGTCAAATGGACGTCCGGTCCGAAGGATATCAGCTTTTCTGTTCTAGGGGCCCAGTTGGATTTCGGGTACAATCCAACCTGCCCACTATCCAACTGCATCCAAAACTCGGACGAAGTATGCCAAAAGTTCCGTCTCAATAAGAGGAAAACAACGAGACAGACGGTGTGTCAATCGGACGCCCGGTCTGTGAGTTATTGGCTTTTTCGTTCCAGGGGCCCGGTTGGTTCCATGAGCGAACCAACCCGACTGCACTCCGACGGCATCCAAACCTCGAGCAGAGTAATCCAAAAGATCCTTCTCAGTTAGAGGAATCCATCAAAGTTGACGGCACGTCAATCAGACGTCCAGAGCACAAGATATAAGCATTTCTGCTCCGAGGGCCCGGTTGGTTTCGTATCCGAACCAACCCGGCCGAACCCAAAGTAATCAGAAACCTTGAGTGCGATATACTGAAACGACCGTCTCGATCGAAGGATCGCATTGCCACTGACGGAGAGTCGTTTGGAGGCTCGTAGCTCAAGTTACGGGCATTTGACCGAAAGTGATCCGAAAACGGGGTGTCTGGGCCCGGGGCGACACGGCCCGACCCCCCTTGGGTCTGCCGAACCGGGTCGACCTGACCCGGGTCTGACCCAGTTGGGCCCGGGCCGGCCCGGCCCGGCTCGGTCCGACTCGGTTCGGCTCGGTTCGGCCCAACCGGCCGGCCGCGGCTTAGCCAGCGTGGCTGAGCCGAATCGCGGAGCGCGGTGTCCCTCGCCCGCCGCTAATTGACGCCAGCGGCAGATCCACCGGCCGCCAACCCTCCAGCGGCGCGCCGCCGACACCGGTCGTCGGCGCCGCCGCCACCTTCCGCGGACCACCGGACGCGCTCCGGTGGTCCGTTCCTCCTGCCATCTTCGCCTATGGTCCCTCCGGGACCCCACCTTCACTGCGAAGGAAGTCAAACGCCCAAACGGCCTTCTTCGTCGTCACCCGTCAATCCGCACGTCAAAATGAAACGCGCCGTCTTCGCGGTTCTCCAGCGCGGCATGCTGGCGCCGCGCCCCTTCATCGTGGCCCGACTCCGTCCATGGATATCTTTGGGTTTCTTCGACGCGGCGGTACGACGTTGTGTTCTTGTTCTTCCTTTCATGGCGCGGCGCGACGGCACCGCGCGTATCTTCCGCATGGAACTGCATGGTGTGACGGCACCACGCTTTCTCGTACCAACCACAAGAAACCAACACGAAAAAAAGGAGGAGGGTCAGCCGTGTTTGTGCATTCCGACCCCCTCGCGTTATTCGATAACAAAATGGTTTTAAATCCACGATCATCATCAAGTTGGAAATCTCGAACAAATATGAATAATTGAATACAAACCCCTACCTTGGGTATAAGCCGATCGGAATGAGGCGTCGTCATTCGAGGTTCTTCACGGTATGGCGTCGCGTGGATGACGACGTCGAAGTGGGACGTCGGCGTTCGTCCGACTCGAGGGAAGGCGAAGCCGTCGTCGCTTGCTACCCAATTCGGCTTCCGAGCTTGTTCGTCGATCTGTTGACAATGAAGGGGAAGAAGGCGATCCGTTGAAGAGTCTCGCCGCGGAAGGGGAGAAATTCCGTGGAAGGGAAACGAGCGTTCTTCGTCAGAGGTGGCACGTTCTTCGTTTGTGAAGATAAGCTTCTTCCCAAGTGTTGGGCGTCACAGAATTTTACCTGCGCTCCGTTTCTTGGTGAAGCTGTCCCCAAACCCTCTCCCAAGATCCCCATATATAGAAGAGGGGGAGAGGTATGTAACCATTGTGGTTACATAACTGTTATTTTTTAAAAAGGGTTCGGGTGATATAAATTGCTTTGACGCAATTTTTGAGGTCTGTTGGCACCACTTAAGAGGGTAGGGTGCCAAAGAGTTTCTCCCCATTTAATGGGGAGTTGAGGAATTAAGAGGCCCCCCCCTCATTAATGAGGGAGAGTTGGGAGGTTTCCTCTCCTCCCATTAATAGGGGGTTAAGCCCCGTGCGGTCCCTACCATAATAAACCACCCATAGGAGGTTTAGTTCAGGTGGGCCCCACCACCATAACCTCTCAAGGGAGGTTAAGGTGTGGTGGCCCCACCTCCAACCTCCATGAGGAGGTTTCAACCACCACACTCCCAATGGCGGCTGAAATAAAATAAAGTGCATGACACGTTATTTTATTATTACTCTTATTTAAAGAAAACCCAAAAACTAACTTCCGCTCTCGAATAAACGCAACTGCGACAAAAGTCTCTTTATGCAAATACCGGAATTGCGAGTTCATCGGTGCCCACAGAATTTGATTCCGAGCACTGGTTCAAAAGTTAGAAAAAACCCACTCGTTCGTTCACTAAACGTACCCGAGCCAAACTTTGGAAATTGATTCCGGGCACACCGGGCCTCAGAATCAGGTGCCGTCAAAAACCGCGTCCTTGTAAAATCTCAAAGAAAATTTAGAAAAAATTTCCCTTGAATTTTACGGGTCTTTACATTAGGACTTCATGGTGAGAGCGTTAAGGAGTCTATCGGTACTTACCCTTCAGGTAGGATCCAAGGAGGACGACCCAGGAGATGCTTCCTTCTTCCAGCTATTGCCTTTTTCTATTGTACTTTCATTCAGTTGTAGTTGTACTTTCTTTTGGGTTTTTATTCTGGCCCATTTACGTTTTAGCACTTCTCTTGTACTTAGTGTTTACTTTTTCCTCTTTCTTACTCTATGGTGCTTGTTTTCTTTTATAAAGGCAATACCTTCCCAGTTATCGGGATTTACGCCTTTGGTGCTAGTCGCCAGCCCCTGGCCTATGAATGGCGGGCTTGGGTAGTCATCGCACGGGCCCCGAGGACGGGTCGTGACAAATTGGTATCAGAGGAGTCGGTTCTACCGCAGAACTTATAACTCTGATAATTTCTTTCTGTGAAGCAATAGTGTTAAGGGTACCGAGTGTGGTCATCGGTTTAGGGAGTCCAGTGTTGGTGCGGGGGCCGACGTATCCATAAACCGGGACCCTGACAACTGATTTCTGACTTTGTGAACTAAAAAACTGATTGCGTATGTGTTTTCAAAGGTTTTCCCTTAAAAACAGCTCAAACCAGGTCAGCTCACCAGGTATAATCGTTTGACCATGTTACGTTGTTTCTTTCAGGATGCCTTTTCTCGGACGACCAGCTAGAGCCCCGAGAGTGGTTCGTACTGACAGCCCGCCGAGCGACGTGGCCTCAGTACATGGCCCTTTTCCAGCTGAGGCACTAGCGGAGGCACCAGAGGTACTACTACCCGTTGGGCCACCGATGCCACCAGCCCCATCAGCAGAGTGTGCACGTCGCTTGAGCGCACTGCACGAGTTCCAGCGCTAGAGGCCACCCAGGTTCCAGGGAGGGATGGACCCGCAGGCAGCTGAGGACTGGCTGGAGGCTGTGGTGAGAGTCTTCAGGCTAGTGGGGATGCCGGAAAACTTCATGGTGATCTTTGCTTCCATCCTCCTTTAGGAAGCAGCATGCAGGTGGTGGAGCCACTTGTTTCAGTTTTGCGGCGGGAAGGGTCACCTGGCATGTGACTGTCCGACTCCTCGTACAGTTTATCCACAGGCGTTGGAGGAGCCACCAAGGCAGTAGAGCTCCGAGAGCAGGTGGACAGGAGCGGAACTAGTGGATACGTCCCTTGTACTTCTAGTTCCATGTTTCTGTTGTATTCGTGTCTTGTACTATGAGCTGCAATATTAAAAAGACAATTATCTTTGTTTGCATTCCTGTCCTTTTGTTTGGTTGATACTGAGTGGTCCCGGTTAAAACTATTGACTTGACCCTCACATTCGATATTTCTAATGGATTAGTCTTAGTGACCTCACACTGATGCCGACAGTGTAACTCAACCCTTGGAGGTGAGAGTGACAGTTGGATCTCTTAGTAGTTACGTCGAGGCCTTACGACGTCATCCGTGGCATGAATGCGTCATTCATGTCAGGATTGATTGTATTTGGCAATGGGTGTGGTTCATCCAGGGGATGAGACCGAGTTTCTCTTTTCGGAAAAAGAGAAATTTTTAGCAGCTCTTTCAGATCATAGGCAAAGCAGGTGCAGATCATCCAGGGGCAGATGAAGACTGCAAAGTGCAGTAAGAAACAGGAAACCGACGGCAGTCTTAGAGACTTGAGCGTGTTAAATGTTTCAAGAAGTGGAAGCTTTAAGGAGAGATTAGTCTGTGAAGCAGCATACGTGGAGGCAGAGCTAGGGGAGCATCATGAGGTGGTGTACGTTTTAGCATGATAGAACCACCCGCCTTAGTTTTCCCCGCCAGGATTAGGGAGCTCGAGGGAAGGTGAAGAGGGTAGCTTTGTGCGGTCAGGGAGAGTGACCTGATGGCTCTACGAATGATTCGAGGGACATTCTGTGTCCACTGCTAGCTGTCGTAGTAACAGACGTTGATATGAATCATTCTTTCCTTCCATGAATCTTGTCCCAAACCTAGAGTTTCCAGTAAGCCGTAGACTTGACCCTCACGTCTAGAGATACCTTGGGAGAAGACTCGATAATCAAACTTAAGCCGACGGTGTGGTCAGACCCTCGAGGTGAGAGTTTCGGTTGGAATCTCTTGGTTGTAGCGTCGAGGCCTTACGACGTTTCTTTGAGTATGGACTGGGCAATCACAGTTCATACACAAATTAATGGTATTAGGCAAAAAGGTTGTGGTTTAACTACAACGTCGGAATGGGTTTTCCTTGGTCGGCAAAAAGGAAACCCCAGGCAGCACTGGATAAACTCATGCACATGAGGGTGTGACTAATCACTCTTGAGTCGGTCAACCTTACCCTCATGGAATCAGTCGTTTTGAGTTTCAGTTCTAACAGGAATTGGAGACCTCTAGAGTTCGAGGATGACGATCATGTCCTTATACGAGTCTCACCTCGACGAGGTTTACGAAGATGTGTCCAAGGTAGTAAGTTATCTCCGAGGTTCAATGGACCTTTCTAGGTCCTCAGCTGGGTAGGCGAGGTGGTTTACCGCTTGACCAATCCACCTCAGTTGTACCAGGTGCACGACGTTTTCCAAGTATCTCAACTGAAAAGATACGTGCTCGACCCTTCGCATATCATTGACCATGAGAAGCCGGATGATGGCAATGTGGTGTTTTCCACGGAGGTTCTAGTGGGGATCAAGGATCGACAGGAGCGGATCCTACGAGGACGATCAATTCCTCGGGTGCACTTTCTCTGGCAGTACGGAAAGCTCCGGGTGATCACATGGGAGTGGGAGGCTCAGATGCGTTCTCTGTACCACTTTTGTAACCTTAGTTTGTGTTAAAGCTTTACGAGGATGTAAAGCCCTGAGGTGGGAGTAATATAAAGACCTGTAAAATTCAAGGGAATTTTTTTTAATTTTCTTTGGGATTTTACAAGGACGCGGTTTCTTACGGCACCTGATTCCGAGGCCCGGTGTGCCCGGAATCAATTTCTGAAGTTTGGCTCTGGTACGTTCAGTGAACGAACGAGCGGGTTTTTTCTAACTTTTGAACCGGTGCTCAGAATCGAATTCTGTGGGCACCGATGAACTCACAATGCTGGTATTTTCTTAAAGAGACTTTTGCTGCAGTTGCGTTTAATCGAGATCGGAAGTTAGTTTTTGGGTTTTCTTTAAATAATAGTAATAATAAAATAACGTGTCATGCACTTTATTTTATTTCAGCCGCCATTGGGAGTGTGGTGGTTGAAACCTCCTCATAGAGGTTGGAGGAAGGGCCACCACACCTTAACCTCCCTTGAGAGGTTATGGTGGTAGGGACCACCCGAACTAAACCTCCAATGGGTGGTTTATTATGGTAGGGACCACACGGGGCTTAACCCCCCTATTAATGGGAGGAGAGGAAACCTCTCAACTCTCCCTCATTAATGAGGGGGAGCCTCTTAATTCCTCAACTCCCCATTAAATGGGGAGAAACTCCTTGGCACCCTCCCCTCTTAAGTGGTGCCAACGGACCTCATAAATTGCGTCAAAGCAATTTATTTCACCCGACCCCTTTTTTTTAAAACAAAAGTTATGTACCCACAATGGTTACATACCTCTCCCCCTCTCCTATATATAGGGATCATGGGAGAGGGTTTGGGGATGGCTTCACCAAGCGATGGAGTGCAGGTAAAATACCGCGATGCCCAACACTTGGGAAGAAGCTTATCTTCGCGAACGAAGAACGCGCCACCTCTGACGAAGAACGCTCGTTTTCCTTCCACGGAATTTCTCCCCTTCCGCGGCGAGACTCTTCAACATATCTTCTTCTTCCCCTTCATCATCAACGGATCGACGAACAACCTCAGAAGTGGAATCGGGTAGCAAGCGACGATGGCTTCGCCTTCCCTTGATTCGGATGAACGCTGACGTCCCCCTTTGACGTCGTCATCCTCGTGATGCCATACCGCGACGAACCTCAAACAACGACGCCTCCTTCTGATCGGCTTATACCCAAGGTAGGGGTTGGTATTCAATTATTCATATATGTTCGAGATTTCCAACTTGATGATGATCGTGGATTTAAAACCATTTTTTATCGAATAACGTGAGGGGGTCGGACCGCACAAACACGGTCGTGCCTCCTCCTTTTCTTCGTGTTGGTTTCTTGTGGTTGGTACGAGAAAGCGTGGTGCCGTCGCACCATGCGGTTTCATGCGGAAGATACGCGCGGCGCCATCGCGCCGCACCTTGAAAGGAAGAACAAGCATGCGACGCCATCACGCCACGTCGAAGAAACCCGAAGATATCTGCGGACGGAGTCGGGCCACGACGAAGGGGCGCAGCGCCAGCATGTCGCACCGGAGAACCTCGAAGACGGCGCATTTTGTTTTGACGTGCGGATTGACGGGTGACGATGAAGCAGGCCGTTTGGGTGTTTGACTTCCATCGTAGTGAAGGTCGGGTCACGGAGGGACCATAGGCGAAGATGGAAGGAGGAACAGACCACCGGACCGCGTCCGGTGGTCCGCAGAAGGCGGCGGCGGCGCGCCGCCGGAGGGTTGGCTGCCGGCGGTTCCGCCGCCTGCGTCAATTAGCGGCGGGCGGGGTCACCCCGCTCCGCGATTCGGCTCGGCCACGTGGCCGAGCCATAGCCGGCCGGTCGGGTCGGGCCGGGCCCAGCCGGGTTCGACCCCAGTCAGGTCTGACCCGATTCGGCAGACCCAGGGGTGGTCGGGCTTGGTCGCCCCGGGCCCAGACCCCCCGTTTTCGGACCACTTTCGGTCAAATGCCCGTAACTTGAGATACGGGATTCCAAACAACTCTCCGTCAGCGGCAACACGATCCTTGGATTGAGACGGTAGTTTCGGTATATCGCACTCAATGTTTCGGATTACTTTGGGTTCGGCCGGGTTGGTTCGGTTACGAAACCAACTGGGCCCTCGGAGCGGAAATGCTTATATCTTGAGCTCCAAACGTCCGATAGACGTGCCGTCGACTTTGATGGATTCCTCTAAGTGAGACGGATCATTTGGATTACTCCGCTCGAGGTTTGGATGCCGTTAGAGTGTGGTCGGGTTGGTTCACTCATGGAACCAACCGGGCCCCTGGAACGAAAAAGCCAATAACTCATAGACCGGGAGTCCGATTGACGCGCCGTTTGTCTCGTTGTTTTCCTATTGCTGAGACGGAACACTTGGCATACTTCGTCCGAGTTTTGGATGCAGTTTGATAGTGGCCGGGTTGGATTATACCCGAAATCCAACCGGGCTTCTGGAACAGAAAAGGTGATATCTTTCAGATCGAAAGTCCATTTGACGAACCGCCAGCGGCGTTGGTGATCACGTTGAGAAACGGTGCCTATGAGTATACCCTATGAGAGTTCGGGGTACAGTTGAGATACGGCCGGGATTGGTTCGCTCACGAAACCAATCGGGCCCCTGGGACAAAAAGGCTAGTAACTCACAGACCGGGCGCCCGATTGACGTGCCGTCTGTTTCATTGAGACCCCTAAGACGAGGCGGTCCATTGAGATACTTCTTAGTGGGACTTTGAGATACTTGGAGTATTGACCTGTAGCTCGTGGAGCGGACCCTTCCGGAGACGAGCGTGCGGAGTATGGAGACCGTGTAGCCGACTGAGACCTAACGAATGCTTGACCGACTCGACATGGAGTGAGTCGACTAGCCCAGTGGATGGAGCACTACTTGTGAGGTGCAGACCCATGGTGGATGGAGCACTACCTGTGTGATAGTGCATACCCGCGGTACTCGTCCGGAGAGTACCTCAGCAGGCTACTAGTGGGTGTGCACTTCTGTGTTTGGGTGACATACCTGGGTGGGAAGCGCTACTATGTTTGGGTGGCTGACTCATGGTACTCTATAGGAAGAGTACCTCAGTAGTCTTAAGTTAATGAGAAGTACCTCGGAGTCGTGATAATACCACTGTACACTCCAGAGATGGATCTCTTCAGCAGTTACGGTTTCGATAATGAAAATCCTGGTTTGAGATGAGACTTTTGACCTTTGTGTTTACCTCATGATTGAGATGGGTCACTTGATGACTTAGGTATATGTATGGGCATATACCTGGGTAGTGGTTATCCGTTGATATCATGATCCTTGTGTTTCCTTATGGTTGAGATGAGTTACTTGATAACTTAGGTATATGTTTGGACATATACCTAAGTAGAGGTTATCTGTTGAGATCTTCTTTGTGGTTATCCTTGTTGGTTTAGAGAGAACTTGAGGGTCTTGGGGTCCCTACTGAGTATCTTTATACTCACCCTTGCATGGGCTATGCCCGCACCTCGTTGTGTTGGTTGCAGACGACGGGCAGTGCTAACAGAGGCCGAGTGTTTGAGGACTGGACGGTACCCGTAGGTGGACCACACGACGAGTCAGTATCTTGGGGAGGACTTCACGGTGAGAGCGTTGAGGAGGCTATCTGTACCTACCCTTCATGTAGGATCCGAGGAGGACGACCCAGGAGCTTCTTCCTTCTTCAAGCTGTTGCCTTTTTCTGTTGTACTTTCGTTCAGTTGTAGTTGTAATTTCTTTTGGGTTTGTATTCTGGCCCATTTACTTTTCAGCATTTCTCTTGTACTTAGTGTTTACTTTTTCCTCTTGCTTACTCTATGGTGCTTGTTTTCTTTTATAAAGGCAATGCCTTCCCAGTTATCGGGATTTACGCCTTTGGTGCTAGTCGTCAGCCCCTGGCCTATGGAAGGCGGGCTTGGGGTAGTCACAGCAAGGGCCCCGAAGACGGGCCGTGAAATTTTATTCTTATCTCATTCACTTATTTAGTCCCAAAATCAATAGTAGAAACTTTATTAGGGTTTACCCTTTACAAACCATTGTGAATTCTATTCGTGTCTATGATTACTATACCTCCCGGAAGGAGTTGTTTTTGTTACTAATATATCTATCTGTAAACGTATTAATTTTTTAAAAAAATGAGAAAATATAATTCACATTATATGATCAGTGAATTAATTTTTTTCTAAAAATAAAATAAAAAATAAATTGATTAATAAACACAAAACATGAGAGGCTATGTAATGTGATAATTGTTAGAGCATGATATTAACTGATAAAATGAAAAAACATTGCATAAATTTATAGAGTTCAAAAAATATACCAAAAAGTAAATTTTTCTTCATTTATAGAATGTATATGTTCCATAATATACTAATGACCATTATACAGCCTTATAATGATCATCAAAGTAAAGTTCTATGATTGAATGTTTTTAAACTAACCTAGTGTATAATTAGTTTTATCTTTTTTTTTATGTTAACTCCCATAGGGTTTAGGGGTTTAAAAAGTAGGTGAGAATTATTAATATGGATTTAATTTAAATGATAATTATTAATTAGTAATTAAATATGTAATGTTATATCAATTATGTCTGCTAAAAAAATGTATAAAAGAAGACATCTTCTAATTGCGCTTTGTTAATTAAATTTCAAAATTATAAAATATTATTTCAATATTCATCATATATTTTTATAAACATTGAACAACCCACCATCGTTTTATTTTTTCTATTTATTTTATTTTTATTTTAATAATAACTTTAAAAAGTTATGTAACGTCCCGGTTCCGGGTGCCTCCCAGAGGTTCCCCATACCCTGTTGGTCACATGGACTCATGTACATTTCCCCAAATTCCAGAGGCTTCCAACTAGAAGCGAGGGCGATGGGTGAGATAGTGGGGAAACTATGCACTCAATGGCTAAGTAAAGAAGCAGAAGTAAACAGATAACAATAGAGAAAACATCGATAATTCCATACAATAGTAAAAAATGGAAGACTGAAAGGAATAAGCAACTAGAGGACATATATAAATGATGCATGGTACATATGTCTAGGCAAATATCGAAACAAGTCATAATGATGGAATATAGTACTAAACCAAAGTAAAAAAGAGAAACAAGTAAATTGCTTGATAGCATCACAAGACATGGCTTGGTCCCATGCTCCCCAGCTCTACAGCAGTCAAGTACCTGAAGTAGAAGGGTTCTTTCCCTTAACTATAGCTATAATAATATAATCTTTTTGGGCACATAGAAGGACAAAAACAGTATGTGACAAGAATACCAGTAAGAAACCACCCAAATATTTGTGCCTAACTGTCAATGAATATATATGGAAGGCAACATGAAAAATGATGTAATCAATGAGGATGTACTCAAAAATAAAAAATCCAACAATTTCAATTACATCCATTTTCATTTAGTATATAAGAAACCAACCAAAATAATTGGACCACATGAAAGTACTCACAGCCTAACCCATCTAGTTCAATATTGGAAAAGACTCTCTGAGGAAGAACTCACCATCAATTCCACATGTAGTCTCGTATTGGTAACTATAGACACTCTAGGGAAGCACTCAACATCCAATTCCCTCATTTGATCTCCTAACAAGGAAACTACAGACACTCTGAGGGAGTACAAAGTCCATCCCCCCTATGGTCTTGCAACATGAAGGTAAAAAGACACTCTAGAGAATCCCTCATAGTCCATTCTTCATATGGTATACAACACCAGGTTCCCATTTCTCGGTGTAAATCAATCATTTACAAATGATATACAGTAGCAAAATTAAACCTCAATAACTACTTGGCTAAATAGTCTACAGTCATGTTAGATAAATTCACTCCATCCTAATAATACTAGGCGTGGAAAAAAATCATCCTAACCGGAAAACCTAGACCAAATAGTTAGAATCAAGAAAACATGAGAAACACATCCATTTCTAGGAAAATACCCTTATTTACTATCATCAATCCTCTACTCAAGCACCCAAGGCATTGTAGGAAATAATAGGGATAATAACCATAAACACGCAATACCCCAAAAAAGTTTATTGGGAACGTTTTCACATATAAATCAAAGACTAACTATAGAAAGGCACAAAAAACCTACATTGGAATTTTATGATCGATATATGTCATCCTCAAGCCTTGAATCACCCTAGAACGCCATAGATCTACAAAAATTCTAAAAAAATTCAGCTGAGAATATCTCACGAAATAAGTGAAATTTGGAAATGAGGCTCTAGAAGAATAAATATATCACTATAGAGATTCCAAAGCAACTGACGACGATCGATTTGGAGAGCATATGGCATGCCAGGGGCTTAGAGAAGAATTGAGTCGTATGGTCACTCTTGAAAAAGAATAATGCAAAATAAGGTATTTCTATCGATAAGAGGCTGCCCTAGTCTGTTTAATGAAATAAAAATAAAGTAAATGATGTGTTCTTTCCTCAACCAGCCTATGCTTTAGGTTGTCTCTAGGTCACCCCATATAGGCATGTACTCGGCCATTACATGACCACTACACGGTCACCCACAACAACAAGGTACACGACGTGTAATTATATGTACATGGAGTGTACTTTTAAAATTTCTAGAAAAATAATTTTCTCAAAATAATAACTAGGAAAGAATACATACTTTAAAAAAAGATCTAGGTTCTTACAAACTTCCCCACTTAAAAAAATCCGTCCCCAAATTTCCCTAGCAAGGCGGTGTAGAAGAATAATCCTCGAACAGATCCAGCCACTATGATCGTACATAGACCTCCCTCCCCTAGGTCTTGTCAAGTACTCACCCATGCTACCATAGCACTCTTACCATAGAAACAGAACGACCATGGAGAACGTTTTCAGCACGATCCACTATCCAGATAGGATGATCCTTGACCAATGCATATATCTTTAGATCAACCTCCTCGGGTTAAAAAACATGAGATGAGCCTATGAAATAATGGCATAGTTGAGAAACGTGGTAAATGTCATGCATTTCCCGATACCTTTGAGGTAACTGAAATAGGTGGGAAATCGTCCCAACTCTTTCCAAAACATCAAACGGCCCGAATTATCTTGATGAATGCTTTCCCTATCTCATAATCATCCTATGTTCCATCCTCAGTGTGACACATAGAAAAACCTGGTCTCCGAACTTGAACTCCAAATGTTGTCTCCTTCGATCAGCATAAGACTTATGTTAGGATTGTATAGTAGCCATCCTCTTCTGAATTAACTCTATCTACATTGTGGTCTCTTGGAAAAGACCAGGTCCCTAGATAGCTGCCTCTTCTCCCGCCATCCAACATAAGGGTGATCAGTATGGCCTACCATACAAAGCCTCATAAGGTTCCATCTGAATATTTTCTTGAAAAATATTATTGTAGGAAAACACCTCAAGATGTATTTTTCCCCCAAGATCCTCCAAAGTATATAATTCATGATTTATGCATGCCCTAGATCACCTAAATAGTACACTCAGACTGGCCATCTATCTTGGGATGGTAAGTTGTATTCAAAAGTACTAGTGTACCCAAAGCCCTCTCTAGTCCATGCCAGACCCAAGAAGTAAACTAGGCGTCCATATTTAAAATAATAGAGTGTGAAACTCCATAAAAATGTATAATACCTATGATTTACATCCGTCCCCTATCATCTACAATGAAGGAATTCTTGATTCGAAAAAGTTAGAAACCATCAAGTGTCTATCAACAACAACCCAAACTGCATCATTCCCTTGAGGAAACCATGGTAAACCTGTCACGATATCCATTGTAACATCGTTCCACTTCTTCTCAGAAATGTGTAACTACTATAAAATCCCTACTAGTCACTGATGCTCTGCCTTCACCTACTGACAGGTGGAAAGCCTCATGAAAAACCAGCAACACATCTCTTCATAGCTGGCCACCAATACTGACTATGTAGATCTCGATACATCTTGGTGACACTATGCTAAACTTCCAAAACTGAGGAACAAAAATCCGGCATCATATCCTCGTGTATGTCTGCTGACACCTATACGCGTCCATGAAAATTCATGATCTCATCCTCACATACAGTCCATCCAGGAATAAGGTCCTCTCTTAACACACTTTCCGGTAATACTAGGCTTTCAGAATCTGATAGATATGTCATTCACACTCATTCAATAAGAGTAGAGGTAACAACTACAAAAGCAATAAAGGTCTACCCCTTCCTACCGTGCATCTCCAATTTCAGTTAAGATAACAGAGCCATAAGATTCTACTCAATACTGGCCCCCTGAACTACATGTATCTAAGTCCTCCTACTCAACGCATCAGTCACTGCGTTTCCTTTCCCAAACATGTAGGAAAACTCAAACTCAAAGGAATGAAGGTACTCAACCCACCATTGCTATCTCAAGTTCAGGTCACACTGAGTGAATATATACTTAAGCCTTTTGTGGTCGGTGGACACCACAAAATTCTCTCCCAACAGATAAAGTCTCCAACATTTTAGGTCAAGAACAATTATATCCAACTCGAGATCGTGCGTCGGGTCATTCCTCTAATGTGGCCTCAACTACCAAGACCTATACACAACATGTCCTTCTCCCTGCATAAGTACTTCTCTCAGACCGATACTTGAAGCATCACAGTAAATAGTATAGCTCTTTCCCACCTCTCTAAATACTTTTATTGATACTAAATTCAAGCTCTCTTTCAGCTTTTGAAAGGATAACTCACCAAATGTTTATATTATTGATCATATTATAATATTTATAATTAAAAATAATAACAATATTTCACCTTCTAACTCCCATTTCATTTTTTTTCTCATGAGGAAGATCTTTCCATTGACCATCATATACATCATTGACCTGAATTCTCCTAGTTATAGACATTTTATAAACCCCAAAAAGAATATTATGGTTGAGAAAAAGATACTAAAGAAACAAAACTAAGGGAAATTACATTCTATATCTATCATATTAGGTTTAATAATGTGTTTTACAAGAATATAACCATCATTCAAGGATTGTAACTTATACATAGACTTATCCATAGGGAAATATATTAATATATCATTATAAATATATCTAGGGATCTTAATAAAGTATTCTCATCCCAATTTTAATGTTTTTATTAAACCATCACTCTGATAAATACTCTAACGAACTAGGTTTGATGTACATAGACATTACATTATTTTTTTCTAAATCACTAATACACTATGAAAACACATGCCAAAAGACTATTTTAGTTCAGTGCATTTGGAATCTTGGAACACATTCTTCTAATTTGGTGAATGGTCATCAACATCTCCTATAATGATCATCCCCTTTATTTTTCCTACCTAAAACATCTATATATATCCTAGGGAAAATAAATCACTTGAAAATGGTGAGCTCAAATGCTCAGTAAGGGTAAAAAAGGAAAGTATCAAACAAAACATGAACTTAAGAAATTAAAAATATGAACATAACTTTTGAAATCATACCATTTATAACATATATCAAAATCAAGAATCATGGAAGAAATCTTGGTAGTTCATAAGTCATAAATAAAAAGTAATGCGATCCATAATAAAATATAAATGGCATAAAACCTTGAATTATGGAAAACACGTAAACAAAGAAAATCATTTCTATATCTTCCAATGCTCATTTATAGGACCATCATAGTGTAAAAAGTCCTTTATTTAAATTACTTCACTTTTTATTCCAACGTGGTTTTACTGACCCTAGTTTACTTTCTATTCGAACCCAGTATTACTGAACCGAGTTCATTTACTATTCCAACCCTATCTCTCTCATTAGATATAAATCATTACCCAATGAATTGGAGAGAGATATATGTCCCACCCTTCTCATAATAAAAACCATACATATGTGGTCCACAATAACATAAATCATTTAACATATCATATCCAAATGGGTTTTATAAACACCATTCCATCATAACCTAATATTTTAAAAATAAATAGATTGCATAAATATCATTCCATCATAAACATAATAAAATAATCGTAATAATTGGCATAATATATTTGAAAAACAAAGTCCCCATTAAAGCATATAAAACATTAAATAATGTAATATTATGTGGAAAATAGTTTGGATAGACACTTGAGAAAAATTCTTGAAGAAAATATAATTTCATCTTTGAAAATGTATTATTTTCTTAAAAGGATGTGCAATAATTGAATAAAATATTCTTCTTGTACGTTTTTTGGAATACCCCAAAAATAATTCGTTAGAAAAATGAATGAAGGATTCATTTCAAACCATTTTCTAAAATTCTAAAAATGGTTATAAATGACTTTAAATATCTGTATGGTAATTTTAAAACTTTTTATGAAAATATTTTTATGAAAAATTGACATGGATGATAAATATTCCCCAATGAAGACTTAAAACGAAGAAATTCTAAATGTTTAATATATTGTGAAATAAATACTCTTTACTATATAATCAGTAGAATTTTTTTCCTATGAATGAAATAAAATTATGAAAATAACATATCTTCTCTATGAGACTCATAAAATAAAATAATATGTTCTATATAAACCAATTATAGGAAACAAGTAGTGTATATGGAAGGTGTCTCATAAAAAAATGGTGATACAAAAATAATCCCTTTCCAAAGGTCCAATTCCCATTGTACATATCCGAACCTCCTCTTCTTTAGAAATCACCCTCTAGATTTCCTCTAAGAGAAATTATAGTTGGTCTAATGTGAATAACCTCACCAATAGAATGTGGATAAGAATTTTTAAAAGTTATTTGGGTAGTATATGGCCGATATTGAAATCTCAAAGTGAAGTGAATAAATGAGGGATGAGGTGGCCATTTATAATATAGGTTATTTTCACTTTTGGAATCTCTAAAAAATATTGATTTATAATAAATTCAAACCATATCAAAAAACATTCAGAATTTTATATTTTAGAAGTTCATGTGAGATAAGGTTTTAATCACATCAACCAATAAATTTTAGCTATGTTTTCTTATTAATTTAAACCATATAATTTTAATTAAACCTTAGTTATTTTATTTTAATTTTAAATAAGGTAAAAAAATCAAAATCATAAGAGTGTAATTTTTAATTATTTTATGTCAATTTACATAAGTGAAAATTTTATAATATTTTTTATATAATAATTATTTTCTTTTTTTTAAAAATGATTTAGTTTTTTTAAATTATTTAAAAAAATAGTATTTTGATAAATAATAAATCGTTTAAATTTTTACATAATTAAATTCATTGGTTTTAAAATATATTAATATAAAAATTTAGCTTCCAACGAAATATATTATTATATTAGTAAAATGTTGAGGTAATCAATAAATTTTAATGAATACATAAATTATCCAAAATTATATTTATTTTCATATTTTTAAAAACATTTATTTGATATTTTTATTATTAAAATAATTACTACATTAGAATTATGTAATTTTTTAATATAATTATATGTTAAATCAAATTTAAAAATAAAATACTATAATGAAGATAAATTTTCAATATTTTATAATAATACTAATAGTCAGATATATCTTCTCGAAAACCCTACATTAATAATTTTATATTTATTACAACATGAATGTGAAAACATTAACATTACTTTTAATAAAATATTATAAATTTAATAATCATATATGTGTTGCTAAAATGTTCAATAATTATACCCTTGGGTGATTATGGTAGAGTTATACTCTAGCAATAAGATTTGGATTTGTGTTTTTTTTTGTTTTTTAATGGTTATTATCATTTTAAATAAAATTATTTTGTTGATATTTTTATAATTAAATAATTTATGCATCATCAATTTATAATCCTTTAAGGTAATTATATGTTTTTTAAATATTAAAAATAATTTTACATGATAAATAATAAAATTTTATCTTTAAAAAGATTATTTATAGTTGAATTAATTCTATATAAATTTATATTAAAAATAAAATAGTTTATAAAATTTGATTAAGACATCATTAATTTTTCATTACATAAATTATTAAAAATGTCTTAATCTCATCTGTGTAGCTTCTAAATGATACCAATTTGACCCAAGGATGAGTTAGGTCGAAATAAACTCATTTAATTAAATAAGGACAAATTTTAGATTAATTTTATAATAATATTTTTGCTATTAATTACCTAATTTAACTATTTACTGTATTAATAAAAATTACTAAATTTACTATTCATTAGTCCCTAAAATAAAAGTGAAAGATTTACATAATGTGTACCCACTAATTCCAAATATAAAAACAATTTCTAAAAATTCAAGAAATATTTTATTTAGTAATTAATTTAAAATTAATCCCATTGTTGAAATGAGAAAAAAATTTAAAAGTTAAAACACCCAAAAGATTGAAATTGTTTTACATATAAATTTTTTTTAAAATTAATTCCAATTACATAAATTATATTAAATGATAAAAATATAATCTATTTTTAAATTAAAACCATTCAATATTATAATTTAACCATATAAATTATTTCGATGAAAAAAGATGTTTTATATTAATATTTAGTATTTTTTTACTATTCATCAAAACATGAAACTTATCCGAAAATACAAAACATTCAACCTAAGTAAATTTTTTATACCTATTTAAAATAAGATTCTTATTTTTTGAAATTGAATATATAAAAGTGTCAAAAATAGTATTCAAATTGGGATCGCCCTAAAATGGTTATAAAATATCCATATTGAAGAAATAGGTTTTTATGGATAAAATTGGGTTGGCTATTATCATATGATTATAAAATCTAATGATTAAATTTAAAAAATATTTTATTGAGCATATAACATATATATTTCATTAATATCATTCACTGATTGAAATTTATTTAATTTATGAATACAAAACATCTTTTGGAGAATAAAAATAATAATATTTACTTTACATTTAATTGGTATGTATTTTAATTTATAACTATTTGGTAACAATTGAAATAATCTTATCATACATATTATTCGTAAGTTAGTATATACTATTCATAAATGCTAATTTAACAGCTATGTTATTGTATTATTTAAATAATTATGAAATTATGTTTCGTTGAAACTCGGTGTCGTGTGCAATACAAGATAAACCAGTGTTGTGTGTAATGAAAGATTAACATGATTTATAATTAAATGAAGGATAATAAATAAAAAATATATATTTCATATAATTATATGGGTGTTACATCCTCAGGCACTATCTTTTGGATGGAACTATCTCTTTCGGTGACCTTGGTTTCTAGTGTTCTTCTTCGTTGATGTGTGGACCATCTCTTTACCATTATTTACTTATATGGGCTAATATATCTTTTTTCTTCACCATTGATTATGAATCATGGATACTCTATTGACTTGATATGCCATGCCAAAATCAATAATTTGTTATGTTAGGAATTATTCACGGTGGGATGGGATATGCGGGTGTTCATGGTTGAGGTTCGTTGTTGAGGCCTTTCCTGACATTTATTTTATTCCATTCTCTTTGGTTATTTGTATGCTATTTTTCTATTTTTCATTCTCAATGTCAATTTATTTGATTGGTGATGGAATTTTGGGTGTTGTCGATGGTATTTTTTCCTTTATTGTTTTGTTCGTCTTGGATTTTATTGGTTTTTGTTCTGTCTTCCAACAAAGTATGACTCGTTGTTCTACCATTCATCTCCTCAAATCCTCCCTAAATTAAAATTAAAATGATCTTTTTCAAGTTTTCTAGGTTTTATGGTTGTAGTGGAGATTTTATAGGTTATTTTTGAGTTTCCAATGATATTCTAGGAGGTCCTCTAGCATGGGGTTTTCTCATTCCACTCCCGTTTATGGAGGGACAACAATGGGCCTATGTGGTGGGGTTGATTCACCCTTATAGATAGTTTGTTTTTTATTTTATTGTGATTTATATAGTTTGGATCGAATCTAAGTGGTATTTTGAAATAGTAAAGGTTGATTTTTTTTGGGTGGATTCCTTTATGTTTTGTGATTTTGCAACGATGATGATAGTGCTCAATGTTGATGGTAATGGACTCTAGTGGTTTCCTAGCTAGAGATTTGGTATAATGTTAGGTCTGTTGTTTCAGGGCATTCGACATGACGTGGATTGTGTTCTAAACAGGTGATGATGCTTTAGATTTTATTTTGTATTTTGGAAATATGAAATGTTGAATTTTGGAAAGTTGAAATTTTGATTTTTTAAATTTGAATCAGGTTATTGTGGTTTCTATGTGGAATTGATGGATTTATAATTTTTTGTTTGATGAATGGATGTTAATGGTTTTGTAAGGTTCCTAATCAACCAAAACAATATTCTCTATATATTGATAAAAATGAATTATAGGATGGAATATTGAAATTTTTCATATAAAATCCCTATATCTATAGAGAGGTTTAAACAATTCACTATGTAGAAAAGAAAATTATGAATAATAGACTCAGAGTTTAGAAATTCTATATCAAAATGATCTCACAAAGAAACATCATGCAACATTTAACCACATTATTATATTGCCGAATTTTAAAATATGGTCATATGTTCTATAATAACAGTGGTAGTATATCCATGGAAATACATTACCCATGGAGAATAGTGTATAAAATAGGCTACTACTATTTGGACCAACTTCATCTGATGGGTCATGCTACACTATTCAAATAATATGCCATGATTAGAATAATCCATAAAATTGTACTCCTTCAATAGTTTCATCTTTAGAAAATTAATTTAATCTAAGATCATCCACTTTTTTGAGAACGAATGGGAAATATATATTTAAAGATTCATTTTGAAGATGATTATTCAAGAAATTCAATTTAGGTTCCCATAAAATATTAAATATAAAGATAAAAATTCATCAAACACTGGCTACATTCCCTCCCATGTTCCCATTGTGTTCTTCAATATTCCTCCTGTTATCTTCCATTTATCAATGACTACCAAAAAGGCGCAAAATTTCCCAAAATTCAAAATCACCCTAAACATTATAAACATTTATATTGAATTATTAGGTGAAAAAATATTTTTCAATTTAAACAACCAATAATATATTAAGCCTATGATAAAGAGTTAATTCAAATCAACAAAATTAATTTGAAAATGAATCATTGAGTTCTTCATAATATGTATAACACTCTATTTATCACAGTTTAATACGTTTTCCTCCCACTTTGTATCCAAATCATTTGATATGTTCTTCAACTAAACCATTTACATCCTAGCTTCTATTAAAAAAATCTATTATACCTCTATGGTATATAGTTCAACCACTGTATTTAGTCCAGATATCCATTTTATTATAGTTCCTTCACAAGTAAAAACAGACCCTATATTACTCATCATGTTATCATCATATCTTAAATGGGAAATATCCAAATACCCCTACAATAAGTTTCATTTCCCAAATAAAAAATATACATCCTTGAATATATTTAAAGACCTTTGTATCCACTTCATAGTTTCCCAACATTTCCTTCCAAGGCTATCCATGTACCTTCTCATAATTCTCACTTCATGAGAATTATTATGTGAAGTATAAACTGTAAGAACCCAGATCTTCTTTTCTGGCATATTTTTCCTTTATGGTTGTTTTTTAGAAAAAGAAGAGTTTTTGGAAATTTCAGGAGTACACATTGTGTACATTAATTACACAATGTGTACCAAGTTACCACGAGTGATCGTGTATTGGTCGTGTAAGGACCAGGTACATGGCCATGTGTAGTGACCTAGAGACCGCCTAAAGCAGAGGCTGGAAAAGGAAAGTATATGTCGTGTACTTTTAATCAACACGTCGTGTACTTTTTTTCATTAAACGGTCCGAGGTCATGTCTGATGGAAATAAAACACTTCTTATTGACCAATTTTATCCAGGACCATCCATACGGTGACAGGCCTTTTCCGAGCCCCCGACTCACCATCCGTTCTTCTAATAGACAGTCGTTGATTGCGTTGGAAACACATCATTGAGTTCTCCTTTCTTTTTAAACATCATCTCTTGATTTCTCCTCCCTCACGAGTAATCCTCCATTAAACGTCTTTAGCTTTTTTTATCTACGAAATTATAGAGAGATTCAACTATGGAGGTTCACGTATATTGTCTATATAATGCCTATGTAGGGGGTTTGTTACTTTCCATAGATTCTCTTTGAATTTTATATGAAAACTTTCCCAATACCCAAGAATGGGGTATTGCATGTTTTTGGTTTTTAGACCTGTTTTTTCTTGCTATTCCTTGTTATTTTGGATAAAAATTGTTTTTTTATGAGTAAGGTTAATTTTTTCATGTCATGGAGGGTTTTCCCATGTTGGATGGTTTTGACCGTTTGGTCTAACTTTCCTGCTAGCTGTTTTGTTTTCCAATCCTAGTATTTTTTGGATGGAGTGATTATTATCTGACCTGCTATAATATGTTGTATATTTTTTATCCAATTAGTTCTTGAGGTTTACATTCACTGCCACATATCTTTTGTGCATGAATAACTTACATAGGTCCAAGAGAACATGGTGTAGTAGACCATAGAGATAATGGAAATTGAGGGCTTCTCCATAGTCTCTATTTTACTATTACATTGTGAGACCATAGGTGAGATGGACTTAAGTGCTCCCTCAGAGTGTATGTATTTCCTTGATGTAGGCAATAAGGGGAGTTGGGCGTTCAGTTCTTCCTCACAGTGCCTATTAATTACTGATATGATACTGAAGGGGGATTTAATGGTGAGTGTGTCCTCAGAAGTTCTGTGCTAAATCTGAACCAGAGTGGTTAGACTATGTGTACTTCCTGAAGGGTTGCTTGTGTTTTTTTTGTTGATCCAAAGAGGTTAGGTTCTGGGTACTTCCAAGCGGGTTACATGATTTTTTTAGATACTTACTTGATATTTGAAAATGAATGCAATTGAATTTGTAGGATGGTTACTATGTGTACTTCCTTTTTTACTACTTCATTTTGTTATAGCCCACCATATATATTCCCTGACATTTAGTCATAAATATTTTGGTGGTATTAAATTAGGATTAGTCTCACACCCTTTTGGGTCCTGATTTTGGGCCCAAATAGACTATATTGTTTCAGGTATTGATATGGTCAAGATCCCTTCTACTTCAAGTAATTGATTACTGCGGATCTGGGGATCATCGATCCAAACTGAGGCTTGCGATGATGTGGATATTTGTATCTATTTTCTATTATACTTTGGTTTAGTATGGTATTCTATAATTGTGACTTGTTTGGCAGCCATCCTAGGAAAATTCATCATGCATCATATATCTATGTGTGTGTGTGTGTGTTCTCTAGTTGTTTATAAATTCCATTTTTTACCTATTGAATGTTTTTATCATTCCTCTATTTATATCTGTTTTACTCTTTTTGTGTTACTCTGCCAATGGGGGTATAGTTTCCCCACTATCACACCAAATTCCCTCGCTACAAGTCGGCAGCCTCTGGAATTCTGGGAAATCCGCTTGAGGCCATGTGACCAACCAGGTACGGGGTGCCTATAGGCGGCTTCTAGAACCAGGGAATTGCAAAGTGGTATCAGAGGGTTTCTTTTCTTCTTCAATTTATGTTTGGAGCCTATATCCAGGGATAGGAAGGAATAGGTACTTGGTAAAAAGTTGAGCCCAGGAGTAGCTAACCAATGTACAGGGAAAAGCTAGTTTATCTCGTTATTGTTTTTTTCTGATTTTGAGAATTTACAGCTGATTAATTTCTCATTTAGTGATTCAAATGTTTTTTTATTTTATTATATATTTTATTGAGGTTCTATTCAATTTCCTCCTGATGAGATGATGTTATTCCATCTCATGATTCATATAGGAACATTCTAGAAATCACATGTCATGCATTCTTGCCATGTCATTCAGGGTGAATTTGTAATTGCATGTTGTTGTGATAGATGTTTTGAATGATATAAATATAGTTTTTATAGAAGCCTTGATATAATACCTTCTATTTGATAAGGTATTGGATTATGTAGGGTTTTTTTGAATGAATTCCAAACTTTGGTTCTTGAGGTGTTATGGGCCCTCATGGACCGGAATTTGGGGGATCATTGCACTATTATCCTTGTTTATGACATTTATAAGATCACATGCTTTTATTCGCAGGGAGTATGGGCCCTCAAAGATCATAATTTGGTACATTAATGTTCATTTTAGTGTTTTAATATGTTCCATAATAGTTTATGAGGCTTACTGTCTAGAAAAACCCAAAATACACGGCTTGTAATGATAAATACACGTCATGTGTCCTTCTATTCGGGATGGAATAGTTTTTTTATGTACACGCCATGTAATGATTGTACATGATGTGTAGTCTCTAACCGGGTCACTGGCTATAAGGGCAGAGACACGGGTTTGGGAAATCTTCGGTGCAACAAGTCGTGTACCGTTGTACACACCGTGCTCTGTAGACCTTGTGTCCACTCATGTGACTAACGACACGGATGTTTGAAAAATTAAGTTATACAAGACGTGTCAAACATGAACACGCTGTGAGTATAACCTTGTTATCTGTCCATGTAATGAACAACATGTGGTGGTGGAATCCTTCTAGTACATGTTGTGACCTTATTGAACACAGCATGTAGAGTGAGTCGTGTAACCGGCTATGTGACGAACAACACGGGTCGGTGAAGTTCATCTAGTACATGCCATGTCTAGAACAAAAACATTGTGTAGTCTTGTTTTAGGAGAACCATGTGGCTTAGTGGTGCAGAATAACTCAGGCAGGGTAGAGGATTCAAGTACAGGTCATGTGTTAGGAAAACACGTCGTGTGTATGGGGTGTTACACGACCTGAGTTGGAAAAAGTAAAATCCCATGTGAAGGCGGAAGGGAACACTTCATGTAGGAATTATACATGTCGTGTATCAATGTTTTGAAAAAAAACTTGAATTATTTATTTCTCTTGTTCTCTTCTAACACGTCTATGGTTTTAGTCCCAGTTAATCTTGATCTATGGTGTGCACTTGACCTTGCAGAGTCAGGCCACCGATAGGTCCTCTGATTATCCGCCAGTTACAGGGTAATGATCTGACACCAGATATGGATGATAAGAGACTACCAGTAAATACTTCTTTTATTGCATTTTTGGAACCAGCCATCATTCTAGAAATAGGTGTCGTTTCCTAGTTCCAAGAAGGAATTATGAGGTTCATGCAGAACTTCTGAGGATTACCCCATCCTTCCCCTTCTATGGCAGAGTTGACGCTGATTTTCTAGTAGCAACATCCTCCCACCTTTTCAAGGGTAGGAGGACCACAGGAAACAGATTCATGGTTATAACACATGCTTTCTAGGTTTGAGCATCTGGAGACGCCTCCAAACAGGATGGGGAATCCCACTGTTTATATGCTTTGGGACTCCGCCATGTGATGGTGGTATGTGGTCTCACAAGCGGGACGCCATCAGGTTATGGTGTGGGGTGAGTTTCAATGTGCCTTATATGACTACTTCTACCTAGATACATTGAGGCCCAATCGTTCCTGAGACTTCATGAGTCTAGAGGAGGGTACTCTTTTTGTTATGGAGCATTCTTCTTGCTTCACAGAGCAGCAGCTCTTCACAACTATTCTAGGAGGTGGTGAGCTATTTTTGGAAAGGAAGTTTGAGGATTGAATCAATCACGACATCCAATACTAGGTGAAAATCTTAAAGTTGACTTCCATAACATCTATAGTCAAGAAGGTGTTGTTCAAGAAGTGCAATTTGACGTATTTTGGAGTGGTGAGCCATGTCGGTCCAACATCCAGAGTTGGTATCCCTCCTACTGACAGTAGGAAGCACCGCCAGGAGTCTATGTATGGGGATCTGAGGAGGCGGGACACTTTTTCGTAGCTAGGTTGTGTGCTACCAGTGCAAGATGACTGGGCATACATGGACACATTTCCCAAGAGACCCAGTGGAGTTCCGATCATGCGGAATGATGGGACATCTTCATTTCTTCTGTGAGTTCTTCTCAATAGTAGATGGTGACAGGGGTTCTTCTATGACTCTGAGTTCAAGAGAAGCACAACCAATTTCTCATCAAGCAGGGAACTGATGTTATTCCCATCATTCAAGCCGAGGTGGAGGTCGCGGTCGGGGTTTCTAGTTGACCGGATTTCAGTGACAATAAGGTGGATCTACTCATAGTGGTTGGGCAGAGTCACAGGTCCGCAGTGCAAGTAAGACTTTTACAATGGAGAAAACCTTGCAAGAGCAGGATCCTAGACCTTCTATAGTTCGAGATGCAATCCCAGTTGCCTCAGTTTTAGATTATTCTCTTTTTGATATTGGTTATTCCCATAGAATCATATTTGTTGATGTTGTAGAGATACTTGGGCTCTGTTTCTTTTCTTCTGTGGATATCTTGACGTTAAACACTCTGTTGAGGACAAGAACAACTAGTGTACGACAGTGTAAGGAGTTTCCTCCAAAGTTTGGTGGGTTTCACTTATTATAGGACTTTTATGTCCTAGAGATGAAGGGTTATGATGACATTCTAGGAATGGACTAGTTAGTTTCCATCTTGGCTATTTTCTACTGCTATTTCCATAGAGTGAGTTTCCCATCACCAGAGGGAAGATCGTTTCTTCATAAGGGCGAGTGGGATGTCTAGGCGAGGAGAGTGGGACGCGAGCATCATGGGTTGGGTGCAGTTACAACCCAGATTTCTAGTCTATATCAGGATGACCAGGGGAATTCACATATAGACTTTCCTCTAATGTTGTTTCATTTCAGGGATGTCTATCCATAAGATGTTTTTGGTTTTTTCCAGAGTTAGTAGTGGAATTTTCTATTGATCTATTCCCAGGAGCAGCACCAGTGTCCATTCCACTTTATAGGATGGATAAACCATAGTTACGGGAGCTCAAGAAGCTGTTTTAGGAGTTTCAAGCAAAGGGTTTCATCTGGCCTAGTACTTCTCCTTGGGGTTCCCCTGTTCTGATTGTGAAGAAGGCCGACGGTACCATCAGAATTTGTATGGATTATTTGAAGTTGAATTAGTTGATGGTCAAGAACCGATATTCCTTGCTGAGGATTGACAATATCTTTCATCATATTTGAGTTTCTTGGGTGTTCTCAAAGATCAAATTGAGGTCTAGTTATCATCAGTTGTGTGTTAGTCCATCTCATATACCTCTTAAAGCCTTTCGTAGTAGGTATGGTTTATACGAGTATGTGTTTATGTCATTTGGTCTCACGAACACGCCTGCAGTTTAAATTGTGCTGATGAACCAAGTGTTACATCCATACATGCATTCATACAGGGTATTCCTCATGGATAACAACTTGGTGTACTCTCACACTCAACACGACCATGCCACACATCATGAGATCGTTTTGAGTACACGGAGAGAGAACCATTTAAATATGAAGCTCTCAAAATGTAACTTATGGATGGACTAGATTAACTTCTTGGGTCACTTTATCTCAAAGACAGGCATATTAGAAGATCTAGAGAATGTGAGGGCAGTAGTTTCCCCAGAGATTCCTAATAATGTCTTTGAGGTGTGAAGTTTTCTAGGGCTGGCTGGTTACTACAGATGTTTCATAGAGGTCTTTTCATGCTTAGCAGCACCACTGATGGGTCTGGATAAGATGGGTGCAAAGTACTTGCGGCCTAATTCTTGTGATTCATCCATTCAAGAGCAGAAAGGTTGGTTAACTTCAGCATCAATACTAGTATTTCCAGAGCCAGGAAAGGGTTATACTGTATACTTTGATACGTCATCTATCGGGATGGGAGCAGTGCTTATGTAGGGAAAAGGGGTCGTTGCATATGATTCTCAGCAGTTGTGGCCTAATGAGAGAAATTACCTGACACATGATCTCGAGTTGGCTGCAGTTGTTCATACTTTATGTTGTTGGAGACACTACCTTTTGTGATAGAATTTTGTGGTTTTCACCCAAAAAAATTTCTCAAGTATATCTTCACATAGTGTGACCTGAATTTGTGACAGCAAAGGTGGGTTGAATACCTTCAGTCCTTTGACATTGAGCTTTCCTACACACTTGAGAAAGGAAATGTTGTGGCTGAGGCGTTGAGTAGGAGGACTCAGATACAGGTAGTTCAAGATGCCAGTAGTGAGTGGTAACTTGTGCCAATATTATCTGAAATGCATTTGGAGGATCACAATAGATAGAGGTAAGAATTTCAATATTCATTAGTTGTTACCTCTAATCTTCTTGATCGAGTGTGAATGAGGCATCTATTAGATTCAGAAGGCCTAGTCCTACAGGAGAGTGTGTCAGTAGAGGACCCTAGTCTTGGATGGAAATTAGGTGAGGATGAGATCTTTAATTATCATGAATGTGTTTGGGTTATAGAAGACATACACAAGGAGATGATTCAAGACTTTAATTCATCATTTGGATTAGTTCATCCTAGTGTCACCAAGATGTACTGTGATCTACATTTTGTTAATTGGTGGAAAGATATGAAGAGAGATGTTGTTGGTTTTGTCATGAGGTGTTACACCTTTTAGTAGGTGAAGGAGGAGAATCAGTGACCAAAAGTGTTTTCATAGTAGTTACCCATTCTCGAGTGTAAATGGAATGTTGTAGATATGAATTTCATGATAGGTTTCTCAAGGTTGCCTTGAAGAAATGATGTAGTTTGGGTTATCATTGATAGACTCACGTAGGTTTCTCACTTCTTTCTAATTAAGGATACCTTCAGTGTTTATGAGTTGGGAAGGATGTATATCTGAGAGATTATATGTCAACAAGGGAATCCACACTCTATTGTTTCATATTGGGAATCACGTTTTACTTCTTGGGTCAGGTAGGGACTTTAGAGGGAATTGGGTACACAGATAGTTCTAATTATAGAATACCATCCCTAGATAGATGTCTAGTACAAGCATACGATTTAGGTTCTTGAGGACATTCTTCAAGCATACATCTTCGAATTTAGAGCTTCTTGGGAGAATCAAATTCCATTTTTGGAGTTTTCCTACAATAATACTTTTCAAGATACTATTTATATGGAACCTATTGGGGATTTGTATGATAGGCCATGTTGATCAACCTTATATTGGCTAGAGGAAAGAGGGGTAGCTATGGTGGGACCTCATCTTGTTCAAGAGACCACAGAGTAGATAGAGTTAATTAGGAAGGGGATGGCTACAACACAGTCATGAATAAATTCTTACGCTGATCGACGGAGATGACATCTGGAGTTTGAGGTCGGAGAACAAGTTTTATTGTGTGTCACACCGAGGCTGGGACACAGGAGGATTAGGAAACATGGTAAGCTTTTGCTGAGATACATCAGCCCATTTGAGGTATTAGGGATATTCGTTCTGGTGGCCTATGAGCTTTAGTTGCGTCAAAGGTACCGGGAAATGCAAGATGTCTTTCACATTTCTCAGCTTCAACATTACTTCTCATACCCGTCTCAGGTTTTCCAACTCGAGGAGGTTGAGCTCTAGGTGGATGCCTCATTCAAGGAGTATCCTATATAGATTGTTGAATGAAGTTAAAAGGTTTTACATGGCTACTTTGTCCCTATGGTATTATTGTTATTGCATCATGTGTGAGTACAGGATGAGACTTGGCAGAGGGAGGCCGATGTACGGTCGTAGTGGCCAGACCTTTTTGAGGTTTCTTCTTCTACGCCACATTTCTGGGAAAATTGGGGGTTGAATTTATTTAATGGGGAAATTTGTTAAGAACATGGATATTTTTTCAGGTATTTTATCCTTTATATATGTTTTTTGAGAAAAATACGAGTTTTTAAAAAATTTATCAGTACACACCGTGTACTTTAAGTACATGTCATATACCTTGTTGTCGTGGGTGACCATTTACTGGTTGTGTAATGTCCAAGTACATGGTTGTGTTCGGTGACATGGATACCACCTAAAGCGGAGGCAATAAAAGTCAAGTACATGCCCTGTACTTTTAAAGAACACGCCATGTACTTTCATTTCGTTCATTAAACATACCGGGGTCATGGATGATGGACAAAAAAGACTACTTCTCGAAATATTTTTTCCAGCAGCATCCATACAGCAGTGGATCTTTTCTGACACCCTGACTCACCATCCTTTATCTGAATCGACCATCATTGATTTTGTTAGAATCACATCAGTCAGTTTTCCTTTCTTCTTCAACATCATCTCTTGATTTCTCCTCACTCACAAGTTATAATTAGTTTAACGTATTAAGATTTTTTGTAGATCTACAATGTTCAAGGGTGATTCAAGTCCCGAGGTACATGTATATCATCTGTACAATTCCAAGGTGGGTGTTTTTTTCCATATATCGTCTTCAGATATTATGTTCAAAAGTTCCCAATACCCAAGAACAGGGTATTGTGTGTTTCTATTATTTTTCCATGTTTTTCTTTTTATTCCATGTTTGTTGAGATGGAGGTTGTTTATTTATGAATAGGGTTAATTTTTCCATGCCATAGCGGTTTTTTACATGTTTTCTTGTTTCGACCATTTGGTCTAGCTTGCCTGCTAGGCTGTTTTGTTTCCCATGCCTAGTATTGTTAAGCTGGAGTGATTATTATCTGACATGATATGATATGTTTTAGATTGTTTTTCCAAGTATTTCAGGAGGTATACATTGGCTGCCACATATCTTTTGTATAGGACTGACTTACAAATGAATGTGACAACATGGTGTAGTAGACCATAGTGTGAATGGACATTGAGGGCTCCTCTATATTTTCTGTTTTAATGTTACGTTGCGAGGCCATAGGGGGATGGACATAACTGATCTCTCGAAGTTTTTTTAGTTCCTTAATGAGATCCACTTGGGGAATTGGATGTTGAGTGCTTAATCAAAGTGCCTATTAGTTACCAATATGTGACTAAAGGGGTAATTGATGATGAGTGCTTCCTTAGAGAGTGTATGCTAAAGCTAAACCATAGGGGTTAGACTGTGTGTACTACCTATACGGTTGATTGTATTTCTTTAGTTGAACCAGAGGTGTTAGGCTATGAGAACTTCCTATAGGGTCACCTGCTATTGTTTAGCTACATACATGATATATGAAAATGAATGCAATTGAATTTGTAGGATGGTTACTATGTGTACTTCCTTGCTTAATGACTCATTTTGTTATAGGTTGCATTATATATTCACTGATTGTTAGGAAAAGATCATTGGGAGGTTGCCTACTAGGAATAGTCTCAGACCCTATTTGGGTCATGTTTTGGGCCCAAATAGATTATATTCCTTCATGTATCAATTAGGACAAGTATCATTCTAATTTAGGTACTTTATTTCTGTAGAGATGGGGAGAATGGGACTAAAGTGAGGATTGTGATGTTATGGACAATTTTATCGGTTTTCTATTGTACATTGTTTTAGTATTTTATTCCAACATTGTGACTTGTTTGGAATCCTTCCTAGACAAATGTATCATGCATCATATATATATATGTGTGTGTGTGTGTGTGTTCTCCAATTGTTCATTACTTCTATTGTTTACCAATTTTTTGTTTTACTACTTCCACTATTGATATCTATTTTACTTCTGATGTGTTACTCTTCCAAGGAGGGAATAGTTTCCCTACTATCACAACCATGACCTTCGCTGCTAGTTGAGAGCCTCTAGAATTGGGGGAAATGCGCTTGAGTCTATGTGACCAACCTGGTACGGTCACCTCTGGGTAGATTTCGGAACAGGGACGTTAAATGAACCATGAAATAAATTAATCTTCTAATAGTTGATGCATAAGTGACCTTTTCAATTTACTAAACCTCTTATATTATCTTTAGTTCAAGATACTTTAATAATTTAAAATTTATTTCCTCAAAAATATAATGTATATTTTTTTAGAATAGAATGTTTATAAAAATTTAAAATTTATTCATTGTATAATAATATTGATGTTATAGATGTGTGGTCTCTCTTGATCATAATCCCCAAAAACTTATTAGTTTCCCTAAGAACTTTCATCTCAATCTCCTCTTCCAGCTACCCTTTCAACTCATCAATCCACTAGATATGTGATCCTATAATTAATATTCTATCAACATATAGAAGAAATAAAATGTATCCATTACTAAAAGACTTTAAATAACAACACTAGTCTATGCTACACCATCTTAATTCATTTTTACATATGAATTCATCAAACTTCTTTTTTCCACATATTGGGTGCACAATTTAGTTTAAATAAGTTTTTTGGATTTTTCACTGCTGGTGTTCCTATAATGTTTCAAACAATCCTTCAGGTTTCATCATATAATTTACCTTTTTAAAAAAGATATTAAATAAACTTGTCTTTGAATATTTTTACTCAATATGTAAATTGTTTGATTATACAATACTATGAAAAAATCGTATGACAGTAAGCTTCCCTATAGATGATAAAATTTTGGTGAAATCTATACCTTAAATATGTTAAAATAATTATATTAATAGAACATCAATATATATTCACTTACCATGATATTCTTCTTTAACCTACGACACCCATTTTTTTTAATTCTTTCTTTCCTAATGAAAAATTGTTCAACTCAAGTGTGTCATTATTATGCACCAAATAAATTTATCCCTTAATATCCAACTCCCGCATTCCCAAATCCATGAATTGAGTTCAATATTCAATGATTTATGTACCTCCACCATAATTCAATAAAAAATATTATAAGGATGATTAATACCTCTACATTAGTCCTTATACCATTATTTATCTCTTAATTCAACTTTAGGAGTACGCTCCACTAGTTGAGGTTTCTAAAACATATGAAAATCTCCAAGATCTATTTTCTAAAAATATCCTAATTATTTATTTTCAAAATAATATTAGACTACATGATGTCCTTCTGTATTATACCTTCCTTCAATATCACATTATATATTCTTATTATCTTTTTGTTCACATTATCCCAAAAGTGATATCCAAACCACTAGACATAATGGCCAATAAAGAATCATGATTTTTAATTAGCATCTCACTTTTACCTTACATCAATATATATATATATATATATATATATTCAAAGCAAATAATCATAAATGAGAGATAATTACATAATTTCTTATCTATATCCATAATTATACATTCTCCCATTTAAGGAAATGGTCTCCTATTGATATATGCCTCCATATCCACTACCTATACCCAAAAGATCTTTAAAATCCCAGATTGCATCCCCATAATCCCAGAACATCCATTCAATTTTTCATTCATCCTTTAATCAACACTATTATGTTATTTTGATCATAGAAAAATCTTGTCCCACTAGATTCCATTATTATCTCATAATTTGGTGGATTTTTTACTATTATACTATCCTCTTTTGTCAGACCATAATAATTTTAGCTCTAATCGTAACTCATTCTCCACCAAATACATCAACTTCTGAAATATTATAAATACATAATATTTTTTTTATAAAATAAAATGATACATTTTTTATCATAGATAAATGTAAGATAATATGTTGACCCTCTAAGAGAATGTACTAGTGTAGGACCTCGAAAAACAATGTGCACTAGGTACAGCTTCGAAACCATTAGTGTTATGCGTTATTTTATTAAAGATAAATTCTTATTCTTTTCCAAATAGATAATTTTAATTTAGAGAAATATATATCTACAACATGTTTTATAGAATTCCTTTTATTTAAAAAACCTTAATCCCATTATCACTCATGTTTCCTAACATGTAAGGCCAGAGTTGAAAATACCCAATAGAATATTTTTTGAAAAACATGTCCATGAAATTTTATATAATATCTCATAGGGTAAAATTTATTATTTCTTCATCTATAACCATAAATCCATTGGTAACATTCATGAACCATCATTGAATCAGGTACTAAATTCTATAGCATCATATTTCCTGATAGAGAAAACATTTCTTCTCAAATTATATATATATATCATATGTTCTCCAAAATGGGAAAAACCCAATTGTTTTTCTTGATATATGAATTATATTTTCTCATAATTTGTAAGTGTTAATCATCATTATGATATACATTGAAAAAATTTATAGAAATATATTTATTCAATAATCATTCTCTATTATAAGATAGAAGGATTCTTATTAGTCTAAAATCAAAGACTCTATAGATCTAAACACATTCATCAAAAAAACATCATCAGTTACCTCAGTTGTTTTGTTTTATACGATGGTTTTTGGTGATTTTTGGTTGTTTCTTGATTCCTCTATAATCCATCCTTCCATCCCATAATTCCATTAGGTAAGAATATGTCCCTTTTTATTATATTATATCTTCCCTCTTTATTTTTCCCATCCTCGATGATTATCTTACTACATTTGTCTTCCTCTTTATTCTATGTTCAAATTAAACCCAAATATTCTGACCAACATTCTTATGAGAATGTCCTCTATATGTATTATATCTCTTATATCACCCAACTTAAACATTATATTCCCTGAAGAACTATTCCTGGCTTCTACAACGTCTTCCCAACTGTCAAGTAGTAAAGAAATTAAAACAAGTACAAATACCTCCTCATATTACATAATTACCATAGTTCTCTACTGACTTGTGATGATGATGAATTATTTAATATGATCAACAATAATCTTCCCTTAAATCATATTTTTATTTAATAACTATCAAATCAAGTAAAATTGTTTCAAAAAATGGATTATTTCATATAATTATTAAATATTTTTCTAATTAATCCATAGTATTCTCCTATTTGATATTAAATTTAATGTTTTAGTCAATTTAAAATGCACAAATCCAATAACCATTAAATAAAGAAACTCCCATTCACTATTTTCTATCCCTTCCGTTCTATATCTTTTAGTTTAACACCAAAATTTTGTTAGTAATTATTTTTCTTACAAGCATAATTATCAATTTACACCCACCAATAACTGATGTTAATTCCATTTAAATGATTTACCCTTACTTTTCTTATTCTATATCCATCATTAAATTTGATAAATAATTACTTATTATTCTAGACTAATGATATGATACTAGTTTTTATGTAAATTCCATGATAACCGATGATAGTCGATTCTAAAATAAGAGTAAAATAGATAAATATGGAAAATGATTAAGAATAATAAAATATGATTCATGTGGTTCGGGAAAATTTACTACATCCATGGAGAGGTAAAACTATTTCACTAGGTATTAGGGAATACTATAGACCAATAACTCAGATTATATAATCCCTAAATCAAAATGATATCATATAGAAATATTTTACTATTGTAACCCATGTTTCTATAGTTCCAATAATGAACAATTGTTCCACAATTCTATAGTAATGGTAAAATTAATTTGTTGATTGTATAGTGCGAGCCACTCGTATTTGGAAAAATTTACTATAGTAAACTATACTAAAACATTCTAATATATTTCTCATTTATATTTATTCACTCCAAATATATGATGTGTTTGGATATGTTTTTTCTCCTCCAATTCCCAATAGTTGTATTAGATTATTTTACATGTCATTTTGTTTGGTTTTTGAAAAGATTAAGGAATATAAAATATTAAAATCTTCCTAACTATAATGTATTTTCTGAAAAATGTATGTTATTCTAAAATTTTTTATAGTCTGATATGTTTTAAGAATACATGAATGTTGCTTTTATAGAATTTATAAATCCATATTATGGTTCAGGGAAGATAGACATGGAAACATTTCGTGAAAATTATTGTGGGATAAATAGTTATTCCAGGTCATGGATTTCCAAAAAAATGTTGTTGTTAGTATTAAAATTAAATTACCATATGAAAACTCTAATTCAACTTGGTGGGACCATGTCATGGTATCATAAGTTATTCTTCTGAATGATATTACGAAAAAAATGAAAATATAAACCATCCCGGTGTTCCCCTTAGTTATAATTTTCTGCATAGATAAACCATAAAATGGTTTTTATAACAATAGTCATGGATTTATAATTTCAGTGGAAAAACATTTTTTTATTCTAAAAACCCTTCAATAGAGAATACCTGTAGTGATATGAAATAACAGACAAATGAAACACCCAAGACAACATTATGCTAATTTTGCCAGCCTAAGCCTACCACCAATAGACCATGGGGTGATGACGAATGAAAAGAATACATATCACTCAAATGAAAGTCCTTATATTATACATCTTTAATAAAATCCCACCTCTTTAGGAAAATATATTTAGCATGGTATGTGTGTGTTGGGAAGGAGTACACCAGCTCAAAAATATAAACCTAGATATTCCTTAAAAAATTGGTTACCTAGTTTGAATAGGTTATCAACTACAAAAACATAGTTTCATATAAGTGTATCTCTAAAAGGATGCAGAAATATCTATATAACTGTAGAATCTAATGCAGCTGGACTAAATCACTAATTTTACTTCCACATCATCCGGCAGTAGTAGCAGTAATGGCAGACCCATGCCTCACTAAAGAGAGGGAGTGTGTGTGTGTGTGTGTGTGTGTGTGTCATGTGAGAAAATACTGACCCCTATAGAGGAAAAATGCCTCATAATGTTTAATATAAAATAGATAATGTTTTCCCTAATACATAATAGGATGAACTGTGTCTTATCACTATATAGGTATTAACTAACATAGTAAGTATATGGATTACTCGTACTCTAAATATGGTTTTCTTCTAGAGGGGTAAAAGACCTTGTGCATGCTCTAATATTCCACCAACACATGTCATCTTTAAAAAATCCGAGAAAATAAAAAATATAGAACACCTTTAAAATAATACCAAGATTATAATTACATATAACCATATTATTATACATAATAAAATACTTATAATGGACTACTCATACATCTAAATCTGATACATCGGAAGTAAAATATTAGGAATATTGATAGCATACCAATACATGACACAATCTGAAAAGTTATTCAATATATAGATCCTAATAGTAGTCAAGCTCAAGACACTATGAATTAGTTAATGTGTAATATATATACATTTCATTTCTCAATTCGGTACATGGTGTGTGGTTTCACATGGGTTGAGTGACGTGTGCTCTAGATATATGCATAGTTGTTTTTCAAAATATACTTGGTGTGTCTAATGTGATGTATAGTTTCTATGCCCATGTAGTTTTTGGGAAATGTAAAATATATACATGTGAAAATACTTATTTTTATATACATTACATATCAAATGAGTGACACATTGTGTGGTTCTGATATAATGACCTAACAAGTACACATAGCATGGATTGAGGAACTTTCCCCTAAAGAATAATAATAATTAATAGAGTATATATGATATGAGATACTTATTAAAATAAATAACCCTATTATTATGAAGTTAAAGACATATGGTGGGTGATTTCTAGTAATATACGGTGTGCACTTAGAATTTTCAAATATAGAGTTAATTCAGTAATATTTCCACCGCTATTTCTACAACATCTGATTGTGCCATCAGTATTTCTTGGTCCTGACACCCCTAAGGCCTCCATCACACCTATAATGTTCTTATATTATATACACCATTACTACCATATATTATTACTATCACCATACATCAAAACTACTAGTGAAAAAAATATGAACAAGAGTCATCAAGAATTTTAAATAATAGCACCACATAATCTTGAATGAGACAAGGAGCACAGGAGTGGGAGAATCAAAGGTTGATAGATTTTGGGATATCGAATCCCTCAATATTGTATCATGTTCATATTTAATGAAAAAAATGTAAAATAAGAGGAATATAAAATTTCATATTTGATGATGGAATGTTTTCAAGGAAGAACTCACATTAAGCGATGCATTATTCAGATATAAATTTTTCAATGTAATACAATACTCATAAGCATAAATAAAATGACTAGATTCATAGATTAATAAAACAAAAAAAATTGAACCTGGATAATCATGGAATATTAATTTCCTTGATAATCCCATGATGGAAAAATCATTAAATATTTTTCAATATATTATCAATATAACTTGAAGAATAAATGATAAATTATTTTATGCAACATGTAAATAATTCCGCTCAAGAATTTAATGAAATGTTTAATTTTTTTTAAATATTGAAGTTATTATCAACATAATTATTTTCACGATCCACTCTTTAAAATGGATTAAGAAAAGAGAAAAAAAATTTTAATCATAATCAATGAGGAGAGATAAACATTAAATTTTCTTACCTCATTGTCAATTATCCATTGCATTAACAATTCCATCTCAATCCATGCTCTCTATAAATTCAACAAAACGAATGATCGTACATTTTAAATGATATATGAATTATATATTTTTCCTTCCACCAAAAGAAAGGATAAAATATATATTTTGGTCCAAGAGAGGAAAAAATTGATATTTGATGTAGTTGAATAAATCCTGCTTAATGGATGGTCATAATCACTCCTTTGACATAAGTTATGATTTTTATATCATGATTTAAAATTAAAATCCATTAAAGATATCCCATTTTAGTACCATATAAGACACTTCATCGCCACCAATATATTCCAATTCCATATCACCATTCCCCAATAAAAAAAATAATATATTTATATAATGAGAAATGGTGATTAAATAAAGACTGGTAATTCTCTATCCTATGGTTCAAAACATTACCATAAATATTATATGATATATTCCCATTAAACCACAAGAAAATAATAAATAAAATCACACAAACATAAAGTATAATCTCATGATAATCCTCAATAGATACTATGAAATCTTCAAAGGTAGAGTCATCCTCAACATCCAACTCTCCCTAGTCGATAGTGTGTGTCTGATCTTGAACATACCACTTTAACTATCACACATAGAAAACATTGTGCACACTTTACATCTATGTGGGTAAATATATCCAGTAAAAAACCTCACCAACCCTACTCTAAATTTAGATTGACCCAATGTACCTTAGGTATATATTACTATCCCAACCAAACCTCCTCAAGATATAATGTGGTGAGACATTTGGGAATACATGATCACTATCCTCAAACTCCAAAACTCTTTATCTCTTTTATGAATAGGACTTTTAATGTCTCTAGGTTATCCACATATTCCCTTGGATCACATCTACACTATCCATTATTAGTAACACTAGCTTAGGCTCTATTGGTGACGACTCACCAATCTCATTCTAGAAAAAGGGTGATCTTCATGTTTTATAGTTTGCTTTATTTTTTTATTATTTATAAAAAATATTTATAGATTTTCTATTATGTTCTAGTTATATTTTGAATAAATACTGTATGTTTTATTAATTTTATTATGTTTGGAATAAGAGTTATATTTAGTCATTTTATTACTTGAAAATAATTAAAATATTAAAATTATTGAAAATAATACTTTGAGTTTTGGAATGTTTTAGAACTGATTTTTTTGTTTCGTTTTGATGCTTGAAACTGGTTGTTTATATACTAGAATTATATATTCATATAGAAAATTTTGAATAGTATAAGATAAATAAAAACATTGGTTCTACCTAGGCCTCCCCAAGACCAATAGTCACCCCTTTTAGGTAACATTGGAGATAATCATGAGGGGTTAAATGAGTGAATAATGGAGTTACACATAGATGGTCAATACTATGTACACATTAGTTAATAAAATAATGTGAAGGTTGCATGGTAGGTATTAGGGTTTAGAATGGGTTCAACATTCACCATACGACACCATGATCTATCATTTGACAAGCCTAGACATACCATGGATTCCACTTATCCCCCTAAAAAATAATGTAGGACAATGAAAATTTTAGAATAACACTTTAGTTCTAAACAAAATGTACATACCCCTTTCCATTAAATAACCATTGGATCCAAATCCTCACTAATATATCCAATAAATATATCTCTCATAAATTTTCATGATCGAGTTCATTCCTCCTCAATAATTAAAACAATCAGTCTCCACAAACCATGATTTTCGGCCAATACAACAACTAAATCATTATACACGACCATACAAAAATCTAGTTCATCAAGACAAATACATCTTGGGGGGATAAAATGCCATTACCAATACGAAATATCAATTTAGAATATGAATGGATACACACATCAAATATTACCACTAGGATAATATGATTTAAATATTCTCCATCCATGAAATCTAATGGTATGTCATGTATCTGGAATAGATTCTTAGACATTATCACCACTTAAATACCACCCCATATTCTCTCAGGTTTCAGTGGAACCTCAGGTAGCAAATGACATCTCAATCTCAACCCAACTAGTTTTACTAAACCCACAGATCCAAAATATAGATAATTTCATCCAAATTTAGTAGATAGTTTTTAAGTTAAATCCTATCCATTAATTATATATATAATATTTATGGATCATATTAGTGAAGGAATAATATATTTATATAATATTGTTCAAAAAATTTGGTAAGAATATAATGAGGTTTCTAGGTACAACCGATTGGTTTTGTGAGAACATGTCTCAGGCTCATTATAGCTCATACATCTAAAAGTAAAAGAACCTCATATAGATTTATTAAGTCAATAGAATAAATGATAGAGAGATAAACATCATTCATAATTTAGTGATAAAGTCAAATCCAATAAATCTTGAAAAACTAGAAATCATCCCATAAACGATTTATTTTCAGTTACATGTGGTCAAGATTCTAAGAGTCATGTAAACACTTACTGGATGAATGAAAATGGATTAATTTGGGAGGGAAAATATATATTTTAAGTTAATTTCAAATTTATATAGTAAGGTATTAAAAATAAGAATGAAATATGTTAAGTTAAATGTCATGTAGATTTGATAGATCAAACAAACGTTATTATAAGGGAGCAAGAGGGATTATTTAGGAAAACATTCAGGTCTAAAGTGTCATTATCAGACCAATATTCAAGGGATTTAAAAGTATATATCCTCAAATAAAGATGAAAAATATCTTGGGATAAAGATAATTTTGGATAAATTTAGGAAAGTCCAATCCAAACATTCAAGGAATGTGGAGAAAGTTGAAAATTTCATCAAAACAACCAAAAAGAAATTCCAAACCTCTAAAATAAATTTCTTGATATTTATTAAATATTATAATATATATTAAAAATATTATACCATAATTAATTCAAGAGACTCGAGTGGAGATTTTGAACAAGTAAAATAGTTAAAGGAATCATAAATTGATGTCAATACAACTTTAGTAATTAAACATAGATAGTGTCATGGATATCACCATGAGAGAAGATAATAAAACTGAAGATAAAAACCCACTTGAATGTGTATTAGAGTAGTTTCTAGAACAAAACACTAAAATTACTCATAAAGAAAAATATTTTATTTATGAACTTAGTGAATATAAAGCATTTGGAATTTTTGAATTAAAGAAACCTCTTGAAAGTGAATTTAATCATTATAAATTACCCATAAATATGGGTAAAAGGATACGAAGAGGTGAAATTTTTAAAGGGGGATAATGGAATTTAAAACAAATTTTCATGTACCTAAAAGGATCATATATGTGGGAAAATAGTTGTCTTTTAGCCCTGAAATACCAATGACTAAATGCTTTTAATAAAAATTATATATTTACTTTAGGGTATTTTTTCCCAAAAAAGTGGGATATGAAGAATTTAAAATCACCCTTATGGAAATTGAATATCCAAGGTTGAATGAAAGTTGTTGCAAGGGTAAAACTAGAAACCATAATAGAGAAAACATGTAGATTACTCCATTGGTCGACTTTTTTGACATTGAATGAATTTAAGACGGTATGATTTAAGATGAAATTTATATTCTTGAAGTGGATATAGATGAGGATATTTTTTAGAAATTTATGGTGGACTGGGAAGCATCGAAATTTAGGGAATAATAGATTATTGAGGAAACACTCGGGTTCCCACTTGTAAAGAATCAATTTCCATGGGACCATGGATGATCATGGAAAAAAGAATAAGAGTTAGGTTGGTAGTATAAAATAAGAGTTTCTAGGAAGGCAATGCAAGCATATGATAATTTTTTTTTTCATTATTTTAATTTATTTTTAGTTGTCTATATTAAATAAATTTTACTATAATATTTTATGTATTTAAATTTACAAGAATATGATAGAGAAAAAGGGAAGAAATATTTGAAAAAAAGGACAAGAACACACTCACTCCCAATGAAAATTCCCTAATATGTGGGGGAGAATTAAACTTTAAATTAATTTATTGAAATATATTCAAAAAATCATTTTTTTAATTGTTTCATGTGTCTCTATGTTTTTTCATTCAATAAAAATACACTCAAAATAAAGTGTGGTGGGAAGAGAAAAGTGTGTCATTTCTGATTTGATTTGAGAATAGACACATTGAGTTTTATCTGTCCATCATTACTTAAAGAGATCAATTTAAAATGAAAACATTGATTTAATTAATTATGGAATGTAAAAAATTTAGGATTAATAAGACAGTATTTGTGTGCATCGTACTTTACAATTTTTTTATTAACTTTATAAACCTAATATTGAATGATTTATTTTTGATAAGAAGGAGTTTCACATCATTGGTTCACCCAAAACAATAAAAAAGTAAAACATTATAATTAGAGAAGTGTGATTAGTTGGGATGAAAATTATATTTTATTAAAAGGTATGGACACATTTTATTTTGATAAAAAAATCACAATCAGTCAAATAAAATTAAATTCATGCATGATATTTGAATACCCTAACCTTATTTAAATTCATTAACAGTTAAACTCAATCCTGAGGGGTGCCTACTGTAAGATATGGTTTAACTCCTAGTAATGCATTCTTAGTTCTTGAAAAATACAACTTTACAACTCATGGATTAATTTTTTTTTAAAATGTAATAATTTATTTCGAGAGTTAAATGGGTATTTGAATGATGAATTCATTTGAAAGAGTAAAATAGATTTATTTGGGTAGTACATTTGTTGACATATTGATTGTCTGGATGTTTTTATTGGAATAATGATCTTGGGTGACATGGATTTGAAATGTTCTTTAATGTTATAATTTGAATCCTAATAAGTCATTAAGAATTAATATTCAGTCAATTTGGGAAAAAAATTAATAGGATATTTATTATTAGTGATATATTTGTTGATAGATCTTACTTCATGATGTGTAAAAATCCAATGTCGTGGAATGTGGTTTTCATTATTTTTCATTTATTTTGAACAATAAGTCATATATTTTTTTTAACAAACTCAAATTATATGAATGGAAATTCAACTCTTATAATTATCCCACATAGTATAAATCATTTAAATTCAAAAAGTTAACAGAATAAAAACTTTTTAAATTAATAATGAATTAAATAAGAGGCATTTATAGAAGTTAAAAACCTATACTATTGGAATTGTCACTTTACCTTCAGAATAATAATGTGAAACCTATAAATTGTAAACTATACAATAGAATAGTAAATTCACCTATTTAACTATAAATAAAATTTATACATCTTATAAATGAAAATATAACATTATTATACAATATAATAAGTATATAAATGTTTTGGAAATGGTAAATTAAGTTTTTTGTATATTTGTGAAACGTTATTGTTTATTTATAATTTTTTAATTTTATAATTAATATATTGATTTAAAAGATATTTTATTTTCAAAAAATACATTCATATTTTAATATTTTTGGTCTTATTATTATAATATAATTTTAAGAGACCTTAATTATTTTCTGAAAGTGTTATAAAACCAGTTATAATTTTAAAGTTAGTATTTTCCATGTAAATTATGATTTTGATTAAAAATTAAATTTAACATATTTTTAAAATTATTTCTATAAAATAGAGTTTATTTTTGAATTCTACACATCAAAAAATGTTTAGGATGAATTTTTGGGATTAATCTAAAACAATTAAATTTTTGTGAATTGTAAAATAAAATAATTTAGGATGAAAGATAAATAAAAATATTATTCATAAATATATGATTCATGGATGATATAAGAGCATAATCTATAAATATAATTAATCTTTTTAATAAATTTATTGATAACTCACAAACTATACATACTCGTAGGGAAAAATAATAATCTATTTGAAGTTACCCAATCAGGATCCAAGTATAACTAAGTGGGAGAGAGGGAGAACCAGTGATATCTTTTTCTTTTACATTTCCTTTCATTTTGAAAGAACCTTCACCTCCGGTTAAATAGTTCTTTCCTAGATAAACACACAAAACCACAAAAAACACAAGATTTACATGGTTCACTACTCAACAAGAGTATCTACATCCTTTTTATGGTACAAAAATAATCCAGTACCACACAATCCACATGAAAAAGAATCATTTGATGTGGAAAATAACAAGTTGGATATGCTCTTAAACTCGTGTAGCTCTTGGAAGACAATCCAAAAGTTTGTGTGCACCCTATAAGCACAAATAGGGAAATACAATGTTTTATTGCTTCTTTAAAATTCAACAAGTGTATTCTTTGAAGTAAAACTCTCCACTTTCCAACCTAGAAGCTTGTATGAACTCACATATGCACAACTAAATACGTGTGAATACCCCCAAATTTTCTGCACATCCTTCAGTGTATCATGCACATAATAGAATTCCTTTCATGTAAAAAAACAATTTTGGTGTGTAGAACCTATTTCACACAACTTATTTTATATGTGCAACTTTTTACTTTTTCACATAACTTCCCATTTCCAACATCTCACTTTTTCATGCAACTCACATAGCATACTATTTTATGCACTTTAGAGCTCAATATTTACCTAAGTTTCAAGACTTATCAAATGATAGGGGGTCACCTCATATTTATAGGGATTTTTGACCTATGAAAAAAATACTAATATGCGCATAAATCCATTTTCATAGGTGTAAAAACTCATTCACAGAACATCATTTTTCATGCACTTTATTGAGTATTTCTCATGCTTCGTTCCCTTTTAATTTTTCTTCATTATGATCTCAAGACACTCCTTGTGCACAAAATTGTAAATAGCATTCCATATTGCGCATAAGACCAATCCTTCGGGGAGCCTCATTTATCGTCAGTTTAACCAATTTTCAATTCACTCCATGCCTTTTAAAAAATTTCATGTTCTAATCTCCAAAAATCAATTGCGCATAACTATTCAAACCACCTTGAATTTATCACGCATCATTCTCTACCAAAAACACATGTCATCATCTTCTAATTTAAAGACTCTAAAACTTGGAAAACACTATATAATAACTCCTCCTTCTATATATGATTTGTCCATAACTGTTATGATTCTTTTATGTAATTTGGGTTCTGCAACAACTCTTATTCTTTTACGATAAACTCCACTATCGTGATATATATCCTTTTATTTGTTTGATTTAACTTCTTCATAGTTTCTATGGAAAGTAACATAACTTCTCTATCTTCCACCAACATCTTTCCTTCCAATCAAAACTATATATGACTGGAATCACATTAACCCCCCCCCCCCTCTTTAATAAGGTTTCCATTATAAGTTCTCTTTACTTATGATATTTGGGAAATAGAAATCCGCAAAGCCTCATATGATTTATCAATGTATTTTATGAAGTGAATTCATTTATCCTCTTTGACAACAAAATAAAACAATTTGGAAAAGAAAACTCTTCAAACTTGTTTCTCCATAAAACTTGGTCCCAACACTAATGATTAAAATAATTAGAAAAAACCCCACCCATCCACTATAAATACTACCCCTAACCAACTCTTTTCCTCACACATTTCAGGATTTAATCCTTTCCCAAATTTTACCCAATCATATTCCAAATTATCCCCCCCACATCTAGGATTCTCTATCATAAACAAAAGACCAAACCCCTTTCCCTAAGGAGGTTTTAAATGAGGATTAATTCAATATGTAAAATCCTATTTCATTTTCCATTAATTTCTTTTCAAATATATTTATTTTATTATTCTATACTCACCTAACCTTATCCATGTGACATGAAAACAACATTATATTATTTATACTAAAATTTTATAATGTTAATGGAATAATTCATCATTAAACTTCCTCTCATACCCATTTTTCAAAAATTTGATAAACATCATTTTTGATTTGTTAATTTGTCACATTTAATGACAATGAGTTTTAAATTTCCTTTATCGCCATCAAGTTTGATAATAAAAAAATGTTTCTAAAAAATAATATAATTTAATAATTACATCTTATGTATTGTTCTATAACCATTTTTTAAACATAATATTAATAAATAATAAAAAACTAGTTTTTGATGGTTGAAAACCCCACAAAATAATCTAAATGATTATCACTAACATATTATCTAAAGATTTATCCGCACCCTACATTTGAAAATTACTTTTATAACCATTTAATATTTTTTATGTTCATTAATATGATAAAACTGAAATTCTTGAAAACAATTCTAATTTTACATGATTTTCAGTACACGTATACAAGTAAACCAATTTTGAATACCAAGGAAACCAACACACCCGAATGATGAAATTAAATCTCATAACTGACCAAAAAAATAAATGAACTTAATAAAACTTAATAATGAATCTAAATGTATAAAAGTATCTTAATTAGTCAATTAATGTATTTAATCTGATTATTCATCATAATAAGATCACGTACATAACTATTTCAGACATAAGGAAAGAGATTATACAAAAACATCCATTTCAATCTTTTGGTTACTCTTTATCTATATTTAACAATATATAATAATAATTTATTTTTTTACTTAATAAAAATTTTGTTTATATGTTTCAAAATCATGTATCTTGGAAATTTCTTCCTTCTTTTTTGGGTAAATTCATGTTTTAAAAAGGTTATGTTCTCAATTCATCAATAAAAGAAAGCCTACTTAAAGGGAGATTCCTTTTTTCCTTAACAATTTTTATGTTTACTCCATAATATACTTAAATCCAAAACTATATTTCTAAAATCAATCATTACATCATGAAAAACAATCTTGTTTCATTTATAATTTTATGAAAACAAATATTACCTTCCATTTCAAAGGTTTTTTAATATTTTCCTTATATATCACTAAATGTTTTTATTTCTAATGACTCTTAACACACTTTTTATGTGTATTCACTTGAGTTTGAAATAAATTATCATGATATATGACTATTTTCCCTCAAAAATATACATGATTTATTAGGATTAATTCTTTAATGGACACCATTATGATATTAATTTTTTTATTCCTTGTCACATTATTATGATACCCAATTCCATTAATGGGTAACCCATTTGATTGATTATTCATAAGGCCTACATATTCATGAACATGTAATGAAGTGTGTGACCATATTTCACTCCAATGTATTGGGTAATGTTTAGTCTCATGAGATGCTATTTTTGGATAGAGAGTGAACCCGGTTCCTTTATGAGACTTTGTCCGCCATGTGTAATGGTCTTGGAATTTATCCTCGACTTACTTTTATTCCATGTTATGGGTTGTTTCCATATTCATATGATTCCATGATTATATTTTTCCATGTTATATATTTTACTCTAACTTATTATTTTTCATGTTCCACGCATTTTATTTCATCATTGTATTCATTCAAACCCATGTGTTATGTTTATTCATATACATATTAATTTATTGGGATTTTTAGCTCATCAATTTTGTTCATGTATTCCCCAGGTTATCCTATGAAGATGTAAAAGATCAATTTATGTTATAATATTATTACAAATAATAAATAAAATAATTTCTTACTTTAGTTTCATGTTTTAAAATTATTTACCTAATATTACAAAGAAACTAGACATTGTGATCTCTAGATGTATTTGATGGTTAATTATGCTTAAATCTGTGTACTGATATGTGTAAATGTATAGGGACACTCTAGTTGGTGTTAGGGAAATTTAAAGTTATTTATTGAGATTAGAACTGTGTAAATTTAGTAAAAACACTAGGGGTAATTCTCTCACCACGGATAAATTAGACTGAATATTAAGGTATCACAAGATAGTGTATACTTTTCATTTAAAATTTTTTCCTTCTATGTTCAATATTTTCAATTGTATATTCTTATTATCTATGTATTCAAGCCCCAAAATTTTAATTTTTGTTTCTTGGTTAATGGTTTTAAATAGAAGAACCCATTACAATAATAAATATTATTGTAAATGTGAATATTTCCTTAACGATATGATAAATATGATGGGAATGGGTGCTCCGAACTTCATGAAAATACTTTCTCAAATGGCTGAAGTTAAGAAAAATAACTTTATTCATGTGAAACAACCTCCTTCTCTTATAAAAGAACACGATGTGGTCAAATCATTCATGTAACAAAGTTCACCCACGTTTAGTGGATCATATGATCCTCTCCTCATAGAATAGTTGATCAACCCCATTGAGAAGATATTCTATGTCCTCTAGTTATCAGAAGAATAGTAATTTGTGTTGGTAGTTTATCATTTTTATTACGGAGCAGATAAATGGTTGACACTAATCAAGAATAGAATATACATGGAGTAAATTGAATCCATGTAATGGGAAAATTTCATGGAAATATTTTTCAATAAATATTTTCCTGAACCCTCCATATTAAGATGTAAAAGGAGTTCCTTGGATTAAATTAAAAAAACGATGTGTATATCAGGGTTTATGTGGAAAAAATCACATGCCTTACAAGATACACATATAGATTTTGTATGAACACTAAAATTAAGGTGGATTTGTTCTTTAGTGGAATAAATATAATTCTATGAAAAGAATTGTTGATTCCAGAATTCGATAGCTATGAGGATACTATCTGTTGTGCCCTTATGATTGAAATAGAGATCATAGACTATCAGTGGTCTCTTGGTCCTATTGACAAATAGATGAAAATGGTGTTTAATATGGGTATATCAATAGAAAAATCCTATTATGGATAGAAGACCCAATATCACAAGTGTCAAAATTATAGGAAAAATCATTCTGAAAACTGTATAATTGGAACTGAGATAAGCTTCAAATGTAGAAGATATGGGCATATGAATAACAACTACTGAAGGGATATGAATAATCCAACTAATGTAGAATAATAAACGAAGGTTTAGATCAGTACCCAACTTATATTGAAATTTTTCAACTACAAAAAACATGGGAATTATGCAATCCATTTCCCTATGCCAAGGGTAGTTGGAAAAAATAAAAAATAAAAACCTCCAAGTCAATATTGAAGTAAATATTTTTTCACTACTACTGAGGTGGTACCTGAAAATGATGTCGTGAAAATTATGGTGGATATTCATTATAGAATATCTAATGTATTGTTTTATTTTAGTCCTAATCATTATTTATTATCTTTCATGTTTTGTAGAACTATTCAAAGACTACCACTAAATATGGAGGTTGTGCTATCTAGGAGAACAAAAATGTGGAAATTATTTCCTTAAAAATATATAACTCCTACATAGTTATATTTTGTAGAATGAACATCCCATTAAATATTTTCTTACTTCCGTTGGTAGAGTTTGATGCTATGTTGGGAATGTATTAGATATATTTATAAAAAGACAACATCTACTGTTAGGAAAGGGAGATAACTCTTCACATCCTGAGGAATCCTAATTTTATTTACATGTTTAAGAAACAAGATAAATATCATTAAGAATAATCATCTCTATTGTGTATATTTTTTCCTTCTGATATAGAATATCTAGCTTAAATTATTGAGAAAAAGGAGATAATCGTGCACAAAAACATGCCCATCATGAGGGATTTCACTGATGTATTTCCTAAAGAATTTATTGGTCATCCTCCTGATTGGGAGGTTGAGTTTTCAATAAAACTTGTTTCTAGATCTCTACCTATATCAAAGAAAACTTATATAATTTCCACCTTTTTCTAGAAGAACTGAAAATTTAGTTATAGGAGAATATAGACAAGGGTTTTATATTCCCTAGTGCTTCACCCTGGGGTGCACTAGTCCACTTCATCATCATGATGGCTGGATCAATGCGCTAATGTATTGACTATCCTGAGCTCACTAAAATCATGATAAAGAACAAGTATAATAATCCATGTATAAATGAATTGTTTAATCAACTACATGGGGAAAATTATTTCTCTAAGGTGTACCTTCTATTATGATATCACCAATTAAATGTTAAAAAGGAAGGTTTTCCCAATATTTAATTTTGAACGAAGTATGAAAAATATGAGTTCATAGTGATTCCCTTAATACTCACTAATACTCCAGAAATTTTCATGGATTTAATAAAGAGAGCCCTTATATATTACCTCAACAAATTTGTGGTAGTCTTTATTTATGATTTTTTGATATATGAAAAGAACAAGGAGGAAAAAAAGGTGCATGTGAATACTGTGCTAAAAACATTTCAAAGGGAGAAACTATATGCAAGGTAAAAGAAATTTTAATTCTCTATGGAAGAAGTATCATTCTTGGGCATGTAATCACTATAAAAGGGATATTTGTAGACCATTCCGAGACAAATATAATTGAGTAGTGGCCCAGAATGACATTTTTAATGTAGATCTATAGTTTTCTTGGTTTTACTAGATATTATAAGTGGTTTTTGAAAAAATTATCATGAGTTTCAAACCCACTAACCAAGATGAATCATAAGGTAGAAAAGATTTTCTGGACTAGTGAATGTGAAGATTGCATCAAAGAGTTTAAAAATAGGTTATTCACGGCACTAGTACTTACACTATCAAAAGTGAGGAACTTTTTATGGTGTAAAAACTGATTAAAAAATTGATTATCTTGAGTAATGATAAAAAATAATAAAGTGATAGTTAATGCCTCAAGGAAGATGAAAATTCATGAGAAAAACTATCCCACGTAGGATCTGGAGATGGAAGCTCTGATCTCTGCATTGAAAATTTTGTGGCATTACCATTACAGGGAGAAGTGTGAAATATATTCTGATCATAAAAGCTTAGAATATATATTCATATAGAAGGATATTAACATGTGCTATCTAATATGATTATATATAATCAAGTATTATGACTGGTCATTCAATTACAATTCTTTTAAAGAAAAAATAGTAGAAGATGATCTAAGAAAAAATTATCATGCATCTTTATCAATGATTGGAATTGAGAAGGATCAAATATTCCTAAAAATGCAAATGATAATCTTGGGAATCATTAAGGAAGGAACATCATCAATCATTTCTCAAATTATTTCTCAACCATCCCTAGTAGAGATACTAAAGAATTATCAAATTAGTAATGTGAAAATTAATAAAAAGGTGGAAGCTATCAAAAATGGAAAACCGATAGAGTTAAAAATGGATGAGGAAGGAGTCGTTCCATTTGGTTAATGACTATATGTACCATATAGTCCTTAAATAAAAAAATAGATTCTAAATTTTGAACACAACTGAACATTCTCTATTTACCCAGGGAGCACAAAATCTATCGAGATCATTGAGAGAATTATTGCTGGGACACTATGAAGAAGGATATCTCTGAATATACATCAAAGTTCCTGAGATATCAATAAAGGATGGTTAAAAGGAAAAAAATTCTAAGGGGATGATTCAACCATTACATATACCAACATCGAAGTGGGAAAACATCACCATGTACTTTTTTACTAGATTTACGAAGACATATAGAGGAAACAATTCTATATGGGTTATTGTGGAATGTATCACAAAGTTAGGTCACTTTATCACAACTAGGGTGGGATTCCCACTGGAGAACTTCCACATATGTACATTACATAAGTGGAAAGGCTACAATGAGTACCAATATCATTGTAATCTGATAAAGATCCAAGATTCCCCTCAATGTTCTGTAAGTGTCTTCAATATTCTCTAAAAATTGAGATGAAGTTTATAACATCCTATTAACTTCCAAATGATGGCCAATATGAGGGGAATATTTATATATTGGAAGACATGTTGAGAGCATGTTCTAAGGACCTCAAGGGAGGATGGAAACAACATCTTCCTTTGGTCGAGTTCTCCTACAACAATATTTTCCCCTCAGGTAGAAAAATGGCTCCATATGACAACCTTTATGGGAAAATATACTAAAAACTGGAATCATGGGATGAAATCAGTGAACATAAGCTGATATGACCATAAATGGTTGATGAAATTCAAGAAATGGTGAAAACCATTTAGTACCATATCAAGGAATCCTAGATTCAAAAGAAGATTCATGCATACAATCATCATAGAGACCCTACGTTTCATATTGGAGACATAGTATTCTTATGCATATCTCCATGGAAGAGGATCATGAGATTTGGGAAAAATAGAAAGCTAATCCCTATGTAAATCGGCCCCTTCAGGATTCTTGATCATGTTGATGTGGTGTCCTATCATTGGGAACTTCCAACTACCATGTCTCAAGTACGTGATTCATTCAATGTATCCCTCTTGAGAAAGTAAATATCAAATCCCTCACAGGTAAAAAATCAATAGGTTGTTAACTAGTAAAATTATCTCCCTTATATGGAGCATCCAATGTAGATCTTGGATCATAGAGATAATGTTCTTCACAACAAGAATACACACCCGATCAATGTACTAGGGAGAAACCATAAGTATGAATATTTAATGTTTCAAAGTGTTATAAAAGAAGTTATAATTTTTAAATCAGTTTTTTCCAAGTAAATGAAGACTCTAATTAAAAATTAACTTTATCATATTTATAAAATTATTTTTATAAAATTGAGTTTATTTTTTAATTCTACATGTAAAAAATCGGTAGGAATGTTTTTTATATTTTTTTAAAATGGTTGAATTGTTTGGGAATATTTAAAGATGATAATTTACGATAAAAGCTAAATACATGATTTATAGTGTCATAGATGATGTGTGGATAATGTAAGACCATACATTCAAACTCTCTTTAATTGTTTTAATCTATTTAGATATAATTATCAAACTATTAATAGTGTTGAGGCCAAATAATAATCCAATGAATAAAATAATGAAAAAATACCTCTTTCCTCTACTATAAATACCTCCCCTGACCACCTCTTTTCGTCAAATATTTTATGATTTGAACCCTATCTGAATTCTTCCCAATTATCATTCCATTTCACTCCCCCATGTTTAAGATCCATTGGTCTCAACAAAACACAAAACCCATTTCCCCAAGGTGGTTCTCAAGGTGGAGAAATTAAAGTGGTGAAATACTATTTCATTTTTCATTATTTTTTTTGCCAATTTTTTTATATAATGGAATTTTATCTTGTTAATGGAATAATTCATCATAAATCCTCTTCTCCACACCTTTATGTTCTAAAAATTAAAAACATCATATGTGATGTGATAATTTATTGCATTCAATGATGCCGAGTTTTCAATTTCCTTTACATCATTAAAGGATAATCATAAAAACAACTTTTAGGGTTATAAAAAATTATAATATTATTATTTCATCCTATTTAATTTTTTGGAACAATTTCATATACACAATACTAATTAATAAAAGAAAACTAGTTTTTGATTTTCATAAAACTACAAAAATAATCTAAATAATAATCACTAAAAACATATCTAATGATTCATACTAACCCCAAATTACCGAATCACTTTTATATCCATTTAATATTGTAGTTTTTAATTAATAAAACATAACATCAATTCTAGACAACCATTCTCATTTTAAATTATTTTCCTTAAATTTATCTAGATAAACCGATCCTGAAAACCAAGGAAACCAATACTCTTGAACAATAAAATTGAATTTCATAACCCATAAAAAACACTATAAATGAAATTAATAAAACTATAAAATATCAAATAAATATATAAAATATTCTGATTTAGTCAATTAATATTTCTAATATAATTATTCAGGACATTAATATCAAATGCAGAATTGTTTCATACAAAAGGTAAGGGATTCTACTTGAACCACAGTTTCTCATTCGGGTTACACTTTCTATCTTTTTAAAAAAAATTAATGTGATTTTTTTAATTGTTCAAAATTATATGTATATGTTCAAAAATCATTTTTAAAGATCAAATAATCCATATTTTATTGTGAAATAGATATTTTTAAAAGGTTCCCTTCAAAATTCTTCCTGAAAAGCAAGCCTGATTAAAAGTAATTTCTTGTTTTTTACACATTTATAATTACACTCTATAATATGTTTTATGACACCATTACATTTATAAAATCACTCATTTAATCATAAAATAATATCTTTTTTAATTTCTGGTTTTATGATAACAAATATTCCTTTTCCACTTTAAACTCCCTTTATTATTTTCCTTAAACCGCACTAAAATGTTTCATTTCTAATGTCTCCTAAACACTATTTCTAAACATATTCACTTCAGTTTGACATAAATTATCATGATATATGAAACTTTTACCTTATTAATATCCTTGTATATTTAATATCTGTTCTTTCATGGACACCATTATGATTTTTAATTTTGTTATGCCTTATGGCATGTTTATGATTCCCAATTCATTCCAAGGGTAACATATATGATTGATTCTCCAAGTGAAACACATATGAATTAACATATTATTATGGTTGTTCCCAAATAGTGCTCCAATTTATTGAGTAATTTTTAGTCCCATGAGACATTATGTTGGGGTAGGGAGTAAACATGGTTCTTTTATTAGACATTGTTCCCTGTGTGCAATCGTCTTAGCATTCAGCCTTGATTCAGATTATATCATGTAGTGTCTGGTTTTCACATTACTATGATGCCATGATTATATATTACCATGATTTATATGTTATTATTCCTTATTTTTATTCATGTTCCATTATTTTTATGTCACTTTGTTAATAATTCTAACCCATGTGCTATGTTTATTCCAATTATTATTCCCATACTGATATTTCTATCTCACCCCTTTGTTCAGGAATTACCTAGGTTATAAAATGTAGGATTTAGTGCTAAATGAAAGTTAGAATCTCAATATAGAGGTTAAATAAAAGATATTTTTTAGTTTAGTTTAATGTTCTCAAATCATGTACATAATCTTGCAAAGACACATGACTTTACGATCATTGGTTGTATTTTATGGTTAAATATGCCTAAACTCATGTAATGACGTGTGTAAAAGGATAGGGTTTCTATATATATTTAATTGTTTTAGTTATATTTTGAGTAAAAAAATTAATTTTTATACTTTTTAAATTCATTTGGAATAAAAATTCTCTTAAGATATTTTGTTACTTGAAAATCATCAAAACAGAAAATATATTAAAAAGCGTATATTAAAGAGTGAAATTTTTTGTCAATGATATTTTTTTGATTTATTTTTAAGTATGAATGTGGATGTATATTTTTTGAAATTACATATTCATATAGGTAAATTTGAATACATGAAAATAAAAAAAATCAACCTAGACAACCCTAAAATTAACGGACATCCTTTTTATGGGGGAGTCAATTGATCTATCGTGGGACACATGTGTGAAAAACAGAGTCCCACAATATTGGATAAGCATTTTGGTGTATTATAGAAGATAATAACGGGAGGTTTCATAATGAGACAATATTTTATAAATAAAATTCCTTTTCTGATTGAATTAAATTATTGAAAACACATGTATTTATTTGGTATTATTATATCCTAATAAATTTAAAAAATCGTTAATTATCATTACCATTAATAAATGACCTATTGAATAGTGATAACATTATTAATATGAAAATAATTTTATGATAAAACCAATTGACACAAATAAAAGAACAATGACCTCAACCAGTAAGATCATACCCTTTGAAGACCATTCATTATGGCTTCTGACAGAGATTGCATCATTGGGATTTTCCCTTGAACAATATAATGTTTAGATCTAAAATAAAAAGCATAATCAAAACCATTTATGGGAGAAATTCAAGATTATCTAGATCATGACCCAAACTTTGTACACCAAACCACCCCTTGAAACTTTCACCACCACACGTGTTACCCTCAGATAATTGTTTTTGGTTTAATAAAGAACTGTGAGGTGCCTGATAATATGAATATTAAAATTTTATATAATGAGTAATGTATTTACTTCTTATTGTCATTACATAGTAAATGATTTTTACTTTTATATGATAAAACTCAAAGTTTATTTTTTGAAATGAAATTTCAATTAAGATATTTCTTTATGAAGAATTCCTAAAATTTAAAAAATAATTAATTATTAATAAAATTATAAAATTAAATAATATTTATTAAATATAAAATATAATAAAATTCTTATGAAGCTAAATGAAATTGTTATAAGGGTTTGAAAACTCCTAATGTAAAAAAAGAAATTTTCTCAATAAATGTATATTCTTCCTTAAAAAGTAAAAATTAACATATTTATAAAAAATTTATAAAATAAATATAATTTTTTATATCATAACATAAAAATGTTCCAATACTAAATTTATCCTAAATTTCTATGATAGTGGAATTTTTTGTTAAAAATTATATTTTGTGTAAATATACAGTATGTATTATGACATCATAATGAACCAAAAGTTATTTATATATTCTATAATGTTTATCCATGACCAAATATTTTCTCATCTTCATATTTATTTGTTTTTTTTATTTTATTAATTTTATAAATCCTTTATTAGTCCTCCAAAACCTATATTAAATTTTAATGTTTTAAAATCAATTATTTTCAAATATGACCCACTTCAACATCAAAAACCATAATATTTTATTTATTTAGTCCCATTTAATTATAAAATTATGAAAACCACACAACATAAAAAAACATTGTAAAACCCATGGTCTGGTATGTGGTTTTGATTATATTATTATATAGAGTCCAAAACATTTGTTTGGGAAATAATAAATAACTCTCCTCTCATTTCCTATATAAATCCACCCTGTATCAGCTTCCTATTAAATAACAAAAAACATGAAAAATGTACTAAATCATCCCTCGTGTCCCTATAGTTATCCCAGGGTTCCCCCAAACTCTCAAAAATCTTCCCCCATGCTTTTTGAATCACCCTCTCAAGGTAAGGGTCCTCTCTATTCTTCTTCATCCAAGAACATTATTTGTATTTAGACCTTTTATTCTCAGTTGTTTATGTCTTCATACCATTATAAACATTAATTTATTTTTCAAATTTATTTTCTTATAATGATATAGAACTTATCATCTCTCATTATTGAATTTACCAATGTCATCTGTATGCTAAAATTTAGTAATGGACATATCTCTCTTATTTTCCATCAAAGCACTTTATTTGTATTTATCCTTTTTATTTTCAATTTATCACATTTACATGATGTTTTAAATGTAACATTACATTATAAGTTATTTCCGAAAAATTATACATATTTTATCGCCTCTCATTATAACCATTACTTATTTCCTTACCATACCGAAATTTTGTAAGGGATTTCCCTCTCTTGTTTTCCATTGACGCACTTTATTTGTAATTTTTCCTTTTTAATCTCATTTGGTAACTTATAATGTATTTATAAATATTCATAAGAAATAAAATTTATTTCATATAAATGATATATAATTTATTGGATCTCATTATATCATTTACTTAAGCCATTACCAAGCTGAAATTTATTTAGATACCATCTCCTTCTCCTCTTTATTCAAGATCCTTATTCATATAATGCACAATGTTGTCAAATTACTATTTATGGATATTATATTCCGCATAAATCTTAATACCCTTATTATTTAGAAGATATGAGTGACCCATTTCACTCTCATTAATCCATCCCATGATTCATTATGTACCCCTGTTACGCTACGGAAATTATCCTATGATTTGTACATTAGAAATTTTTATTCAATAACCATCCCTGTATTATGCCAATGAATTACAAAATTTTCATATTATATTATGTTTTTTCATATACCTCATACATTATTTTTTTACTTAAAAGTTATTATATACCCCTTACTCTCTCAATGAACCAATTTATGAATTTTTAGGGGCTCTCGTTACGCTACGGAAATGTCGCCGCGATTTTCCATACAGAATATTTATAATGTGAATAATCATACAAATTTACAATCTTGGGTATTCAACAAGTTTTAAATATTCTTCATTTATAAGGTAATTTCATGTATTAAATCCACATTTTTCTAATCATGGTATTAATGTGATGAAATATGTTCTTATTTTATATTATCTATGTGGCTCACTTATGAATATACATGCTATGATTATGATGGGTGTGTGTAGATAGTGCTCTAATGAATTGGTAAACATTTTAGTCTAATGGGATATCATTTATGGTTCACAAGAGTATATCCTAATAACATTATGTTATGATTTATTTATGGTTAACCATGACTTATTCTTATGTTTTCATGTTTAATATTTCTTACACATTCTGATGTTGCCTTTATGTTATCAAGTAATATCATTTCTCATTTTCCATCTTTATGATACTTATACATTGTATGTGTTATTGAAATTACTATTGTATAAAATTTAATACATTTTTTGTGTTATGTTTTTTTATTCCATTATCTGTATTTATAGCTCACCCATTTATTATGTATGTCTTGAGGTTATCTAGTAATGTTTTAAGAATGATGGAATATTATTAGCCTATTAAGGGAGTTATGAATAATTTTGATGTACCACATGTTTAAATTGATATGTAATGTACCTAATTACCCAAATAGAATATTATTCTCAATATTATAATGTTTATTATGTGTATTTCTATGTAATAAATCTTGAAATGATGTGTAATAAAGTTAAGGGTTTTCATAGTTAGTATTAGTGGAAAGTCCAATTATTTTCGGCATAATGATTAGAAAACCCTAGTGAGAGAATTTAGGATAATACTAAGTATAGAAAAAATACTTATGTTTTTGAAAATTATATAATAAGTGTTTTACAGAAAAATATTTCCCGTTTTGGATACATTAGGTTGATTTTGATATATCACAAAGGTACTTAGTGGTAATAATCATGAAAATGGTGTACTGAACTGGACTCAATCATCACCTAGTGAACCAAAATGAAACCTGTTGCACACCTGGTTTGACACTCCAGAGGGATATTATTTGATAAATTCACAATCTCATTGCAAATATTATTTTGGGAATAAAAATTCCCATATGATTTTATTCTTTGGAATATATCATCTATAACATTGATTTATGACAAGAAATGTATATTTTATAGAAATGAATATCATTTATAAGTTATCCCTTTAATTTTCTTCGATTCCCATTTATGTTTTTAATATGTTGATAATTATTTTGTTTTATTAAATTTTTGATAAAATAAATTTTTAAAAATATAATCAAAAATTGAATTTTAGGTTTATCATCAATAATACTATGAATTCTTTCATATCGTGAAAATTTAGTAGAGTTATTCAAACACCAAAAAAATGGAAGTAAAGATGTTGGTGAAAATGGTATATAGGAAAATTATTTTCTCCAAATTATATAGCTTATCAACTATAAATATTTTTGGTCTAAAAATCCCCATAAACATTGTGGAACTCTCTTAGTGATATTTTATGTAATTATGGTTATGGATTGGATTTATTTATATTTATCCAACATAAATTTCATCGATTTGGAACGAACTTTCTGTATTGTGAATCATCCTTCGATTATATTCAATTTTAATGTGGATGATGATTCTTCTTTATTACTAAAATCTCAATCATGGATATAATTTCCCTATATAAAATTTTATGTAGCTCAAATTATTTATTCTAATTAAAGATAATCCTTGAAGTCATGATCATTTTGAGGAAATATTCTAATGTATGTCCAAAATAATTGAATACTCTTCCTCCCGGCTGAGAAGTTTTATTTACAATCAATATTTTACCTAGGATTTACTAATATCAATGACTCCTTATTGAATGGATGTCATGGAACTGGGGGAGATAAATAAGAAATTGTAGGAGAATCGAGATAAAGGATTGATACACCCTAGTTCTTCATCATGGTGTACCCCTGTCATCTTCATTAAGAAGGATTGGTCAATGTGCCTTTGAATTTATAATCATGAGCTCTGCAAGATCATAATAAATTGACTGTTTTTCAGGGATCGATGAATTGCTCCATCATCTACACGGATCCTAGTAATTATCCAACATGGATCTTATGTTGGGGTATTATTAATTAAGGTTGAAGAAGGAGGATATACCCTAGACTTCATTCTATATATAGTAATGACACTATGAGTTCATTGTAATTCTATTTAGACTCACTAATGCCACAAACATTTTCATGGACTTGAAGAATATATTTTTTATAGATTACCTCAACAAAATTTTTGTAGAATTTATTGATGATATTTTAATATTATAAAAAATTCAGAAGGGGAATAAAGAGCATATAAGCATTGTTCTAAAGACATTATGAATGGAGAAGCATTATATAAAGTATCGAAAATGAGAGTTTAGGTTGAATTAAGTCTCCTTATTTCAGAATATTATCACCAACCAAGGGATATATATCAGAAAATAAAAAATAGTGGGAATTGAAGGTTGGAAAAGAATTAAAAATGGGACAGAAATCCATAGTTTAAATGGATTTTATAGGTAATATGGGTAATTTTTGAGAACTTTTTCATGATTTTCAAACCATCTAACCAAGCTAACACGGAATGGAGTCATGAGTTTTTTGAATGATGATTGTGAAGAGTTATTCAAGGAGTTGAAAAAGAGGCTTATCCGTACACAATTAGTTATTATACTCATAATTGGTGAACTTTATGTGGTATAGAACATTATTTAAAGAGGGGATTGAGCAATGTACTAATGAAGAATATCAAAGTGAGAGCCAATACCTCACAGAAAATTGAATGTTTTTAGAAGAAATACCCAACACATGATCTATAGTTGGATGTAGTAATATTCACATTGAAAATTTTGTGACATTATAACTTTGGGAAGAAGTGTAAAATATATAATGATAATAATATCCTAAATTATATATTCACACAGAAAGATATGAATATATGCTAGTGAAGATGGTTAGAGATTATTAAGGAATATGAATGATCAATCTACTACCATTTTGGGAATGAAAATAATGTGGAATATGTTATAAGTAGAAAGTATGCATAAATTTTATCATTGATGAGAATTGAGAACGATCTATTTTTCTTATAATTGAAAAGGATTAACATGGTAATCATAAAGGAATGAACATCATCAATCCTTTCATAAATGATTCGTTTACCATCAATTATGGGGAAGAAGAATGATTCTCAAAGATATGATGTGGAAATTCAAAGGAATGTAGAATCCATAAGAAAAGGTAAATCATAAGAATTTAAATTAATTAAGAATTAGTTGTAAGATTTGGGTCATGAATATATGTACCATCAAATCCTGAGTTAAATAAAGAATTATTGGATGATAACAATTGATCACCCTTCTCTATCAATCCAAGTAGAACAAATATGTATTGAGATATCCAAGATTACTATTGGTGTGAAAATATGAAAAATGAGATTTTAAAATATACACAATGTTTTATTATATATCAGCACGTTATTGTTGAAAGGAATAAAACAAAGGGGACTATACAACCATTACCCATACCAATATAGAAATGGGAAAACATGACCAGGTACTTTGTCACTAGACTTATGAAGGAATCAAGCTGAAATAATGATATATCGGTTGTGGTGGATCATCTTATAAAGACTCCTCGCATAATAAAAATTCAGGAGGATTTATCACTTGATCAACATTCAGTGATATACATTAAGGAAGTGATGAGGATATATTGAACACCACTATATATTGTATCTAATTGAGATCAAATATTTAAATCCATGTTCATGAAGAGTATAAAAATACTATAAATTATGATTTAAACATCAACATGACAAAACACTCTCAAACTGATGGACAATCTGATTGGACAATCAAGACACTCAAGGACATGTTGAGAGAATGGTCGATTGACTTTAAAGGTCGGTGATATAGACATATTACTTTGGTTGGGTTTGTATACAATAATATTTTCCACTCAATAATCTAAATAGATCCCTTTGGATCCCTTTATTTGAAGAGGTGAAAAAGACATCATGTTGGGATGAATTTGGTTAAAACAAATTGCTAGTTTCTAAAATGGTCGAGGAAATAGCGGAAAATGTAATACCATTCAGTAGTAAATCAGGGATTCTCAGAGTTTACAAAATAACTATATTAACAACCATTATTGAGACATGGATATTGAGGTTGGATATATTTTTTTCCTCCACATATCTCCATGGAAAACATTCATGGGATATAAGAAGAAGGAAAAATTTTGTCCATGATACAATGGTCCTTTTGAGATCCTTGATTGCATTAGAGAGGTGACCTATCAATTATCACTTCCATTTAAACTATTTAAATAACAAGATTTCTTCCATGAATCCCTCTTGACGAAGTGCATACCAGGCCCCTTACATGTTCTAAATCTAGAGGTGGTACCTTTAGAGAATGATCTTTCATATGAAGAGAATTTGGTGAAGATATTAGATTGTAGAGACAATGTTCGACAAAACAAGACAATATACCTTGTTAATGTGCTATGGAGAAACAAAACGTTTTAATAAGTGACAAGGGGATCGGAGGAGGTGATGAAATAGAATTACCCTCATCTATTTTAGTGTTCGAAATGAATGTTTTGATGGTGATATTTTTAATGTGGGAAGATTGTAATGACCTGATCATTTATAATAAAAATTCCAATTGTGATTGAATTAAATTATATAAAACACATGAACTTATCATATTTTGTTATATCCAATTAAATTTAAGAGACTCTTAAACCTCCTAACCGTTGATAAAATTTAAATTTAACAGTGATAATATGATTAATATAAATATAGGGTTATGATAAATGAAATTAACACAAAAAAACAAGAAATAAACTCAATCAGTAGGATTATACCCTAAGATGCACATTTATTGGAGTTTCCAAGGGAGATATAATAACTAGGATTTTATATTAACAAAGACCAAGTCAAGATCTAAAAACTAAATCATGAGTAAAACTATTTCTGATAGAACTTTGAGCTCATCAAGATTGCAACCGAAACTATATATGCTAAACCACCCGATGGAAATATCACTATCACACACCATACCTTAACAGAATTTTCTTGTGAAATAAAATTATATGTATCAACTCCCTAATAATATTACAACATATTTTTTATAGAATAATGATTTTACATACTTGTTATTTTTTCTACTCTATAAATTATTTCCATATTGATATGATAAAAAACAAATTGTATTTTTTTCATATGAACGTTCAATTAATATTTTCATTTTCTATGAGTTCATAAAAGGAAATATATTAATTAAATAATTAAATTTGATATATTTTTTAAAATATAAATGATAATATAATTTTTATGAAGTCAAATTTAATTTTTTACGGGTTTGGAAATTGTTATTATTAGAAATAAAATCGTTTCTTAAGAAATTTCCATTCTTGTTTTTGAAGTGATAATTCAAATATTTAAAAAAATATTTTCAATAATATAAATATTATTTTTTTAATAATGACTTCTAAATTATCTACTAGTGAATGTTTCATAATTTTCTAATCCAGTTGATTTGTTAGGTAAAAATTAAATATGATATAAATATATAGTGTGTATTGTGACTTCATCGTGACCCAATAATGATGTAGTAAGTGATATAAATGGAATCCATGACCAAATATATGGTTTAAATTTAAAATAATTTATTTTTTAGGTTATTTGACTAGTTATATAAAGCCTCTCTGAATCCTCAAAAACCTATATTCTAATTTAATGTTTTAAAATGAATTCATTATAAACATAACTCACTTCCACATCAATGAAGGTAATATTTTTTTGAGTCCAGACCATATCCTTATAAAATAATGAATACCAATCCTCTATTTTAGAAACCATTTAATGTTTTGGGTTGTGATTAATTTTTTATACACAGTCCAAAACTGATGTTTTGGAAATAATAAATAACTCCCCAGAATTTTCCAATATAGAACCTCAAAAGATCACATCAATCATCACTAAAAGAAATTTTATCAATTCCTTAATATTATATTCCATATCTAGAGTACTATAAAGGTCCCATCATTATATCAAGAAGCTTCTCTCATGCTTTGGAATCACCCTATCTACGTAAGGAACCTCTCTCTCTTCTTTTCCATTCATCCACCATAATTATTTTTTTCCATATTTTTAATGTCCAATTGATACCCCAATATGATATATAATTTATAAAATCTCATTATTTCATATACCTAAGCGTCCACCATGATGAAATTTAGTTTGGGACATCTCTGTCTTCTTTTACATTCAAACACCATATTTGTATTTAGCCTTTTAATTATAAATTGGTTATGTTTTTCTGCCATTTTAAATGTACCTTTAATTTCTAATTGATTTCCTAAAAATTATATATCATTTATCCCCTTTTTTTAGGATTTACATAATCTGTTACCACACCATAATTTTGTAATGGATTTCCCTATCATCTTTTTCATTCAAGATACTTTTTTGTAATTAGCCCTATGAATTTTAGTATGTTATGTTTTCATGACTTTATAAATATACTTATTCTATAAAATTTCGGTACTAATAATTAGATACCATTTATCTACTCTCATTATGTAATTTACCTAAGCCATTACTATGTCAAAATAAAGTAATGGATCCACTCTTTCACCTCTTTTTTAAAGAATCTTATTTATGTAATGCACCTTGTATTATAATTAATATTGATTGGATGTTATCTTACACATCCATATTAAAAAATATATTATTTTAATGGCACTAGTTATCCCTTTCACTCCCATCAATCCCTCCAATGATTCATTATGCACCCCCATTTCACATTTGAAATTGTCTTGTAATTTTTCCATGACAAACATGTATTCAATAGCCCTCCATGAATTATGACTACTAATTAAAATAATTTCATGTTGGACTTTGTTCATGCATATCCCTTGTGCTTTATTTTGACTACCAAGTGATGAGAGAATGATTTCTCACATATTGACAGATTTTATGAATCTTCATGTCCTACTATTACACTGTCAAATTGTCACTTAGATTTTATATATAGAACATTTGTGTTGTGTATACGAGTGTTAGAGAAAAAATTTGGCACACACAAAACAAACGGAAAGAATTAGGGGTTATCTCATGAAGCCTATTCATGGATCCCCCAGGTCAATGTGCCGGCGCAAAGCTCCTCCTTTGCGAAGAAACCGTAGAGTGAGGAGACAGGATGATCCACGAACTGAGTAGTTGTTCACAAAGCCACCATAGATCAAGGAGAAGAGATGATTTTTGAACTGATTTGATGTTTGTGAAGCTGCCACGATGCTAAGAGGCAGGATGCTCCATGAACCAATTTGACGTTCATGAATCTTCCATGGAGCAGGGAGGCGGGATACTCCATGAAATCCTTTGACATTCAAAAACCTACCACAAATAAAGCTTTGTCTTCGTGTCGATCGAGGTCTACTTGGTGGTGCCTCTTGCCTATAAATATCTTGCTCCCCTCGAGCCCAAAGGATGGATCCTCTGACCTTTCGTCTTCTGAGCTCCCACATTGTGAAGCGATTTCTGCTCTGTGAAGCATGAGCTTTTCAAGGTACGTTTTCATCGCGAAGTTCCTTCCCATTTGCATGAATTCCACCCCTATTCAAATAGGTATGCCCTTCATGGAGCCCATGCGCCTCTATGAAAGATCAAGATCCCCAAAGGGACATAGGACTTTGCGGAACACTTGTGATTCACAAATTACCCTTCATACACATGTGACTCGCATGCTAAGGCAAGGTCACTGTGCTTCGTGAGGCACATTGCTTTTCAATATTATGCTTCATAGGGAACCCATTATTCATGATACAATGCTCCACGAATTCCTTTCCACTTTTCAAAGAACCTTCCATTTTCACCCACGCCATATTCTTTGGCTATGACACTTCAATTTGTGATGCACACCCCTTCGGGAAGCCCCTATAATTTCATAGAGCACCAGAGCTTTAAAAGGAATCTACTTATATATCCATTTTTTGTACAACTCATTTTACCGTGTGGCCCTTCAGGTTCTCACAAAGCAATTTCATGGTCCCTTGGCATGTGCTTCCTATTGTGTTTCTTCGCCTCATGCTTCTTTTCATAGGCATGCAAATGGCTATTGCTTCTTCGCATAGTCATGATAACATGGACCCCCCAATGGATCACTCCATAACACCTCTTCACCACAGCATTGTTGAAGACTTCCCTTCTCCAAGGGGTGGGAGGTATCAGTTATATATGTCCTAAAGGTTGCAGAGTAAACCCACATCATCTGAGTTGCATGATGTTAAACTACCAAGCGCCATTGTCCTCATCACATTACATTAAACTATGGCCTTTCCCCATGAATTATATATGTGTAACCTCAAATCTGACATTCTGTACACCCACTAGTCTCCATAAGAATGAAATCTATCCTCACATGGAATGAGATCCACTTTACTAGAGTGGCGTTTGTCCGTGGGGACATGGAAACCACCTTGGTGTAATCCCCTATCTATTCTTGCAGGAAGTAGCACCCCTACTCCTCCTATATTCCTCAGTGCCAAATCCATCTCCCTTTGGGCTTTGTCGCCAATGGGACTCCACATTGGAGTAAGTCCCAATCTCCATCACCCTGGGCTTCTAAACACGTGTAATCCATGTTTCCTATTTGGGCCTCTTACTACATGTAATCCCCCCTTCATTTCCCAGGGAAGAACCATTCATGATGTGATTGGTAGACCCTTACTGCCTATTGTTTCTCGCACTGAGAACGACTCACATGGACATAGAGTATGCATCAACACTGACATCCTCCCTGGGCAGAATGGAGTGTAAGCCCAAAACACCCAACCTCAACTATATTGATTTTGATCCTTAACAAAGCAAGGTACTTAGGAAGCCTCTTTAATTCCCCAACGCCAGTTACCCGGAGTCGGTGCATTATTATAATACATTACCATGATTATAAGGAATCATGTCCCGAAGGACCAATCTATTTAGTAGTCTTGGAAAATAGATTACATACATTAGCATTACATTACAATTTCAAACATAAAACACTGAATAAATAGTTCTTTGAGAATGCCATTATTCCCTTTATCTTAACCCTACATATCAATCATAACACACTTCCTGGAATCCTGGTAAAAATAAAACATAGAAAGGGGTGAGCTCAAACACTCATTAAGGGTAAGAAATACTGCAGAAAATGACATAAATTTTATGCATGGTGAATAATTGAAACCACATGCCTTTACCAATAATAAACATGAATACTTTAATGGAAAGAATATGAGTTGAGTATATAATGCCATAATAAAACATAATCATGGGTATTCTACTGGTTGAATAACCACATGTACCATCAATATTATTTCGATAATGAGGGAATGTATAATGCCAGACATTCTAAAACATTTTGTCAAGACCTTGACCAAGACGTCTAAAAATTATTAAGGCCTCGGCCAAAACCGTATATCAAAATGGGAAAGGGCCTCGGACAATTCCATGTCTTGTTGTCTTATAAGACCTACTGATGCACTTTTTTTTAAAGGTACTTACGTTTGAAATTTATCAAATATACTCCATTGTTTTTCTGAAAACATTATGCAAGATTCTGAAAAAAATAACTAATTCTGAGAATGGTTGACTAATTATAGTTCATGATGGATCCACTCTCAATACCTTCCTATCTATCACACTCAAGAGTCAGGGTTTCTAAAAATATTTTTAAGCTTGTGTTAAATATGTATACATTAGCACTGTATTTTTATATTTTTGAGAAAAATATCACTTTTTCTTGAAAACATTTAAAAGTCACACAATTTGTAATAAAGTAATTTAAAGTCATTTTTGAATCAAATATTCCCATACCACTTTGAAACTTTTGAAAGGAATTAACATTTTAAAAACAATAATGTCCATATAAATAAATCCTTAAAATCATTTTGAAAACATTGACATTAATGAAAAATATTTAGAAAGATAAATCTTTAAAACATTTGAAATTCTGATCTTAATAAAGATTACCTTTCAAAATCCTTAAAATATGCATTTTGAAATCATTTTTATGAAAAATAGACATAGATGATAAAAATTTCCAAGTAAATACTTACACAAAAACAATCTCAGATAATAATGAGTTTGAGGAATTAACCCTTACCAATTTGGTAACTTACTAATCATAAAACCCATGAAAGAGGTATCATAAAAGGTAAGTACACATAAATTAAAGTGTATTACAAAAATAATACAATTATGGGCAGTACATACACCACACAAAAGGTAATAGTGGCAATATGTCATGAATCTCACGAGAATAAGGAGTGAGATGAAAACCCCTTACCTTGTACTTTCCTTTGTTGAGGGTAGGGTAATCTCATGTATAATGGTTAAATTATTGTTATTAAATTATACAAGAATAATATACATTAATATGATATCATATATGATCTTTTAACATTTCTGTGTTAATAATATCTTAGTATTATCGTCATTCGGGTGTTAACTTACTCATTTTATTTTATATGTTTTGTTACATAAGACATGTTTGTTATGGATAGGTTTTATATTATAGATATCCATAATGATATAAAGTCCATAAAAATTATTTTTAATCATAAAATGATAATTATACTTGAATGGATACGATGAGGAATGAATCTCATCTCGTTTGTGGAGACGGTAGTCCGTACGTACGCACGAACGCTACTTCCATTTCATTATTTATTTTAAAAGGAATCAAAACCAAATAATACATAGGTATATTAATATTCTAGTATAATATAATATCTTATATTTTTTTCTTATTTTCATTAATACCATCATTTATATGTTCCATGTATGATATAAACGAGTCATATCACTTTGATTGGGCGGTAGTCCGCACTACCTCAAATGAAATTATCGTATATATATACAACATGAAACGACTAATGGTATGACATAAAATGGAATTAAAGAAGCTTATATATAAAATAGATATCATTAATATCATATTTAATTATAGTTCCATCATAATGGCCACCATGATAGGTGGTAGGAGAAAATTGAACAATCATCGTTTTGTGAGGTGTTTGGTTGCCATCCACAGAAACATTATCTTCTTCACCCATTAGATGGAGGTGTGTGTAATTGTAGTTATAATACTAATCATAACATTATCCTAGTATATTTAGGATAATTTTTTTGTTACAAAAGAAAATAATAAGAAGAGTTTAGTGGTTGGAGAATTAAAATAAAAGAAAAGAAGCTAAGAGAAATCATTACCTTTGATTTGGGTAACTCCCTTTGGTTTGAAACAAAAAGGAATCTTGAAGTTCCTTATTCCTAAGGTGAGGCTTCTAGGAGGAGTATAGGGATGTAGGGAGATTAATTTGGCAGAGGTTAGACGAGCCAAAAGGCTTTAAAGGTGTGAGGAATTGGTTAGAGGTGGTGTCCTTTTATAAGGGGGAGGAGGGGCTCTTTAGGAAAAACTTAAAGTATTAATTTATAATAAATTCATAATTAGTTTCTAATGCCTCCAAAGTGGATTATTCAAATCCAAAAGTTGGTATGGGACGAAATCCTTTCATTCAATAGATGTTAGACGGGTTTGGGGCATTATATTATCCTTATCGTTTCTTTTTAACTCTTGGTTAATTAGTTTGACACTTACCATGTCACTTTGTATTTTTATATTATATAGTCAATAAACTTACTATATACCTCTAAGAGACCAAAAAGTGGTCCATTAATGATACACATATCATGATACATGTAATTGGTCTGAACCTTAGATTTTTAAGAATTTAATATCAACTAATAATTTAATATTTGTTTTAAAAACTCTATTATGTCAATTTTGAAACTATTTGGTATTGTGTTTTTGTGAAAGTCATCACAACTTGATTACTTAGAACAAGATACATTTAATCAGACCTAACATGTCATAGTCACATATAAAATTCGTGGATTTCATAGAAACTTTGAAATTATATTTATATTAATATTTATATTACCATTTATTTGATTCTTTCATTAATAAGGTATTTACTGCATCATCATTGTGTCATAAATAAATTTAATCATTTATTGTCTAAAAAGTATAATTAAAATACCATTATGTAGAAAATATTTTTATCATTCAAATGAATATTTATAATCTAATTTATCTTGTGTATAAACCTATATTAAGAATGTTTTAGTTAATAAACATTGATTTTAACTCTTTTAACTCTTCTTTGAATTAAATAATAATAAATATCCTAATTTAATCCAAGTGGACCAAAAGGGTAATATTTTATTCCTATGGTTGTTTTTGTTCGAATTAAACTTATCCAATAGAATTACGTCATGTGTTAGGGTAATAATAATATCATTTTTACCCTTAATTATACTATTTACTTTTTACCGTGGTAAATAAAAGTAAAAAGTTACTATTCATCAAAAATTACTTTTATCTTATTGAACCACATTTTACTCCTTGATAATAACTGTGTCTTTTGTAGTTTCTAAATTCCACTCACAGAAGCTTTAAAATTATGTTTTATATGAATTTACAAATTCCTCTAGGAGGTGGGTAAAAGATGGTGAAAAGTTCAATAAAATTTTTATATATCTAAAATTATTATAATCCACCTCCAATGAATTACATTGAATTTATATAGGTGTTATGTATCTATTTTGACCTAAAATAAATTTAAATAATATAAATAATTATTTAAATAAAAAGACGATTTTAAACAGAAACTCAGTGTTTTTCACTATTCTTCAAAAATTGAATGGTTTCAGAAAAATAACAAAAATTTACCCTAAGATAATTTTGATATTCATAATTAAATAATGAAGTTTATTTTACCAAATTAAAATCATAGAAGTTTCATTTATCAATTTAAAATTAATTCCTGTTGTTAAAACAAAAAGTGTGATTTTAAGAAACAATAACTATCAAAAGATTGGCACTTATTTATGTCTAGTTTAAATGTGAAATTATGTCCAATGACTAACATTGGATTAAATGGTAAAAATATATTCTATATATAATTTAAAACCACTGAAATTCCAAATTTATCACTATTAATTATTTCAATTAAAAAAGTTTTTTTAAATTAATATTTAGTAATTTTCACTATTCATCAAAAAATCAAAGTTATCCGAAAGTACCAAAATTTCACCCTAGGATAATTTCGATATTATGAATCCAAAAATGAAGTCCATTTTGAGAGATAAAATTTATAAAATTTCAAAAAGTGGGTAATACTATTCATAATGGCTACTTTGATTGGTCGTGGTGTGTGTTAGAACTCGAAGTTATGTACAACACACGCTACTGTATTATTCAAAGAGAAGTATACCATGGAAGCTTTGGGTGTTACATTCTACCCTCCTTAAATAAATTGCATCCTCACAATTTAGGCTCGGTATTGGAATCATGGGGTTGACATTTCAAAATATCTTAGTTGAAATCCCCTATCGAAAAATGGATAAACGAGGCCTCTATTTAAAATAAAGAGTGGTATGTAGGAAGGTTACTGAAAATAACACATACTAGGATTCCATGTAGGAAAATATTGATATGGAAGACAAATATAACCATCAAATATCTGATGGAGAGTGGTAGAGAACATGGCTATGAAAAGGCCAACAATCCCAAAGCCATAAATTTGAGATGATCTAAGGTACCTTCTAGGACAACATTTTTTTTGTTCCTTTTCTTAATATTGAGGAATTTATTTATGAGATTGACTAATATCATAAAGAGATATACTTACTTTATAATTAGAGTTTTATAAATTAATAAATTTCTACCATAAACTCATCTTTCACCCCAAAACATAATACACATAAAAAATACTCTATTTATCCTAATCGTATAGGGTTCCTAATATAATGAATTTATAATTCACATATCAGACCTTTTAAAAAAGAAACTACATTATACCATCCAGGAACATCACATATCCCAGTGATAGGCGATAAATCCCAATTTCCCTATGGTTGTGGCTTCGATTCCCGCATCTTTGTCCGAGGCGAGGGGTTTTCACACGGTCTGCGTGTTGTCCTTCTATAAAAATCCAAAAATAAACTTTCAATATTAATCCCTTCCATCATTTAGACGTATCCAAAATACTTCTGTAAAATCTCAGTCCTAAATTTATATGAAAGGTAAACATAATGTACATCTTTTTACGCTGTAATTGCATGTGAATACCTTCATCATGAATTCTTTTAAAACACTGAAACATCCTGAATTACCATAAAACATTATTGATTACATTCATGCTCCATTTTTCCTAGTAGAATATTGTATATACTTCATGCATCAATAAATGATGTAAACTCCAACAATGATGTAATATACAAATCTTTAATCAGTTTCAAGGCAGTCAATAATATCCAATATAATTTACCCAAATCAACCATATCTTATTCCAAAATTAGTACCTCAATATTAGGACCATATTAAGGTTTATCTTTCCTTCAACCATGTAATTTTTAAAAAAAAATTAACTCGTTGTAGAGTCACATTTCTTATTACCATAAAATATCAAATCCTCAATGAAATAGTATTTCAGTACAATCCTTATTTATTTATAGTACATCATTAAAACAAAACTTCAATAAAATAATTCCAAAATAACAATATAAGAACAATAGCCATTCCTCTTCATCTATGGTAGTAGCATAACATGATTATTATCCAATAGTATCATTTTTGGCATAGTCTGATAACTGGGACATTGGTTTGCATAATGTCCAAACTCCATACAGATGAATCATTGTACATTTGAAATCTTTTTCTTACCCATGCAGTAACGTACTTGTTGTCCTTTTCCTCCACACTTATAACATTCTCCCATTCCCTTTAAGAATTTTCCATGGTGATTCTTTCTAAAATTATCACATATGGGAAAATCCTTCTTTACCTTATTCCATTTATCTATCCTTCTCTCTACCATCCTTTCTTTCTCTGGATTCCCATTAAAGCCATAGGACTTCGAAATTTATTTACTTATCTTATAAAAACATGATATTATTTCATCATATGATGATAACATGTGGGAGGCTATTTCCCTTCTAAATTCTTGCTTAAGATAATGAATGATATGATCTTTCTTACTCTTTGGATCATGCGTATTACTGGAGTTCTCATTCCTTCAACTAGGCGCCATTTCTAAACTATGGCATACACTAGATTAGCTTGTGAATAGAAATACCTAATCCCAAACTTGTAACACACATAACATAAATTAAACAGTTTATGGATATAATCCATAATTATAAAGATTTATTCTTTGAGGAAGTATATACTCATAAACCTTTCATAATGGTTTGTACTGAAAATGAGAATTATCCTAAGCATATCCCCCTGGAGTGTCGTAACCAAGGGTGTAGCAAGGCCTGTTTCTGTGCCCCAGTTCCCGTTCGAGTCTAGCTCAAAACGGTGTTTTTGGGTTTTACCCCTTGGTACATCTGTGCCAGAGCTTCCTCTACCAGCTCGTATCCACACAGGGATGTATTTCTCGGAAAACTCACAAAATCTCTATAATATAAAAATTCTAGGAATTTTTTCTCTACTAATCCTCAAAGTCTATCTTAGGGCTATTTGTTCTAGTTAGAGTTCAACTATATCTAGCTTCCACAGTTATTGTTAAACTTCCTTTGATACCAACTGTAATGCCCTGACCCCAGTTACCTAGAGTATGTGCATTATTTTAATACATTGGCATGATTACAAGGAATCAAGTCCTGAAGGACCGATCGGTTTAGCAGTCTTGGAAAATAGATTACATACATTAACATTACATAACAATTTCAAACATAAAACACTGCATAAATATTTCTTTGAGAATGCCATTATTCCCTTTAGTTTAACCCTGCATATCAATCATAATACACTTCTTGTAATCCTGGGAAAAATAAAACATAGAAAGGGATGAGCTCAAATGCTCAGTAAGGGTAAGAAATACTGCGGAAAATGAAAAAAATATTAATCATGGTAAAAAATTGAAACCACATGCCTTTACTAATAATAAACATGAATAATTTTATTGAAATAATATGAGTTGAGTAAATAATGCCATAATAAAACATAATCATGGGTATTCTACTAGTCAAGTAACCACATGAACCATCAATATTATTTCCATAATGAGGGAATCTATAATGCCAGACATTCTAAAACATTTCTTCAAGGCCTCGGCTAAGAAGTCTAAAAATGATTAAGGCCTCGGCCAAAACCATATATCAAAATGGGAAACGGTCGCGGCCAATTCCACTTCTAGTTGTCTCATGAGACCTACCGATGAATTTTTTTTGAAGATACTTACATTTAAAAGTTCTCAAATATACTCCAGTGTTTTTCTGAAAACATTATGTAAGCTTTTGAAAACAAAATAACTAATTATGAAACTACTCAACTAATTACAGGCCATGATGGGTCAACACCCAATCCCTTCCTGTCTATCACACTCGAGAGTCGGGTTTTCTGAAAACATTTTTAAGCTTGCGTTAAATACGTATACATTTGCACTGGATTTTTGAATTTTTGAGAGAAATATCTCTTTTTCATGAAAACATTTAAAAGTCACACAATTTGGAAAATAAGTCATTTAAAAAAAAATTTAATCAAAGTGTACCATACCACTTTGAAACTTTTGAAAGGAATTAACCTTTTAAAAACATTCTTTTCCTTATAAATAAATCCTTAAAATCATTTTGAAAACATGGACATTAATTAAAAATATTTAGAAAGAAAAATCTATAAAACATTTGAAAATATGATCATGATAAAGATTACCTTTAAAAATCCTTAAAATCTCCATTTTGAAATCATTTTTATGAAAAATGGACATGGATGATAAAAATTTCTCAGTAAATACTTACACAAAAACGACCTCGGGTAATAATGAGATTGAGTAATTAACCCATACCAATTTGGTAACTTAGGAATCATAAAACACATGAAATAGGTATCATAAAATGTAAATACACATAAATTAAAGTGTATTACACAGATAATACAATTATGGGCAGTACATACACCACACAAAAGGTAATAGTGGCAATATTTCATGAATCTCATGAGAATAAAGAGTGAGATGAAAACCCCTTACCTTGTACTTTTCCTTTGTCGAGGGTAGGGTAATATCATGTATAATGGTTAAATTATTGTTATTAAATTATAAAATAATAATATACATTAAGAAGATATCATATATGATCTTTTAACATTTCGTTGTTAATAATATCTTAGTATTATTGTCGTTTCGGGTGTTAACTTACTCGTTTTATTTTATAGGTTTTGTTACATAAGCCATGTTTGTTATGGATAGGTTGTATCTTATACAAATACAGAATGATATCAAGTCCATAAAAATTATTTTTAATAATAAAATGATAATTATACTTGAATGGATATGATGAGGAATGAATCTCATCTCGTTTGTGGAGACGGCAGTTCGTACGTACGCATGAACGCTACATCCATTTCATTTTTCATTTTAAAATGAATCAAAACCAAATAATACATAGGTATATTATTATTCCAGTATAATATAATATATTATATATGTTACTTAATTTCATTAATACCATCCTTTATATGTTCCATGTATGGTATAAACGAGTCATATCACTTTGAGGGGGCGGTAGTCTGCACTTCCTCAAATGTAATTATCTGATATATATACAACATGAAACATATAATGGTATGACATAAAATGGAATTAAATAAGTTTATATATAAAATAAATAAAATAAATAACATTAATTTCATATTTAATTATATTTTCATCATAATGGCAACCATGATAGGTGGTAGGAGATAATTGAACAATCATCGTTTCGTGAGGCGTTTGGTTGTCATCCACAGAAAAATTATGTTATTCACCCATTATATGGAGGAGTGTGTAAGTGTAGTCATAATAATTCTCATAATAATATCTTAGTATATATAGGATACTTATGATGTTACAAAATAAAAGAATAATAGGAGTTTATGTGTTGCAGAAGTAAAATAAAAGAAAAGAAGCTAAGAGAAATCGTTACCTTTGATTTGGGTAACTCTCTTTGGTTTGAACAAAGAAGAAGACTTGAAGTGCCTTCTGACTAAAGTGAAACTTCTAAGAGTAGGATAGGGATGTATTCAGCTTAATTGGTCATAGTATTGTCGAGCCAAAAGGCTTTAAAGGTGTGAATAATTGGTTAGAAGTAGTGTCCTTTTATAAGGGGGAGGAGGGGCTCTTTAGGAAAAACATAAAGTATTAATTTATAATAAATTCATATTCGGTTTATAATGGCTCCAAAGAGGATTATTCAAAGCATAAGGTGGGTATGGGTAGAAATAATTTCATCAAATATATTTTAAATAGGTTTGGGTCATTATATTAACCTTATCTTTTAGTTTTAACTCTTGGTTAATTAGTTTGACACTTACCTTGTCACTTTGTATTTTTATATTATATAGTTAATAAACATACTATATACCTTTAAGAGACCCCAAAGTGGTCCATTATTGATACACCTATCATGATACAAGTCCTTTGGTAGAACTGTATATTTTTAAGAATTTAATATCAATTAATAATATAATATTTGTTTTAAAAACTCTTTTATGTCAATTTTGACACTATTTGGTATTTTGTTTTTGTGAAAGTCATCACAACTTTATTACTTAGAAAAGGATACATTGAATCAGCCCTAACATGTCATAGTCACCTAGAAAATTCGTGGATGTCATAAAAACATTGAAATTATATTTATTTAAATATGTATATTACAATTTATTTGATTCGTTCATTAATAAGGTAATTACTACATCATCATTGTGTCATAAATAAATTTCATTATTTATTGTCTAAAAAATATAATTAAAATACCATTATGTATTAAATGTTTTTATCTTTCTAATGAATATTTATAATCGAATTTATCATATGTATAACCCTATATTAAAAATGTTTTAGTTATTAAACACAGATTTTAACTCTTTTAACTCTTCTTTGAATTAAATATGAATAAATGTCCTAATCTAATCCAAGTTGATCTAAAGGTTAATTTTTATTCCTAAGGTTTTTTTATAGAATTAAACTTATCCAATACAATTATGACATGTGTTAGGGTAATAATAATATCATTTTTACCCTTAATTACCCTATTTCATTTTTGTCGTGGTAAATAAAAGTAAAAAGTTACTATTCAGCAAAAAATATTTTTATCTTATTGAACCTAATTTTACTCCTTGATATTAACTTTGTGTCCCGGATTTTCGAAATTTTACTCACAGAAGCGTTAAAATTAAGTTTATGTGAATTTACAAATTCTCCTAGGAGGTGGGTAAAAGACGGTGAAAAGTTAAATAAAATATTTATATATCTAAAGTTATTATAAACTGACTCCAATAAATTACATTGAATTTATATAAGTGTTATGTATCTATTTTGACCTAATATAAATTTAAATAATATAAATAATTATTTAAATAAAAATACGGTTTTAAACAGTAACCCAGTGTTTTTCAGTATTCATCAAAAATTGAAAGTTTTCAGAAAAAATTACAAAATATTTCCCTAAGATAATTTTGATATTCAGAATTAAATAATGATGTCTATTTTACCATATTCAAAACATAGAAGTTTAATTTATTAATTTAAAATTAATTCCTGCTGTTAAAACTAAAAGCGTGTTTTTAAGAAACACTAACTATAAAAAGATTGACACTTGTTTATGTCCGGTTTAAATGTGAAATTATTTACAATGACCAACATTGGATTAAATGGTAAAAATATATTCTAAATATAATTTAAAACCACTCAAATTCATAATTTATCACTTTTAATTATTTCGATTAAAAAAGTTGTTTTTAATTAAAATTTAGTAATTTTCACTATTCATCAAAAAATGAAAGTTATCCGAAAAGTATGAAAATTTCACCCAAAGCTAATTTCAATTTTATGAATCCAAAAATGAAGTCCATTTTGAGAGATAAAATTTATAAAATTTCAAAAAGTGGGTATTACTATTCATAACGGTTACTTTGATTAGTCGTGGTGTGTGTTAGAACTCGAAGTTGCTTACAACACACGCTACTATATTATTCAAAGAGAAGCGTACCATGGAAGCTTGGGGTATTATAGCCTCCCTGAGGTTCAATCCCACCATACATTGGTTCCGACCATTTCACGTCTTCCCATCAACCTGAACTATGTGGACTTTGATCCTTTCCATGGAAAGGTATGTTGGAATCCTTCTTTACGTTCAAGCCCACCATCCATTGTTTCCAACAATTTCACATCGATCCGCCAACCTGAACTACATGGAATTTGATCCTTGCCATAGAAAGGTATATAGGAATCTCCTTTAGGTTTATTCCCACCATCCATTGGTTCCAACCTTTACACATTGGTCCACTATATTGAACTATGTGAACATTGATCCTTGCTAAGGAAAGGAACATAGGAAGCATCCCAAAGATTCAAGTCCACCATCCATTGGTTCCAACCTCCTTCACATCAGTTCCCATACCTTTTGGAACTACGTGGTCCTTGATCCTTGACAAGGCATGCTACGTAGGATGCCTTTCCGAGGTTCAATCCCACCATCCATTGGTTCTGACCATTTCACGTCGGTCCACCATCCTGAACTACGTCGAATACGATTCCTTCCAAGGCAAGGTATGTAGGAAGCCTCCCTATTGTTCAATCCCACCATACATTGGTTCTGACCCCCTTAACATTGGTTCCGACACTTTTCTGAACTATGTGGTCTATGATCCTTGCCAAGGCAAGGTACGTAGGAAGCCTCCATGAGTTTTAAGCCCACCTTCCATTGGTTCAACCATTTCATGTTGGTCCACCAACCAGAACTATGTTGACATTGATCCTTGCCAAGGAGAAGTACATAGAAATCCTCCCTGAGGTTCATTCCCACCACCCATTGGTTCTGACCAATTCACATTGGTCTACCATTATGAACTATGTGGACTTTGTTCCTTACCAAGGAAAGGTATATAGAAAGACTCCATGAGGTTCAAGATAACCTCCATTGTTCTCGACCATATTCATGTCAGTTCATCAAACATCCTCCTTCTAAACTAAGTGGTCTTCGATCCTTGCCAAGGCATAGTACGTAGGAAGCCTCTCTAAGGTTCAAGTCCATCAACCGTTGGTTTGACCCCCTTCACGTCAAACCAACTTTGTCCTGCATGATGTTAAACTACATGAACCCTTTTCCTCATGTAGGATGTTAAACTGCATACACCATACTGAACTATGTGGTCTTTGATCCTTGCTAAGGCAAGGTACTTTTGAAGCCTCAATGAGGTTCGTCCCCATCTAGAGGTATGGCGTTGTGACCCCATCCAGTGGTAAGCCATTGTGACCCCATCCAGTGGTAAGCCATTTTGACCGTATACAGCAGTAAGCCATTGTGATCCCATCCAGGGGTAAGCTGTTGTCAATCTCATCCAGCCATAAGCCATTGTGACCCCATCCAGTGGTGAACCATTGTTAACCCTATCCAGCAGTAGGCTGTTGTGACCACATCCAGTGGTGATCCATTGTCAACCCCATCTAGCGGTAAGTCATTGTCACCCCAAACCCAATGGTAATATGCTGGAATTCCCTATGTTGGGGCCCATATCACTGGTCTGTCCCAGTGGCATAAGACCATCCTCAGTCTTCTAACCACATATAAGCACCATTTTATCATTAGGTCTATATCCTGTACATGCACCACGATTCTATACCACCGTCATGAACTACGTTGAATTTGATTCTCTACCACGAATATACGTAGAGGGTCTCTTCGAGGCTCAATTCCAGTGTCATCATCATCCTCACATCTAATCCATATCATTCACCACTCCACGTAATCATATATTTTTAATCAATATTCTTACCCAGCCCGCCACATCCAGATGGGATCATGCCACCTCATTCCCCCTTCCCTTTAGCAACAATCAAGTAGTTAACCACATTTTAGCACCAACATCAGTGTTCCCTTTAGGGGTTGCACCCATCTAATCCACTCTAGTCAGTCTTCTAATCAGTCTGATCTGTCTTCACTAGACATTAAACCCATGAAATATCCTATGTTAAACATAAAAGTTGAGGGAAAACTCAGATACATTCCTATGGTATATAACTCCCTGCATTTGATTTGGGATGCCTCGGGCTTCTGCACCCTCGAGATGCACTATAAAAAGGTGAATAAACCCAGATTCCTCTGTGTTCTAGCATCCAGACATTCTAGTGATTTCTAAAATGACTACTCCCCAGACATAAGGTTGCTTCCTTGACCGAACCATTTCAAATGTCCCAACAGAAATAGTTTAATTAACCAGCTTCAATGAAGAAATGGAACTGGGAAGAGTTTCATGTACAATTTCTTAGTCTATAAGGGAGACTCAGAATAAGTGATGATTTCTGAGGAGGAATCCAAAGAAGGAGGAATCGAAATCCCATCATCTTATTTTGATCATGGAGAAAACAACCATGGATAAGCGATAGATGTCACATGCCTTTGGAAAAAGGAAATGCGGGGAAATAGCCAATGCGTCCTCCAAAGACAGATGCACGCGCCCTATAGAAAGCATCAGAAATAGAAATGGTGAACCTAATGTGAAGGGATTCTCCTCAATGTGGATATTAGTAGCATTCTTGGAATCTGTAGATCAGTGTGTCACCAGATCCAGTTATCCGGCGCCCGATCCTACAAAGCAAATATTAGGCATAGCATGAAATTCAAAAGTAGTTGGGGCAGTCCAAACATTGGACATCCCAATATATGACGTTGTCAACATGGATCTATCTTACCAGCCATGGAAGATGGAATGGTGTTCGGTCACTGATCACCAATTCTTTTCCTTTCAACACTAATGGGTTAATACCATGGAATTTTAGAAACCAACTGCTACAGGAATTCCATCACCACCCATCCACCGTCGTAGGGGTAGAGTCAATGCCAACACGGTAGTCTCGTGTGGCTCCACCGCTTTTGAGACAATCTCCACATCTATAATTCTTGGGCACCCACATAATATCACCCCGTATAAATTAATTTAGCAGAGGGTGATCAACTACCTCGTACGTCGATACAAGGAAGAGAGGATTATCCAAACTCAGGATATGGCTCTCCAGGATCTAGAGGCATCTATTCGTCATCACCACTACCACCCCCAAGGGATATGCAGGGATCCAATGCTCCCCACTATAACATACAATCATTTTGAGAGCCTCTCTCCAAAACGCCTCAATGAATATCTCCCCTATGCTGACGAGGTGGGGGTGTTTGGTCAATCCCGATCGGGCTCACATTTATAGACCCCCCAAGGAGGGATCCCACTAGGCCGCGCCAAATCCACCATCTGGTCCCATGAGTTGTGGAGCAGGTAAGCCATGTGCCTGCACCACTGGCCCCAGTTTTGTTGACCCGACGCCAGGGTCGGGTACAGACCGAGGAGGATGCTCACTAAGGGGCATCAACATCAACAACTGTTGTGGATTGGGCCACCATTGATATATATCATCAACCCCTTATTTATGATGAGTAGGGGGACTTTTATATATAGCCCGGATCGAGGCCCAACTAACCCACTAGCAAGCTAAGTTGACTGTCTTGGTCTCCAGCGTAGGGAGCACCCACCACGGACCAATCCGCGGTAGCAACACCCAGTGCAGAGTTCCTCCCAGCACCGCTACCTTGAAGGATGTGGGTCCCCCTACTTCCAAGCTCATCAAATAGGTCCATCACATGTGGCCTTTAATCTGAACGATGGTCCTCCTCATAGCTGCAACACTCAGTATGGGAGTATCTCTCATGCTCAATACATTGGGTATAGATTTTTTCCTACGGCTGAAGTTCGCCGACGTGGGGATGTTACACGTTCAATAAGTCTTCAGCATGGGGGCCCTCCCATGGTTCTTATAGAAGCTTGCGAAGGTCTTCATTTTCATAGGAATCAATGGAGAGAAGGCCAGTGTAGACACCGAAAAAAGGTCTGTAACTCCTAGAGGAAATTTCGAATTGACGAAGAGAAGTCATATTCGGACTCAGAGGCCCGGTCTGGATGCCCTGGGAGTGGTGTGCAAATAACTGGGTGATGTGCGGAGAAAAAATGTCCCGCGAGAAAGGTAACCTGGGATTCGCACAATGTCCTGGCACTGGCACGAAATAATTTCGCACCCACATCCCGTGCGGTTGATATTTCGTGCCGCTATCTCCGTCGTGAAAATTTTCCATGCAACCCTGGATTTCGTGCCATTGTGTTCCTATAAATAGAATGCGACCCCTTCGATTTGAGGTGTAGGAATTTGAACCGGCTCCCGTGTGCCCAATTGCGCACACAATATGGTCTTGAGTTATGGTTATTTTCCATTCCAAGTCTCCTCGGGATTATCCTTTGCACGAGATCCCCATGGATTAGACTAATCTCCAACACCTTCGGGGTCTGCCCCTCAAGCACAATTCCTTCTTTTGCGCGCAGGTCGGCCAAGTTGCGTGCAATCCTTCTTTTGTGTACACACCCCTTCCATTGGGTGCAATTCCTTATTTTGCGCCCAATTACCTCCTTTGGGCGCCAACCTGGCGGTTTTCGCGTGCACCCCTGAATTGCGCGTTGGCCCGGTGTTTTCCACACAGTAGACTTAATTGTGTGCATGGATTCCCTATTGCGTGCAGACCGTCCTTATTGCGCCCTTATGTGCACCCACCATCAATCTAGGGATTACCATGATTTGAGATACTCCTCCGTACACCACGTAACACCTTGAGTTTATATATTCCTCTTGGTTCATTTCCTGTGTCGTGAGTTGAGATTCTTAACATCAATTCCCCTGAGTAGAATGCCATATCATTCAGCAATAGGATGCCTCTTATTCCATATAATAGATGCCTTGTGCGCCAAGCATAAGATGCCAATAGTCCTATCTACATGACTATAAACTATAGTAATACCTATGTTCCAAACATAGGATGCCACTTGTTCCAAATAAGAGATGCCTTATGCTCCAAGAATGAAATGCCATAGTCTTATCTACGTGAATATAAATTGTAGTAAACCCTGTGTTCCAAACATAGGATGCCTCTTGTTCCAAATAAGAGATATCTTATGCTCCAAGCATAAGATTCCTAATGCCATGATTACAGTGGCATAGTTTCAAGAAAGTTGGAATTTTTTCAAATATTCCATCACTCCACCTCATGCTTTGTGTGTCCTTCATTCGGGTCCTCATCCACCTCTGTGTCTGAAGGGACCACCTAACAGTATGCATGCTTGACCTGTGTTCCGCCTACTGTAAGAATACGGATGATAGACCTTTGGTCCAGATGTTGTAACAATATGGATGATTGAACCATGGTCCACCTGCTGTCCTGGGCCAACGCCCCGGAAGACATTGGACAACACTTTGAGTCAGGTCCTATGTTTCGAACAAGGTCAGCAGTCGACCCCTCATTTGTTTTTCCCCATTCTAGGCTAACGTGATAGGATGTTATGTTGCGAACATGGTCAGAAGTTATCCTCTATCGACATGCTGCTCTCACTGCATTCCGAAAGTTGGGCATGTGATTCACACTTTTCATACCCCTTTGTTCGGGCCAATTCCAACACACTTGGCATTATCCCTCTTGTTCTCTAGTGGATAGGTGATTACCGCGACCCACTAGTGAGTTGGGATGCCCTCATGGCCATACATGAGGAAGAAATTATGGGCTCCTTCCATGCGTCATCCCCATCCATCGTTTCCACTCCTTAATGGAACCTGGGCAGCTTCCATGCGTAAGCCCCATCCACCATAGCCACGCTAACGTGGACCCCTCGATGGTTCGCCCTACGGCCCCCCTTATCTACGGCCATTCCGATGCCTTCCCTCCCACAAGGGGAAGAAGGAATTGGGAATGTAAGCCCTAGGGGTGTGGAGTGAACCCACCTCGTCCATGCTGCAAGACATTAAACTGCTAAGCACCACGTCTTTAACACATGACGTTAAACTGTGGTCCAACCCCATGCCGCGCATGCAAGGTCCCCCCATCTCGGAAATTATTTATGCCCACTCATCTTCAAGGGAATGGATTCTTCCTAACATGGAATACGATCCTCCTTGTTGGTGTGGCGTTTGTCCATGGGGGAAGGGCTTCCTCAGAGCGTAAGCCCCTAGCATATCTTGTGGAAGGTTCCACCCATGCACCTCCGTACTTCCCCACTTCCAAGGCCAGTAGAGTCTCTTTCCCATTGCACTTTGTCACACCACAGGCCTCCATCCTGGAGTAATCCCCAACACCAAGGGCCGCTAACCACGCATAATCCCCCGTTTCCTCTTTGGTCCACTCAACGCGTAATCCCCTTTCCACTTCTCACAGACGCACCCTTCGCGACGTGATCGTCTGGTCCCTGCTGCCTCTTGTTTCTCACACCAAGCATGACTCATGTGGGCTTAGAGGGTGCATCGACCATGACATCCTCCATTGGGCCACCCAAGAGCATAAGCCCCATCCCAGCGAACTACGTGGACTTTGATCCGTGCTAACACATGGTACATAAGAAGCCTCCACAAGGTTCAAGCCGACCACACGGTCGTTCCGACTTCTTCACGTCAGTTCTCTAACACTTTGGGCCACCTCAGAGCATAAACCTAAAATTCCCTTGTCCCGCATGACATTAATCTGTATTCTCTTTTCCCACATCACCATAAACTGTATGCCCTTGTCCTGCATGACGTTAAATTGAATGCCCTTGTCCGGCATGTCGTTAAACTGTATTCCGTCGTCCCGCATGACGTTAAACTGTATGCCTTGAACTACGTGGAATTTGATCCGTGGTAACACATGGTACGTAGGAAGCCTCAATGAGGTTCAAGCCCATTACCCAGTTGTTCCGACCCCTTCGCATCAGTTCACCAGCACCATTATGGGCCGCCTCATAGCGTAAGCCCCGTATTCCCCATCATGTTCCGCCTCAGAGTGTAATCTGCATGCCTCACGCCCACGTCTCATCCTAAACTCTCCCTCAACACCACTTTCCTTGGGAAGCTCATTCTCCAGCCCGGAGGTTTTATTTCCTCCAGGCTCCAATACACTCATTCATTCTCACTGGTCGCCTCTCTATGAGTCCCACCGTATCACCAAACTATGCGGACATTGATTCCCTGCCCTGGGGATATGTAGGAAGCCTCCATGAAGTTTAAGCTCATCACTCCATCACCCAACCTGATCCTTACCCGGGCCACCACATCCCGTTGAGATCATGTTATATCATTCCTCTCCATAGTATCTGGGAAGCCAACCATGTTCTTTCCCCAACATCGGTGTTCCCCTAGGGGGTCCTTCAGTCCGATCCATCTCTGCAAGACATTAAACTCACGAAATACCCCGTGTTAAAAATGGGAAGCTAAGGAAATCCTCAGATGGTACACAACTCCCTGCGTTCGATGTGGGATGCCTCGGGCTTCTGCGCCCTTCAGAATCCCTGTGATAAGGGACAGAAGAAAGACATGCTGATCCCCAGCATCATGATATGCCAATGACACCCCAACGTGACCATTCTCCCCAACGAAGGTTGCTGCCCCGACAAGACCCCTTGGAGCATCGCGACGGAAGCAGCGTAATTAACTGGCGTCCATGCAGATATGGCACCGGGAACAGGATTCACGAACTCGTCTTAAATCTATGAGGGATACCCAGACTAGGTGACGAGCTCCGAGGAGGAATCCACAGAAGGAAGAACTGACATCCCATCATCCTGGTTTTGATCAGGGAGTAGACATCCCTGAACAAGGGACGGATGTCGCCCGCCTTTGGAAAGCGGGAATGTGGGACAACAAGCCACGCGTCCTCCCACACGTGACGGACAAGCGTGCACACGCCCTGGCATAAAATGGTCGGAAAAAGAAAATGGTGAACCTGACGTGAAGCTCTTCTCTTTAATACGGATACAGATAGCATTTGGGGTGTCAGATGATTAGCATGTCACCAGGTCTGGGTACCTATCACCGGGATGTGAAACCTGCCAGGGGTTGAGGTAGTCAGGATGTTGATCACTCTATTCTGCGACGTCCTCAGTGTAGATCTCTCCTGCCAACAACAGAATACGGAATGACAACAGGATATTGGTTGTGGATTTCTTTTCCTGTTAGTACTAATGGGTTTATCTCCCTGCTTCTAGGAATCATATCACTGCATCTGAAGCTCGATCTCCACCTACCCACCAGTGCAGGGATAGGGGCAGTACCGACGCGGCTACCCTGCGCTGTCCCGCCTTTTCCACAATCACTTCAGCTCCGATTGTTACGACTTTTGGGTGCTCACGCCCCCTCTCCCCGTCGAAAATCATCCAACGAAGGGTGATCAACGACCTGGTTCGTAGGTACGATGAGGAAGGGATCACCCCCACTAGGGGAATGGACCATTTGGATGTAGAGGCGGCTACACCTCACCATCGTCACCACCCCCGAGGGCCGCGCAGGGAGCCTCCGCTCCACACTACGATGTTCAACCACTTCGGGAGCCTATCCTCGGAGCACCTTGACACGTCCCTCCCCTACGCCAATGAGGTGGGGGATGTCCAGGTCTGCCCGATCGGAGACCCATCCCAGGGGTTAATGGCAAGAGCCCCCACTAAGATACGTCGACACCGCTGCCCAACTCCCCGGGCCGAGGAGCAGGAAATCATCATGCCTGCACCATTGGCTCCAACCCATCTGACCCGGTGCTAGTGTCAGGTGCGAGCAGAAGAGAATGCCCGTCCCAGGGCACCAATTTCAGCAACCACTATGGCCCGAGCCACTACTGACACCTGTTACCAGACACGCGCATACATTGAGTAGGGGCAGTCACATGCCTGAAAGGGATCGAGGCCCCGACCGCCCTGCAGGTAGGTTGGTTCGACTCTCCCAGTCGCGGGCACGGCCAATGGCCACTACGGACCAATCTGCTGTAGTGCCACCCACCATGAAAGCTAATTCCATGCCACTGATCTGGAACGCCGAAGGCTTCTCTGCGATAGCTACGCTCCGAGTATGACTCTTTCCAGCGCCTACTACACTGGGTATGAGGTCACTCCCCCTACCGCTGGCTACGAGAATGGAGCCGTTGCATATCTGGTCGCTCACTCACATGGAGGTCATCCCCATGTCCCTTTCGACACCTGTCCTGGTGCTTCTCACACCCCGGCCTTCAATACCCTCTACCCCTGCACTATTGCGGCCATGGGACTCCTTGATGGAAATCATCCATACCCTAAGGAGCCAACCAGGGTCATGAAGGCAGGGCGTCGTCGCCATAAGAAGAATGCCAGGGGAGTCCGGACGGAAATTAGACCAGTCCGTTTCTCGGACTCTGAGGTCGAGTACGACTCGACGATGGAACCTTCCCCCCAACCCTATGAGTCGAGGGCATGGATTGGGATGCGGCACATCAGTCCCGTACTCCCCAAATGCGAGATATGTATGATTCCCTCCTCCCTCCGAAGGTATATCCAGGAGGACGAGGACTTGGCGTACCCCCTGGGGTCAGAACCACAGTTACCACTGGCCTCCCCGAAAAAACCTTCCACCTTAGTCAGGGAGGGTGGGGAACTTTTCTGGGGACCGAAGGAAGAGTCGCAACATGACACACCCTCGGCGACCACTGATACTGTGATAAGAGGCCTGTTTTCCATCCCATCATATCATGAAGTGACATCCAGGGCCCTGAAACCCTTGGAGGAGTACTCAAGGATCGGTGGACAATCAACATGTTCGCCGTATTCCCCACCGGCCAGCCCACCAGCCATGCGGCCTGCCTCGGTGCCATTGCCAGCCCCCGGACATTATCGGTTGATGAGTAGGGGCAGCAAGGGCTGGATCCTGAACCAGAGTTGTAGAGCTTCTGGACCATCCTCGTAGCGGGCCACTTCCCCGAGAATTTTCAGCCGGTCGTAGGATCGGATTTTGATATGCCAGAGTCACTCACCCTGGGAGAGTTTGAATGTTTCTTCCAGACACTTCGGGTGACTCACTCCCGTCTTCACCATCAGCTAGCCCCTTATCCCGGGAGTCAAGCAAATCTCGAGGATATCAATGTGTAGTGTGATCAGGTCGACCTGGCTGCGCTCCCCACAGTTCAGCACCCAGAGTCACTTGGCCAACATGGGGCCTTACAGAAACAATGCATCCAAAGTTTTCAAGTACTCCTCAAGGTTATCGAGGAAGACACCCCCCACGCACACGTCCGCCGATGGGGGTAGTACGCTTCCCTTATTTTTTGTGTGATCCGCCGCCAGCCCGACTCACTGGACGACCATAAGGGAACGACGCCAAGTGTAGTGGCCGTCAACATGGCTGACCATTCAGATGAGGGAAACAGTGTGGATCTCCTCTATTGGGACTCTCCCCCAGAGGAAAATCCACTACTGGACCCATCTGGGATGATTACTCACCAACAGAGGAACCTCCTAGGTCTCCCTGCACCCACTGATGCATTAGCACTGAGTGGAAACATCGTCAAGGGTAAAGAGCATGTCGGGGCGGTCAAGATCGCCGACCCATCTGGGTCGGTACAGAAGGAAGAGGAAGACCCCTATAATTCCATGCTACACCAATAGATTACTGAGAAAAAGAGGCTGGTTAATGAGCTCTTGGCCGAACGCATTGTAGAGTGGCTGCCAAACTACGGTAACCCTAGGCCAGGACAGCAGGGGCAGGAGCACCTACCCCTTGACGAGATTCCCCTATGCAACCGCGACCATGATTCATTTTCTGATAGGGGAGAGGTTGGAGACTATGGATAGAGGGCGTGATACATCTCTCCGAACCCTCCCGAGCGGTAGGATCACCTGGGGGTCCCTGCTCAGTTTCCTCCCGCAGCCCCAAGAGTCGCTCCGCCAGCCGCCCCGCGAGCTACTGAGCTTGACTACCAGATTGAAGAGCCTGAAAATGCACTTGTAGATAGAGATCCCTGTCAGGACAGGAATCTGCGTTCGGACGATCTAATAGAATTACTCATCGCCCGCTTAGGGGCCCTGGAAACTCAGTAGGTGGCAATTCCACCAGATGGCAAGCCATACCCAGCGTGGGTGGATGACATGCCTGCCCCACCTGGATTTGGGAACCCCACTTTCACCACCTTTAACAGGACCGGAGACCCACCACAACACCTGGCCCACTACAACTCAAGTTGCGTGCCTCTGTTAGGGACTCAGGCGTAGTAGGAGGCTACCAATATTTGTTTCTTCGTTCAAACACTGGAAGGACCAGCATTTGTCTGGTACAACCAACTATTTGTCGTATCTTTGACTAGCTGGGAGGACCTTCACTGGAAATTCCTCTACCAGTTCAGTTCCATAACATGGAAGACGAACATCGCAGACATCTTCAGGTGACAATAGAAGCCCGATGAGCGGGTCACGGACTTCGTCGCCCGGTGGAAGGGGATCACGTACTCCTTTGACATGACACTAAATCATGAGAAATTACTAACAATGTGTGTAGGGAACTTCAAGGTAGAGGCGGTTCCTTCTCTGATCACTCAAGATTAGCCCGGAGGGTTCCGGGGCTTCTCAGACAAGGCTCAGCGCCTCAAAGAAGCCCTGCAACAGGCCAGTCATGCACGCCCATAGCCTCCTGTAATCCCTGCAAAGAGAGCTGCCAGAGCCGATCCCACAGCTGTGGCCCAGATAGAGGCCCCCAGATAGCTAGGGTTTCTACCAGTAAGGCCAGCTCTGCAGCCCCATAGGGTCCACCCCCACAGGTACAGCCTCTGGCCCAGAAGTGACCGCCTCAAAATCGGCAGGCGCCTCCGCATAATGCACCGCCACCACCTAGGCGAGATAATCAGGCTCTGCCTCCTCGACATGCTCCTATGGTCCTTGGTCATGGTCATCCTACAAGATCCCCCTTTCTAGATAGAAGGAATCTGACTTACTCGTTTGACGAGGCCCAGGTCCCCAGTTATTTCCATAGCGCCTTGGAGCAGAGGATCGTGCGGCTGCCTGAGTGCCGGAAGCCTGAAGAGGCACGTCTCACTGATCACCCTAACTACATCCCTTATCAACGGACCCTGGGGTACACCATCCAGTGATCCTATGTGTTCAAGGACTGGCTCCAAGACCAGATTGACAACAACATAGTCAGGTTGGGCCCAGCCCCAGTGCAAGTGGCGAGTGTCTTCGTGAGATCAGGTGGCAGCAGTGGCAACAAGGATGAGTGGCAACAGGCTTCCGATAGTGGGTCCCGGAAGTATAATGACTGTATGTCCCACAGGACGGTCTCCCATGCCCGTGGAATCATCTGTGCCTGCCTGAGTCAACCAAAGCCCTCAGAATCTGCGAGCACCGCTTTGGCATCGTCGTCCCAATGTACCTCTTCCTAGAAGAGCAAGAAGCGGCGTAAGAAGATAGAACGCGCCATGCTAATGTCGTCATCATCCCACACGCTTGGCGATTTTATGTCCCTAGAGATGGGGATCCCTCTGAGACATCATCCCATAGTGGATGACTCCTCGATTGAAAGCCTGGGGTATGCTTCGGTTAACACCGTAGAGTTGGTAAATCCCATTTTGAATCCCGACAATGAGGAATGCCAGGTGGACCTTCCCAATGTCCCCAGCCGTCGCCAACGTTGGTGGAGTCGTGGATACGTGAATCGCTGGGGCACGGCAGTCATCACCTCCAGTCAGGCTGTGCACGCTACTGTGATCAGGCAGTAGGGCCAATACAGAGGTCAGCACACACGGCCCCCTCACTCGGTGTTGATAGGTTCTCCTCCACAACCGTTTGTGTTGCTGGATTAGGCGGGACCACCTCGGTCGTGCTGCAACCGGAAATGCCCGGCCACCGGCCAACTACAGCCTTCCGGTCCTAACACGGCAACCACCTTCCGAGCTTCGACCAGTGAACGGCCAGACCTGCCGAGTACCAGTCAGTCACTGGTCCCGCCGGTAGGGCCCGTCATGCCTCCAATCGCAGATCGGCCTCCTATAAGCAGAATCTCATGTTTGGATTGAAAGTATGATGTTCTGAATCACCTGGATAGAATTCCTGTAAGGCTTTCTATCATGGAGTCTCTTCGTATGTCGTATGAAATGAGTGAGGCGCTCACCGGGGCTCTAAGGATCCCCCTCCAGTTTGAGACGGAGGTGGCGGCCACATAGGTGATTGAGGACAATGAATGTCAGACGGTTATCTTGTTTTCAGGTGAAGATGAAGAACTTCCCATACAGGGGCACATTCGCCCACTGTACATCACCGGACAGTTCAATGGCGTGGAAGTATGTTGCTGTCTTGTTGAAACCGGTTTCGGGATTAACCTAATCCCAAATCAGACGTTTCGGAAGCTGGGCCTGTCTGAGGATGATCTAACTCCCTCCGACCTCAGGATCCAGGGGCATGACAGGACCGAGAAAACTCCACTCGGCAAGATTCTCTTGAAGACCCAGTTCAGCGGCCTAATTTCCAATACTGAATTCACGGTTGTCTCTCAAGAAACTGCCTATAACACATATATGGTCAGGCAGTGGCTCCACCTTCACGCAGCGGTCCCCTCATCGTATCACCAGTGCCTCAAATACTCCCTTAAGGGTCGATTGGACTCTCTCCAAGGAGATTTGTCTCTTTTTACCTCTTGTGAAGCCTGTTATCTGGACACTGACTACTACAAGAGCAAGGACAAGAAGATCCTGGCAACTGAGGTTGAGCCAGCAACTGTCACGAGTGATCCCTAGGCAGGTTTGGACGATGCATATATCTTCCCAATCCATCGATTGGATGCCACGACCCCCGACATGGGATAATGCTATTTTGTTTCGGGTACCAGAGGAAGGAATATTTCCGGGTCCAAGAGAAGGCGGGAAATCACCTCATACTCTTACATAAACTAGGCTCAGGTGATCCCCGAGCCCCCTACCCCTGTACGATATCGGGACGTTAGGCTCAGGTCCATGGCATTACGTCATATGTGTCTGTTTCGCTGGGCCGGAATTGTCCAGCTCAAGACAACGCGACACTACTGCTTTGATGTCATAAAGCGTGGCCTCTTGGGCCAAAGGACAGATGGGATTGGATCGATCGACTTTGTCGCCATGGTCTCTGCATTGCATGAATCTCCTAACATGACGACCTTTGTCGCCCAAGATGGCACCAGCTTCCCATCAGGGTCTGGCAGCCCCGAAACGGCTCCCCACGTGGATTATCCCACCACAAGCAGAGAGGAGGACATGGAATATGCTCCTCCTAACTTTGAGGAGGGCGTCCCCACCACGGTCGACGAGTTATTACAGGTGAACCTCGGTAGCAAGGTGGACCCGAGACCCACATTGGTTAGCTCCGCTATACCCCCCGAGAAATGGAAACAGTACGTAGACTACCTCAGATAGCACCGTGATGTGTTTGCCTGGAGTTATGAAGAGATGCTGGGACTAGATCCCCAGGTATTCGTTCACCTCCTTGACCTTCCATCAAACCATCACGGGTTCAAGCTGCCTCCCAGAAAGATGCACCCCTCTCACGGTTCCATGGTTGCGGCCAAAGTTGATAAGCTCATCAATTCCAACATCATTAAGTAAGTTCAGTACCACGGGTGTCTAGCCAACATTGTGCCAGTTAAGAAGAAGAACGGGCAGATCAGGGTCTGTATCAACTTCCGCGATCTCAATCGCCTCTGTCCGAAGGATGATTTTCCCCTTCCCATGACAGAGTTATTGATCAATTCCACGGCCGGGTTCCGAGCCCTCTTCTTCATGGATGGATACTCCGGGTACAACCAGATCTTGATGGCCCCTGAGGATGGAGAGTTAACTGCCTTCAGGGCCCCCCAGGGTACATTCTACTACCAGGTTATGCCTTTCGGCCTGAAGAATGTGGGTGCCACCTATCAACGGGCTATGCATCGCATATTAAAGCCGATTCTCAGGAAACTGGTGGAGTGCTACATGGACGACCTGGTGGTTAAATATGGTCAGTTCCAGGACCATCTCAAAGACATTCAGAAAGAGTTTGGCTTCCTCCGTTCTCTCCACTTGAATATGAACCCGTTGAAGTGTTCCATTGGGGTCACCTCCATATTGTTTCTTGGCATAGTTGTTAGATATCGAGGCATCGAGATCGAACCAGAGAAGATCAAGGCCATCAGTCAGATGCCTCCCTTGAATAATTTTCGGGAGCTGAGTGGCCTTCAAGGACACTTAGCCTATATAAAACGATTCCTTGCGAATCTGGCTGGCAAGTGTAAGACCTTTTCTCGGCTCAGGAAGAAAGGTGCCTCCTACTAATGGATCAAAGAGTGTCAGAACGCTTTTGAGGAAATCAAGCAGTATCTTCTCCAACCTCTAGTCTTGATACCACCTGTTTCCGGAAATCTGTTGGTCTTTACGTGACCGCCCTGGAGTGATCCCTCGGCACACTTCTCTCCCGGAAGAACAACTAGGGAACAAAGAATAGCCTCTACTACCTTAGTTGCATGATCCTCAACGCAGAAATTAGATATTCTCCCATCCAGAAGAGCTTCCTGGCGCTTGTATTTTCCGTGAAGAAATTGCGGCACTACTTGTAGAACAACGAGGTATAGCTGGTCTCTCGGGTAGACCTGTTAGAAAACATCCGGAACCGACCTATGTTGACCAGCCGATTGGCACACTGGGCGGTGATCCTCCAGCAGTTCAGCATCAAGTTCGTACCATAGAAGGCTATCAAAGGTCAAGCGATGGCAGACTTCTTAGCTTCCCACCCAACCTCCATGGACCAGCCCATGGATCTAGGCTTTCATGATGGGGAAATCCCCTCAGTCGATCACACCATCCCATGCTGGCAGATGCACTTTGACGGTGCCTCCCGAAGCCCCACCAGTAGAAGGATGAACGATCCTAGGCTCAACAGAGTGGTCCTAGGTATCATCTTCATCACCTCAGAGCAAGTCGTTCTGCCGTATTCATTCTTGTTGTCAGAAGGCTGCACCAAAAATGAGTAAGAGTATCATTCCCTCATCACTAGCCTCGATTTGGCTCTCGAGATGGATGTACCCCATCTGTATGTAAAAGGGGACTTCAAGCTAGTCATAAAACAGGTCAATGGTGACTATGCTGTCAGCAATCCAGAACTCGTGACATTTCTGGAGTGCACCCTCCATCTAATGGATATGGTCCCCTCCTGGCCAGAGGTCCTTCACATTCCCCAGTTGCAGAACCGTCAAGCAAATGCTTTGGCCAGCCTGACCGCATCACTTGTGGAGCCCGAACAGGATGACCTAATTATCCACGTCGCGCACTGGAGAGTCATTGCTCCTGTTTTTCTGGAGGGAGATCGTGGCCTGCGAGTGAACCATCTCACCGCTGGTGCCCCTACATCAGGATCCACAGGGCCTTCAGGTGTGGTAATTGAGAGTGTTCCTGACTGGAGGATGCCCTTGGTTGAATATCTCCAGCACGGAAATCATCCGTAAGACAGAGCCGAGAGAGAGAGAATCTGACGTCGTGCGCTGCAGTTCACCCTTCCGAGCGGTCCCGGCCTTGAGCAGATCCTTTACAGGTGTGGATTTGATGGTGTTATCCTCTGTTTCCTTCAATGTTTTGAGATCCAACAGGTCATGTAAGAAGTTCACGTTGGTTTCTATGGCTCCCACTAGGACAGGTCGAAGTTGTCCCACCAGATTCGGAGGCTGGGATACTTTTGGCCCTCCATGATCTATGACTCCATCGAGTATGCCAAGAGGTGTTATGCATGACAAGTTTATGCTAACATTGTGCATCGGCCACCGGAGCCTCTCCATACTACCAAGTATTCTTGTCCCTTTGCAGTCTGGGGGTTGGATGTCATAGGAACTTACCCGCCAGTGATAGCCCGCCAGTGTCGGTTCATCTTGACCGCTACGGATTTCTACTCCAAGTGGGCAGAGGCAATCCCGCTCAAGGAAGTAAATGCCTATTCTATCACTAACTTCATGATCTCCAATATCATCTATCGATTTGGAGTACCTCACGCTATCCTCATGGATAACGGAACCAACGTCCGAGCAGTCGAGCTGAAGAAATTGTACGCCAAGTACAACATTCTCTCTAACCACACCTCCCTCTATCATGCACAGGCAAATGGACTGATCGAGGCGTTCAACAAAAGCCTCTCTAACATTCTGCAAATATAGTTGGTCAGATCAAGAAATTTTGGCCGAAAAAGCTCCCCAACGCCCTCTGGGCTTATTGGGCGATGACTTGTAACTCCACTCAGGTGACTCCGTATTCCTTGGTATACGGAGCTGAGGCCATCCTGCCCATCGATATCCAGTTTCCCTCATTGCGCACGGTGGTCTACGACCAGCAAACGCCGGATAGAGTTTCTGAAATCTGTCTAGCCGAATTGGAAGCGATGGATGAAAGTAGGCTTCATTCGTTATATAACATGTAAAGGAATGAGAGTAAGATGTATCGAGCTTTCAATAAGAAGGTCCACCTCCGCTCCTTCCTGGAAGGTGACATGGTGCTGGCACTCCGAGCGCCAATGATTCCCGGAAGGAAACCACCCAAGTTGGAGCCCAAATGGGAGGGGCCATTCATTTTCCATAAGGTCTATCCCAATGGAGTGTATTCCCTAGTGACTACAGATGGCGTGCGTGTTACTCCTACCACCAATGTTAGGTTCCTCAAACGGTATTTTGCCTGATTCTGGGGTCTGAGTTCTATGACCTTAAAACTAAGATCCTTACACAGTCCAGCATGACCTTAAACTACATTTCTCCCTACATCTGGGCTCCTTGGTCTGAGTTCTAAGACCTTAAAACTAAGATCCTTACACGGTCCAACACGACCTTAAACTACATTTCTCCCTACATCTGGGCTCCTTGGTCCGAGTTCTAAGACCATAAAACTATGAACCTTACTCGGTCCAGCATGACCTTAAACTACATTTCGCCCTACATCTGGGCTCCTTGGTCTGATTTCTAAGACCTTAAAACTAAGATCCTTATGCGGTCCAGCATGACCTCAAACTACATTTCGCCCTACATCTGGGATCCTTGGTCCGAGTTATAAGACCTTAAAACTAAGATCCTTACACAGTCCATCATGACCTTAAACTACATTTCACCCTACATCTTGGCTCCTTGGTCCAAGTTCTAAGACCTAAAACTAAGATCCTTACCCAATCCCACACGAAGTTAAATTGTATTTCGTCCTACATGACGTTAAACTGTGATTATATAACTACGTGTGTCTTTGATTCCCATCTTCATGGGATACATAGGACCGCATGAACACTTAGATTTTAGGTCCAGCCCCATCTCATAGGAGATCCCATGATCTCCCGGTTGCCTCGGCCTTTTGGCCTGCCCTTCCCTCGGGAATCCGCCAACTTTTTGCTGCTCTTAGACTGAGCCCTTTAACCCTCTACAGTGGTCTAATAATGTGTTTATAGTACTCTGGTCTAGGACCTGGAGTGTCAGATTCGACTTGGGAAAGTTTTCGTCTGCTTGTCAGGTTTCGTGTTCCCCTTCATTCGGGCCCCACCATCTTTCACACCCATAGGGGACCCCAAGAACGGGATGGATGCAATGCCAAAAAGCTCTCCTATCATCGTGGGTCAATTCCCCAAAGGGTTTCAGGAAACAAATTGATACAAATCTCATGTTACGAATTTTTTCATCAGTTGATGCTCATTTGTTTTCCCCTACCTCTACGCTAATGCCACATGATGTTGTGCTGTGAACATGGTCAGTAGTAATCCTCAGTCGTCACGCCGGCGTCCTCGGGCCCTGAATGTTGGTTGTATGATTCACATTATGTTCCGCCCCATTGTGTCAAGGTGTAATCTCGACACTCCTTTTACTAACCCTCAGTACAGCCCCACACGTCGGACAGACCAAGCTGCGTAACAGTGTCTCTTGGGGCTCCCGCGATCTAAGCACTAGATTATGTGCTTGGGTTTCTTCTTTACAGGTTTCATGCAGCTTGACCCTTATCCCCATGGGGAATGAGGAGTCACCCAAACATTGGGTTTTGGGCCCATAATAGATGGTATTTAGCATCTCCTTCCCCCCCCCCCCCCTTATTATTGAACCCTCGTAGGCCACTTTGGACCGAGGCTCATCTCTCAGAATCGCGCGTCGTGATGGTATGGGATTACGCCCTCACTCGCATTAGGTATTATTTATCTCATAGTGCGTGTTCCCCCAAGTCCAAGCCACATGACCCTAAACTATGCCGCCAGGTCCAAACCATATGACCTTAAACTGTGTTATTGGTCCATGCCATACGACCTTAAACTATGCTTCCAAGTCCAACAACGTGACCATAAACTGTGATGATATAATCCTAGCTGCACGCCGTTAAGACGCTACCTCTCAAGAACTATGTATGGAATGATTCTCATCCTTGTGAGATACGTAGGAGCACCTAGGAAACTCCCCACAGGGTGAGCCTAACTCTTCGTGTTCGGTCTCTCGGCCTAAACGCATCCCTAGGAGCACATAGTAAGCAGGGCTTTTCCCCATTCACGTTGGGTTTTGCAACTATTTTACCGTGTGGTTCCCATTCCCCTTATCCATTGGTCCGATTTCTAATACCTAAAACTAAGATCCTTTCCTTGGCTTTCCATGACTCTGTCTCTATTGTGGGATTTTTTGGTGTGGTGCGGGGTTACGTCTTCATTCACGTAAGGTTACTCGTCGTATCGTGCCTATCCCCAGATGAGATGTGTCCCCTGTCCCACACGACGTTAAACTGTATTTCGTCCTAAATGATGTTAAACTCTTCTTCTAGAACTACGTGTGTCTTGATTCTCATCCTAATGCGATACGTAGGAACGCCCAGACATTTCATCTTTGGTCCATCCCCAGGGATTACCAAATCTCGTCCATCCTTACTATTGGCCCCTCGGCCTGACTTCTTGGGAAGTGGTGTAATCGTGACATCTACCCCGAATAAGTTCGAGATGCCCCATAGTAACAATGGGAAGCGGCTTTTCACTCGCCAGTGAGGTCCTGTCTGAAAATTGGGACGATCAGTGATCAGGTTTCTACATCCTTCCAATGCGCCTCCACCATGGTGGCGTAATTTCGGGAGTGTGGGACTCTGTTCGAACAAACCACCGCTCCACATTCCACACTTTGTGTGCCCCTTTATTCCGATCCTCATTCTCTTTCATGCTTGATGGGACCCTCTGATAGTATAGATGATAGACCTACGGTCTGCCTACTGTCCCGGGCCAACGTTCCGGAGCATTGGTCATGTTTGACGGGACCCCCTAACAGTATGGATGATATACTTTGGTCTACCTATTTTAGCAATATAGATGATAGACCTATAGTCCGCCAATTTTCCTGGGCCAACGTTCCAGAAAACTGATCGATGATATTTGAGTTAGGCCCCGTGTTGCGAACATGTTCAGCGGTCAGCCCTCACTTATTGTCTCCATTCTGGTCCAACACGATATGGATGTTGTGTTTCCATCATGGTTAACAGTTATCCTCCATCGTCGTTCCCTAGAGTGTTCCGAATTCAGGTAGCGTGATTCACCTTTGCTTTCCATCTCCCTATGTTCGGATGGATTTCAATGCCCCCGGCATTGCCCTGCTTGTGTGTCAGAGCACATTGAGAAGGTGATATATCAATCGGTCCGAGGTCTTCTCCTCAGAAATTCAGGCCCAATTTTGGATTCTTGAAGGTTGGTTAATACCCCACAGTTGGAATAAATGATAGCATGAGTATCCTTTTCATCTCAAGTTTGGTGCGACCCACAAGAGCATAGGGGTGACTTGTTATTCATTTCAGAATTATGGTTAAGAATATTAAACAAAAGGTACAAATATATGGATTTATTCATGTATTGTATTGAGATGATGAGAAGTACAAGCAAGAAGTTCATGAGATGGCAAAAATAAATCCCTTAAGGATCAGCGTGCTGAATCGATCATTCCAGCGCTGCTACCCTTTGGCTGGAAGCCTCCAGGACCGCTTCTCACTCCGTGAGTACTCTCTCCTCATCATCCACCCTAGAGCGTATCTCTCCAAACCTATCTTGTGTCTGCGTCCGCTTGGTTCGAAGTACGGTCATCTGGTGAGTTGCCTCCATCAGTTGTTCCTGCGCATCAGCCAGGTGGGCTGTCAGTTTCTCCACAAGCTCAGAGCATGTTGCAATGAAGGCCTCCTTATCTACTACCATCCCTTAGAGGTGCCAGACTTCCTGCTCCACCCTCAACAACGCTCGGGTGATCATCGATATTTCCTGACACTGGGCAACGTCAGTGCGCCGGCTGCTCTTGCGTATCTTCTCAGCCATGTAATCACGGACCGTCAGATGAAGGTGATGAGTGTCAGCCCCTCTGGTGCAGAGGAAGCGCAGCAAGGCCTGGAGTAAGCCCATCCACCTCAGCCAATCCAACTAGGGCTGTATGAGAATGCACTGGATACACTTCCACCCATTGCGCCACGTCATCCGGCTCTCCTCGGCTGCCTCTGAGTCTGAGTCATCTATCTCTTCAGGGTCAGCGGGTCGATACATAGGAAAGGCAGCCATCAGGTCGGCAGAAGGATTTGCCTCAGGGATGTCGTCATGAGGAATAGGATCCTCGACGTTTGGGAAACCTTCCTCTCTCACCCCAATAACAACGCTGCCTGCATCAGCCTCCAGCCTCTCCTCAAGAACAGTGCCGCTGATGCCTGATGCCCCCTGCTCACTTATTGCTGGGGCCGACTACGTGTAGGAAGTATGTTCTGGACAAGGGGGTATGTCCACCACTGGTCCGCTCATGGATGGCCCGGGCTCAGCATCCTGACGAGCCTGCAATGTTTCAATGCACTGCTTTGGTGTTTCGGCGTTTCCCATGGAATCTGATCGTTGCGACCTCTCGCCGATCCAATTCCGAGGGGCAGAATTTGTAGACGCTGATAAAAGGTCTGTAACTCCTAGAGAAAATTTAGAATTGACGAAGAAAGTCATATTCAGACTCAGAGGCCCTAGGAGTGGTGTGCGAAAAATTGGGTGAAGTGCGTGGAAAAAATGTCCCACGCGAAAGGCATCCCAGGATTCGCGAAAATTCCCGGCACCGGCGCGAAATAATTTCCTACCCGCATCCCGCGCAGTTGATATTTCGCGCCACTATCTCCTTCGCACAAATTTTGCGTGCAACCCTATATTCTGTGCCACCGGGATCCTATAAAAAGAATGCGACCCCTTCGGTTCGAGGTGGAGGAATTTGAACCAGCTCCCATGCGCGCAATTGTGCGCTTAATATGGTCTCGAGTTATGGTTATTTTCCACGCCAAGTCACTCCAGAATCCGCCTTTGTGTGAGATCCCCATGGCTTAGACTAATCTCTAACCCCTTCGAAGTCCGCCCCTCACGCGCAATTCCTTCTTTTGCGTGAACGATGGCCAAGTTGCACGCAATCCTTCCTTTGTGCGCACACCCCTTCCATTGCGTGCAATTCATTCTTTTGCGCGCAATCAGTTCCTTTGGGTGCCGACCCATCGGCTTTCACGGGTACCCCTGAATTGCGCACTGACCCGGTGTTTTCCACACAGCAGCCCTAATTGCGTGCATGGCTTCCCTATTGCGCATAGACCGTCCTTATTGCACGCATCCAATCCTTTATGTCGCTCCCATTACACGCAATAGTATACAGGCTTGCACCAATTGGTCTATACCATGGGGGCTGTGCCCCCGCACCCCCGCTCGGGGTCACTGTCGGCCTACGGTCCGGGCCCACCAGGCTGGTCCCTTAGCTACCATCACAAACCCCACTAAAAAATGGAGAGTCACACCGTGGACTTTTCATGACGGGACATCGGGATTTTCCATTGTGCCCTTATGCGCAACTACCTTCAACCTAGGGAATACCATGTTTTGAGATACACCTCCGCACACCATGGAACACCTTGAGTTGATATATTCCTCTTGGTTCATTTCCTATGTCATGATTTGAGATTCTTATAATCAATTCCTCTGAGTAGAATGCCCTATCATTCAGCAATAGGATTCCTCTTGTTCCAAATAATAGATTCCCTGTGCGCCAAGCATAAGATGCCAGGAGTCCTATCTACATGACTATAAACTATAGTAATCCCTATGTTCCCAACATAGGATGCCTCTTGTTCCATATAAGAGATGACTTATGCTCCAAGCATGATATGACATAGTCCTATCTACATGACTATAAACTGTAGTAAACCATGTGTTCCAAACATAGGATGCCTCTTCTTCCAAATAAGAGATTCCTTATGCTCCAAGCATAAGATGCCAAATTCCATGATTACAATGGCATAGTTTCAAGAGCATTGGAATCCATTCAAACATTCCATCACTCCACCTCAGGCTTTGTGTGTCCTTCATTCAGGTCTGCATCCACCTCCGTGTCTAAAGGGACCCCCCAACAGTATGGATGCTTGAACAGTGGTCTGCCTACTGTAACAATACGGATGATAGAAATTTGGTCCACCTGTTGTAACAGTATGGATGATTGACCCATGGTCTGCCTACTATCCTAGGCCAATGCCCCGGAAGACATTGGACAACACTTTGAGTCAGGTCCTGTGTTTCAAACATGGTCAACATTCGACCCCTCATTTGTCTGTCCCCATTCTAGGATAACGCGATAGGATGATATGTTGTGAACATGGTCAGCAGTTATCTTCTATCACCACATTGCTCTCATTACATTCCAAATGTCGGGCATGTGATTCACACTTTTCATATCCCTTTGTTCGGACCAATTCCAACACCCTTGGAATTATCCCGCTTGTGCTCTAGTGGATTGGTGATTACCGCGACCCACTAGTGGGTTGGGATTCCCTCATGGCCAGACATGAGGAAGAAATTATGGGCTGCTTCCATGCGTAAGCCCCATCCATCGTTTCCACTCCTTAGTGGCACCTGGGTAGCTTCCATGTGTATGTCCCATCCACCATAGCCATGCTAACGTGGACCCCTCGATGGTTCACCCTTCGGTCTCCCTTCACTACAGCCTTGCTGATGCCTTCCATCCCATAAGGGGTAGAGGGAATTGAGCATGTAATCCCTAGGGGTGTGGAGCGAACCCAAATCATCAAAGCTGTAAGACATTAAACTGCTAAGCACCTCATCCTTATCACATGACGTTAAACTATGGTCCGACCCCGTGCCTTCCACGCAGGGTCCCCCCATCTCGGACATTCTTTACGCCCACTCATCTCCAAGGGAATAGATCCTTCCTCACATGGAATGAGATCCCCCATTTTGGAGTGGCGTTTTTCCATAGGGGAAGGGATGCCTCAGAGTGTAATCCCCTAGCCACTCTTGTGGAAGGTTTCACCAATGCACCTCCGTACTTCCCCACTGAAAAGGATAGTGGAGTCTCTTTCCCACTTCGCTTTGTCGCACCACGGGCCTCCATCTTGGAGTAATCCCCGACACTAAGGGCAACTAACCACACGTAATCCCTTGTTTCCTCTTTGGGCCGCTCAACGGGAATGCCCCTTTCCACTTCTCACAGACGCACCCTTCGCGATGTGATCGTTTGGTCCCTGCTGCCCCTTGTTTCTCACCCCGAGCATGACTCACGTTTGCTTAGAGCACGCATCGACCGTGAAATCCTCCTTTTGGCCACCCCAGAGCTTAAGCCCCATACTAGTGGACTATGTGGACTTTGATCCGTGGTAACGCATGGTATGTAGGAAGCCTCCACGAGGTTCAATCCCACCACCTGGTTGTTCTGACTTCGTCTTGTCGGTTCGCCAACACTTTGGGCCGCCTCAGAGCAAAATCTCCAAATGCCCTTATCCAGCATGATGTTAAAATTTATGCCCTTGTCCCGCATGATGTTAAACTATATTCCCTTGCCCCGAATGATGTTAAACTGTATGGCCTTGTCCTGCGTGATGTTAAATTGTATGCCCTCATCCCGTATGACGTTAAACGGTATGCTCGTCCATGATGACATTAAACTGTATGCCCTGAACTACGTGGACTTTGATCCATGCTAACGCATGGTACATAGGAAGCCTCCACAAGGTTCAATCCCATCACCCAGTTGTTCCGACCCCTTTGTGTCGGTTCAACAACACTATTATGGGCCACCTCATAGCGTATTCCCCGTCTTGGGCCGCCTCAGAGTGTAAGCCCCATGCCTCGCACCCACTTCTCATCATGACCTCTCCCTCGAGCCCACATGCCTTGGGAAGCTCATGCCCTAGCCTGGAGATTTTACTTCCTCCAGGCACCAATCCACACGTTCATTTTCACAGGTCGCCTCTCCAGGTGTCCCACCATATAACAGAACTACGCAGAATTTGATTCCCTACCATGGGGATATGTAGGATGCTTTCACAAGGTTCAACCCTTTCACTCCATCACCCATCCTGATCCTTACCCGGGCCGCCACATCCCGGTGAGATCATGCCATCTCATTCCTCTCCAAAGTATCCGGGAAGACGCCCACGTGCTGGCCCCAACATCGGTGTTCCCCCTAGGGGGTCCTTCAGTCTGATCCATCTCCAAAAGATGTTAAACTCGCAGTATACCCCATGGTAAACATGGGAAGCTGAGAAAAACCTCTGATGGTACACAATTCCCCATGTTCGATGTGGGATTCATCGGGCTTCCGTGCCCTCAACAAGCCCTATGATAAGGGACAGAAGACAGACATGTCGATCCCCAGGGTCAAGACATGCCAACGACACCCCAATGTGACCATTCTCCTCACCAAAGGTTTCTTCCCCGACAATACCCCATGGAGTGTCTCGACGGAAGCAGTGTAATTAACTGGCATTCATGTAGAAATGGTGCTCGGAACGAGCTTCATGAACCCGTCATAAATATATGAGGGAGACCTGGACTAGGTAATGAGCTCCAAGGAGGAATCCATGGAAGGAAGAACCGAAATCCCATCATCCTAGTTTCGATCAAGGAGCAGATGTCCCTGAACAAGGAACAGATGCCTCCCGCCTTTGGAAAGTGGGAATGCGGGGCAACAAGCCGCGCGTCCTCCCACATGTGACGGACAAGCGGGTGCACGCCCCGACGTAAAAGCATCGGAAACAGCCAGCTTCGCTTCACCAGCTCCAAGCTCAGAGGTCGTACCCATGTTCAGCTCGACCTGTACAAGTACCACCCCTCACAATGATGTCTCTAGGGGAAGCAAGCATGGAGGTCCTACCTGTGATTTTATTGGCTCTAGTAGAGGTTCTACCCACTCCAGCACTTCCCTTAGATTTACTCCCTATGTCCCCTTTGATATTTATCCTGGGGATCCTCGCACCCCATCTTACTAAGGCAGGAATCCTCTCCTCCCCAGCACATGTATTGTCGAAGGTCCTCCTCTTTCCATAAATCTACCCTATCCTAAAGAAAAATCATGGGGTAGGTGGGCGGGTCATCACCACCATAAAAATAACACTGACAATATTCGGACTAAGACCAAACTGGTTTTCATCATAGATTCCGAAGAAGAATATGACTCAGTGATGGAACCCTTGCCTAGATCCTTCGTGTCATGGGCCAGGGCAGAAACAAGGAGATTCAGCCTAATACTTCCAGAATGTGAGGTCCATAGGATTCTCGCCTCCCTCCTCAAGTATATCCTCTCCTCCCCATGAAATTGAGCTGACAAACCGTTGCATCTGGAGCTATCCTCCAAAGCGGGTAGTGACTTATCCAAAACATTGATGTAAGATGGGTTGACAAGAGGGAACAATATGTCTCTCCAAATCCTCTTGAATGGTGGGATAATCCTCAGGACCCTACTCAGGATCCCCTAGCTATGCCATAGGTAATTCCACTAGCTGCTCTACAAGCCACTGGGCCAGTTTATCGGGTTTAAGAACCGACCAACACACTAGTGGTTATGGATCCCCACCAAGATAGGGACCCCCGCCCAGATGATCCAATGGTGGCACTCATCACCTGTCTCTAGGCGTTAGATACATGACAAGTGGAAATTACACATCATGGAAAGCCATATCCAGTGTGGGTGGACAATATGCCAGCACCCTCGAGTTTTGGGAATCCCATATTTTCCCCATTCAACAAGACTGGGGACACGCCGCAGCACTTGGGCCACTTTATCTAAAGGTGTGGACACATGTTGGGAACTCCAGCGCAGCAGGAAGCCACCAAGATTCGCTGTTTCGTATAGACATTGGAAGGGATGACATTCATTTCGTACAACCATCTCCCCATCAGATTAGTGGCTAGCTAGGAGGACCTCTATAGGAAATTCCTCTACCATTTCAGTTACACCACTCAAAAGATGAGTATCGCGGACCTCTTCAAGTGAAAACAGAGGCTTTATGAGAACATTTCCCACTTTTTCGCTCATTGGAAAGGACTCACATACTCCCTTGACATGCCGCAGACTTAGGTCAATTGCTGAGAATGTGCATAGGGAATGTCATGACATAACTGGTCTCCTCACTGATCACCGAGAACTACCCTCAGGGATTCTGGGACTTCTCTGATAAGGCCTAGTTCATAGAGTAATCCTAAAAGAAAGCTAAGCAGGCATGTCTGTTGCCTCCTGTGATCCCTTCGAGAAGGGCCGCCAGGGCCAAGCCAGCTAGAGTGGTCAAAATAGAGGCCCCCAGAGAACTAGAATTGTAAACAGTGGAGCCGCCCTCATAACCTCATAGAGGCCCTCCACCTCTGGCACGACCTCTATCCCAACAGTTCCCACCTCAGAATCGAATCATCCCCCACAAAATGCACCACCACCGCATAGGTGAGATAACCAAACTCCACCTCCTTGGCATGCTCCTACAACCTCTCATCAGGGTTAGGCATCGATGTCCCTCTTCCCGTACAGGAGGAACTAGACCTACTCATTCTGTGAGTCATAAGTCCGTGGTTATTTTTGAAGTGCCCTAGAGTAGTTGATTGTACGTTTGTCGGATTGTAGGAGGCTAGAATATGTGAACCTCATGGATCTCCCTATTTACTTCCCATATCACTTGATCCAAGGGAACACTCTAAAATAGTGTTATGTGTTTTAAAACTGGCTACAAGACTTGGTGGATAACAACATAGTCTAGTTAAACCTAGCTTCGGCATAGGTGGCGTGTTTCTTCGTGAGGACAGGCAGCAATAGTGACAGTGAGGGCCTATGGGATCAGGTTTCTAACTAGGGGTCCCAGAAGTATGATGAATGGATGGCTCGTGAAATAGTTTCTCTTGCCGGTGGTGTCATCCGTGAATTCCTAAATTGACTAGATCCTTCAGAAACCTCAGATACTAATTCTACATCATCATCTCAGTCATCCCCTTCCCAGAAAGTAAAAACTGTTGGAATAAGGGAAAACAAATTCCCCCGACAATGCCATCGTCATCCCATACTCTTGGCGACTTCATGCCCCTGTAGATGGTGGTTCTTCCCAGAATCCATCCAGTAGTGGATGACACTTTGAGTGACAGTCAAGGTATTCCTCATTTAATATCATAGAGATGGTAAACCCCTACATGATTACTAACAATGAGGAGCACCAGGCGGATCCTCCCAACATCCCCTGCCGTCATCAGAATCGACAGAGCCAAAGCTATATCGATTGTCAAAGTGATTCAGTCAACTCTTCCATCTAGGATGTACATGCTAACAAAACCAGGCAATAGGATCAGTAGAGATCTCAGCATGTATAGCCTTCTCATCTGGTGAATTTTGACCAACCTTTTTCATCGTTCATGTTGTTGGATCAATCAGAGCCACCTCGACCGTTTCACGACCAGACACACCCTATTAGAAGCCAGTCTCAGTCATTTTTCCCACATCTGGAAGTCACTGGGAAATATTCGACTAGTGATCAATGGGATATTCTCAGTACTAGTCATCTACCGGTCTAGCTAGCAGGACCCACCATACCTCATGTTGCAGAGCAGCCACTTGTAAGTAGAAGTTAACACTTGGCCCAGAAATATTACATTTTCAATCATCTTTCCAGCATTCTAGCAGGGTTCTCCATCCTTGAGGCTCTTCACTTATCTTCAAACATGTGCATGGCCCTTGTCGAGGCATTAAGAACCCCCCTCCAGTTTGAGATGGAAGTTGCAGCCGCATAATCCTTTCATGATGGGGTGGTCGAGAATATTGAATGCCATTCCATCATCTCATTATCTAGAGAATATTAAGGATATCCCTTATAGGGTCACATTCTCCCACTGTACATCACCGGATAGATCAATGACGTTGAGGTTAGTCATTGTCTTGTCGACATGGGCTATGAGAAAAACCAATTCCCAAATAGAACATTGTAAAAACTAGGGTTGTTTGTGGATGATCTTAGTCCCTCTTACCTATGAATCTGTGGTCATGATAGGATAGAAAAATCATTTGTCAGTAAGATCCACTTGAAGACCCAGTTTAGTTGCCTACTTGCCAGCATCGAATTTATGGTTGTCTCCCAGGACACCGCCTACAATGCATTAATGGGAAGGTCATGGCTCCGCGTTCAAGTGGAAACTCCCTCAACACATCAAAATTTCCTCAATTACTCCCTTAATGGTCGAGTGGGTGTGCTTCAAGGTGATGCGTCTTTCTTTGCCTCTTGTGAAGCCTGCTATATGGATGCCGACTACTACAAGAGAAAAGACAAGAAAGCTTTGGCTAATGAGGTTGATTAAGCCATGTCTGTGATTGACCAGTGGATTGATCTAGATGAAGACACCATCTTTCCAATCAACTAATTATAGGCTATGACCCCAGACATGGGAAAATGATTCATTGTTTCTAGAACGAAGGGGGAACACCTTCACATGCCAATGTGACAATGGAAGATCACTTTGTACTCCTATAAAACTCATTCTCAAGTGATCCTAGGGACTCCTACTCCCATAAGGTATCAGGATGTCTTCCCCATGGAAATGGAAATACGTTGTGCATGATTGTTTCTCCAGGCTATAATTAACTAGCTCAAGATGATGTGCCACTATTTCTTGGATATCATCAAGTGTGGCCCCTTAGGCCAAAGACCCGATGTGATTGGATCGACAACCTACATCACTATGGTTGATGCAGCATAGGAGTCCCCTGATGTAGTGTCCACTGCCACTCTGGTTGGTATCAGCCTCTTGTCTGGATCTGTCAACTCAGAATAAGCTCCTTACACTGAGGATCCCTCCTTCATAATTGAAGAATAGGATTTGGAGGATTCTCTCCCTACCATTGAAGAGGGAGTCCCCTCCATGGTCGATGAATTGGTACAAGTTAACCACAATAGCGAGGTAAACTATAAACCCACACTGATTAGTGCCTCAATCCCCCTCAAGGGGAAATATCCACACATAGACATCCTTAAACAACACCATTATGTATTGTCCTATAGTAATGATGAGATTCCGAGAATATATCTTCCAGTAGTTTCCCACTTCCTCGGTCTCCTGGTAAATCACCACAGGTTCAAGAAACCTCCCAGGAATATGCACCCTTCCTATTATGGCATGGTAGAGTCCAATGTTGAAATGCTCATCAGAGCCAATTTTGTTAAGGAGGTCCAGTTCCCCAAATGGATGGCCAAAATTGGACGAGTCAGGAAGAAGAATAGATAGATCAGAGTCTGCATCAACTTCTGGGATCTCAACTGTCACTATCTGAAGGATGAATTTCCCCTTCCCATGAAGGAACACCTAATTGATGCCACAACAGGGTTCCAAGCCCTCTTCTTCATGGATGGGTACTCCAAGTATAAACAAATCTGAATGGCCCCCAAGGATGAGGATTCTACAGCCTATAGGGCACCAAAAGGTACTTTTTTCTACTAAGTCAAGCCCTTTGGATTTATGAATATAGGTTCCACCTATCAGTGGGATATGCATTGCATATTTAAGCTGATCCTCAGAAAGTTAGTAGAATGTTATGTGGATGACCTGGGGGTCAAATCTCGCTAGCATTAGGACCATCTCAAAGACCTTGAGAAAGTGTTTGGATTCTTCTGTTCTCACCACCTAAAGATGAACTCGTTGATGTGTGCAGTCGGGGTCACCTTTAGAAAGTTTCTCAGCAATGTTGTTAGATAAAGGGGCATCGAGATCGACCCAATGAAGATCAAGGCCATTTGCCAGATGTCTCCCCTAAGAAAAAATTGGGAGCTTCGAGGATTCCAAGGACACGTAGCCTATATACTCTAGTTCATCGTGAATTTGGTTGGCAAGTGTAATCCCTTTTCTTGACTCATGAAGAAAGACACCATCTACAAGTGAGATGAAGAGTGACAAACTACTTTTGAGGAAATCCAGTGGTATCTTCTCCAACCTCCGGTCTTAACACCACCCATCTCCGGAAATACAATGGTCCTTTATGTGACTTCCCTAGAATGATCTCTCGTCACCCTTCTCACCCAGAAGAATTATGAGAGGACATAGAAGAGCCTCATATACCTCAGCCACATGCTCATTGATATAGATACTAGATAATCTCCTATTGAGAAGAGCTTCCTTGCACCGGTATTCACAGTATAGAAATTGTATAATTACCTCTAGAATAATTAGGTATAGCTGGTGCCCCTGGTAGATCCCATGAAGTACATCCTGAACCACCACATGTTGACTAGCCGACTAGATCTATGGGTGGTAATCCTCTTGCAGTTCGACATGAGGTTCATCCATTAGAAGGAAATTAAGGATCAAGTGCCAGAAGACTTCCTTGATTCCCATCCATCTCTTGTTAACCAACACCCGGATCTCGATTCCCCCGATAAAGTGATCCTCTCGGTAGAAAAATCCATCCCATTTTGAAAAATTCACTTTGATAGTGCTTCTCACAACCCCATCTATATAAGGCTCAATGAACCCAGTATCAATAGAGTAGGAATGGGTATCGTCATAATTACCCCAGCACAGGACATTATTCCATACTCATTAATGTTGTCAGAAGGCTGCACCAACAATGAGGCAGAGAAATATGCACTCATCACTGGCCTTGAGCTGGACCTCGAGATTGATGTGTCCCATTTTTATGTGAAATGAGATTCTGAACTAGTCATCAAGAAGATCAACAGTGACTAGGTCGTCAAAAATCTAGAGCTATTACCATTGTTGGAGTCCACTATCTATCTAATGGCCCAGTTCTTATCATGTACAGAAGTTACTCAAGTCCCTCAATCTCAGAATGGTCCAGCTGATTCCCTGGCTAGCCTAGGTGCATAACTTGTGGAGCCCATGTAGGATGATCTGATTATCCATGTGGAACATCGGAGAGTCATTGCTCCTGTCACTCCAGATGAAGATGGCTGCTTACAGGTGAGTCACCTTACCACCAGTACCTCCATGTCAGGACCCCCAGGTCCCCTGGATGTAGTGATTGAAGTGACTCCTGACCAGGGATCCCCCTTTGTTTAGTATATCCATAATGGTAATCTCCTAGCAGATCAGGCTGAGCAGGAGCGAATTCGAGGCCACACGTTATAGTTTACCCTCCATGACAGTTCTAGTCGTGATCATATCCTCTACAAGTGCGGTTTTTATGGGGTTCTCCTTCATTTCATTAAAGGAGTCAAGATTTCTCAATTCATGCATAAAGTTCATGTTGGTTCCTATGGTGCTCATTAGACTGGGCTGAAACTATTTCACATGATCTAGAGAATGGGGTACTTTTGGCCCTCTATGATCCATGAATGCATCGAGTTCGCAAAGAGGTTCCATGAATGTCAAATTCATGCTAAATTCATACATCATCCGCCAGAGCTTCTCCACTCCACCAAGTACTCTATTCCATTTACGGTATGGGGACTCGATGTCATGGGACCATATCCACCAATGACAGCTCGCTAGTCTAGGTTCATCCTCACTTCTACAGATTTCTTCTCCAAGTGGGCAGAGGCAGTTCCGTTCAAGTGGGTCAAGGCCCATTACATAGTTGACTTTGTGAGATCCAATATCAACTACCGTTTTGGAGTCCCTCACACCGTCCTCACCGATTACAGCACCAACTTCCAGGTAGCTGAGCTGGAGAAACTATATTCTATGTAGAACATCTGTTCTAACCATACCTCATGCTATAATGCACAAAAAAATGGATAGATAGAGGTGTTAAACAAAACCCTCTATAACATTCGAAATAAAATGGTTGGTTAGAATAAGAAGAGTTGGCCAGAAAATCTCCTAAATTCCCTTTGGGATTATTTGACGACAACTCGTAATTTCACCTAGGTGACCCCATATTTCTGGGTGTATGGGACGGATGTCGTCCCACCCATCATGATTCAATTTCCCTCATTGCACACAATAATCTTTGATTAGAAATATCCAGATAAAGTATCTGAAATCCATCTACATGAGTTAGAATCAATTGAAAAGAATAGGCTTCGTGCTCTGCACAACCTAAAAATTCATCAGAACAAGATAGCTAGAGCTATCATAAAACGTTTTCCCTTTCTTTCTTCTTGCAATTTGACTTGTTATTATCCCTGAAGACACCAATGATACCTGGAAGGAAACCACCCAAATTGGAGCCCAAATGGGGAGGATCTTACATTGTTCACAAGGTTTACTCCAATGGATCATAATCCCTGGTTACCATGGATGTTGATCTTATAAATCATCCCACCAATGACAAGTTCCTCAAGTAATACTTTGTGTGAGACATATTGTCTCCCCTGAACTTAAACTGTACGGTCATGTATGTCCTAAAAGTGCTGGTCTCGCACAACCCTAAACTTGATTAGGGTCATCCATGACCTTAAACTGTCCATTACTACAGGAACATTAACTGAGCATCATCTTTCAAGACATTAAACCACATCTCAAGAACTACGTATGGCTTGATTCCCATCCTCATGGGATACGTAGGAACGCTCAGACGCTTCATTTTGAGTCCAGACCCAGTTTCCTCTCCGACTGTCCCCTCCTGGGCATATATCTTTTGGAGGATCCCACATGACATCGTATAGGCTTATTTGGCCCCACTCATGTCAAGGTTACGATGATTGTACCATGATCCCTCCCTCGTTCTTATCTCCTCCCTTTTCCTTACAACATGATGTTAAACTACAGGGATTTATCAGAACTACGTACGGCTTGATTCACATCCTTGTGGAATACGTAGTACCACCTGGAAATTTTTTCCATAGGCCTATCCCCAAACTCTAAGATCTCCCCTTGAGTCCCATCTCGCATAGGAATATTATTGCTTTATCCATCCTTTCCATTTTGGGTTTACATTTTCTTTCACATCATAAAGGGCCCCCGAACGATATGTATACTTAGCCTAAGGGATCTTTTATCTATTCAGGAAAACTTCATCAAGTATTTCAAACAACAAATTGATACAATTCCCACATTGCAAACGTGTTTAGTGGTCGACGCTCATATTTTATTCCCATTTCAGGTCACACGATATAGATGTTTTATTACAAATCTGGTCAACAACCATCCTTTGACATTGTCACCACCCCCTGATTTCCCAAACATGGTGTGTAATGGTTTATTCTACTCTACCATATCCCCAAACTTTTGACTGCCTTATGCAAGAGTGTGATTCCAGGTGTTGGTCCCTAATGTGATGGGGAAAGCCTAATCCTACTCCTTATTTCAATCACCGAGCATTGCTCCCATGGGATGACGAGGTATAATTAGGCAATACCCACATCAGCAGACAAATAGATGTAGCTAACTGGGATACCCAACCTCAAGTCCCTCATAATTTTTGGCTCCCTGGTCAAAGTTCTCATTTATGATTGTGTGGTGTGGTATGGGATCACGTCCTCATTCACGAAAAGATATTCTTCCATGCAACACATATCCCCTTGATATCTCTCTCTGTTTATCATCCATTCAACAATCACTGGCACTGCCATGCTTTTTGAGTCCCATAATTTGGGTTTCCATCATCTTCTATATCCAAAAGGACCACCAGATGTCTTGGATGCTCGGCCCAAGGGCTCTCCTCCCATTGTTGGATAACGTCCTCAATGATTGTGAGTGGAAAATTGATAGAGGTCTCGTTCTCCAAATATGGTCAACGTTCGATGCTCAATTGTTTTTCCCAAACTCCGGTCACACAAGGGTGGATACTATGTTTCGAACCTAGTCAACATTTTTCCTCTTTCATCATTTCCACTTTGCGGTCTCCCATGGGCATGATGATTCAACCTCTCTATCCCACACATATGACATTAAACTAGGATTATCCATGATCCATGATCTATGACATAAACCTATGATCACCATCATCCTCACTACAAGATTTTAAACAACAAGATGGTTGTGACATTCTACCCATGGCCTAGCCTCAAGTATCTCATCCTTCTCGGGCCCCTAGCCCGATTTCTCACATAGGATTGTACAGTGTGGTGTGGGATTATGTCCTCATTCACACAGGGTTACTCATCGTGTCGTACACATCCCTTGTCGGGGTATCTTTCCCTTATTTGTGTCATCATAATCAGAACTACGTATGGATGGATTCCCATCCACATGGGATATGTAGAAATACCTGAATGTCTAGTCTTCGGGTCCAACCCCATCTCTTAGAAACTTCCCTATCATTTTGGACACTTGGCCTACGTTCTTCCATGAGAGGGGTATATGGTGTGGTGTGGACTCCTTATTTCCTCATTAATGCTGGGTTTATAACAACCATGCCACATACCTCTCTCTCCTGAGCAGTCTTCGCTTATCACATTGAGTCGACAGCCCCTATGTCAGGTCCCTCAACCCTCTTCAGTGATTCAAAAATGTGCCCAGGAGTACTCAGGATAAGAACCCGGAGTGTCATATTCTACATGTACATTATTTTACCCAATTTTCTTGCTTCGTGTTCCCCTTCATTTGGGATTACATTATATTTCACATCTGAACAGACCCCCAAAGGGCGTGGATGCTAGGCCTAAGGGATGTCCAACCATTACAGGCCAACATCCATGAGGGTTTTAGATAACAAATTGATACAAGACCTGCGTTGTGAAAGTGTTCAGTGGTCGATGCTCATTTGTTGTAATCATTTCATGCCACACGATATGGATGTTGTGTTTCGAACACGGTCAACGGTTATCCTCCATCATCATGATAACCCCTTGAATCCTAAAATTTCAGTTACATGTCCCACATCATTTTCCATGCCATTGTGTCCAAGTGTAATTTCGACACTCCTGGAACAATCCCTCAGTGTACATTTGCACGTTAGTAGGACAAAGATGCGGTAAGGAATCATTCGGGGCTCTTCACTGACTTCCCTATGGCATGTATTCCATATATTGCAAAAACCACTTCCTCCCTTTTTTCCTACACCGAGTTTGACTTGTGTGGGCGTAGGGACTAAATCGAGGTTAGTACTCTCTTGGTAGAGTTTCGCTTCTCCAGTGGTCCAAGCTGTAAGACCTTAAATTATGATCTCATTTAGAACTATGTACGACTTGATTCCCATTCCCATCGGATATGTAGGAACACCCAGACAACTTTTCTTTGGGTCCTGCTTGAGTTCCACTGATTTATCTCTTATGTTCTGCATTTTAGGCTACAACTCTTATTGGACCACGTGATGTGGCATCTTTGGTCTTACACCTTCATTCACATTGGGTTTACAATTGTGACATCACGTACTTCCCATCAAGGAGCTACTCCCTCCTACCTCCTACCCCATGTTCTCTTACCTTTTCTAGCCCCCTCAGTCTGAGGATTCTTTCTTGGAATTGCACGCAGTGTGATGTGGACCTTGTCCTCCTTCACATCAAGTATGATTTATCATGTCATGAAAATTCCCTTTTGATCCTCATCTTTCATCTATATGTCTAATCCACATGACTTTAAACTATGTTTCTTAGTCCCACATGACATTAAGTTGTTTTGTCTATACTGCATGATGTTAAAATCCATGGTTGGTCCCATCACATGACCCTAAAATGTGACATTATCATCCTGACCGCATGATGAAAAAACGGCACTGCATAGTGGTTTCCTCATTCAAGGGGACATCATGTTTGGTATATTTCACACACCGTACAATTTTTTAATGCATGCACATGCTTTTATTCTTGTGTCGATTCCTGTACAGTATATCCAAGGTATTTGGCTTCACAAAAAAACAAATCCACTCATCCTAAAGGACAAAGAAGAACAATCAAATGTCACTTCTTATAGTGCAAGGGCCAGACCTGCACAACCTCACTATATCTGGCACTGGTATCTTACCCTTCCATCACTAGAACTATGGGTGGATTGATTCTCATTCTCATGGGATAGATAGGAATGATCGTGCACTATTCCTTGGGCCTATCCTAAATTTTTTTTTTCGGTCCCATGACCTGAAACCACCCCAATGATCACATGGTGATATGTACTTCAGGTCCTCATTCACCATGTGTCTCCCACATTCCCTACCATCTATGGTCCATGCTCTATGACCATAATTTAAGATCAATCATGTCCTTGCCGGATGACGTGAATCTGCACATCATCTTCTAGAACTACATTTGGCATGATTCTCATTTCCATGGGATATGCAGGACTGCCCAAACATTTTCACTTCAGGTACAGCCATGTTTCTTGGAAACATATTTATCTTCTTGTCCCCCTAGCCTAATTCCATCATATGGTAATGTATGTGGTGTGGTATGGGATTATGTCCTCATTCACGTCGGGTTGGTAACAACCATGCCACATACATATTTCTACTGAGTTCCCTTCATCCCCATTTTCTATATTTATCTTTTCGAGTCGGATGCTCTTAATTTAAGCCCCTCAACCCACTTTGGTAGTTTGAAAATGTTCCCATGAGCACTCTGGTTCAACACATAAGGTGTTGAATCCTGAATGGACAAGTTTTGACCCATCCTCATGCCTCATGCTCCCCTTTATTTGGGATTCCATCATCTTTCACATCCAAAGGGCCCCTGGATGGTAAAAATACTCAGCCTAAGGGCTCTACTACCATATTGGGCCAATATCCCCGTGGATCTCAAATGGAAAATTAATACAAGTCTCACGTTTCATGTATGGTCAGTGGTCGACACTCATTTTTTGTTCCCATTTCAGGCCACACGATTTGGATGTTGTGTTTCGAACATGGTTAGTTGTTATCCTCGATCATCACACAAACCCCATCAAGCCTTAAATATTGGCTATGTGATTCACATCATTTTACACTCCATCACGTCCATGTGGAATTTAGAAACTCTTGGTACTATCTCTCTGGGCACATTTTCACATTAGGTGGAGAAATCCATGGTAAGTCATCATTGGGGCTCCTCACCGATATCCCCTTCATGGGAATTCCACATTTTACAAATACCTTATCCAGCATTGTTTCCCACATCGTTCATAGATCATGTGAGTTAAATATTTTGTTGAGGTTTGCGCCCGTTTGGAGGAGTCTCGCTTATCCATGGTCCAAGCTCTTAGACCTTTAACTAAGATCTCTCTCTACATCATTTTCGCAAGATGTTAAACTGTATGACATCCTATAGAACTATGTATGGATTGATTACAATCCTCATGAGATAAGTAGGAATTCCCAATCATTCTATCTGTGGGTCCAACCCCAGGAATTTTAAATCCTACCCCCCTTTTCGGCCCCTTTTCATGAATTGTTTAGGGAGTATGAAGTGTGGCGAGTGCCTCTTGGGTTTGAAGTCATTTCAGGTTTTTCAAAAACTACACCATGTTATTCCCTTATCTCTTACAACCCTAGACTAAGTTGTTCAACCATAAACTAAGATCTCCCTATAAGAACTGCGCATCAGGTTTGGATGCTTCACCGCCCTGCGCACAATCCATCAAAGTAGGTCCCTTATTAATGGTCCAATATCTGACCTTAATCTAAAAGTATGTGACCCCAGGACCCATATCCCTAGAAAATAATTATAATCCCACTATCTGACACATCTCATTAGCGTACTCAAAGGCAGTGTGGCAAAGAGTCCAAGGTGTGTAATTTTTACATAAACACCCCCTCATTTCATGCCCATGCTTCATGAGCCCTTTATTTGGATTCCATATTCTTCTACATCTAAAAGGGACCCCTTTATGGCCCAGTCTAATGCCACATTGGATTAACTATCGTCTTGGGCCAATTCTGCTGAAGACTTTGGATGACATCTATGACTGGTCCCATGTTTCGAACATGGTCAGCGGTCGACCCTCACTTGTCTGTACCCATTCTAGGCTAACACAAAAAAGTATACTTTGATTCAAACATGGTTAGTAGTTTTCCTTTATTATCACATCATCATTTTGATCCAGATCATGAGATTCATGATTCACATCTTTCCACTCCCATATGTTTAAGTGTAATTTAAACACACTCAGTCCCCTCCTTCACGCATTTATGTGGGTTAAGTAGGCAGGTCGGCATTGTTGGTACATTGTTCACCTAGCATCCCATCACCCCTCCATGTGCCTCCCTGTGCAAGAAATTTCTTATCAATAATCTGTGTTTCCCAAATTGAGCATGACTCGCAGGGGATTAGTAGTTCTAGTAGGATGTTTACTGGCACACTCATGACACACATGCCTTTCTTCATCACACATGTCATTAAACATCACTCTTAGAAATACGTATGGCATGATTTACATTTTCATGGGGTATGTAAGAATGCTCAGGCACTTTTCCTTGGTCTTAGGATAACTTTCTTTTATGGTTCCTTTAACCTAAAGAACATCCTTGGGGGATATGTGGTGTGGTGTGGACTCTTTATTTCCTCATTCACGTAAGGTTTACAGTTACTTCACTACATTCTCCCCTCCTGGGATCTTCCCTTTCAGTCTCCATCCTATCATATGATGTTAGACTACACGATCCCACATGTTCTCAATTCATTACATTAAACTTTAGTTATTCCCAGAACAAGTTCAGCATACCCTATGTTAATCATGGGATGCATTAGTTTCCTCTCCATAGAGGGTTCTCACTACCATCATTAGTCTCTGACCACATCCTTCTTCAATAACTACATATGGATTGATTATAATCCTTATGGGAAACATAGAGATTACTAGACATTTTTCCTTGGGCCCATCCGAAGGATCATTAACCCTTCTAGCCCCTCAGCCCCGATCTTGATCCAGGACGTATGACTATTAAACTATGTGCACTGTAGTCACTGTATGACGTAAAACTAGGTGTCATTATAGGTCCTTACCAGAGAGGTCCTGTTCGTAAGTATGTATGATCCCTGATTAGACCTATTTTCCCACTTGATATTCCTTCACCATGGTGGCGTAATTTCAAGAGTGTTGGACTCCATTTGAACAACCCATCATCCCACACTCCGTGATTTTTGTTCCCTTTATTTGGACCCTCATCCTCTTTCAAATCTAAAGAAATCCCCTAATAGTATGGATTTTGGGATTATGAATCACCTACTGTCCTTGGTCAAAATTATGGAAGACTAATGGATATCATTTCGAGCCAAGCCCCATGTTTCGAACATGGTCAGCGTTCGGCCCTCATTTGTTATCCCCATTTCATGCTAACGTAACAAGAATACTACGTTTCGAACATGGTCAACAGTTATTCTTCATTTCCACTCCATCCCTACAGTGTTACAAATTTTGGGTATCGTTATTCACACATTCCACTCCGGAATGTATGGATTAATTCCAACTCCACTGGTGTTACCCAGCTCGTGCACTAGTGCGCACAGGGAAAACGATGATTCGACTGTTCCGAGAGATTCATCCTTCAGTCCAGCATCTCCCTTTCTTCTCGAAAATCTAGATTGGTTTTTCAAACCCCAGATTCCTTGATCTTGGTTGGAACTCTTATATTCAAGAGGAATGATAAGGTTTTCATCATTTGTTTCTCATATCAGGCCATACCCATGAGACCATAGGGACTGATCGCTATATATTCCTTGAATATAATGAAAATACAATAAACCAAGCAAATAACAGAACTCATGCATAGATCTAGCATAAATAGTCAAGTCATGAAATTGTGTTCAAACGTTTCAGACATCACAGTACCCAAGGATCGACCCCTACAATGGATGGGTTAACCCCATCAAAAGAACATTTAAACTCTTCCACCCTCTGGCTCATAGAGTCCATAATCTATTGAAGCATGTTTTGTTCCTTCTCTTCCTTCACAGCAATGGGGTACAGTTCATCAGCCACAATCTGGTCCCGCTCCTCATCACTCTAAAAAATATCCATGAATTGATTCATTCAATCTTTGGTCTCTCACAACTAGGCCTTCAGCCCCGATATAATCTTCGACTACACATTGAGGAGAGTATAACATTCAACTACCTGGACCTACAGACGCTAAATCTATTTTTCCATCCTCTACGAGCATCTTGATGTTAACTACTTTTCTCCACTTCCAACCTATACTAAGGCCATGGTCATACATCTGAATCATCTCCTACATTAGATCTCGGACGAGTAGATGAGGACGTTGGGCATCAACTCCCCCAACATACAGTTTGTGCAGTCATAAACGAAGTATCTCCATCTATTTTATCCATTTTTCTTGAGGGGTCTAATCAATAAAGTGCTTGATCATCTTCCATGATGGGTGATGGACTATCTTGTTATCCTCTTCATCAGAGGTCATTTTCTCTCAGACTGTGGGGTTGCTAGGCTCATACGCAGGGAACACCCCCATGAACTCGTCAGCTGGGTCTACATCTGGTGTATGATCAGGTATGGTAGGACCCGAGCTATCCGAATGATATTCATCATCAGATCCCACTTCAGTAATATCAGGAAAATCCCTACCAATGGTCCCACCAGTGATCTGGAGCGCCACAACATGGTTGGTCTGGATATCCACCTCCATGACCAACGACATTCCCTTAGGAAAAGAACTGCTAGGAATACCATCAAACATCTCCAAGGAAGCCCATTCCATTGGAAGAACTGTACATGCCAAAAAAGCATGGATGTCAGTTAGCCTGGTCAATGTGTGGTAGTCTTGAAATTTTTAATGGAAACATTTAGAGATCGAATGCATAGTATTTTTCTTAGGTTGTTGTTGTGGGGACCCCAAGTCATGGCCCTCCATATATTGTTGGAACATCTTAACATTCTGGCAGAGCCACCTTGGTTATCCTGGCACCATTGGATGTTGTAATCACTGTAGCTTTGGCATGGATCCCGAAGGCCCCGCATCTGCATCCACTGAGGGATGAGAATAGGTTCTATGAATGAGGCTCTCCTACACAGTTTAAACATTGGTGAGGGTCCAAAGTAGCCTGTATGTGGATCTCATGGAAGGGGCACAGGATTTTACTTCAATGGCCTCTGAAAATTCATCAAAATCTGAGCCTTGATCGCTAACATATCCCTCTTCTAGAGGGATCCCTATACCAGCCTTCACCCCCTCGGAGGATTCGTCTAATTTGTTTGTCATAGGGTAATGTTCCCTCAAATCAACAGCTGACAATTGCGAGGGAGTTTTTCGATCCAACAACACCATTACTAGATCTGTCATTGGATGTTGAACAACCCGAGAGTGCATCATGTCCTCCAAGTCAGCCAGGTATTGCTCTGCGTCCTCCTAGGACACTGCCAAGCTGGCCCTGATAGAGCTTATCCCTGTAAAATCCATCTTGAGACTGTTCAAGTGTTTCTACATATCAAACGGGCCGAGAAATTGCCTTTTGACTTCCCAGATGTCCCAGGACTCCCGGAAGACATCCTTCTACGACATGTCTATGTGGTGTAGCTGCTTCCCCAAAGCCTAAGTCTATATTCTACAAAATCCTCTTGGTGGCCTCCCCTCTGTATAACTCTATTCTTCTGGGACCACCGGGTCTGCTGACATTGCTGGATCCACTGCCTCCCCCTCAACTGGTGTGGGCCTCCACAACATGGCAGCCACACCACCGCAAGATGTCTTTTCTGCCTTCTAACCCCAGACTTGAGGACGGGGAGGCACAACATCATCGGCCCAAATGGTTGGATGTTTTAGCATCTCCCCGAGTAGGCCACCTCTCAGGTTTTGGTGTACTCCTTCACTAGCCCGAAGAGAGCGGTGGGCAGAGGCAACTCATATTGTTCATCTTCTTGTGTAAACATGAGCCACATCTACCTCATAAAACACTGATGTTCCTCATGGTGCACCGCTAATTAGAAATGTGGGGTTAGTTGCTGCATACACCGTAATTGTCTGGGGAATCAGTGCGGGGTGTATTAATCATAGAGAGGACCACAGTTCACTCTTTCCACCATGACTCCACCTCAAAAGGCTATGAGATTGGACTGGTTCTCTTACGTTCCTTGGCCATCATCAATGAAATCACCTGTTGGCAGTGGGAATAGATTAAAGTTGAACTCTTATACCTTCCAGACCTGGTTCTGTACCAACGATATGGTCAGCCTGGCAAGAAATCTCCCTGCGACATTCAGGATGGATGGGCAGATGTTCGACCCTGGAGGGGAAGATGAGGTTCATATATTCATAGACCCCCCTGATGTGCACCTCTATCTACCCATACAGGAGGTGGAACGACCCACATATCATCTGTAGCCTCTTCCCCTCATTGATATTACACATAATTTTTTATAGCTTGGTCAGCATCAAGATTCCAAGTTTGACCCTCCCTACGGTCACCAACATGTATGAAATGATAAAATTTCCTGGTCACATACCCATGTTTATATCCCTCACTAGCAAGATCCAACCACAGATGAGAGCCATGATGAATAATGCCAGCCAGACAATCTGTTGTTACTCGGTGCTGATACTGAATCCCCAAGTTTTCCATCGGAATTATTCAATGATCCACTAGTAAGAGTGATCCATGCCTCGTTGAGCCCCCTTTGTGAATGTTCGAGGCCTCAACGGAAACTGCATGTCTATCAGGAAGTTCACGAACTCCTTGAACAACCGTCTGAAGTGGACCTCCCTCACTGCTTCCTTATCCTCTACCGACACCAGCTCCATCAACTCCATCACCAACGACAACATTTTCTATGGATCCTCCCACACACCCCTAATGGGGAGTAATTCATAATACATATCCCCTAGTAATAGGTCCCCCAAGATCTGGTTCACATTCCATAAACTAATGACAACCTCTACATGGTGTAAGTAGAAGGTATTGGTCCTTGATGAACACATGCTCAACAACTCCAGCATCAGCTGCTTTGGTTGATAGATATGGAATTGGGAGGCCTAAGCTGCCTCAAACAAGCCCACTATCCTCATGTCTACCCCAAACTCTTCACACGAGGCACCTACCCAGTAGGTCCAGGCCCAATCATTTGTGAAGTTTCTGCCCCAGTGTAGATCCCACTCATCGGACCATCCCTTCCCCAGGTTCCTCAGAAATCCCTTCAAGATCATCTCTTTTAGAGGAGGGGTATGTCTCTGGATGAAATTCTTTCACATCAACAATGTTCAGATGATTTTATAGACAATCAGCAATAACATGCATGATGTCCTCACTGTGAACCATGAGGTTTTCATGGTACTTTCGCATAATGAAGTGCCTTCCCTTTTCATGAATTCCACCCCTATTCAAAGAGGTATTCCCTTCACAAAGCCCATATGCCTCCACAATGGAAGGAGATACCCAAAGGGACTCAGGTCTTTGTGGAGCACTTGTGCTTCGCGAAGTACCCTTCATGCACATTTGGCTCATATGCTAAGGTAGGGTAACTATTTTTGGTGAGGCATATTTCTTTGAAATATTACTCTTTGCAGGTCACCCTTTCTTCGCGAGACATTTCCAAACAAATTCCTTTCCACTTCGTGGAGCACCTTCCATATGCACCTATTCCCAATGCCTAGGCTAGGCCACTTCACTTCATGAGGCACACCCCTTTGCGAATCCCCTCCACTTCATGGAGAACCAGAGCTTCACAAGGCTTATACTTATGAATCCCTTTGTTCTAAAAAACTTTTCTTATAAGGCCCTTTAGGATCACACAAAGAAATTTCAACGTCCCTTAGGCAGTGCTTCTCATTGCATTGCTTCACATCATGATTCTTCGCATAGAAACATTATAGGATATTTCTTTTTCACATAGCCACACTAATGTGGACCCCCCAATCGATTACTCCATAACACCCACTCACCATGGCATTGCTAATGCATTCCCATCCCTAAGGGGTGGGAGGTATCAATTATGTAAGTCCTAAAGGGTTTGAAGTGAACCTACCTCGTCTGAGCTGCAGGATGTTAAGCTACAAGAGCCATCATCCTCAACACATGATGTTAAATTGTGGCCTCACCCGATGAATTATACACGAGGTACCCCATCTCAAACATTCTCTATGCGCACTAGCCTCCACGGGAGTGAGATCATTCCTCACATGGAATGAGATCCTCTTTATTGAAGCGATGTTTGTCCGTGGGGATAGGGAAACCACCTTGGTGTAAGCCTATAGCTATTCTTGAAGGAGGTAGCACCCATGATACTCCTCTCTTCTTCGGTGACAAATATCTCTCCCTTTGGTATTTGTTGCCACCAGGCCTCCACTTTAATGAATGTCCCAAACTCCAAAACCCTGAGATGCAAACCACGCGTAAGCCCCTGTTTCCTCTTTGGGCCGCTTACTATCTATAATCCCCACTTCACATCCCACAGATTCAACTTTCATGATGTGATCATCAGGTCCCTATTTCCTCTTGTTTCTCACACCAAGCACGACTCACGTGGGCTTAGAGTAGGCATCGACCATGACATCCTCCCTGGGTATCCTAGAGTGTATGCCCCAAACACCCAACCTGAATTACATGGACTTTGATCCTTTCCATGTCAAGGTACGTAGGAAGCCTCCCTGAGGTTCAAGCCCACCATCCTTTGGTTCTGACCTTTTCACGTCAGTCCACCAACCATAACTACATGGACATTGATCCTTGACAAGGAAAGGTATGTAGGAAGAATTCCTGAGGTTCAAGCCCAACATCCATTTTTTTCTGAACATTTCACATCAGTCCACCAACCTGAACTACATGGACATTGATCTAGATAAGTTAAGTATAAATCCTCCCCGAGGTTCAATCCCATCATCCATTGGTTCTGACTATTTCTTGTCAGTCCACCATCCTGAACTATGTGGACTTTGATCCTCTCTAACGCAAGGTATATAGGAATACTCCCTAAGTTTCAAGCCCACCATCTATTGGTTGTGACCCCCTTTATGTCAGTTCCCACTCCTTTCTGAACTATGAGGTCTTTGATCCTTTCCAAGGCATGGTAAATAGGAAGCATCCCAGAAGTTCAAGCCCACCATCAATTGGATCGGACAATTTCATATCAGTCCACCATCTTGAACTATTTTCACTTTGATCCTTTACAAGTTAAGGTACATAAGAAGCCTCCTTAATGTTAAAGACCACCATACATTGGTTCTGACACCCTTCACGTCTATTCCCACTTGTTTCTAAACTACCTAGTCTTTGATCCTTGCCAAATAATGGTTCGTAGGAAGCCTCCCTCAGGTTCAATCACACCATCCATTGGTTTTGTCCATTTCACATCGGTCCACTAACCTGACTACATGTAATTTGATCCTTGCCAAGGCAAGGTACGTAAGAAGCCTCCCTGATGTCCAAGCCAACCATCCATTAGTTCTGACCATTTCACATTGGTCCACTATCCAAAACTATGTGTAAATTGATCCTTGCTAAGGAAAGGTACATAGGAAGCCTCCATGAGGTTCAAGCCCACCATCCATTGGTCCCGACCATCTTCACGTCAGTTCACCAAACATCCTCCTTCTGAACTATGTGGTCTTTGATCCATGATATGGAAAGGTATATAGGAATCCTTTTTGAGGTTCAAGTCAAACAACCATTGGTTCCGACACCCATCACATCGAACCACCATTGTCCCGCATGACGTTAAACTACATGCCCCCTTTTCATCATGTACGACATCGAACGACATCCACCATCCCGAACTACGTGGTTTTTTAGCCTTGCTAAGGCAAGGCACATAGGAAGCCTCTATGAGGCTAAACCCCATCTAGTGGTAAGCTGTTGTGACCCCATAAAATAGTAAATTGTTGGGACAACATCCAGCAGTAAGCCATTGTGATCCCATCCAGCGGTAAGCCGCTATCAACCCCATCCACCAATAAGCCATTATGACCCCATCCAGCAGTGATCCATTGTCAACTCCATCTAGTGGTAAACCATTGTCACCCCATCCACTGGTGATCTATTTTCAACCCTATCCATCGGTAACTCATTCTCAACCCAAACCCAGTAGTAAGTTGTTGTCATCCCTTTTGTTGGGGCCCATATTGCCAGTATGTCCTAGTGGCGTAAGACCTACGTTGGGATTATAACCACATTTAAGCCCCAGTATATCATCATGTCACTATCCCCTATGTGCACCCTAATTCTCTACCAGCGTCTTAAACAATGTGGAAATTGATTACCTGCCATGGGGAAATATAGAAGGTCTCTTTGAGGATCAAGTACAACATCATCATCGTCATCCTCGAGTCGAATCCATCTCCTTCTCCATCCACTACACTTAATCATCCATTATACGTCTTGATTCATACTCGGGATGCCAAATCCCAATGGGATCATGCCACCTTATTCCCCATTCACTTTAACAACAATCGGGTAGCTAACCACGTCTTAGTCCCAACATCAGTGTTCCCACTATGGGTTGCACCCACATGATCCACTCTAGTCAGTGTTCTGATCAGTTTCATCCATCTCCAATAGACCCTAAACTCATGGAATACCATGTGTTAAACATAGGTACCTAAGGAAAACCTCATATACATGCCAATGGTATATAATTCCCCGCATTCGATGTGGCATTCCTCAGGCTTCTGTACCACTAGGAATCCCTATTATAAGGGGAAGAAACCTAGACGCACTAGTGTTCTAGCATCCAGACACACCAGTGATGTCCAATGTGAATAATACCCCAATTGCAGGTTTCTTCCCTGACTAGACCCCATGGAATGTCCTGAAAGAAGTAGTGTAATTAACCGGCATCCATGAAGAAATGGCACTGGGAAGAGTTACACAAACAATTTCTTAGTCTATAAGGGAGACCCAAACTAGGTGATGAGTTCTGAGGAGGAATCCATGAAAGGAGGAACTGAAATCCCATTATCCAATTTCGGTCAAGGAGAAAACATCCCTAAATAAGTGAAGGATGTTGCCCGACTTTGGAAAGCCAGAATGCTGGGAAACAGCCAGCACATCCTTAACAGATGGATGTGTGTGCCCCTGAAAAAGCATCACAAACAAATGGTAACCCTTCCCACTTAAGGTTATTCATATTGTTGTAAATATAATTAATTTACTGAATAATTATATTATTTTTACCAACAATCCTTAATCTTGGGATTAACTTTTATGAATATATTCTTATGTTATAGGATCTTTGTGGTAGACTTATGGATGTACCTGAAATGATTATGATGGGTGTTCCCAGAGAGTTCTTTGATGCATTGGGTAATATTTTAGACTCATGAGAGGTCATGTATGGTGCACAAGAGGTTATCTTAAGTACATTATGTTATGATTTATTGGTGGTTAACCTTAACTTATTCTTATGATTTCATGTTTAAATTTTTTTTCCACATTCCCATGTTTCCTTTATGTTATCACGATATATCATTCCTCATTGTTCATGTTTGTGATTATCACCCATTATATGTCCCATTGAAATAAATATTGATGTGATGTCCTTGCCCGACTGAAAACTAAAATGGGTGACATGGCTTCAAGATTGCCTCCCCATAAGCCTGAACCTACCGACTAGTAGTGAGGGTCTAAGGAGGTGATAGTGGGGAGATTATACCCTCATGATCGGAGTATTACATCAGTATATTAGAAAATAAATAACAGAAAACAATGGAATAAATGGTAAGATAACGAAAGACTACTAGAAGAATAATATAAACTAAATGTAAAATAAATCTAATTCCAATATAACGTAATGAATGCATATCTAGATGATGATAAATAAACTAAAACAATAAACATAGAAAATGAACATGATATAGTAAAGTACATGAGTATATAAAATAAATAGAAAATACCAAGGGTGAACTCCATGCACATCCTAAGCTCCTACTTAATCTTGTGCACCAAACTCTTAATTATACGAAAAACAATATAGTCAATAATACTTTGTCATGTGAACATGATATCCACTTGAGTACCATAGTGCAGTGGTGTCCTGTGTAGGACATGAGAAAAAAATCCCAGTAGCTTACCACACATAGTGTCTAAAGATAAAACCTATCTTTGAATGTAAAGTAAATTAGTGTGTAGGTAAAAATTAAATAATAAACAATTATAAAAAAACAAATAAGTATCGGTTAGCTCAGGTTCCAATAAAACACCAGGACGACCTTACCTGCTTCTGCTCATAACTAAAATGAGTGTATGATCAGTAACTATATAGATAGTAATAATATATATACTGTATAGTTCTATATTGCATCCACCTATATGAACAATGTAAGGATGAATGTATGTGGCCATATACTAGTAATAATAGGTACTGTATATATTGGGGAATAACATAGTCATCCATGAAAATCCTAAATGAGCCTATAAGCTCAAGCCAAAGGGTATATTCCCTTTATCTCGTAATGATGGGGATACGTCTTTCTCATCACTCGAGATGATGAGTGTGCTGTCATGAGAACACTTGAAGAGTACTGAGTGCTCCTTTATGGAAACATTCCCAAGGGATGTAGTTCATCATGACCATCATCCTCATAGTATCACTGGTGTAAGACGTCATGTTTGGAACTTGATATAAGGGAGTATGATACCGCCATGTTAATAAACCCCCTTACAATCATCCATAGACAATGTAAAACGCATAATCACATTTATAATATATATCTACGAGTCAGTACCTCTCATTCTTTACATTTTCTAAGACCAATCATAACTAAGGTCATCACAATTATAATAATTCACATAAGATTATCTTATTCTATTATAGGAATAGGTGTGGTCATTCTACCGAATTTAATTCCATTTCAACTTAGGCATTTAATATTATTATGTCAATTAATTTATTCTTTTTAAATAATTCATGGTAGGAAATCCACCATGACAATCCATTCCATTTAAAAGCATGCCTTATAATCTACTCAAGAATGGTAATTCATTTTACCAGGTTAAATAAGTCACTTAGATGATTCCTTTAACAATTGAGAAATTTCATTCCTTGACAATTTCTTTTATAAGTTGGAAAAATCCCCTAAGAGGTGTTTAGTCCAGTGAAACACACACATATATATATATATAAGGATGGAAACTACATTTCAGACAATAGTAAAGGGAATGTACAAGCATTCCGTATATCTAACAAAACAAAAGAATATGAAAACACAAAAAGAATATGAAAAAGCATGTATTAAATCAATAATCATATGTTTTTAATTTTGAAGACAACATAACACATCTGAGGGGTTTTATTATAAAAATCACTTTTTATTAAATACTTCATTTAGACTAATTAAGAATCACACTCAAAAATAACATCTCAATTCACTAAAATAGGAAATTTATGATACAAACAATCAAATATTGAAAAACAATACATGGTTTTACATTGTGATTAGGAGTTTTAGACATAAGATGGGATTTTGATTACATGGTAAACTCTGTATAAAATATAAGATGGACACTTATATGGAAATAAAAGAACTTAAAAAATTAATTAATTAAGGGAAAGTGACAGCACACCCTAGGGGTGTTTGTGATCGAGGTTGAGAACCTATAAATATAAAACAAGGATCAAAAGGGGTAATAGATGGTGCACATACCAATTTACAATGAAGAATACATTTTTACAGAAACCTGTGTTAATGTACAATGTGTGGCTCAACATAGATATTCTTAAGACAATAGAAACATGAGGAAAAATCATTATACCAACTACCAAATACTTATGATGATATACTCTTCCAATATGAGCTTTGATTTAGTACAGTTGAGATGAAATTGATGAAAAATACATTATTCCATTAAAATTGGGAAAATGAGCTCGCAGCACAATAACATTGCTGTGATAAGATTTAAGAGTGAAATATATAAATGGAATCAAGAGATTACCAATGTGGAATTTTAGTGACCCATGGTGATCAAATCTGATATCATTCATAGGATATCCATCAAATCATATATTAGGCTTTCAAGAAACCCACTAGAGAGGGTGCTATGCATGATAGAGAAGAGGAAAGAGTGATGAAATAAAAATGGTTTCTAAAACTCATAAAGGTCAAATATGAAATTTCACCCTAAAAACTAGGTCATACTATTTTTATTCACGGAATTTTCAAACCATGCACCAACAATTGGACTCCCACTACTTTGGGAACACACTTCAAATGGTTATGCTACACAGTTTTTCCTAACTATGTGACAATTGTGAGAGGAATAATGAAAGCATATTTCCTAATTGAAACTAACCATACAGTCTAGGCATACGGTTTAAGAAAACCATTCAAGCCTATACAACACCGTTTTCTCCTCTTTTTTAGGCGGCATGGTCCACTGTAGGGGGGATCATGGTTTCAGGCTAACTATGTGCCCTGTTTAGAGCACCCAACTTGTGATTTTCGGGGCCTCCTGCTCCCAAAACTCTTCAAGACAATGAGGGAAACCACTCATTCCCTCACCCAAATCTAAAAATAACAATTTGAGTTGTTAAAACTCTCAAAATTACATTATGAATCTCCTTTCAATGTACATATAGTCCACTAAATTTCAAAAATCAAATTCCCCTGGAATTTTACCATGGATCAAAACACGGGTCATCACAATTCTCTAACATGTAATAAAATTTTCATATTATGCTTTAATTATTCCATTAATGGTTTTCTAGATTCCCCTTTATTTGTTTCTCTAGGTTATCCCATATAGTTTTCAGAATGATGAGATGTTATGGGCATGTTAAAAAGATTTTAAAAATGCTGATGTACCACCTATTTTTAATATGATATGTAATTTTCCTATTTACCTAAAGGCATTAGTATTCTTGATATTCTATTATGTATTACGTGAATTAATATGTAATAAATCTTGAAATGATATGTAATTAATATAAGTGTTTTTATATTGTTTTCTCGTATGTAAGGGGGAACAGTTTAGTCAGACACTTCACTATAGTACACTGGGATATTTTATCCAATGTGATAAGGATTATCAATAATGTCCCCTCCACATACCAAAATCAATACGAGATGGTTTATATTTCATTAAAGTGATTTAACACTAGATATGTTATATGGAAGCCCTTCCCCTTCCAGCCCCATCCAGTCAAAATATCCATAAATCCAATCATTCCCCTTGTATACCCTCAATCTTCCTCATCAAGCTTCATCCTCCCCTGGAATTTGAAAATACACTATTGGAAACTATGACGTATAGCCATCACATAAATGAAATTATAATCCATGGACATCCCTGAAGCTAGTTCATCCATTTAAATTGATCTTGGGGTAGTGATATTTTATCATCACTACCCAAGTTCTTTTTCAAAGATGATGGGATGCACACATCAGATCTGGAAACCTAGAGAAGAAGGTGCTGACTTCATACCATTCATGAAATATAATTTTTTTTCAAGAATGTTTAATGGATGCTTAGAACATGATGAATCCTCAAGACTACCCAATATACTATAAGGTTCAAACCAAACCCAGGGATGGGCCAAACACATCACAACCTTAACCTCATCTATGTTGAATAAACCTACCAAACCCAGAATCATTGTATTTCATCCAAATTTATTATTGAATTTTCATGGTAGATCATGGACACTAATCATATCTTCAATAAATATGGAGTATATTCAAGAAGGAAGAATATATTCATATTTTTTACACAATTCATGTAAAATATTAATGAGGGTCTCAGGTAAAATTATTTTTTTGATTGAGAATATGATGTTTCCTCTTTATGGTTCCCCACTCTTAAAGTGTTGGAACATCCCTGGTATTATATGATGAAACCCATTCCATGTTTTCATACATCATACCACTCACTCCCATTAATACCATTATTTTTACTGATTTTATACCATTTTTGACATGTGTTCCCAATCTATTACCCATAAATAATATTTCTACCATTCACCACTATCTAACTCATATGTATTCGTCCATCACCGATTCAGCTATAGAGTTCCCATTCATTCATTCAGTTCTCCAAAAACAATTTCATAAAAGCCTTCAGATATTTCTATTAACGTATTTATCTTCTATTAAACTCTACTCTTATCCATCCAAAAATAGTCTACAAATTTTTTTACACCATTAAATAATTCTTCTATATCATACCACATACACTATAGATTGAATGTAAAATTTTGGTCACACTTAGAGCTGGTCAGAAATCAATTATAGGAGTTATCTTTTACTCGATTATTTTTCATTATTTTAGTATGATAGTACATGATTTTAGGTGGTGTATGGGGGTGCGATCTACTCTTGGGTAGTGTGTAATTTAAATATCAAAGTATTAATTAATCATTATTTTTATTCATTATTTCAGATTAATTAACCATGATTAATTAATGTGTATGTAGGGGTGATGTAATGAAAATTGAATCCTCATCCAAGAAATTAATACATAATAAATTCATATTAATGTATGAGAATTCTAATGGTGTAGTAGAAACCTAATCACAAAATTGGAACTAAAATCACTACTTATGAATGGAAACATCCAACTTTTGGGGACTCTTGACTTTTTGATAAGTCCTTTGACTACCACAAGAGTTGAGTTATTGGGATCAATGGTTCTTATAGTGAATTTTTATTATTAATTCACTTAGAATGCTTCAAAAATATGGTTACTACACTAAACATAAAAATCCTCTAAATTTGAATAAAACTTCATGTCCTTTCATCACTAACTACTCAATCCAATACTATTTAAAGATATATTTAATAGAGGAGAGTAAAATAAATTAATTCTTTCATGTTTTTACTATTGGAGTTGGTTTCCTAAGACTAATTGTTTGTACATTTATTACATGTATATATTATGATTATAATATTAATAAAAATAATTAATACATATTATTGATTTTTCTACATGACTTTAATGTAATAATCTACTAGAGTACATGTCCCATTAATTAGGTCATATCATTTCTCCCTATAATGAGAACATTTAAATTATTTGAATGTTTTCTTCAATATAGTTCTATAGTTGGATAAAATTATGTAATGAGACATAAATAATGTGACTGATAGGTGGGAGTACTCTTAAGAAGAAAAAAATCTTCTCACGATGTTCACACTTGGAAATTTCTAAGATGGGATATTATGATAAAATTTCATCAGTTGTAATTCAACATATTTGGTGTCATAAGGTATTATTATTTGAGTGTGTATGTGTTTTTAATGGTCCTTTTACTTTTATATTATCATTAATGGATGTCATGACCCACACACTTATATTTACAGAGCAAAACCATGATGTCATGTGATTACAAGAGGTTGGGTACATTTGATGAATCAAGAATGGCATGTTATTAATAGATAAGTTGAAGAATGATTTCTCCATTACGTATTTACAGAAGTTGATATCTTGTCCCTTTAGTGGGAATAGAAATAACATATTAAATAAAATAGTGATGGTGTAATTATGTATTAATTTCACAATGTTAAATGAAGTCGTATCAAGTATATAGGTTGATTGTAGAAATGTAAAACATTAATAATGGGATATTGAGAAAAAGATATTATATTACACAGTGATCATTTGTATGTGGTTTTTGATGTTGCGATATTAAGTTCTTTATCTTGGGTTCCATAACCCATTACTAGATATTAATATTGGACCGTAAACATCCTGGTTAATGCCAATGCTAATGATTCCCTGAGGGTTACACAATATGTATTTCCATTAATCTTGATTATATTCTATTTGAATTAACTTATTGGAATAAATATTATTCTAAGGACCAATGAATAGTTATATTCATGTTTTACAGATCTCTAATATTTTTATGGTAATAAATAATTATGTATTCATTTATAAATTATTTATTTGATTACATGAATCTTTAAAACTTCTTTATTTTCATGATTGTGAATAAAATATTTTATTTATTTATTGATGAAATAAATATTTAATTAAATGTGTTTTTGGTATTCAATAAATATAGATGAATTGTAGTGGATGAAGATCATGTCTAGCGATGAATATTTATTTTCATGTTTATAAATAATATCTACCATTGTGTAAGCTATTGCATTCCATAAAATAATAACAATAATAATATCATTATATGGAATAGGGTATGATAATGATTATTTTATTTTATAAGGGTCGATAACCGATTAAAAAATATTTTAACCAAAACAATAAATCTATAAATAGATGGTTATGAATATTTTATATGGTCAATTGTGATTTGAGAATAGTTTCCATTAATTTAATTCTCTCTATATTCTTCCTCATATCTTCCTCTAAAGAATGAGAATACTTAGAAATATTCCTTCATGCTCAAGTGAATTTGAAGAAATAAAAAACAATACAAGATAATTGATTCGATGTGCTAGAACCCAAAAATAAATTTTCCTCACTCAAAGTTCAAAGTAACATATGTGTATCACCTATAAAGATATTCTATAATTTTATACTCCCAATGAAATGAAAGAAATATGATAAGGTTATATGTCCTTTCAACATCATTATCAAATAAGTTTCGTTGAAAAAGGTATCTTTTTCTTCTAATATTGTATAAATTAATTATAAATTTAACATGAAAAGATCCTATTTAGGTTCTGTGTTTTCTTTATGTTAATATTTTGTGGTAAAATATATATTTTAGTGGAATTTATGTCATGTAAAATACTGTGAATGATCCATTGAATACAAAAATACCTTTTTTGTTCATTCTCTCACCCTAGTTCTTCTATTATACCTGGAACATACAAGTTTTATTTAAGGGGTATGATTCAAAATTATAATTATTTTTTTGATTATTGACCTATATATTCTATGGTGGTTATATATTTCATTTCATATTAGTCATTTTTATTTAATTTTAATTAACACATTTTTGACATATTAATCATAATCATTCAGTGTTTCATTTTCATAAAGGACTAAGAACAGAGAAGAATGATTGGAGATGCCACTAAGAAGTGCAATGGATTCTAGATGGATATCATGGAATATATGAAACACACATAATCAACTACACATAGTGTATTTATTTCACAATGTGTGTAGACCAGGACAACACGTCACACAGCTTTTCAGATTACATTGCGTGTAACTGGTGTACACATTATGTTGTCTACATGGTTTTGTGGTGAAATTAATGAAAACCGAGTGGTAAAATATTTCATCAAAACTAAAAGTGATATAAAACCTAGAATGATGGTTAAGTACACAACATATAGCTGGCACACACAACATGTTGTTAATTATTTCCCAAAACTGAAATTCATGTTGAGTCTTTTGGTGAGTTTAGAAGTCAGATAACACGCAACATACATGGATTGTTGAAGTACAGTGCATTTAATATAGTCTCATTTCTGATGAATAAGCCATGTCCTTTTGTGGGGTTTTCAAACACATGACATTTCGATCACATGACCTTTAACTCATGAGTACACACAGTGTAACCCACCAAGATACATTCCAGACCCCCAAATGTTTATCCTGAGAACATAGAAAGAATAACAAATGATGTGTAACTACTTAGTACACACCATTTATTCCATCCAAGGTACACACCGAAGCCCCATGCATGTATACTAGGTACACAAAAAAATGAGGTACACAATGTGTAGCTTTATATTACATTCCTTGTACTCTCCCAATAAAGGATAGAATTTAATTACATTAAATTGTGAATTTCAGCACTAATACCATATTATATTAATTGTCACATGATGTGTTTGAAAGATTAATAAATATTTTAATGAATTATAAAATTCTTAATTAATTTATTTTTTATATATGTGATTTTTGGTTTTCCAATTTATTTTCCAGGAAATTTTTTATAATGAGTATCTTTAAAAGTGTTTTGATGCTAGTTAAGATAAGAGATATTTATATATTTATTTAATGAAAGTATTTTTATCTTAATAAAAATAATATAAATTAATTTCAACTAGTTTATATTTGTGTAATCATTGCATGTGGATGCACATTCAGGTGCTTGTCCGATACATGTTTATGCAGTCGTTATATGTTATTTAATTTATTTCATGGGTTGAAATTATTTATTATGAATTTAAATATTATGGCATGTGAGTCAACTCTCCCTCTATTATAAGGTAGGTCTTATGTGTCCAAGTTATTTATATTATTCCCCTTAACTAATTTTTGGGTTCCACTCACATGCATGTGAGTTATAAATACATTTAATTAAAGAGTTTCCCAATGCATATAGAGGCAGTTTAGTGTAGAACCAAGATCAAGCCAACTGAGGTGATACACAAGTAGATAGTTGGCAGGTTATAGCTCATTACATAGATGAAACAATTATTTTTCCACAAGTAAAATGGTTGATTTATTATTTCTCAATAAATAAACTGTTAAATAATACCATTATTTATTTATTTATTTATTTATGTATTTCTGTATTATATATTATATGTATTATGGATGCATGATCTTAATCACATAAATAAATAAATTAATGTATAGATACAGAGTATAAATAAATGTATTATGAATAAATGTTTTATCAGACAATGTTAATAAAATACGTAAAATCCACTTCATGTTAAAAATATTTGTAAAGGATAAAACAAGATAAAATTTATGGATAATATATAAAATCCCAAAAAAATATATTAAGTCCTAAAAGGAATTTCATTACATCATTAAGAGCGAAACTAATTGAACTAAGGGTTCGACCAACCTCTTTTAGGGTAACTACTTTTATAAGGGGATTTATTTAGAAATTTTTGGGTTGACTTAACCATTTTACATCAAGAGGACAAGTCCTTGCTAGAATGGGTGTAACTTGTAGGTATGTGCTTAGGAAATCCGAGTTAGGATTTCAAGAATCATGAATCCACTCAATATATCAAGGATCTATAAGCCCATAGTTTCATAATACCTACCTACCTAAATACCATCAAGTATCTTAATCAATACTTGTTGGGGATAAAGGGAATATAATTTCTTGACACAAGAATATCCAAGAAACTAGACATTCCAACTCTAACGTTGAGGGTTGATGGGACTTAATAAAATATTGGGAGACTTAATAAAATTAATTATTACTAATTATCACAAATTTTTAATCAATAAAAGAAATAATATTATTATATTTCATAATTTGAGAATGAATTGAAATTTCATCATACATACAATCCATGTGATCAATATTAGAGAACGATTGACTTCTTCATTTATAGTAACTTCCAAGATTGGTTCAAATGCATTCAGGTTTTGTTCTACAATGAATGGAAATCTTTAATAATAGAATCCTATTTACTTGTTCCACCCTATAAGTATGAAAATGATGAAGTGTTTTCTATCTATTAGAAACACGTGAATGAAATAGTTGATGTGAAATGTTTAATGATTTCATCCCTGTCAAGTGAACACATTATGTGAGATGAAAACAAGGATTCTTCAATAATGAATGAAAAATCTATAATATCAACTAGTTGATTGAAAGGAAATACTGGTCTGAGATATCCATGGAATTATATTAGAGTAGACTTAAGGATTGAAATCTAGTTGGTCCTCACATTGTCAAACTCACAAGAAAAATTGAGCGACTAGAGGTTATTGAGTTTAAACAATATACAAAAATTTGTGCCGATCTCATTCTCTCATCACTCCCTTAAAAATTATCCATCTTTGATATTAATTTTAATATGAAACACATTAATAATTCTATCGAAAATCATATAACTCTTCTTTTCCAATTATATAAAGAGATGAATCAAAAAATATCCTTCCCTCTATGTGGTGAACAAACAGAAATGTTAAAGGAAGTGTTATAAGAAGAAAGGATCATATTTCCCTTCCATGAAGAGAAACGTCAAGGGGAAGGAAAGGGATACAAATTATATTTTTTTCTCACGTAGAAATAAGGGAAATTAAATGAAAAACAACACCCAGTATAAGAAGAATGGGAATGATTCATGTTAATTTTTTCTTAAGTGAGATTTATTTATTTCTAAAAACTATTTAGTAGATATATATTGTGGTCCTCCAATATTTATTCAAATACAGGAACCAATTAAATTCAAAAAGATCAATCGAGGAGAGGTAGATCTGTGAGCATCCAATAATGTAAAAATTTCTTTTTTATCAATCAATTACAACCACCTCACATTGAAAATTATAATGATATTGGGTTTAATATTTTTTTTATATTCCATCCACTACCAAAAACATTATTCATATATTCTGACTTGATACAGATGGATTTATTTTTAAATTTGTGAATAAATATTTCTTCTTTTATATGGATAAATTTTTTTGGTAAGGTATATTAAAATATTGGTCTATATCTTTTGGGTTAAACAAACCAAGTATTGGAACTATATAAAGAAATTACTTCTCATGAATCATACCATAAGAAAATTTTCAATCACCGGCTAGTTCATGTAAATGATAAATGTTTGACTAAATTTCACCAAGATGGATATTTATTTTCTGTTTAACTAATACAACTTGGTTTATGTCAGGCATTTTTACATGGAGAAATAAAATAATCCCCATTTAGTGGAAAAGGTGAAATATCTAAATATTTTCTTGAATTATTTTATACCAATGTGTATAAACCATTTACTATTGAATAAATGGGAAGGTTAACCAACTATAGAACTTTTATTTATGATTTTTGAAGATATGGATGTGTCCACATGATAAGGTATAATTTAGATCCCTTTGAGAGATTCAAGGAGAAAATGGATTATATTTGGAACCATCATGGTATGAAGATTAATAAACTCTTCTTTAAACATTGTAGAAAATATTTTAAGGAAGGATTCATTTACTATTTATGGGACTTTTGGATATTATCATAACTCTATCATCTTTATAAACCATAATGGAATGTGGTAAATAAAATAAGTAACCACACCTTTTTAAACATGGGGATATTATTGATGATTTATTTGATTCTTTAGTTATCCTTTTGGGGTACACATTATCGGAATCCACATATATATTAAGACAAGTTCCAAAAAATTGATCAAAGGTATTTCATATGTTATTGTGAATGGAATTAAATCCATGTTATCGAATTTACATGTGCGGGGTTGTGAAGGGTTTGTTGAGGCCTCTTCATGTAACAAACTTACACCTATAGGCACAAATTGTATCTTCATAGGAAACAATGGGTTATTACATAAATTAAACATTAAAAAAGGTTATAGTAGAAATAAATGTCATATTCCTTGAAGGGGAGAGAAACTCTAATAGAGATAATGGGAGTGAGGTGGACTTTGATGAAGTTAAGAATCATGGCATACCAGAGTTAGCACAAGAACAAATTTCACAAAGCACAATAGACTAAGTTGTTCCAGAGACAAAAGTACTATATAGGATTACAATATAAATGATATAAAAAGAAAAATATTGTATTCTAGTCACTAAAAATAATTACTCATTAATTGTTGGTAATAATTATCTTCTATCCTTGCAAAGAAGCGGTAAGTGGCACAGATTTTTCCTAGTGTCAAGAAGCCCTGAATTTTGAAATGGATTCCATATACCAAAACCACATATAGATTTTGGTTGATCCTCTAGTGGATATAATGATTATTGGTTATAAATTGTTTTTAAATAAAAAAATAGGCATATATAAGAAAGTTAATTTTTATGTGGCATGAATAGTTGAAAAGGGTTTAAACAACATAAAGACAATGACTATGATGAAACCTTTTCACAAGTTTCTATGATAAAATACATCAAAATTATACATTCTATTTTTTCCTTCCATGATTATGAGATTTAGAAAATAAATTTTAATAAAACATTTCTTAAGGGGAACCTTTAAAAATATGTGTGTATGATATAACCTAAACATTTTGTGTATTGAAATGATTCCAACTATGATTTCAAATTGAAAAAAATACATTTATATAGAAAACAATGAATCTAGGTCATGGAAAATTTAGTTTGATGAGGTGATAATAATTTTTATATAAAAATGAATGCGAGTCTTGACTCTATAAGTAGTTTAATGGGAGTGTAAGCATTGTCAATCAACTGTGTAATACTCATATATGACTTGATTTACAAGATAGTATATAAAAATATATAAGTGATGATAAAAATTAGAGATAATACTCATTAAATAGAGAAAAATAAATCTTAGAACATTAATTGTTTATATTTAAAATTTAATGTGGATCACTATTTTAGAAGAACATTTAGTAAAATTCATTCCTAAATGATTTTGACTTATGATAATCATATGATAAAAACGTATTTTCAAGATAAAATTGAAAACATCATCATCAAAGTTGACATTGATATGTACTCTTGAAAAATAGAAGATTAATGGTTGAAATTTTTAGATAGGTATAAAAACACAAGTATCATTATTATTTAAGAAGGAGAATTCTATGTGTCATGGAAAACCATTCTTGAGTAGCCTTTTAGTGAAGATACTCAATAATAATATATAGTTTCTTATGATAATTGTTTAATATATTAGTTAGGTGTCTCTACTCTCATTCTTGTATACATGGACTCTATATTCGAAAAATAATATATGAACATATATTCATTCAAGTTGATATACAAATAAAAAAGGATCAATCAGGGAAAAGTGATGCATGAGAGGTATGAGGTTTCAAAGGTATTGTTTAAAAAAGTAACATTCGTCTCTACTCGTATACTTATTATAATTAGGTATGTAAATGATTTAGAGATGTTGGGATCTCTTCTAAGGCTTGATCAATCCATGCACTAAAATCTACAATAACAGAAAAAATATTCCAGTAGTTTATTAAATACATAAATATAAATGAGTTTAATAATTCTCTTCTAATATATTCAATATGTTGAGGATAACTACATAAGACATTGGAGGTCCATTCTCTAGATCTATTTTGAAATTATAAAATGGAAAATGGTTAATATAGAAGAATATTATTGGAAGATCCAATAGTTATCCTATATCATTAAAATGAAAGGGGGTAATAGGAATGAGTTGTGGTTCTTCCATTATGGTGATCTTGGCTCCTAGAATAGGGATTTTCTAAAATATTTTAATGGATTCAAGAAGGACCATGTAGATTACTGTTAGTAATTATTGTTATATAAATAAATTATACTATTTTGAAGGGTATATGATTCTGATTGTAAATTATAGAAATGTTTTAAATTGTTACAATAGTTCAAAAAAATAATAATTTATGAATAAATCATAAAATGTGACATTAAACGATAAATAAAATATTTTTGGTATTGAGAAGGTGGATTAATAATGAAAGATTAATACTTGATTGGATTTGAAATAATAATAGAAAAAATGGTTTCTATGAATAAATGTGATGACGGTTTAATACACGTGATATATAATTTTTCCAATTTTATAACATGTTTGAAAAATGATAAGGATAAAAGTAGTGATATCAATGTTAAAAGAATTTTATCTTCAATGATCATTATAATGTGATGAAAATAGTTCCAAATACCCGATAATGGTATATTTTGAATAATAACATATTATTTTAATAGTGTTACTCTAAACACATAAAATACCATATAATATATCTTTTTAATGGTTTAGTAGTTAATATACCCACAAATAAAATAAAAGGTATTTCCAAAAAAAAGGATTTTCAGACTTACAAGTATATTTTAGTGAAAATAAAATTTATAATAGTTTAATGGAAGTGCATTTGATCATAGATAAGGTCATGGTGTAATAAATATAGATTTTTTTGGCAATCTCAAAGGATATAATTTTGATCTTTTTATAACACGGTTGGTCAAGGATGATTGAAAATATGGATGGTCAAGGATGTGACCAATATGTGTGATGGTGACTCACTAAATAAAGATGGGCCTATTTATAAAAGTATTGATGAAAATACATGTTGAAGATGAAAAAAATGTTGAAGTGTTTATTGGGAGATTGGTTCATCCCAAAGATGGTGGAAAGGGTATGTTGTTTTCAAAAAACATCATAAATATAGATGTTAAAGTGTTAGAAAGGTGATGATTGGTAATGTGGAGAATTCCTGATGCATTCTGGAAGTAGATTTTATGGAGTGCATTGCAAAAGTTTGAAAGATAACCAAAATAAGAAATTCTATGTCATTGTGTAAGTAAGATTTGGTATGTATTTATGTCAATGTGTGTCATGGTATGTCGTAGAGGAGATTTTTAGGGTAAATAGAAAGCTTTTCCACACCATAGTCATCATGGATGTTCTGTAATACTATGTGTTAGGGTAAAATATGTGTACAAGACCACTCAAGGTAAATTCTCATGCAGAATCTTGACAAGATGGTGGTAAAGCCCATGCACCACATATATGAGTGGGGTTTTAGGGATGGGAGTGAATAGGTGAGCATGCATGAGGGAAGGTGTGTGAACATATAGAAAGTGATCCATGTTGTAAGGTTGTAGTGTGGAGGTAGTGGTCTATGATATATTACAGTAATGCAGAAGAACTGGTATACTCTCTAGGGAGTCTGCATTGTGGAGGCTTGGAGTAGACCACATCACTCACAACTGGTAACTCATGGTAGTAGAGAGGATTATATTCCATGTAAATTCTGGAAGTATGTTTTATGGGATTATAAGAATAATTCTTGCATGTCGTAACCAAGTACACCATGATGCATGATCTGTTCGATAAATTCTAGATCCATGGGAGATTTTAAGATATATATACCATTGAGAAAATGATACATTGGAGTCCCCTTAGAAAAAAATGAGTACACACCTTAGATTCACCTTGAATTTTATAGGGTAAGAATTTAACATATGACAAAAAAATTTATAAGACTTTAATATGTCTATGCCATATCTAGTTTAGTGTGAAAATTTGTCTATTGACATAATGCCTGAAATCATGCATGTACAAATGGAGGAGTTAATGAGTTAACATTGTGGATATTTTCATTAAAAAATAACAAGGACTTAGTGAGTTTTGAGGAATCAAAGTCTACACCATGGTGGACCAACCCACATCATAAAGTTGGAAAATGAGGTGTGTTACAATGTAGTCATTCAAACTACACCACAATAAAGAGTTTCCAGGTGTCCATAGGCATTGATATCTAAGTATTTAATTGGAGAAACCATAGATGAATTATGAAAAAGTTATGGTAAAGTTTCAAATCCTATAAATAATCATTCCAGGTTTTTAGTTTATTGGAGAACAACCGCCCAATATCAAGAAGGATATATCAATCAGAAGGTAGTGGGAAGAAATACTTATTAAAATCCTGTATATTTAGAAAACAAATATATAATATATTTGGATGCACATAATATTAATGATATGAATTTCAAATGAATAAGAAGTTATTGTTTTAGTGAGCGGATATTATTCTTGAAGAACTTTAACTTATTAATTATCAATCTAAGAAGAAGATGAAGGAATTTTTGCATGCCTATAACAGAATGAAGTGATTCTAGTGGAATTCTCAGAATAGGAAGGTGATTTGTCAAGGTGTATTCATAGTGGTGAATAAGAATCTCAAAAAAACTACATCAAAGCATCAACCTTGTTTGAAGATTCATTTTGATGTGCTAGATATGGGACATACATGTCCATAGAATTTGAAGTTGATCATTTCTAGCGAAAATGATCCAACAAATGAATGTGTGAGGGACTAATATCGAGAAGTAGTGAGTTATTATAAAACATTATAATGTAGTGATCCTGGTAATAAGATTTACCAAGCTTGTCCCTTTTAATAGATGTGAGATCATAGTGATTTTAGTGCATGAAAAATCATTGTTTCATGCTCCTTGGAGTAGTCCCATGTGGGTTAAACAAATAAATACTTGTTTCCATATTTACATTATACATTCACACCAAAGGAGATAAGGAAACAGAATGCATATCTTGTTAATGAGAATATTAAAAGTTACCCACAATGTTGATTGGTAAAGATCCTAAAAGGTAAGGTGATATAGTTAACATTGAATGTGTTTTAATTTCATAAGAATTTCATAACGTCATTTACCCCTCTCATTGTAATATCATGGTAAGCAATTTTTTTATGTCCAAAAAGTTGTATTATAGGGATCTATTAATTTTTTTATTTTTTATTTATTTTATTTTATAGGATCTTTTGTTAAATATGTCATTCATAGGGAAGGATTATTTATTTTATGGAAATAATTTCAAAGATTACTAAAGGGATTCATCTATTTCATGGAATATTATCTTTGAGATTCTTGATAAGTGGTAGAAGATGGAACTGTTCTATTAATCAGACATGGAGTCATCTTTAAAATATATCAAAAAAAAATTTATACATCAGTCAAAGAGAAATTAAAGGAGTATCTCAATGAAGGCTTGCAATGAAAATTGAATCATTAAAAGTTATCAAAATTTTTGTGGATTTAATTTGAATAATTTTCTAGAAAATAACCATGTCAAAGTGAAATTTTAATTATAAAAAGGAAATAAGAAAACAAATTACAAGAAGGAATCCCAAAAGTTTTATTCTCCAACTGAGGTAAAATATAAATATGATTTTATCTCTGATACTACCCATCATGTGTGGAAAATATATGAAATTATAGACCTTCCATTGGATCTGAAAAGAAGATGTTATTTTGGTAATGTAATGGAAATGAAATCAATTTACATTTACAAGGTATAATCATGAATTGAAAATTATGATTAATGGGGTATCATTCATATAATGAAATTTCCACTGATTGATGTTTTATACATGAAAAATTAAATTTTAAATAATTAATAAGTGGGCATAAATATTTTATTAAAGAAAATGAGAATGAATATGAAAGAATTGATCGATACACTTGAAATTCTATGCCAAGAGAACACAAAACAAAAGGATATGGAAAAGAAATTTAATTATAGTTATGTTTCACTAAGAGTATATTATGAAGAATTAAAATTGACTTTGAGAGATGTTAGATTAGAGTTAAAAAAATATGGGTACAGAACTATAAGAAAAATATAAGAAGATAAAATACCGTGAAAAGAGGACAAAAAAAAAACAAAATAGAATCTTAATATCTATTTAAAATCTATCTCAAATTGTGTATTATAAAAGATAAATCATAATATAAAATCAATAAGTTTGGTGTTATTCTGTTAGGTATAAAAGGGGCCTATATACCCTAAGAGGGGGTTGAATCAAGTTAAGGATATTCCTTTCATAATTCTTTCTACCCCATTGGATATTGGCCACTTTATTATAAGAGTCACTTTTTTCTCTCTTATGTGTTTATATTGGTCATATCATTTTGAATTTTTTCTGATGACAATTTATTGAATGTAATGAAATAAAGAAAACACAATGACACAAATATATTTACTTGGTTCACAATCTCTTGGACACATCTAAGGAGAATACAATGGAAATGTGATGATTGTACCAAATTATTTAAGGCTAGTTTACAATAATGATGTTTGGGATAGATCACTAATATTACTAGGGTCACTAAATTTACAAGGTTTAGGGTCAGCTCACAGCTACCCTAAGGGTCACTCCCTATGTCTCCTTATCCAACACACTGCCAGTGGAAAGAATCACTTTATTCCTCTTCCGATTCTCAATACTTTAGAATGTATCCATACATAGTTCATGGAATTTTATGTCCCACATGATTTATTTACCTGTATGTACCTTGATTAATGCTAATTAATGCATCCCCAACTATAGGTAGATTCTATGTTGAAAAACATTCTGGGATTCTCCGTTACTCCTGTGAAAGGACATGGATGAAACACTTCCACTTTCAAGACAACTGGAACAGACTACTATTAACTATAGACATAACAATTACATCAACATTGGAAGTATTTTAAGTGATTCCATGTCTCACTTTCACTAATTTAAATTTATTAGTATATAAAATCTTTCTGTATGTATTGATAAATGGTGGAGATACTCTATCTTCTTCTTCTCATTCAGATTTTTCAATCATACAATTCACAAGGAACTGTAAGAATTTATATACCTACCAAATATTCTAATATAATACCCATGTCTGAGATCATAGTCCATAACAACTTGCACGATAACCTGGCATAAATCCCTGGAACTTTTTGAAAACTCTTGACACATTGTGCAAACCTCTGTCACCTTGAGGGATCCCTTGGTGCCTTGGGAAAACCCTGGATCATTGTGGGAACCCCTGGAAACTTGCATGAACCCCTAGAAACATGAGATGACCCATGAAACATTGGATTAACCTCTAGAACCTTGTGTGAACCTCTAGAAACCTTGTGTGAACTTCTGGTACCTTGAACGAACCCCTGGTGTCTTGCGAAAACCCTTAGTGCCTTTGTGAGAGTCCGACTCTGTGTAAGTCTCTATCGCGATTCTACTGTCGTGAGTCCTCTTTCACAAGTCCGCTTTCATTATTTTCCCTAGACCTTATTCTGATCATGCGCAAGACATGTGCGATTTCAATCATGTATACTCCTTCTCCACAAACCTCTATCACGATATTTCATCATGAGCCACTTCTCCGAACAAGATTCATATCAATCCTTTAAGGAAAAAATTTCAACATTTATGGATGGGTCTTAGGGTATTTATTGGTGAGTGTCCACTTCCTTAATTAAACATATCTTGAACAACATTCCACCTCATTGGTATCACATGCACTGCAATATCTAGGTGTGATATTTTCACATGCTTTGTGTGAGATCTAGGCATGAGTCCTCTTTAAACATCCAGTATTTGTGTAAGAACTTGGTCAGAATTTGCGCTTATGCTTTGTGTGAGTCCTTCATCAACATTCATGAATTTTTTGAGTTATCAATCTACATTCACACTTTGCGTGATCCCTTGATCATCCTTCCTACAGAGAAGTCCCCAGGTATTCCTTGAAAACTCTGTAGTGCTCTAGGGAAATACAAATAGATTTTTTATGAAATTAGTTCACACTCTCTATATAACCCATATTGGTAACAAAATGAATCATTAAATAATAGAGTAAAAATCCTAGATATCACTTATTCCAACTTTCATGATCTATGAAATTTGAAACAAATTACAACTAGGAAAACAAGGGAGGAGGTGATAGGTGTTTGCAGTCACTGTAAGGCATGAGAAATTCCCCACGAGTCCCCGAGGACATGTCTAACAAATCTTATGAAATCCCTTCATCTTGTCAGCAATCACACACCATGTACCCTTATTCATCATTCACGCTCAAGAGTGAGTCTAATTTCAGCTTTGTGTATGATCGGGATGTGAGCTATGGAGACAATAATGAGTGTTTTTCAAGACCACTACATGAGCTCCAAAGATAGTCATTAGTGCTACATAAGACCCCTCTGTGAGATCCAAATAAAATCATGTGTGTTGCATGAGATCTCACCATCCGACACAAATTTAATCATGCTAAATCCAGATATTTACAATCTTATTGTCTTCTAATGATTTTCATAACCCATCATGAGATCCAAAGAAAACTATGAGCATCATGCATGATCACATTTCAAGAACATATCATCTCTCTCACTTCACATATTTAGTTCCACATTCATCCTAACTCATTATGCTTCAGAATCAAATTCAATCACATGTAATCTTGTGATTTTTAATGTTATTATATTAAAATGTTATCACGACCCATCGCGAGTTCCAAATACAACCATGTGTGTCATGCTAACTATTCATGCCATCTGTGACAACTAAACATTTTCAAAAACCTCAAACCATGTCAATAAAAACAATCAACCCAAAAGCACTATTATGATGTATTTTTTGGATAACAATCTCCCCCTATGGGTTTGTTTACATCGCATGACATTTTGAAACCACACTAAATCTCCTTCCATCATCTTCCAAAAAATATCTTCTTGAAATAATGATAGTGATTAGGGATTTAGTCAACACACATTCAAAGTCCACATGATCCACACTCGCCCTAAGAAACAACAGTACAATTAAAATTTCAAAATTGAAACAATTCATTTCATTCAAAAACGACCCTCCTTATTTCTTCATGAACCTCAGCTATCGTTATATATAATATTTGATCAATCATCTCTAGAATCATCATATTTAAGGATCCCCCTACTTTGTTGCTCACCTATCCGCTTCACCCCTATCTTGATTCATGATTAAAAATTTTTATCCCTTTTCTAGAACAATTTATCCACCTTTGTCAATGCACTATAATGTTACTTCACAGTGGTCTGCAATAGGGTAATGAACACAGATCATCAAATTAGGAAAAAACATATCATTCCTCCAGGATAATGGGTCCCACATCAACACTTTCATGTGTGGGGTGTCTACTAGGATCTAAGATAAATTCTAAGTCATTTAAATGTTTCATTGGGTAATTATTTTATCGTAATGTTTGAAACATGAAGTTAGGTAGGTACATATTCCAATTTATCAATACCTTGCTCCAAATTCTCATTCAGTAAATGATTCTTTATTTCTATGTGTTCTTATTCAAATTATAGACTATATTGTTTTTATGATTTATACAATTTGAATTATCAAAAAGGATTCATATCAAAGACTTCACTTCAAATCCCACATCACCAATATATTTTTTCATCCATAATAACTGCATGAATGCTTCAATTGATGCAATATATTCAACTTTTTTTGTTCTCAAAGAAATGAAATCATATTTCTTTCTTAGACAAGAAATACACAACCTTCCATGATAGAACTCCCCAATGAACATTGATTTTTCTATAATCTGCTAATCGGGCCCAATATTCAATTGTATAGCCCAATAACTCTTGCTAATATATTTCATTGTATAAAAAATCAAAATATAACACACCATTGATATACTGAATAATTATTTTTACTACAAGAAATTTTGTTTACATGGGATTTCTTGGATACCATGATTCATGGAATTTTCCATTTGAAATATACCAAAAACCAACTTGGCATATTTGGATTGGGAAATGAATCTTCTATATTTACTTCTATCACCTGTAAACTAAGAAGAAATTCCAATTCACTAATAATTAACATTTACAACTTTCTAATCATGAGCTTTACAAACTTATTACACTGAGATTTATTTGATGCACCAAATATTATCTTATTTACATATAACAACACAAAAATTATTTTATTACTCTCATTTTTATGAATAAATTGTAATCAAGTCTAGCATGATGAAAATTGAGCTTCTTAAAAAACTAATCTAGTCTTAAATATCATCCTCTTGGTGCTTTCTTCAACCATATAGCACCTTTTTCATCCAAAAAAACTTGTTCTTGTATTCATTAATGAGAAAACCTTAAGGAAAACTTCAAAAATTCTTTTCATTATTATGGCCAAGAATAGTCTAATTGGATATATCCTTGAAATAGGTGAAAATGTTTCATCAACAATAATACCCATTATATTGGAGTACCATTTTCGCACAATTTGTGCTTTGTTTTGAATCGTAGCACCATCTTCATTCATCATATTATGGAAGACCACATTAGTCTAGATGACATTCTTATTTTTTGGCATCGAAATAATATCCTAGAAAACATCCAGTATTGAATTGATACAAATACTTAATATAAACTTTTCTATTTATTTCAAATGATAAATTACTCTTTAGAATGTGAAAACCACTTATTGGAAATAGTTTTAATATCCTATCATAGCTTCTTGGTATCCTAAAAAATATCAGTTATAACCATATCATTATATAAAAATAGATAATAATTAAATAGATGAATGTTTCTTCTTGTACCCCAATATCTCTTCTTCAACATAAACATTTATACTTTCTATATCATTGAGATAATTCATTTGATTAAGATATATAATTATCCCCCTATGATATGAATCTCCTTCTAGTTGTTATTCCCACTATTTAGAAAATTTATCATTCTTCTTCTCCTAAATCATTTATTCCCATGTGGAACTTTTCAATGATCAGTCAAAAAACCTCGAAGACTAAAAAGTAATAACTTATTTTAGGAAACTAGATATAAATGTAATAACACAATTAGTGTACATTGTGATAAATTACTTATATATATTTAAATAATCCTTAAAACATCAAATCCATTCAAGGAATTGTTCCAAATATATTCTTCATCTCTTGTGACTGATTTCAATAATTTAAAATTATGGAAGACATCACATAACCACTATTCATCTATTGATTCCAATTCCCATTTGATCATATCTCACATTAAACCTAAAACATGTGAACATTAGTTAATAACATTTATACACATAGGGATAGGGGATCCTCTGGAATCCTAAGGAATAGGATTGTGGTTGACCCTGAGGAATCAAACCTTTGATCCTTTTTATAAAGAACTGTACTATTTTTGTTCTTGTTCCAACTGACCATCCACTTAAACTATTCTGGTGATATGACTAAACATGTTTTACCCACATGCTGAGTCTTTTTATGATATTCAGATTCTGTATTCTTTTAATTTCTCCCAATTATGGGTTTAAACTAATATTTCGATATTTACTTATTTCTTACAACTACAATGTCTTTCCAAATGCTCGTGATTAGCACATATATAAAAAATTTCATTAAAGGATATCCTCATTTTATCATTTCTTGGATGATATTTTGATGCATATATAGTTATTCTTATGAAATTGAGCCAACAAAATTCTTGACACATACTCATGGTGTGCCCCTATCCTCCATAGTAAGAACATTTGACAGTTGGTTTCTTTTGAGAGACTTCCTTCAAAATTTTCAAGAAGCTTCTTCTTATTCACAAATTTGGGAATATTTCTGTCTTTGTAATATAAAATATATTCCAATGCCTCAAAAAATTAATGTATGAACATGTATCCCACATAAATATCATATATAATTACTAATTAATATGAAAACTATTTTTGGTTTATCTACAACACCAACAAGATTTTTATTATCTCTAGAACATTTCACAGCATTATTACTATCAAGCATGGGAGGAGATTCATCATATCCAATACTAGATATTCCCAAAATGTATGGAATTTGATATGAGACAACAATTTCATATCTTCCTTCTTATGTAACATATTTTTTGTTCATTTCATTGTCACCTCCCAAAGGATAATCCTATTGTCTGTGTAGAGCATCTTTCTTCGTGGGATTTCCATTGGCATTAGAATTATCCACTTCATTCTTCACTTATTCTAACTCTTCTACCAATTGTTTAATCTTCATCTCCCTTGATTCAATTTTATTATTAATTTCTCTCCTGATATTCTTCCCACCACTCATCTAATCTTCCAATATTAGGTGATCTTATCCACAATGTCACTTCGCTCTATTATTTTGAATTTTTCTTGAGCAATAGAATCCATACAACATTCATTCTCTTATTGTATCCCTTGTTTTTACTAAACTAGTTCAGATAGTTGGGTAGCAAGATCATCATTTTTGGATTTTAGATTCTCAATTTATTTTAATTTATGATTATTTCTCCTATCATTAGTATTCGGTTTTTCAATCATTGTAGAAATATTTTGTAGTTCTTCATCTAGGGAATCATTATTATCCCTCATATCAGTAGCCACATCAATAATTCTTTTATTTAATCTTTTTTATCTTATTGACCTCAATTTCCATTGATTGTAACTAAATATCTTTCTATTTAATTTCTACCTAATCTTTCTGATCAAATTTCTTCGTTTCATAGAAAACTTTCACTTTTTTCTTCTTAGAATATCATCATCAAAATCAGTTTCAAAATCACTTAGAATTTCATGTTATTTACTCATTACAACAATATCCTTGAGTGAGTCTATATTTTCACTATCTGATTCATCCAAACCATTCCTCATTACACTATTGGTGTCCCCAAACTGAATGACACTTTTTATAGACACCTCCGCACTGAGGAATACCACCTTATTTCTGCTTCTTCATTATAGCTCTTCTATTTTCCATGGAAGAGGAGATACAATAAAATTGAAACATAAAGTCCAATAGTAGAGTAAACCATATTAGAGAAAACAAATAAATAAAGGTAACCTCCCTCTAATACCAATTTGTAGGTCTAAAAGAGGCCTAGATACCCTGAGATAAGGATGAATCATGGTATGGATATTCTTTTCAAAATTATTCCTACCCCACTAGATCTTGACCAATATATTATAAAGTTCACCTTGTTTTCTCTTAAGTTTTTATATTGGTCACATGATTTCTAATTTTATTTGATGATAGTGCTCGAAAATTAAAGAAATAAATAAAGAATAAGTACATATTGTTTTTTACTTGGTTCACCCTCACTGAGCTACTTTTAAGGAGAATACATTGGCAATGTGCCAATCATACAAAATTAACTAAGGCAAACTACAAATAATGATGTTTAGTCTAGATCACTTCTATGACTAGGATCACTACCTTTATAAGGTTTAGGTTAATCTCACTGATTTCCCAAGGGTCAATCCATGTGTATCATTCTGTGGATCACTACCGGTGGATAAGATCATCATATTCCACTTCCTTTTCTCACTGCACTAGAATAAATCCAGTCATAGCTAATGTACAAGTAGGTCCCACACAATTTATGGACTTGAAGGTACCTTCATTATGGATAATGAATGTATCATCAACTATAAGAAGCTACTCTGTTGAATCTCTTTATGGATTTCTCAATCACTAATGTGAAAACACCTAGATGTAACACTTACTCCTTCCAAACAACTGGATGATAATAACATCTGTATCAGAAATATCTTCTAGTGATTCAAAGTATCTCATTAACTACGTTGATTGTACATGTGAATAAACTTCTTATATAGGTATTTTTTAGTGTTGTAGATCCTCTATCTTCTTTTTCACATATATATTTGGAAATGATACAATTCAAACTAAAATGTAAGAGAGTATCTACTAGTTAAATATTCTCGTTTAGTACCTCTATTGGAGATCTTAGTGCATAACCTATTGCGTGAGGTCCTGGCCCAAATCCATGGTTCTTTTTTTGTGAACTATTGGTGCCTTGAACAAACCTCTAGTACCTTTCAGGAACCCCTATAACTTTGTACGAACACCTTGAACCTTGTGTGAATCCCTAGAACCTGCGTAAACTCCTAGAACCTTGGGAGAACCTCGGTCATCTTGTGAAAACCCTTAAAACCTTGTGTGAACCCCTTACACCATGCATGAACCCCTGGTGCCTTTATGTGAGTCCCACTCATCATACGTAGATTATATGTGTCATTTTTCATGGGTATTCTTTCACAAGTCTTCTTTCATTCTATTTTGCAAGACCTTGTACAGATAATTCACTAGACATACGCGATGTCAATCTTGTATACTCCTACTGTGTGAACCTCTATCATGATATCTCACTACAAGTCTCTTCTCAAGACGAGGTTCATATCAATATTTTAAGAAAACCTTAATCAATATTTTTGGAGGGGTCTTAGGTTATTTATAAGGGAGTGTCCACCAAATTAATTTCACAAATTGGGGATGACCTTCAACCTCATTGGGATCTTGATTTCTGCAAGATATGGATGTTATATATACATGTTCTTTATCTGAGAACAAGGCATGAGTCCTCTTTCAACATCAGTGCTTTTTATGAGCCCATGGTCAGTATTCGCTATTATGCTTTTCATGAGTCTCCGATTAACATTCAAACTTTTAATGAGTCCTCCTTTTGTATTTTCATTTTTCCCAAGTAATCGGTCAGACTTGCCACATAGAAGTCATCGGGTATGTCCAGACACTTCACAGTGCTCTAGGGATATAAGGGTAGATTTTTCATGATATTCTTTCACAATATCCATATTAACCATATTTTTTATGTGAGGAATCATTTAAAAATAGATTAAATATACTAAATATCAAATATTCCAACTCTGAGGATCTATGACCTCTAAAAAATAATAGAATGGAGAAAACAGGGGAAGAGGTGAGATGTGTTCACGGTCACTATAACACATGTAATGCACCCAGTGATTCCCTAGTGAAATGTCTATCACATCTCTATAAATCCATCCATCTTGTTATCATTATCACTCTGTAAACCCTTATTCTACATGTTCACTCAAGTGTGAGTCTTATATTTTATTTGCGCATGATCTGGACGTGAGCTCCAGAGACAATCATGAGTGTTGTGCGAGACACCTCCATGAGCTCCAATGATAGTCATGAGTTCTATGCAAGACCTATTTATGAGAACCAAATACAATCATGTGTGTTTAAGAATATATAACCATGAGACTCAAATTATATATTTCGAAATAATTCAATTAACAATGTTATTCTCTTCTACGAATTTTCATGAATTATTCTGAGTTTTGAAGACATATATGAATGTCGCGTGTGATCACATTATAATAAGAGTTCAACACTCAAACTTCATAAGTTCAGTTCAAAATTCACAGAAACTCTTCATACCTTAGACTCAAATTCAATCATGATCAATCTTGTGATTTTCAATGTTACAATATTGAAATATTATTCGTGACCCATTGCAATTTCCAAATAAAACCATGTGTGTCACACTCACTCTTCATGCCTTCATTGACAACCAGCCTTTATCCACAACCACAAAACTTTTCAACAAACACAATCAACCCAAATCAACCATCACGAGGGATTTTTGGCTAACATATTCCACGAAAAATATGGAAGTGCAGTTCCACCAAGGAAAGAATCACCAAATAACTTCTATTGTTGAATATTTTTTAATTTCATGAGTAGATGCTTTGAAGCATATAATCCTAAAGAGGTTATTATAACTCTAACTATTCCAACCTCTCAATCAAAGAGATGCCTATTGAGGTAAGCTTATTTTATTAAATTACTTATCTCTTGTAACCTCAAATACATGGAAATTTATAACAATTGGAGGAATTCATGGAAGGGTAATGAATCTATTTGGAGACACTTCAATCATATGTCTTACAAAGAGTATAATTATACTAAAAAAGTATTCTTAAGATAATTTTTTTTTGTTTTTGGATAATGAAAATATCATCACTAAATGTTGTATCAAGAACCAAAATTTAACCACTCACAATAACCTCTATTGAGGAAAGGAAAAAAATAGGGAAGAAAAAACAAGTGGTTGTTCATGCTGAGAAGAGGTGGAAGATATTGTTGTAAGAACTTGGCCTTAATCAGTTCATGAATTGAATATATATAAAATAAATAAAATTATTATATTTGTAGTATATTTTTAGTTTTATAGTTTTCAATAATTATTCCATCACCTATACATAAATGAATATAACATACCAAAGTCGACACTTACACTTAGTATCCGTTTTTCCCACAAATAAAAAAATTTATGATATAACAAGACTTATTTTAATAAAATATCTTCATAATTTTCATCATGAACTCATCCTCATCACTAACAATCCTTAAAACCCCATGAAAAATATTTTAAAATGTGTTATGGCCATAACAATCTCAACAAGGGATATATAAAGATATAAATAAAATTGTTAGTTCACGATCTATCACAAAGTATTCCATTTTCAAACATAAACATTAGATTCAAAATAAACATTTTATTACCAAAGAAATCAATTTTTCTACAAAAATATTGTATAAAAATTATCATAATAAATATTAATTGACAAATAAAACTCTTAACGGTCTCTTATCAAACATGGAAAAACATAATTGTTTTTGAAAATGCTATATATTTCACCCTTAAAAATTGGAATATACTTTCATTCATATATAAGAGTATTTCATTACCTTGTGAAATAATAATATTTCTATGAAAACTATAGAAATAATAAATAAATCATTTAATTAATTTTGGATATAATTTTAATATCTCTCCGAAAAATGGAAGAACCTACAAGGAACAACTCTATTATAATCATTACCTAGTTCATTGTGGGGATATAACTGACCCACACATCATTTATTTAAAACATAACCACCCATCCATTGTTTACAATAGAACAATGCATAATTTGTTTATAACACAAAAACCTCTCATCATAAAAAATTTCAATGAGCTATATATTAATTATAAAACATTAAATCTTTCATTTCATCAATAATAACTTTAAAAATATTAATTACTCCTATAAAAACCCATTTCTAGAAACTGAAATATAGATTTAATTATTTATTAAATATAAATAGAACATAAGAAAGTATGATTTTTATTTGAGTAAATATTTATGCTTACAAAGTAATACAATCATAAAATAATGGATATGGTGATGGAGAAAACTGTTGACACCGCATATGTTTAAATAGATTATTATTTGTTTTTATGAAAAAGTCAAAAATGATTCCTTTTAAAAAGATTTGTAAGAAAGAGACATAAAAATTCCTTTTAAATTAATTTATATCCATATAAATAGATATAAATTTTATTTTTATGAATATATAAATTTAAGGGAATTAATTTTAAAATAATTTTTTAAATATTTAATATGTTATTCTTAATGTAATGTGTATATTAACTTCAGTATGAATAATCACAGCTGTTATTTATATTCCAGAATAATAAAATGATGTCTGTTATTTACCGAATTAAAAACTATTTTCATGTTTAGTATTCCTCTTATTTTATTTGTTACTATGCTATAAAAATTTTCTAAATAAATTAATTTATCATCAAATGTTTTGATGGTATTTGGCTTGTATGTCCAAAACGACTTTAGCAGGTTCACTATGGAAAATTAAGTCATTATTAAATAATATATTGTATAATAATAAATAAAAAGATAACATTTTTATACAAAAAAATATATTTTTAAAACAAACCATGATAAAGATTTATGGAAAATGACTACGTTATAATCGTGAAGTTGGTATATTGTATGTATGCTTGAGCAATTTTCCATTTTTAATGATCACAATGGAAACAAGTTAAATGATATTTTATTTTAAAATAATTAGTATTATATCATAAATATTATATAATTTCATTAAATACACATATATATTGAAACCATGTGACGTGGTTATGAAAACTGAATCACATCACTTTGTGGAGGTCGTAATCTTCACGTACGCACAACAAACATTATCATTTTACAATAGATGGAAATTTAATAAGTAAATGATATATTATATTTATTGAATGGTATTTATTTCATGAATATAATATACATATATACAAACATACATTAAATCCATCATTATGACCATATGAGACAGGTGGTGATAGAAAATGAATTACATCAGCTTGTAAGGAGGTAGTTTGTCGTACACATGAATGATGGTTCCATTCCCAATTAGATGAGAAATGAGACTAATATATGTTCTTAAATTAACATAATAAAATCGTAGAATATGTTAGATATTTGTGTTATTATTTAATCATGTTTTAAGAATATTGAATTTTCTATGACATGAAATAAAATAAAAATATTCATTTAAAGACTATACCACTTCTTCGAACAAATTTGATTTATTTACACCTCAAACCCTATAAGGTTGATATTTATCCCAAACAAAGGCATCCAAAAAATTGGAATATATTTTACTAAGATATTTGGGTATGTATTGGATGAACTAAAAGGGGATTTGAATTTTAGTAAAAAGAGGAGAAGATGTTCTTGTTTTTGCACATGTGGAATTATTTAAAGAATTAAATTAATATAAATTAATTATTATTGAACACAAGATCAAAATTTAAATAATTAGAATAATGTCTGAGTTTGGGTTGAAAACAACATGAAAACAATGTGATTTAAACATAATCCATTAAAAAAACTATAAACTGTTATTTTATTAAAAAATAATGGTTCATAATAATTAATTCAAATTTTATTAATTTTAATTATTTTAAAATAATTTATTTTATTTTCATTTTAATTGAATAAATATTATGTCAACCTTACATAAGCAAATGAGGTCATTATTTCGTATCTAAATTTCAAAATAAGTTATCACGATAAAAATTTAATTTATATTTCAAATAAAAATTTATAACCAAACATAATTTGTTTTTATCCATATCAAAAAAATTATAGAAATTAAAATAAATAAACTAATATTTTTTATATTATATTTTACTTAAATATTATAAATGTCAAAATAGAAGTAAATGGAACCATGTTTAATATTTTAAAATATATAATTGAAATAAAATCATCCAATATGTAAATTCATATGTTAATGTCATGACATATTTGTTATAATATTATTTTTAACATTAATTGCCTAATTTACCCGTACCGTGGTGATAATTATTTACTTTGGCTACTATTCATAATAACCAGAAATTAAAAGAGACCAATTTACCAAATTTAGACCTCTAGATTAAAAATATGGAATCCATTTTTCATTATTATATTTCAGGAATTCGTGTAAATTTATATAGGATTAAAACTCAAAAACACTGTGAAAAATATTTTTTCATAAAAATACCTTTTAAGTATAAAATTATTTTTATACCAAATTAAAGTATAAAATTCATTAAAAAGACTATAATTGGATTATATTTTACCGAAATGAACTAATTAAAATTTTAAACTAAAATAAAATAGAACTTTACATTTTAAATATTTTAAAGAAAATATATTTTCATTAAAAATCAGCAGTTTTCACTATTCATTGAAATATAAATCTTTTTATAAAAAATAAAAATTTAACCATAAGATAATTTTGATATTATAATTTTAAAAATTTTAGAATTTTAATAAAATAATATTTCAAAAACTTTTATAAATTAATTATAATAGTTTCTTACAAAAGAAATAATAACCATTTTTTAAGAAAACACATTTTTGAAGAATAGAATAAATTTACTAAAAATTAAGTGATTATTTACTAAGCATTTATCAATTAATTTATGTTGAGTTATAACATTATATATATTCCATAAATTATTTAATCATATTCACACCCTCTAATTTAATGGTTATGTTATAAAAAATTATATTTAAAAAATAATATCTCAGTTTTCCATTTGGGCTCAGTGTTGCATGGCATATACACAATATAACATAATGTTCTTATTTTAAAAAATAAGGGTGTTACAAATATAAAGTTTACTCCTTCATGGATGATATAATTTTTATAATAATGGATGAGTTTTTCCAATGTGGTTCTTCACAATCCACTAAGTGGAAAATAAGAAGATATAATGGAGTAGAAATCTGATGTTGAGATCCACTAATGATGTAACCCAAGAATCTACTTGTTCAAGTGTGATAAATTCTATAGTTGTGGAAAATACCAATCTAAATATGGATGTAAATGATGAAATTTACAAAAAGAAATGTTTAATATGTATCACATAAAGAAGAATATTTGGAAATAGGTTGATTTGTCTCATTACAAGTGATGTTGAAGAACCTGAAGAGTTCATTGCATTCCTTTCTTAAAATATTAAAAAGGGAAAAGGAAATATTAAATGTAATGAGTCGGTTAATTTTGACCAAAATTATACCTCTACTTGAGTAACATTGAGGTTCCCCTCTCCCAATATGTTTTATTTTGATGACCTATTTCTAAATAATTATTTAATTAAGGAGTGTATATGATCCATATGGTTATTTTTATTGTAAATAACATGAATGATTGTGCTTGATATGAAAAAGTTGAAAGAGCATAATGAAAATATAGAAAATTAGAATACACATCCATATTTTTACACCAAAATTGATATAAAAAATTATTCCAAGAGAAAAAGTATCATGGGGTGTTCTAAACATCAAAATCTATCATGGATTATCCCAATCTTTAAATGATAGTGAATATCTAAAATTTATAAATTTTAAATTCTATTATTTGTTAAAATGGAACTGCTCTTGAAATAAATTGTATTGAATGATTATCAAGTGGTATCAATTAATTCATCATGTGGTATGTTTCTCACAACTAATTAATTTGATATTGTATAATAATGGTTTGGTGTGAGGTGATGAAGTATGCAAGTTGACTTTTGAAAGTGGAAAATCCAAAGCCATTATGCATGTTTCTTAGCATTCATGAGTGAGATGGACAACTGTGGTGTTTTATATAAATATTATTTTTTCTTAAATTGATCTATATATTATTAGTATTATATGATTTATTAACATTTCATGTGAAAATTGGTAAACTTACTTAGTGAATATCTGATAAAAATATAGCATGGAAAGAGATTAGAGCATCCTTATCCCAATAGCCACAAGAAGGGTGCTTCAAGATGGATTGGCCACATAACCACAAGCGCATATTCCTAAACTCAAGAGGCTTCTGACTAGTAAGAAGGGAATTTTTAACATGTATGTGGGAAAGATTATGCCATAATAGTTAATAAGTAATATACAGTAGACGAAAGTCGAGTTTATAATAAACAACGAATGCATATAATTAACCTGATTGCATCAAAAGCAGATAAATAACCCCAAAGAATATATAATATGTGAAAAATATAATAAATGAAAGAATTAAACCATAATTTCAAGCTATGATATTCATGCTAAAATGAGAGTATGGAAAACAAAAAATACAAGCATGCAATCAAATCTATTATCAAAATGACACAAAGTGCAACAACTACATCATGAGTAGAAGCTTGGTACTTTTCCCCCAAGATCCATACTAAGTAGCAAGAAACACTCAAGAACCAGAAGTAGCATGCTTTCCATTTTCTGAACCTGTAGAAATAAATTCTACTAATGTACCAAAAGGCACTTGAGTAGTGGTTAAGATAATTTCCTAGAATGTTGACACCCATGGTGTCTAAACCATTCCATTTTGTGATGTAGAAAATATTGGTGTGTCAGTATGTGGTAAAAGTAAGAAATAAAATAAACATAATTATATAAATATATATTGTTTTGAGTTCTCAATGGCACCCATCCCATATCGCCTACTTCGGACGAAGCTGAGAATCTAAAAATGTACCTGTAATAACTAGGATTCATATATATATATAGGCTATAAATAAAAAGGTATACAAAAGGGAACAAAACCTCACGCTTGAGCTTTAGCATGTGGTCAAGATTATGTGTCAACAAAGTGTGCTTCAAGTCTCAGAAAGGTATCACAATTTATTAGGGAAACAAGCCTTCATAAATAAAAAAATTCCATGTATCATTGCTATTATTGTGATCAGGTTGTATATTTGGAGTCTGATCCGGTCCTGATGGTATTTCTATGGTACATCCTTCAATTAATCCAATACCACTGACCTCATCCAATGAAATCCTTGCAAGGACCAAGTATTTCTTGAGGCTGGACATTACCATGATTCTATAATGATCTCATATTGAAGGGGTCGAGTATCACTTGAGGCTTGGTGTAGACACTTGCCAACGGGACAATCCTTTATGATCCCTTTGGGAATTTGTGTCACCCAGAAGTATATAGAAGGGTAGAGGAATTCCTCGTCTAGAAAATCTTAAGACATCACCCCTCGGTTTGTAAAGGTAACCAGTGCGGAATGGAGAGTCCAAGCGTGAGTCATTATTACAATAACCAAGATCTCTCACATACCAGAATTTAATTATATTCAACAAAATATATTTCATAGAGTAGCATTTAGAATTCAAACTATGCAGTATAAGTAACTCATCCACAACAAATGATCATTAAAACTGAGAAGTTATAGACAAATTAATTTATCAGAAAAAATAATAAAAATATCACTTATTAATTTTATAATGTCACAACTATATAATAATTTAACAAGGAAGAAAAATCATTAGGAAATAATTAACCAACTCACCTAGAGATTCATTATTCAAACTTATCCAAAGTAATATATTTCATTAAAACTCGATAATCATGGATAATTTGAAATTAAAAAATTTAATAAATTTAATGGTAATGGAAAATATGCCAAGAACATTAACACATCTAATGGGGTGTCCAATAAAGTTGAAATAATTTAAATATGTTTGATTGCCTCACACAAATGTGTGAAGGTTAAGAAAAGAATTTTATTTAATTTAGAATGGGTAAAAATAGGCAACATCGGTAGGCACCGACGAACAACATAATGTCTGATTTAAATGACACAATTAAATGAAGGGAAAGAGAGTAGACACCACTCCTTGTTCTAGTAGAGGATCATATGCTCAACGGAGATCCTTGATTTGACCTAAAATAGAAGAAATAAAATGATTTGAGAGAAATTCCAACATCAGGTAAAATCCTCCATGAATGATTGTGAGATGGATGTAGAACGAGATCGAACAATTCTTGGTGCATGAGTTTATCCTTACCAATATCTTTATAGCACACCAGACAATGTTGAAATCAGAGAATAAATGAGGCTACAGTGATCAGCTGAAGGAGGAGGAGGGTGGTTTGAACCACCTAGTAGGGGGAGGTGCGCCTCACACAAGAGAGGGGGAGGAAGAGAGAAAGAGAGAAAAAAAGACAAGGGAAAAGAAAATGGAAAGGAAAAATAAAAAATATGCAAAAATAGAAAATGGAAAAAAATATAACTAGAAAAAAATTGTAGGGAGAAATAAAAATAATTAAAAAAATGGGTTTACCCCATTTTAATTATTTTATATTTCTCTCCAACAATTTTCATTTTAATGGTTTATTTTTATCCTATTATTATATTATTATTACCTTCTTTCAAATTATTTTGAAACATTCTAATCTTTTTATTTATTTTACCCCAAACATTTCACTAAGGTACGACAAAAATATTTTCATAAGGCCTCAGAAATTATTTATTTTATTTAAATAGATGTCTGGGACCCACAAAGGGGTACGTGGGCACACACCCTAAATTCTATTAAAGATTTGGTCATGAAAATTTAATATTCTATACATTGATTAAATTTGGGAAATTACATTAACTCCTCCTTAAGGCATATCATCCCCGAGTTTCCCTTTCGAGGGTAGTGGAACGTCTTCTGAGAAAGTTTATTTCCCTTGAGAAAGCACAACAGTCTCCCACTCCTAAGTTTTTTCCTGAACACATCCATGTTTCCATAACATATAGACCAAAGGAACTGACATGTCCTGGAGAACCTTCATTCTATGGTTGATGATACAGATCAGACACACCATAAAGGATTCATCCTCTTCGTGATCGGTGTTGTAAGGATCAATGGAGTGAGGCGATTAAGGATGATATGGTCGAAGTTGAGATACATGGAATAAGTTGTGCATGGAGAAGTACCTCTAAAATAGAAACAACTGATAGGACATCAGCCCAACCATTCCCAATATCTCATACAATCTAACATATCGTAGAGATAAATTCACATGTCTCCTGATCATTTTATGACCCAGCCTTAGCAAAACATGTAGAAAACCTCTATGTCCCACCTCAAACATAAGAGGTTTATGATGAGGATTGGAATAAGATTCTTTCCTGGACTGAGCTGTAGTCATACACTCTTGAATCAGCTGAACCTTCTCAAAATTCTCCTTAATGAGTTGAGGACCCAAGATAGCTACCTCACCTTGTTCGATTTGGTACAAAGGTGAACAACATGGTCTACCATAGAGAGCCTCATACAGAGACATTTGAATTGTCATATGGAAGATTTTATAATTTTTAAACTCAACAAGTGGAATATGATTCTCCCAGAATCCTCCAAAATAATTGTTATAAGCTTTTAGAATATCCTCTAACACTCATATGGTCATCTCAGACATCCAATCGGTCAAAGGGTGATATGTAGTACTCAAGAGTACATTCGAACCCAACACTTTTTGAAACCCTTTTTAGAACTATGATGTAAAATGGGAATCTTTGTCTATGAAAATATAATAAGGTATTCCATGAAGTCACATTATCACCTAGTTTTACAACCTTATCAACTCATCAATAAGAAGTTCTCCTGTATAGGAATGAAGTTTACAGCTTTGGTCAAACTATCGACAGTCACCAACACTGCATCACTGCCCGAGGAGATCTTGGTAATACTTTAATGAAATATATAGTGCATTCATTCCATTTCTACATAGGAATGGATAGAGTATATAGGATTATAGTTGGTTGTTTGTGTTCTTCCTTCACATTCTGATAGGTGGAAAACCAAGTAATGAACCATGTTAACTTATTCTTCATGCTCGACCACCATTATTAACGACACATGTCTCTGTAAATCTCGTAAAGTCTAGGATTAACTGCCCAAACATAGGTGTGATATTTCTTCATAAAATATTCTCATATATCAGAAGGTACCCACAAACGACCATGATACAGAAGCATTTTACTAACATAAATAACCAAACCTGGTGGAGTGTTCACTCGAGCGACACTTTCCCTCAAAACGATCCCTCTGGATCAGATAACTATCACATGCGGACACACTCCATAAGAGTGGATGTCACTATAAGAGTTGTAAGAACTAGTTTCCCTCTCTATTCTTGAACCTCCAGATGCATGTTATAAAATATGGTTGTCATCAACAACTCATTACTGGCTGCCTAGAAGGCTTGTGTCTACGTCTTGCAGATCAAAGCATCAGCCACGACATTACCCTTACCAGGGGTATAAGTATTATCAAAATAAAAAAACTGGAGGTATTTTACCCACCTGCACTACATTAAATTCATGTCTTGCAATGTTGATATTTATTTAAATATTTTGTGATTTGTGTATAAAATGAACCACTCACCCAACTAGTAGTGTCTCTAGTATCATAAAGAATGAATCACAACATCTAACTCAAGGTCATGTGTAGGATAGTTATGCTCACGAGGTCTCAGCTAGTAGGATCCATAAGCCACAACTCAATCAACATTCATCAAAACTATACCTAGTCTGATTCATGAAGTGTCACAGTAAATAGTATATATTCTTCTTGGATCGGGCAGAATCAAGATTGGAGCGTAGGTAAGTCTCCCTTTAAATTCTTGAAAATATATTTTACAAGCTTCAAACTAGATAAATTCCATACCATTCTTAGTCAGAGCAGGAAGAGGCATTTCTAAGTGGAAGAAATCTTATATGAAATGCATGTAATAGCCATCAATCTCCAAGAAACTGTGTATATAGAAAGCATTTTATGGATTCTACCATGAAACTTCAACGCTATCCTTTTCTAGGTCAACTGACATCCCTACCTCAGATATTATATGACCCAATAAGTGGAACTTATCATTCCATATGTGGAATTCTCTAAACATTGCATATAGTTGGGTCACTCTTAGTTTACTCAACAAAATCTCAATATGGGTTGTATGGTTGTGTGTGTAATGTGAATACAACAAGATTTCATTAACAAAAATCACCACAAAATAATCATGGTATAGGTTAAAACCTCAATTCATTAGTGACATGGAGACTACTGAGGCATTCATGAGGCCACATGTAATAAACAAATACTCTTAGAATTCGTACCTTCTCTAGAATATTTTATGTTGTATGTTAGATTGTTTCACATTCCCATGGTGATATCTTGACCTCAGATCAATTTTGGAGAAAATAGTTACTCCTCGGAGCTAGTTGAAGAGGCCAACTATACAGAGCAACGAATATCAATTTTTTACCGTATGATGGTTGAGCTGATGGTAATCCACACACAATATGAGGTTGTTTTATACATTCTTAGTGAAATGAAATGGTGAACCCCCCGACAATGTTCTAGGTCTTATAAAAAAATTAACCATGATGTCTTCAAGCTTCATTTTGATTTCATGTAGCTCTATAGTTTCTATCCTATAAGGAAGAGTAGACACGAGTGTCGCACCTGAAACTATCTCGATATTGAACTCCAAATATTTTATGGGAGGTAATAATGATAAATCATTATGTAAGAAGTCCCTAAAATGATCTATAATGGGAGGAAAGTCCACTATATTTTCTCTCTAATCACTTATAAAGAGACTTTCTAATTGAGTAATCCCACTTGCTAGCCCTTCACATTTAGTTCCCACTTGACCAAACAATATATCCCATTATCCTTTGTATATATATGTGTCTCCCTTAGAGGATGTGAAGGAAACCCAATGGCAATAACAATCCACTTGTCAAGGATAAAATCTAGATCATACCGAGAATGACTTCAATTCCAGACATATCATGGATAATGAAATTCTAAAAGAAACAGTACTCACCTATCTCCAGGGGCACTATTGGAACTAGCATATTACCTCTGTTATGACCTCAAGTAGAGTGTTGAGAGACATTATACTGCATGAATACTCAATTGGAACACAAATTTCTTCAACAATAGTAGTAGATAAAATAGAGTGTGATGCACCAGTATCAGAAAGAGAAGAAACTAAAGTAGAGTCTACTAGAATTGTAAATCTAACAATACATGGTCTGGCACTCTCTTCCTCTAGTGTTTATTTGACTACATTCATAAGAATAGAACCACCATCCTGAGAAGCTACCTAATTGGCCTGAACATTTCCGCTCTTCTAACTCTGATAATTTGGAATGGGATTTCTTCAACTAAACCCTCCAGCATTACCTCAGCCAGATCATCCAATGGAAAAATAAATTCTTGACTATTTTGGAGTCATAGACCCAAACATTATAGAATTTTTGGTATGAATCCTCTTCTATTGGATGCATATGATATGGAATAGTATAAACACTGAAGGTGACCAATCTTCCTACAAGCTTGGCACTCCAACGGGTCTCTTGTGCACTGATATTTCTTATGACTAACTATGTTGCACTGATGACATGTTACAAAACAGTAAGAACATGCTACCTGAATAGAATTTCCTCTAATGCACTTTCCAAATTGAGATTCTTATTTCCGGAATAATCATTTCCCTACCATGGAATTGAACAACCGTGGATCACAGGTTTAGATTTCATAACATTTTGTTCCAAAATGAGGGTTTGATTCACGATCTCAATGACAGTTTTAAAACAAAATATATTCACCTATGAGTGGATGGTATAATAAATTTCTTCCTCAATGACTCTTGCAATAGTCAATATATCACCAATCATAGATGGGGAAAAACTCTAAATCTCTGTGAAATGAGTACAATACTCTTACACCATCATAGATCCTAGCTGATGATGTAAGAATTATCTGGTACGATCATCTCTCAAAGTCTTCAGAATGAAGTGATCATATAATGTTTTATAGAGGTCATCCCAAACCATGTACCCCATGTGATCTGCCTAATATATAACATCCCACTGATGCTGGTTGGAGTCACCAAGCATATAGACTACAAGTTTTACCCTCCCCTTAGAAAGCATCTTATGATGGCCGAAGATGGACCTTATAGATTCTATCTGTGACTCAGTAGAATGAGGACTGCCATTCCTTAAAGCAGATGGGAGAGTGATACTATATGAAGTCTTGTGTTTGATCTCCCATAGATGGGGTATGTCTTGGAAGATTGTAGACTAACTAAATAATACTTAAAATATTATCCCTGAACTGAGTGTCAAGGCTCATCAGAAGATCTGTAGGTATAAGGCCCCAGCCTTAAACATTACTTAATCTTGAGTTATTACAAGATTACACATTGATATAAAAACATTATGAAAACCATTTTAAATACTAAAATAAAAGAAAAGTAAAACATGGTATTTATTTTTCTTTTAAAAAGAAGGTATGGCTTGTAGAGGAAGCCGAAACTCAAATAACGGTCACGACGGCGGAGAAGTTGTTGTCACCGCATACGTACGAAAAAAACATTCCCTTTTGTCATTTAGTAAACACTTCGTATAAAAAAGATTCCTTTTGAATAAACGTAAAATTCAAAGGGGTTTATACACCGTATAAAAGAAAGTTTTTATAAAATAAAATATGCCTCAACGAAAGGAGATTGAGACGAAGTCCCATACCTCGTATCCGACTTGACCCGACCGTTCTTTAATCTCCTAAATAATAAAATTGAGTTAATCTCTACTTTCTTATGAATCTTTTTCAAGTTCATTATTCCTTTTATACCATGTTATGAACATCATGTAATCATTTAAGTTAATAATGTTCATTTTGTCGGTATTTGGTTCTTAAGTCAAAAATAGACTTCTTACACTTACATGTTGTTAATTTGGTCAAAGGTTCATTATATCTAGAATGGTATTCATGATGTATATATCATATATGTCATATATATCCAGTACATGCATGCATTTATAATATTACATCACATTTAGAGGTAAGAAATGAAATGCACCGTTCATGGAGACGGTAAGTCGTACGTACGCATGAACGCTACTTCCATTTCTATTTCATATTTTCTGGAATGGAATCATAATGATATAAGAGTATATTATAATTCCAGTATAATAACATATATAATATCATTAACTTTATCCTTTACACATCCCACATATGGTATTAAAGAATCAAATCACTTTTAGGGGGCGATAGTCCGCACTTCCTAAAATGAAGATATCGTGTTTACCCATAATGGAAACCATAAAGGTATTCCCAAAATGAAAAAAACAGAAGCTTAAGGAAAACATAAACATATTATATATCATATATAAAAATAGTGACATCATAATGGCCACCTTTGAAGGTGTTAAATGAGTATTGAACAATCATCGTTTCGGGAGGCAGAATTTCGCCATCCACGGAAACCGTATGTTCTTTAACCATTAGATGTAGTTTTGTGAGTGTGTAGCTCAAACATATCTTATAACAACATCCTAGTATATTGAAGATACTGGTGTTGTTACAAAAGAAGTAATAAAAAGAGTTTAGGGGGTTGGAGAAGCAAAATAAAACAAATGAACATGAGAGAATGAATTACCTTAAAAAGTGTAACTCCTTTTGATTTGAGCCTAAAGGCTTCCTTTGAAAGGATTATTCCCAAAGGGAATCCTCTAGGATAAGGAGAGGGATGTGGAGAGATCAAATGGGCAGGGGTTGGCTGAGCCAAAGGCTTGAAGAGTGTGTGAAATGAGGTAGAGGTGGGGGCCTTTTATAAGAGGAGAGGAGGGGCACTTTTGGAAAGTAAAGAAATACTACTTTATTTGAAAATGTGTTTCGGTTTCAAAAGGTCCCACATTAATATAATTCGTGGATAAGGTGATAAGGGTTCGAAATCCACTCATCCAATTGGTTTTGGACATGTGTAGTTCATAGATTTTATATTATCTTTCCATTTTATCTAAATCGTCAAATAATGATGTCATCGCTGCATCATTATTATGTCATAAATAATTTAATTTATTTAATGTCTAAAAATCATAAAAAAATACTATGATGTAGGAAATCGTTTTAGCTTTCCAATGAATATTTATAATAAAATATCTGATCTTTATAACCCCATGTAAAAATTGTTTTCATAAAACATATTATGTTTGTATCATTTTTACTTTTACATTAAATAAAAAGTTATTTATGTCATTTCCAAACCAAAGTGTCTCCATGGGGTCCCAAAGTTGACCCATGGCTTGTCTTGGTCGGCCATGACACAACCAATAAGGTTGGGACATGTTTCTAGGTCATTTCATATTATTAAAGCATTATTTATACCTTAAACTACACTAATTACCACTAATCGCGATTAAGAACTTAATAAGTTACTATTCACCAAAAAATTATTTTAATCTCATTGAACCAAATTTTACTTCTTAATGACAACCATGTATTTCGGATTTTCAAAATTCAGTACACATTAGTGGTAAACTTTTATTTAACTGGAAAATCAGTTGCTTGATTACCACTTAGTGGTTTCACTATTCATCAAAAATTGAAGTTTTTCAGAAAATTACCAAAAATTCACCCTAAGCTATATTTGATATTACGAATTCAAAAATGAAGTCCATTTTACAAAATTAAAATAATATAAGTCACATTAATTAATTCAATAATTAATTCCGCTGCCAAAGCAAATAGCGTGTTTTTACAAAACAATAAGTATCAAAAGATTGACACCAGTTTAAGTCTAATTTCAAAGTGAAATTGATTCCAATGACCACCATTGGATAAAATGGTAAACATATATTCTAATTTCACTTCAAAACTAATTCAAAACATAATCTAATTATATAAATAAATTAGATTAAAAAGCAGTTTTGATGTAAAATGCAGTATTTTTCACTATTCATTAAAAAAATGAACATTATCAGAAAAATACCAAAAATTCACACAAGGTAAATTTTGATGTCCCAATCATAAAGAATAAGTTTATTTTGACAAACATATTTTATAAAATTGTCAAAAGATAGATTCAAAAATGGTTTGTCATCAAAAGGCAGTAAAACAATCTTTTAAGAATATTAGTGTATTCCATGCATAAGATTGTATTTACTTTCATTTTAAGCCTCTATAACACTATCTTAATCATTAATAGACATAGATAAAAATATCTATTATTCATTACTTACTTGGGATGTTACATCCTTCCCCCCTTTAGAAAATTGCGTCCCCGCAATTTATTTACTTATCGAATAAATGGGGGTACTTATCCCTCATTGCATTTTCAGATTCCCATGTTGCCTCTTCAATCATGTGGTTTTTCCACAAAACCTTTACCTGCTTAATCACCTTATTCCGTAACACTTGCTCCCTGTGGTCAAGAATCTGGACCGGTTGTTCCTCATAAGATAGGTTCTCTTCCAGCTGAACTACCTCTGGACTCAAAACATGAGATGGATCTGGCATATACTTTCTCAACATCGAAACGTGAAAAACATTGTGTACCTGAGATAAACTCGGAGGTAAAGCCACTCGGTATGCAACTGATCCAACTCTCTCCAGAATTTCGTATGGTCCAACAAACCTTGGACTCAACTTTCCTTTCTTACCAAATCTCATCACGCTTTTCCAAGGAGAATCCTTGAGAAAAACATGATCACCTACCTCGAAAGATAGATCCTTCCTCCGGTTATCCGCATAACTCTTCTGCCTGCTCTGAGCTGTTCTCATGTGTTTCTGAATCAACTGAACGTTTTCTGCCATCTCTACTACCAATTCTGTTCCCATCAACTTCCTTTCACCCACTTCATCCCAGAAAGCTGGAGTTCGACACCGCTTCCCATATAATGCCTGAAATGGTGCCATCTGTATACTGGAATGAAAACTGTTATTATATGAAAACTCAACCAAAGAAAGATGTTGGTCCCATCTTCCCTGATAATCCATAGAACAAGCTCGTAGCATATCCTCCAATTTCTGAATTGTTCGTTCTGACTGCCCATCTGATTGAGGATGAAAAGCTGTACTAAAATTTAATTCAGTACCCAACGACTTCTGAAGGCCTTTCCTAAAGTTATAAGTAAACCTGGGATCACGATCCGATACAATGGAGAGAGGAACTCCATGTAACCTGACTATCTCTTTAAGATACAAACGGGAAAGTTGATCAAGAGATAAAGTATCTCGTATAGCAAGGAAATGAGTAGATTTGGTCAAGCAATCAACAATAACCCAGATTGCATTATTACCTCGAGATGTATTCGGTAATCCAACAACAAAGTCCATGGATATATTCTCCCATTTCCACTCTGGCACTGGTAAAGGCTGAAGCATCCCTTTCGGTAACTGCCACTCTTCTTTAAACTGCTGACAAGTCAAACAATTCACAGTAAAATCAGCAATGTCTCTTTTCATTCCATCCCACCAGTAATACTCCCGCAGATCTCTATACATCTTAGTACTGCCCTGATGAACTGAAAACGGAGAACTATGAGCTTCACATAACAACTCTCTCTTCAACTGTGAATCACAAGGCACACAAAATCTCTTCCCAAATCTCAAAACACAATCATTATCAATGTGGAATTCAGGAAACTTACCTTTCTGAACCAGCTCTACCTTTTTCTGCAACTCACTATCTTGCTTCTGTGCTAGCTTGATTCTATCTGATAGAGATGATCTCACTGATACCTGAAACAAAACAGAAGGACTTCCTGCACCAACAACTTCTATGCCAAAGTTCATCAAATCCTTAACCAAAGGATCACGTTCCAAATGCAACATTGTTAATGAAGCATTACTTTTTCGACTCAAAGCATCAGCCACTTTATTTGCTTTTCTCGGAGGGTAATGAATTGTACAATCATAATCCTTGATTAATTCCAGCCATCTCCTTTGTCTCATGTTTAACTCTTTCTGAGTGAATATATACTTTAAACTTTTGTGATCGGTATATATTTCACAATTTACTCCATACAAATGATGACTCCAAATTTTTAAAGAAAAAACAACAACAGCTAATTCCAAATCATGTGTAGGGTAATTTACCTCATGAGTTTTCAACTGCCGTGAAGCATAAGAAATTACCTGATCATTCTGCATTAGGACGCAACCAAGTCCTTTCAATGAAGCATGACTGTATATAACAAACTCACCATTCCTGGAAGGTAGTGCCAAAACTGGAGCATTCACCAATCTTCTTTTCAATTCCTGAAAACAATCATCACATTCTTTTGTCCAGATAAACTTAACACCCTTTCGAGTTAGCTTAGTCATTGGACTAGATAACCGTGAAAAATTTATAACAAACCTTCGGTAATAGCCCGCCAAACCCAGGAAGCTACGAATCTCGGTTACATTTGTGGGTCTTGGCCATTCTTCCACAACATTTGTTTTTGCAGGATCAACAGTTATTCCATCTTTAGAAAAAATGTGACCAAGGAAAGAAATTTGTTGCAACCAAAACTCACACTTGCTGAATTTCCCATACAGTTTATTTTCTTTTAAGGTTTGCAAGATAACCCTTAAATGTTTTTCAGGCTCCTATTTACTTTTAGAAAACACCAAAATATCATCAATGAAAACCACCACAAACTTATCCAAGAACTCATGGAAAATTCTATTCATTAAGTCCATGAATACAGCAGGTGCATTGGTTAGCCAAAAGGCATTACTACAAATTCATAATGGCCATATCTCGTACGGAACGCAGTCTTCGGAATATCTTCCTCCTTTACCTTCAGCTGATGGTACCCCGATCTCAAGTCAATCTTTGAAAAAAACTGAGCTCCCTGGAGCTGATCAAACAAATCATCGATATGAGGCAAAGGAAATTTGTTCTTAACAGTGATATTATTCAAGGCTCTATAATCAATGCAAAGTCTCATAGAACCATCTTTCTTTTTAACAAATAAAACAGGAGCACCCCATGGTGATGTGCTAGGTCTAATGAAACCTTTCTCTAATAAATCATGCAATTTCTCCTTCAACTCTAAAAGTTCAATTTGTGCCATTCGATAAGGGGGTTTTGAAATTGGCTTAGCATCAGGAACTAAGTCAATAGTAAACTCAACTTCCCGATCTGGTATTATTCCAGGCAACTCATCAGGAAAAACATCAGGATACTCATTTACCACTGGCACGTCATTAATCTGAATAGTTCCTTTATTTTCAACGACGTGTGCAAGGTAACATTCATTTCCATTTTTTACAAGTTTCTCGGCCTCTTGATATGTTATCAAAAGTAAGGGTTCGTTCTTGTAAACAAACTGAAATTCTTTCTAAAAAGAAACTTCTTTAGCTCTACAGTCAATCTTAGCATGGTAAATAGAGAGTCAATCCATACCCAGGATAACATCAAACTCTACTAGAGGTAGAACAATAAGGTTTGCAAGTAGGTTCTTTCCACAGATAAGGATAGGAAGATTCTTATAAATTCTTTTTGCCTCGACACTTCCCCCAGGTGTTTTTACCAAAAGTTCAGGAGTCATTTCTTGAGATGGTATTCCCATTTTACTAGAAAAGGTTTCAGAGATGAAAGAATGTGTAGACCCTGAATCAAACAACACACTGGCATAATCTGAAAAAACAAACAAAGTACCTGATACAACTTCCTTTGATGGCCCGACATCTGATGAAGTAGTTGCAAAGGATTTCACCACCCCTTTCTGCTTGTAGTCTAACTGCTTCCCATCACTCAAGCTCCTTGTCGGACACTCGTTTTCATAGTGACCCATCTCATTGCACTTATAACATTTCACTAACTGTAATTTCAAATTTGTTCTTACCTTCACCTTGATCATTTTCAGTGCAATCACGAGCCTTATGTCCCATCTTACCACATCGGTAGCACTTCCCAGAATTCAGAAGACATTCCCCAGCATGCCTTTTGCCACATTTATCAAAACTGGAAACTTAGTTCTCTTACCATCAGACTTTTTTGAAGAATTCTTACCTTTCTCCTACCACCTCTGTCTCTTCTTCTGCTGGTTGTTATAGAAAACTTGGTCATCAGCAAACTCCATTTCCACCTTCTCAGCACATCGAACAAGATTTTCATAAATTTTAAACTCACGAGAAGCTAATTCCCTTCGATACTTTGGCTTTAATCCTGAGTAGAAACGATTGATTTTACTATCAAGGTCCCGGATAAAATTTGGAGCATACCTTGCCAATCGAGTGAACCTTTCTTCATAGGTAGCCACTGAGTCTTCCTCTTGCCTCAATTCCAAGAATTGCTTTTCCATCCTAAGTCGAACAGCCTTAGGAAAATACTTCTCAAGAAACATACCTTTGAATTCATCCCAGTCAAGAGTATCAATCTCATCGGCGTCCCTGATATTTTTAACCATAGACCACCACTGATCTGCTTCACCATCCAAACGGTAAATAACAAGACTAACCTTTTGATTGTCTGAACACCCCATGACATCAAAAATCTTCTCCAGTGCTTTAATCCACCCTTCATCTAGCATAGGGTCAGATGATCCTCTGAATGATGGTGGATGTTGCCTCATGAAATGTTCCACCACTGACATGTTCCTCTGCGGTTGTTCTGGCTGATCTCGTGCATGGATACCACCGCCATTTATCGCTTGAGTCAACTGCGCCATTACTGCAACAAACTGTTCAGTTCCAATTCCGACCATTTCTGGATGCTGATTCGGAAGGTTATTTCCTTCTGTATGCATTCCTAGCACTGCCTCCATGTTTCCTCTGCGGAAAACCATTCTGAACAAACATGTCTTAGATGAAGCAACATGGTAATCTTTAAATGCTGTATCATTTCAAAAAAAATATTTTTGGATAATCATTTAATAGAATTCTATCTCCTAAAGTTATCTAAACCGACCTTTGATACCAACTATAAGGCCCCAGCCTTAAACCTTACTTGATCTTGAGTTATTACAAGATTACACATTGATATAAAAACATTATGAAAACCATTTTCAATACTAAAATAAAATAAAAGTAAAACATGGTATTTATTTTTCTTTTAAAAAGAAGGTATGGCTTGTAGAGGAAGCCGAAACTCAAATAACTGTCACGACGGCGGAGAAGTCGTTGTCGCCGCATACGTACGACAAAAACATTCCATTTTGACATTTAGTAAACGCTTCGTATAAAAACGATTCCTTTTGAATAAACGTAAAAGTCAAAGGGGTTTATACACCGTATAAAAAGAAAGTTGTGTATAAAATAAAATATGCCTCAACGAAAGGAGATTGAGACGAAGTCCCATACCTCGTATCTGACTTGACCCGACCGTTCTTTAATCTCCTGAATAATAAACTTGAGTTAATATATACTTGCTTATTAATATTTTTCAAGTTCATTATTCCTTTTATACCATGTTAAGAACATCATGTAATCATTTAAGTTAATAATGTTCATTTTGTCGGTATTTGGTTCTTAAGTCAAAAATAGACTTCTTACACTTACATGTTGTTAATTTGGTCAAAGGTTCATTATATCCAGAATGGTATTCATGATGTAGATATCATATATTTCATATATATCCAGTACATACATGAATTTATAATATTACATCACATTTAGAGGTAAGAAATGAAATGCACCGTTCATGGAGACGGTAAGTCATACGTACGCATGAACGCTACTTCCATTTCTATTTCATATTTTCTGGAATGGAATCATAATGATATAAGAGTATATTATAATTCCAGTATAATAACATATATAATATCATTAACTTTATCCTTTACACGTCCCACATATGGTATTAACGAATCAAATCACTTTTAGGGGGCGGTAGTCCGTACTTCCTAAAATGAAGATATCGTGTTTACCCATAATGGAAACCATAAAGGTATGCCCAAAATGAAAAAAAACAGAAGCTTAAGGAAAACATAAACATATTATATATCATATATAAAAATAGTGACATCATAATGGCCACCTTTGAAGGTGTTAAATGAGTATTGAACAATCATCGTTTCGGGAGGCAGAATTTCGCCATCCACGGAAACCGTATGTTCTTTAACCATTTGATGTAGTTGTGTGAGTGTGTAGCTCAAAAATATCTTATAACAACATACTAGTATATTGAATATACTGGTTTTGTTACAAAAGAAGTAAATAAAAAGAGTTTAGGGGGTTGGAGAAGCAAAATAAAACAAATGAACATGAGAGAATGAATTACCTTAAAAAGTGTAACTCCTTTTGATTTGAGCCTAAAGGCTTCCTTTGAAAGGATTCTGCCCAAAGGGAATCCTCTAGGATGAGGAGAGGGATGTGGAGAGAGCAAATGGGCAGGGTTTGGCTGAGCCAAAGGCTTGAAGAGTGTGTGAAATGAGGTAGAGGTGGGGGCCTTTTATAAGAGGAGAGGAGGGGCACTTTTGGAAAGTAAAGAAATACTACTTTATTTGAAAATGTGTTTCGGTTTCAAAAGGTCCCACATTGATATAATTCGTGGATAAGGTGATAAGGGTTCTAAATCCACTCATCCAATTGGTTTTGTACATGTGTAGTTCATATATTTTATATTATCTTTCCATTTTATTTAAATCGTCAAATAATGATGTCATCGCTGCATCATTATTATGTCATAAATAATTTAATTTATTTAATGTCTAAAAATCATTAAAAAAAATACTATGATGTAGGAAATATTTTTATCTTTCCAATGAATATTTATAATCAAATATCTGATCTTTATAACCCCATGTAAAAATTGTTTTCGTAAAACATATTATGTTTGTGTCATTTTTACTTTTACATTAAATAAAAAGTTATTTATGTCATTTCCAAACCAATGTGTCTTCATGGGGTCCCCAAGTTGACCCATGGCTTGTCTTGGTCGGACATGACACAACCAATAAGGTTGGGACATGTGTCTAGGTCATTTCATATTATTAAAGCATTATTTATACCTTAAACTACACTAATTACCACTAATCGCGATTAAGAACTTTATAAGTTACTATTCACCAAAAAAGTATTTTAATCTCATTGAACCACATTTTACTTCTTAGTGACAACCATGTATGTCGGATTTTCAAAATTCAGTACACATTAGTGGTAAACTTTTATTTAACTGAAAAATCAGTTAGCTTGATTACCACTTAGTGGTTTCACTATTCATCAAAAATTGAAGTTTTTCAGAAAATTACCAAAAATTCACCCTAAGCTATAATTGATATTCCGAATTCAAAAATGAAGTCCATTTTACAAAATTCAAATCATATAAGTCACATTAATTAATTCAATAATTAATTCCCGCTGCGAGAGCAAATAGCGTGTTTTTACAAAACAATAAGTATCAAAAGATTGACACCAGTTTAAGTCTAATTTCAAAGTGAAATTGATTCCAATGACCACCATTGGATAAAATGGTAAAAATATATTATAATTTCACTTCAAAACCAATCCAAAACATAATCTAATCATATAATTAAATTAGATTAAAAAGCAGTTTTGATGTAAAATGCAGTATTTTTCACTATTCATTAAAAAATGAAGATTGTCAGAAAAATACCAAAAATTCACACAAGGTAAATTTTGATGTCCCAATCATAAAGAATAAGTTTATTTTGACAAACATATTTTATAAAATTGTCAAAATATAGATTCAAAAATGGTTTTCCATCAAAAGGAAGTAAAACAATCTTTTAAAAATATTAGTGTATTCCATGCATAAGATTGTATTTACTTTCATTTTAAGCCTCTATAACACTATCTTAATCATTAATAGACATAGATAAAAATATATATTATTCATTACTTACTTGGGATGTTACAGTAGGAAATGTTCCACAGGTGATGCTATAGATGACACCACAGGAGGGACAACATGTGGCACCTCTGGTGGTTCAGGACCCACCATCTCTGGTGTGTGATCATTTCCACTCTCCTGAGGAAAGACATGAAGACATCATGGTGATATTAATCTTCAATATCCAAACACACACCATTATAAAGAGTCCATAACAAAATAATAATATATGAAAGGTTAAATAAATATGGTAGGTATATAGCTTGCCTCTTATCACTACTCAACAGGTATCCCTCTCCAGGATCTGGGTCTCGATAAGGAAGAGTAAAATTATTGGATCACTAAAACAATGTCTACCTATTATTTATAGGTAAGGTATAGTTATAATCTAAAAAACTATCACAACGTTATATTTAACAAAACTAACTTCAATTTTATAAAACTAGGTACAAAAACACTACCATTTAAATAGGCAGATGCTTGCTAAAAATAGATATGGACTGGAAGTATGCATGTAATTATTATCCTAGTCTGCCAAATATGATGCATGTAAATGAATTTTCTCATATAATCGGGCTGTAATTAAAAAAAATAGTATCTCAATAATACCAATACCAAAAATAGCATAAAACAAGTGTGTCACCCAATGGTGAAATCATGTCACCAATAATTAGCATAAAAAAACTGCCACCCCAACCTAGTAATTTGGGTTTCCCATTTACATGGGATAGCTATGTCCAGGGAGAATGTAAGTTTCAAATCCCTATGTCCTAGTCCCCTGTCTAACCCCAATAGTAAGACAAATGAAAAAAAAACACTCTGATACAACTTTGTAGAGTCCCTATCCTAGAAGCCACTAGAAGGGCGCTCTGAGCCTGGTTGTCCTCATATCCTCAAGCACATCTTCCCAAATTCTAGAGGTTGCTGACTAGCAGCGAGGGCCTTTTTAACGTGTCTGAGGGGAAGACTATTCCCTCATAGGTAATAAGTAATATACAGTGATAGAAAAATGAGTTTATAACAAATAGTGGAAGATTATAATTAGGAAAACTGCAATAGAAAAAAATAAACATCCCCAAAAAAATATATAATAAGTGCAGAAGCCGATAAATAAACAAATTACACCATAATTTCATGCTATGATGTATGTGCTAAAATGAGAGTATGGAAAACCGAAAATACAAATATGAAATCAAAAATATAATTAAAATGACATGAAGTGAAAAAACTACATCATGAGTAGAAGTTAGGTCCCCTATCCCCTAATCCCCATCCTAAGAAGCAAGCTACACTCAAAAACTGGAAGCAGCATGCATCCCATTTTATCTACATGTGAACATAAAGTCTACTCGGGTACCATATGGTGCCCGAGTATGGGGTGAGGTAAGATCCTAGTAGGATGAAAACCACAGTTTCTAACCCATTCCATTTCATGTTGTAGAAAATAGCAGTGTGCCAACATGTGATAAAAGTAGATAATAAAATAAATATAATAAAATAAATTTATATTGATTCGGGTTCTCAACCGCACCTGTCCCATATCACATGCTTCATCCCATGCCAAGACTCTGGACAAGGTAACTACAATAAGAAGGATGCATATATATATATATTCTAGAAATATAAATTCAGTAAAAAGGGAGCAATACCCCAATCTTTTTCATTAGCCTGGGGTCTAGTTTATGTGTCAACAAAGTGTGATTCAAGCACCAGAAATGTATCACAACTTATAGGGGAAACAAGGAAGCATAAATAAAAACATCCATCATATTATTATTATTATTATGTTCAATTTTTAGACTTTGAGTCTGAGATAATTATAAATGTATATCTTTGATACATCCTTTAATTAATCCAATACCATAGATCCAGTCCATGTTAATCCTTGGAATGACCCAGTATCGCTTGAGAAATATATTTACCCTGATTCTGTCTCGATCAGACTTTGATGAGGTCGAGTATCAACCAAGGATTCACATAGAAACTTCCCATGGGTCCGTCCTCAATGATACCCTTCCAAACTAGTGTCACCCAAAAGTATATAGAAGGATGGAGGTAGTCCTTTTCTGGAAAATCCTACGACATCACCACCCCCCTAACGCGTAAATGTAACCAGTCACGAATAGAGAGTCCAAGCATGAGTCCTTAATATGGAACCCCCATTATCTCACCACCTTGAAATTAATTAGACTCCATAGAACATATGTCATAGAGTTTCATTTATAATTTCAACTATACATTATAAGTAACTCATCCACAACAAATGATCATTTAAACTAAGAAGTTATATCCAAATCAATTTATCTGTAAATGAAATAAAAAAATTAACCTATTACTTTTATAAAGGCACAACAGGATAATAATGGAACAAACGAGAAAAATAATTAGTCAATAATTATCCAACACTACCAAAAATTAATTGTTCACAATTATCCAAAACAATATATTTAATTAAAACTCAACCATAGAGATCATGCAACATGTGCAATTAATTTATTTAATTACTTTAGGGATAATGAAAAATATTACAAGAACATAGGCACACCAAAAGGGGTATCCAATGATGTTGAAGAAATTTAAATAGGTTTGATTGGCTCATACATGGGTGTGATGGTAAAGAAAAGAAGTTTATTTAATTTAGAATGGGTAAAAGTAGACATCACTAGTAGGAACTGACGAGTGGCATAATGTGTGATTTAAATGACACAAATAATTGAAGGGAAAGAGAGTAGAATCCCTAACTTTTACATTTTAAGGATCCTATTCTTAGTAGTAATACATTATTTGACATAAAATGGAATTAATTAGATGCTTTTCGAAAAACACCAATTTCGGGTAAAATCATTTTGCGACATATTGTGTGACTGATTTAGAACGATATTAAAAGATTCTTGGTGTGTCAGGTGATATCTACTGAGAGGCTCACAACACATGAGATGATGTCAAAATTATAAGATAAATGTGGCTACAACAATCACCCAAAGGAAGAGGCAGGTGGTGCGTACCACCTAACAGGGGGAGGTGTGACATGCACAAGGTAGGGGAGGAAGAGATAAAGAGAGATAAATTTACATAAAGACAGAGAAATTATTAAATTAATATATATAGTTGTCTAGGAACCGAAACAAGGTATGTGGGCAGGTTCCCGAATTTCTCTTAAAGATTTTGTCATGAAAACATAATAGTTATAAAGATCAAGACAAAAATCATGTGAGTGTAAATGGAGGAGTTAGTGGAGAAGTTTTGGGGATTTAGACAAAAATATAAGACCACTCTATAGTGAGGTCTAAGAAATCTAATGATGTTCCATGATGGACCTAGCCACACTATAAAATATTCAAAATGGGAGGTCGTACACTACAATCCTTTAGACCACACCACAATAAGAATTTTACCAATTGTCCATGAGAATTTATTTCTCAACATTTATTTATAGAAATAGTGGATGAAATATGAAGAAGTTAGTCCTGAATTTCAAATCCAATAAATTATCTTTTTAGGTGAGTAATTTATAGGGGAATAGAATCCCTATATAAATAATGGTAGACTCACAAGAACGTAGTAATAAGGAATCTCTGTGCACATCCTTTACATCTATAAAATAGATATATTTGAGATTTGAGCATATAGAATATTAAAGTTATGTCTTTTAAAGGAAGAATAATTTTTTATTCTATTTAGGGGATATATATATATCTAAGAACATCTATCCATTGATGATAGATCCATGAAGGAGTTTCTTTTCAATTCCTATAGCTCAGTGAAGTTATTCCTGGGGAATTATTAAAAGAATAAGGTTTTTCATCAAGGTATTTTTATAAAGGTAATGAAGTATCCCATCAAAACTACATCATAGCATCTACCATGTTGTAATATTCATTCATAGATGTTGGATAAGGGATATACTTGTCCATAAAATATAAAGTTAGTCTTTTCCAAAAAAAATATCCAATGAAGTTACATTACTGTGAATGACCCTTTAAAATTTGTGATCTATCCCAAATATTTGTTTGGCAGTGATCCTAGGAAGATGATTTTCCTTCCCAAATACATTTAATACTAGTGTGATCATAGTGATTTTGGTATATGACACATCACAGATTCATGCTCCTTGGAGATGACTAGTTATGTTGAAATAAGTAAATACTCATGTTCATATTTAATTTATGCATGCACAACAAAACAGATCAAGAAACCCCAAGCATATCTGTTTAAAGAGAACAAAAAAGTGTCCCCTAAGGTGGATAGGTCAATATATTCAATGGTATAGTGAGATAGTTAATTGAGAAATATTTTTAATTACACTAGAATTGCATACCCTGATTCAACTCCCTCCCATATCAAAGTAATCCCACTCAAATTCCCGTATTCAATTGCAAAAATATTATAAAAATCAAATTAAAAATGAATGTCTCTTTATATCCAAAAAGTGTTCAGTATGTGTTGTTAATGAAATATCGAAATATAAATATTTACATTAATTATTATTAAAAAATGATCTAATTTTTTCTTAATAAAAATGTTTCAATTATGATGATGATGATATTAGAAAGAGTTATAATTAGAAAAAAAATATTGACACAATAACATTGTATGTTGTAAAGTAAATAAGTCTGAGTATTATGTTCATGGTGTTGACCATGAGGATTATGAATCCCAATCTCATCATTATTGGAATTTTTTTATTCAAAAATGATACTCATTAAATTTTTTTAGCGTAAGGATTTTAACATATGGCCATTTGTTGGTGTGAAAGTATTACATTAAGATATAACGTGCTTGAAACCCCTAAACATGATGAAAACCTATTTCCTCTATAGAATTATATTGAGGATCCCATCATGGGGGATAATGAAAATCCCTTGATATATGATGTTATTGTTCAATGTTAGATATTTAAGTAGCCCCTAAAAACAAAAATTGAAAATGGGGGATCTAAGAGTTGATCATAATTAACACAGTGTTAAGTTGTAATATTATTTACATAAATAGGTTGGAGAACACTTAGAAACATCATTCTATCTAATGGTGGGGTGTTTCTAAAGCCTTCACATTTTAGGAATGCTAAAAAAATTTAATTAAGGAATTACGTTATTGAATGTAGATATGTATTTTAATTTATTGATATCATGATCAAGGATGAGTTGGGGGATCAATTTATTCTAGCAAAGTTTATATGTAGTGAATATATGTTAAGAAGAAGAACATCATGGAGTAAAGCATGAAATTACGTCATGAAGGGTTTTTTACTGGGTAAGAGTTTACTATTATGTAGGGGCCTCATGCCATAGTGATATTGGTCGTTCCATAAATAAGATGTTTCCGGGGATAATTTTATTGTTATGAAGGAAATAAAAATGACAAATAATAAGGTTTCTCTATAATGATGGTTTTAAAAAAATTATAAGGTGTAGATTTGATCATAAAGAGGATCCCATAATAGTTTTCTACCCCAATATTTGGAATATAAATTGAGTAAATCCACATAACTATGTCTCAGGAGACATCAAAGAGGGCCATTCCAGATCTTCTATACCATAATGATATTTTATTCACTAGTTTTAGAGGAATTGGATTCATAAATCACAATCTACCTCTCCAGGCTATAATGATTATCAAAGAGAGATATGATATTTTTTGGATTATATTTACATATATTTTGGACTTTGTGATTACACTATAGAAAAGGTTGTCATGTATTAATATATTTTATTCCTTTAAAAGTGGGATATATCACCTTGGAAAAAGTAGTGATGTAAAAATATGAACTTCTGAGATAACTGACCACCCATTCTGGGTTTCTTTTTGATAATACTAAATATGGGTAGACACATGAACTAAATTATAAAGGAACATGATTTCATGGGAGGAAAATATTAATTTACTTGATGGAACTCATCATTACTTCTTACAACTGAATTTCATATCCATCTATTATCTTTATTAATTATTCTTATTGATAATAAAATAACAATGTTCATGTTAGGATTAAAACTAGTGCTCATTGGGGATTAACCAATTGATATTTAGTGCTAGTAAATCTTATATTATCCATTGTATCATTTCATTCTTTCTCATTCAATTTATTATCATTACATTATCACTAATGAGATACAATCACAACAATAAAAAAAGTATTAATGGAGATTTATTGTTTTGATAATAATTTTCACTCCTATCTCAATGGTGGTATACTATCTAGTAGTACTATTAGTTTGTACCAATGCATTTTTGAAGACATTGTGTGTAACTTTTTTCATGGACCTATGTTTTATTTTATTTTTTAATTCGTTTGATTAAATGGATATGTGGATTCTATGAACAATATCAATAAAAAAGACTTTTTATTTTTTATGGTAAGGCATTCCATTTAGGGGGGAAGAGGGTGGTTCTATATCTTCTATATCATGTCCTGGATGTTATGGAAATCAATTTTAATTGTGTACATCTTCATGATGTTTGGATAACATATCATTAGTTGATAAAAAAAGTATTCAAGATAATATGAAACCATATAATGTGATTATTTCATCTCTTTTTTGACATAGATTATACACAAGTAAATGTATTTAAAATTGAAAAATGAAATTAGGAGGAAACATCATTATATCCATGAAGTAGATAAGAAGGTGAATGAGTCACATTCACAAACATGTTAGGTTCAATTTGAGGATATCCTAATGGGAGATGAGGGAACACTGGATGAGTTATTTATCTGATTAAATAGAAATATGATCTCAAATTGAATTTATCAAGAAATTATTAAATATTATACCATGGGTTAGGAATTTAGTATAATCATTCTATATAGATTCATTATGAAAATTTAATTAATAATGGAGACATGGATGAGTAAAACATTGATAAAATAAATAATTTTTTGATTGCTTATGAGATGAGAGGAGGGAAATCCTTAATTAGAAAATATATTTTTGATAAAGTGACATATTATAACATCAAAAAGGTTATCTCGACCCAAATAATTCTCCTCAAGAAGAAAAAAATGTCAAGGATGATGACATTGATTTTAATGAGTTTTTATCATACTTTTATAAAGTCATGAAATGAGGAAAAGGAAAATATAAGGGTAATACTCCATTAATTCATTTAAATTATGGAAATATTAGAAATTTTTCATCTAATATCCCTAATATGGAACAAAAATATGGGTATTATGATCAATACAAAATATTATAATGGATAAGTAAGGTTTAAAGTGGTTAGAATGTTCGAAACTACATCAGGTGATAGGGAAATTATAACATAATAAATAAGAAGAATATTATATCAAATAATGATTCCAATATTGGGATATAAAAAGTGTAAGATATTAATTGGTATCAAAGGATGAAGGGAGAAATAATTCATAGATAAATCAAATCATCCCAAAGAGCCACTGAGTGAAGAAGAAGAATAGAGTCGAGAAGTGGATTAAAGTAGATTTGAGGAAGGAAAAAAGTATTTATATTAAATGATGTATAATTTGGTGTGCTTGAAAGAAACAAGAATCATGATAGATAAATGAAATACTTGAAATAATAAAACAATTCATTTATGAAATATCTTGATGAATCAAAATCGAAAGCCCTTTTCAAGAAGAAAGTGGAGTTTAAAACAAAATGGGAGATTTAAATGAGATCCTTGCAGATAATTATAATATAATTTATATTAATATGATAAAAAAATTTATATGAGTGAATAAGTAATTTCTATCATGGTTAGGTTTGTTAATATCAAAAATTCCTCAATAATCACTCACCATGTGTTTCAAAATTATATTAATAAATTTGGTTAAAGATCAATGATAATGGAAGAAGTCATAAATTCTATCAATAAATTTGGATATTTTTGTATGTCACCATGAAATATCTTTTTGGACACATAAGAATGTGATATAAGTGAAGGGAAAAACAATAAAAAATATAAAAATTTAATATATTTATGCAATAAAGGGAGAACACCCATTTCTAATTTTAATGGTGGTTTTGAAAATTCCAAAGGCAATGATGTGTGGGAAAATAAAAACATTAAGGATAATGTAAAATCGACAGAGAATGGTATATTTGAAAAAAATGTGGATATCAAATCAAAAGGTACATCAATGAGTTTATTTTGATGAAATTATATGTTATCCAAGGAAATATTACATTGAAAGAAGATGACAGTGATATTGAGTGTATGGTTACAAATCATATGTGCACTGATATAATTATTTAACTACTAAATATAAGAGATAACATTGATTGAGGGAGATTAAACCTAAAGTTTCTATAGATTATATCTGAAAATAACTAAAATAGAAGGTATAATTTCAAAATAATTTTAATTATATTAATAATACATTTGGGAGTTTTGAATTTTAATGCCACATATTCAGTAAGTGTCTTAATATAATATTTAATTAACTACAAAAAAGAATAAATCCAAATATATTTATAAAAAGAGTGACCAAGAGAAAACAATGGTGTCTGAGGATGATTTAAAAACCTGAAAATGAGAGAAGCATTGGATACTCGATATTATTTTCTGATCAAACATTATAGTCAAAAAATCCCTTGAATGAATTAAAATGTTATGGTGAAGAATAATTTAATTTTAGTAATGTTGGATTTGTAAATGTGAATGTATTTAGATTCACTAATATTGGAAAGAATAAATCTACATATTTTCATTATTTTGATTGGATTAGGCATAATCACATTAGTGTGTCTTAAATTTATTATAATAAGAGTGGGATGCTCTTTTCAAAGTATGGATTCTTCATTAAAATAATGAAGGTTGACACAAAAAATATGAAGAGATGGTAAATAAGTGAAAGTATATTTAATATTTCCAACAATCAATCTACTTACTACATGAGTATGGAGTAAAATCAAGCATGGCAGAAAAGACATAATAATTTGGGAAGAAATAACACACTTAAGGTAATCAAACACGGAGTTGTAAAAAATATATGAAAGTAAAATCATGAAAGTTTCAATACTTTTGATGCATGTTAAAATGGTAAAATAGTGAATGGGAGCCACAAGATAGTGGATATCAATATAAATAAGCCTATGGAATTGATACACTTTTGTGTATATAGTCTGATGAGCATGATGTTAGCAAATATATATATATATATATATTTAATAATGTAATTAATTTTTATGATTAGTTTAATCATATGAATTATGTTTATTTTATATATAATAAATCAAAAGATATTTAGTTATTATAAAACTTTCATATGAGATTTCAGAATAATATAATAGGGGTTTCCAAAATGTTTCAGTCTGATAATATATCCAAAAAGAATAATGGAGACGTTGAAGAATATATTGAGAATAATGGAATAATTAATGAATACAATGTTCTATACACTCTAAAAAAAATAATAATTTAATAAAAATAATTAGAGTTTTTTGTACATGGAAAGAACCATGAAATTGGAGCATGACACATAAAAATTATTTTGGACTTAAGAAATAGAAGAATTATTTCACATATTTAGGTTTTTTTTACACCAATAATATTTAGTCAATACACACTACGAGGTTTAATTTGGAATTAATTAAATCATAGAGATATTTACAAAATTATACAACCGTTGTTACATAAATATTAAAGGTTTATTGATAGGGATGTTTTATAAGAGAAGTAATGATGGTATAATTCCTAGATATACACATGATGGTAGTTATTACCAATGATACAATAATAATCTAAGGTATATTTTTGGTTTATTTATAATAAATAAATTTTAAAATAATAATGCTTCAAAAACATCACTACCTATTAATGATTAATTTGATGAGTAACTTAGAGATGGTGTTGGATAAAATCATAAAATTTCACCCGCACAGGAATATTTTCAAAACCCTCATGTTGATTGTAAATTATCTAGAATTGAGGAAACCTCAATAATCAAGAAACAAACATCTCTTAACATAGAATTATTGTAGAATTTTATAACATTATTGGAGAAAAGATAAAGGGATTATACACTCAGAAAAGTTTGAAGAGTTCAAAACACACAAAATTTTATTCAAAATTTTAATAAAAAAGTATTAACAAATGTATGAAACATGAGGATTAGATTGTTGTGATAGAAGAAAATATAATTAAATTTGATAATTATGGCCCTCAGTAATTGGTTTTATGTCCCAAATATAAGACTTTTATCATGTAAATTCGATCCATATAAATAATATCAATTATAAAGGTGAAGTAGAACCGAAAAAAGATCATCATGTTTGCAAAGGATACTCTCAAATTATGGGTATTGACCTTGACGATACCTTTTCTCCTGTGGAATATCTTGAAATAATAAAATTCTTTATTCATATTTTAAAAAAAATAAATATAAATTTTTATTGATAGATATTAATCCAAAAAAGTTTAATGGTGAACATGAGGAGGAGGTCTAAATTGAATCACCAGAATATATTATATTTAACATTGTTGGTTCTTGAGTTTTAATGATGAAGATGGATTTATATGGGCTTAATAATGTGACCAAATCCTAATATTTTAAGTTGTAAATTATCATAAATATTATTTTATTCAATAATGTAAAATCATATTTTAATCATAATGGAATGTTATATGATATAAATTCAATCATGTTGATTGTTTTTGTCGATGAAATAATCGTTATAGGAAATAATGGAGAAACATGTGAGGAATATTTTACCTAAATGAGGGAACATGTCAAGATATAAATTATTTGTGAGTGGAATTTTTTCTTTGGTCTTCAAGTGACAAAAAAATGTTCTATCTTTATCTTACAATAAAATTATACTCCTGAGCTTCATAAGAAGTTTGTCATGGATGAATTGGGAGGAGTCTCTACTCTTATAACATTTGGGACTAAGTTTTCCATTAATAAAGAAAAAATTATAATAGATAGAATATAATTTAGAATTATTATTTGTAGCCTATTTTATTTTATAATGTCTATATAATAAATAATATTTTTTATTACATTATGTTCATGATTCAATATTTTTCATAATGTGTTTTATCTTGTAAAGTAGAAGTGAATTCAATGAAACATCAAATGGAATATAGACTTCAGTTTGAGGTATGACAAAAATAAATTATCTAACATTTATGTATATTTCAATACATATTGTTTAGAATAAATTAAATATATAAAGTATACTTCTGGAGGTGAATTCTTCATTGGATAAAGGTTTATTTTGTATCACTCTAAGAACCAATATTCAATAACATTAAGAAAAATTGAAAATGTATATATCTTAAAATAATAAAGCATGACACAAATTATATGGTTTAATTATTATATAAAATAAATGTGTGTGGAATTATAATTCTCATTAATTATTTTGTGTGACAAAAAAATTGAAACAATCCTTTCAAGTAATCCAATTAATTATTTAAGGTTAATGAAAGTTGACATCCTATACCACTACACAGAGTTTAAGGTGGTGCATTATGGGATTACATTATATTATTTTTTAACCAAGGATAAATTCCTGAATATATTTAAGTATACCTTACTGAATTATTCCATAAAACACTTGAGGGTCTTTTCTTAGTCAATAATATCTCAAATCCCTTAAATTTTTCTTATATTCTTCACTCTTTTATTCCTTTAAATTTTTTTAAAAAATGTGGCCTTTATAGAAATAGGACGATACTCTCGTTATAATTTTTTATGGGGATTTTACTCATGAATTGTCTTCAGGAGTTGGTAGCTGAAGTTTAGTGACGATTTTATGTGCTAATTCACATATTCCCAATAAATACACTGGATCCCTTCAAGGGGGAGATTGATCCATTATTTTATATATTTATTAATATATTATTTATTTCCCATTTGACCATCTATGAGTTAGAGGCTAATTATATTTGAGTGCAGTTATAAAATAATGTTGTTCTATTAAGTTGAATAATGTTATGGGGTGATGGTTTTGAATATTCTATAATAGGGATGTCATAGGTGAAAAGGTAACTATTACACAAGATCCTTATACTACTATGGTGTAATTTTTTTCTTAAAGTATTTTAGGTAGAGGAGAAATATTCTCTTATATAGTGCATTGCACCATAAATAATAAGGTTTCTCCATGGTGGAGATACTGAATAATTGTGTTGAGTTGATTAAATTTTGAGTATAATCCTATGATATTTTGGTACCACACTATCCTGAAGCTATGTAGAGTCATACTTCATATTTACATATAATTATACATTAGATACATTCACTGCATAGCTTCTAGAACATGTAGGTTTGGTTATTCTATAGTTCTAAAGATATTGGATTAATCATGTTGTAGCCTAACTATACATGGATCAATGGTGGTAAAAACTAGTTACATGATTTTTGGGATTCTATTTCTATATTTCAGATCTAGTTATAACACTAAATTTAAGGGTATCACAATACAATGTAATAAATTCCTTTAAAATTGTGATGTGTCACCAATAATAATAAGTGATTAAAAAGAGATGCAAATATCAGATAACCAACAACCCATTCTATGAGGCTTCTGGTCGGTTTTGATTAAAATATTACGAGGGTGCAGATGATCCAAATTCCCAAAGAACTTGTGGTTATGGGAAATAAATTTTGATAAACTTTTTGGTATATTTTTACTTTCTTGTAATTTGAGTTTAAGGATGTCTCCCTGTTCAATTTTTTATTCAAAATATAAATAAAATAATAATTTTCAAAGCATTATCATAGCCATTTTTAACTTGGGATTAACAGCCTGATAGTAAGAATCGGCGAACCTTGAATTCTCCTTTGTACCATGCATATTCTTTCTCAAACTATCTCTATATATCACATCATCTCTTTCAATATATAATTTATATATTTTATAATGGAAAAAACATTGATTGTGGGTTGTTATTTTAGTAACCACTGATTTACACCAACACTTAGTAGTTGAGAAATATCTTCTAGGACCATTATTTATCATATGTGATATGAATAAATGATAACATATAAATGATTTTTTAATTATTCATAATCGATTTAAGAATATAAAATTCTTCAGGATAGAAATGGATGTCTCTATTTTTTCATTCCTTCATGTTGGTTGTATGTAATCATGAATTTAAGTGATAATTAACCTCCCAAATTATGGATATAATTTAACCCTAATTGATTATAATCATGGTGTATTATTGGTTATGATTGTATGTAAATATTATTGTTGATTGATTTTCATTTAGAGATACTAGATTCACTCATGAGGCACAAAAGTAGTTTTCTATACTAGATAACCCATTACATATACTACATTGAGTTCCATGCACTATGTCGTTAGTATTATAGGGGTTTGTGTTTCATATTGAATCCTTGTAGCTAAGGTTAAGAAGATACTTTAGAACCATAATAATTTTATACCTTTTTGATTGAATCATAGAGGCTGATCTAATTGGAGGGTTCCTAGGTATATTTCTCATATCATTAATTAATATTTAACAAATATATGATAATTTTTTATATAAAAAGTAAAATATCTAGGCATTTGGATGAGATAGATTTAGGAAGTTTATAGTTATACCTAGATAATTTTTATGAAATGTTCTAATCTATTGTTCATGGACAAAGGGATCATAGGAAAATGGATACTTTTATATGATACAACTAGTTGACATAGATATAATGATACAAGTTTTTTACAGAGATAGTTTTAAATATATTTATATCATGAGTATAATTTAGGCATTTCTAGAGGATTACCTTTTCATAAATTTATGGACCAATGAATTAATTTATAGTAATATTTCATATAACCCTGAAAATAAGTCATTGTGGTTATTTTTTCCTAAACCAAAATTAAAGGTTTTATATTAAATGATATTTTTATATTAATTATAAAAACCATAGCACTATAATTATTATTTTTATGTTTTATATAAACCATAACAATAGAATAAAAAAATGACCCACTGAAACCCACACCTCGATTTGTCACCCTCCCATTATTCTTTCTCCGTCCTGAATCCCCCCACAGAATACAATGATCACACAAACCCCAATGACATGCTCTCTAGGATCTCCTCCTTTATCATTGACCTATTTTTATCACATTATCAAGAATCATTCCAGTCGTCTCCCTTTTTTCCAACCATTGCCTATACTTTTAATAATCTACATAGCAGACTAAACTTCTAACCTCTCCCTTAAATTGTGGATCAAATTTTTATGATTATTGATATTTTTATTATTTACAAATTAATATCTAGTATCTCAAGTTTTATGTTTTTTTCTGCTCTATAATATGTTGTTATTATTCACAGTTTGAAAATGATTTTTTTCTAATAATGAGAATTATTTGGGATATTAATTCGGGTTTGAATTCGATTTATTAATATTAATACTTAATTTTATAATTTTATAAATACAAATAAGCATAAATTTATAATTTTTTATAAGTTATAAGTTTTTACACCGTTTCATATACTTTTTTATTGTTATATATATATATGTATATGTATATATATTCACAAATAGTATATTATAACAATTAATACTTATATAATTTAACTATAATATTTTATTAATCATTTATTATTTTATGGTTATATACATTTATAAATTTATATAATTCTTTAAATTGTATTGTATATTCTAATATACGTATATAATTTATAAATATACATTTATTAATTATTTGTAGTTTTAAGGTTTCATACATTTATAAATTTATATACATTTATTAATTTAAAACAATACTATATTATATTATATGAAATATATATAAAACTTTTTTTTTATTATTTATACATTTATAGTTTTATATATTTTTAAATTTATATACTTTTATAAATTTGTTAGTATATATTATTATAAAAACATAATTTATATATTAACTTTTATTAATTATTTACCCTTTAATAGTTTCCATATGTTTATAAATTTATATTCCTTTATTTTTTGTTTGTTTATAAATTATCACACATAAAAATGTTGTTCTATTATCATTCTTATGTATTTTGTTTTTTAACGTTTATAGTTTTATAAAACTTTATTATTTTATAAATTTATTATAATTTTATTAGATATATGTTGTTCTAAAGTTTTATATAATTTTTTAAATTTATATACAATTAAAAAATTATTATACTTTTATTAAATATATATTTTTTTTATAAATTATATATACCTGTATATTTTTATTAATTTATCAATTCTTTTATACTTTAATAATATCATAAGTTTTACTTTTATAAATTGTAATATATTATTTTAATAATTTAGTTATATTATTGTTTTTATTTCAAAAAAATTATTTTTCAAATTAAGTGATATTTTATTTAATAAAGTATTACAATTTTTAAAATAATTATGAATAGAAGTTGAAAGTATGAACTCAATTGAGTGTCAAATGAGTTCCAAATTAACCATAAATTGTTTTGGATTTTCTGTTCGACAATGTATATGAGGGGTTGAAAATTTGATTGCCTTGTTATAATTTAACTAATATACCATGGTTAAATTATGAATAAGTATGTCATCATGTAACTAGAGTTGGATTTCAGACAAACTATGAGGTAGTACATCCACAAAAAATATTGACAGACTAGAGTGGTGTGGTGTTGAAGATATGATATTTGATCTGTTATTTTTCATCTAGAGAATCCACCCATGATATAATTAGGAGCAATGATTCGAAATTTAACATCATGTTTTGAAACCAATTTCTATAATAATGACCTTGAGAAATTTAAAAACATGATGGTGGATGATAAGATGACGGTATATCCTAGTTTTTTAAAGATGAAAAAAATGTGAATTTTTGAGGGATTATTTCATAGTAAAATGATGTATATATTTAACAATACTATTATTGACTATGTATATGAATTTATAAATTCCATGCTTTCTTATGCTGTCAATATTCCAAAACATTATTCAAATGCCTCAATGTTATTTGATCTCCTGAGATTTTTTTTCTTGAGAAAAATATGCATGCCCCCAAAGATTTTATACTATATTGGAATGAAAATAAATTTTCGAAAAAACTATAAGTAGTTTTGTATATGTATATATAGTCTAAATAAAGATGTAACATTATCTTGACTTTTAATGATGGGTGTGTTGAACTTTTATTTGACAAACCGGCTATAATGAATGTACATATTAGACAAAAGGTCGGAAGATATGAGATATAAAACAGAAAGAAATGAAAATAGTGACAATTTATTTCTCCTTGTAGATGGGTTAACATGGAATTATATTAAGAAATTACACAATGATTTTTTGTTTTGTGATAGAAAATATCAAATTGGTGTATATTGTGATTAGTTTACACCATTTGGATAGACTCATACAATGTATAAAATGTGGCCTATATTCCTTCATGTATATAATCCTCCACCTTTTATGTGTATGAAGAATACATATACATTCATGAACATATTAATTTCTATGTTAATTTATATTAATTATTATATATCTGTGTGTATTAGTGACCCATTATATAATAGTTGAATCATTTATTGACTGTGGGTGTGCTTATGTATTATGGTTCAAGGATGTATTCATTTCAAATGAGTTCTTCTCTTATGTGAACTATAAATGATTTTTATACCTATGGGATAATGTATAGTTATACAATGAAAGATAAAGTAAAATATACAATTTGTAGAACAATTAAATGATCATGAATAGTTACACACCAAAATTTTTTGGTTTCATGGTACATTGATATTTCTCACCATTGGGACATTCATATATAAGTAATTAATGTAAATTTAATGGTATTATTTTGAAATAGACACTAAATTAACACATCTGATTTTGTGAATGATTAAAAGATATTAATGGACAAATTTTTTATTTTATTTAGGGGAATATTCCAATGAGAAATAAACATAGTAGATAGAAGTTACCCACTTCTATTAGGGTTGAAGTATATTTATTAAATTACCTTATTTGTCTTTAAATTGTTATGAAATTATATATATTTGATAAAAATTTGGAAAATATTATATGAAATTTCACTTATTGTAAATATGAATATCATGGGGAAAATAAATGTTTAATTAAGGTAAGATTCAAAATTTTAGGATCTATATATTAATAAACAATTTTTTCCCAAACTACATGGTATACACACGTGGTCGTTTCCTCAGGCATGTTATGTAATGATGACCGAAGTGAGAACAAAACATTCTTCATGTGTTATAGACTCTCATGGTTTTGGATGGTTATCTAGGTAACATATCTAAATTATTTAATACTAGAGGCATGGGGTAAAAAATAACTAAGTTATCCTGAGTATCACATGATGTTAAACTTCTTAGTTCTAATAATCATTTGAAATTTGTTGGTAAAACAATTAAAGGGTCAATATTTTCAATTTATGTAACTTATAATGAAATATATTTTTAAATAAATTGGATTAAAATTATAAAATAAAATGAAATAATATGCATTGATAATTAATTGTGAATTATAAAACGTATTTCTTCCATCTATCTTCACAGCCATGATGCGTATATCTATAGCCCTTATGACAAAAGTTTCTTTGGGGGTACTGTTTATTGTTATTGAATTTATCCCCAAAAAATAATGATACAAAACATGATGTATTATTTTAGAAATAAGAACTATCGTTATGAATCAATTTTAAGGGATAGTTGGACCATGAGTGTAGTAATTCTTGTTCGATATATTTAAATAATGTTGATACATGGTACACTAAACCAATGAGGAACATTGATGATAATTTCCATCTAATTAATCTAAAATTTCTTTCACAGACACAACTAGGGGTTCCATATTCATATACACTAACTAATTTTTACCTCAATAAGAGGGTATTTTTAATGATAGAGGTTTCCTTCATGTTTTAAATCATAAATAATTCTATAATTTTTTTCAATTTTTCTATTTTATTAAAATGGTGAATAATATTAATGAAAAATTATATATATAATATTGAGTGTTTTCTGAGTAGTTTGACATCTCATGAGATGATTGTTTTCGATTCTTTTTTTTGGGAAACACTATTATGATTTAGTCTCATTGTAACTATCCAAAGGTGAGTGACCTCTCACCATCAATGTGACGATGATGGAACCTTTCATTAGATGGGAGGCCAACTCATCTCACATGGGAGGATTATTTCCATGTATGATGTGATGTCCTGAACCTTAATTCCACTGATGGTGCCCCGAGCCCCATTAGCCACATGGCCTCAACTATCGTGATTCGTACGCAACTACTCTATCCTCCTACATTATAACTACTCCAAGTAATATTCCTAATGAATGAAAAAAACATTATATAGATTCTACTAGGATATAGGATTATCATAATAACAGTTGAGATATGCCTTCCTTTTAGTGTTTCACCACCCATGGGAGGTGAAATCAGGGACGATTTCCTCAAATAGAGAGACTGTAAGAGCCTGGATTTTCACTCAGGTATGGATCCTTTAAATTTTGGTCAAAATTTATATTATGTACCTAATATAGATTCCAAATGAGTTCGAGAATGTCTAAGGAGTGTAAGGGTCTTGTTTAGGGCTTGAAACTCAAAATATTTAGTGAAACGTTCAATTAAGAAAATTAGAATAAACCATTTAGGGAAGGTTGGATGTTTAATTATAAAAATACAGGGATAGACCGAGATCAGTAGGAGGGTAGAGGGTTTTCCCTAACTATGTAATTTGGGATACATGGCTATTCAAAAATGAAAAAAAATGTAGAGGTGATTCAGATGATGGGAACACAATTTCCTTAACCGTGTGGCCTAACCATACGGCTACCCCCCATTCATATAGTAGACCATTCATGGTTGGTTCATGGTTTGGAAAACCACATATCCAAACCATGTGAAGGTAAAATTTGGGTGATTATACCATTTTTTCCTAAAAACCATGTTAAATAAATCATATTCCTCTCTTTTAATTTCTAGTTGACTAAGGACTTCATTTGTCCACTTATAAGCTCCAAAATCCATCTATTCAGGAATTGATGTTGAGCATCTGTCTGGATTCTAATCGAAGCATCATTCATCTCATAGGACCTACACTAGTAAGATCATAATTCTTTTTTAATCATTCACCATTCATATTTCTATCAACGATTCTATTTAGTTATTAGATCGTATGCCTTATTTTTAGGGAATTGATCTATTTTTTAGATATCTACAAATCCATTCAGAACACATCTTCTATAAGAAATATTTTTTTGTATACCTTTATTTCATGAGACCCATGGTTTCAGAAAAACACAATTGCTCGCATCTATTTATGGACCCTTTAGATTTGAAAAAATCTCATAGAAGTGTCATTGCATGCTTCTTAAATAACTTGATGGTTTCAAACTCGAGTAACTATTAGTTTCCATTAAAACAAAATCAGAAACTAGAATGCATAACTAGGGGGCTAGTGTGAATGGATTGCCTCTGGGTTAAAATTTCTTATTCGTTTCATTATTTCTCTTTGATCGTTACCAAACAATTTTTGAAAATTAAAAAAATACCCCATGATAATTCCACATGAGTAAGGCATAAAGGGTAAAATTTTGAGGAAAATAGAGGACTTTTTCACATTTCATGTTCATGTTCACACAACCAAGGGAGGTTAAAATTCACATTTTCCCTCTATAAAAAGTAGTGGGAACCGAAATGTGGGGAATATATTTTTGTATAACAATAATCAATTCAAAAGTTTCTTGTAACTCTGTATTTTCATTGAGATCTTGTTTTATAACCTTGTTCTTCATGAAACATTATTCTTTTTGTGAAAATATATTTCATGTAGTCACAAATCTACATCTATAAAACCTTTCATGACAATAAAATTATAAAAGTTCCATTATTTTTATAAGCCATTGATATTTTGAATTTTATTAATGCATCAAATAATTTTATCACAAACTATTCTTCAAATTATAATAATGGAACTCTACATGATCCATTTAAAATGAAAATATTGTGAGTGGGAGGGCCATATAAAAAAACATTGAACTTGGATTAACCTACCAGATTCCACCAAGATATCAACTGGTGTTCGATATTCTTGGAAAAGAAATTCAAAACTAAATAATCATTGATAGGATTACACTATATGGATTTTGGTTGCAAAACAATGTGAACTCCAAGTTCCTGACATAGATTATTCTGAATACTATTTATATAGATCCCATAGATATATAAAAACAACCATCTCTGAAGAAATATATTCCATGAGGTTCAAGACTCTATGTTAGACTACAATCTATGGAAAATATCCTCAATGGTGAAGAAAAAGGAATTAATCATTGATCTATTTCCCTTATACTACTTAATAATATACCAATACAACTTCTTATATTTACATTGGGAATGGATTAGTATATGGAATCAATTCCTATTTAAAAATGGTATGGATGCTTATACATTTGAATTCTTGGTCTGAGCAACCAATTATGAGCTTTGAGATCACTTTCCAAAAATTTGACAATATGAGGTAGTATGTACATAAAACATTAGGCTTACAGCCATATAGATCTCATTCAAGAGATTCTCAGTAGTCGTATCTTGATATAAACTATTTTCATATACACCATGGAGAGGTTGGGATCAATTTCTCGTTCATTCATATGATTATAACGATCCTAATTCTTATTGAGATGCGTGATGATTTTAGGAAAATAATAAAAGTAGAATAAAATGGTCATAAAACTCCTCCACTAGACAAGGTTGTCTTACTATTAATGAGGATGATGTAATGAAGGGATCTTAACCTGTATCCATACATTCCCTTAAAAACTAGGCTCCAAATATTCTTTGAGGTTCTTGAAGAGAAGATTTTTTTAAATGAAATAATGCTCTACTTGATGCTCATGTGGGAGCTAAAATTCATAATTGTCTGACCTACATGAAGGATGGTACACATAGTGGGGATTCTATGTTAAGGTGAAACTAAATGATAACCTATGTTGGGTGAGATTTTTTATGAATTCCATAGTGGATGGATGCTTCCAGTCAAGGATGAACACCTGAGAGCATGGCTAGTAATTTTATCATAGTGTAACAACTGGAACTCATGTGGAGCATCAACCTCACCAGTCTTGTTCTGTAAAAGATATAAATTGTTAAAGGTCATATGAGTTAAGGAGAATCACTGCAACATATTTTTGGAACATTCCAATTTCTATATGTTTCAGATATTTCATACTATGGTATGTACTATTATTAGAAACCTTTCACCATTCCAAATAAACAATTACAATAAAACCAAATAAACTCATTAATGAAAATCCTATATAAATAAATGATCATGGTATCACTAATATCATGTGATCTCCTTTATAGTTTTCCACTAAAATATACAAGTAAATATCTTATTTGGTGATTCTTAAAGGAGGGTAATGTGTCACTCCCATCATGGAGAATTTATTTGTGATACATATTATCTATGTCACTTTTCACCCAACATTCAATACTTATATATAAATCACCACATGATTCTAAAACATATTTTTTCATGAGAGGAACCCAATGATCATTTTATAACTCTAGTGTATGTTTTCCCATGAGGAAATTGAATCTCACATCACACTACCAAAAGAAAGTTCCCTAATTTGACTACTAAGGGAGTATGATCAAAACTATAAAACCACTTACTTAGATATGATGCTAAAATAGACAATGATAATGGAATATATTTTTCAATTGACTTAAGGGTTGAATGGTTAAGGGAATGTCTACACTTGGGGAATCTTTTTATCCTGGAGAAGGAGTTATACGAAAGTTGAGGCCACTAAGAGACAACCAAGTCCCTCCACCCATCATCATAGTGAGGCACTAGGGGTAGGATTCATTAATAATGAGGGGAACACATAGAATAAAATATAAAACCATGGATAATATCTAGAAACCTTCATCACTATCTAAGTAATTTCCCTTTGAAATCACTTGACGATTCACATGGGATCCCTTTAGGATTTCTACTTTCCCTTGTCCTAAGAGGAATGGAAATGGATATGGTGACTGCATAACTGAATGTTATTATTAGGAAAGGATCGAGGGGTAGGCATATACCTATCAAGGATTAGGTTTAAAAAATCCCCAATAAGGGTGGAATATAAAACTCAACACATAAAATCTAATTCCCATCTCACTAAATTAGTAGGACTAGTGCGGTTATGCAGCTAAGAGGGTGTCTTCATTGACTGGATTTGGGATCTTATTAATGGATGGAATGTGGAAGAATTGGATCATGTTCATCTATCCAAATGAATAGAGAATGAGATAGAATAAATTTATTACTAAATTAAAAATGATAATTATTCCATTATATAGTCATGGGAGGTCTCACCCTACTAGGTAATTCCAAATTCCCACCTATATTGGGATTATACTTGAAATTTTACAAATTAATAACTATTTACCAATTCAAGATTCATTATATGAAACTACTCTAGATCTTTATTTTTTTGATGTTAAAGGAATAACATCATGAAGGTATCAAGTGAATAGAAAATAGAGAAAGACACTCTAAATTCCCTGGCCTTCTTAGTGGTTTTGGGACTGCTACATTTCGAAACCTCATCCATACTATCACATTCATATGATGAGTAGTGTGAAAAGTGCATAAGGATGCTGGTGATTCCCCTATAGTGTGACCCATAATGAAATTTAAAAAACACTTATACCTTTAAAATTATGTTTTATTACATGTACTTATGTCCATAGATCATCCATGGTACTACCAACACATCGGGTTGAATAACTTCCTATGGTATCCTCATGGTTACCCATCAGTTCCAAGGTCTCATCAGTCATTAAGTAAGTAGCTAGTACCTTATATCTAAACCCGCAATCCAGCATAATGAATGAAGTGAACTAGAAAGTGAATTCCTTCTAGTTAGAGGACCACATATTCATGTTGGCGGATTAGGGTAATATTTCATCTACTTTTTGAGAGGGTAATATATCTCCCTCAATGGTGCTTAATTTCCTTTACTGATGCTAATAAAATTAGCATTGGACTTATTATTACAGAATTTTTTCCTAAACTGAAATGAATGTAAGTGACCGTTACATATGAGGAGGCATATGTCATTATCATTTTGTTGGGGTGACAAGATCATGAACATGAGGTATGCACAATAGAGACCCTAGGGTATTACACTATTATCAAATTATTTTAAGGATACTTATGCGTGTAATACAAACCAATGACTGAATAGTCTACTATCTTTGGAAGACTATGTACATATTTAGAAAACAGGAAACCAGAAAAATGCATATTTTTTTATTAATCACTTATCATGATATTATAACTCCCTTTAATCTTCTATAATTACATATGACAACCTATAGAATACATAAACAAAAGGGATGAGCTAAAATTTCAAAAAAAAGATAAATGGGAATATGGCATATAATTTGAGTTAGAAGGAATTACATGATGAAAAAAAGGAATGGTCATGAATGAACATATAGAAGAATAAAATACAAAACATGTAATAATATGATAATAGTAATTATATAATGGGGATGAAATATACAATATGACATAATCATGAGTTAAGGATAATCGCCAAGACTATGCCACATGGTGAGTGAAGTTCCTAATGGATTAGGTTTACTCCAAAATCCCAAACATGAAATCAAATTAGACATAAAATTACCCAATGAATTATACAGATATATGGGAACAACCATCATATCTTGTTAATGAATATGTATTCCATATAAACAATCAATCATAAATAATACCTATAATGGTTACCCTGGTACATAAGTGGGTATCGTAATCATGTCATAAGGCATATCCAAGGGGATTATAACAATGTTATCCATGAAAGAAATGATTTAAATTATACTTGTATATTAATAAGTTAAAATAAGAACATATCATTATAAATAATATCAAACTAAAGTGAAATCATGTAAAAAAGTGATTAGGTTTCTTTGGAAATGTGTTTCTTTCACATGCTTTTAGGGAAATGAATAAAGATTCTATAAAGAGGAAAAAGGAATAATTGTTTTCATATAACCATGAATTAAAAAAATATATTTTTTCATGATAAAATTATTGATTTTAGAAACGTATTGGTGTTTTATAACAGTTATGTATTGTACTTCATACTGGGTAAAAATTGGAGACATTCCCTTTAATCGAGCTTGCATATTAAGAGGAATTGAGAGGAGAACCTTGTAAATTATGTATTCAACCATAAAATAGGGATTAATTGATATATATAAGTAATTTTGGAAAATATAAAAGGAATTTATAATATGTATATGATACTAGTTAATAAATAAATTAGGTTAAATACAGGGAAAGCTTGGCTCAATGGGGAAAATACAGGTTTGGAGATATCCCTAACATTATGTCCAAATGTGTTCGATACATGTACTTAATGAACTGGATAATAAAATTATTTTAGTTAATAAATTAATTCATAACCTATTATATATTTATTTTATTTATTATAATTTTAGTAAGTTCATTTATGACCATTTTAATGATTAGTAGTGTTCAATTTGGTCGTTTTGGGCGCATTTGTTTTCATGGCCTCATGGTAGGATCGCTTGTGTAAAATAATGGAAGTTATATCAAATAAAAATAATTATAAATAAGTAAAATTATATATTATTAATGAAAATTCATTATTATAAATTTTTCCACGTATCATTGTTTTGGTATTAGTATTAATCATTTGATAAAACATTAATGATAAATGTTTAGTTTATTTTGGTGGGTTTTCCGACCATCACGATCAAGTTTCATTTTATTTAATATTATGTCTATATATTAGTTTTATAACATGAAATATGTTTTAATATAAATATTAAGATCTTATTAAAACATAATACTGGTTTTATAACCATAATTTATGGTGGTAATGGAAAAAAAATAATCTTCCACGATGGCGGTCAACTGACATATCACAAAAGATGTATTCATGTTTATAATAAAAGGATAAAAGATAATGCTTGAATATTTGTATTTTATTTATATAATAAAATTTATGTATACTTATATATTGGATTTATCATGTAAATTTGGATAGTAGTGTGAATATATGTCAGAAGAAAGAAAGAAGTCAAAACAGAAATAGAAAGGATTTTACCTCTTAAATATCATCTCCTTGAGGACCACCTTAGGGAAATTGGGTTTTTGTTTTATTGAGACCAATATATATTGAACATGGGAAGAGTATTTATATGGTAATTATTTATGAAATTAATAATATCCATTTCTTAGAAGGTGTGAGGAGAATAGGTGGTGAGGGTTGATATTTTAGGGGGATGAGGGGGGTGTATTTTATTTTCATATTCAGTAGCTTATTATTTTGGATCATGAATAATATGAATATATAAAAAATATTTCAATATTATTCAAAATAATGTTTTCTTACATCATCTATACACTATACATGGCTCAAAAATTCATGTATTTGTTAAATACCATAAATTGTCATATTTCACTATTCATCAAAAAATCAATTATTTAATAAAAATACCAAAAAACCACCCTAAGTATTTTTTACATTTTTATTTAAAAAATTTATTCTTTTTTATGAATTTTTTTTATAAATTTGAGAAATTTAATTTTTAAATAAAATTTTAATTTATTTGAAAGATACCAACTTTAATATTATAATCACTTTTTTGACCAATGGAATAGTTAATTGAGGTCTCTATAATTAACTTCTAATTATAATTAAATATAATATTAATTTATAAATGTATTTTTAAAATTAATTAATCATTATATTAATTATAATATTTTCAACAAACATTTACATTTTACAAAAATACCAGCACTTAATTTATCATTTTTGAAACATTATTTAGTTATACCATGGTATAATTATATCATATTTTGACTTATAATATACCAAAATTTTATTTATAAATTCATATAATAGGATATTGTTTTAATGGCTAGATTTATATTCATGACGGTCGGATTACTATTCCAATAGTCGGGTTACTATTTCAATGTTATATATTCCTTAATTTCTATAAATACGTCTTATTTCATTAATTTTTTGATTTTCACTCAAGGTTATATAATTTCGTATGGAAAATAAATATTTTATTATTAAAATTGTTATTTATTTCTATATATTTGTTTATATGTACGTTCATTCTATTGGATCGATCAGATCTAAATTTTCCCATTCTTATTATCTTATTTTATATTTATTATCTGACTATAATATTTGGAATTCATATTTGTTTATTTGATTAATAATGTATCATTATTAATTTATGATTAATTTTTTTTATTAGGTTCTCTATGTGGTGTATGTATTTTATGACATAATTATAATAATAGGAATTCCATTGAAAAAATTCAAGGTAATTACATTCGTCCCCCTTATGAAATTTTACCCTCAAAATTTTGATTTACAAACTATGGTGAAAAAGGCTGAGACTGCTTATCCTTTTATGTTTCCTTTAGTTCTGATGTTTCCTCTTTATTTTTTTGGTTCTTCCATAATACTCTGACCAGGTGAGTAGTCTTTTTTGTAGAACATAGTCTAAGATCATCACTGGATGCTCCTCATAAAAGAACTTGTTTTCTAGATATACCACCTCTGAGTTTAGTATATGTGAGGGATATATAATTTATTTCTTTAAGAGGGATACATGGAATACATCATGTACTAGAGATATGGTTTGTATAAGTGTCAGTCGATTGGCCAAAACACTGATGCGATCATGAATCTCAAATGGGTTAATGTGTCTGGGACCTTGTTTTCCCTTTTTCCCAAATCTCATGACTCTCTTCCATTAAGATATGTGGAGGAATACCATGTATACAACATCAAAATCTAGGTACCATTTATGTTTGTCTTCATAACTCTCCTATCGATTTTGGGAAGACCAGAAATTTTGTGGGACAGTCTTAGCCTTTTGTACCATTTCCTTAACCCTTTCAAGTCTTAGTTTCTTTTATTCTCCAACTTCCTCCTAGCATGCGAGTGTTCTACAGATTTTCATATAAGAGGATTCATATATATATCTATCTAGATTCATTATTGAAAAATATTATTATAATATATATATGATAGTGAAATATGTTTATCCCATCCTCCTTTGAATCCCATTGAACATAATCTTAACTTATATTATAGTGTTTAAATGGTTTACTCAGATTGGATATCAGCCTAAGGATGATAATACATACAAATTTTTATCTTAGTGCTTAGAGAATATTGGATAAAATTACAAAACATATAGGTAAATCTCATATCTCAATCATATACAATTGATAACAACACTCCATGCAGCCTCACCAATTTTCTTATGTATATTTTTGCAAGTTGGTTTAGTGAGAAGTTCTCTCAGACAATAATAAATTGATACGACATTGAAAGATGATCCATAATGATCTATATAGAATTATTTACTCAATATTTCCAATGATAAATTGCATGGTGATTTATTTCTAAATTCTATATAGGAATGGGTAATTTTTTCATCATTCCCTTATAATTTTTTCCATTCAGCATTAACATTCTGACATACTAGGAACTTTTATGTATATTCAGCGATATCCTTCCTCATTTTCTCCAACCAATAGTTCTATTATATATCTCGATACATCGTTTTTCTCTCTGGGTGGATGGATATGGTAGAGCTAGGTGAATAATTCAATGTCTCCCTCGTTATCTCTGGATTTTATGGTACGCATCTCCATGACCCTAATCTTATTACTCCGTCCTCATCAATTTTGATCTCCAAGGATTTCCCATTTCAAATATCTTCCCACTTCTTCCAAATTTTGACATCATCTCTTTGATAATACTTAGTCATATCTAAAATGGATGGCTGAGAAATAATTTGTGAAATGAATTGATAATTTTTCTCCTATTATGATTCCCATGTCCATCCTTTTCAATTAGAAGAATATTGGATCCTACTTAATTATTATAATTAGTAAATTTATAGGATCCTTTGTACTTAAGGAATCTACCACTTCATTACCTTTACCAGGATGGTAGTAGATTGAATAGTCAAAATCCATGATAACCTATAACCATATTCATGGGGTCATATTAATCTCCTTATATGTGAATATATATTTTAGGCTCTTGTGATTAGTATATATCTCACATTTATCCCCATAGATACAATACTGCTATATTTTCAATCCAATAATCACAACATCCAATTCTAGATAATGCATGGGATATTTTTTCTCATGATTTTTCAGATGACTTGATTTGTAGGATATTACATTATTATTTTGCATCAGTACACTGCCTAAGACCTTCTTTGAAGCATCAATGTATACCACAAATATTTCCTAACCTTTCGGTAGTGTAAGTACCCGTGCAGCAATAAGCCTATTTTTCAACACTTTAAAGTAGTATTCACTTTAACTGGTATAGTCAAATATCAATATGTTCCAATTCTTAAAGGTCAGTGGGTCTTACAATTGTGAGATGTTACTCACAAATCATTGGTAATACCTAGATAGACTATGGAAACAATATATCACCATTACAGATGATGGTCTTGGACACTCCTCAATTGTCTTTATTCTAGATGGGTCCACATATATTCATTATATATGTGATAACATGACCCAATAATGATACATTCTCCATCTAGAACTCATATTTATCACACTTTACATACAGTTTCTCCCTTCATAATATTTTTTGACCAATATTAAAATGCTCCTAATGTTTCTACTTTATCTTGATGTATATCATAATATCATCTATAAAGACTAGGCTAAGTTTTTTAATGTAATATTTGAAGACTCTATTGATTAAGTCCATAAATGTTTTTGGAGCATTATTGAGTGTAAAGAGAACCGGTATGAACTCATAGTTATGATACGTTGTATGAAAGGAAATATTTGGAACATATTCTTTCCTCATCTTTATTTAGTGATATCCCAACCTAAGGTCCACTTTAAGGAAATACATGCCCTCAGATATCTGATAAAACAATCCATCTATCCAAGGTAGGTGGTACTAGTTCTTTATCATGATTTTTTGGAGCTCAAAATAAGCAATGAAGAGTCCCATTTATCTATGATTCTTTTTGATGAGGAGCACTAGATAACACCATACTGAATCACTCAGGCATATAAAATCCTTGTCCAGATTCTATTGTAACTTATTCAATAGTTCCTCCAAGGAAATGCTGATAATACTATAAGGAGGGTTTGATATTGAAAGATATCTATATATACGATCAATTGATAAATCAACCTCTTGGTTAGGAGGGAAAACATGCAATTCCTCATGGAACACATCAATGTCATCCATCACAATGGTCATTTCTTTGAACATGATCCTATCTTTTGTCCAAATCATTTGAACTTGATATTCTTTCTCAAATGGTAATAATATTCACAATTTAGGTGATGATTCAGAAAGAGATTCATCATCCTCCTTACACTTATACCTAATTATAGGATTCCTTAAGATGTAAAATGTGATCTTAATATCCTGAAAGTTTATTTTTTATTTTTATAAAGATACAAAATTCATTCTCAATAGTACATTAAAATCAAACAAAGGATGTAAGACAAGATGTTATAAGAGTTTATGTCAACAAACATTAACCAAGTAAGATTTGTCTAATTGGATAAAATAATTTTCCCATTCAATATTATCAATGATATTTCAACCATTATATATTCAAGTTGGTTTTGAATGGTTATTCTAAACATACAATATATGAAATAATTCAAAGAACCGAAATCAAATTACATGTTCTAAATTATTGAATGAATGACTAGTGTACCGATCACCACATCATTTCCAGGATCCATTTCATCAATAGTTATAATATGATCCATTATTTTCTTCCTAGGTAGTTTTTTTGTTGATTGACTATGATAATCCTTCTCTTACAGAATTTAATGGAATAATTCTGATGATCTTTGTATTTGATAAAATAAAATAAAAGCTAAGTGTTGATCTGAACCTTCCCTTTTTCTTCAACATTAATAGTCTTCTTCAAATCATTTTGGAAATAATTATCCTGATTCCCCATTCTTCCAGATTTGAATCATATCCTAGTACCATTTAAAAAATTATTTGGATTCTTACTCCCACACTTTTTACATATGTGATGTTGGGATATATTTCCTTCAAAGGATTTATATTTTTATCCTCCCATATAAAAATCTATTTCCCTCTTTTTATCTATAAATTCATGAGTCCACTTAGAGTAGAAAAAATATATCTCAACCTTTATGTTCTATCTAACAGTATCCTCAAACTATCAAATCCATGAATATAAAAGGATTTTCTTTGACTCAAATTTAATTCACTAAATAAGTGATCAACCTTAATTTCAGCATTCATAAAAAATCATGAAGTGTATCATTCTATCCTAGTAAGGATTTTCTCATATTCCGAGATGGATTTGTCTTCAATTTTATTTAATATGATGAACTCCCTCCCCATATTAAGTCAAAGAGTTTTGGGGAAATAATTAGTGAATAATATTTTCTTCAATACTTCCCAATTCATGTAATCAATTTCCTCTTTAGACATTATGTTTTTGATCGGTGTCTAATACTGATGAGTTTAACCATCAAAATGATAGTCCACTGGTGTAACATTATTTCCTTCTAAATATTGAAGGACATTGAATTTAATTTCAATAAAGCTACTCCATTTTTCTATGATAAGGGTATTATTAGTTACACTATATATAGTAGGCCTTTTTTCTTAAATGGTTCGACCACCAATTGCTATTTATTAGAATAAAGTGGGAGTTCCCTGGGATTTATGTTTTTATTAATTACTCATTCTAATTAATCTTATATGGTCATGAAGTTCTAATATCCCATTCCCATATAGGTTGGAACTTCACAAGGGAAATCATAACATTTCCTATAATATTGGTTGTTATCATGGTTCACTTATTTCCCAATATTAACTAATAACCAAGAAAAAGATTAAATTTAGGTTTCCTTAATACTTTTCTAATGAAAAAATTATAAGTAAAACATAAAATTAGAGGTAATAACTTATAAATGAATAGTATATCCAAACTTATGATTCCCTTAGTATCAAAATAGGTTATTCATAGTGATTTAGTTATCCTTACTGCTCTTACTATCGTTTTTAGTCCTAATCCCTAAAAATAACTAAACATTCCTTGGATACCAACTATACTAACCCAAGCCTTTTACAAATATTTTTACAGGATTTAAAGCATAATTATCTATGAAATAAAATCAAAGTATTGAAATTTCTAGTGTTTTGGAAGACTATTTAAAAATTAGAAATCAAAAAACCAAAATAAATATATTTTTATTAATCTTCAATAATGAGATCCTAACTCCCTTTGAACTCCTATAACATAGTAAGAAGAAATAAAATGATAGCATAAATATCATGGTCATTAATGGACATATGAAAGCCTAAAATATATTACACGGAATCATATAATCATAGAAATATTGGAATGTTTCAACAACATACAATATGAAATAAACATGAGTCAAGACTAACTAACAAGATATATCACGTGGTGGAAAAAGTCCCATAATGGATTAGGTTTACTCCCTAATAAAATACATGAAATATCGTGAGACTAAATATTTCCCAAGACAATATAGAGATACTTGGGTGAACCCATTATAACAAGATCGTGAATTTTTGTTCCACATGAATAATCAAACATAAAGAATACACATAAGGGTTACCCTTGGAAAGAAATGGGTATCATAATCATGTCATAAGGCATAATCATGTGGCGTTTAATATTGTTATTCATGAAATAATCTATTAATATTATATTTGTACAATTAGATGAGAAAATAAAAATATATCCGAATAAATAATGTCCAATTGAATAAAAAAATGTAAAATTAGTGATTTTTTATCTTTGGAAATGTGATGTTTTGACACATTTTTATAGAAATATATAAAGAGACTTTAAATATTACAAAGTGATAATTGTTTACATAAAACAATAAATAAACTAACATATATTTTCCAGAAAAAATGATTTAATTTTAAAAATTATTGGTTTTTTAAAATATTTTATGGAGTGTACTTGGAATTGTGTAAGAAATGGAGGGCTTCCCTTTAATCGGCCCTATTTATCGGGAGGAATTAAGAAGGGAAACTTATAAATTATGAATTTACCAATCAATAAAGGGTTAATTGATCTATATAAAAAATAATTTAAGAAATTTAAATAATTTATAAGAATTATATAATAATAATGAAGATCTAAATTGGGGTAATGATAGAGAAAGTGTAACCCAAAGAAACATATGGTGGTTCAGAGAGATCACTTACATTATGTATGAATGTTTTATTCAATTGTACATAATATACATAATAATAAAATTATATTCATCAAAAATTTAATTCAGAACCTATTAAATATTTTTTTTATTATATTTTTATTAGGTCAATTTATGAACATTTAAATTATTAATAGAGTTCTATTTTGTTGTTCTAAGAGCATTTGTTCTCAGGGTTTCATGGTCGGTTCTCTTGTATAAAATCGTGGGAGTTATTTAAAAATATAAATAATGATCTAGAAGTAAAATTATATTGTATTAATTAACTAATATATATTTAAAGGGTCCCATATATCAATTGTTTTGTATGTCGATGATTCATTTGATAAAACATTAATGATAAATATTTAGTTTTATTTGGAGGTTTTTATAAAAATCATGAAGTAGTTTCATTTTATTTAATATATTTTATATATATTAGTTTTTGAGCGTGGAAAATAGTTATAATAAACCTATTGAAATATGATTTGACCATAATAATTTTTTTCTGTCCATCCTTGAAGGCGGTAATGGAAAATGAAAACTCATCATCCATGATGGTGGTGAACCGATATATCAGAGACAATGTTTTCATTTCAAGAATTAAAATGAGAAGAGAATGGATTTGATGATGAATATTACAATAACATAATAAAATTAATGTATATCTATGATACTATATTTATCATTAAACTTTTTAAAAGAGGGTTAGGAATAGGTTTAGGAAAGAAATAATTTATGAGAGAAAGAAAAAGGATTTTACCTCTTAAATATAGTCTCTTTAAGAACCTCCTTATGGAACATGGGTTTGGTCTTTTGTTGAGAAAATATGGTATTGTAAATGGTAATGATTATAGGTAAGTAAAGTTTTCATAATATTAAAAATCTCTTAGGATTATAAGGTGTGATAAGAATGGGTGATCAAGTGCAGTGTTTATAAAGGGAGTAAAGGGGTGATTATTGTTATTTTTATATTCATTGGTTTATTATTTTGGCCCAAGACTATCAATATTGTTTATTAATATGACTAAATAAATTAAATTTTTAAGAGAGTTTGGAATAGTTGGTTCTTACATCATCCACGACAGAAATTCATGTATTTGTTAAATACAGTAATTTTTTTATTTTTTATTTTTATTTTTCATCACCCTCGCTCCTTGTGTTGGCTACATCGAGCTAACCAAATACTATGGAAACATTTCTTGTGAGATTTCCAGTCTAGTGACCCTCTCCATTGATCGAGTAGTTTTATATGTATGCATCTAACATAGAGTATAATCTAAACTAGGTTTACAAACATCCAAAAAATGATGTAATATTTTTTATTAGGTGTCGTGGAACATCAACGGGATGATCGTACACTCTATATTAGTTCAAAAGGGTTGTCGTATCAGAAACCTAATACTATAACCATAACATTAATTCATTAGATTTATTGTTAATTAATTTTTAATGGTAATTATAGCGTGATATTTTTGGATTTTTTATTGTTTAAGTTTTTTAGTTTTGGTGATGTCTAGGTGATTAGGTTGATTTAGTTTTTTGAGGTTCATCATAAGTTTGATTAGTGAGTTTCATAAGGTTAGTTGAGTGAGTTATGTAAGGTCAATAAATATTCATAGTTTTATTGATAACAATGAAAATTAATCTACATATGGTTGCTTTGTTTTTTAACGATCATTGAAAAACAATAAGTATCATTCTACAATTTCATAAGGTTGAAAGAATATTTCCTAAGGATCACAATAATTTTTAAGTATAAAATATGATCATTGTAAGTTTTTATGTGTTTTCCATAATTATGGAATCAAGTATTTATAGGGATGATTTTAAAGGTTTCTAAGGATCATTTATTTTTTAAACATGGAATTCTGAAGGTATCTTAAGGGAAATTTCATATCAATATTTTTTAATTAAATATGAAGCTTCTTATCACCCCATTTGAAAAAATTTGAGGAAATTAAAGTCATCCACATAGATTCTATTGAATATTTTCACTCATAATATATGGTTCACATCTCTACATGAAATTCAGTATGGATTCCATAAACTACTGAGAAATACAATACAAATATATAAGGGATATAATTATTTATATTAGAAGATATTTTAATATTAATAACAAGATTATTTTTATAGAATTATTGAATATAATATATATAGTGATTTAATATGTATGAAATATTCATCCTATAACATGCATGCATTCTTAAGGAATGGGCCACACCAATAGTAATCAATATTCAAATATCCCAATTTTCAAGTAATATGAATCAAAAATTAAATGTATGAGTTTTATTAAAATTAAAAAATTGAAACTAATGTCGGATTCCAATGAGATTCCATACAATAATATCAATATATTTAACACATTTATCCTATAAGAATAATGAAACTATATTAGTTTGAAAAATATGGAAATTGAAAGAGGAGAGGATAAGTGAAGTTTTATGGGATTACTCTAGATATTTATATTTAAGATTAATATAAATAATAAAAAGTGTAAAGTAAAAAAACCATTCTAGTATTTTTTTTTCATTTAATTTATTGAACAACATTGTACGGAACATGTGAGTAGTATCTTTTTTATTTACTTGAATTAAATTGGGCACAAGTGTTCAGAAAGAGTGTGTGAGCCCAAATTTGGTAGTGAACCATTACTTTATTTTTTCTAATAACTATTTTTAATAGTATCACACCTTTGTATGTTAACACCATGTCAACTTTAACTCCATAGAATAGCCCTTAGTAGTGAACCAAGTAAGAATTTGTTCCCCTGTATTTATCTCCTTTTTTGTTTGGTGAATATTTATATGAAAGTAATAAAGAAATTTTTATTCCCCTTACTAAAAAGGGGAAATATATATTAATTAATAAAATTAAATTCACACCCTAATTCACCCTCCCCGTTAAGTGTGTTTCAGGTGATGATTGCGGTAATTGGTACTATATCCAGAGGTTTATAGAAGTATCTAAAGTGGATAAGAAGATGGTGATTAATTTCTTATTCACTAGTATCTCCTTCGTGATGATGTTTTACGTGTTCTACAATTTATTTATGTCATTTTTATGGAACACATAATTATATATTTTTTATATCTTTTATGATCTTTGTGTGATGTGTTTTCATTATGTTTGTTTGGTGATTAGGTGAGATCTCAATCTTGTTTGAGTGTATAGACTCCGAAAGAGGAAGTTATCAGGAAAACCATTATTTGTTGGTTCCACTGGTCTCTATATTTTGGTTTTTGGAGATTTCTGTTATTTATATTGAGGTGAAAAAAAGGATGTATGTCTAGTGTGTTGATTGGAGTGTGTTCATTATATGAATTGTTCGCTATGTTTTTCTGGTGATCGGATGGGGTGATCCTTAAAGAAAATTTCCACTTTTACGTATATGCAATTTAAAAGGTAATGTAATAATTCACTCATGGAATTCAGGTTTTCCCTATACATGGCCTGTATGTTTTTTAGATGGTTTTACTACTATAAGAATAATGACTTTAGATACAGGGAAGGTTTGTATCTATAAGTTCTATGGAACAAAATGTTTCTTTATAGAGGATAAAAATGTATGATATTTATATATAGAAATATATATGTGTGGTCATTTTCCAAATGAATTTTTGTATAATATATAATATAAGAAATTAGATCTGTAGGACATGATGTCCATATCCTTCAAAAGGATGTCACTTACTCGAAATGTTTTTCCGACATTCTATAGAAAAAATATACAATAATAGTTATGATAGAATTTTCAACATTTATAATAATCCCAAAACTCTCAAATAATATCTATGATGTGATTATTGACTAACTTAATGTTATAAGTTGAAATTACTATAATAAATAATGTGATTTATTTCAATATGATTCGAAGGTAGCTCAAATTAGTGGATGTAACTTTCATGAATGATGTATGGGATTTTATTTATCTATATTCACTTCCCAAAATCAAGGATTTTGTCACGAACCAACCCGGGTCGACCCTGAACCGGTCACCCGAGCCGGTCCGCGACATGGCCCGAGAGGCGTTCCCGATCCTCCCAGGCTGGCGACCAGCGCCAGGGCATCATTAGAGACTGTGGGAACGATTTCGCCCAATATAAATAAATAAGAATGCAAAGATAAAACAGAGCAGCGCAGAAAAAGGTAAACTAAACAAAGTGACTAAACATGAACAAACAGGAAATAAACTAACCAAACACGACGTCCGAACAAGCTCCGTGCGACCTCGCGGGTCGCTCTCCGACTCAACGATCAAGCGTCGCCCTAGGCGAGCGCACTCAAACTATAGCCTGCACAAACACTAAAAACAGAAAAGAACTATAGGCGTGAGTATTAAAACTCAGTAGGCTAGCCCGATATCTATTCCCAATGCACTACCTTTAAAATAAAAGAAACATCATTTCAAGTTTGAACTACAATCTATAAAAGTATGTTTTTAATAATATTCTACTTAAAAACAAAGTACGAACCATTGCCCTTACCCATTTTCCAAATTCGTGTTCATTTCATTAGTGCCAATGACATTTCAGGAAAAGCGGAAAGTGATGTTTAAATTTTCAAATTTGTAAAAAAGGGATTAAACACTTCCATTTGAAAACAATTTTTAGAAACCCATTAAAAAGCCATTTATCAGTTTCCAAGGAAAACAATATGCCAGAATGCACAAAGTAAAACATACAGCAAGGGCAATGTAAGTATACATGTGAGCATCATAATCATTACTGCAAGCTACAAAGCTGAATAGACATGGGTGAACCTAGGAGATCGAGAATAAACCAGAAGACACCAATACATGAGAAATCATCCTTATTGACATGTCACGATGAAATCAAAACGCACAACACGCTCGACCATCCACTCACAGGCAGGTCGAGGGAAATCCCATAGCAATAAACCCAATATATCCACCTACTATGGGCCACTGGTCAGTACCATAACCTACCAGTGCAGCAATCGTTCTTAGAATATTCTCTCAATATGCCAGATTCCCATGTCTCAAGTGTTTAAGAAAAAGGGGGTGAGCCAACCGATGCCAACCGAGCATCCAATCAGATATATCTAAATATAAAGAACAATAGGCATTCCCCGAGCCACTCCATTGGACAACCTCTTGCCTTTAACTACTCAAATACCCAGGAGACTCTAAGCGCGGCCTCCCAAACAATCAATCGCAACCAAGGCATGAGAGTCGTCCTAAGAGGGTTTTTATAAAAACATTTCCATCGCTTTCCATAAAGTGCCAAACGGGCATTTAATACAGTTCACAATTACTACCAAAACCAGTTTAAAACTATTTGAAGAATCCACAAAACACTACTTCACAGGTTGCCAGTGTTTTTATAAACCAAACCAAACCATTTTCTTTTCCAAATAAACTTTAAGAGCCAACCGGGCAATTTCTCAAACGAACCATAGTATTTGTTCATGCTTCAAAAGAAATCATTTCTCATTAAACCATAAATCCATTTTATATTCCATGAATTATGTTTAAAAGCCAAACGGGAATTCTTTCATTATTGGGTGTCCGCCCGTAAAAAGGATGTTCCATGTGTCGTGTATAAAATAAACGGCTCCTTTTAACATTAAATAACCATTTAAAAATTAACCATCTTACATTAAAATTAATTATCGTATATTTTCTCATATTTATTACAATTAATAAAATGTTTATTTTGAACAATTAGGGTGTGCAAACAGCATGAAATAATATAACTTAAATTTTTAAAAGCAGTGCAAAGGGGACCTACCTCAGAACCAAGCGCGACGGCAAAACGACTTTGGAAGCAAGGCGCGATGACACGACGTGTGTCCGAAACTACGTGACAAAGTCCGACACTCTGCATAGTCAGTACCAAGGACTGAGACACATCCAAAACTCACCAGAGCATTTGAAACCAAGCGGCGGGAAGAAGCGCTCACCTTGAAACTAAAGCGCGGCGATGACGGAACCACGGAAACAAGGCGCGGCGGTGGCACTCACTTGGAAACGCCCTGCGCCGGTCCTAAAAGTCCTAAGCCAACAAATAAAAATCCACCATCAACCAGAGTACGATGATAATAATGAAAATAAAGATAATAATAGTAATAATAATAATAATAATAATAATAGAATTAGTAATAATAATAATAATAGAAATAGTAATAATATCAATAGTAATAATAATAATAGTAATAGCAACATAATAATAATAATAATAATAATAATAAAATTAATAGTAATAATATTAATAATAATAATGATAATAATAATAATAATAGTAAAATTAATAATAATAATAATAATAAAATTAATAATAATAATAATAATAAAAATAATAATGATAATAATAATAATAGTAATAAAATTAATAATAATAATAATAATAATAATAAAATTAATAATACTAACATTAATAATAATAATGATAAAAAAAGGTTATTAACATATTAAATAAAATAAAATAGCAAAAAAACGGACCTGCGGCGGAGCAGAAGAAGGAGAAAGAAAAGAAGAAGAAGAAGAGAAGAAGAAGAGGAAGAAGGAGAGAAGAAGAAGGAGAAGAAGGAAAGGAGAGGAGGAGGAAGAAGAAAAGAAGAAGAGGAGGAGGCCGGTGGCACGGTGCTGTGCGCAGCGGCGGACCGAGATCGCGGAGGTCAGGAAGGATGCGAGCCGGCTGGGCAGTAGTGCCGTGCAAGAGCAGCGCCGGGATGAGGGGATGCACCGCTGGTAGAAGAGGCAAAGGATAGAAAGGCTGAGGCGATGGGTTGCTGCAACGAGGGAGGAGGGTAGCGCCGGCTGGATGCAGGATGCAGGGGAGGAGCGTTGTGGTTCGGCTAGCACAACCGAAGGAGGTCCGAAGGCCGTGGCGGCTGGGTGCACTGAAACAGGACGTAGGAGGGGAGTCGGGCGGCTTCCGCGGGAGGAAGCGCTGCAGGGGCGCCCGGTTGCAGCAGGTTGGAGCGGGATGAGGTCGGGTCCAGGCCGGTGCTACAGGGGAGCAGCAGCGTCTGCTTTTGTGCGAAGGAGGAGCGGTGGTCGGGGGGCCGTGCACTGGCTGCTGCGGACGAGGCTGGATCGCAGGGGGCTGGGTGCGGATGGTGCGACGGGGAGAGGAATAGGAGGCGGCGGCTCCAGCGGGGAAGAAAAAATATATATATATATATATATGAAGTGGGCCTAGGGTTGGAGGGGAAAGAGGGGGAAATAAAATAAAAAGAAAACAAAATAAAGAAAAGGAAATAAACAAAACAAAACCAAGTTATAATAATAATTAACTACAATATTAATAATAACAATGATAAAGATTAATGACAAACCAAATTTAATAATGATTATACTAGTATCTGCAACATTAAAAATTACATTAATTATTTATCTATAACATAATGATAAACATAATAATGATAATGATAATCATAGTGATAAAATAATAAAATAAAATAAAATAAAAACAATAACGGTGTTCCTATCATTTTAATGATAATTAATTCTTAACGCACTAAAAATTTTAACGACGCAACAATTAACGCGCGTTTTAAATATAAAGACTCTATTTAAAATTTTCCAAAGACAACGGGATGCAAAAACACACCGGGCAGGGACGCGCGGGGCTTCCAGAACAGGCTCCGCTCACGCGCCCGACGACGTCGCGTCCAAAAAGCGCACATTTTAACCAAAATTTAAAAACTAGGTCCGATACTGGACACGAACCGCAGCAATATAATTTAAAGTCAAAGAAATCGTAAAATAAAATAAACGCACGGTTTGGGGTGCGAGAATTCTCCCCACCATAATGCTTTCCGCCCCCGGAAAGCCACCACACCAACCAGTCGATCGATCAACACCTAAGGATTTCACAGAACACGATCCAACCTCTTATCTCAAGGATGTCACAACGACTACCAGCGGGACTGAACCTCATTGCCCAAAGTAAATCACCAACAGAGAGAGGCCCGAACGGGCTCCCCACCATAAGAACTCAAGTAGAATTCAATAACGATTTAAGAGAAAACCCAAAGAGACTCATGGTGGGTCTCCCCACCATAAAGAACCGACCAACTAACGACCAAACGGGAAACCAGCTTAGACATGCACGAGACCTTACTCCAGCTAGAAAGAGCACAGCAAGGACCTTTAAACCACTTACTCACGTCCAAAAAGGGATATAATCTTAAATGGATACTTTGCGCAACTAAAACCCTAACCCCATGGGCGGGGAGGGTGGGCCCAAGGATCAAATCACTAAAACTATGACGTATGACTACACACGACCCATCACTTCGGGATGGACACAAACCAGGGCCGCAACTGATTTACATCAGTGGCCCACGCAAGGTCACTGATCATCAACTTACATCCAATAGGCACAATTCCCGACGTTACACGAGGGATAAGTCTGTCGCGCGCTTTGCGACAAGAGGAAAACTACAACGACAAAGAAACCAGAGCAACAACACCAAAACCATCTCACCACGATGATAGAGGCGCGACTTTAACCGGACTCTTTAAAATTTTCCCCCGGGGGTTCCTGACTACGCGCTGGCTTCACTCCGAGACCTTTTGGTTGGAGCTCTGATGGATGAAGCATCTCCTGCCTCGCAGTCAGGTTCTGATAATCCCAACGAGATACACACATCTTTTGATCTGACAGATTGAAGGACAAGATTTTCAAATTAAAACACACCAGCATTGAAAGACGAGGTTCGTCAAAAGACCCATGAAGTTACCATACATTTCAAACCCAAAACACCACCAGTATAACTACAACGATAAAAGATCCCTTAAACTGAAAGGAAACTTACACCAAGAACTCTGAACAAAGACCCCATAGCACATTACTTCTGAGAACACCCTCTGCGACGCTTTCTTGCACCGCCCCGAAAAAATCGTCGCAAGTGACCCAGACGTCCACACGCCTGGCAGGGCTTCGGAGCGCTTGGGCACGATGACTTCTTGTGACCCCGCTTGCCACACTGATAGCACACAATAATCTCTCGCTCCGAAGAGGTTGATGAAAGATCTTGAGGCCTCTTGATTTCACGACCTGATCCATCCACTTCCATTTGCTTACTCATCTCCTTTCCAGAACCTTCACCAGTGCTCATAGGGATCGAAGGAGGGAGAACTACTTCGAGCACTCCTTCCATCGCAGCTTCGACATGAAAAGCTTGTCTCGCCACATCAACAAATGAAGTCAGGTTGGACTCTGACACCTTCGACTGCAGATCAGGGCGGAGACCCGCCTCGAAGCGTCGAGCCTTCACGGGGTCATTTGTGGCATACTCTGAATCATAAGGTACTAGCTCCACAAAGCGATGGAAATATTCAAACACGGATCCGTCGCCCTGCTGCAGACAACACATTTTCATCCCCTTCCTCACCCTATCTTCCTCAGAGAAATACTGGCGAATGAACGAGGCCTTGAAAAACTCCCAAGTAACCTCTCGACGGGGCTTGTTCCGAGACACTGACTTCCACCACATCCACGGTGAACCTTCAAGAATGAAGGTCGCAAACTTGACCTTCAACGAATCGGGCAACTCAATGAGGCTAAAGTCCCTTTCAATCTTCCGCATCCACTCCTCTGCCACGGAAGTTTCTACTTGACCATAGAAGAGAGGTGGATCCAACTTCCGAAACTCAAGCATAAAATCCTTAGGTTGATCAACCGCACTACGATCACACATCGAAGCTTCAAAGGGATAACCGCTGAACAAGGAAAGGTCAAAAACCCAATCAACGCCAACTCAACGAATGAAAAAAAAAACCTCAATCTCAAACACTGCATAGGCGACAAGCTCGAAATCCGAGAAAACAAGTTATCATAATATCAAAAATATTCTCTTTGAAAACATCTTTAATTTAAAACAATCTTGGTAAGTTAAACCCTCTCCATTGGTATCCCTTAGAGTCTCACTCACATGCATGTATCTGTGCCACCCAGGGCATCCATCCACCATACCAGATATCCATCCACATTTCCAACATACCAAAATGCATGTGAGTACTCATCGGAACACCAATGCCAAAACAAAGCAACTTCATTTTCCAAAAACAATTTATTCATACCACTTCTTTTAAAACAATCCGCAAATCAAACATGTTATTTCAAACAACCATTTTTTTTTCAAAACCAACTTTTCTGATTCAAACCACTTTCATAAATCAACGGAAACCCAAAACAAATCAAACAGGGGACTAGTGTCAGTGGGTGACTTGACCATATGGTTGGCGGCCATATGCCAAACACGCCACTGACACAGAGAGCCTTCTTGGACCATGCCCATAGATCCACATGGCTTTCCAGGCCATGCGGCTTAGGACTATTAGCCCGACTCCATTTGTCGTACCCCAATCGCAAAACATTTCCATAAAAACCCAAAAAAAACAAATTAAACCGGACTTCCCATGGATACCTGAGGATCAGTACGGGCAAGAGTTCGCGACGCTCTTCTCGCACCTACCCCTCAAGTCCCGACAATCCTACTCCATCTACCTTGACATCCCAAATAACAAAGGGCGCTCTGAAAAGTGAGGTCTGCTAAGAGAAAACCTCCTCTGATACCATTTTGTCACGAACCAACCCGGGTCGACCCTGAACCGGTCACCCGAGCCGTTCCGCGACATGGCCCGAGAGGCGTTCCCGATCCTCCCGGGCTGGCGACCAGCGCCAGGGCATCATTAGAGACTGTGGGAACGATTTCGCCCAATATAAATAAATAAGAATGCAAAGATAAAACAGAGCAGCGCAGAAAAAGGTAAACTAAACAAAGTGACTAAACATTAACAAACAGGAAATAAACTAACCAAACACGACGTCCGAACAAGCTCTGTGCGACCTCGCGGGTCGCTCTCCGACTCAACGATCAAGCGTCGCCCTAGGCGAGCGCACTCAAACTATAGCCTGCACAAACACTAAAAACAAAAAAGAACTATAGGCGTGAGTATTAAAACTCAGTAGGCTAGCCTGATATCTATTCCCAATGCACTACCTTTAAAATTAAAGAAACATCATTTCAAGTTTGAACTACAATCTATAAAAGTATGTTTTTAATAATATTCTAATTAAAAACAAAGTACGAACCATTGCCCTTAGCCATTTTCCAAATTCTTGTTCATTTCATTAGTGCCAATGACATTTCAGGAAAAGCGGAAAGTGATGTTTAAATTTTCAAATTTGTAAAAAAGGGATTAAACACTTCCATTTGAAAACAATTTTTAGAAACCCATTAAAAAGCCATTTATCAGTTTCCAAGGAAAACAATATGCCAGAATGCACAAAGTAAAACATACAGCAAGGGCAATGTAAGTATACATGTGAGCATCATAATCATTACTGCAAGTTACAAAGCTGAATAGACATGGGTGAACCTAGGAGATCGAGAATAAACCAGAAGACACCAATACATGAGAAATCATCCTTATTGACATGTCACGATGAAATCAAAACGCACAACACGCTCGACCATCCACTCACAGGCAGGTCAACGGCAAATCCCATAGCAATAAACCCAATATATCCACCTACTATGGGCCACTGGTCAGTACCATAACCTACCAGTGCAGCAATCGTTCTTAGAATATTCTCTCAATATTCCAGATTCCCATGTCTCAAGTGTTTAAGAAAAAGGGGGTGAGCCAACCGATGCCAACCGAGCATCCAATCAGATATATCTATATATAAAGAACAACAGGCATTCCCCGAGCCACTCCATTGGACAACCTCTTGCCTTTAACTACTCAAATACCCAGGAGCCTCTAAGCGCGGCCTCCCAAACAATCAATCGCAACCAAGGCATGAGAGTCGTCCTAAGAGGGTTTTTATAAAAACATTTCCATCGCTTTCCATAAAGTGCCAAACGGGCATTTAATACAGTTCACAATTACTACCAAAACCAGTTTAAAACTATTTGAAGAATCCACAAAACACTACTTCACAGGTTGCCAGTGTTTTTATAAACCAAACCAAACCATTTTCTTTTCCAAATAAACTTTAAGAGCCAACCGGGCAATTTCTCAAACGAACCATAGTATTTGTTCATGCTTCAAAAGAAATCATTTCTCATTAAACCATAAATCCATTTTATATTCCATGAATTATGTTTAAAAGCCAAACGGGCATTCTTTCATTATTGGGTGTCCGCCCGTCAAAAGGATGTTCCATGTATCGTGTATAAAATAAACGGCTCCTTTTAACATTAAATAACCATTTAAAAATTAACCATCTTACATTAAAATTAATTATCGTATATTTTCTCATATTTATTACAATTAATAAAATGTTGATTTTGAACAATTAGGGTGCGCAAACAGCATGAAATAATATAACTTAAATTTTTAAAAGCAGTGCAAAGGGGACCTACCTCAGAACCAAGCGTGACGGCAAAACGACTTTGGAAGCAAGGCGCGATGACACGACGTGTGTCCGAAACTACGTGACAAAGTCCGACACTCTGCATAGTCAGTACCAAGGACTGAGACACATCCAAAACTCACCAGAGCATTCGAAACCAAGCGGCGGGAAGAAGCGCTCACCTTGAAACTAAAGCGCGGCGATGACGGAACCCCGGAAACAAGGCGCGGCGGTGGCGCTCACTTGGAAACGCCCTGCGCCGGTCCTAAAAGTCCTAAGCCAACAAATAAAAATCCACCATCAACCAGATTACGATGATAATAATGAAAATAAAGATAATAATAGTAATAATAATACTAATAATAATAATAGAATTAGTAATAATAATAATAATAGAAATAGTAATAATATCAATAGTAATAATAATAATAGTAACAGCAACATAATAAGAATAATAATAATAATAATAAAAAAAATAAAATTAATAGTAATAATATTAATAATAATAATGATAATAATAATAATAATAGTAAAATTAATAATAATAATAACAATAAAATTAATAATAATAATAATAATAAAAATAATAATGATAATAATAATAATAGTAATAAAATTAATAATAATAATAATAATAATAATAAAATTAATAATACTAACATTAATAATAATAATGATAAAAAAAAGGTTATTAACATATTAAATAAAATAAAATAGCAAAAAAAACGGACCTGCGGCGGAGCAGAAGAAGGAGAAAGAAAAGAAGAAGAAGAAGAGAAGAAGAAGAGGAAGAAGGAGAGAAGAAGAAGGAGAAGAAGGAAAGGAGAGGAGGAGGAAGAAGAAAAGAAGAAGAGGAGGAGGCCGGTGGCACGGTGCTGTGCGCAGCGGCGGACCGAGATGGCGGAGGTCAGGAGGGATGCGAGCCGGCTGGGCAGTAGCGCCGTGCAAGAGCAGCGCCGGGATGAGGGGATGCACCGCTGGTAGAAGAGGCAAAGGATAGAAAGGCTGAGGCGAGGGGTTGCTGCAACGAGGGAGGAGGGTAGCGCCGGCTGGATGCAGGATGCAGGGGAGGAGCGTTGTGGTTCGGCTAGCACAACCGAAGGAGGTCCGAAGGCCGTGGCGGCTGGGTGCACTGAAACAGGACGTAGGAGGGGAGTCGGGCGGCTTCGGCGGGAGGAAGCGCTGCAGGGGCGCCCGGTTGCAGCAGGTTGGAGCGGGATGAGGTCGGGTCCAGGCCGGTGCTACAGGGGAGCAGCAGCATCTGCTTTTGTGCGAAGGAGGAGCGGAGGTTGGGGGGCCGTGCGCTGGCTGCTGCGGACGAGGCTGGATCGCAGGGGGCTGGGTGCGGATGGTACGACGGGGAGAGGAATAGGAGGCGGCGGCTCCAGCGGGGAAGAAAAAAAAAATATATATATATATATATGAAGTGGGCCTAGGGTTGGAGGGGAAAGAGGGGGAAATAAAATAAAAAGAAAACAAAATAAAGAAAAGGAAATAAACAAAACAAAACCAAGTTATAATAATAATTAACTACAATATTAATAATAACAATGATAAAGATTAATGACAAACCAAATTTAATAATGATTATACTAGTATCCGTAACATTAAAAATTACATTAATTATTTATCTATAACATAATGATAAACATAATAATGATAATGATAATCATAGTGATAAAATAATAAAATAAAATAAAATAAAAACAATAACGGTGTTCCTATCATTTTAATGATAATTAATTCTTAACGCACAAAAAATTTTAACGACGCAACAATTAACGCGCGTTTTAAATATAAAGACTCTATTTAAAATTTTCCAAAGACAACGGGATGCAAAAACACACCGGGCAGGGACGCGCGGGGCTTCCAGAACAGGCTCCGCTCACGCGCCCGACAACGTCGCGTCCAAAAAGCGCACATTTTAACCAAAATTTAAAAACTAGGTCTGATACTGGACACGAACCGCATCAATATAATTTAAAGTCAAATAAATCGTAAAATAAAATAAACGCACGGTTTGGGGTGCGGCAGATTTCATGGTGGAAAATGTTATAAACTCTAGTTAGAATAAATATATTTTGTTTAATGACATTAAAAACATAACGTCGAGATAGGAGTTAAGGTGGAGTAAAGTCCAAGTTCTATATGAAAGTTCTCTTACTAATATCATACATGGACGATAACATCAAAATAAGGAACACCAAAAGAAGAAGTCCTAAGATTATAAGACCCTTAGATGAAGTTGAGGTAAATAATTTGTCATAGTGTGAGAAGAAGGGATATATCAAGAAATATTTTAAGAATCAAATGGAGCCTTCAACATCCAAACATATAAACTTTATCAGTGCAACAGACTGAGGAACTATTTTTTTACTGAGTATAAACATTCAAGAATAATCTTGGGTTATTGACTTAGGTGAATCTTTTCCTTCAACTGTAGAGTAATATTTCCTTGGAAATTATGTATCATGAATTTTGGGTATAGTACATCTAGATGGTAATGAAGATCTAGAAATTGTGGGGAAAGGATATGTTAATATTCTAATGAAAAATGGGTGTGTCTTGAGACTAAAATATGTTAGAAAAATTCCACATCTCTGGATGAACCACATATCGATGGGAAAAATCGGGGATGTTTATTTAATAATGAATTTTTCAAATTGTGTTTAGAAAATACCAAGAGGGTCCATAATGATTTCACATAGTGTAATGAATGGAACCTTTTAATTGACTTGACATAACGAGAAAAAATTATGATCAGAAGAACATCATCGAATGGTCTAGAAATTTAGAGCCATTGGTTTGGTCACCTCAGTTAAAATAATTTGAGTGTTATAGATATAAAAGGAATATCTAAGCTCGATCAAACTTAACATGGGATATGTGAGAGTTGTATGATAGGGAAATGTAATAGAGTTTATTTTTACATGGATGGTAGAAAATAAAGGAATTGAAAGATGAAACATATTTATTTTTATGTTTGGGGACTTAACCGCACTCACTCCAATGGATGATCCCTGTATTTTGTGACATTCATTGATGATTCTACCCAAAATTTCTAGGATAACATCCTAAAAATAAATCCTATCCTTCTGAGGTGGTTATTCAATTAATGGATTAGGATGTATATGGGTGTGAGTGAATTTAGAGTTTCTTCAAAAAGAAAATGGTGGGGATTAATCCATGAACATTGTTCATAAATGTAGATGTATGAATATAATCAGGAATATGAATACTATTCTAGGATATCCATAAAAAATGGTCTAGAAGAAAGGATGAATGAGAATTTTCAAGAGCAATCCTAGTGTATGAGGCTTCACTCTAGAATGACCAAGGGAATTTTGGGAGAATCTATTAATACAATAGTTTATTTGGTAAATAGAATTATGGATTTTTCTATAGTACAAGAACATCAAGAAGAACCTTTGTTTAGTAAGAGAACAAGGATGAATCATATCAAAGTATTTTTATGAATTGTGTATATTCATATTGATTCAAGATGATCATATAGGTGTTACTATATGAAATCTACGTTTGGAAACATTTAGGGAATATTTAGATTATGGAATTATGATAATCAGTCTCCTAGATATAGAATGTTTAAATGGACAAATATTGGACGAAGAATTTTTGAATGGACGAATACCAAATGGGGTGGTCCTGTTGGAAGAACCTGATTTTGGGATGAGATGAAATAATATTAGTAGATAACCAGTTTTGAGATTTGGGGATGATATAAACTTTCTAATTATAATGGATATAGGGGAAACAAAATTTCATGAAGAAGAAGCTATATCAGAAACATGAAATAGAGGGATTCAACCACATAAGAAGAATAAATTCATCAAATCTAAAATATATTTGGTAGTTATATAAACTACCAAATGTAAAATGAGTTTCATGAAAAATGGGTTTTTCATTTAAAATAGGAATATGGTAGATGTAATAGATACAAATCAAGTATTTTGGTGATGGTTTTTCAAAAAAAATACAGGATGGAATTTTATGAAATTTTCGCACTAGTGATAAAGCACATAACCATTCAAATAATTTTTAGTGTTGTTAAATTTTATGATCTACAATTAGATAAAAATAATTTAAATATATCTTTTCATTATGGGTATTTATAGGAATTACTTCCCATAACCATTTAAATAATTTGTAGTGTCGTTAAATTTTATGATCTACAATTAGATAAAAATATTTTAAATATATCATTTCTTTATGGGTATTCAACTCCATTCTATGTAATTCAAATGTTCTAAAAGAAAAGTATCATCAGTAGATGGAGAATTTTGTGACATGTTAGAGGTTCCTTTTCTTCACCTAATAAAAGTTATATATATTCAATGGTATACACCCCAAAATACATTATTTTTTATGTTTGTTTTATTATATAATTCATTTAAAATCCCAAATGTAAAAATTTGATAGTGTGAAATGGATCATTCAATACTTGAAATCATTAGAATATTAAACCATATGTTTCATATATGATAATCAACTGAATGGAATAATAAATAAATATTTTACAGGATAGATGGATTCAAAGAAGAATAAAATTGGTTTTGTGTTTACATTGGGTGTAACAACAATCAGATGGATGTCTCTATTAAAGACAATCGTTACTTTATATACAAAAAAATAATACTATGTTTCTACTAATAAAGCTGGAAAAGAGTTGATATGGTTGATTTTCCTGCTAAAAGAAATTTTAAAATGATTCGATATAGGAAATTTATTCAATTATAGTTACAGTGTTATCCATATTTTCTGTAGTCCAGTGATTCTTGCTAAATGAACTCTGTTTACCTAAAATATCATTTTATTCCATGTATTCTATAATTTAAAGTATTCTATCAGTAATAGATTACCGGAAGGAAGAATCTTGATAATATGTTTATGGAGGAGTAGTCCAATAAATTCTGAAGAAAATTTATTAGACATTGTTTATCCAATGGGGTGGAGAACACTACATGCTTTAGATAAAGGATGAGCTCAGAAATATTTTTTAAAAAGGATGAAATACTAAATCAATATTCAAGTTTGAGATTATTAGGTTTTATGAATATTCTTAATTTCTATTAGACTGTTTTATATATAGGGATCATGAGTTATAGGTCATTAGATAAAGGTTCTCTTAAGAGTGGTTTTAGAGAATTTGTGTGGACACAGTTCGTAAAACACAGTCTATTATAGGAATTCCATCAAATAGAGTTTAAATAGATTAAATCAACTTGGTAGGAAACTCAATTCTATGGATGAAAGCACATATATCGGTTGTGGGAAGATTCATTATACGGTTCAATAGTGTATCAAAATTTTTCCTTAGTCAATGGTATCTTGACCTAGAATCTTGGGAGGTGGTATAACTGATTTACCAGATGATGATCTCTATAAATAAAGGTGTTGGCCCAGCTAATATGTATGTGTATTTCATTTTGATCTGATGAGGGTACGTGAATTAATTGTCTGAGACATTTTAATGTTGATAGGATGTGAGTGAGGAGTTTTTTATTCTCATGTATAAACTTAATGTAAATGTTTGAAGTGTTTTCTAGTAGCTATAATACATTTTTCAAAATCAAATAATTATTTTTTTACTAAATTAATACTATTTTGTGAAGTGTGTTTATCAAGTTTGTGTGCTGGTTAGGTGGGTCGGCATCATAATTATAGTCTATAGACATGGGAGGTGGAATTTATTTTATTAAAAACTATATTTTGGTTCCACTATAATTTTTTCCTCAGTGTTTGAATATTTTCTCTACACCAGATAATAATATTATAAGGATGTTTTTTTGGTTGTTTGATAATAGTTTTTCTGGTCTATGATGTGTTCATTGTGTCTGTTTGATAACAGGAGAGCGTGATCCATGAAGGCCATTTCCTCTTTTCCCTAAAAATTCTTGTGAGAAAGTAATAAAATAAAAATTAAGAATACTAAAAAGAATAAGAAACATTATTGAAGTTAGAGAAAGAGGATTTTATTATGCCCATAGTTGAAGAAGGAAAACCGAAAGAAGGGAATGACCATGATCATCAGGGAATGGTTGACATAAAGATTGAATTGGAAAAAGATCATGAAGGTATTGATATTAAAATATATATATAAATGGATACATTATTGGTAGCATGCCAAGCTTCTACGGTATGTTTCTCTTTGAATAATGTGATAGCGTGTGTTGTACGCAGCATCGAGTTCTAACACACCACAACCAATCAAACCAGCCGTTATGAATAGTAATACCTACTTTTTGAAATTTTATAAATTTTATCTCTCAAAATGGACTTCATTTTTTGATTCGGAGTATCGAATTTAGCCTAAGGTGAAATTTTGGTACTTTTCTGATAAATTTAATATTTTGATGAATAGTGAAAATTACTAAATTTTAATTAAAAACAACTTTTTTAATAAAAATAATTAATAGTGATAAATTATGAATTTGATTGGTTTTAAAGTATATTTAGAATATATTTTTACCATTTAATACAATGTTGGTCATTGGACATAATTTCACACTTAAACTGGGCATTAACAAGTATCAATCTTTTGATAGTTATTATATCTTAAAAACACGCTTTTTGTTTTGACAGCGGGAATTAATTTTAAATTAATTTTTGCCACTTCTGTGTTTTGAATTTGGAAAAATGGATTCCATATTTGGAATCAGGATGTTCAAATTGTGTAAATAGGTAACTTTTATTTTTAGACATTTTGAATAATTACTTCGGTAAATATTTTATTTACCATGGTTAAAGGGTAAATCCGGTAAATGAGGGTTAAAAAATAATATTATAATAATAAAAAATTATCCTAAAACGTGTCCTAAACTTATTGGTTGATACATTTCCGACCATGGGCATCTTTGGGTCGATTTTGGGACCCCATGGTGCCACTTGTAAGTGATAGGGACACTTTATTTTAATTAAGTTAAAATGAATACAAAAATGACACAAGCACATATCTTTTAGAAAAAACAATTTTTACATAGGGTTATATATGTTGGATTTTCGACTATAAATATTAATTAGAAATATAACATGATTTCCTAGAAAATAGTATTTTATTTTTAATTTTTATACATTAAAACATTTAATTTATTAATGACATAATGGTGATGCAGAAATTTCCATAACAGTGAAAAATTAAAATGATTGATATTGTAGATACCCAAATAAATATAATTTTAGACTTTTTATGAATTAAACTACTTTTCTAGGTTAATATGACATGTTAGTAATTATTTAATTAACTGTGTTATAAGTAATCATTCTGTTATGATTTTTACAAAAATCAATTATTGAATAGTGTCAAAATTGACATAAAAGAGTTTTTAAAACAAATATTATATTATTAATTGATATTAAATTTATAAAAAACTAAGGTTCGGCCAAGATAAATATATCATGATATGTGTATCATTAATATACCACTTGAGGGTCTCTTGGATGTATATAGTATGTTTATTAACCATATAATATAATAATACAAAGAGACAATGTAAAAGTGAAACTAATTAACTTAGAGTTAATACTTAAAGATAAGTTTAGTATAATGAGCCAAACCTATCTAAATTCTATTGGTTGAGTTGTTTTAGACCTATACCCACCTTAACAAATAAATAATCCACTTTGGAGCCATTATAAACCGAATATAAATTTATTATAAAATAATATTTCTAGCTTTTCCAAAGGTGCCCCTCACCCCTCTTATAAAAGGGCACTCACCCTTATCATTAATTCACACCTTCAAAAACTTTTGGTTAGGCCAAAATCTGACCAAATTCTCTCTCAACTTTCCTCACTTCATCTTAGAGGCCTTCCTTTAGTCAGAAATCCATCCTAAGAGCCCTTTTGATCAAATCAAAAGGAAGAACCCGAAGAAGAGGTAATGATTTCACCACCTTTTTCCAAGTTCCTTTCTTCTTCCACTTCTTCTTCCTTTGTTATTACCATTCTAAAATAATAACTCCAGTATCTTATATATACTGTGATTTTATTATAAATATGGTACAACCATATTCAGTATTCTATCCATTATTTAAATAACATGTCACCATACATGCGTACGTACGGCTTACCCTCTCCACGTCGTGGTGTAATTGTTATTCAATAAATTATTATTTGGATGGATATAATAATGATTTATAATTCATGTAAATAATAAATATAACATGATAATAATTCTTTATATATTATATACCATCCAATTATATATTATTTTAATATCAAAAGAATGATATTGTCGCTCGTGCATACGTACGGACTACCGTCTCCACGAACGTGATGAGATACATTCTCCATCGTATCCATTCAAGTATAATTATCATTTGATGATTTAAAAATAATTTTTAAGGACTTGATATCATTATGGATATGAATAATATAAAACCTATCCACTACAAACATTTCATACGTAACAAAACATAAAAAAGAAAATGATTAAGTAAACACCCGAAACAACGATAATACTAAGATATTATTAAAAAAGCAATGTTAAAAGATAAAATATGATATCATATTAATGTATATGATTCTTGTATAATTTAATAACAATTATTTCACCATTATAAAGTAGTTTAACCTACCCCCAACCAAGTAAAATTTCAAGGTAAGGGTTATTTCACAATCTCTTCATTATTAGAGGTTGTTTATATGTAATAATCTACTGGGATCTCTTTATCATCCACATCCATGTTTCTTCAAAATATATTTCAAAAAAAATTTACTATTTAAAAGAATATGGGTTAAAGTCATTTATACACCTTTTTGACTTTTTATAAGAGTTTTATAAAGGAATCTACCCGTCGTTTTCCAAACAAGGTGCTTTTTAACCTTTTCGACAGAATTAAGGTAAGAATGTTTTTTTAACTTATACTGCGGGTGCGGCTATTTTACCCCGTTATAAAATTGTCGAATCTTCCCTTAAATGCTTATAAGAATATTTTTAAAGAAAATGTTTTATTTTATAAATATAAGACTCTTAAAAGATTTCAAAATAGAAATAGATATTTCTCTAAAAAGAGTTTTGATTTCATCTATGTCAACATCCATTGATGGATTTTATGCTTACTTGAAGTTGATTTATTATGAACAAAAACTTCTACATTGTATTGAAGGTTTTTTGATATGTTTGACTGTGGATGTTCTATTTTTATACCATTCATGGTTTATGGTGAAAGTATTGACATTTTGTAAGCTAGTTTTAATATGAATGTTTTTGTTATGTTTAAAACTTTTCATATGGGAATGCATTTGACTTAATATGTGACGGGTGGAGCTCGTTATAGCTCCTTGATGCATCGGTAGGTCTCATGAGAAAAACTAGTGTCTTGGCACAAGGCCTTGGAAAAATCTTATTTGTAGTCTTGGCATGAGGCCTTGGCTATGTGGTTATGGTAGTCTGCCATTATGAATTCCATCATTAGGAAAGTGGTTATTGATATTTCATGTGATTATTCAATTAGTAGAATATCCATGTGAATAAGTAAATGGAATTATTTCATTTTATTTTTTATATACTATGATGAAGTTCTAGTTTAAAAGGCTTTTGTTTTAGTTATTCACAACCTTAAATTTTTATTCTTATTTATGAATTTTTTCGCTATATTTCTATCCTTACTGGGCATTTGAGCTCACCCCTTTTCTATGTTTTATTTTTCCTAGGATGTGAAGAAGTAAATTATTAATGACCTGCTGGGATATTATGAAGGGATAATAGTGTGGACTATGGATACAATATGTTGTTGTAGTAGTTTTTCACTTTATGATGTAATGTAAAGAATTATGAATATATCTAGTGTTTCCAAGGATACTAAACCAATCAATCATTCGAGATTTGATCTTTCTTGTGATCATGAAAATGTTATGTAATAATGCACTGACTCTAGGTAACTGGGGTCGGGGCATTACAGTTGGTATCTGAGGGAGGTTTAGTACAAACCTTGGAAGCTAGATTTAGATAAACTCCAATTAGAGCACATAGACCTAAGATGGAATTTGAGGATTAGTATAGAAGAACTTCCTAGAATTTTGGTATTGTATTGATTTTGTGAGTTCACAAGCAATACATCTCTGTCTAGATACGAGCAGGTAGAGGCGGCTCTGGCACAGATGTACCTAGGGGTAAAACCTGAAAACACCGATTTGAGCTAGACTCGAACGGGAACTGGTGCACGACAATGGGCCTTGCTGCACTCTTGGTTACGACACTCCCGGGGGATATGCTTAAGATAACTCTCATTTTTTTTAAAAATAATTATTAAGGGTTTATGAGTATATACTTCCTCAAAGAAAACATTTTTATGATTATGGATTATATCCATAAATAGTTTAATTTATGTTTAGTGTTTTATAAGTATGGAATTATGTATTTTTATTCATAAACTGATCTAGTTTATCCCATTTTTTAGAAATGGTGCCTAGTGGAAGAAATGGAAACTGTATCAATGCACGCACTCCATGTAGGGAATTCCCTCCTGCTCAATATAATTATAGTGGAGCTAGTGATGCAATTGGTGCCGATCAGCTAATCACCATTCTGGGATAACTCACTCAGGTTATGAATAATAATCTTACCCATATGGAGCACCCTGATCTGCAGCATAGAGGATCAACGTTAGATCGATTCATGAGGCAACAACCCCCAACATTCAATGGGAGTACAAATCCCTTAGTAGCTGAGCAATGGATAAATTCCCTAGAGAAAATATTTCAGGCTTCGGGGAGTAGTGAAACGAAAAAAGTTATCATGGAAGTTTACTGCGTCACTGGAGATGCTAATCAATGGTGTTCATTGATTCAAAACATTAAGGATGATGATAAAGTATCAAATATGGAATGGAGGGAGTTCAACGATCTGTTTTTAAAAAAATACCTTCCTCGTTACCATCGAGCAGATATGGAAAGGCAATTTCTGAGTCTGAGACAAAAGGAGGATGAGAATGTCGCAAAGTTTGAGGCTAACTAGACAAGGTTAGCAAGGTATGCTGGAGATTATATACGTAACCCATGAAGTAAGATTGATCGTTTCTTTTATGGGTTAAAACCATTTCTCCGTCGAGCATTAGTCTCACAATCCTTCTCATCGTACGAAGACATTGTCTCATTTGCTATCAAGACAGAAAAGGAATTCTCTAAGTCTTATGACTTTAAAGAAAAGAAAGAGAAGAAGAGATCTGCTGATCAATCTGGGAATGGAAATAAGGGGAAGAAAGGAAAGGATGAATATCCAACCTATGGTAAATGTGGGAAGAAACACCCCAGTACTTGCTTTAAGGGAATGGGCATCTGTTACAAATGTGGTGAAAAAGGCCACCAAGCTCGTGATTGAAAAGGGAAGAGGGAAGCTACCAATGTTTAGTGCTACAATTGCAGGGACATGGGACATTTTGCAAATTAATGTCCTAATCATTAGGGGAACTTACCTCAGAAAAGGCCAAGGGATCAAGGCCATACTTTTTCTATCACCACTGCTGAGGTAGAAGCTCCAAAAAAGGTAGTGGCAGGTAATTTAATGGTTTCCTCAAGTTTAGAAAATGCATTATTTGATTATGGATCATCGCATTGTTTCATATCTTCCCAGTTTGCTAAGAAAATTAGATATTTCCAATTTTATTTAACAAGGGAGTTGTCAGTTAAAACTCCTAAGGGAAGTTTCATTGAAACAATGTTTTGTGAATCAGTCCCCATTAGAGCACATAAATGTTCATTATCTTCGGATCTCATCGTCATACCGATGATTGAGTTTGATATAATCCTCGGTCCTGATTGTCTTTCGGACTATGACGTGAATATTTATTGTAGAAGAAGGAGGTTACTATTTTTGATGATGATGATAAGGAACACCTTATCTTTAGAGCAGAATCATCACCACCTAATTGTTATATAGATCCACCCCCAGTAGCTCAACTAAATCCAGTTATTGGGGAGGAAGAGAATGAAATGACTGTGGGTGAGGAAAGGAATTTTCAAATAGAGGATGTACCTGTTGTGAAAGAATATGTATATGTATTTACAGAAGATTTACCTAGACATCCTCAAGAACGAGAAGTTGAGTTTTCCATTGATTTAATTCCTGGATCAAGTCCTGTATCAAAGACCCCTTATAGAGTGTCCACTGTAGAATTAGTTGAACTAAAGAAAGAACTAGAGGAATTGAGTAATAAGGGATTTATTCTCCCTACTGTTTCTCTATGGGGATCCCATGTTATTTTTTTAAAAAAGAAATATGGATCTATGAGGTTATGTATCGACTATAGGGAGATCAATGCTATAACAATAATGAACAAGTATCCCCTACCTCTCATTGATGATTTATTTGACCAACTGCATGGAGCTCAATACTTTTCAAAGATTGTCCTTCGATCTGGATACCATCAGTTCTGTGTAAAGAATGAAGACATTCTAAAGACATCATTTCGAACCAGGTACGGTCATTACGAGTTTACTGTAATGCCTTTTGGATTGAATAATGCACCCTCTATATTCATGGATCTGATGAACAGAGTTTTCAAGGAATATCTCGATGAATTTTTGGTGGATTTATTAATGATATCTTTGTATACTCCAAAAGCTACGAAGATCATGAAAATCACTTGTGCATTATCCTAAAGACTCTGAGAAGACATGAATTATATGGGAAATTTAGAAAGTATGAATTCTGGCTTCATGATATTTCTTTTCTTGGACATATTGTCTCTAAATATGGAATCTCTATTGATCCTTCTATGACCAAGGCAATCCAAGAATGGTCAGCACCTACGAGTATAACTGAGGTACGCAGTTATATTGGTTTGGTAGGTTATTATCGACGTTTCGTCTAGAATTATTCCCAATTGGCTAACCCATTAACGAAGCTCACACGTAAAGGGGTTAAATATGTTTGTACAAATGAGTGTGAACAATGTTTCGAAGAACTGAAGAGAATATTAGTCAATGCTCCTATATTGACTCTACCATCGGGTAATGATGGGTTTGTTAATTATAGTGATGTATCAAAGAAAGGACTTGGTTGTGCCCGTATGCAGAATGATAGGGTTATTTCCTATGCATCACGATAGTTGAAAATTCATGAACAAAACTATCCTACTCATGATCTCGAGTTAGCAGCTGTGATCTTTTCTTTAAAGATATGGAGGCACTACCTCTATGGTGAAAATGTGAGATTTATACTGATCACAAGAGTTTGAAGTATATTTTCTCACAAAAAGAACTCAACATGAGGGAAAGGATATGGCTTGAATTACTCAAGGATTATGATTGCATGATACACTACCACCAGGGGAAGGCAAAAAAGTTGGCAGATGCTTTGACCAGAAAAGACCTTGGAGTTTTGAACAATATGAGAATTGAAAGGGATTAAATTTTCAGGGATCTAGTGAAGATGGACATGGGAATAACCAGGGAAGGTAAAACATTAATGCTTTTTCAAATGGTTTCTAAACCATCTTTACTAGAAAGGATTAAGAGTTCTCAGACCGATGATGAAAAATTTCAAAATAATATTAAAGCTATGAATGATAGGAGATTGAGAGACTTTGTGTATGAATATGGAATTTTGAAATTTGGGAAGAGACTTTGTGTTCCCGATATACCTGATCTAAAAAGAGAATTTCTGGATGATGCTCATAGTTCCAATTTCTCTATACACCCTGGGAGCACCAAAATGTATAGAGATTTGAAGGAACATTTTTGGTGGGACAACATGATGAGGGAGATTTCTGATTTTGTGTCAAGATGTATGGTTTGTCAACAAGTGAAAGATGGAAGGCAACATCCTGGAGGAGTCATGCATCCTCTTCCCATACTGGAGTGGAAATGGGACAATATTATGATGGACTTTGTCATGGGGCTACCAAAGACTCCTAGAAGGAACGATGAAATATGGGTTATTGTTGATCGTCTTACCAAGTTAGCACATTTTCTTGCTATAAGAGAAGATCTACCACTGGAATGTCTAGTAAGACTATATATTAATGAAGTGGTGAGACTTCATGGAGTACCCCTATCGATTGTTTCTGATCATGATCCCCATTTTACTTCAAAATTTTGGAAAAGTCTTCAGAACGCCTTGGATACTGAACTTCATTTGAGCACTGCCTACTACCCTCAAACAGATGGACAATAAAAATGAACTATTCAAACCTTAGAAGACGTGTTGAGATCCTGCTCACTTGACTTTCAGGGTATGTGGGATCAATATTTACCTCTGGTAGAATTTTCCTATAACAATCGCTTCCATTCGAGTATTCAGATGGCACCATATAAAGCGTTATATAGAAAGAGATATCGTACACCAACCTGTTGGGATGATGTTGGTGAAAGAAAACTTGTAGGCCCAGAACTGGTGGAGGAAACGTTGAAAAAAGTGAATGTAATCTAAAATCACATCAAAGTAGCTCAAAGTAGGCAGAAGAGCTATGCTGATAATCCAAGGAAGGATTTGGAATTTCAAGTCAGTGATCATGTTTTCCTGAAGGTATCTCCATGGAAGGGAGTTATACATTTTGGTAAGAAAGGTAAATTGAGTCCCAGGTACATCGGACCTTTCGAAATTCTAGAACTAATTGGGGTTGTAGCTTACCGATTGGCAATGCCACCAAGTCTCTCCAAAGTTCACGATGTGTTCCATGTATCTTTGTTGAGGAAATACATGTCTGACCCTACGCATGTACTCACCTATGAAGAATTAGAACTGGAACCTGTTCTGTCTTATTGTGAAGAGCCCATCTGGATTCTTAATATGAGAGAACAAGTACTGAGAAACCAGACGACGCGTCTGGTAAAAGTTTTGTGGAGAAACCATAAGATGGAAGAGGCAACGTGGGAACCCGAGGAACTTATGATGAAGAACCACCTGAGTCTTTTCATGCGGTAGTATTCTAGAAATTTCTAGGACAAAATTATTTGAAGGATGGGATAGTGTAACAGCCCAAGCTTCTACGGTACGTTTCTCTTTGAATAATGTGATAGCGTGTGTTGTACGCAACATCGAGTTCTAACACACCACAACCAATCAAACTAGCCGTTATGAATATTAATACCTACTTTTTGATATTTTATAAATTTTATCTCTTAAAATGGATTTTTGGATTCGGAGTATCAAATTTAGCCTAACGTGATATTTTGGTACTTTTCGGATAACTTTAATATTTTGATGAATAGTGAAAATTACTAAATTTTAATTAAAAACAACTTTTTTAATTAAAATAATTAATAGTGATAAATTTTGAATTTGAGTTTTTTTAAATTATATTTAGAATATATTTTTACAATTTAATACAATTTTTTTCATTGGACATAATTTCACAATTAAACCGAACATAAAAAACTATCAATCTTTTGAAATATATTATATCTTAAAAACACGCTTTTTATTTTGACGGCGGGAATTAATTTCAAATTAATTTCTGGAACATCTGTGGTTTGAATATGGAAAAATGGATTCCATATTTGGAATCAGGATGTTCAAATTGTGTAAATAGGTAACTTTTATTTTTAGACATTTTGAATAATTACTTCGGTAAATATTTTATTTACCATGGTTAAAGGGTAAATTCGGTAAATGAGGGTTAAAAAATAATATTATAATAAAAATAAATTGCCCTAAAATGTGACCTAAACTTATTGGTTGATACCTTTCTGACCATGGGCATCTTTGAGTCGATTTTGGGACCTCATGGTGCCACTTGTAAGTGATATGGACACTTTATTTTAATTAAGTTAAAATGAATACAAAAATGACACAAGCATATATCTTTTAGAAAAAAAAAATTTACATAGGGTTATATATGTTGGAGTTTCGACTATAAATATTCATTAGAAATATAACATGATTTCCTACATAATTGTATTTTATTTATAATTTTTATACATTAAATAATTGAATTTATTTATGACACAATATTGATGCAGTAATTACCATAATAGTGAAACAATAAAATGATTGATATTGTAGATATACAAATAAATATAATTTGAGACTTTTTATGAATTAAACTAATTTTATAGGTTAATATGACATGTTAGGAATGATTTAATTAACTTTTTCCGAATTAATCATTCTGTTATGATTTTTACAAAAAACAATTATTGAATAGTGTCAAAATTGACATAAAAGAGTTTTTAAAAAATATATTATATTATTAATTGATATTAAATTCATAAAAATATATTTTTCAGCCAATAGACGTATATCATGAGATTTATATCATTAGAGAACCACTTGGGGGTCTCTTGGATGTATATAGTATGTTTATTAACAATATAATATAAAAATACAAAGAGACATTGTAAAAGTGAAACTAATTAACTTAGAGTTAATACTTAATGATAAGTTTAGTATAATGACCCAAAACTGTCTAAATTGTATTGGTTGAGTGGTTTTCGACCTATACCCACCTTAAAATCTAAATAATCCACATTGTAGCCATTAGAAGCTGAATATGAATTTATTATAAAATAATATTTCTAGCTTTTCCAAAGCTTCCCCACACCCCTCTTATAAAAGGGAACACCCCCGTCTCTTTAATTCACACCTTCAAAGCCTCTTGGTTCGGCCAAACTCTACCAAAATACTCTCTCAACTTCCCTCACTTCATCCTAGAGTCCTTCCTTTAGTCATAAATCCATCCTAAGATCCCTTTTGATCAAATCAAAAGGAAGAACCCAAAGAAGAGGTAATGATTTCACCACCCTTTTCCAAGTTCCTTTCTTCATCCACTTCTTCTTCCTTTGTTATTACCATTCTAAAATAATAACTCCAGTATCTTATATATACTGTGATGTTATTATAAATATGGTACAACCATATTCAGTATTCTATCCATTCTTTGAATAACATGTCACCATACGTGCGTACGTATGGCTTACCGTCTCCACGTCGTGGTATAATTGTTATTCAATAAATTATTATTTGGATGGGTATAATAATGATTTATTATTCATGTAAATAATAAATATAACATGATAATAATTTTTTATATATTATATACCATCCAATTATATATATTTTTAATATCAAAATAATGATATTGTCGCGCGTGCATACGTACGGACTACCGTCTCCACGAACGCGATGAGATTCATTCTCCATCATATCCATTCAAGTATAATTTTCATTTTATGATTTAAAAATAATTTTTAAGGACTTTATATCATTCTGGATATGAATAATATACAACCTATCTATTACAAACATGGCTTACATAACAAAACATATAAAAGAAAACAAGTAAGTTAACACCCGAAACAACGACAATACTAAGATATTATTAAAAAATCAAGGTTAAAAGATCAAATATGACATCATATTAATGTATATGATTCTTGTATAATTTAATAACAATTATTTTACCATTATAAAGGAGGTTAAACTACCCCCAACCAAGGAAAGGTAAGGGTTTTTTAACAATCTCTTCATTATCTGAGGTTGTTTATACGTAATAATCTAATGGGATCTATTTAACATCCACGTCCATGTTTCTTAAAAATGTATTTCAAAACATTTTTAATATTTAAAATAATATGGATTAAGTTCATTTATACCCTTGTTTGAATTTTTATAAAAGTTTTATAAATAAATATTTCCGTCGTTTTCCAAACAAGGTGCTTTTTGACCTTTTTGACAGAATTAAGGTAAGAATGTTTTTTTAACTTATACGGTGGGTGCGGCTATTTTTCACCGTTATAAAATCGTTGAATCTTCCCTTACAAGCTTATAAGAATATTTTCAAAGAAAATTTTTTATTTTATAAATATATGACTCTTAAATGATTTCAAAATAGAAAGAGATATTTCTCTAAAAAGAGTTTTGATTTCATCTATGTCAAAATCCTTTGATGGATTTTACGCTTATTTGAAGTTGATTTAATATGATACAAAACTTCTACATTTTATTGAAGGTTTAGTGATATGTTTGACTGTGGATGTTCTATTTTTATACCATTCATGGGTTATGGTGAAAGTATTGACATTTTGTATGCTAGTCTTAATAAGAATGTTTAGGTTATTTTTAAACCTTTTCATTTGGGAATGCATTAGACTTAATATGTGACGGGTGAAGCCCGCTATAGCTCCTCGATGCATCAGTAGGTCTCATGAGACAAACTAGTGTCTTGGCACAAGGCCATGGAAAAATCTTATTTGTAGTCTTGGCACAAGGCCTTGGCTATGTGGTTATGATAGTCTGACATTATGCATTCCATCATTATGAAAGTGGTTATTGATATTGCATGTTATTATTCGATTAGTAGAATAACCATGTGAATAAGTTAATGGCATTATTTCATTTTATTTTTTCCATACTATGTTGATGTTCTAGTTTAAAAGGCTTTTGGTTTAGTTATACACAGCCTTTAATGTTTATTCTTATTTATTAATGTTTCCGCTGTATTGTTATCCATACTGGGCATTTGAGCTCAACCCTTTTCTATTTTTTATTTTTCCCAGGATGTGAAGAAGTAAATTATGAATGACCTGCTGGGATATTATGAGGGGATAATAGTGTGGACTATGGAGACAATATGTTGTTTTAGTAGTTTTTCACTTTATGATGTAATGTAAAACTTTATGAATATATCTAGTGTTTCTAAGGCTACTAAACCAATCAGTCTTTCGAGATTTGATCCTTCTTGTGATCATGACAATGTTATGTAATAATGCACTGACTCTAGGTAACTGGGGTTAGGGCGTTACATTAGTTATATTCTAAAATGCATCATCAGAATATGAAAATCAGATTAAATAAAATATTTATTAGTTTAAGGAAGTAGTGGAAGATCAAAAATCTGTAACACCCTGAGATTTTATAAGATATATTCTTTTTAATTGCTTTCATATCTTCTGTTATACAATACACAAAGATTATCTTGTGAAATACGCAACACCGTCTTATCTTGCAGTATACGCAACACTAATCTGTGATCGTGTTACACAGAATTTCAAGTTCGTTTGGTAGAAGTTATTCTATGCAACATTGAGTGTGTATATATATAAATTCAATGTATAAATGAAATATGGTAGGATTCTATTATATTAAACAAAAAAGGAATCTTGCACTACATGCAGCCCTAACATGGCTTGCATTACACGCAATCAAGACCTTCTTCGATAGCATCTGTAGTACGCAATACCGAGTTTCACTAAATGAGATATTGTTATAATATTATTATGAACTACCCATTATGAATAGTAATACCCACTTTTTAAAATTTTATAAATTTTATCTTTCAAAATTGACTTCATTTTTGGATTCATAATATTGAAATTATCCTAGGGAGGATTTTTTGTATTTTTCAGAAACGTTCATTTTTTTATGAATAATGGAACACTAGGTTACTATTTAAAAACCAACTTTTAATTTAAATAATTATTTATTTTATTCATATTTATTTTAGGTCAAAATTGATACATAATACCTATATAAGTTAAATTTTATTCATTGAAGTCATTTTATAATAATTTAAATATATAAAATTTTTATTGAACTTTTCACTGTCTTTTACCCACCTCCTAGGAGAATTTGAAAATTTACATAAAACATAATTTTACCGCTTCTGTGAGTGGATTTTTGAAACTCTTAGAGACACAGTTAATGTAATGGAGTAAAATGTGTTTTAGTAAGATAAAAATAATTTTAGGTGAATAGTAACTTTTTTCTTTTATTTACCACGGTTAAAAGTAAATAGGGTAATTAAGGGTAAACATTACATTATTATAACCCTAACACATGTCCTAATTCTATTGGACAAGTATAATTATACCAAAACAACCTGTAGGAATATAATATTATCATTTAGGTCCACTTGGATTAGATTAGGACACTTATTATTATTTAACTCAAAAAAGAGTTGAAAGAGTTAATATCAATGTTTAATAACTAAAAAATTTATAATATAGGATTATACATAAGATAAATTAGACTATAAATATTCATTAAATATATAAAAAGATAACCTATATAATGGTATTTATTTATAATTTTTTGACGTTAAATAATTTAATTCATTTATGACACAATGATGATGCTGTAATTACCTTATTAAAGAAATATTAACAAAATTGATGTTATAAATACCCAAATAAATATATTTTGAAACTTTTTTTAATTAAAATAATTTTTAGGTTAATATGACATGTTATTATTGATTGAATTAACTTTTTTTGAACTAATCATGTTGTTATAATTTTAAAAAAAATTACCAAATAGTGTCAAAATTGATATAAAATAGTTTTTAAACCAAATATTATATTATTAACGGTTATTCTATTCCTAAAAATATAAGGCTCGGATATATGACTTAGATAAGGCTATATATATGAATAATGAACCACTTGGGGTTCTTTTGGCTCGTTATAGTATGTCTATTAACCATATAGTGTAAGAAAACAAGAAGACACTATAAAAGTTAAATTATTTAACTTAGAGTTAAATCTAAATGATAAGGTTAAAATATTAACCTAATCTTTTCTAAAAACTATTTTCTAAGAGGATTAGACACATACCCACTTTAGCGTCTAAATAAATTAATTTGGAGCTATTATAAACAAAAATGACTTTATTATAAAATAATATTTTAAGTATTTCCTAAGGTGCCCCTCTCCTCCCTTATAAAAGGGAACCTCCTCCCTCTTCTATTTACACAATTTTGATCCTTCAAGATAGGACATCCCCTGCCCATTTCCATTCTCAACTTCCCTAGAAACATTATAGTGGTTATGGTCTCCTCAAAAGACCAACTCTAGTTCCTTAAGAGGAAGCTTAAAAGGGGTGCGTCGAAAAAGCGGTAATCTCTTCTACCGATTCTTTCAAGTTTCTTTCTTCTTCAACTTCTTCTTCTTTAGTTGTTTCATTATAAAGTAATAACATTAGTATCACTAATATATTGATATGTTATTATAAATATGAAACAATCTCATTTCACCTTCTATCCATCCTATGGAAAATGAAATCACCGCGCGTCTGTACTTACGGAATACCGTCTCCACAACGTGGTGTAATCTGTTTTTCCACCCCCACATTACTTGGATGGGTATAATGGTGTAAATAATAAATATATATAGTTATTATAACATCATACTTATTCTGTGATATTATGTCATCCACTCTAGTTCAATTCAAGAATTATGGGAATGATATCATCGCTCGTGCATACGTACGAATTACCGTCTCCAGGACGCGATAAGATTTATTCTCCATGTTAACCATTAAAGAATGATTATAAAGTATATATAATGACTAATAATGAAATATATGACATTATAAAGCTAATAGATTTATTTATATATATATATGTCATCTACTTAATTCCATTCAATTCAATAAGGAATGGAAAACAACATTCATGCGTACGTACAACCTACCGTCTCCATGAACGATGTATTTAATTTCATTTATCTATCTATTATATATATATATACTGAATATATATGTTATATAAATCATTATTTACATTCTGGAAGTAATTAAATCATGATATAAGTACTAATAAATTAAATATAAACAAGTCGAAACATGTACGATAAATAAAATGATTTTTTCCAAAATGCTTCTTTAACAGGGAATTTATAAAAGAACGGGTAATATAAAGTCATAAGTAAACCATATATGATATCATAACAATGAATATGATTATTTAATAAGTCAATGACATTATTTAAATCCTTATACAGGAGGTTTGGAAATGTGTGAAGCATATCAGACCTAAGGTATGGGATAACTATTCTAATATTGTTATTATCCGAGATTGTTTATTCGTAAGTAATTACTGGGGTTATAATTTTCATCCATGTCCATAAAAAATTGTTTTTCATTAATTGTTTAATATTATTCCATGAATTGTTAAATTCGTTTTTACCCCTCTTTGGCTTTTACTTTATGTTATGGAAGGAATCATTCTTTTGTTTACCATATATGGTACTTCTTGACTTTTCCATTAAAAGTATGAGGAGAATGTTCTTTTAAATTATACGGAATGTACGGATTTTCACAGTTACATAAATCCTTATTTTCATGAATCTTAATCTATAATATTTCTTGAATATTTTCAAAAAATCCTTTTCTTTTAAAATTTCATGGCATTTTGTGAAAAGAAAATGATTTTGAATATGAAATGATATTTTCCTTAAGAATTTATTTCAAGTGTTTTATCAAAACCATTTTCCATCTAAGATGACATTATTTCATATGTGTATGTTTCAAGTATAATGTCTCTATGATTTATATGGTTTAGCTTTTATTATGATGAATTGATATCCATTTGTTTATTATGGATTATGTTATGATGAGATGATGTTTATGAAACTCATTTTACTCTTTGGGTTATGATGAATGATTTATGTTTATTTTGTGGCACAAGTAAGAATGATTTCATTATAAGATGGGTGGGACCTGTATCTCCCTCCAATTCATTGGGTAAGGATTTATATCTAATGAGATAGGCATGGCTGGAATGGTATGTTAATCGGGTTCATTGTTATAGGACTGGAACGAGGAGTGGACTCGATTTAGAAAGGGACTTTGTCCACTAAGATGGTCTTGGAAGCAATGCTTTGGCTACTATAGAAGTTATATCATGTTCTTAATGGTTTTCCACAATTACATGTTTTATTCCTATGCTATTTTATCATTATCGATGTTCTTTTATGATATATTCCTTATGTAATTCTAAGATATATGTCTTTGCTCAAGATTTTGATGTTTAGATTTTATGTTCATATTTTTGCATTCAAATGTTTATGGATTGTTTTATGTTCTCTATGATTACCCTTACTGAGCATTTGAACTTACCCTTTTTTATGTTTTCTTTTCCCCAGTATATAATAAAAGGTTTTAGGTAAGGAAACAAAAGGGGAAGATCTTTATAGGAGATGTTGAAGATCATTCACCGTGATTATAATATTATTTTTCTGAGTTTCCAAAGACACTAAACTGTTATGGTCCTTGTGTGTTTATTTTTTTTATGTATTAAGTATTCCAAAAAAGTAATGTAATGTCCATATATGTCAATATTGGGTCTCTACAGTTGGTATCAGGGGAAAGGTTTAGTTAACCTTTGGAAACTAGAATGTGAAAACTTTAGTCAAATACCTATAGATATTTCTATTGTATGTCTAGGGATGTCCCTAAGGATATGTATACATATAAGTAACGATCTTAGAATTAAACATAAGATGTTATATATTGAATGTAATCCCCCTATATTATTCTGTTTTCCTAGAATGATTTTTGCCTCTCACACTATTCTTTTTGGGTTTTAGATGATGGTTGGTACCCAAAGGAACTGTATTGATCAATGTAATAGATAATGTAATGATTTTCCTCCTAAAAAATCCAATGTTATGGGAGATGGCGTGAAAAATCTTATTGCTATAATTACACAAGCTATGAATCATTCTAGACTTACAAAAGAGGATATAAATGAACAATATTCTATTGAATCCTTCATGATGCAACGTCCACCTTCTTTCAGTGGGTCTTCTGATCCACTTGTTACTGAACAATGGATTAGTACCATTGAAAAGATACTTTCGATACTTTGCAGTTCAGAACATGAAAGATTCGTTTTGGCTATTTACCAGTTAGAAGGAGAAACAGACCAGTGGGGGACTCTAATTAAGAAGAAAAGTCCCCAAGATGAAATTGAATCCATGGAATGGGATGAGTTGAAGAACTAATTTTTCAATAATTACTTCCCTCGTATTCTTCGAACAAGGATGGAAAAGGCGTTCCTTGAGCTTAAGAAAAAGGATGATGAATCCATTGGTATATATAAAGCTAATTTTACGGGGATTGAAAGGTATGCATCTAGCATTATCATCCAACCTGAAAGTAAAGTTGATCGATTCTTCAGTTGCTTAAAACCAAGTCTTCGAAGGGCATTAGCTATAAGATACTTCAGTACCTATAAAGAAACCGTGTGTTGTGCTATAAAGGTAGAACTAGAAGTTGGTGTCACATATCCATCTTATGGTTTTGATAAGAAACTAAAGATGGTGTTCAAGAAAAAATCTCAGAACAATGGTGAAATGAAGTTGAATGTTTCATTATGCTCAAAGTGTGGAAAGAATCATGGTGGAGATTGTCTAAAAGTTACTAGAAAATGTTTCAAGTGTGGAAAAGAAGTACATTGAGCAGCTGAGTGCTGAATTAATGGGAAAAAGGTTTCTAATGGTGTGAAAAGTGAAAAGACTACAAAGAACGCTCCACCAACACTTTAATGCTTCATGTACAAGGAAATGGGGCATTATGCTAATCAATGCCCTAATCCAAGGGTTAATGATGATCGATGTGAGAAACCTCGTAAGGCAAAGGAAAAAAGGGAAGTCACATGCGATCACTATTTGTGATGTTGAGTATGAAAATGATGTTGTGGAATGATTAAGTGTTTATGTAATGGGATTTAAAAATAATATCATGGAATCTCATTTATAGTATCATGGAATTTTGGAATATCTACGTATTGGTTTTCAATAACTGTGTGGTACCGGTAACAGTGAAAAGTGATTGAAATATTTTTGGAAAGCGGATGATATGCACATAATTAAGGTATAAGGAGAAAATGAAATGTTTGATAGTATTCATTAGCTTGTGACTGATATAAGGACAAAGTGAAATCATGGTTTGAGTATATAGAAATTGTGGGATTTTGGTATGTGGAAAGAGTTAACTTTTGACAGCATTCATGTTTTCACTAAGGTTTTATGGTAATTCATGTTTCAAAAAAATACATTATTAAGGTATTCACATCTTTGGAATGTGACCAACAAGATATATCTTATGATAAATGGGGGATAAATGATGGTATTCACGTGCTTGTTATGTGACCTTTCAAGTAATCGTTTTCTTTATACTATGAGATTGGGCAGACGTATTTTGGATAAGCCTAATGATTGGAATGGATTATGTTGGACATCATATAGTATTATTTAAGGATAGAATTTGTTTTTCGATATTATTTTTCGAATGTTATAATAGTATAGTTTTAGAAAAAGGACAACTCATAGGATGAGCGACAACCCATCGCATTGGACAAGGCTGTGGGAATCGAACCCATAACTGATGTGTGACATGACTTTATCGCATACCACTAGCCTACAAGAAGTCCTTGGTTATTATAAATTAGTTTTAATATATCAATTGGTATGATATATGACGTATAATTCTATTTTAGGAACCATATACGATTAATCTCACTATAGATGGACTTATGAATATTTAATAACTTTTTCTAACCTTTTGTTTGAGACAGATGGAATGACCTATCATTCTATTGCATGATCTGCTAACACTTCACAAATGAAAAATTCTACTTCATTTTTTGAAGAGATGAAGTGGAAATTTTTCATGGAATGACCAACGGTGAGATTGTTCCAAAATCAAGAAAGTATTTCTTCTAATTCCAATTTTTTCAACATTAGGGAAATGGTCTTGAAAACCAAAAATGATATCCTATTGCCCTAATATCTGATGAATTATATGGTACCATAGATCATAAGAAATTTATGGCTTTTTGATTGTTATATTTTTCATAGCCATGTTCTCTACCACTCTCCATCAGAACATGAGGGTTAGATTTCTCTTCCATATACATATTTTCACCTATGTTCTCCATTGTAGATACCCAGTGATTAGTTAATTATGGTAACCATTACGTTTCATAATTTAGTTTTCAATGTTATGTTTTGGTAGTCCTTTTTACGATGTGGGTTTCTATTAAATAAACTTTAATGTAGTAAACCATTTAAAACCCCAACGAATTTCAAGGGTGAAATTCATTTTAAGGGGGGTAGAATGTAACACCCCGAGATTTTATAAGATATATTATTTTTAATTTCTTTAATATATTCTGTTGTACGATACACAAAAATTATCTTGCGCTATATGAAACACCGTATTAGCTTGCATTATATGAAACTCTAATCGTGGATCGTGTTACACGCAATTTCATGTTCGTTTGATAGAAGTTATTCTATGCAACATTGAGTGTGTGTATATATATATATATTCAATGTATAAATGAAATATCGTTGGATTCTATTATTTGCAACAACAAAGGAATCTTGCACTACACGTAGCCCTGACTTGGCTTTCATTACAAACAATCAAGGCCTTCTTCAATAGCGTGTGTTGTACGCAATACTGAGTTTCACTAAATGAGATATTATTATAATATTATTATGAACTAGCCATTATGAATAGTAGTACACACTTTTTGAAATTTTATAAATTTTATCATTGAAAATGGACTTCATTTTTGGATTCAGAATATCGAAATTATCCTAGGTGAATTTTTGGTATTTTTCTGAAAACATTCAATTTTTGATGAATAGTGAAAACACTAGGTTACTATTTAAAAACTGACTTTTTATTTAAATAATTATTTATTTTATTTATATTTATTTTATGTCAAAATTGATACATAATACCTATATAAGTTCAATGTAATTTATTAATGTCATTTTATAATAATTTTAGATATATAAAAATTTTGTTGAACTTTTCACCGTCTTTTACCCACCTCCTAGGAGAATTTGAAATTTTACATAGAACATAATTTTACCAATTTTGTGAGTAGAATTTATAAAATCCAAGAGACACGGTTAATTTCAAAGAGTAATATGTGGTTCAATAAGATAAAAATAATTTTTGGTGAATAGTAACTTTTTACTTTTATTTACCACGGTTAAAAGTAAATAGGGTAATTAAGGGTAAAAATTACATTATTATTACCCTAAAACATGTCTAAATTCTATTGGATAAGTATAATTATACCAAAACAAACTTTAGGAATTTAATATTAGCATTTAAGTCCACTTGGATTAGAATAGGACATTTATTATTATTTAATTCAAAGAAGAGTTAAAAGAGATAAAATCAATGTTTAAAAACTAAAACATTTTTAATATAGGATTATACCTGTGATAAATTAGACAATAAATATTCATTAAAGAGCTAAAAAGATAACCTAAGTAATGGTGTTTATTTGTAATTTTTAGGCATTAAATAATTTAATTTATTTATGACACAATGATGATGCAGTAATTAACTTATTAATGAAATTTTAACATAATTCATGATATAAATACACAAATAAATGTATTTTGAGACTTTTGATAAATTAAAATACGTTTTTAGGTCAATATAACATGTTATTATTGATTTAATTAACTTTTTTCTAACTAATCATGTTGTTATGATTTTCACAAAAAATCAATTACCAAATAGTGTCAAAATTGACATAAAATAGTTTTTAAAACAAATATTATATTATTAATTGTTATTCTATTACTAAAAATCTAAGGTTCGCCCAAATGAATTAGATAAGGTTTTATAAATGAATAATGAACCACTTCGGATTCTTTTGTCTTGTTATAGTATGTTTATTAACCATATAGTGTAAGAAAACAAGAAGACATGGTAAAAGATAAATTATTTAACTTAGAGTTAAATCTAAATGATAAGGTTAAAATAGTAACCTATACATGTTTAAAACCTATTGGATGAGAGGATTTCGACACATACCCACTTTAGCTTCGAAATAAATCAATTTGGAGCTATTATAAACCAAATATGACTTTATTAAAAATAATAATTTATATATTTCCTTAGGTGCCCCTCTCCTCCCTTATAAATGGGGACCTCCTCACTCATATATTTACAAAATTTTGAGCCTTAAATCTCTTCCATCCCATGACCATTTCCCTTATAAACGTCCCTATAAACATTATTGAGGTTCTTTTCTCCTCAAAAGACCAACTCTAGTGCCTTAAGTGGATGCCTAAAAGGTGTGCGTCGAAGAAGTGGTAATCTCTTCTACCGATTCTTTCAAGTTTCTTTCTTCTTAAACTTCTTCTAATATTGTTGATAAATTGTAATGTAATAACATCAGTATCACTAATATAATGATATTTTATTATAAATATGAAACAACCCCTTTTCAAATTCTATTCATCCTACGGAAAACGAAATCACTGTGCGTGCGTACGTAATGAATATCGTCTCCACGCCTTGGTTATATCTGTTTTTCCACCCCCCCCCCCCCCCCCCACCTTAATTGGATGGGTATAATGGTGTAAAGAATAACTATATATAGTTATTATAACATTATACATCTTATGTGGTATTATATCATCCACTCCAATTCATTTCAATAATTATGGGAAGGATATCATCGCTCGTGCGTACGTACGGATTACCGTCTCCACGACACGATGAGATTCATTCTCCATGTTAACCATTAAAGAATGATTATAAAGTATATATAATGAATAAAAATAAAATATATTACATGATAATGCTATTGGATTTATTTATATATATATATTTCATCTACTTATTTCCATTCAAGTCAATAAGTAAAGGAAAACAACGTTCATGCGTACGTACGGCCTACTGTCTCCATGAACGGTGTATTTCATTTCATTTATCTATATATTATATATATATACAGAATATATATGATATATAAATCATGATATACATTCTGGAAGTATGTAAATAATGATATAAGTAATAATAATATCAATAGAAACAAGTCCAAAAATGTACGATAAATAAAATGATTTTACCCAAAACGCTGCTTTAACATGGAATTTTCAAAAGAATCGGTAATATAAAGTCACAAGTGAACCATATATGATTTCATAACAATGAATATGATTACTTAATAAGTAAATGACATTATTTAAATCATTATATACAAGGTTAGGATATGTACAAATCATATCGGACCTAAGGTAAGGGATAACTATTCCAATCTCGTTCTTATCCGAGATTGTTTATTCGTAAGTAATTACTGGGGTTATATTTTTTATTCATGTCCATAAAAAAATGTTTTTCATAAAGTGTTTAATATTCTTCCATGAATGTTTAAAGTCATTTTTACCCCTCTTTTACTTTTTATTTGTGTTATGGAAGGAATATTTCTTTTGTTTACCATATGTGGTACTTCTTGACTTTTCTGTTAAAAGTACGAGAAGAATGTATTTTTAACTTATAGAGAATGAACGAATTTTTATGGTTTCATAAAGCCATATTTTCATGATGTTTACTCTACAATATTTCATGACTATTTTGAAAAAAATAATTTTCTTTTACAATTTCATGGAATTTAGTGAAAAGAATGTGATTTTGAAGAAAAAAGGATATTTTCCTCAAGAATTTATTTCAAGTGTTTTATCAAAACCATTTTCCATATAAGAAGAAATTATTTCATATGTGTATGTTTCAAGTATAATGACTCTATTATTTACATGGTTTCACTTTTCTTATGATGAAATGATATCCATTTTTTTATATAGATTATGTTAGGTTGGGATGATGTTTGTGAAACCCATTTTAATCTTTCGGTTATGATAAATGATTTATGTTTATTTTGTGGCACAAGTAAGAATGATTTCATTATTATATGGGTGGGACCTATATATCCCTCCAATGCATTGGGTAAATATTTATATCTCATGATATAGACATGGATACAAAGGTATTTTAATCCAGTTCAGTGATACAGGACTGGAACGAGGAGTGAACTCGATTCAGAAAGGGACTTTGTCCACTAAGATGGTCTTGACAGCAATAGCTTGGATACTATAGAAATAATATCATGTGCCTAATGGTTTAACACAATTACATGTTTTATTCCCATACTATTTTATCATGATTGATGTTCCTTTAGGATATATTCCTTACATAATTCCTAGATTTATGTGTTTGCTCAAGATTTTGATGTTTATATTTTATGTTCATTTTTTTGTATTCAAATGTTTATGGATTGTTTTATGTTCTCTATGTTTACCCTTACTGAACATTTTAGATTACCCTTTTTTATGTTTTATTTCCCCCAGGATATACAGAAAGGTTTTAGGTAAGAAAACAAAAGGGGTTGATCTTTAGGGGATATTTTTAAGATCTTTCACCGTGATTAGAATATTACTTTTCCGAGTTTCCAAAGACACTAAACTATTACGGTCCTTGTGTGTTTGTTTTTGTTATTTATTAAGTATTCCTCAAAAGTAATGTAATTTCCATTTATTTCAAGATTGGGTCTCTATAATATCTGATCACATAAGTGTGGAAAATGTAATTGATTGTAAACTAAAAAAATTTATAATTAATTAAATAATTTGACGATATCAATGATAGTATAAAGGAATCAAAGAAAGGATAATTTAATATCTATAATAGGAAGTGGTTTTCTAATAAGGTATGCTTCAAAATTATGTAAAATCAAGTGAATAAAATATAAATATAAAGTACTGGTGGTTCTCTGGGAACGATTTATTGTAAAGATCCAAAAGATATACAAATGGTTTTAGGAATGTTTTGAATGAACAAACACTTAGGTACATTGGAAAGATTGGTGTTGGATATGAGGTCTAGATATAAAATTCCAATATATTATCTATGTCAAATAAGGGTAATAACAATGTATAACAAAATACTTTCTCCAAATAAATTGTTTATCAATCCTCAAATTACACTGAGGTATCAAACATGAAGTGAAGTTGAACTAGAAAAATATTCTTATTTTTTAAATTATAGTTTTGAGGATTTATTCTACATATGATGACTAATTTCCTATAGGATGGAATAAACTTACAGTGAGAATAAATATGTATTATTAATATAATAATAGATCCATATCCTTCAACTGAAATAGAAATCCCCCTTTGTGGATATTTATTTAATTTTTCTAACATTATACAAAAAGAAATTGTTTGTAAAAATGAAGAGATAGGAATGAATCCCATTAAAAGATAAGGTAGGTAAAAACTAGGAAAAACAACCCTATTATTTTGGTAAATAAATTCCATACACTGGAAAAAAATGTTAATATAATAGTGCTTCTCTCGTAAGAGAACAACATGAAGTAAATTCAAAGATGCTAACCCACTCTAGTCTCTCTTGGAACGCAATAAGAATGATTTGGGAGTTTGTTCCCTAGAAAAAAATTTAATCCACATTAATATTACATGTATTCCATGTTTTGAATATCAATAATGTTCCTATCACATTATAATTTTTCTTCTTCATGATTTTTTTGATGACATCCAAAGGGTACTAGTAAAACTGAAAGGACATAATAGTTCTATGTTTTCATGAGAACCTAAAAGTGGAATGAAAATATTATAAAATTTGTGTTTTATATATATATGAAATTTTATAATGGGACACATATGATATAAGATAGTAGGGTTATGAGGCTCTTAATACATTGATAATTTTTACCCTCAAGTTCACCATTTCTAATATCTAAGAGAATCAGGTTATGAGAACTTGAAACACCAATAGAAAATACAAATTTATATGTGTCATTGTATGTTCCTATCTATAGATGTGTGAAATGATAATTAAACAATATTATTTATATTAATAAATTTTAATAGTCATTTACTTTTAGGTATGGATGTATATCATAGTGACCTATGCCTGCAGAATGGCAACATGCATGGGATGAATCACGATTGATATTATAATAATGAATAAAGTGAGAAAGGATTTATTTCTTATGGTTTAGAAGGAGTTGATATCTTAGGATTGTTTATGGGAATGTAACTTCTTGATTAAGTCTATCTTCATGACATTTTATAGGCATGTTCATTTTCAGAAATTCACAGAAAGAGAGATCGAGCATGTTGGTTGATGACACCAGTATGATACCTATTTGATTAGGGATACCATAATAGAGGTATTATATTAAATAGAGTAATTTCATATAAGGTTTTGTTTCATTATGGAAATAAATTTTTTATCTATGGTTGAACTAATCAGTTTCTAGATGTTATCCTTGGAGTTAGGAAGTTTTGCCTAATTCCAATAAAAAACGGGACAAGGGGGCCACACACTATGTTCATATAGAATGTCAGTAAAATTTTATATGAATTTAAATTATTTAATTAAATTTATTACTATAAAAATTATAATAATTTTTTTATTTGAAATAATTGAAAATATGTGTTCACTAGTTATTCTAGAGAATAAATCTGAGTTGAATATTAAATAAATATTTATTCTCTATTTTTAATTAATATAATATTTATCAATATATAAGTGATTCATGAAGTGATATTTATTCATCAAGATAAATAATCATTGTTCATGGTTTGATAAATGTTTTGGAGGACTTCTTGAATGAGTTTAATCGATAGGTACGGAATTATATATTAAATGCTATTTTAATAAATGTTGATTTATTAATTCAATAAATAATATTTATATATCCATGATTTTATCGCATATCATTTAAATAATAATAACATTGTTATTATATGGGAATGGAGTTCTATGAGGATTTAGAGGTTGATAAGGGCCCATGTGAAATTATTATTCTCTAACCTTAGGCCAATTTAAACTTGATTATATCATTCTGAAACCTAATCATCGTTATGGACAATGAAAATCTTGTGAGAATTATCCTAAGACCTAGAGAGATATTCCTCTAGAACTATATCATTAATGGAAATAAATTATCATCCTCCTCATTCTCAACTACATATAGAATCAGAAGAATCCTTCTAACCTCGAAGCATTTCTAGTGATGATCATCAATGAATAGTAAAGGCATCATAATATTTTGTTCTAGAATGCATAGATTTCTAAAAATACTTTCATAGGTTTATGGTGCATATCAGGATTAAAACAAAATGTATTATACCCTTTAATGCTTTAAAAAAATAGTAGTACAACATGAATCCATTATTTAATACATAAATAAAGGTATAATTCTATCATGATGTAAGTCTTTGTTTAAAAAAATTAATTGTAGATTAAATTTGATGATCCTTTATTATTTGTTTCACCATTTTTTTCAATTTATCATTGAATAAATTTTCTGGTTGAGACTAACCATTATTATGTAAAACTTATATTATTCATTGATTATGAAAAAATACTTGTTTTCTATGATCTAGTAGTAACTTCCACTATAATTTGAAAGTGAAAGTGGTATCAGAGAAATCACATCATAATTTATAATTACTTATTAATTATTGAGAGTAATATGCATTTTGGTTAATTTTCATTTTTTAATAATTATTTAAATAAAAAATAGATATTTATTATCATTCTCCCTCATTCTTGCTAATATATCCAATAATGGGTAAAAACATATGAATAAAATTTAAAGAACCCAAACAGAGGATTCAAGAATTACTACCGAATACAGTGGTATTAAATATCATGTTTTCTAAAGGTACACATCATTTATTGATTTTAAATGCTCTTGGATGAATGTCAAATTAATTCAGATCATCTTGCATTGAATCACACACGATGTCATTAAACCAATTACTAACTAGTCCTAGGTGGAACATGGATTTTCATACTATAAGTTGATCAAATCAATTATATTTTATTCAGTATATGTGTTCTTATAGTGCGAAATTCATATCTGAAGATGCATCTGGTATTAGATACAGAGTACATGTGACTTCTAGCCGTGAAACTCATAGGTCACATGACACTTAACTACCATAAACATCGTGTATGTGTCTAAAATAAACCCCCAGTCCCTAAGCATGTTTCACGCATTTATAGAAAAGAGAATTATACTATGTAACAACACGACCCGAATCACCTGGTTTGGGCTGAAGGGTCACATGACCTCATACGTGAATCCTCATACTCAAGAATTTAATGACTAGAGGTAACAGAATAGGCAGAAATATTGGGGGACTATTACCTCTATAGTAGATATCTATCAAACATAAATAAACTAAATAAGTAAAATAACTGAACCAATAATACCGATATCAATATAGTAAAAGAAAAATAGTAAACAATATCCATGCCATTACAAATTTCATTCAAAAGTAATATAAAATAAGTGTGATCCCAAAACACAATGGATCAATGTAAAAAAATAAAATAAGTTATAAAGATAAATAATTGATGAAAAAATACCGTATAGTTAGTCTCAACAACACCTTAGTTCACCCTTCTCCCCATGTTCATGTTCTCAACATTATACCATTTCCCTTTACAAGATCTGTCCTTATAAAATATGCACCCATATTAATATTATCATGTATGGTGTGAGTATAAAATACAATAGGAAACCACTAATTATTCCATGAAATAAGAAAGCCATGTGTATATAAAGGTGTATGAAATGATCGGTAATAAGGAAAGTGTAATCACACTAACAGTCATGACAGCATGTTGTAACAAAGCTACCATGAACCCCAACCTTACCACCTTCAACAACATGCTGAAATGTATATTATGTCAAGACAACCATATAACCTAAATAAGCTGGCACTGTTACACCTATTATTTTTTTATTTTTTTATTTTATATAGCATTTTGAGTCATTGGGAGTTTAAAAGAGTTTTCTTGTGAACATGTAAAATTTTAAAATATATAGTGGATCACATAGTTTTCCAGAACGGCATGGGAAACCATGTGATTATCATGAGACTTATTCCATATTAGGAGAGATCCCATTTTCATGATCAATTCTTATTTTATTAAACCATGTAGTATTTTGGAGTAACCATGCAAAATGTTTTTTGGATTCCATTATGGGATGCACAGTCACCGTACATTTTATTAAACTCTGTGAGTAAACCATGCACTTAACCCATGTTAAAAAATATCTTTTTTTCTTTCCTTTTTTTCTCCCACTTATTTCTTCCTACCATATTAAACAACCCTATACACTATACAAACCACATTATTCATGGCCTACCATCTCCCGAAACCCTTTTCCTCTAACGATTTCTCAGGATTATACAAAATTCGGGATTTTTTCTCCTAGATATAGACTCCTTTCCCCTCCATCCATTTACTTTATTTTTTTCTTTCCCTCAACCTGAATTGTTAAAATTAAACCAAGGTCTAAGGGTTCAACTGATATTTTGGGTTTATACGATTTTCAGGCTACATGTAATTTCCATCCTACTAATTTTTGTGTCTGTTGTCAAAGATGCATGTGTCACGACCCGCCCTCGGGGTCCGTGCCGTGACTACCCCAAGCCCGCCTTCCATAGGCCAGGGGCTGGCGACTAGCACCAAGGCGTAAATCCCAGTAAAAAGGGAAGGCATTGCCTTTGAAAAGTAATACAAACACCACAGAGTAAGCAAGCGGAAAGTAAACACTAAACAAAAGCAGAGTACTACTGAAAGTGCGGAAAAGTAAATGGGCCAGTATACAAACCCAAACTGAAAGTAAAGTACAACTCGAAAGGGGAAATAGCAACTGAAAAGTAAAAGCCGCTACTCCGAGCTGTCCACAGGAAATCCCACCTGAAGGGTGGGTACAGATAGCTCCTCTGCTCCACGGGTCCCGCCGTCTGCTACGAGCACGTCCCGCCCAGTGGTCCACCTCCGGGTACCGTCCCGCTGTGCAAGCCTCAGCTAAGGTCAACGCTGTCCGTCGTCTGCAACCAACACAATGTAGTGCGGGCAAAGCCCGTGCAGGGGTGAGTATAAGCTACTCAGTAGGGACCCCGAGACCCCTGAAGGTCTCTCAAATCCACAAAGGATAAACCACGAAGAAAAGTACAATCACGAAGTAACAACCGACACTGCTTAGGTATATGCCCATACATATACCTAAGTCATCAATTCAAATACGCTCCAACCTCCGAGCCCAAGTACAACTCAGTCCACACAGGATAGTAAACGTACTCCACACAGGAAAGCAAAACGTAATCCACAAAGGATTGCTCAACACAATCCACACAGGGAAGCAATAGGATTCAGCTCACACAGGTACACTTCTTCAGAGGACGATAAAGATGATCACTGATCCATCTAAGTCGTCGGACCCACGAAGGATCGATAGGTAACTAACCCCCGCAATGACCCACACAGGATCGGGCCCACACAGGACCTGTAGGCGCTGGCTCACACAGAACCGCTGAGCGCAAGGACCCACACATGATCGGGCCCACACAGGACCTGTAGCACTGATCCACGTAGGATCGCTGAGTGCTGAAGTCGTCGTCGTCGAATCCACACAGGATCTCTGTACTGTCGTCGTCGCAGTCACAGTAGCAGTAGAACAGTCGTAGCAGTAGAACAGTCGCAGCCAGCACTAGGGTTCCCGCACACAGCAAGCTCGTTCGGAGGGTCCGCTCCACGAGCCAAGAGGCTGATACATCAACTGTCACGAAGAACAGAGTTTATGTATCCAAAAGTTCTGTATCTTTAATAGGAACTCAACGCAACAGACGGCGCGTCGATCGGACGCCCGGTCTGAGAGTTATTGGCATTTTCGTCTCCGGGGCCCGGTTGGTTTTTAAGGCTAAACCAACCCGACCGTACTCCACCTGCGTCCAAACCTCGGGCGGAGTATGCTAAAAGATCCGTCTCACTAAGAGGAACACAACGCGACTGACGGTGCGTCAATCGGACGTTCGTAGCTCAAGATATGAGCGTTTCCGCTCCGAAGGCCCGGTTGGTTTCGTGAACGAACCAACCCGGCCGAACTCAAAGTAAGACGAAACCTTGAGTGTGATATACCGAAACGACCGTCTCGATCGAAGGATCGCGTTTCCGCAGACGGTTCGTCATTCGGAGGTCCGAGGCTCAAGATATGGCCCAAAAACCGATTCTGGTTCGAAACGGGGGGGTCCGGGTCCGGGCCGACCCGGCCCGACCCCCCCCCCCCCCCCCCCGGGGGCGGCGCGGCGGGCCGCGGCGGCCTGGCGCCGCGAGGGGCCGCACGCGGGGGCTAAGCCTCCGCTGATTGAAGCAGCGCGGCCTTTGTGCCGCGCCTTTGCAACAAACGGCCCCCACGTGGGGGCCGGTTTAATAAAGAGAACCGGGGGGCTGCTGCCCCCCCCCCCTTTCATGGAACCGCCCCCCTCTTAAAGAGGGGGGTTTTACATGCTGGCCGGGGGATTAATTCCCCCAGTTTAATGCCTTCCGGCCGGCCAGCTAGCCGGCCGGTTTTCTCCAACGGGACCGGAAATTCCGGTCCCCCCTTCGGCTTCCGACGCCGGCGGCCCGGCCGCCGGTCTTCTCTTCCGCCGCGGCCCGGAACCGGCCGCGGTCTCCTCGTCCCGCCGCGGCCCGGAACCGGCCGCGGCGTTCGTCATCCGGCGCGGTGTGACGACACCGCGCCCCTTCGTCGTGCCTTGATTCCATTCAACACGGCGCAACGGCGTCGCGTTCTTGAAGATTCTTCCTCGGTGTGGCGCGACGGCGCCGCGTAAAATATTTGCACGATCATCCGCGTGGTGCGACGGCACCACGCCACTTGCTTCCACCCGCAAGAATAAACAAGAACAATGGAGGGGGGTTCGGCCGTGTTCGTGCGGTCCGGCCCCCCTCACGTTAAAATAATAACGCAACTTTAAATAATTCAAAGCCACACGTTCGACTTGCTAAATTCACGATCAAGAATAAAATAATGAAACCAAAAAGAAATCAACAACCCCTACCTCGGGTATAAGGTTCGAAGATTGTGAACGTTCCGCGGAAGACGACGTCGCGGAGGTCGGGCGTCGCGGTAGCCGTTCGTCAAATCCGATGACGAAGGGATGCATTCGAAGAGACACGTCATTGGCGAAACTTGTACGCCGACGAAGGTTATCCGAGGAAGAAGTGGTGTCCCCTTTGTTGACACGGTAAACGAAAAATGGAGGTGCGGCGTTCTTCGTCGGAGCTTGAGCGTTCTTCGTCAAGATGAACGTTCTTCGAGTTCTTCGTCAGAGTTGAAGAAGAAGAAGATCTCTCCACCTCTCAAGAAGACAAACAAATAACTCAAAATAAAATAAGACAACAACTTATTTTATTATTACATAACACAATAGAATTTCAAAAGTTTGAAATTCAAAAGGATTAACTCCCATAATTAAAAAGTAACTCAAGTCAATAAATGAGGCGTTAAGGGAGTTGGGAGAATTGAAAGGATTAGGGGTTCGTGTGGGCCCCACCACACTTAATCCTCCCAAGGGAGGTTAAGTGGATGTGGGTCCCACTTCCAACCCCCTTTGGTAGGTTTAATCAAGTTATAATAAAATTTGTTCTACACAAATTTTATTTAACTCAAACTAAAAACCCCAAAATTAACTTTCAACCCGCAACAAACGCAACTCCCGAAAAGGTCTCTTTAAGTGAATATCGGCGCTGCGAGTTCATCGGTGCCCTCGGATTTCAATTCCGAGCACCGGATCAAAATTTAGGAATTCTCGCTCGTTCGTTCACTGAACGTACCCGAGCCAAACTTCGGAAATTAATTCCGGGCACTCCGGGCCTCGGAATCAGGTGCCGTCTGAAACCGCGCTCTTGTAAAATTCTAAAGAAAAATAAGAAAAAATTTCCCTTGAATTTTACGGGTCTTTACATTACTCCCACCTCAGGGCTTTACTTCCCCGTAAAGATACATCAAAAACTAGGGAAACAAATGAGGGTACTGAGCACGCATCTGAGCCTCCCGCTCCCATGTGCTCTCCTGGAGATTCCCGTGCTGCCATCTAATGCGCACAAGAGGAATCGATCGCCCACGCAGGACCCGCTCCTGTCGATCCTCTATCTCCACCGGGACCTCCGTAAAAGTCACCCCATCGTCAACGTCAAGCTCCCCATGGTCAATGATGTGCGTCGGGTCGTGCACGTATCTCCTCAGCTGAGATACGTGGAAGACGTCGTGCACCCGGTGCAACTGAGGTGGTAGAGCCAGGCGATAAGCCACCTCACCAATCCTGCTGAGAATCTGGAAGGGTCCGATGAAGCGCGGAGATAACTTGCCGCCTCGGCCAAATCTCTGAATACCACGTCGAGGTGAGACCCGCAAGAAGACGTGGTCGCCATCCTCGAACTCCAGTGGCCTCCGCCTCCTGTCAGCGTATGACTTCTGCCGGCTCTGGGCTGTCCTCATCCGCTCCTGGATGACCTGGACCTTCTCTGTCGTGGCCTGGACCATCTCCGGTCCCACCAGTGCTGACTCCCCAGGGTCTGTCCAGCACAAAGGAGATCTACATGGTCGGCCGTACAACGCCTCGTACGGTGCCATCCCGATGGTGGAGTGGTAGCTGTTGTTGTATGCGAACTCCACCAAGGGTAGGTGGTCCTCCCAGCTACGACCAAAGTCGAGGACACATGCGCGGAGCATGTCCTCGAGAGTCTGAATGGTCCTCTCCGTCTGACCATCCGTCTGAGGGTGAAAGGCTGTGCTCAGACGTAGCTGTGTCCCGAACGCTTCCTGCAACCCCTTCCAAAGCCGGGAAGTAAAGCGGGCATCTCGATCGGAGACGATAGATGATGGTACGCCGTGGAGCCGCACAATCTCCTGAACGTAGAGACGTCCCAAGCTCTCTACTGAGCCCTGCTCTCTGATGGGTAAGAAGTGTGCCGACTTGGTGAGTCGGTCAACAATAACCCAGATGGAGTCGTGACCTCTGGAGGTGCGTGGAAGTCCAGTCACGAAGTCCATAGATATGCCATCCCACTTCCACTCTGGAACCTCCAAGGGCTGTACCAAGACTGCTGGTACCTGATGCTCTGCCTTCACCTGCTGGCAGGTGAGGCATCGAGAAACGAACTCTGCTACTGCCTTCTTCATGCCCGGCCACCAGTGCTGTCGTCTGAGGTCCTAGTACATCTTCGCCACTCCAGGATGTACCGCCAAAGGTGAAGTGTGAAACTCCCTCAGCACTTCCTCTCGCAAAGCGACTGGTACCATAGTACGTCCTCTGAAAAGGATGTCGTGCTCTGCTCCAAGGGAGAAACCATCAGGTGCCTGTCCCGAGGATATCTGTGCACTCCGTGTTTCACAGTCAGCGTCCCCACGCTGTGCCTCCCTGACTCGCTGCAATAGTGGAGGGGTGACTGTGAGAGACTGGAGGAAGGCTGCTCCATCTCTATCCACGAAGGATATCTGCAAAGAGGCTAGCTGCTCCGTCGCCTCCTCAAGTAGCTGAATGCCCGTCCTCCTACTGAGGGAATCAGCTACTACGTTCCCCTTACCAGGAGTATAGACTATCTCAAAGTCATAGTCCTGGAGGAACTCGAGCCATCGTCGCTGTCTCAGGTTCAGGTCCTTCTGCGAGAAGATATACCTGAGACTCCGATGATCGGAAAAGACTGTAAAGCGCTTGCCCATCAGATAGTGTCGCCATGTCTTCAGAGCGAAGACCACTGCTGCTAACTCCAGGTCATGGGTAGCGTAGTTCTGCTCATGCGGCCTCAACTGTCGTGATCCATAGGCGATCACTGCCCGCTCCTGCATCATAACACATCCGAGTCCGGTCCCTGATGCATCGCAGTAGACTACGTACCCTACTCCCTCCTCAGGAAACCTCAAGATTGGTGCGCTAGTCAATCTCTGTCTCAGCTCCTGGAAGCTCTGCTGACAACTATCTGACCACACGAAGGGTTTCCCCTTCTTCGTCAAAGCTGTGAGTGATGCCGCAACTCTGGAGAAGTTCGGCACAAATCTCCGATAGTATCCAGCTAGTCCCAAGAAACTCCGAACCTCAGTCACGCTCCTGGGTGGCTCCCATGCTAACACAGCCTCAATCTTCGCGGGATCCACTGCAACTCCCGCCTCAGAGATAACGTGTCCCAAAAAGTGGACCTCACGTATCCAGAACTGGCACTTCGAGAGCTTACCATAAAGCTGGTGCTCTCGGAGTGTGTCAAGGACAACTCGCAAGTGATAGGCGTGCTCCTCCTCTGTCGTAGAGTAAATCAGAATGTCGTCGATGAAAACCACAACAAACCGATCGAGGTATGGCTGAAAGATCTTGTTCATGAGAGCCATGAACACTGCTGGAGCATTGGTTACACCGAAAGGCATAACCAAGAACTCATAGTGGCCATACCGACATCTGAAGGCCGTCTTCTGCACATCCTCGTCTCTGACTCTGAGCTGATGATAGCCTGACCTGAGGTCTATCTTCGAGAACCACCGTGCTCCCTTGAGCTGATCAAAGAGGTCATCAATCCTCGGTAGAGGATACTTGTTCCTCACTGTCACCTGGTTCAGGCGACGATAGTCAACACAAAGTCGCAAGCTCCCGTCCGCCTTCTTGGCGAACAATATCGGGGAAGCCCAGGGTGAAACACTGGGTCGGATGAATCCCTTGCCCTGCAAGTCCTCCAACTGTACCCGTAGCTCTCGAAGCTCGGCGGGTGCCATCCGATATGCTGGAGTGGATATCGGGGCTGTCCTGGGGTACAAGTGAATATAAAAGTCTAACTCTCTGCGAGGAGGTAGCCCTGGAACGTCGTCGGGAAAAACGTCCGCAAACTGATCCACCACTGCAGGAAAATCAGGACTCCGCACGTCAACTGCTCCAAGGATAAGGCTAGCCAAATGATGAGTGATGGGCTGTCCTCTCCTCCGCGGAAGTCCATCCTGTGCTGCTAAGGCTCCCTTCTCGCCGGTGAAGGTGAACCTGCTCCCGTCGGTGCGTACACAACGCACCTTGCGCCTAAAACAGTCAATCTGTGCATGGACCGTAGATAGCCAATCCATGCCCAAGATGACGTCGTAAGGCCTCGACGCTGCTACAAGAAGATCCCAGCCGAAGCTCTCGCCTCCTAGAGTAAGCTCACACTGCCGGCACCAGTGCGTAATCGTCGAGTCTGCTCCCGTAGGAGTCTCTAGCCGTAAGGATCGAGCCAACGGCTCTGTCGGAATCTCCGAGCTCTGAACAAGGGCAGCGGATATGAAAGAATGACTCGCTCCTGTGTCTATAAGAACTGCAGCAAGGGTGGAATAGACACAGATAGTACCTCGAATCATCTCGGGTGCGCCGTGGTCGTAGGCCTCTGCTGCCTGGAGCTGTGCCTGTCGCTGCCCGCCAGCTCCCTGTGGTCAGGGTGGACCTCCTGGTGGTGGTGGTGGTAGAGGCTCAAAGCGTCGTCCACCACCGGCTGCTCGTCCAGCTCCTCTGCCTCGTCCGCCTCCTCCCTGCGGACCGCCACGGTCGACCCTCTGCCTCTGCCTCGGTGGTCCCTCAACCGTCTGCTGCTCCTCGGCACGGCGGGTCGGGCAGTCACGAGCCATGTGGCCCTGCCCGCCGCACGAGTAGCACTGTCTGCCTCTCGGAAGACTGGCCCCGCGCTGTGTTCCCCGCACTGCTGAGCCAGTGCCCTGAGATCGTCTGCCCGAAGGTCTGGTCTGTCTGGACCCCTGAGTCATCCGTCGACTGCCTGCTGCAGATGACTCTGCCACGTGCCGCCCTGCGGTGGGTCACTGTGCTGGTGTAGACTCAGCAAGGAAGCTCTCGATCAGAAGGGCCCGCTCCAGTACTCCTGTCTGAGTCGGTATGCTGAGGGAGATCAGCGATGCCCTGATCTCGTGTCTCAAACCCTGCTCGAAGGTCCGGGCCCGGAAGAATGGGTCCCGTACCATGTCGGTCGAGTAGCACGAGAGATCGGTAAATCTCGCCGAGTACTGAGCGACCGTCATGCTGCGCTGCCGCAGCTGTAGAAGCTCCTGGATACGCACCGCACGAAGGGTGGCTGGGACGAACTCCGAGCGGAAGAGGCTCTCAAAGTCCGTCCAAAAGATAAACCACGAAGAAAAGTACAATCACGAAGTAACAACCGACACTGCTTAGGTATATGCCCATACATATACCTAAGTCATCAATTCAAATACGCTCCAGCCTCCGAGCCCAAGTACAACTCAGTCCACACAGGATAGTAAACGTACTCCACACAGGAAAGCAAAACGTAATCCACACAGGATTGCTCAACACAATCCACACAGGGAAGCAATAGGATTCATCTCACACAGGTACACTTCTTCAGAGGATGATAAAGATTATCACTGATCCATCTAAGTCGTCGGACCCATCAAAGATCGATAGGTAACTAACCCCCGCAATGACCCACACAGGATCGGGCCCACACAGGACCTGTAGGCGCTGGCTCACACAGAACCGCTGAGCGCAAGGACCCACACAGGATCGGGCCCACACAGGACCTGTAGCACTGATCCACATAGGATCGCTGAGTGCTGAAGTCGTCGTCGTCGAATCCACACAGGATCTCTGTACTGTCGTCGTCGCAGTCACAGTAGAAGTAGAACAGTCGTAGCAGTAGAACAGTCGCAGCCAGCACTAGGGTTCCCGCACACAGCAAGCTCGTTCGGAGGGTCCGCTCCACGAGCCGAGAGGCTGATACATCAACTGTCACGAAGAACAGAGTTGATGTATCCAAAAGTTCCGTATCGTCAATAGGAACTCAACGCAACAGACGGCGCGTCGATCGGACGCCCGGTCTGAGAGTTATTGGCATTTTCGTCTCCGGGCCCCGGTTGGTTTTTAAGGCTAAACCAACTCGACCGTACTCCACCTGCGTCCAAACCTCGGGCGGAGTATGCCAAAAGATATGTCTCACTAAGAGGAACACAACGCGACTGACGGTGCGTCAATCGGACGTTCGTAGCTCAAGATATGAGCGTTTCCGCTCCGAAGGCCCGGTTGGTTTCGTGAACGAACCAACCCGGCCGAACTCAAAGTAAGCTGAAACCTTGAGTGTGATATACCAAAACGACCATCTCGATCGAAGGATCGCGTTTCCGTAGACGGTTCGTCATTCGGAGGTCCGAGGCTCAAGATATGGCCCAAAAACCTATTCTGGTTCGAAACGGGGGGGTCCGGGTCCGGGCCGACCCGGCCCGACCCCCCCCCCCCCCCTGGGGCGGCGCGGCGGCGCGGCGGGCCGCGGCGGCCTGGCGCCGCGAGGGGCCGCACGCGGGGGCTAAGCCCCCGCTGATTGAAGCGGCGCGGCCTTTGTGCCGCGCCTTTGCAACAAACGGCCCCCACGTGGGGGCCGGTTTAATAAAGAGAACCGGGGGGCTGCTGCCCCCCCCCCCTTTCATGGAACCGCCCCCCTCTTAAAGATGGGGGTTTTACATGCTGGCCGGGGGATTAATTCCCCCAGTTTAACGCCTTCCGGCCGGCCAGCTGGCCGGCCGATTTTCTCCAACGGGACCGGAAATTCCGGTCCCCCCTTCGGCTTCCGACGTCGGCGGCCCGGCCACCGGTCTTCTCTTCCGCTGCGGCCCGGAACCGGCCGCGGTCTCCTCATCCCGCCGCGGCCCGGAAACAGCCGCGGCGTTCGTCATCCGGCGCGGTGCGACGGCACCGCGCCCCTTCGCCGTGCCTTGATTCCATTCAACGCGGCGCAACAGCGTCGCGTTCTTGAAGATTCTTCCTCGGCGTGGCGCGACGGCGACGCGTAAAATATTTGCACGATCATCCGCGTGGTGCGACGGCACCACGCCACTTGCTTCCACCCGCAATAATAAACAAGAACGATGGAGGGGGGTTCGGCCGTGTTCGTGCGGTCCGTCCCCCCTCACGTTAAAATAATAACGCAACTTTAAATAATTCAAAGCCACACGTTCGACTTGCTAAATTCACGATCAAGAATAAAATAATGAAACCAAAAAGAAATCAACAACCCCTACCTCGGGTATAAGGTTCGAAGATTGTGAACGTTCTGCGGAAGACGACATCGCGGAGGTCGGGCGTCGCGGTAGCCGTTCGTCAAATCCGATGAGGAAGGGATGCGTTCGAAGAGACACGTCGTTGGCGAAACTTGTACGCCGACGAAGGTTATCCGAGGAAGAAGTGGCGTCCCCTTTGTTGACACGGTAAACGAAGAATGGAGGTGCGGCGTTCTTCTTCGGAGCTTGAGCGTTCTTCGTCAAGATGAACGTTCTTCGAGTTCTTCGTCAGAGTTGAAGAAGAAGAAGAGCTCTCCACCTCTCAAGAAGACAAACAAATAACTCAAAATAAAATAAGACAACAACTTATTTTATTATTACATAACACAATAGAATTTCAAAAGTTTGAAATTCAAAAGGATTAACTCCCATAATTAAAAAGTAACTCAAGTCAATAAATGAGGCGTTAAGGGAGTTGGGAGAATTGAAAGGATTAGGGGTTCGTGTGGGCCCCACCACACTTAATCCTCCCAAGGGAGGTTAAGTGGGTGTGGGTCCCACTTCCAACCCCCTTTGGTAGGTTTTATCAAGTTATAATAAAATTTGTTCTACACAAATTTTATTTAACTCAAACTAAAAACCCCAAAATTAACTTTCAACCCGCAACAAACGCAACTCCCGAAAAGGTCTCTTTAAGCGAATATCGGCGCTGCGAGTTCATCGGTGCCCTCGGATTTCAATTCCGAGCACCGGATCAAAAGTTAGGAATTCCCGCTCGTTCGTTCACTGAACGTACCCGAGCCAAACTTCGGAAATTAATTCCGGGCACTCCGGGCCTCGGAATCAGGTGCCGTCTGAAACCGCGCTCTTGTAAAATTCTAAAGAAAAATAAGAAAAAATTTCCCTTGAATTTTACGGGTCTTTACAGCATGTTTTGATTCGTTGTGGTTTCGTTCAAATTCATTTGAGTTATGTTTCCTCATGTATAAGATCTGGATTTTAGATACCTTTACTTATTTTTGTTCAAGATGCTTAATTTAATTAATTATTACCATATGTCAATGTTTAAATGGATTTTATAAGGGTTTCATGGTATTTTTTTAGATAATTCATTTACAAGGAATTTCAAGTTCAATTGAAATCCCAACTATTTAGAAATTATATAAAATAATTATTTTTTATTAAATTGAGATATATAAATTTATTTGACCTAATTTGGGAGGAAAAAAAAATTTAAATTATTTTTTGGGATATTTTGAGTTTGTAAGTGGAAAATAGAGTAAAATTCATAAAAGAATTTCTAAGTGGCCCATAAACTAAATCATTTTAGAACTTATTTAGAAACATTTTTAATTTAAAATAGTTATCTTTAAATATTTATTTGGTATTTAAAATGACATTTGAAATTCTAATTATCAATAAGAGGTTTATGATTATAGTTTTAGACAAAATGGGAGCTTTTCTATGTCTCTCTCAATATATTTATTTTACATTTTTGCACACACACACACACACACACATATATATATATATATATATGAGTATAAATTGACATAAGAACATGTGAAATTGTAAAATGAGTCACACACTTATATATATAAATATATGAGTGTAAGTATAGAAATTGGTATTTGAATTGGTTTTCTAAAATTCTTCTTTAAAATGTGTTTCCTACTAGATTTCTATAGTAAACATATGAAGACCTTGTTGAAATTATTTGTTTTCAAATTTATTTTTATGTGTTAAAAGGTTGTTTTAAATTTATGGAAACCGTGCTATATATGTTATTAAAATTATTATATATGAAAATTTGGTGATTTTAATTTTTTTCCCGTGATTTAATAAATGAGATTGTTTAAAAACGCATGTATTGACTTTAATAAATTGTTTCTATTATTAAAATTAACTTTATTCGTTGAAAATGAATGGTGTGGTGTTTTGAAATAGGAAAAGAAAATGGTAAGAAATTTTGTCTTAGAGTTAAGGTTAGTTTAAGTATCTTCTTTTCTATACATGACATTCCTATCAAAAAATGAGCTAAAGGTCACAGTGTCATTGTAGGGTGACTCCACACTACTAGGACAATGAATATACTTCTTAGTGGATATCTTTTGTGGTGTCACAATTGGGTGAAATTACATTTATAGGAAAATAATGTATTTTACACTTAGCATTTAATGTGCACATTAGATATTGACTGTTTACATCATTATTTTAATATAAGAAAATAGACAACCCAACTGACTATAGATGACCAAGGGATTTTCCCCACTGTACATTTGTTGATATGATTATTTTTATGGTAATTTGAATTTAAATTATAAATATGATAAAGTTAGTATTTTTCTTCTATTTATAAATTACTTAGTGTGTTTTATGTTTCTCTTTATTCCTTAAAATCTTTTAAAGATTGATAAATGATTTTTTCTAAAATATATTTTAAAAGTGGTTTTTCTATTTTTTCTAATGATTGCATTGTCGGCTAATAAAATATTTTCAAGTGATTATTCTCATTTAAAAAGAATATAAGAATAAATACTTATATATTATCAATGGGCCTTATTTTGGATTAAATATAAAATTAAATGAAAACCTTTATATGAATAATGTATTTCAACTTAGTACTAAATGGATCTTTAAGTGAAATTTTATAATTGGGCTGTGGGTTTTCTTTTTCATGTCTACTGGGATTTATTCCATGCTTTTATATCATTTTAGTTATATCTTTAAATTTAGATTTTCCTACTCTAAAGTTATTTTATTTATATAAGGTGAGTTGTTTAGTTTATTATATCTAACTATTGGTGCATTGGTTTTGATTTTTGTAGGTCTATAATTTTTTTTATTTTCTTGTCATGTCTGATGTGTGGCCATTTAAATGATTTAACATGTCAAATAAGACATTTAGTACTCTATATTGACATAGTGTAGTGATATTTTCAATTGGATAAAGTAAAGGAATTTGGAGGCGACTTTGCAGCTTTTCTTATGCAGGAAAAGAAATAATGGGTGAGATAAGAGATTTTTTTACTTTTCATATGTAAATTTTAATTTATTTATGAATCTATTTTTTGGAACTGATGTTTGATATAAATAGGTCACATTCTAATATTCCTATGTTTTCTATAGCTGGTTTTACTCTGATTTTGGGGATAAATTATTCCCATGTGGTGTTTTCTTAATTCCCTAGAACTTGTCCCAACTTTTGATAATTGGAAATACCCATTAAGACTTTTATGGGATGGTTCATAAAAACGTTTAATTAGAGGTATTTTGGGTTATTTTATCTCTAGAAACATTGGTTAATTCATGATTATCCCTTATGCAATTTGGGTTCATGATAGGATCAAGTTCGAATTCATCATCGTGGATCAGGAGATTGTTCATGAGTTTGTAATTGATCACAATATACCATTATGACGCTTGATTCACTAGGGGTATTTGGGGACATGAATTATGTGTTAAAAACTATATTCGATTATTATTTATGGTATGTTGATCCCTATAAAAAGGAATAATTTTCATTGGGGATATGATTAAATTTTTGGATGGAAACTAAATAGAATTATTAGTGTATAGTTGGTTTTCATGACATAAATAATCCAAGAAGTTCCCAAAAATGAAATCTTTATAAATCTTATAGCTTTTTCATTGTTGTATTGTGGCCCATCAAACACCATTATCTAGTCAATATTGGATTCACAACACATTTAGTTTGATATTTTTGATACTCTTGAAGAATTCCAAATAATGGGAAATTAATCAACTGGGCCTTGTGATGTGTTTATTATGGAATGGATTTTGATTGAATTTTAATATGTTTTTGGATTAGGTATATTTTTGGAAAATGTTTTAGAAATATAAATTGGTTTTGGTTAAAATTAAAAAGAAATTATTTATGATTTAATGTATTTATAAATATGTGATGGATTTATTAAATTGGTTTTAAATGGAAATTTGGGTAAAATATTTGATTTAATTTGACAAAATTGAGAATATTTTATATTTTAAATTATATTTAAGATTATTTAGAAAAAATAATGATTGTAAAAATTTCATAAAAGATAATTGTGTTTTTGAAATGGGGTATGGGAAAAAAATGAATGAGGTATTTTATTAGATTTTCATTTTAAATGTATGTTTTTTGAAAAGTGAAGTTTTAAATCCTTTTATGGGTGTTTTGGTAATATAAATAAAATGGGTCTTATTGATGTGTGGTTTTTTATTTATTTTCCTTGATGGTTATATCCCATAGTTTTTTTGGAATATTTGGTTGAATGTGTGAGACAAGAACAAGTTGAGTTTGTGTCACATATTTTTTAATTTTTCCAAATCAAAATTTCCTGAAATGTATGGACAATAATTTTCAAGGGATGAACCTTTGAGTGATTATATTAATATCTTAAGAGTAGTTCATTTATTCGGTGTCCATACCTAGAATTAGAACATGATTGGTTAGGAAATATTCGTTCTCTATATTGGATATGGATCTAGATTTCTAAAATTATGTCTCCTCTCTATTTTTCGTTCTCTAGGTTCTATATAGGCATTGTATAATTTTTTTACTTGGTATGGTTTTTGATTTATTGTTTCTATTTATAGGGTGTTGGTAGTGTTATTTCATTATATGGGATGGACAAGGGTGAATTTTGGTCTCTGTATGAGTAAATAGGAATGGTGGCCTTTGGGTGGTTAAGAACTAGAAAATGATGGATTTATATTGATGGTTTCACTATGATATAGTGTTCTGAATTTGAAATAATTTTTTTCCCATTTGATTATAGTGTATTGAGACTAGATCCAATTACATGTGTTGAAAAGTAAGGCTTAGGAGTTATTTTATATTGACCAATAATTAGTGTTTTCATCTTTCTTGGGATGGTCGACAAGACTAGTAAAAGGATTTTGATCCATGTTGTGCATTTTTTCTAAATTCTACTTTTATGTCATTACATCACGTTGAGATATCATGTTTTTCTTGTTTATGTTCTCTTATGATCCTTAAGAGTATTCATAGTTAGTGTTCTATTCTTTTTAGGGAATGCTCTGGTTTTTGGACCATTCATTCTATTTTTTCAAGTGGCTATGATTTATTTATATTATCTTTCATTATATGGAAATTCATTCCTTGTGGTAGAAATATTTTATGAAGGGGAGATCTATCGCACATGGTATTTTATTTAATTAAATTTTATTTTGAGTCATAGAGATTTTTAGGTGGTTCTAGTCTAGCCATTTTAAAATTTTAAAAGCTTTATGAGGTCGCATGGTTATCCAACATTGTTTGCATCATCGATGCACTATTTGATAAATGGTGCATGCTCCATGGTGTAATATTGTATAGTTATTTTTGGAGTGAAATATGGGATTCTTTTTCACCATATAGTTTGTTTAATAGTGTGGGTAAATCATCTATTAAACCCATGTGTTTAAAAATATTTATTTTTTAATTTTTTACTTTTTTATTTAATTTTTTTAATTATCAACCTTATTTCTTCATACCCCTTCAAACACCCCTCTACCTTGGATTATCCACATCATGTGTGGACTCCCCTATATCAACCCCATCTTCCTTTAGTTATTTTGAAAAATTCTTTGCAATACATGAATTATTACTCCATGGTATAGGATCCTCTCCCCTTCTTCCTTTTTTTCAATTTTCTTCTTCCCCTCACCAAGGATAGTTAGTTCAAACCATTGGTCTAAGGGTGTTCCAAATGTTTTTGGTTCCTTCTATGTTTAGGGCATATGTGTAATTATTCTTCCCTCTTAAGGTGTCCATTATTGAAGGTGACACGTTTCGGTATCCAAATGCTTGGATCCACTAGATTTGGGGAAGGATTCCCCATGTCTAAGATCTATATTTAAAAACCCATTATTTATGGTTATTTTAATTTATTTTACTGATTAATTGGGCATATATGTGAATTTTCAATGGGGATTTATAAATGTTTCATTGTATTTCTCTTGGGATATAATTCCTTGTAATTTCAAGTTCCACTTGAAAGTTCAAGTATCTAAAGAGCACAAAAGAAACTTATTTTACTTAAATTGAAATATATAAAGTCTTTTTACCACATTTGGGTCAAAAAATAAATTTAAAATATTTTTTGGACCTTTTGAATCATTATGTGGGAAATTTAATGATATACTTTAAAAATTTCATAAATGGACTATTTTATTAACCCATTTTAGAACATATTTGGAAATTGTTTTTATTAATAATTTATTTCATTAAATATTTACATATCATTTCAAGTTAAACATGAAATTATAATTTTTTATAAGAGATTTAAAAACTCAGTTTTTGATAGAAAGTCATGTTTTGAAAAGTGTATCTTCATATATGTATTTAATGGTTTTTTACATATATATAAGTATACATATAAGGATATATATTTATGTCTCAAAATTGAAATGTGAATGTATGAATTTTTGAAAAGACAAAAATTTGTGTGTGTGTGTGTGTGTTAATATACATGATTGAAACAATATAAATCATTATTTTATTTGGGCTTCAAATTCCATTTTCCAAATATTATTTCTAGTGTAGATAAAAAGTAAATTTATAATGATTTTTTTTCCATTAATTGTTTTCATCATTCTTATTACATGTAAAAAGAGTGTTTAAAATTTATTTACATTATACTATATGAGTTTTAATGATTATCTCTATATGAACCTTAGGTGGTTTAAATTTTTTATCTTGATTTAGAAAATGATATGTTTTAAAGAGACATGTTTTACTATTGATATATGGAATGGGTTGGTGAAAGGGAATTTATTATTTCTTAATGAAATGTGTGATCTTTTTAAATGGTTAAATCACATGTGAAGTTTGGTAATCTGAGAGTTAATTCTATTTTCATTATCTCATTTTATTACACCGCATTAAAAATAAAAAAACTTATATAATGGTAATGGTTTCATGTAACACACAATTATGATAAGGGATGTACTCCTTAAAAGATACTTGAGGTAGTGTAGTGGTCTGACAATGCTAGCCCTCTTGGAAAAAGGTATGTTTTCTTTAGTATTTTGAACGTACATTAGATATTGGAATATTCGGATCATAGGTTTGATATGATGAACTAAAGGTCCCAACTAACTATATATGACCTTGGTATTTTCTCCATATTCCTTGCTAGGATATGCTAATGTTTATGGTACTTTCCTTTTCCTTTTTAAAATTGAAAAATTAGGAATTTTTACCCTTTTATAAATTAATTAATTTTTGTTTAATATTTTTATTTCTTCTTTAAAAAGTATAGAAGGTTTAAAAAATGATTTTTCTAAGATACCCTTCGAAATTTGTTTTAGGAATAGTTTTCCAATATGTAATCCACCATTCAAAAAAACATTACATGATTTGAAAAATCCCATAAACCAGGGTACTAGCTTCCACTATTTATGTAGCCATCGATGCCCCAACTAGGGTGACACCCGTAAGAACACATGTTCAATCAATTTTAATTCCAAGAGTCATTTTATTTAGTTTAAAAATGACATTTTATTATATGGTCATTAATCTACCATTTCATAATTAGCTTCACACTCTCCAAACATTATTGAACTAGACTTCACCTGATCACTACTGACTTTCCCATCTCAATTGAGTATAGTAGTGTGTGACATGGTCAACCATAAACATCCTAAAACATATCCTTATAAATTGATTCCTTAAAATTTTTATAATCTGATAACTCTTTCAATGACATATGGTCATCCCATGCTCCACCAAAATCAAGCACACAAGATCATATAATATATTTTTGTATTTTACTCTTATATATTATATTATAATGAAGATGATATATCATACTAATTTTTAACTAATATCCCATCACTATCTACAGGAAATTACAAAATGAATATGTGAAGTGGTAATCCTAATATGATATGATACTCGCAGATGCACCATGTGACTATAAGATCTCCAAAACAAATAGTTTATTAAATTCATCCAATAATTATGTCTCTCAAATATGAGAATGTGTGAGGACTTAATTAACTAATTAAACAAAAATGACACCAAATATTAAATCCTTTATTTACTAGGTAACCTCATTAATAAATCCATGGTCACCTCATCCTATTTCCCCATTGGAATGGGAAGAGGTTGGAATAACCTACCTAGACACTGAGGCTTCCCCTTTATCCCCTGATAGGTAAGGTAATGAGTGAAATAATTTTAAATATCAATCTCCATACTTGTCCAAAAAATTATTTAATTTTGTCATGATATATATTATTTCATCTTAGGTTCACTGCTTACTATGAAGAATGTGAGTCCCTCATCAATTCTTCCCACATAGAAGTCCCAACTACTGCCCTACCATGGACATTAATAAAATCGTTACCATCCATGGACAATCATAGTATATGTTCATCTCCCAATTATTAAGCCCACATAACCTGATATTACAAATCATATTCTTGGCTATCCTCACTCGATCCACTATTGAGTAAGTAATGACCAATTGGGGAAAATATTACCACCCCTTGAACCTCTGATGCACACATCTTCCAATATTCTAACAGTATTATTATCTTCCACTCATATTCTGAATTTAATTTTCCCATTTATTATATCTTCATACTTGTATAATCATTAAATCCTATAAATATTCTAGGGAATAGACTATCTAAATGTTAAATGTGTTCAAGTACTCGACCTAACACATTTTTCACAAGTATGTATCCCACTATGAGAAAAAATATCATAAGATATTACAATGCATGTAGATAAAAAATCTCTCTCTGAAGAGATAATGATTCCAACATTTAAAGGTATGAATTATAAAATATTAATCTAGTTCATGTGTAGGGTAGTTCATTTCATGGTGTTGAAATTGAGAATACCCATAAGCGACTACCTAATTTTTCTACATCAAGATAATCACCAAGAAAACTCCAGAAAAAAACTGAATATAATTTATTTCCAATCCAAAAGATCTAAATAGTGAAAATATTATTATATTTTAACTATTAATTTAGTTTTATAAAATCAACTTCACACTAATTTTTCAACTCATACTCTACTACCTTATTGTTCATCTCAATCATTGTCCCTACCAAAAGAGAGATGTCCTAAATAAACCACTTGTAATATCTGACCAATCATATAAAGATAAAAATAATAAAAATTTTATTAGGTAATTACCATGGCATAAATAATTCCATCTTTTCTGGATCTTCTGATAATCATGATTCAGTGATCACATCCCTAAAACTACTCCTCTAAGATCAAGAAATGAAACTTAGAAAACTTTTCATTAATCCAATGAACTCAAAGTGTACTCAGCATAATATCTAGATGTTATTCATGTATTTAATGGGTATACATGTTTTTCAATATATCAATGGAAAATATAATAACAAATGAGTCAATGTAGTGATTAAAAATATGGTCCATGGGAGCTATGAACACCACTAGTGCATTATTCAACCCAGACGACATGAATAGATATCCTTACAATAGGTACCCACTTTTTGATGTTTTTTGTTGGAAAACCATTAATATTAAATTAAAGAAGACGAAAAATAGAAGAAAAGTCAATTTTTGGAGAACCATGGGTTACCTTTAAACTAATTTAATAGATCATTTTTTTCTCTTAGTGGATAAATATTCTAAACCATGAGCCGATTCAGTTTCTAGTAATCCACATATTATTAAAGAGGATTGTATACCATATTAAATAATAGGTTATGATTATTCCAATGATAATTAGTTGGCCAAAGAAATCCATTTTCACCCAGATCATAAAGCTATATTTTTACCTCCTTCAACTCAACCAGTTCCATAAAACATAAGGGAATCAATATTTGGTTATACACCTGACATGAGTTCAATATCAAACTCAATTACCCATTTTGGAGTATGTCCCAAGAAATGCTCTAAAAAATGTCCTGATAAAATTAAAATTAAAATGGAAGTGTGGATATGATAATTACATCATCTTTGGTTATCATTATGCTTGTCACCTATGTTTTAAGAGTCCTGATCCGAATGAGGTCCAGTCCCATTCTTCTTGGTCTTAAATCCCATTCCCCATTCAAAATAAACTTTATTACCTTAGGAGAGGTAAAATACTCTCACCAATACTCGTAGTCGATTTTCATCATGAAACATCATCAGCATGTCGATACCAAATATAACCTCAAATCATATCACTTAAAGAATAAAAAATACCATCGATGTATGTATCCCACAATCACTATAGGACTATGGTAATCTATAAATATGACTTATTATCTTTCCATGATGATTGTTAAGGGATATCAATCATAGGGAAACAATTTTTTTCAAATATAAACTAGAAATTATTTGTGAGAAGGTGAGAAAATTGGACGCTCCTCTATCAAACATAGTAGAAAACATGGACATACTTGGAATTGTTCTTCTCAACATTGAAGGCTCGTCTCTAGTTTTAAATGAATCTAGATTCAACACATAAAATCATAATTTATCAGATATATATCCTTTTTGTCACTATCTTCAGAACAATTATGCCACCAAATCTCACATAGTCTACAACTATTTCTAAAATTCGCGACCCACTCCGTGATGTGAGATTCATGTAGTAGCCTAACTTTTATCTGATGTCCCCCGGACCAAGACCCATAAACACATGCCTTCCAAGATTCACATCTAGATCCTCTTTATGAAATCCTCAATAAAACCTAATTGAGGTTCTTCATCTTACCACACTGATGGAAACCATATTGTGTACTAGTAAAAAAACATGTACTGATATCCTCTATTTTTATAAGGGATACACTAAGGAATACCTCCTCATAAGAGGGGGCAGAAGAACCCCCAAACTTATATCGATTCCTTTCCCCACCCCAGGGTATGTCCAAAGAACTTCTCTTCCTACTATTAGAATTGGAATCCATAACACCAATAGAGGGGCTACTCATTGGGAAACTAAAAATGTGAAGTATTCATTTTGACATATCTTCTTCTAGACCCATCGTGTTTGTAAGATACATGAAAATAAAATACGGATATGATTTCAATTATAAATACCCCAACAATAGTAGCCTAGAGTTTGTGCCATAATTTATTACATTGGTATTATTAACAATAATTACCATCCCAAATGATAGAATATATTAGATTTGAAAACAAATACAAACATATGTTTTACAATTCAACATGAAATGAAATACAACATTAAAACTCCATTGGAAACACCCAAAAACTCATAGATTATTCTTAAAGGTCATTCATAATATACATATTCACATCATAGTAAAAAATTAAACATAATAAAGGGGTGATATTAGATACACAGTAAAGGTAAGAAATACTGAAGAAGCTATCATAAATAAACAAAAAAAATAAGGTGTGGTGGAATAACTAAAAACACATGGCATTAAAACATAATATGGAGCATAATATGGAAGAAATGAAATATGATTAAATTATTCCTCAAATATTCACATGAGAAAAAACCATAAACCTAGATATTATACTAGTTGAATAATCACATTGACTATCAACTACTCGAATCATAATGATGGAATACATAATATCGGATATCATAAACATAACTTTAAGGATTTAGCCAGGTCACTATACATAAATGGGTAAAACCCCGATCTAGTTTGTCTCATGAGAACCACCGATGCATTGAGGGTCTACATCAGGCCCTACCCATAACTTAGTAATTCCAAATCATTGTTCATAAACAAATCTTGTAACATAAATAACGTAAACATTTGTATTTAAAACTATCATATGAAATGTGAATACTTTAACTATAAAGCCTTAATGGTATATAAATTACACAGCCACTAATCCCTAAAAAAATGGTAAACGGTATCATAAGAAATAAACCTTAGTGAAGTAAAAGATTCAACAAATGATGTGGACATAGATTAAGATACTTTTAAGTGATACCATTGAAACATTCTTGAGAAAATAATCTTTAAGTTTTCCAAATATTCTCATACCACAAAGAAACATTTAAATCATAATCCCCAAGAATGAATAAAATTAAATTAAAAACAGAATATAATTAGAACAATAAGACTCGTTATATAATATATCAAGTGAATTATAAGTACCATACATAAGAAATAAGTGGTGAATAAGGTATATATCTAATAGAAGTAAAAGTGATATGAGAAAAAGTCTTTTTACTTTGTAAAGAAGAGTTATCCTAGAAAATAATTAGTATTTATCATAAAATAATATTTTCAAACATGTATATCCTAGAAGAAAAAGTTATGGAAAATTAAATAATTATTTATGAATAAAATATGTCCAACATGTAAGAAATTATATTTAAGATACTATAGAATTGGGAAACTTTAGTGCATTTTATGAGAAAATATAAAATATTATTTTAAATGAAAAATTCATAATTTCATATATAAATACGTAAATGAAAAAAATTTCATAAAAAATGATTTATTTTATAAAACTAATGGTGTATTAAAATAGATTATTTAGGGTACTTGAAATGGGTAAGAAATTTGGAGGTACCCTTTTACCGGGCATAATAATAAGAAGGAATTGAAAACATAACCTTATAAAACCTTTATTATCCCATAAAATAAAGATAACCTAATATGGATACATGAGTTAGTAACATATAACATAATTTAGAATAATTATACAAAAATATATAAGAATTACATTGGAAATCTCATTCACATAAAAATGAGAGGAGAACCCCCTTACATTATGAGAGGAGAAACCCCTTACCTTAAGTATATATAAACCAAAAGAAAGAAATAAGTTTCAAATAATGGAAATGTCATTGACATAAAAATGATAGGATAAACCCTTTACCTTATGTCTGAAATTGTTATGAACTGGTAATTAATGTCCCAAATAATGAAATTAAATTAATTAATGGTTTAATTTTTAACCTATTAAAAAATTAAATTGTTAATTATAGTTTTTTAAGTTAATTTATTAAATTTTTTATTAGTTATAAGATTTAATATCATCGTTCATGAGTGTTCGTTTCCATGGTTTTCTTGATTGGATCACTTGTATCCATGTGTGAAACATCATGTAAAATGAAAATAGTTTTCTAGAATTAAATTTATTTTTTATTATTGAAATTTCATAATATTAAATGTTATTATATACCAATTTTTTTCAAGATATTAGGATTATTAATTAGATAAAATTCCAATGATAACCATTTAGAGTATTTTGGAGTTTTCTTATCCTCGCGAACTAGTTTGGCCTTACTAATTAATATTATGTTTATATATACATTTTCTAGAAAATTAAATATTTTTTTAACATATGTTAAATTATATTTTGACCCTAAAAATGATTATATGACCATCCTTGAAGTTGGAGTTGAAAAATTAAAGCATATCATCCATGAAGGCGGTAAATCAGCACCTCAGGGAAGATGTTTTCATTTTTTAGAAAAAAGGGGAGGACGAGAGAATTCATGGTTGATATATCATTTTCATAATAAAATTCAGGTATATAAAATATATTAGAGTCATAATGTTACTTTTTTTAGAGGATTTAAGGAAATGATTATAAAAAAAGGAAATTAATGAAAAATAAAAGAACGAAAGGGGATTCACTTATGGAATTCCTCTTCTTGAGAACCTACTTAAAGAACATTGAAAAATTAATTTTGTGAAATAATAAAGAAAACAAACATGGGGGTAGTTTTGGGAGAATAAAATGGAAGAATATAACAAAATATTTAAGGAATTGGAGGTTTGAGGAGAAGGGCTTTTAGGGGAGGTATTTATAGTAGAGGATAAGGGGTTTTTTATAATTCATTTGTTTATTATTTTGGACCTTGTATAAGAATAAAGTTGGTTCTTGTGACTAAATAATGTAAATAATAAATGTTATTTTTAACCTATGGGTTGTTACATCATCCATACATCATCCATGACTCAATAATTAATTTATTAACTTATAATGTTAAATACCGTGAATTACCGTATTTCACCATTCACCAAATCTTCAACTACTTTAGAAAAATAACAATAATTCACCATAAAATTTTTTAGATATTTATATCTAGAAAATAACCTCTATTTTATATAATAAATTTTCTAATTATGTTAATTTTAATATTTAATTAAAATGTTCATTTACTCAAGAAATACTAATTTTAATCTTATAACTATTTTATGATACATAGAAAAATTAATAAAGGTATCATAAAATAATATTATATAAATAATATAAAAAAATTAAAGTATTAATAAATTTTAATAAAATAAATTTTCATTTAAAAAATTATATTAATAATAAAATTATAAACAAACATTTACGTTTCACAAAATTACCAACACATTATTTTTCAATTTTAAAACAAATTTTTACCTATTCTATGAAATAAATATATAATATTTTCATTCATAAGATACACAATTTTTATTTAAACTTTAATATGTGAGGTTACTATTCAAATAATAAATTTATTATTACTATAATGAAAATGACAGTTTTCTAAACATAATGATTTTTCACTATTCACTTGAAAATAAATATTTTCAGAAAAATAAAAAAAAAATCCCTAAGAAAATTTTTAAATTACTATTTTAACATTTCTATTTATTTTGTTTAATTAAATTTAGGATATTTTCAAGATTTAGTTTTAATACAAGTTCTCAATTAAAAGATGGTAAAACTACCTCTATGAATATAGAGACATTTAATGCATAAAATTGGATTCATTATTATCTTATGAATATATAATCATTTGGATGAATTTCAAAAAAAATTTGACTAAATATATGATATATAAATTTCATAATTGGGATAGTAGTATTCATTACAACATATTTAATGGCTACGTTATAACAAACATTTTAAAATAATGATATTCAATTATATATCATCGTTTATTTAAGCCCAGGGTTGTGTTATATTTATCATGTCAAATAAATTAAAAAAATTAAAAAAAAGAGGTACCATAAAGTCTGAGGGTGTTAAAATATGTGATTGTCAAAAACATGGAACCAGTCCTCAGGTTGTATCCAAATTACAAATTTCCTAGCCTTTTAGGCCTCATTCATATCCCCTATAGGGGTATATTTTTGTAAATCCATGAAATGAGTTGAATAACTAGACACTGATAGTGAAACCTACTTAATTTTTATATAATTATTTGATCTATCTATCCTTATAATAGCTAAAAATAATTCATCATAGAATATTTCATTTATGGCCCCCCATGTAAGACCCTCATTCATATTCTTTGGAATCATCAAAACCCTCCACCATCTAGTGGGTCTTTGAATCATATATGTAGCTTACATCCCCCTCTATTTTATAAGAGTCTCAAAAATTGATAAATACCTTAAATGATCTCGATATACTACTTTTAATCCTTATTATTGTATATAGATTAAAATTATTGAGTATTCTTCAATTGAATGTTTTGAGACCAATCCACCATTGTCATTCCAATATACTATGCTAGTCTTCCCAAAATTAGTACTAAACAAAGAACCCCAAGCCAAATCAATTATACTACCTAGATTACTGGTATAGGTTACCATACACACCCTTTTATACATGAAAATTCACAATAAAAGCATATCCCACCTGAGTTACCTCTTGAATTGGTTCCCTAGGTGTCATAATGAGACATCAAATAATTGAAATCCATAAAATTTTATAAAATAACTCATAATTCCCGTTACTAATTTAAATTATCCACAAATTTTATGGAAAATAGAAGTATGTTATTACACTAAGAAACACTCCTTAATAGTCTACCCATAGTTAATTTGAATACCAATCCTTAACTACCTAAGTACTAAACTGTTATGTTACCTACATGTTATTCGTAATGATATAGAAAAAAATTATAACCTGTTCATGTTATAGAAATCATAGGAAGAATGAATAGAAGATTTAGAACTATATGAAAATCCATGATAAATTAACTCACAGACTCAAGCTCACCATAAAAGTGATAGTCCCATAAATTATAACAACACAATAATACCCATAGAATGACACGAAACTATACCCACACAACTACTAAAATAAACTGTGTTTCCCTAGTAACATTGAGGTCCCCAATACGAGTGATGTTTAGACACTAACATAATTCCATCACCCATGTTTTGAATATCCCATATATTTTATAACAATTACAAATTCATAAAAAATTAAATATTTTTATACCACTTTATATAACACTAACCCAAATCACCTGGTCTGAGATAGAGGGTCACATGACCTCATGAACTCATTTAAACTCGTACGAGTTTTATGACTATAAGAGAGGGACTAAACTATATTTTTTGGAGACTATACCCAAGATATAAAATATCCAACAACCCTAAATACAACAGGATTAGTAACGATATATGTGAGCTAACAAATCCCATATCAATATATAGGAATAAAAAAAGAAATCTATATCGATGCTATAACAAATGAAATTTAATCTAAATAGAATAGGGTCCCCACATGCAGTGAATCAATGTAACAAAAAAATAGTCATGATAGTAAATGATGTCCAAGTCTATCATAAAATCTCCCCATTTTACTCATTACCTCTTACTAAAATACCCAATATAGACCTATTTCGATTTGTTAGATATCTGACTATAAATTGTGTATATGCATCAATATTCATTTTCAGTGTGTGAATATAAAATCCAGCAAGTCCCTACCAATGTTTCCTTATAATGAGTGAAATATTTTTTTATACCATTGTATTAAATTACAATAAATAAAGAAAATGTAATCACACTACCATTTGTGTAATCATGCGCCAATAAATCTTTTATGAACACCCTCCCAACCTACTTCTACAACATGTCAACAGTTGTATAATTTCAATATAATCACCTAATTTCAATGATATAGCACAATTAATCTGATGAAGAAAATATATCATATATTTATATAGATAATTGAGTTAACACAAACATTTCATACATTAATATTATATCTTATTAGATTAATATTCAATACATAACATTATGATCGACACTAAAACCATAAAAGGTTTAGTGTACATAGAGACTAGATACATTAACCACTTATGTAGCTACATTGTTTATCATATCTCGTAAATTTACTATCACTTTTTACCCTTCTTGGCATACCATACTTCAATTATTTCTTCATAAATCGGGGAAAGGAAACATAGAAATAGTGATATTTAATGCTAAATATGGGTAAACATGAGAGATATCAATTGATGATCGTAGAAAAAAATAAGCTAAAAATAAGGTTTTGAGATCAAGATCTAATCATAAAAAATTCATTCCCTATCTATCCTAGATCATAAGAATTAATCTTGTAATTAAACCTTATCATCTCAAAATCCATGAATCATAATAATGATAAATATTCATAAATAAATCATAAATAGCATGTTCAAATCATAATAATAAAAAAGAGGTCATGAAAGTGGAGCGCCATAACAATCATAGGAACCATTTCATATGACTTGTTTAATTACCAATACCATAAAATCATAGTGTATTATGTATCAACATGTGTTTCCCATATCATAACAGATCAAGAATCACCAGTGGTTTCCAATAGTAGATTAAGAACATTAACTCATTTCCAATAATTATGTTATGGGATGTAAGGATTTACCAAATGAATTGTAGGGATTTAACAAACCCAAAAATCCCATAATTAAAATCATATATATATGTTCCATAATATCATGTAGAATAAATAATTTCATCAAATTATAACCTATATAAAGGAAATTGGTTTCATAAATATTTAATCATAGAATAAACCTTGAGAAGTAAATGATTTTTTAAAGATCTTATCATAATAAAAATTAAAAAATCCAAATAAATAATAAGGATGGTATCATTGGATCATGTACCCAATAAATTATAATTAATAGAAAACGATTTTATCATAGATACAAAAATTATTTTAAAGGATCACTAGAACAATTTTTGAGGAAAATACCATTTTCATTTCAAAATCACATATTCAAAATAAAAATATTACTAAAATTTTTGGGAAAAATATATATTTGAAAATAACTTTAATTTTTTTAAAATAACCATTAAATAATTTAGTGTTCATTATGGTGAGAAATTGTTTTCATACAAATTATATTAAAACAATGATTCTGTCATATTTTCGATAAAAAAAATTAAAATGTACCTCATTATGGAAATTTTAAGAAGATTACTAGCAAAAAAATTTATAAAATTTCAAATATGGAAAAAAATAAATTTAAGAAATCATAGGATAATATTTAAAAATTATTGAGAACATTTTAGAGGAAACATGGACATGAAATAAAAATAATCCAATCTAAGAGAAAAGAATGTCAGTTTTTTTTTAAAACTATTTCTAGATAATTTTATGTACAAAAGAGAGGAAAATGGTAATATTAATTAAAAACTACATGAATAAATTGTGGATAATTAAATTAAATGGATTTATTATATCGGTATCATAAAAAAATTACAACATAAGTTCAATCATAAATAATAACTATTAAAATGGGATTAAAAGATTAATTTATTACCTCAGATATTTTGATTCCTTATATGCTTTCAAAACTCTTGTATAATGAATATATATTTATTATAAATTTTTTCTGGTACCTAAAAAAAATATATCACACCACATATTATTTAATAATAACATCTTATCATCTTTTAATTAATAATTGGTTATTAAAATCATTATTTGAGGTAATAACTATGTTTTTTTCACATGCATGTTTCAGTTCAAAAGTCTAGATACTTAACTTTTATTATGGTTTCATTATATAATTAATTTTAATAATGTAATTGTTATCATATTAAATCCATATATAATCTTTTATGACTATTCATATAAATGTTTCTTGAAAAATGAATTACATCACTTCACAGAGACAGTAATCCATACGTACACACGACTGACATTTCTACTTTTCATTGCATGAAAAAAATGATGAACATTAATTCACCTTTATAAAATCATTATTATATCAAAAATAACATACATATATAGTAAATCCAGTATTACAAAATTTAATGTGAATTTGTGATGAAAAAAGAAACACATCACTTCATGATGGTGGCTGTCCACATATATGCACAAGTTTTGATTTATTTTCCCATATGATGAAAATTAGGTGAATAATTTTTATAAAATCATAATAAAAATTTGTTATATTGAAGATAATTATTTCATTTTTTTATAATTGATAACAAATATTAATAATTATTAAAATAAGAAATGAAATTTAAATTACTCGGTTAAGAGTAATACCTCTTTAATGGGAAACTTCATTTGGATTACACTTTATGCCTAAAAAGGATGGTATGTTGGATAGAAAATAAGTTATTCGACTTGTGGAAGGAAAATATAATTATATTTTTGGAGATATTTTTTGAGATATAATGATGAAAAATAATTAATAAGGGAGGAGATTATGTGACCTTATATATGTGAGGGAAAGAAAACACTTGGAATTAATTAAACTATTATATTAATATAAATTATTTTTCCAGAAGAAGTTTCCCAAAATTTATATATTAAGAATTCAGGATGAAGATAATTCCAAATCCTCTAATCCAATAATATTTATTTAAGTTTAACCAACATTTTAACCCTTATCATATAGTTTTAACCCCCTAATAACCTTTTTGACAATTACTGGAATATCAATTTTTTTACTCTTTAAGGGTAAAGGATGTAATCATAAAAGGAAAAGTGACCCATATGTGTCAAAAAATTATAAGTGAAAAAAACACATTAACTATTATTAAGATAATATTTTTATGAATTTTAATACATTTAAGAAAACACTAACATTAAATTCATTTTTAAGACTACTCACATAGTTTCAATTCAAATATAACCTAATTGAAATGGAATTAGAGTAAAAAAATTATTACATCACTATTATGTTATATTTATTTATAAATTTTTTCCAACACAATAATATATCCAATTTTTATTAATTTTAATATTTATAAAATAATTTATTTTATTTTTATATTTCTAGAACAAATCTACATATGTGTTGTGTATGCATTTATGGTAAGTATTACATCACTAATAATTTCATCAAAAAACCATGATAAAAAATTAATTCATATATAAAATAAATATTTATAACTAAATATAACCTCGCATTATACTTATAAAGAATATTAGATATATTAATGTCAAGAGTGTGAAATATTTTATTTATCCTTTTCTTAAAATAATATTAAGGTAATAATCAAAGAAAAATGGAACCAAGTTTCAATATTTTTGAAACTTGGATTATTATGGGTGAAATAAACTCTTTTAACTTGATAAAGAAAAGTGTTATATTAATTTAATAGAATTATCCCCAATGTTTAACCTTGTTTTACTCATTTTAACCTTTCGTAGGTAAATAATATTTACCAAGGTTACAATTCATAATGACAAAAAAGGGGACCCATTTATCCTTATGAAAAAATATTACATATATTATAGTCAAGAGAGTGACATATTATATTTATCATTTTCTTAAAATTATATAATGGCAATAATCAATTGAAAATGGCAGCATGTTTCCATATTTTTGAAACTTGTATTATTATGGGTGAAATAAACTAATTTAATGGGATGAATAAAAGTGTTACATAAACTTAAAGTCTTTATTCCAAATGTTTATCCATGTTTTACTTGTTTTACCCTTACGAAGGTAAAAAATATTTACCAAGGTTACAATTCATAATGAAAAAGGGGACCTATTTTCCAAATTTGATCCTAAGGAATCCAAAACATTAAATATATTTCTACTATTAAATTTCTATATTTGGAATAAATCTATTTTAAATTTACTTTTTAAAACAGAATGTAATAGTTTTCTTGGAAAAATGTGTTTTAATTATAGATCTAAATTTATTCGTATCTCATGCATAGAAGAAAAAATAGACGAATGTTAAGATATTTTATTAAATAAATGATATATAATTTTTTTTATTTTATTCACCAATATTGATTAATTTAATTTATTAATATAAAAATACAGTGCATGCATATAAATATTTTTTTAGAAAATCATTTCTTTATCATTTAAATGACTTTATTTTAAATTCTATCCAATTGATAACTAATGAATTTTTTATACATGTTTAAACCATAAATTTTTTATAATTTAGTTATTCGTATCCATACCCATCTATTTATTGTATAACTAATAATAATATTTCAATGTTATATCATAGTTTGTTTACACTTGGAATTGTGTGTATAGAAAGCTATCAAAGAAAATGAATTTCTTTATTTGGATCTATAATATAAAATCTCAGGGTGTTCTACCGCCATTATAAGAATTCCACCTATATATTTCATTAATATGATACAATGTATTGATAATAATAATACCTCATCACATCCTTAGGTTCCCACATATCTTCATTTATCATGTGGTTTCACCAAAAAAATTCTATGTGAGTTGTTTTATTTCATAGAATTTTCTATCTATGATTCTGAATCTCCATTGATTATTCCTCATAAGAGATAAATTTATTCAAAAATATGACATTTGAGTTTATTATATATGAATAATCAGGTTTTTAATTCATCAAGTGTGATACATGGAACACAGTGTGAACTTAAGAGAGATTTAGTTGAAGTGTCATGTGATAGGATACCATTTAGATACAATAAAAAAATGGCTTGATATATCGAGGAATCAAAATTTCCTTATTTATAAATCTAAAAATATTATTCCAATGATATATTTATAGGAATGTATTTTTACAAACATCAAACTTCATTTCACATCAATGATTATCTGAATTTGTTTTAAACTCTTAGCTACACTTATGTGTTTTTTTATGGATCTAACATTCCTTTCCATTTCATTAGCTTGATCAGGTCCTAATATGTATTTTTCTTCAAATTCATCATATTATGTAGTAGTTCATATATTCCTACCATAGAGGTATTCATAAGGATCCAATTTAATTCTCGATTGAATGCTACTATTGTATGAAAATTCTATAGAAGGGTGGTGTTGATCCAAACGACCTTTGAAATATGTAGAGAAAGCTTTGAATAAGTCTTATAAAGTTTGAATTTTACTATTAGATCCAATATCTATTAAAGGATAAAATGAAGTGATAAATATAAAATCTATGTCTATATCTTATTGAATAATTCTCTAGAACATTGAGGTAAACCATGGATCCTAATCAGATATAATTTAGAGTGGTGCTCCATGAAATCTTATAACTACCTTAAGGTATATCCTAGAAATTGCATCAGGAGATAAATATTATTTTATAGAAACGAATTTTCAGGACCTAGTAACGTGATCTACAAAAACCCAAATATCATTGTTTTCATTATATGTTTTGGGGACTCTAATTATGAAATCCATGGTAATGTTTTCCCATTTTCAATCAGGTATGAGTAAAGGTTTTAAAAACCCCTTTGCCATATTTTTATTAGCAGTAACTTGATAACATATCATAAAACAAGATATATAATCTACAATATCTTTTTAATGTTTTTCCATTAGAAATTTTATATCAAATATAAATACATATTCAGCTTCAAGGATTAATATATAATAATAAAACATGAAATTCATCCAATAGTTAATTATTCAAATATGGTACTAGTGGAACACATACTCAGTTCCTGAACCTTATTATTCGATCACATTCATGGATGAACTTAGGAACACTACTCAATTAATTATAGAGTTTTAAATTCTTCTAATACACCACTTAAATCTCCACAAGGATGTATGGTGGAACATTAATCTGGGAAAAATAGCATTTGTCCTCTTTAGTCAAGATTTCAAATTCCATCTTCTACAATTCCTAGAATTGGATATCATTCAATCCCATCATGTAAAAACTTTCATGGTTATTCTGACTCATATAATTAACCACCTTATTCACCTTCTAGTGTAGTAATGTATTGATCAGTCATAATATTTATTTAATTCCAACCATCTTTTTTGGAACATACACAACCCCTTCTTCGTGAGTATATAATTCAAGACTTTATAATCTATATATATGTTAAACATTTCAATATAAGGATAATTATTTCATATGATTAATGAAAAACTTACCACTTCTAGCTCCCAATCATAAGCTAGGTAAATTTTCTACTTTATTTTCAATTAATGTGATGTATAATATATCACCATGTCATTATGAAAAAGAACACATCTCATTCCCTTCTCTGATACATCACTAAAGATCACCAAAACTTCACCACTACAAGTTAGTGTGAGCATAGGTGAGATAAAAAATCTTACCTTTAACACCTTGGTTTTTGTTCACATTCATCTATCTACAAGAAGATAACCCCCTTCTATGTCAACATTCAGATTGGATTAGATATTAAAGATGAATTTATCACAAAATGTTGGTAGAATCCAGCTAACCTATGAAAAATAAAAACTTTTTTTACCATGGTTATACTATGAAATTTCATAATAACATCCATCATTTTAATATCCACCTATATTCCATCACATCAGATTATATGATCTAATAATGAAACTTTTTGAATCCAAAATTCAAACTTGTTAATGTTTTTATACAACTTCTCATTCCTTACAGTTTCAGTAAAATTGTAAAATGTAATTAACAATATTATTTATATTTTAATATATAGTAATATCATTTATAAATACAACCACAAACTAATAAATATAATCTATAAATACTATATTTATTAAATCCATGAAGATAATTTGGGAGTTAGTAAGTCCAAATAGAATAACTATAAATTCATAAAGCCCATACATCATACAGAAGTATATCTTGGGTATATCAACCTTATTAACCCCAAATTGATGATAAAAGGAATTAATTTAAACCTTTTAAAATTATTTATGTTCTTGAAATTGATTAAAAACTCATTTATATATGGTAGAGTATAGTTTTAATTGATAGTGATCTTGTTAAGTTCTTGATCAGCAATGCAAAGACATATTGACACATTGTTTTTCATAAAACAATAATATGTACACCCCATGGTGACTCACTAGAGAATAATAAAACATTATATATCTTCTATTTATGTTTACTATTTATTTTTAAATAATCAATTGGGGACATTCTATAAAGATTATTTGAAATATTTCTATTACAAGGTAGGGTTTTATTGAAAACTCAACTTCACAATTCGAACGAATGCTAGGAAACTCTTCAATAAATACACAAACCAACACTCATACAATAAGAATATACTAAATGTTGAGTTTCTCCAAAACCATATGATATAAATACCCTTGTGGATAATAATTATTACCCACGAGATAGAATTAATCTCCATTGGATATTTGTATTCATGTACACACCAATAAATGATCATAGGTTCATTTGGAATATGAATTGTGACTTCCCTTGGAAATTGATATTGTAACTATATAAAGTAATGTAATCAGTTCATATAATGATATATAATTCAATAAAATAGAGAAAATAAAATTTTCATGAATCAAATTCCCATAAACATTAATCGAATAGGAACTATAAACAAGATATGTGACCATCATACCCTTAGGATTTTTCACCACAAAATCAATATATAATCATTGAGGTGGTTATTACATGCCCAGAGAAAATTATTTAGATATAAAAGAGAGAGAGAGATCAAAAATTAAGCAAGACATTATTTATTCTAGAGTGAATGAAAAGTGTATCTTTCACCATGTCATTATTGTAACTCACTTAAATAGTCATGATCATAATGGATTTCCAATTTTTATTTTGTATTAAGAGGTTATTGAAATAGATCCTCATAATTATCATTCATATCCATTCACTAGTTTGTGTAATTACTATACTCCTTACATTTGACCCATTTGAGTGTGGGTGTTGCATTAGTTAACAACTTCCTTTCCTCCAGTGTATGAACTAGAATGTTTATCATATCTTTATATTTGTAGTTGTTAGGACTAGACCTCCCACATTATAAGCACCTTCTAGTTACACTAAATAAATTCCATTTATATTTATTCTCGCATTTCTAGAAAGTATATGAATAAAATTTATTTTCCCCATGTGATTTATTCAAGTTTTCATGATACACAATCTTACTTTTTAAGTCAACGCCATAGGAATGATGGGAATCTCAAATTTCCATTTCAACATTTCGAGCACATCGAATGATTTATTCATAGATACTAAAGTTTCTTATACCTAACATATTTCGAAATCTTGGTCTTAAAACAAAAAAGGATCAATCAATTTTTTTTCTAGGAAGTAGAAGAGTACCTTGAAAGTCTTATAAATTTTAGATCATACATACTAATAGATTCATCATCCCTATTATTAGGATTAATAAATTCCTTCAACATTTTTGTAAATAGAATACTAGGGAGGTACTTAATAAAAAATATACTCTTAAACTAATATCATTCCACGTATTCAATTTCGTCCTCCATCCTCATATTCATAATAATATTCCACTATTTATCTCCTTCACCTACCATGTGATAAATTACAAAGAAATCTTTTTCATGTTATGAAAACCAAAGAGCAAAAACTATTTTCTCAATGGTTCCAATTAATCACTTTTCCACCAATAGATCAGGATACCCACTAAAATAAGGTGGATGTTGACTTATAAGAGACATAATAATACCTCATTCTCTAATTTTATCTTTTTGAAGATCTGTATGATTCATGCCCTACGAAAGTTATGCATGGACAGAAACATGATTTTGAATTAAACATCTCATAGAATTTGGTTACTCAGATGGAAAATCATGGCATTGTACATCACATTTGTTGTTAGTGCATTGTATTATTTTTCCAACCATAGACTAAAACGTATATGAAATGTGTAAGTACCAATATTCAATAATCAGAGTGAGTTATCACATAATCATGAAATATCATTCATAGGATATCAAAATCATGACACTTTATTTTCAATCTGTTGAATATTAGTATTAATATAGGTAATACATGGTCATTTGATATTCAAATACTTAATAATGGTTAATAAAGAAAATTTTAATTAATCCAAGAATATCCCAAGAGAATGTTTAGCCAACTTTGTAGTCTTAGGCCCACTCATCATGCACTTTTAATGGTTGAGTTAATACTCAATCCACTCCAATTATAATTAATAACCATTGGTGTATCTATTTCAAAATAGAATCCACATTCTAGTATCTATAAATGGATATATTGTATGATAAAAATGATCCAATATCATCATTTCTGAAACATTAATATGTTATCCTATATTTTGACTTATCCCGGTGGTTTTGACCAAAGGTACCTAATCTTAATCTCTAAAAATTAACTAACCCGACTCTGAAACCAATTAAGGTGGCCAGTGAATTTCATTCATAAATATTACATATTTTGATATGAGTATTAAATTAAAATGACAACATTAAATTACCTAATACCATAAAAGGATTAGTTTACCTGGATACTATATACATAAAGCACTTTCTTAAGTACATTGTTAATATTTTCATAAAAATTTTTCTCACTTTGTACCCTTCTTGACATGCTTCACTTAAAACCATTGGAATCATCAAGTGTTTTAAAATAAAAATTATTTGTTAAAAATATCAAAATATTAGAAATAGTAATTAAATAAAATTTGAATAATTATCAATTAAGAAAGTAAATATATGAAACATTTATAGTTTTCATTCATATGATATAATATGTTTTCTTGGAAAAATTTTATTTTCATGAAATAATTTTGATATTTAAATTAATATTTAAAACTATTATTTTTTAAAATATAATATTTTACTGTAAAAATATTTATTTTATTATTGTTGTCAAAAATATATATGTTTTGATTTATCTATCTTTTTAAAACTGAAACGTTTTTTCATTAATCATTGATTCATAACATAAAATTTGATAAAGAATATTTTAATTGTATTATTGAATCATGATATTATATATTATCTTAATAAATCAATTAATTATATTTTAACAATTAAAAAAATAAATAATTTATAATTATAGATAATTAAATTATTTAATTATGAAATAAATCATTTCAATTTTTTATCTATTTTGAATTTATAATATTTTATTTATTATGAGTATCGTTAATTTGTATATGTGTGTGTGTGTGTGTGAAATTATGAATTAAAGGTATTATATTATAAAATGATAAATATAAAATAAATATTTTTCAATTAAAATATATGATATTTGAAAATAAAAAATATGAATAAGATGAAATGAAATAAGGTAAAAATGATAAAAATGATAAAATATAATAATTGAATGAAAAAGGTAACAAGGATAATATTAAAATGATAGAGCTATGAATCAAAAAAAATATAATGATAAATGATGATAGTAAGGTGAAATGATGATAATAGAATAATATATAAATAAAAAAGAAAAAATTTAATTAACGATAACATAGTAGCATTTGATAATACTAAGGAAAATGGGATTGAGAAAAATTGACTCATGTTATTGTCTTTATTTGAAACCAACACCCCAACTCATCCATTGCGAGGAAAGTTGATGGATGATTCATGCAACACCCCAAAAAATACTACTTCACTTAGTTTGGATTCCATGAATATAAAACAAGAAACAAGACCATTTTTCCTCTTGTTATGATATTGTGGTTTCCAACCTGGCTAGTAGATAAATTGGATTTATTAATCCTAGGTTTTTACATTGAGAGAAATCATGGTTTTTGTGTCAGGTTGGAGATTTTTTTAGTTCACGCTGTATTTTTGTGATATTTAGGACTAAAGGTATATATATATAACCCAGTGGTGTTGAAACATGGCTTAATGTGTGTGGATTACCTCAGAATCCCATCACTTTAGGTGGGTTTAGTTTTCCTAACATTGAAGATCTCTTATTGTGTAGTTTTTTTCACCTTTTCAAGGGATTTATCTTATGAACCATCATATTAGGATCAGTCTATAATAGATATTTTAAGGTAATAGATGTTTTTTAACAATTTAAATATATATATTTATATATCTATATTTATATATTAATGTTTTATCATACAAAGAAGTCAACATTTTTTTGAAGTTCTGTTTTTGTAAAACAATGTCTCTATCTTTCTTTCAAACATTAATTTGAGTTATAAACATTCAAAGAAATTCAGACATCATTTTATTTATTTTTCAAAGAACTCTATATATATTTATATATTTTTTATGGTGATAATTAATGTTACAAATAATTATTCCATTATTTTAAATAATATATTTTAAAACAATAACAAAACATTTTTTTGACGTTCATAATTTCTATGAGAATAAGTTATTATTTTATGTATTCTATATAATGTATCATTTTATGTGCATAATTCATTTTTTACAAGTTATAAATTACCAATGTTATCATTTTATGTGTGAATTACTTTTATATGATCATGAATTTAGGTTAAAGAATTAGATATGGCCATCATCTAAGATATTTTTGGCATTCTAGGAAATTTAATTTAAAAAATAATTTAGGTAAGAAGATATATTTATGTCTCTAAGTAGGAGAAATTATTTATAAATATGGATTTCTTTTAGTTATTTTAGAAATTATTAAAAATAATATTATGTTATATAGATATATTGTTAGATTATCTTCTTCTAATAAAATAATATATGTATGGTTTTTAATTGTTTTTGGGTTATGAGTGATAAAGGTAGGATCATAAATTTCTTTTCTTGAATTATGGTATTAGTGTATCAAATGATATGATGCGGTATGGGGAGTAAAATTATGAACTTAAGGGGACTTTTTCCTACATTATATATTATTAAGTTGCCTCATTAATTTCCCATGGATTTCCTAGTTTCATAAATAATTGATAAAATTTTATTATATTAAATTTGGGGAATAAAAATATTTACTTCAAAATATTATTGTTTTGGTAAATAAATGGTTATAAAAATAAAATCACCTTATTATATTTCAATGCATAAAATATTTTTTATAAATATTAATTTATAAATATATTTATTTTTAAATTAATTATTGACGATTTTCAAACTCATTTCTGTTAAAATTAACAAACATACTATATTTTATATTAATTTTTCATAGGTTATGTAGAATATAGATAGATGTTTGTAACATATAAATAGGGAGTGAAGGTGAATATAATTGTTCACATTTTTTGTATAAATATGATTTTTTTGTAATGTATTTTTATAATTATCTGAAACCTAGTCTGAAAAAGGCCCTCATATGTTAAATGCTCTCTTTATTTTTCTATTTTATTTTAAAAAAATACCAAAAAATATTTACTGAATCCAAATGAATGATTTTGGGGCTTCACGCCTTTCTTTAAAACATGGGGAAAGTAAAAATAAGAAAGGGTTATCTCATATTCATAGTCAGCCTAAACATTTTTTATATCAATAAATGATCATATGCAAGCGTGAGATAAAAATAAGGGTTTGAGATCATGATAAAAAAGTAAAAATCACTTACCAAATCTTTCATATATCATAAAAATTATTCATGGCATAAAACTTTAGAATGTCAAAATACTTTAATCATAATATTGAGAAACATTAACAAATTAATCAAGGACAAGAAGTTAAAATTATAATCATAAAATCATGTCATAAAAGTGTGGCACCATCGAAGTTATAGAAATCATTTCATATATCAAGGATAACGACTTAAACCATCAAATCATTGTGGATCAGGAAACAAAACTAATTTTCTTTATCATAACATGTTAGGAATCACCACATATTTCCCATAGTGGATCAAGCATACCATCTTTTTTCCCATAGTGGACTGAGAATATCAACTCATTCCCCATAATTATCTCATGAGATATAAGGACTTAACTAATGAGTTAAAGGGGTTTTATGGACCCACCCATCATACAATTAAAACTATAATATGTTTTCCATAATATTATAAAACATTCATTATATCATTAATGAATATTTCATCGAAAATAAATTGGTTTCATAAAAATTTTATCATTTCACCATAGAATAACCCATGAGAAACAAAGGAGTTTCATAAAAATCTTCAAAATTACTCTATTTTTCCATGAAACAATTCGAAATATGTTTAGGAATATTTCTTCATCTATTTAGTAATCTATTTTTAGATTTTGGAGCATGGAGAGCATTGATATTGATATATTAAAAATATTAATTCTATTATCTCTTGTAAAATATTTTTTTTAAAAAATAGAATAAACCCCAAATAGAGCCTCATATGATATATCTGATACCACAACTAGTTTTATAATGTATGGATTCAATATGTGTGATATAAAACTATTTAGCATCAATTTTTTGGTCAAATGAGACCATTGGAAGAGAATCAATTAATTAACTAATTCATTTATTTACATATTTTAATTAATGAAAATACACCGACCTTCATCTATAAATATTTTTTATGTAATATCTTAAATGTTAGATGGATAACTGTAGAATATTAAATAAGTGCAGGAGATAAGAGTTCTATTAGAAGAAAAAAAATTTAGAATGAGAATTGGACAAGGATATTATGGAAAATAAAAAGGTAAATTAAAAACATAGTTTCATCCTCGTTGATATCTTCAGTGAGTGTGTTCTTCACCAATGATAAGTAAAATATCTTTGTAAGACGTGTCTCTGTAAATTTTATTCCTCTTTTTTTTCATGTTAAATTCTCTGATTGACTTTATGATTTGAATATTATCTCTCACTATTTGATCTTGATTCATAATGTTTTATATTCTCTCACTTGATTTCCATCGAGAATAATCTAATTTTTTAATCATAATTTTTTTCTGTGATGATTTATCATCATATTGACCCCCAATATTTTTTATTCTCACTTTTCCTTCTGCACTCTCATATATAAGTGTGTGTTTATGTGTGTGTATGTTTGTATAAATATATGTTTGTATATGTATATGTATATAAATGCATATATATATATCTGTGTGTGTGTGTGTGTGTGTTTATTGTAGTACTATGAAGTATTTTCAGCCAAGCTATGGTTGGTGATGGATTTGAGGGGAAGCATATCATGGGGAGAAGTTGGATGACATGGGTGGGAAAACATAATGTGATGGTGTGCAATGGTATAATGAGTTTAGGTTTTTGGTCGATAAAGTATAGGGAAGTGGTTGTATGGGTATAGTGTCTAGTTGGGAATAGTGGATGCGGTAGTCCTTAGGTCATTTTGATGTGTGGTGACATGAGGCTATGTGATTTCGAGATGCCATGTAGGAGGAGTGTCGTGTGATTATTTTCCTACTTATGTGTAAATAAGGTCTTGGTTATAGTTACCATTGTGACATTGGGGAAGAATATGATGGAAAGAATAATTAATTAAATGAATAAAGTAAAATAATTTATAATTAGAGATATGTAGTGGTGTCAACATGTAATAAGGGAGGTGGAGGAACTCTAATACACACCTCATATCGTGAGAGTGTGGGAGTTCTATTATTTATTATAATTTTTGTTAAATAGTAATGATTTAATATGAATTTAATAAAGAGAATCTAGGGGTTCACATTTTACATGGTTTTGAGGGGGGGAATATCCCTATGTGGAACCCATATTTAAAAAATATATATATGTTTTATAATATTAATAATAATAATTTTATTTTTTTAATACCTCAATTTAATTTTAATTTCTTCATAAGATGATGGATTGATGATCCGTCTATGGGATCATAACTCTGGTTTTAAGATGGTGGATTCAAGACCAATGTTGCATATTTTATTCTAACTTGTGGCCTAAGAACACAAACCAACATACGCACATGTTACGATGAATTTCATTTTTTTCACTAGGTGTCATTTTCGGCCAAATAAATAGTTAATATTGAGTGTTTTAATAGTTGGTATCTCAATGGGGTGATTCATTTTTCTGTTCATGCCCGTTTGTGTTGATAGATTGGTGTATTTATATTTGAGCCAAATGGACTGATGACAAGAATCCTGCATTCCTTATGCTTCTTTTATATAGGGATTTTGGAAAATAATAAGACTATCCTAGTTAGTTTTATTCATAGAACGAGATGGTGGCCTTCCATTCAATGATTATTTAATGATGGCACAAATTGGATGTGGTCAAAGAGATTCTAAAGTCAATACTCACCTACCACACTAGGGCATGGGTCCCTATAATTTTTAATTAGGTATATTTCATACACCCCCATAATACATTGTGAATGAGTACCCTATATATCGAGCTATACTCCACCATCTTCGAGCTCTGAGGGGGAGGGTCCGCTTTAGGAGTTGACGATCTCTTGGCTATAGAGCACAACGACATGGTGTGGGCCCCTACACACATATTATAGAGAGGTTTAATGGTTAGTGTGGTTACAAGAGAGATCTCCCTTGGTTGTTGATTGTAGTATTGAGGTGTGGGTCCATCCACACAAACTATTGTATGATTGGGAATGATTATGAAAATCCGATACGGACCTTTTATAGATGAATGATTACTCATTGTTCTTAGCTAATCTATGGTGTTAAAGTTCCTCATTCACTCTTCATTTGGGATTTTGGTTGAGAATAGCTGGGTTATGTATTTTTTGGTTATTATAGTTATTTTTTTATATTTGTATTGATGTTCCCTCATGGTAATGAGATAAATACGCCCTCTTTATTCTTTGTGTTTGGTGATTCTGGGGTGTTTCATTGGGAATGTATATACTCACCCCTACATGGGATTTCTTGTTTACATTGTATCTTATATAAAATACATATAGATTAAAAGTGACTATGGTGGACTTCTTATTAGTGGATATTCTCATTACAAAGTGACAATGACCATGTTTGGTGGTAGGCTTAGGAATCTGGTAAAGGTTCTAGGCACCTCGAAAGTGTGGTTGGGACGACACCCAACATTGATTTTTACCATGATCAATGATTATTACGAGACCAATATGATGATGAACGCCAATCTCCACGAAATATAATCGAAGATTTAGATAAAGAAACAAGTGGTCAGAAACCATATAGAGGATCTTACACATCATGTTTATAATTAATTTAATTAATTTTATAAAGAAAATAATACATGGAACTTTGGTATTTTCAAAGTTGATGATGTTGATCATCTAGAATGACCCTTCTGGATTATATCATTTCACTTGTAAGGATCCAAACTAGAATCCCTATTGTGGTGATCCATAAATGCTATGATGTCCTACGATCAACACCTCTAGTTCTCTGGTTGCTACTACGGAAAAGTGAGTGCCTTCTATAAGTCGTTCTTGATCGCTTGTTCTTCAGTTTTGAAGAATATATCTCATTCTTGAGTGGGGAGAGAAAGGGAATCGAGAGAGAAATTTTTTGGCTCAACAATTCTAAATTCACCAAGAATTTGGTGTGGTGTATGGAATAATACGTGTACTTGTCTATTTATATGTATGAAATCTTAATACAATATTTAATTGCATGGAAATAATTAAATACATTCATGAACTTAGATGAAACCCATGAGTTTAACAATAATACCGCATCATTATTTATAGTGAGCCAACTTGTGAAAAATGTAATTGTAAATAAAATTCGAAATCACTAAATAATATAAGAGTTGTTTTAATTTATTCCAACTAGTTAAATAATTATTTAACATCTTGAAAATAATTATTTTACTACCAGACACACCATTTTCTGCTCGAACTCCACTTCCATATATTGAACACCCGAATAAATTAATAAATAATTTAATCTCTTAAATAAACACTTTATTTTCAAACTAATAAATAAGTATTTATTAAATGTTCAATAAAATTAATAAATATATTTTATTTAATTTATGATATCATTTTAACTTGAATAAAATTATTCCATGGTCTTTAGAATAATATTTATTTCATTAATTAAATTCAAATAGAATTTAACTGAGACCACGAAAAACAATTACTCTGTGAACCTCTAGGATTTTTTCTCATTGGAATTAGGTGGGCTTGCCTAAAGTCCAAGAGTACTATCTTGGAATGGTTCAAGGCACCCAAGAGAAAGAACATAATGTCTCAACAACAACATCCACATAAGAATGCTCACTGTGTAATATAATCCCTTTATCGTAATATATCATCAAGATGTTTTCATGATTGTGTCATCAAATTTTATGCTTGATATGTTGTTTTTTGACTACCTAAAATAAACTCATCGTTTCATCATGGCCATGGAATTTTGCATGATGGTTCTATTTTAATCAATGGGATAAGATATCAACTTCCATTAATGGAAGTGACAAATCCTTCCTCAATTTATCCATTAATTACATGACACTTGTGACGCACCCAACGTACCCAGCTTCCCTCTAACTGCTTGTGTGATGGTTTTTATTAGTAAATCAAAGTGCATGAGTCATGACACGTATTAATGATAATCTTAAATTCTAAGGATCATTACACAATCTTGAAGATAGAAATATTTGATGAAATGAAAACATGCATAATTCCTACCAGCGGGTCAGTTCTCATAATCTCTTATCTTGAATATTACAAACTGAGAACATCATGAGAGGAAGTCTCATATGCTTACAAATAATCACAGCTGTTGGTCTGTATGTTATGTGTCCCATCTTTGTATTCCATCCAACCTCAAAACTATATTTAAGAATATTTTTATAGCATTTTATATTTCTCATCATAGTGGGGAACTGCCATGACCTTATCAATGTAATAAATCTCCTAGGAAATTATTACATCATAGTAATACAGAATAATGAACAATATGTAATAATACATTAAATATCCATGTAATCAAAGTAAAACTAGTTGGTTCCAGGACACCCACTCTTTCAAACTCCCACTTGGACTAGAGCCAACATTCTATGAATTTTACTCCGCTAGACCTCATATGATGATTATGTTTCATCTAAGTCAAGGATTTAGTCAATGGGTCCTCCGCGTTGTCTTTCCTGGAAATAATTCTCACTGCAACTTTACCTCTCTGAGAAAAATCCCTCAAGAGATGATACTTCTGAAGAATTTTCTTCATCCACTAAAGTGACCTTGGATCTTTTTCAAGATCCAACTCTGTAGTATTATCACAGAATAGTGTGATGGGATCTTTACATCTGGTTATCACATCTAGATCATGGATGAAGTTTTTCATCCAAACTACTTCTTTAGTTGCCTCAAAAGTTGTGATATACTCAGATTCTACTGTAGAATCTGTGACCACACTCTACTTGGATCTCTTCCAGCTCACTTTTCCTCCATTCAAAGTAAAGATATATCCCGTTTGTGACATCATGTCATCTTGATCAGTCTTCAAAGTAGAATATTCATATCCTATGATGACTATTTCCTCATATCCTCTATAAACCAAGAAAATTTCCATATTATTCCTCAGATACTTTAGGAAAGTCTTGACTTCCATCCAATAGAGGTCACTTGGGTCAGCTTGATTTCTTCCTACGACACTCAATGTATAGGCGACATCCTGCCTAGTACAGAACATGGCATACGTGATTGATTCAATCATTGATGCATAAGGAGTCCTTACCATTATCATTCTTTCCTCATGTGCATGAGGACACATTTTCTTGGAAAGATGAATTCCTTGTCACGCTGGTTAAAATACCCCTTGGATTATTCCATACTGAATCTCTTAGGTATCTTATCAATATATGTACTTTGACATAGGCCCAGAAATATCTTGGATCTATCATGATGGATCTTAATCCAAAAAATATATGCTCCTTCACTCAAGTCTTTCCTGGTGAAGCATTGATTTAACCATTCCTTAATAGACTGTAAGACGGGTATCTCATTTTCTATAAGTAATATGTCATCAACATATACAATTGGGAAAATTACTGCACTCCCAGTAATCCATTTGTAGACACAAGGCTTAAATTAATTCTTGATAAAACCAAAAATCTTTTATGGCTTCATCAAAATAAATGTTCCATGACCTAGATGCTTTATTTAATCAATAAGTGGATTTCTGCAACTTGCATACATTATTGGTACCCTTTGGAGTCACAAACCCTTCAGGTTGTCTTTTCTGGACATCTCTGTAAAGGTTCACATTAAGGAATTATTTTTTTAAATCCATTTTAAAAATCTCATAGTATTGGTAAGCCGTAATGTCATGTAAAATTATGATGGATTTTAGCATTGCAACTAGTGATAAGGTTTCATCGTAGTCAATTCCTTGATGCTATTTAAAGCCTTTTGCAACCATTCGTTCCTTACAAGTACAGACTTGACCTTCCATGTCCATTTTCATCTTGAATACTCATTTGAAGCCATCAATATTTTCCTCAACTAGAGGATCTACCAAAATCAAGACTTGGTTTTGGTACATGGATTCAATTTCAGAATTCATGGACTATTGCCACTTGGCAATGTCTGTGCCACTTACTTCTTCTTTGAATGTTATAGGATCATTATTATCAACGAATAATGAGTCTCAAACCTTGGTAACTAGAAAACCATACCATTTTGGTTATCTAACCTCTCTTGTACTCCAACACAATACTTGTGTCTCTGGAAGATATTTTCTTCCATAGGGATTTGTGGAATCTATTCATGTACCAACTCTTGTGTACCTTGGGCCTTGGGTTCATTGAAGTCCATCTTGCTCCCATTATCTCTTTTGAAGATGTTCTCCCTCTCAAGGAATGCATCTTGTCTTTCCACTATAATATCTTTGTCTGAGGGTTTGTATAGGTAATATTTCCTTGTTTCTATGGGGTATCCTATAAAAGAACACTTTTTTCCTTGGGTTGCATGTTTGTTACATGATGAGGCCTTAAAAATTACTTCGCTACCCCACACATGTAAATTCGATAACAAGTATTTTCTTCCACTCAGGAAATAAAATGGAATAAAATTTTTCAATTTAGTTGGTACTTGTTTTAGTATGTGTGCCACTGTTTGTAAAGCATACCCCTTAAAGGATAATTGAATACTTTCATGGCACATCATTGATCTCACCATGTCCAACTAGGTGTAGTTACTCCTTTCACTTACACCATTAGATTGAGGTGTGTAAGGAGGAGTGAGTTGGGATAGGATCACAAACTCTTGTAATTAATCAATGAATTCCTAACTCAGATATTCCCCACCTCGGTCTGAGTGATGTTTCTTAATCTTCATAACAATCAGGTTCTCAACTTCATTATTGTATTCCTTTAACTTATCAAAATAATCTAATTTATTCCACATTAGTTATATATATCCATATCTACTAAAATCATCACTAAAAATTTTGAATTATAATTTACCACCCCTTTCTTCAATTGGAAATGGTCTAGATACATTGGTATGAACCAATTGAAGAAGCTATTTAGCCCTTTCACCTTTCCCCCCAAATGGGCCTTTGGTCATTATGCCTTCTAAAAATGCATGACATATGCCATGTGGTTTTAGTTCAAAGGAGTCTAAATATCTATCTTGATGTAATTTTTTCAATCATTTCTCATTTACATGACCTTTCCAGTGATGCCAAAGTTGGGTGTGGTATAAGTCCTATGAAGTATCTTTGTCATCGATTTTCATTACTTGGTTTGTGTAATCCAACACATAAAGACTGTTTCATAAATGTTCCCTACTAAAACAAATGCTATCCTTATAAAAGAAGTAAAATTCATTTCCAAACTTTAAAACAAATCCATATATATATAGTATGGATACATAAATTATGTTTTTGGTTATAGAAGGAACATTAAAACAAAACTTTAAGACCAAGATCATCCTTTTTGGCAACATGAGGTTCTAGTCCACGACAGCTACAACAACAATTCAAGCTTCATTGTCTACTAATAGATCTACCTCCCCTCGATAAATCTTCCTGAATCTACTTGGTTACAATATTTGGATACATATGTGTTAACCACAAGTTGTATATAATACCCAATTTGTAGAAATATATAGATTTCATTTGATAACAAATGCACCTGAAGCTTCCCCTTGCTTCTTACGCTGGGTGTAGTTCTTCTTCTAGTGGCCCTTCTTGCCACATTCGAAACAAACTGCATCATGTTCCCTTTCCTCCCCTTTGATCTTATTTTTCATGGAATTCTGTGAAGAAGCTTTGGTATTAAAGCTCTTCCCCTTCCCATTCCTCTTATTCACTATAAGGACAGAAGTCTTTTAATGCGTCATATCTTTGTCCACTTGGATAATAAGGATAAGAAGATCAGATAGAGGCTTCTCAATATTTTTCATATTGAAATGGATAACAAAGTTAGAGAAGCTTTGATGGAGTTATGCGAGAATGATATCAGCGCCCAGTTCTTCAGGGAGTTTAAATCCTAGAAACTTCTGGTGATCAATGTAGCCAATGAGATTGAACACATGAGGCCCAGCTGGGGAACCTTTTCCAAGATTACTCTAAAATATTGCCTTAGAGATCTCAAACATTTCTTGTCTTTCTCTCTCCTGATAAATACCACGGTGGTTCTCAAGCATGTTATAATCATCCATATTTTCTTGAGACTTCATGATATCACTAGACATTGATGATAACATCAAGCATTGAACGTCAAACTCATCATTCATATGTTTCTCATAGACCAAGAATTCCTCATCACTCACCTCCTTGGAAGGTGGATCAGGTAATGTTCACTCCAACATGTAAGACTTTTTTTCATGGTGTAGGATAACCCGAAGGCGTCTAAACCATTCCTGGAAGTTACTATCACTGAGGATGTTGTCTTTATCCAGAATTTATTATAGGGATATTGTGGATGACAAGCTTGTCATTTTTATTATACAATTAGAAAACAAGATCATTAATACTTTCTTGATTACATTTTATAAGAAATAATAAATTTTATTAAGTCTCCCACTATTTTATCAAGTACAAATGTCCCTCACCATTGAACTCAGAATGTCAAGTTTCCATGACATTATAGTGGAAAGGATCCATATTCCCCTTTGAATAACCCCAACAAGGGTTGGTCAAGCTATTAGAAGGTATTTAGGTAGGAACGTCTTTCCCAACTATGGTCTTGTAGCTCCTTGATCTGTTGAGTGGACTCCTTAATCCTGAAATCATGACATTGGATTTCTTCAACCCTAGCCTACAATATTACACCATGTCTAGAAATTGCTACTCATCTTAATGTAATATGGTTTAGTCAACCCAAAACCTTTCATAAGGACATCCTGTATAAAAGTAAGTGTCCCAACACGGGTTGGTCAAACACATAGTTTTATTGAGTTTTTCCAATAATCAAGTAATGTAAGGCTTGGCCTGACTTAATATTTTATTTAAGGGATTTTTATATCTTATGTGTGAATTGATTATTATAAAATGCTTTTTAATATTAATTGGAACATACTTAAGTGATTAACCATGTCTTGATAATATTTATGCATAAGACTGGTTTATTTTAGCTCCAACTTGAATTCTTGTTTATCATTAATTATGTAATCATAACAACACATACATAATGATAAACAATAAAATTGATAGAAATAAAATAAAGTAAATGGAATGATCATGAGCTTTTCTAAAGGATATTTTATCTAGAGGTTGATAATCTAACCCTGGCCTAGTAGAGAAACACCATGAATCTTTTAGGTTCATGTTTACAGCTTCCACCTGTCCGCCTCTATTTCTCCTGGGATTGGTTTCCTCTCAGCTCCAACATGAACCACCTCCACTATCTTGGGAGTTCCATCCATTAAATATGCCCTATTTTTAACTCACATGTAGGTGAGGGATAAAATGGGGTTTTACATAAAAGAAACATTGGGCATGTTGTCCCTACATATTATTGAGGAGAAGGGTCACAAGCCAAAAATATTATTCAAATAAATAAATTACAAGAAACCATAAACATACTGAGGTATTGTTCTATCTCATGATCATCCATAAATGCAACGAATTTTATACATAAATAAAATTATCATTCAATTCTTCAAGAATTCTTGGTTAAGATAAATCACACTCGAATCAAGAAATTATCATCTTTAATAAATCAATCCTTTTATCTTAAATCCTTTTTTGAATTTCATTAATATTATCATCCATAAAAATTTTAAACAAATAAATTCAATTAAAATTATCTTTATACATAACCTGTAACGTTGAGGCAACCCGGTGAAATCCTATTCATAACTACCCAATGAGTAGAAATGAATATTACAGAGATGTTAAATTAAACACACACATATATATATAACACCTATCACGTGTTGTGCCTCATCTTTATTCCCACCTGATGGTACATGTCTCAATGGTTTGTATAATATAGTAATAAATTTTAATAAATATGTTTAACTTGGATGCATACACAACATGTATTTCCAACTACATGGCGTGTACTATTGTTCACCATCCATCTGAAGTACACCCTTGGGGAAATGGCGTGTGAATGTACTTCAGGAATCTTTGGAGTACACAACATGTCTAGTTGGGCACACGCCATGTAGTTACTTTTAATAATTTCTCCATCTAGGGTAGCCATGTAAGGGGTACACGGTCCAACCATAACACGAAGGGACTACACATCATGTCCATTTGGGCCACACTGCGTGTAATTTAGAATCCTCTATCCACCTGTTCCTGGTCAACACATGGATTCATTTAAGACTTATAAATACGAAAACATATGGCTCAGTTTGTTGGACTGGTCTGTTGTATTGAATCTTAAATACTTGGTGTGTACATCCCTAGACACAGCGTGTGTTATGGTATTGTACGAACAAGAAGCTTTGGCACCACCGAATGAAATCCCTTATTTTATTTTAATCAAAATTTGAAGAAAATATCATTTCTATTTGGTTAACGAGAAACAAAAGAGGAGGAATATATCTTGACATTCAGATTTGCAGAACAATTTACTGGAATTGAAACAACTAAATTATTAAATGCGTAAGTCATCAATGAAATATTCAAATAATTATAAACTATGATGTAACCACTTTGATGACACTTTAATGTTCCAGGAGCAGCGGAAGCGTGGTTGGGATGGCACCGAACATTGATTTTTACCATGATAAATGATTATTCTGGGATCAATACGACGATGAATGCCAGTCTCCACAGAACATAATCAAAGATTTAGATAAAGAATAAAGAGGCCTAAAAACTTAGAGAGGATCGTGCACATCATGTTTACAATTAATTTCATAAATAAAATAATACATGGATCTATGGTATTTTCATCATTGATGATATTGATTGTCCAAAATGAACCTCCAATATTATCTCATTGCACTTGTATGGATCCAAACTAGAATCCCCCTAGTGGTGATCCAGACATACTCTAATTCCATCTGATCAACACCGCTTGTTCTCTTGGTGCTAGTGCAGAGAAGCGATCATCTTTTGTCGGTCGTTCTTCATCTCTTTTTTAGGCCTTGAAGAACGTCTCTCATTCTTGAGTGGGGAGAGAATAGGATTCATGAGAGAAATTATTTTTCTTAACAATTGTCAATTCACTAGTTGTCTGGTGTGGTGTAAGGGACAATTGGCGTACTTGTCTATTTCTATGCATGTAATTTTAGTTACAATATTTAATTTCATAGAATCAATTAAATACATTCATTAAATTAGAGAAAACCAATGCATTTAATAATAATATGAAGTCATTATTTATGGTCTTCCAGCTTATGAAAACGGAATTGTAAATAAAATTATATGTCACAAAATAATAGCAGCATTATATTAATTTGTTCCAACTAGTTAAATAATTATTAACCATCTTTCAAATATTTATTTTACTACCAGACCAACCTTTGTCCGCTCTAACTCCACTTATATTTATTAAACAGTCGAATAAATTAATAAATAATTTATTCTATTAAATGAATATTGTATTTACAAACTAGTAAATAAGTATTTATTAAATGTTCAATAAAATAAATAAATATATTCAATTTAATTTATGCGATCATTTTAACTTGAATAAAAAATTTACAGAGTCTTGAGAATAATATTTATTTCATTCATTAAATTCAAATAGAATTTAACCAAGACCACTAATAACACTTATTGTAGGACCCACTAGGATTCATTCTCATTGGCATTAGGTGGGCCTGCCTAAATTCCATGAGTATTTTCTAGCAACAGGTCAAGGCAACCAAGAGAAAGAATGTTAGGTCGCAACAATGACATCCACATACGAATTATCACTTTGTAAAATAATCCCCTTGTCGCAATATCTAATCAAGCAGGTTTCATGATTGTGTCATCAATTTTTATGCTTGATATGGTATTCTTTGACTACCTGAAATAAACTCGTCGTTACACCATGTCCATGCAATTTCACGTGACGGTTCTATTTCAATCAAAATTCTGAGATATCAACTTCCCTAAATGGATGGGATAAATCCTTTCTCGACTTATCCGTTAATAGCATGCCACTCTTGACGCACCCAACGTACCATACTTCCCGACAACTGCCTGTGTGACATTTTTCATCAGTAAATCAATTTGCGTGAGTCGTGACATGTATTAATGATAATCTTAAAGTCTAATTATCATTACACATGTTCGTAGATAGAAATATCTGATGACACTAAAACATGTGGAATTTCTACTAGTGGGTTTTTTCCCATAATCAATTATCTTAGATATTACCAACTGAGAACGTCATGATAGGATGTCTCGTCTGCTAACGAGTACTCCAACATGATAGTTTTCATTCTATGTGTCCCATCATAGTATTTCATCCAACCAGAGAACTATATTTATTAATATTTTTATTTTATTTCAAGTTTCTCATTATAGCGGGGAACTTCTATAACCTTATCAATGCAACAAATATTCTAGGATATTATTACGTCATAGTGATACAGAAAAATGAACAATATATAATAATAAATTAAATATCCATATAATAAAAGTAAAACAATTTGGTTCTAAGACACCATCTCTTACATCTAGAGTTGCAATCTCCCCCACTATACACATTGTAATTTATGTGAGTTTGGGTTTCCCCCTTATATTTCTAGTTGGGCTCGTATTTTTACCCTTTTATCATTTGTATTATACTAGTGTACTCTAATTTATGTTTTTCCTAATAGTAATTACATGCACATTCATACTCTATATATTTCATTATTTTAATATTTGTCATCACGTTTTCATGGTGATGGTTTTGTGTGTGTATAGGTACTTTAGGCTAAGGCCTCCCTTTTCAATGTATGCATACATAGTGCTAGTCTCCAACCACTAACATATTAAAAGTGGGATTGGGGTTATTACCCTCAGATTACCACTGTCTAGGAAGGCCCTATTTGGTCGGGTTGTGATAGAGTTGTATTTGAGTGGTTCATCCTTGGTGCAGTGTTAAAGTGAGACCCTTGGCAGTGATAGGTTTGGGAACTACTTCAAGGGTGTCAGAGTTTCTTGATTGCATATCTCTTGCCAAGGAAACCATTTTTGGTTTGACAACAGACATATCCATTCACCAGGACTCTAACTACCTACTTGTTGACTATATATATCGAGCCATAGATGCGACCCCAGTGTGTTTAATGAAAAAAAACAAAATACACGGTGTGTACTTTTTGAGTACACGACGTATACTTTCCTTTTCTGTAATCCGCATTAAGTGGCCTCTAGGTCACCCCACATGGTCGTGTGTAAGGCCTTTTCATGGAAATCACACAGCTACCCACGGTAACTGATTACATGGAATTTACTCATAAAGTACACAACATGTACTCATAAAGTACATGGCGTGTACTTTTAAAATTTCTAGAAACTCCTTTTTCTCTCAAAAACTCCAGAAAAAGAAAGACATACCTGAAAATAAGATCCAGGTTCTTAAAACCAGTATAATCAATATATTTATATTTATTATATTTTGGTTTTCACCTACGCATACATGCACTTCCATCTAATGGGTAACAAACATATTGTTTCTTTTTAAAACGAACTACAGTCACACGAAATGATGATTTTTCATTTATCCTTTACAACCTCTCATGGTTTCCATTAAGATCTAAAATATATTTATATATTATATTTATTCTATTTATTATTTATTTATACTTATATAATCATTTTATTATGCATGCCTTAAATACATTCCATTTTATTTAAATGCAACAGCATTGTTTGAGGAAGTGTTGACTACCACCCCGTCAAAGCGATGTGATTTGTTCACACTATAAACAGAATGGATAAAGGACGGTTTTATTTATAAATTTGAGAAATAAAAAAATTATAGTATATTCATGAAATAATTACTTTTCTGTAATTGTATTATATATATATAGTTTTCATTATTACCCTTTCACATGTATAAAAAGTGGTAATGTCGTTCATGGGCATGTGGACTACCGCCTCCTTGACATTATGTGATTTATTTTTCATCAGAAGAATTATATATATAAGTATGTGTGTTTAAATAATATTTTTTTATGATATAAAACTCATTATTTATTTATTTTTTGTTACTTATCTTCTTTGTGTAACAATCGTTGAAAAAGAATATTGTTACTCAAGCATACATATAGCTTACTGTCTCCATGATTGTAACGTTGATTCATTTTTCATAATTGTTTGTAATAATTGTTTTTATAAGTATAATTTATGTATAAATATGATCATTATTTCATGATTATTAATATTATGGTTTTATATAATGAACCCTTTGACCAAAGGTGTCCGACCAAAGTTTTTTTCTACACATAAACGAATATGGTCAGCCAATGTAAACAGGATTAGTGAATTAGTTATATAGAGATTAATAAAAAATGAAATAAAAGTAATTATGGAAATGAAAAACGTTATAAATCAAGTATAAAATTAAAATATTTTTATTATATAGGTTGTTAAAGGACATTCATCTGAAAGTAAAATCAATGTCAGGGACTCTCATCTCACTTTTGACATCTGTGGGATAAATGTCATGTTCACCTCTTAAATATTTTATGTGGTGTATCTAATGATCATTTTTATATATTATATCAAGAATTAATTTATATTCTTGGTATTTACCAACTTCATATAATATTATTATTTTTTGAGGTTTAGTATTTAAAATGTTTTAAAGTGGTATGGGACACTTTGGAATTTTTAAATAATGTTTTACTTACCAATAACTTTAATGGTTTTTAAATGGTATTTCTATTTGAGGAATTTATATTTCAATTTTCCAATTAACCCTTTAATTTTACTATCCTATGGTGAATCATGACCTTTTTCATGTATTAGTACCTTTTTTCCACTCTTTGTTACTCAAAATGTTATAAAAATGATTTTAAGAAAGCCAGACATCAATTCCCTCTATAGTCAAACTACCTATTTTCTTCTAAAAACCATGTTTTATTAAAAAAGTCAAAAGTGTTTTTAAATTTATTTTGTAACGGAATTATAATTAGTTTTTTCTTTTATGAATTTTTTTAATGGAATATTATTACCCCTTTCCCAACGATTCATTTTTATAACCTTTAAATGTGCAAAAGGTGTGTTCTTTTTACCTCGTAAAGCTTGTATGGACTTACCTTACATCATTTAATTAAAGATTCATTTTCATTATTAAAATGTTAATTTTTAAATAAAAGGTTTTCAAAGTTGATTTTTAAAAGAATGCTATTTCCAAAAGGTTTTTCAAAAAAAGTATATTTTCCTCAAAAATGTTTTTAAACATTCTTTTTTTTTATTATTTCTATTCATCAACGACAACAGCACTTTATTTTACTCCACAAGGGGTGTGTTTTATTGATACCATCCTTAATATTCCTATGGGTGGTTTATGATTAATTTTTCCAAGGATAGTATTCATGTTAACTTCCTTGATTCACTTTTTCCCCTACAAATATTCATTTTTCTACTATCATTGAACATAAAATCTTCTCTATTTTACCATATCATTTATCATGGATATGTTCATTTCTTAAATCATATAACATTATTATACAGTGTTTAATTTGAATGTTATTCAATTATTTAGTAAAATATTTATAAATCTATATCTCTTACAAAATATAGATATTTGATGAGGTACATAAATAAATTTATTATTTTATATATGAGGAATGTCTTTGATAGGTACGACAAGGGTGGGACCTGATTATAGACAGCCCCTTGATACATTGGTAGTCTCAAGGGTTGGTCTGTTTGGATAGTAACTGTAAATGGGTATTTACATGATATTTTTTAGACCTTCTTCTGAAAGGTATTGACATTAAAAGTACCATGTACCTAGAAAACATAGAGTCCAATAATCAAGCATTTATTTCATATTAGTTTCGGTTATTATTCATCGTCGAGATTTTGTGATAACATATCTAATGATACTTTTCTTTTTTAGTTATTACGATGGAAGGGGTTTCACTTTCTTACCTTGCACATATTTACTTTTCATTATATATTTTTTTGAATTTCATGTGTTTCTAGATATTACCTTTTCATATTTCTTATGAACTTATTAGTTAGTTGATTTCATGGAATTTTTGTTCAATTATTTACCATTCCATAATTATTACTCTCATTGATTCATTATTTCTTCTACTATATTTTATCCTTACTAATAATTTGATCTCACCTATATTGTGTTTCTTCCCTAGGAATCAAAGAAGCATACTATGAAAGATACGCAAGGATATACTAGAAATATTAATGTTATCCTCAATGTTATTTACTTGCAATGAAGAAAAAATTTTGTTTTAAGTGTATTAATTTTTAATAAAAGTCTCATGTATGTATCTAGTTACCAAGACTACTAAACTCTAATTCATTTGAGATTTTATTCCTTGTAATCATTCTAATTTAATTATTATAAGACAGAAAATCCAATATTTCTATGGTAAGGTATCTATAGTTGGTTTCAAATAATGTTTAGTACAAACCTTGGGAAGTTGATTTTGGAAATCATAGGTTAGTGAACATAACCCTAAGGTAGAATTTGAGGATAATTATAGAATAACATCCTAGAATTTTGTTAAGTTACTCATTATGTGGGTCTTCCTATCAATTCATCCTTGTCTGGTTAATACAAGTGGATGTGGTTCTGGAATAGATGAACCTACGAGTAATAAATCAAACAAGGTGATACGGGATTGAATTGGGATAACTTGGTCCATGTTAAGGGGACATAATTCACACCTTCTTTGACACTCCTAGGGTATATTCTTAAGATAATACACTTTTTATTTATAATCCATTTTGATTAATTGAATATATAATGATAGTGAATGATCAAGGATAAACCTAAGATGTTATAGATTTAAAAATAAGGTGTCGTGATTTAGAAATAATTAAAATGATATTATAGTTCAACCTTAGACTAAGGAAGGAACAATTTTGATGATGTATTTTTAATATTCAATAATTAAACTATATAAGTATTTTACCAGTGGTATTTGGGAAATAATAATCATGAAATGTATAAGGAATACACTTTATTGTAGAAGAATATGTTTTAGAGGAAATGATTATTTGAGGAATAATTCCATTAAATTTATATATATATATAATTTTCAAGGTATTTATAACCTTTAGGGTTCATATGAACAGTAATGACATCATATAAATTGTCATATAAGATTATGAGAAATTGAATAAAAATATATTTAGACCCATAGTTAAGAGTCTATTGAATGATTAAATTTCAAGGATTTCTATTAGATTTATTATGGAAATTAAATTAATATGGTTTAGAAAGGGAAAAACTATAAGAGTGTTGACAACCAATCAAATCTGAAAAGGTCACGAGTCCTGATCCCATGACCTAAGGAAGATAATGGTTTCACTACAACCTTAGACCTATGCAATGTCTTGGTTAATTTTCCATGGTTTTTGATTGAATAATTTATGAATAAATGTTAATGATGAAACAATGTTATCACTTTTCAGGATTAAAGACTAATCTATAAACCATATTGGTTTTGGATGATAGTTAAAGACAAATAGTTGGATATTTCACTCTTTTATTGGCCTTACAATCCTTTAAAACTTCCTTTTGTTCTTTAGGCATAAAAAAGTCATTATTTTTAATTAGATTTTGGGAGTAAAGGAATGAATTAGAATTTGATAAAATCCCCTAAAAAATATATGATTGTTTATATGAAATTGGAGCCTATCAATTAATAATATTTACTTATGTTCTTGGATAAAAAATAATTTAACAAAGTGGTTAAAATCCCTTAGAAATAAAATGTATTCCTAATACCTTAATTTCTATTGAATCGATGGCCGTCTATTTCATCACAGATTTATGGATTTGAGGCCCTCAAGTTTATATTGGTCATTCACTTTTTTTTATTACCTATATCAATACCTATAAATATTTATATTTCCTCCCCAAGTACATATCTCTACATTCCACTGATGTTTTATACATAGAGACCTACTTACATGGTAGTCCATGTAACATTTATACTTTCCATTCTATTTTATATAGAGGATGAATTATGTACCCTTCCCATGATGTAGGACATAAATCATAGTAAGTATCAAACAATGTATCACAATTATCATATCACCATGACCGAGTTTAAATTTCAAGGACACAATTTCAATAAGGTGCGGAGAATATAATGTCGTGAAACTCTAAAGTAAAAGCCTTGTGTTAAATCGCATGTATGACATGCGACACCAAGAATGTAAGGTGATATAATATCTAGATATTATATAATATATTTAATATTTAAAATATATTCTATATATTTTAATGCCACCAAAATCAAGTTAGCTTTCATTACCTTCAATAGAGACCTTCTTCAATGGCTAGCAATACACGCAAGCCCGCATTTTACTAATCAATAATATATTATTAAAATATTATTATTTAATATATGAAGATATTAACTAGATGTTATGAATAGTAATAACTAACTTATGAAAACCATGTTTTATAAAAATATATAATTATTTAATTGTTTAAAAATTAATTAAAAATGAGTATAATAAGTAATTGTATATAGAGTGAATATTTTTTTAGAAAATTATTTTTATGATAAAAAGGTTTTTTATGCTACTAGATTAAATAAATTATAATTATTGAGTGGTATTAATTTAATATATTTAAATTATATATTCAATAAAATATGTTTTATATTCATCCATTAGGTTTTATATGTATAAGTTAATAAAAAACTCTATTTTAAACATAAAAACCTATATTTTTATGAAGGAAATTTTAATACCTTTAAATAGAGAAAACATTTTATATATATATTTTGACACTTTAAATGATTTAATATTCAAAAATAAACATTAAATTTGAAATATAAAAATATAAATTAGGCTAATGTGACTTTCTTATATTTTTAGAAAACATTGTATTTTTTTATGAATAGTTAAACAAACTGAATTTTAGTTCAAAACTTATTTTTCATCTCATTAATTTATAAGGATAAATTATAATTTTAAAAGTTTTTAAATTTTGATTAGATCATATTTTTATCAAATAAAAAAAATTATGTCATTTTAATCAATTTCTCTTGGAAATTAATTATTAAAACTTAGTGAACTTTCAGATGTTTTTACTTCAAAAACCTGTATTGTCATCCTGCAAATGGGATGAATTTAAAATTAATTTAGTCCAATTATAATATTTCAATTTGTAAAGATGGATTATATTTTATGAATAAAAAATTTTATAGTTTATAATAATACGAAATTTGGTTTAGACAAATAAATATTAGTGAAAGTGATTAAAATTATTTACCAATATTAAGGAAAAATTAACCTAAATAAAGAACTAAACCTTTGAATTAGAGCCCCAATTGACCTAGACACTTGTACAACAACCATTTTCTAGCCATAATGTGTCCATGAACATTTTATTATTGAGTTTGGTTAGTTTTTGAAAAAAACAATTATGTAAAAACATGGGCACACCTAATGGATAACGAACATATTGTTTTTGTGTACGGAAAACTACTGCCTCATAAAGCGATGATTGTTCATTTTTCCTTTACCAACATTCATTGTCTCCCTTGAGATGGACACACCATTTATATATTATATTTATTATTTATTTGTACTTTTTTAATCCTTTTATTACATATACCTTTAATCCTTTTTATTTTATGTTAATACATTAACATCATTTGAGGAAGTGTGGACTATCGCCCCTCAAAGCGATGTGATTCATTAACACTATACATGGAACATATAAATGTAGGTTTTATTTAAAAATAAGTGAAATAAAAAAAACTATATGTGATATTCATGACATAAATAACCTTCTGTAAATATACTATATAAATATATTATTTTCTTTATTACCCTTTTACACACATAAAAAGTGATTACTTCATTCGTGGACATGTGAACTACCGCCTCCTCAATATGATGTGATTACTTTTTCATCACAATAATTATATATGTATATCAAACCTATAATTTTACATATAACATTACATGATTTTAAGCATAATTATACATTAGAGTACAAGATAAGGATCAGAGAGTCTATTGTCTTGGAAGTCTAGGCACATGAAACTGAAAACACGGAACTAAGACAAACATTTCTTTATTTAGTTTTTATAAAGGAAACCTAACTCTGATTTTTATCACACATCTTTATTGGATAACCTTGGGATAACATGAACAAAGGGATGAGCTAAAATCCTAGTAGGGGGATAAGAATATGAAAAAATCCATTGCATATGGGTTAGGAAGATCACATAATGAAATAAAAAGACATGTAACATAAGGGATCATAACATATAAACATGGAGTCATATAAACATGGAATCATATAAATGTAGAAGAATATTAAAACATTATTTTAGTACGAGTCAAGGATAACCACCAAGATCGTTTCTCAGAGTAGCACAAGTCAAGGCTAACTTCCAAGACCATCGCACATATCATCTCGTGAGACTTAACTTTTCCCAATGCATTGCAACACTCTCTCGGTGCACCAATATTAACATGTTGATGAATATTCCTGAAACACAAATAATCATACACAATTACATCATACATAAAAGTAAGGTAACCCATGGAGAGAAATGGGTATCACTTTCATGACATAAATCATAATGAATAGGCATATTATAAAAGTGTCCATGAGAGAAATTAATTAAAATATACATGGACATTAATAAGTTTAAATAAGAATATATCATTTTATGTGATGTAAATCATAATTTAAAACATTTAATAAGAGTATTTAGGAAATTGTTATCATTAAATACATTTAGTGCGGTTTTAAGGAAAACACTAAAGAGCATTTAAAATAGAAAAGGAAAAAATATATTTCAAAAAACCAGAAGGTAACCAAAATGGTTTTCAAAATAATTAGACAGATTTTATAAATAAAATGGTGGATTAAAAAGGAGTATAGAGTGCACTTGATATTGGGTAAATATTTGGGATGTTCCCTTAAAACTAACTTCTTTACTAGGAAGTATCGAGGATGGAATCACTTAAAAACATGAATATACCTAAAAGAAAATGAGGGATGGATATTGAAACATGAGTTTTAGCATATAAACAGCATGTATAATTTGTACATAAAAACAAAAATTAAACTTAATTTGGGTAAAAAAAAGATAGATCAACCCAAATGAATAAATGTGGTTCGTGTAGAATTACGTATGAATTATTAGCATGATATTGATTGCATTTATGAAGTATAAAATAGAGAGAAAAAGGTTTATAAACATTCATAAATCATGAGGATAGTATGAGGGTGGTTCATAATCATACCCCGTCACAAGGAATTACACATGAAAGGGCATAACATAGAGTATAATCTTGATTAAAAGTGAAATGGAGAGGATCCCTTACATTAGGTCTGGTGGTGTTCTCAACTTGTTATTAATGAACTCTTGAGTTTAACTCCTTTGAGAGCCACTTAACAGGAGGGGAAGTGGAATTTTAAAGATACTAGGGGATGTTGTTCATGGGTAAGGATCTTGAGAAGAGATTAGTGAAAAATATTGTCAATGTACAAGGATTGAGAGGAGTGGATAGAAGATGGAGTGAGGGAGGTTTTTTATAGTGGAGGAGAGGAGGGTTTTCATATTTTTTTAATCATTAGTTTATTTATTTCCCTCATGACAAAAAAATAGTGATGATTCTATGACCACAAACAGTAATATGTGCATGTGAGTTGGAACCAATGGCCATTTCCATCATCCATGACTGAAGAATGATGCAGAAATTTAGGTTTTAGCATTTATTGTGAAGTATCAAATTTTACTATTCATAAAAAATTCAAGTGTTTTAGAAAAATCCCAAAAATTCAGCAAAACCATTTTTCAATGTGTAGAATTAAAAATTAAACTCCATTTTATGAAAATAATATTCTAAATATTTTTAATTTAATTTTTAAATATATCTTATTTTATTCAACAAAAACAACATTAAAACTATTACTCAATTTATAACACCTTGAAAAATTAATCAATCTCCCGTAAAATTATCTGATAACCATAAGAAAATAAATTAACAATTTCTGATTACATTTTATGAAAATACATTTATATTTTATTTTATTAAGTTAATCATAAAACTATAAGTAAAATATTTCTGACATACCAAAATACCAATACTTATACTATGATCAATTTTTCAATTTTATGATGTCTAATTGTATTTATACATTCATGGGAGAAGATTCCATTTTTTGTTGATTTTCAATTCATTAATATTCATTTATATTTATAATGATATTTTACTATTCATAAGGGTATGTTAATATTCAACAAAAACTATGTTTGACTTATCATATTGCAAATAACTTAATCCTCACAATTATAGATGACTGTTTTTAGAAATTAAAATCACATAAGTGTAAAACTTATTTTTAAAGGTCCCATAGTACATAGTAGTTCATTGTGTTGTGATTCTATGTGATTATTAAATATTTATAAGAACAAATTTCCATTGAAAAACATTGGTTTTTTAGATTCTTCCCCCCTAAGAAATTTCACCATCAGAATTTCATTTTACGTTCTACGATATAAATAAGTGTGGGTTCTTTTCCTTTATTACCTCCTCCAGTTCCCATGTTTCCTATTCATACTTATGGTTCCTTCATAATACCTTGACCAGGTTAGTAATCATGTTATGTAGATCATTATCTCTATGATCCAAGATCATCATTGACTGCTCCTTATAGGAAATATCAGCATCCAACTGTAACACCTCTAAATAGAGTACATGTGAGATGTATGTTATGTACTTCCTTAAGATAGATACAAGAAATACATCATGTACTTGCGCAATGGTAGGTGGAAGTTATATCCCATAGGCCACAACCCTGAGATGATCAAGAATTTCTAAAGGGCTGATGTACATGGGACATAGATTCTCTTTCTTCCTAAAAATCATGACCTTATTGCATGTAGATATGTGTAGAAATACCATGTCTCTAACTTTGATCTCAAGGTATCATCGAAGATTTTCTTCATAACTCTTTTATCGAATTTCGGATACCTTGATATTATTCTGAATGGTTTTTACCTTCTCCACCATTTCTTTGACCGTTTTAGGTCCTAATAGGTTACGCTCACTTACTTCATCCAAACACGCAGATGTTCTGCACCTTTTCTCAAAAAGGGCTTCATATGGTGCAATTCGGATGCTCAAGTGAAAACTATTGTTGTAGAATAATTTAACTAGTGGAATTTGTTTGTCCAATCCTCATTTGAATTTCCTATAACATTCTCTCAGCATGTCTTCTAGTGTCTGGATATTCCGCTCACATTGGCCATCAGTTTGAGGATGATAGGCCGTATTGAAGTTCAGTTCCGCACTCAGAGCATGTTGAAAACTTTTATGGAACTTTGAGGTGTATATGGGATCATGATTGGATACAATATATAGTAGTACTACATGAAACCTTAACACTTATATGATGTATATCTGTGAAATTTGATCTTAGAGAAGTCCTATTGAATTGTGATAAAGTGATTTGTCTTTTTAAGACGGTCTACAATGACCCATATAGCATTTTTTTCCTCTGGATATCCTTGGAAATCTAGTGAAAAAGTATATTGTTATGTTCTCCCACTTCCTTGTTGGTATGGGTAGTCGTTGCATCACACCCTCAGAATTTTTCATCTCATTCTTCACTTGCTAACATACCAAGAACATTTGTTTATATTCATAAATCTCTCTTTTCATATTGTCCCACCAAAAAAAATTCCAGAGATCTCGATACATCTTTGTGCCCCCTGGGTGGATAGAAAAGGTCAAGCTATGTGTTTCATTCAATAGATCCTTATTTATCTCTGTATCAGATGGTACACATAATCATGACCCAAAAATTACAAATCCTTCCTCATCAATACTAAACTCATTGGATTTCCCACATTTGATAGCTTCCACCCTTTTCATATGTTCAACATATTTTCTTTGAGCATCCTTTGTTTTCTCCATGAGGGATAGTTGAACAATAATTTGATAAAGGATTTATGATGTTCATCCATTAATTATTCCAATGTACATACTACAAAAATAAAAGAAGAACAGATCCTTTTCAATTCTCATCATTGATAAAGATGCAAGATCTTTTCTACTAAGAGCATCTGCCACCATATTTTCCGTACTGGGATGGCAGTGGATTGAGCAGTCAAAATCCTTGATGAGCACAATCCATCTTCACTGGAGCATATTAAAATTTTTTGTGTGAATATATATTTGAGACTCTTTTGGATAGTATATATCTCACAATTTTCCACATAGATACAATGTCGCTAGATTTTCAATGCAAAGATCACTGCCGCCAACTCCAGATCATGCATGTGATAGTTTTGCTCAGGGATTTTTAGCTGCCTTAAAGTGTAAGGTGGTACTTTATCATTTTTTATCAGCACAGACCCTAAGACCTAATTTGAAGAATCATTGTACACCAAAAATTGTTCTGCACTTGTTGGAAGTGTGAGTAATGGAACAGTGATTATCCTCTTTTTCAACTCCTTAAAATAGAATTCTCATTTTTGAGTCCAGAAAAACATTACACTTTTCCGTGTCAGCTTGGTCATTGGGTTTGATAATCATGAAACATTTTTCACAAATCATCGATAATACCTATCTAGTGAAAAAAAACTGTGGATCTCTATTATAGAAGTGGGTGTGGTTGACTCTTCAATTGTCTTTGTCTTGGAAGAATCCATAGATATCCCTTTTTTGGTGATAACATTCCCCAAGAATGATACTCCATCCATCCAAAAGTCACATTTACTATACTTTTCATGCATCTTATCCCTTTGCAAAGTATTTAACACATAATTCAAATTCTCTTCATGTTCCTCGTTGCTCTTGGATTATATCATAATATCATCAATAAATATTAGCACACATTTTTCTAGGTAATCTCTAAAGACACTATTAATTAAATCCATGAAACATTTTGGAGCATTAGTGAGTTCTAAGGGCATCTCTATGAACTCATAGTATCCATTCCTCCTTCAAAAGGCAGTCTTGGGAATATCTTTCTTCCTCAACTTTAATTGGTGATATCCCAATTGAAGGTCCATTTTAGAGAAATAACTAGACTCATGAAGCTAATCGAACAAGTCATTTATCCTTGGAAGGGGATACTTTGTCTTTATTGTGATTTTATTGAGCTCACGATAATCAATGTAGGGGAATATTGTTCCATCCTTCTTCATGACGAAGAGAACTGGAGAACCCCATGGTGAAGTACTCTAGCATATAAAACCCTTCTCTATACTCTTCTGTAACTACTTCTTCATCTCTTCCATCTCTATGGTAGCCATGTTGTAAGGTGTCATTGATATAGGTAGAGTTCCAGGAATAAGATCAATTGATAACTCAACCTCTTGATCCGAAGGAATGCTAGGAAACTCTTCAAGGAATAAATCAGTGTAGTCCTTCATGATGGGAATGGCTTCAATCATGATAACCTCATTTGTATCAATCATTTGAGCTAAGATGTTCTTTCTCACAAGGCAGCAATATCCACAATTGATACAATGATTCAAAAAGAGAATCATCTTCTTCCTTACACTTATAAAGAATCGGATGATGCTTTGGGATCTGAAGAGTGATATCCCTTTCCTGACATTTGATGATGTCTTTGTATAAAGATAGTCAATCCATGCCCAAGATAGTTTCTAAATCCACTAATGGAAGTATGATGATATTTTATAGAAGGTTGTGTCCACAAACGTTTACTGGGGAGGAGTTATAAACCATGGATGAAATGATTTCCCCATTCACTATTCTCTCAGATAACTTGTCCTTCAAATATTGAGGTGGTGTTTGAATAGTTTGAATAAACTTTCAAGATATGAAAGAATGAATAAAACCAGAATCAAATTGTAGGTTCTCTATTCATGAATGAATAACTAGTGTACCTATCACCACATTGTTTTTCGGCTCCACCTCAGTAGTAGTGATAGAATAATCCCTTCCTTGTTTCCTTAGAGGCTATTGTTGGTTGCCTCTGAAAACCCTCAGCTTAGGGAATTTGTTCACATGATTCCCATGCTCCTTGAAGTTGTAACACTACACCACTGGATGAGCGTTGATCTCAACCTTACTTTCTTCTTCCACATTAGTAGTATTTTTCATATCCCTTCATAAGAACGTGTCGAGATGTCTAAACATTCAACATTTGAATAAATTCTTGGTCCCCATTAGATAGTTCCTAGGATTCATCTTCCCACAACATTTAAAAGTGGGGTATTTGGGATTCTTTCCATCATGGGGTTATTTTGTTTAACCAACCATGTTTTTATCATCATCATCATAAATATAATAAAAGTTGTTCAGAAAGAAAGAAAAATAAAAACAACCCAATCCACAAGAGGGTAGGGCAGAGAGACAAGTTACTACGGGGGTCTAAAAAAATGGTGACCTAGAGAATCACCTCCTAGAATGTTAACCCCTGGTGGTTTCAGGCTCTGGTAGTCATAAAAATATATGCATTCCATTCCAAGAAAATAAAGATATTCCAATTAATCAGCCGCCATGTTACCTTCCCTCCAAGTGTGAGACACTTTTGTATGAGTGATGAGAAGAGAACGACACTTATGAATGAGATATTCAATCGACCAAGGAGTAGATCCCAGGCCTTGGATAGCATTATGGACCATCATAGAGTCAGTTTCGGCTTCCAGGAGATGAAGGTTACACTACCTGCACACAGAGAGTCCTATGTACATAGTCTTAGATTCTGCCACGAGAGAGGTGCCATGCCCCAACCGGGCAGAGAAAGCCAAAAAAAATTGAACCAAAGTAGTCACGGACAATACCACCTCCAATAATGATTCCATATTTGCACGAGCCATCAGTATTGAGTTTCAAACCACGATCCGGAGGGAACCACCTTACCCAGTTGCCTACAGGTTGATTATCAGAGCTGGGTGTGCTATGAGAAGTAAAATTAAGTCGTTGCAGCGTAGGAGCCTCCCTGCAAAACTTGAGAGCCATGTTCATGTCGAGAAGGATGAATATGGTTCTGGAGATGATCTCTCAGCCAGATGACAACACCCCCTCGAAGACGTTTTTGTTTCGTGCTTTCCAAAAACACCAACAGCCTGCCTGCAGTACAAGGTTTCACGCTTTTCTTTCAAAACTCGCCTCGCCCCCGTCGTGAAACCAACAGACCATGAAAGACTCCTCTCTCATATTTGGGCTAGAAACTGCCGTGAATTCACCAAAAAAAAACCCAAACTGCATGTTCCCACTCGCTTTCGAAGAACAGGTGCCTCGACACCTCTTCCAGCTTCCTCCTACAACAGACGCACCTGGACTCCATTTTCACACCGCATCTTCTAACATTTTCATCAATGGGGATTTCTCTATTTCGGACTCTCTAGACCAGAAAATTGAACATTGAAGGGATGAGATTATCCCATAGAGTTTCATTCCATGTATCACATGCGTGATGATAGGAAATTGTGTGCTGGTACACTTTGGAGGAGAACGACCATGAAGAAGATTGAGTGAACACACATTTATCGGGACCACATTTATCCATTTTTTGATTCTTTTCACCAGGTCCACGAGACCACTGAGAGTCTCCAATTTCCATTTAAACCTTGAGGGAACAAAAAACACGCTTCCCATAAATATTGATGTCACGAATCACCAACACCTTCCATATAAATGGCTTTATCCCACTAAAGAAGTGATCCACCATGCCTTTGGTGTTCATGACAAAGCTAGAGGCGTACCTTGCATGCCTTCTAATGTTTTCATCATACTCCCCGATGGACCAATATTATTTTTACATGAGACTAAGGAACTATATTTCCATCTTGAGATGGAGGGTTAGAGAAAATATTTATTGAAAAACATCCTCTTTAATTCTTCCCAATCCATGGAAACAATTTTATCTAGGGGCTTCATATTCTTGATCAGTGTCCACCTCTAATCAGCTTCCCCATCAAAATGATAAACCGCTAGTATGACATTCTCTTCTTCCGAGCACTGAAGGATAAAGAATATATTTTCAATGGAGTTAACCCATTGTTCTATATAGTGGGATCAAAAGATCTATTAAACAAGGAAGACCTTTTCTGTATGAAAGGATTATACAACAACTTTCTCTTTTCTTGGAGAATGAGGGTGTTCCAAATGATTCAAGGTATTATTCATAACTTGAGCTAGATGAGCATGTCCTATCATGAAGTTTTGAGAACCTGTTCCCATCATATCAGGCATATCATTAGTGAAATTTTAACAATTCCTATCACATTGGTTGTTGGAACATGTTCTTCTATTTCCTTCCATTAACTAAGAAAAAGAAAGTACTACTAGAGGGCTTCAATAATTAGTTATTGAACATAAAAAAGAAAATTTTTTAACATAAAAGGATAAACTTATAAAGTATAAGTATATCCTAAAATGGTATTCCTTGGGTTTTAAATCTATCTTATACTTGATCTATTTATTATCTTATATTTTTATTGGATTTTTTCCCTTATTAATGGTTTGTACTATGCTCATTGATTTACTAAAGCATATTCCCTAGGAGTGTCAAAACTAAGAGTGTATCAAGGCATGTTTTCATGTACCAGGATAACATAGGTCAAGCCCAAAACTCCTTGTTGGAGTTTTCACTCATAGGTACAAATGTACCAGAGCCACCTCTTCTTATTTGTATCCAGAAAAGGATGTATTTTCTTGATAAACCACTTACTCTATACTTACCAAAACATAGGGGTGTATTCTTATACTTCGTATCATCCTTAAGGTTCATACTAAAGTTCTCTATTCCTAATATACAAAAATAACTATACCATCCTTTGATACCAACTATAGTGACCCTATCCTTTTACATATAATATTCCATGATTTCACAAAAAATTATACATTAGAGTACAAGCTAAGGATTGTGAATTCTAGTGTCTTGGATAACTAGGAGCATAGAACTGAAATCATGGAACTAAGTAAAAAATTTATTTATTTATACTTCATAAATATCCCCTAACTTATATTGTGCTCATACAACTTTATAAGATAACCTGGGGATAACATAAACAAAGGGATGAGATAAAATCCCAGTAAAGGAATAAGAATAAGAATAAATCCATAGCACATGGGTTAGGAACATCACATAAATAAATAAAAAGGAATGTAATATAAAGGATCATAACATATAAACATGGATTCATATAAATATGGAATCATAGAAATGTGGAAGCAACATAAAACTTGACTTTATTACGAGTAAAGGAAAACTTCCAAGATTGTTTCACATTGTAGCACAAGCCATGGATAACTGCCAAGACTGTCCCCTAGATCATCTCATGAGACTTAACTTCTCCCAGTGCATTGAAGTGAGATTTGTGCACAACCTTATTAACATGTTCATGAATATGTTTTCCACATAAATAATAATACACAATTCAATAATACATAAATGTAAGGGAACCCATGGTGAGAAATGGGAATCACATTCTTGACATAAAGAAAAATAAACGGGTGTATCATAAAAGTGTAAATGAGAAAAATGAATTAAAAAATATACTAACATTAAAAATTTAAAATAGGAATAAAGAATGGTAAGTTATGTAAAACATAAGTGAAAATATTTTAGAAGAGTGTTTAAAAAATTCATATCATTAAAAAATTTTAGTGCGGTTTTAAAGAAAACAATAAAGGGCTTCTAAAATAGAAAAGGGAACAATCATTTATATAAAACCAGAATTGAACCAAAAAGTTTTTTATAATAATTATACTAATTTTATAAAGACAAAGGAGGTTTAAAATAAGATATAGTGCACTAGAATTCAGGTAAAAATTAGGGAAGTTCCCATTATAATGAGTTTGGTTACTATGAAGTATTGAGGAGGGAACCACTTAAAATCCTGGGTATCCCTGAAAGAGAATGTGGGATAGATCTAGAAACAATAGTTTGTAACATATAAATAGAATGTATAATTTTTACATAAAAATAAAATCCACCATCATTTGGGTAAAAAGAAATATAGAGCAATCTGAAGGAATAAAGGTGGTTTGGGTATAATTCCATACGGATTATCAGCATGATATTTGGTGTACTTAAGAGGGATTAATGATAGAGAAATGCATTTCTCAAATTTTATATATCACAAGGATTGTATGAGGTAGGTGCATAATCATACCCCAACCCTTGGAATTACTCATAAAAGGGAATAACATAGAGGACAATCTTGAATTAAAGTGAAATAGTGAGCATCTCTTACCTTATGTCTGGTGGTGTTCTCCACTTGTAATTAATGACCTCTTGAGTTTAACTCCTTTGAGAGCCTATTAGGATGAAAGGAATTGGTATTTTGAAGAGACTAGGGTCTATTGACAGTTGGTAAGGTGGTTGGAATAATATTTGGGTAGAATATTGGCAAGGAACAAGGCTTGAGAAGAGTAGAGATAACAGGGCATGAGGGGGTTTATAGTGGAGGAGAGGGGGGTTTCCTAATTTTTTAATCATTTGTTTATTAATTTCCCTCATGACTAAAAATAGTGATGATTCCGTGAAAAAAATTAATATGTGCTTTTGAGTTCGAACAAATGGCCCTTTATAACATACATCACTAAAGCATGATGCAAAAATTCAAGTTTTATCATTTATTGTGAATTATTATATTTTACTATTCATCAAAAAATCATGTATTTTAAAAAAATCCCATAAATTCACCCTATCCATTTTTTGATGTGTAGAATTAAAAAATTAACTCAATTTTTTGAAAAAAAATTTCTAAATATTTTTAATTTAATTTAAAAAATCATAATTTTTTCAAAATAATCATCATTATAACTATAACTCATTTTATAACACCATAAAAAACTAATAAAAGACCCATAAAATTATCTTATAACCATGAGAAAATAAAGTAAAAATTTATGATTACATTTTATGAAATTTCATTTCCATTTTATATTGTTAAATTAATTATAAAATTATAAATAAAATATTTTTAACATAAAAAAATACTAATACATATACTATGAACCTTTTTTCACATTTAAGATGTCTAGATTGAATTTATACATTCATGGCTGACGTTTCTATTTTTTGGCTGATTTTCTATTCATTATTATTCATTAATATTCATTGTTATTCATAAAGGTATGTTACTATTCATAAGGGTATTTTACTATTCATCAAAAATTAAGTTTCTCTTATCAAACTCTAAAAAACCTACTAATCACAATTGTATATGACCATTTTTTATTTTGAAATTCAAGTCACATATGTGTCAAACATATGTTAAATGGTCACATAGTATTTAGTAGTTCATTGTGTTGTGATTTCATGTGATTATGACATATTTATTAGAAGGAAATTTCCATTAAAGAACATTGGGTCATTAAAATATGATTAAATACTATGGTATTGATGATATAATGATTGTTATAAAAATATATAGAGTTACTTACCTTCTTTACATAACAATAATTGAAAAATAAGAACGTTACTCATTCATACATATGGCTCATCGTCTCCATGATTGTAATGTTGATTCGTTTTTCATAACCGCGTGTAATGATTGTTTTAAAAGCATATTTAATGTATAAATATGATAATTATGTTATGATTATTATTTTTAATATGTTATATAATGAACCCTTTGACCATAGGTGACCTATGATAGTTGTTTTTGACTCATTAACTGAATTTGGTTTAAATACCCGGCCTAAATAGAATTGTTTAAGTGCTTGTATGAAACATTGTAAAAAGTGAAATAAAAGTAATGATAAACATAAAAACGTTTCCCAATAAAGTATAAAATTAACATAAATTTATTATACAGGAGGTTAATGGACGTTCATTTGAAAGGAAACTAAAGGTAAGGGGTTATCATCTGACTTTTTACATCCGGTAGATAAATTTCTCATTCACTATTTACAAATTTTTGGTGGTGTATCTACTATCCAGTCTTATATATTATACCATGAATTATCTCATCTTCATGTTTCTTAGTACTTTCATCTAATATTAATCCTTCATGAGTTTTATGTCTTAAAATGTTTTAAGGTGGTATAGTATACTTTGGAATGTTTCATGATTATTTTCCACTATAATAACATTAATGGTGTTTCAATAATATTACCATTTGAGAGAATTATTTTACCATTATTCAATATACCCTATTATTTTCCACTCTTATGGTAATTCATGACCTTTATTAGGTATTAAAACAATTTTTCGCACTTTTTTACTCAAAAATTTTTAAAAACAATTTTAAAAAAACCTCACTTTATTTCCCACTTTAGTTAGCGAACTTGTTTTCTTATAGAAATCCAATGTTTCATTAAAAAAATTAAAAAAAATTAAAACTTTTTTAAAGTCATATTTACCCTTTTTTTCCTTTTACCATTGTTTTTAAATGAATATTCTAATCTATTTTATAAAAGGGAATTTTTATAGCCTTTAACAGTGTAAAAGGAATATTTTTTACCGCATATAACTTGTTCGGGCTTAACCACCATCATTTATTTGAAGCTACTTTTTTCATTTTTAAATGGTTAATTTTTAAATAAAATATTTTCAAAAGTGATTTTCTAGGAAAATTATTTTCAAAATAACAGGATATTTTGTTCAAGATTATTTTTAAAAGTTCTTTTTATATTATTTTTATTCATCAATTACAATAACACTTTATTTTAATCCACTTGGGGTATGTTATATTGATACCATCCATGATCTTTCTCTGGATGGTATATGATTAATTTGGGGAAGGATGGTATTCACATTCACTTCCATTCTTCCTTTTTTCCCCTTGAAATATTCAATTCCCTGTGATCATTGAACATAAAATTTCCCCTATTTTACCATATCATTTTTCATGTATATGTTCATTTCCTAAATCATATATCATTATTATATAGTGTTTAATTTTAATTTTATTCAATTATTTGGTAAAACCTTAATAAATATGTATATCTTACTCTATACAAATATTTGATAAGACACATTATTAAATTAATTTTTCCATATATAAAAAATGTTTTGGATTGGTACGACATGAGTGGGGAAAAAATATAGATATCCCCTTGATGTATCGGTAGTCTAATGGGACAATTCATTTGGCCAGATTCCTTAGATGGTTTTTATTTGATATCATATAAAACGTCTTGCGAAAAGTCTTGTTGATAAAGGTAACATGTACCTAGGAAACATAGAATCTAATAATTAAGAATTTACCTCATATTAGTTTCAGTTATTATTCATACCTTAGGTTTTTATCACCATATATATGGAAAAATTTCATTTTCATCCATTTTGATACAATATGCTTCAGTTTCTTACCTTTACATATTTATTTTTCCTTATGAAGTCATTCAAACAGAATGTTTTTTTATTTATTACCTTTCCATATAGTTTATGAACTCCCTTATCAGTTTATTGATTACATGGTATGTGTGTTCACTTATATACCATGCCACAATTATTACTCTCAGTGATTCAATTTTTATTCCAATATATTTTTTTCTTAATTTTAATTTGATCTCACCCTTATTATGTTTCATCATCAAGAATACATTAAACATAAAATGAAAGATATTAAGGGATTTACTAGATGGGTTAGACTTATCCGTGAAGTTATTTATTTGGAAAGAAATAAATTAGGTTGTAAGTTGTGTATTAATTTTCAATAAAAATATCAGGTATGTGTCTGGTTACCAAGACTACTAAAATATCATTCCTTATGGATTTGATTCCTTGTAATCATGTCAATTTAATTTATAGTAGACACTTGCTCTGGGATATCTGGGGTCGGGTCGCTACATTACCATTTCCTAGGAGGGCCCTGAAAGGATGGGACCTGACAAATATCATTATCATAATCATTAACAATCCATATAAATAATAAGGATGGTATCATGGGATCATATCACCAATAATTCATATCTAACATCAAATTATGTTGTCATATATGTGAAATGTTTTTAAAATATCAGTAAAATAATTTTTGAGGAAAACACCCTTTTCATTTTGAAATAAATTATTTTAAATATAAATATTTATAAAATATCTTGGAAAACAATTATTCTAAAAGAACTATGATAAATTTAAAATAATAATTCAAATCATTGAGTGTTCATGATGACGGAAACATCTATTCAGGCTATGTGTGTTAAAAAAATATTCCACTCACATTTTGAGTAAAACCTTTACAACTATTTTATTAGAAAGAAATAAAGATTATTCCTATTAATCTATTTATAAAAATTCATACATGGGTAAAATTTAATTTAAATAATCATATGAGAAGATTAAAACATTCTGGAAAACATTATATAGAAAATATAGTCTTGGAAGAATAATATTGAGGACCAAAGAGGAAATAAGGAATTTTTTCTTAAACACATTTTCCTGGTCATATTATGTACTAAAGTCTGGAAATTATAGTATTACTTGAAAATTCCATGAATTACTGTAGTATAAGAATCTAAAATAAATTTATTAGGTAATTATCATAAAATTTCAACAACATAAATTCCAAAATAATCAATCCTAGTTAAAGTGAGCTTTAAACATAATTCTCTTACCTCAATTTATGTATTTACTCATACATATTAAAAAATCATATATAATAAATAAATATGTATTATAAATTTATTCTAAAAAAATACACATATACATAACACCAAATATGATTTAATTGTAACATATCATAACCAATTTATTAACAATTTGTTATTAAAAAACTCCATGTGAAAACTTTTTTGTTTCTAACACATGTTTCTTTTTTGTAGTCATGATACTTGTGATTCTATTATTGTTCCATAATAAATATAATTTTAATCATTTAATTAGTATTATAATAAGAAAATTACATATAATTTTATAATTTTTTATATAAATTCATGATGACTTATAAATTACATCACTTTGTGGAGATAGTAATTAGTATACACACATGAGAGATGTTTTGACTTTACTTTCAATTTAAAGAAAGAATTTTAAAAAATAATGAAAACTTATAGAGTAATTATTTTATCAAAAATTCTATACATATTCAATAAATATATCATTATAACCATAAACATGAAGTTTTGGTTAAAAATGAAACACATTGCTTCACGGAGGTGATAGTCCACTTGTATGGACAATCCTTGTTTTATTTTCCCATATGATGCAAGGTAGGTGAATAGTGGTTGTTAAATCATCATAATAACAATTCAAAATATTGAATATACTAAAGTCATTATTTTAAAAGGGATACCATATATTTATAAGTGGTAAAAGAATAAATAAAATTGAAATTACCCAGTTAAGAATTATAACTCTTCCATGAGAAGCCTCATTCGTATTACACCATAAAACTTGAAAGGATGGTCTTTTGGAGGGAGAAAAATCACTACAATGTGTGTAAGGATTTTAGGATGAAATTATTGTTAGTATTGTATTATTTTTAACATCCAATTTTTTTTAATAATGGATGATTGTATGCTCCCTTTTATAAGTGAGAGGGGGAACCCTTGAAATTACTTAATGTATATAATTAATATAAATTAACATTCAGGTTCAAGTGGCACTAAATTGACACATTTAAAATATAGGATGAAAAATAAGTCAAAATACTATAATTAAATAATATTTAGGAAATTTTATTTAATTTATTTACCCTTATATATTTGTTTTAACCCCACATTAATACTTTTGACAACTATAAAAATATCGATGTTTTTTACTATTTAAGGGTTAAGAATGTAACAATAAAAGGTTAGGTGATGCATAAATATAAAATGGATGATATAATAAATCATGTCCCATTAAATTGGTTTATGATAATATTTTTATGAGTTTTTGTTCATCTAATAATGTATTATTTAGAAAAATATACCATTAAAGTCACTTTTGGGGCAATTTAGAAACTTTGAATTTAAAGATAACATGATTAAAATTGAATTTGAATCCAAAAATTTCAAAATAATCTTTATTATGTTTTATTTAAATACCAAATTTATATAAATCAATAGTTAATCTAAATTTTATTACGTTTAGTATTTTTAAAATCATCTATTTTATTTTTTGATCTCTCAAAAAAATCTAATGTTAGTGTTGCATAAGCATTTAAAGTAATTATTACACCACTAAAAATTAAGAAAAATAACATGATAAACAATTAATTCATATTTCTAATAAAAATTTATAAACAATCTTAACCTATTTTTATCCTAATGACAAAATATTTGTGATATTAAAGTCAAGAGAGATACATTTTGTATTAATTATTTTTTTAAAATAATCTAAAATACACAGTCAAAAAAATGAACCAAGATTAAATATTTTATAAACGTTAATGATTATAGAGAAATCAAAAACATTAAATTGGATAAATAAGAAAGGTCTATATAAATTGTGAAGCCATAACCTAAATTTTTAACCATCTTTTACCTATTTTACCTTTATCGAGGTGGAAAATATTTACCAATGTTACAATTCATAAATAAATGAATTAATTTTATAAATTAGTAAAGCATAAAATTATAATAATTTAATTATTAATATTCATACCTACTAATCCAACAACTATAAAATAATAATATTTCAATAGTATATCACATTTTGCTTAAACTGGATGTTTCATGTAAAGTAATCCATCAAAGAAAAAAAATTATTTATTGGGAACTATATTTAAAATATCACTATGTTACAAAAACGTATTTTTAGAAAAATGATCCATATATCATCCCATGCATCAACCATCTCATGATGGATACCACAATATTATCAAAAAAAAGTTAAATTTGTTTTCCTATGTAAATAATATCATTATAGATAGCCACAAATAAGTCAACTATCACTTTAAATGTACATGGAGGAGTTCATAAGAAAAACTATGCACCCACATTACAATATCATCACAAAAAAAGTGTCTTAATAGGGATACACACACTCATGTTCTAATTTAGTCACACAATAAAGTTCCCATGGGGATACACACACATATGTGAATCAAGTCTTAAATATTAAAATAAAAACTTTAACATAGTAATAAATTCCTTAATCAAGTATATTATAGTCAAATTTACATGAACTACTATAATAATTGAGCACAAAACACTAAATTACATGAATTACCCAAATAGAAATCATGAAAATGAATATATCTTGAATCAAAAAATGAAGAAAGGCAATTATAGAGCATCAAAGCTCATTTCATTCAATTTTTGGATCTAATGCGTTAAGATCCAATCATGAAATATTTTAGATGGAATATAATAACTAAAATCACATAGTGGAGTCTCCTAGTTTGAGAATTTTATTCACCAAATGAATTATGATAGTTTTATAGGATTTTATAGGTTAAAATTATAATTTTTGAATTAATTAATACCACACACATGGTTTCTATGTACAGTTTGGGAAATAGTATGCCAACCCTACATGATACACTATAAAAAATTATAGTCAATTCACATGTTAGGGAACATGATTTGTTAATCCATGAACCAATAATTAAAACAACATTGTATCCAAAGTTCCAATCACATGGTTATTAAGGGAATCAACACAAGTTTTCATAATCATGTGCCAACTATGCACCCTCTAAACGGTATCTAAAATCTTCAAAAACTACCAAGAAACTCCATATGACCAAATATCAAAAACCCAAATCTAAAAAACCAAAAATATAAGATGATAATAAAATTTAACGTACCTTATAAATACAAGGGGATTTACATATAGTGTATAGATTTCATATACATGGCATGTATCCTACATTTTTACATAGAAAGTAAAATTAAATTATTATTCCATTTAATCCTTATCCACACGTGTACGTGTACCATTTATTGATAGTAAATCCCTTATGTTAATATATATATATATGTATATATATTATATTATTAATTAACTTATACGCAATATTTGAAACTGCATACCATGTATAGATATAATAAACTGTCTATTTATATGAATTAAATGTTTTACATGCTATATAAATTAAAATTTATACATGTTTCATATATTGGAATTACACTTCATGTAATTACATGAAATTACATGTATTATAGAGTCAAATTAGTGGAATATATATGACCACAATGCACATTAGGAAGTTCATATTTGTAGCCTTTTTGTTGTCTCTAGATATGTTTTGCGTACTCAGTTTATTTTAAATTAAATTAAATTTTGAATTTATTTGAAACTATAGCGGATGTGAATCTCATGGACTATATGGATGGAAATTAAGATAAATTAATTGATTTATTGATAAAGATAATTAACTAATAAAATTGTATTTTATCTTAATTAGGAATAATTAGATTTAATGTTAGTTTATTAAATTCACCTTCATTATATGCATGGTTAATCATGATCTTGGACCAACATATGTACTTGATTGGTTTATTTTAGTTTATTATTATTATAATAAAATGATGTATTTCATTTTATCCCCTCTTTATTATATAAGGGCCTACATGCCCATTTTTTCTTTTATGTAAAATCCCTTAACAAATTCTTTGTCTCCCCTCACCATTGTGTGAATAAATTAATATATAAAGGATGGAGATATTAAGTGAGAGGATATAGTCCAAATTCAGAGCCAAGATGAAACCAAACTAGGACATGCATTAAACAGAGGTGCAATGCTGAAAATTAAACCATGGCATGTTTTGAGGAGTTTTTCCCTAGTGTTAAGGGTTTATTTATCATTCAATATATAGACCAATTATGATAAAATATCTATATCATAAAACTTTATTGATTTATTTCTGTGAATTGCATGGTTAATTATTTATTATTGTTTTAATTATATCACATAATAAATGAATTAACAAGAATTCAATATGGGATTAAAATAAACTTTACTATGCATTAATTTTATCTTAGACATGGTAAATCATGTAATATTAGGTCCAATTTATATTAACAAGGATATAATAAGATAAAATGGTAAAATTATTCCTAAAGATAATAATCCCTCAAATTAAATATGAAGTCAACAAACTTCCACTACTTGATATGAAATCAAACCATAGTTCAAAGTAATTATACATCCTCTATTGAGGCAATATAAATTATTAAGGAATTTATAAATTTAATTTTGGGTCTACTTAACCTAGATATAATTAAGGTTTGATCACCTACATTAGACATAGTGATACTATTTGTAATGTGTTGAAGAAATTTATGTCCATGATTTTAGGATTGGGGAGTCTACTCAATCGATGAAGAAGCTATGAGTTAATGTAGTTGGAACGAAATTTATACCTAAATAACATTGAATAGATTCTCAGGCATCCATGTGGGTTATGAGTCTGGGAATATGGATCCTTTCTACAAAAATTATTACATTATGATATATTCCTAAACCAATGGTGAGGGATATAGGGCTTCGATAAAATAGTTGGAAAATAGTTGATTAAAATTTGTTAACCCTTTTTTTATCTGGATAATGTAAAAAAATTGATCTTGTTATAGAAATGAAAAACTAGATGGTGTTGACCTTATTATGGTGATCTATATTATATAAGTATGACCTTCACATCATCATGAATTTCTTGTAATGGTATAGGCTCTTACACATTACACTATTCCATGAGCATTAATTATACATGCTAGAAACCCTTATTCCAAAAGTGTCTAGTAATGAAGAAAGTGAGGAGGAACTATCTCTTACTGAAACATCTAGATGATATGATAGGTGTATAATGTTTCATTATATCATCCTTGTACAATGGTTTCATTAATAATCGTAAGGAAATGGATGTATAAAATACAATGTATCACCTTTATGATCTTTATCAAGAGAAGGAGAAACAAAATATATATGATATATCCAATGAACTATTAATGTGATATCATGGAGATTAGACAATATATGGACCTAATGTAGTAAATATTATTTTATACCTAGAGTGTTTTTCCATCATCGGATTTAATTTTCCTAATTATTTATGAAGAAATATAATGTTATCCCTACTTCCTAAAGTCTTCTCTAGTTTCATTGTTAATTTTAATATGATCAATAGCGAGAAGTCTCTCTCAAAACACCTTACCTTGGTTTTTCGAGTTCATAGTCACAAGAATCATGAAAGACCTGTAGTGCATATAATTAATAAAAGGAAGAAAAAGGAAAATGGAATCAAGATTCTGTCAGAGTCTAAGGTTCATAAGAACTATCCTTTCAAGGAGAGTAGGATCCAAAAATAGATGAACAAAAAAGATGTGGTATGTATTTCATGTGGTAAAATATTACATTAGAAGAATTATTTTAAATCGATAAATCATGGGAATGCTTTAGGTATGTGTTTTTTTAATAAAATCAATTAATACATACCAATTGGGTATTTTATACAGCTTTAGGTACTCATATATGTATTTAAATATATGAAATACTTATATTACAAAATATTTAAAGTGTATTGGTGAATCTTAAAGAAATCAACAAAGTATTACTTTTTTCCTTGGATATAAGATATTACCTCCTTCTATTGACAACATAGATGACCTTATTTTTAAAAGTCAATTATTATGTACCCTCAATTACCAAAAAAATGAATTATCTATCTTATCTAGATGGAGATGGTTTAATTTTCAAATTTATAAATAAAATAAATTTCATTGATAAATACAACATATGTTATGGTATGAATCATTTAAATAATGACCTTTATTCATTAGATTATGAAAACAAATAATTTCCAATTGATAAAAAATTAGGTTCACATGACTCAATTCATAACTAGTAATGGAATCACTGACTTGCTCATGTATATGAAAAGTTGCTGAAAAAATATATATCATGATGTCTATTTATATTATTTTTAATAGAAAAAATACTTAATATATGTCTTTCTTGTTTATAAATAAATACAACCAAAGCTCTTTATAGTGGTATGTGTGAAATGGACTTAGATATTTTAAGATTGGATTTTACTAATGTGTGTAAACACTTTACATTAGACTATAGAGGTGGGTATTCTTACTTCATTTCTCTTACTGATGTACAGAATACACATGGATATGTCTAGTTAATGAATTATAAGTCTGCATAATTTGAAAATATCAATGAATTCATTAATTATGAAGAGTGTAAACTTAGTGAAAATATAAAAATTATATTATCTTATCAGGGTGGTGAGTAACTTTACAAGAGTTAATCTATTATTAACAAGAGTTTGGGATTTTAACTAAACTAAATCCTCCTTACAAACCATAGGGTAATGGTTTTAGTGAATCGAGGAAGCATAAATTACTTAATATAGTGAGGTTGATGATGAGTCATACAGAATATCCATTATCCTATTTGGATATGAATTATAGGATATGGAAGAAATTCTAAATTGGATGTAAACTAAGCCAAAAAATGGAATACCATATTCATTAATGCTTGTGATGAAACACTACTAGATATTTATGATATACCAACATACTTGTACTAATGGTTTTGAAAACCATTGGTGTACATTTTACCAAAAATTTGATAAACCACTAGAATATATATGTCTTCATCCAATTATACAAATGTTTTACCAAAAAATTAGTATAGGTTTTGTTTTAGGCCACCTATACTAACAAATTTCTAAAACTATTTGTATATGAGGCATATTAAAAAATATATAGCATTTCATTTTGAATACTCAAACTGTGGTAAAGTGTTTTGAATAATTCCCATAGGACCTGGCTTCAAAACTTGATGTTGGAATTTTTTTTAATTCGATACATATATTAATATTTTTACGTATTAAATGGAATTGTTATATCCTATAAAATTATATATATTAAAGATTCTTATACCAATGGCTTTGTTAAACCATTTGTGTCGGTCTTTACAGTTGTAAAATCCACCAATGGTTCACTAAACCACTGGTATAGGCGATATCAATGGGTTGGGGTTGATACCAATGGTTCCAAACCATTGGTAGATCCTATTTTTATAGTGGTGAAATATAGGATATAAAATAATTATGAATGGAGTTGTCAGGATTTTAATAAGGCTGTCATGGGAAACAATCTATCATCATGGGGGAAAAATTCTATCTTTATATGATATCCTATGGAAACAAAAAGATTTTACCCATACAAACCCTTATATAAGATAGTTATTATGGCCTGAAAATATATATTTATTTAATGTTTTAACACCTGTAAAATGGATAGTGGGGGTTGTATTGGCATTGATGAATTTAATGCTCATGATACAAAGGAGTCAGTGCATGAAAGGATTCCACAGGTCTTTTAGGAAGAGTTTTTTCATGAAACAAAAGTACTAATTATGAGAACCAGATAGGTTATAGAACCATAAATATATGGTTTTATAGTCATTGTATATAGAAACAAATTATTAATTTATAATAACAATATTCATGCCTACAAGGAGAAAATATATGGATCAAAAACTACAAGGTGGAAATAAGGCACATATTTTGAAATACATTTCATAAATCAGAACAAAGAGTCTATTTTTTTCAATCCTCCAGATGATGTAAAGCATATTGTGTGAAAAAGGGTATTCAATAGAAAACAAGATATGGAAATTAAATTGGGTACCTTTAAAGAAATTCTAGTCTCTAAAATGTTGAAATTGAAATAAGGCATTAACTATGATGAAACCTTTTCTCTAGTTTTCTATTTTAAATCCATCAAAAATATACTTCCCATTATAGATTTCCATGAATATTTTATTTCAAATAGGGATGTCAAAATAGTTTTCCTTAAGATGAACCTTCAAAAAATTGTCTTTATGACCAAAACAGAAGGGTTTGAGACTCTAAGTAATTATATAATTCTATTCAAGTTGTATAGATTCACTAATATATTGATGTAAGGATTTTGTTAATGGAAGATTCAGTTTAATTAATTCATAATATAAATTTTTTCATAAAGAATGAATGTTTCTCATGTATTTACAAGTGGTTTAGTGGGAGTAAATTCATTTTCATAGTAGTATATATCAATGGAATGTTACTTATTTGACATAAGATACCATCCTTATAGTCAATTAAGGACTGGTTAAACAAATTCTTCTATATGAAGGACATAGATTAGGTGGCTTATATTCATGGGATTATGATCATTCATGATTTATTAAATATGTTTTTTGGGATATGTCAAGGTATATATATTGACTAGATACATGAGAGGTTTAGTATGAAATAACCCAATATGGGATTGGTTCCAATGTCACATGGTATATATCTTTCCAATAAAATATGTCTTTAGACATTGCAGGATAGTGATATAATGATTAAGATCATATATTATTCTATAATATGATCTATCATGTATTCCATGTTATATAACAAGATTTAAATCTCATATGCCTTGATCATGTTAGGGAGATATCAAGCTGATCTAGGAGAATAAAATTGGACTTCTTTTTAGGTTATCCGTAAGTATTTGAGGCATACTATGGATCTTTTCTTGGTATATGAATAAGTAGAGGAACTAGTCATCAGGGTATATACAAACATTAGTTTCCATATATATCAAAAAGATCAAAATTAATAATTAGTATATGTACCCAGTCTCAATAGAGAATTTATGATATGGAAGTTTTTATTATGGTCAGTTATCACTATTTCTATAGTATAATACGATCATATTACTAATTTTGATTAATAAAAGGAAGTAGGGTAGAAAAACCATTTTCTAATATCATGATTTGGTTCTCAATAGAAAAGTTTTTATTACATTATATAAAGATAATACTATAATATTGGTTCTCGTAAAGGATCCAAGGTCACCAAAAAATGATGAAGCACATACTTAACATGTATCACCACATGTGTGATTTTTCATGAAGGTGTGAAGTTATGGTGAGTAGAGTTTCCACTGAGGAAAACATGCAAGACCCCTTGACTAATGTTTTATCTCAATAGAAGCATGAATATTGCATGAAAGCTATTTGACTAAGAGTTGTTGATAGTTGGATCTAGTGAAAGTGGGATTTTGGTGGATTTGGTTCCCTTAAACTAACTTTTATCCACTTTATGATTACTTGTATTAATGGTTTTTAATATTAATATAGTCTTTATCACTTCATGATTTTTCTTAAACATGAAATTGTTTGTGATAATGTCTTATAGGTAATGGTCACATTAAAGGGTCAAAACAGTTCCTTGTAATGATTAGAATCTATAAGTTTATTTATGGTATTCATTACTAAAAGTTATATAGTCAAATGAAATTTTCTGATGGGACACGTAAGATATGAGATATCATGGGTAGGAGTCCAAAAATATATTGAGACTTATGCTCATGATGTTATTAATTGGTAATCTCTAAGTGAATGATGTTATGATAACTTGACCCACCAATAAAAAATACCCTTTTATATGTGTCATTGAATGATTATATATGTGTATGTGTGTAATTATACTTAGATAATGCATATCATGAGTCATATAATTTGATAAATTGATGAAAACTATGATGATTTATGATCATAGTGAGGTAATATACATTAGGTGCATCACAAAAAATATTACATTAACAATTATTTCAAGAAAAGATTTTTCCCTTCCCAAATTAGCGGAAAATTAATATCACATGCCCTTTATGGAAGTAGAACTACCAAATTAAGTCCATGACCATAAATTTTTATCAATAACTTCATTTTTGGAAAGTAAAAGAAAAACACATCGAGCACATAGGTTAATGATGCCAGTATCAAACCTTCATTATTATAGATAATAAAGTTCATATATTTCACAGTGTATGTTCATCTCATGTTGTATATTTTTGTGGAATTAACATGTTTCTATATGGGTACTTTGGTGTGTTTCTAGATGATACCCTTACAAATTTTTTGGTTTCAACTAATGTAACTAAGAAAGGGGCCTAGAATTTCACAGAATAAGTACGTTCAAAAATTTAGATATATTCTTTATGAATTTAACAAGTTGAATAAATGTTATTCTCATAAATGGTATAATAATTATCCATGTTTGGATTGATTACAAATATTAATTCACTAGTCATCAAAAATAATACATGTGAGTTAATAATTCAATAACAATTTATTCTTTATTTTTAATAAATATAATATTTATTTATTTATTTGTAGTTAATGCAGTGATATTTATTTATTTAAATAAATATTCATGCTCATAGATTAATAAATATTATCAAGGATTTATAGGTCAAGTTTAATGGTCAAGTTAGAAATAATATATTAAATATTATTTTAATAAATGTTAATTTATTTACTCAAGAAATAAAATATATTTATCCAAGATTCTATCTCATGTCAAGTAAATAATAATAATATTATTATTATTTTAAAATGTGGATTGTCATAGATTAAGAGAATGATAAGCGACCATGTTCAATTTTCATTCTATAAACCCATATCTATTTAAACCTATTTATATCATTATCAACCCTAATCATCATTGTACAAAATTAAAGTATAAAGTTAATTCTCCCAATCCCTTGAAATCTCTTCTTATAGAACTCACTCGAAAACAATAATGATCCTCCTCTTCCACCCACTTGAATCCTTAGAGAATAATAAGAATCCTTCTAAACTCAAATAGATTTTGTTTGAGATCATAAACAAACAAACCAAGCATTAAAATATTATGTGCTAGCACCTAACAATTTCTATGTTGATGTTTAGAGGTTCTTAGTGCCCATGTGGATCACCACTAAAATAATTATACCCTTCAATCCACTGACACAATGAAAGTATTATATAAATATTTTATTTGATACATCAACAAAGAAATAATTCGAATTTGTGATAATTCTTTATTTAAATAAATTATTTATAAATTATATGTTATGATCATGTCTACTTGGTTCCAAATCTTATTCCTATTAATCTTGAAAATAAATCTATTTGTCATGATTAACCATTGTTATATACAAATAAAATTATTTATAGGTTAAGGAAAAAAGATGAGTTGGATACTTCATGATAGGTGATTCTGCTACATCTAAAACCTTTAAATGAAAGAGACGGATATTTTAATATAAATTAAACTCAAATCAACTTAGAATGAAAATACATTGATCTTTGATAGCAGGTTATCATCCAAAATAACTGGATACAAAAAACTACTAATGAATATAAAGGTTAATGTTAATGGAATGGTTTTCTTTAGAAATGATGGAGCATTGAGAATAAAAGGAAGTGGAAATACAAAGCTAGAATGAGAGGATATCAAAAATACAAAAGTACTCGTGGTAATTGTATTGAGGCACAAACGCTTAAGAAAAATTCAAATGTGGGTCTCAGAACAACAGTTTTATTTTAATTATAAATATTATTTTATAAATAATAAAGATGAAAATTATATTATAAAATGATATAGAACAAAAAAAAATATATTCAAAGTTGATAAAACTTATAACATGTGATTTATAATGATGGAATAAGATAATAACTTGTGGAGTAAAAGGATAGATCATATTCACTAGAAAAAAGGGAGAATTTATCCAATAATAAAGAGATGCTAGACATTCTCAACTTTAATTGTGATAGATATAGAACATGGGATGCTTGCTTGCAATGTAAGATGGTATATTAACCTTATTTACATAAGTAGAATAGGGTTTCTAATGTACCAAATCCTATTCATATGGACCTATATGGTTTGAAGAATAAATATATATTACTAGGAGAAAAATAACACATTTTCTTCATCAATAACCACAGTATAATTGAATGTGTAGTGTTCATGAAAATGAATAGAAAAGTGATAGACTATATGAAGATATATAAAAGGATAAAAGAGAATGAAATTATTAATATATCCAAGAATATTCGATCTAAAAATGGAACTAAATATACATCCATTGAAATTGATAATTATCCCGAGAAACATGGAATCATGTATGAAGTATCATTAGTAAAAACACAATAAAAAAATGTATTAGTTTAAAATCCAAACTGAATGGTCAAAATAATGGACAGGAAAGTAATAATTGGAAGTTTGGTATAAATGTTTTAATATAAATAGTCTATTCAAGTCTTTTAATACAAAAAAAATTGGATTTTCAAGCCCATAAAAAATTGAACCCCATATGAGGTGTGGCATGATAAGAAGTTGAAGTTCCCTTAGAGTTTTTAGAGATTTGTTTTTGTTTTAAACCTTGATTGAAATTGTTTTTAAAGTGTTTTTAGTTGATTGTAGGTGTCCATAGCTATGTTTCTAAAGGTTTATATCATTACTGAAGAAATATGAAATTTAAGTTCTAGAGATGATGTTTCTAAAATGAAAACTTTATTTGTTCTATGAGTAATAAAATCGATCTATATAGAGGATAGATTGGACTGCTCATAAGAAATTTCATCAATTCATAGGATTATTAAGCTATATGTTGGATATTTTTCACACACATAAGTAAAGCGATCTACAAATAGGTTATTTGATATAGTCATGATATATATTTTTAAAACAAATTAATTTTACCTACATGCAATTGATTTGAAGTCCCATGAGATAAGTTACCTATTTTCAGGAGATTTTAGTTGCATGTATAATATTTACCTACTTGTATGATATCCACACACAAATTTCAAAAAAACAAACTATGAAAATCATATGATGCATTTTTTCATGTGTTTCCAAAATATCATGGGCTTAGTAAACAACCATAATTCAATAAAATATTCATGGATTTTAAATGTGATGGATCATGACTAAATCTTATAGATATGTCAAATTTAAATATTTAGAATCATTTTACATGATAGATGAATATTTTTTTCATGAAGGATATGAATGAGAGTTTTGGTGTATCCATAAAATAAGGAGTTTCCAAAAAGTATTTTTAAAAATATTATATTAATTAATTTTTCAGATATATATATAATAAGAAAGAGGAGAGAGATGTTCATGAATTTTAAGAGAACTAGATGTTTGTTGTATTAAAGATTCATCTCTATCGAAGAGGGAAGAGGAAGAAAACATGACCTATAATCTAACTAATAATTTTTAATGTTCAAGGAGATCCATTTATAAACATTATACTTTGGGGATTTTTGGTGAGGAGGAAAGAGATCTATCTCATCTATGAATGCTCTCATATAGGTAAGATCATCCTAAAGAATTTTGAGGTGAAGATAACATTCATATTTCAATATTGATAACATACTTTTAATAAAATAACTCATAAATCATATCTTATTTTTTATGGTAATTAATTTGGATGTATTTTAAAGATTTGATTCACATTCAAGAGTTAAGAGGTTGTCTTGAAGAACTAGTGGTACCAATATTTATACTATGATAAATTATTTTAGTGTGAAGTGAATGATACCTATCAATGAAGAGAAGTGGATAATCCAAGATTAAACAATGTTTTTTAATTTTATGTATTTTTAATAATTTTAATTTTATATTGAGAAAATATATGTACTCTACAAATAGTAAAACACATCAATGAGTAATCTATCACATTGAGGATGAACTGTGTAAAATCAATTATGCGATGCCTTCCATACATAATCTTATATATGAGTGAGAATATTATTATAAATAGTGAATTGAGGCTTTAACCAGTAAAAGGGGTTTTATTCAAAACAAATAATTTGTAATAATAAAAACATGTAATACTAATTCACTACTCCTCTAAATGGTACCCTATCATATATAGGATCTAAAAGTTGAAACAGAGTAAAATTTGTTCTATTGATATTTTACACATTTTATGTCAATTATTGATAATCACAATTCTAAAAATATAAGAGGAGTTACCTATTATTATATAAATAACATTCATGGGTGAAATAATTTAATACTACCATATATTCACTCATATGGATAGTAAGTATGTGATTATCTCACTATGGGTTTTCAATCTACTGCTATTGATATAGCTACTCAATTTTAGAAAAAAGATAACTTTTAAAAAAGATAGGAAGTCCAAAAATTAATTTTTTTACCTCTTTTAGACAAGTTATACACTAATTTTATGGGATAATAGATATATAAATGTATGTGGGATAATATTGCAAATATATTTAAAGGAAAATTCAAATTCAAAGAATAAAAATTATAGATTTAGAGGATAAAAATCCATAACACCAAAAGGGATGAGGATGAAACAATTGATGAATATTTTACAAGGGTAAATGAGATATTTAGTAAAATTAGAGGTTTTTGAGATAAAAATTATGAATCTATGATCATTAATAAATTGATGACTAATTTAAAAAAAGTTTTGATTCGAATATATTAACCATAGAATTAAATCATGTCCTTTCAATTAATGATCCACATAATAATCCCTTGAAATGTTAAATGATAAAACCACTAACGTTCAAGAAAAAATTATAGAATAAATTTATTTAAAAGATATAAAGAATATGAAGATCATGGAGGAAGAACTATTTGATCCCTCATGTTATTTAGGTGAAGATGATAATTGTAATGAGAATCGCAAGAAAACCATGTATCTCATATCTATAAACTTTCAAAAGTGGAATAGGTAAATATAAATAAAAATTCCACTTAAATGTTTTAAGTGAATATGAATAGGAAATTTTCAAATAGAGTGTTCTAAAAAGAATAAATCTATAGAGTCAGATAATCATGATGAAAGAAAAAACAACAATGACTGTCAAAAGGAAAATATGCTAGATGATATATGAAATTTAATGAAATAAAAAAAGAAGAAATTTAGTCAGAAAAATAGAATCATGTTGAGAATTATGAAGAAAAATATTCCTCAAATACTCAGTCATGGGGTAAATTTATGAATAATACACTTACTCTATGAATTATTTTGAAATAAAATAAAGAACCTCCAGCATTAGAGAAAAAATAAGTAAAATCCAACATGATTCACTTATTAAGGACATAAATAGAATTATATATTAAAGGGAACACCAGGATCAAGAAAAAAGTTACACATTCATAGAGGGAGGTTGACATACTAAGTAAAGTTTAATATGAGTATGATAACATGGAAAATTAATATACTGAGGAGATCAAATATTTCAAGGTGAAAGTTTCCAAGTGATAAAGAGTTATAAAATAATTATAGAAGAATATGGATACTCAATAAGGAAAACATAATAATTTTGAATCAAGGTACTTAAGTCGGAGAAAACCTTCTAAAAGTCATTATTTATTATGAAAAAACTATTAAAGTAAATGATAATATATCGCAGAATGATCTGAAAAGTTTTATAGGAAATATGGTATTTTTTGATGTCTCTAATCTAAAAATATTAAATTTTTACTACCTAATAGTACAGGTTCAATGAAACATTCTAGACAAACCTAGGTTGAGAGAAAAACCTATAGTAATTATGGAAACGTTAGTGTTAGAGAGCGACCATAAGTAGCAAGGTTCTTCAAAACATGTAAATAAAAAGTATGATTTTCTACCAAAATAGAATGTGGGTTTTTAAAGGCACACTTAATAGTTTAGTTTTATAGAAGATCAAACTATAGGGTTTATATCTAGAGTAATGTAACTTATTTTAATAAATATTATGTTTTTGGGTATAATATGTCTATCTCTTGAAATCAATGGAGACAAGATTTTAGAGGATCTTCTAAAATAATAGAAGAAATAGACCTATAGGGAGACATATAAAAAATGGAAATTCCAATGTTGTGCCTATCCAAAACATGTTTGAAGGGATTTTCGATTTTACATGAAGGTTTAACTAGAATGTTCACTATTTCTTGGAGTGTCTGAATATGACTCCATTTCAATAACAAGAAACATCAGAATGTGAGAAGATTCAAAAGAGAACTGATAATGGAAAATCATTAATTGTTGAAGGCTAGTAAAAGGAAAACACACTAGATTGTTGATAATGTTTTCTCATCACAAATATTAGGAGATAAAATAAATGGGAAAATATTTAAGAACGTGATGGTGGTGCTATAAATTTTGGGACTAAAATTTCATTATAAATTTAGGGAATTCATAGTGCTGAAATTGTACCACCCAAGACAAAATCACAGAATGTTTTATTTTATTATGGAATCAAGCATAACCTTTTGAGTTCTATCCAAATATGTGATGAGTTTAATGAGATATTATTCAATAGAAATAATTTTCTCATTAATATAATTGAATATGGAAGATTCAATGCACAAGGAGAACGAACTAGTGTGAATATTTTCGAGATAGTTTATCTAAGAAGTTTCTTTTATCTCATCTCCAAGGAGGAAAAATATCTTTCACACAAAATATTTTTCCGTATTGAAACAAATAATATGAGTAATATTTTTTAAGAAATGTTTGGATAGATCTACCCCAGCTGATCAAAGATCATGATCTGGTTGGTAAAACATATCATAGGGGGAAGATTTTCCAAGGGAACCATAAGAGAGTGGAGACACAATCAATAAGGCCTATTGAATTGAATCACTTGTATTTGTATATACCTATGATACATCAATCAACAAAAGATGAACTTTATTTTATCAAATCCATTGATTATTTCACATTAATAATAAGATAATTATTCTTAAAGTAAAATCCACAAGAATTATATGTATTCAAAATCTACAAAAGATAAGCTTAAAGAGATCTTGTCACTTACGACAAAAAAATAAGAACTGATAATGGAAATCAGTGCACTGGAAAATATTTTCAAATATTATATTTAAAAGTGTAGGATAATATATTAATAGAGTACTCTTTACTCAACACAATAAGAGTGGTTTTTTTAAAATAATGATCTGAGCTACTATATAAATAGTGAGAACAATTTTTGTTGAGTTTGGATTATTAAAATTAATTTCAATGGAAATAGAATTTACCACCAAAAATATTAAAAATTGATTCTTTTTAAGGCCAAATTTAATCATAATTTAGATGAAATATGTCACAATGATAATCCTATAGTGATTACTTATGTTCCTTTTGTAGGCCTTTTATTATCAAAATCAAATACTCAAATTTTGGGTTGTTTTATGAGAAAGTAAAAGAATGTGTGTTTCTTGGAAACCCATCTAATGGGAAAGGATATAGATGATGGAAAAAAGATACCTAAAAAGTGGTTAAATATTATTATGTCATAATCATTGAAAATAAAGTATTAAATCTAGATATGAATGTATTAGATTTTGAAGAATATGATGGGAACAACAAAAACCTTTATGGGAAGATCAGTTAACAACAACATAAAGTTCAACCTAGTAATGGAGGTATTATATCTTATTAGAGAGATAATGAGTATGAGGTTATAGAGTGTAAACCAAAAATATCAAATGGGGAAGAAACACTGGGAGGTATAGAATATTATTGTATATTATTCAGAACCAATTTAGATCAGATGATGGTTATTAGTGAGATTTAAAATAGAATAAATATCTTAAGTTAAACAAAATTAAGTGGATAAATCCTTTTAGTGAAGATATTAGATTTAATATATGATTGAATATTTAAATCATATTGTAAATAATCCCACATGAGATCTTGTTCCACGAAATTTTGAAAAAATATCCATTCGAACAACGTTGGTATCAAGGAACAAATTAAATGATTAATGTAGAGTGGTCAAGAAAAAAGACAATTTTTTGTAAATGGTACTCTCAAGCTGAAGGGGTTAATTTGGAAATTGAATAAAAGACAAATTTTTTTCTATCGAATCATATAAATATAAAAAAAGTTATCAAATGGATGTTAATAATACATTTTTAAATAGAGATATTAAACTGGAATTATATATGGAGCACCTTGTTGCTTTTGTTATTATGATGATGAAACTAGAGTATGGAGATTAAATATGTTTTTATATAACATAAAAAATCACTAAGGGTAAAATACTATAACATAAAAAATCGTAATAGATAAAAAATTATTAAAATTAATGGTGGAAAACAATCGTTACATCAAATGTAATGAAACATGTTCACTCCTTGTTATCTTACACACTGATGAAAATATTTTTTCCTAAGATAAGTAGGGTTATTTTTAAAAAAATACACACAAATGAAGAGTGTTTTGAGATGTACAGATTGTGTGAGATAAAATAATTTTTAGGGATATAATTCAAGCAAGGATAAAATGTTATTTTCATATCAGGAAAGTACAGAAGAGGGTTTTAGAAGAATTTTCTTATAAGAGATTAAAAGTTAGTTCCTACATCTATTCAAGTGGGACTCCAATTTTCCAAAGATACCAAAGGTGAGAGTGTAAATAAAATACAACTCAAAAAATATGTGGAGTTTACATTATCTCAAAACTTCTAAACAAGATATTGTATATTCTAGGAGTGTCTATTTTAGATATCAGTGCACATGTGACTCATTCCAGGTGGTCCAATATCCTTAAGTGTATCCACGAGACCGAGGATTCAAAACAGGCGGAGGCATATTTCTGGGTACTATAGTAGTTACTATAGTTGGCACTATATTAGTATTGTACACTATGCAGGTACTGTAGAAGGTACTGCAGTAGTTACTATATCATGTACTGTTTGGTACTATAGTAGCATGATCTATTCACCTTGTACCACCAGTTTGGGCTTGGAGTCCTTAAGGCCTTTTGGCCACCCAAAACTTCAGGTTAGTAGGGATTTTGGGAAATATTTAAGCCCTTCGGGTCACCTCATGGCCTTCGGGCCACATGCAGTTCCCCTAGACAGACACTAGAAAAAAGAAACAACCCTAAATGGGGATTCCACGAAGAATAAATCACCATAGAATAACTAATGGATTTAGAAGAATGAGAGGGTATGGATACACAATTAGGACCAGCCTATGCTTGAATGGTAATCTTATCCAGATGGCCATGCGAAGGTGGAGAGCAACCATCACCATAAAGATGGTAGGGAGGGGAAATTCATTTTATTTATAGTCTAGTTGAATTCCCTAAGACCTTTGGGTCATGTAATGTAACTTAAGCCTATGGGCCAGGTAATCACTAAACCTACGAGCCTTGTAAGGGTTCCCCCTCCTCCCTTGAAACGAGGGTAATCAAAAATCAATAAAAATGATGGAATTTGTGATATTTTGGTATTTTAGATATCAGAGTAACCTACCTAATTTATTCTAAAAGAGTTATCATACATATAAAAGGGATTGTGAGTTATGTTATTTTTTTATAAGGGAGGGAATAATGTGAATCTTTCTCTTTTCAAAGATTCTTATTGGGTTAGTGATTGTGATGATAGAAGGTTCACATTAGGTGGAATTGTTCTCTTGAGTAATATCCATGTGAATTTTCTCTATAAGAAATAAACCCCATTGACATTATGAAATACATATTTTGAGTATGTTTCTACTAATAGTCACTCTACTAAAATGATTTGAATGAAATAATAGTGATTTAAGGGTGAAGGTGAAAAGACTCCATTGAATTTATTGTGATAATTAAAATTTTATAAAAATTTATAGTAATACCATGAAACACTGAAGACTCACGCATATTGATATTAGAAATAATTTCATTAATGATAAAGAGGAAACATGAGATGTCATGATTGAATTTATTCATACTCCAGACCATTTGGATGATATATTCAGTAAGGATATTCCTAAAGACATATTTTGATTATTTAGGAACAACATAAATTTTTATACCCTCCCACATCATTGATAACCATCAATAGTACACCCATTATGTTATTCATTATGTTAACAAATGGGGATAAGTAAGTGAACAAATATTTGTTGGAATTTTGGTTTGTGTACATTTCATTAATAATTATTCTATAAATGTGTATGTTGTGAAATGTGGAAGTCTTTTTTTAAATGTATAGTTCATGGATTGAAATGGGTCATCATTTATTTTTCCAAAAAAAATATTATCACCAGGGTATATAATTCTCTCAGAAACAAAAAATATAACTTATGGTGTTGTGTCTAAAATTTTTTATTTTATCAAACGGTGTAAATTTTTATTGTTTCATAGATAATATCATAAGTTTTTTATTTTAAATCTTGATTGGAAATATTTTTACTATGTTTTTTAGTTGATTTAATGTGTTTGGAGAAGATTTTAAAATGTTTTTGGTCTTTTCTTAAGATATTTAAATTACAATTATTGAGGTGGTGTCTTGAAAATGGAAATTGTATTTTTAATATGAATAAATAAATTGAAATATGCATAGGATATTTTAGGCCACTCATAATAAATTTAATTTATTTATAGGGTAATTGAACTACACATATGATATTTTTTATGTAAAAATACATTAATATACATGTAAGATACGTGATATGGTCATGAGATATTTAAAAAATTGAAATTTAATTTGACCTATGTATAATAGATCTGAAGTTCTATAAGATATTTGACCTATGAGTATGATATTTTAGGTGCCCATATCATATTTCTCTCGTATGATATTCACACATAGTGAAAAGTTTAGAAAAATAGAGATAAAAGTATAACGATGCTTTTTTATTTATATATTTCCAAAATATTATGGGCTCAATCCAAAACCACGAGTAAAGACAAGAGTCATGGGGTTTAAACCAGATAAATCATGGCGGAATCTCATTGATATTTTTAGTTCCAATATTCAAAATCACTTATTTTTATAGTTATTATTATTTTTTAGGAAGCCTTTGATGAAGAATTTTGGTACATCTAGAAAAGAATATATTTTCAAAAATGATTTGGATAAAGATTATTTTAATATATTGTGAAGATATATGGAAAATAAAGTAAGTATAGAAATTTGTTAAATAATAGACTATGGGTATTAATATTGATGAGGAAGGAGATCATTCTCTGGTGTTCATTCTCTTATACATGATGAGATCATATTGATAAATTTTTAGGTGAATACGGTATGAATAATTCAATAATGAAGTAATACTTATTGTTAATGGTTTTATAGAATAAGATTGTATTTTCTTATTGATTTATGTGGAATCATTATAAATAACTCATTTACATTCAATAACAATGATGATTTCTAGATGAAATGGGGGTACCATTATAAATAAGTCCATAAATTATTTTAGTGGGAAGTGGATGATACCATCACATGAAGACAAGTGAATAATACCTAATCCAAAATTGTGTATTAATTTTTTTAATTTGTAACCACTAAAATTTTAAAGTGATATGAAAATACATGTTCTCAAAAAAATATTAAACATGGAAAAGAGTATGCTTTCATATAGACAAAAACTTATAAAATTAACTTGTGTGCTACTTTTACATTGTATTGTTTAATACAGATGAGAATGATATATAAATAGTAAATCAAGGCTTTAATTAGTCACATGGGTTTGGGTGGTGACACGATAATAACATACAAAAATATTTCATCATTTTAGATGAATATTTAATATATTTTACATTTATAAAAACCTAAGGAATATGAATTTTTAGCATATATGAAGACAAGATACATAATCATCTTATTTAATGAAAGATCTTAAACATCTCGGAAAAATTTATTCTCTCATATTCACATTATTATAGATATCCTACATAAAACGTTTCTTCATAATATGAGGAAACTGTAAACATATAAAGGGTGATCTAATATACTTAGTATGGGTAAACATGGGAGATATCAATCAAATGTCATATTAAATATAAACACAAGGGTATGATAACAAGATTATAATTTAGGAAAATCATACCCAATTATTTATAGATCATAAATCATGAGTCATGGCATAATGTTTTATAATTTCAAGTGACATAAGTTATAAGAATGATGAATCAACATTAATAAATTATTATCCATAATAACATATCATAATCATAAGAAAAGGTTATAAGCATTGCATCATAAAATAATTATTGAAAATCATTTCGTTATTCAAAGATCACATTCAATACTATCATAGAGGTCCAAATCCCATATTGGAGTAGATTCACTCCCCATTCCATAATTTCATTAAATAATTTTCAGTCCCAAGAATATCATAGTGTAAAAAGTCCCATAGTAAACTAGTTTTACTCCCCATTCCATTCCATATTATCTCATGATATATCAATTATTAGCCAATGCATTGGAGGTATTTAATATGCCCCAAATCTTATAATATAAAACTTAAATATGTATTCATGAAGATCATAAAAACATTTTTCAATTAATTATAACATTACCTATGGAAAATAAAATTTTCATTATCATACCATCATATATAATGTAGATAAATAACACGGATGTTATAATCAAATCATATCCCTAGTGAATAATATGAAATCTAAAAGGATGTTTACATAAAAAAATAGATTTCAAAAATAATTTTAATTTTCTTTAAAAATAGGTGAAAATATATTTTTCCTTATGTATCTTAAAAAACTGGAAATTTTTGAAATAAAGATAAAATAATTTCCACTGAAAATTATCCTTGAATCATATAATTTAATCTTCAAAAAAATGAATGATCATGGTGGTGAGAAATTCAATTGATTCAATAAACATTAAAACAAATATTCCTTTCACAATTTTGTTTAAAATTTCAAAGGCACATCATTAAAGAAATGATAATAAAATTCATTTTAAAATTTTAAAATATAAAGTAAAATATTATTTTAAATATAATTAATTAATCATTTGATAATGGAAAATAAAATTCTTGAAAACATTTTTAATAAAATTGATATGGATGAAAAACATCATCAACCAAAGAGAAAATATTGTTACCTTTTCTTACAACATTATCTCACTCATTTTAAGTATCAATGAGATTAAAATGGTACCATTAATTGAAAATTAAAAATATAACAAGAGTGGAAGAAAATATATGGTGTTTTAGGGTTAATGAACATATAATATCCCCTAATGAAAATTTAATGAAAACAATCTATAAGATAAACGAGATTGAAACATAAACCCTTACATCATATCCTAACATACTTTACATGAACACTTTTGTTATTATATAATAAATTAATATTTATTATAAGTTTATACCAAAACAATATTTAATTTTTTTCATTTTACAAAAATCCTGTATAATTTATAATTACTCCTTTATAAATAATGCTTCCTTAAAATCAACATTTAGGTGAATACTAGTCTGTTTTCAAAGCATGTTTCAGTTTGATAGTTCTGGTCCTTTCACCTTGCCATGTTTTCATCAGATATATAATGTTAATAATTTTATATTTATCATATTTATTCATTATATTCACTTTTATAATGTGTTATTTAATTTGTAAATGAAAAATGAATTACATCACTTTATGGGGACGGTAGTCCGTACATATGGGAGAGCAATGTTTTCAAATTATATTGAATAAAAAGAAAGACATATACATAAAAATATATATTTAAATAATAATAATATCATATATGTTATATATATTTATTAAACCCATCCATATGAACATCCATGTAGGGAATACATGAAAAACTATTCACATCGCATCGAGGATGTTATAGTCCACATGTACAAATGAACGACATTATAATTTCTCGTATGATGAACAGATAGTAGAAAATGAATATACCATAAACATAAAAATTATATTTTTGAATGATAATAATTAAATTTTTTAATATGAAAATATAATTTATAGATAATTTTAAGAAATAAATCATCTCAAAAAAAAATTTGATGAAAATTCCCTTTTCTGAGAAACCTCTTTTGGATTACACCTTAAAACTTATTGGTTTAGTATTAAGGAAACATAAAAATCTCTAAGTCATGATTAAGAAATTTATAAATCTATTTGGGTAGGTTTATTCTGAGATATATATCTTAAAATGTGTGAATAAGAGTGGATATGAGATGTTATCTTATATGTGAGGTTTGTGAAAAAATTCTAAATACCTAAAACATTAATATATAATAAATTTATAATCAAGTGAAAGTGGAAAAAAGAAAAGACAAATTAGAAGATAAGATATTTTAATTTCGAAATATATAATATTAATCAAATTTATTGTAGTTTGGGTGATATTTTAAACCTTATATTTCATTTTAACCCCTTAGTTAACCCCTTTTATCCTTAATGGAGTTAACACATTTTTACCATCGTTACTATTTATTATGACCAAGAATGAATGTGGCCTCATTAAAATATTTTTCATTTATAATTTTAAATATGTAAAAATATTTATGAAAATAAAATCCTCTAAGTGTTATAATTTCATTTTAAAATAAGTGTGTAAAATACAACAAAAACAGTTTTTTAGAAAAATGCATTTTTAATTATAAAACACAATTTATTCTAATTACTTTCCAAGTAACATCCATTAAATGAATATCATATCTTTTTATTATATGTATTATCTAAAAATTTCATTAAAATAATTCAAAAAAATTAATTAATTTGATTTATTATGATAAAAACCCATCCCATGTATAAAAGTTGTTTTTTAGAAAAACATCTCTTTTTTACCATAAAATGATTTTATATTAATTTCAATCCAATTGATAGAAAATGAATTATTTTCAGCATATGTAAATAATATTTTTTGGTAGTTTTAATAGTCCAAATTAATATTTAAAATAAAAAATTTATGATAATACTATTCTCAAAAATAAAATACTTAAAAAATTTCATTAAGATCAATATTATTACAAAAATGAAATAGAAATTATTTTCAAAAATTATATTTTATTTAAAAGACATATATCATGATTAATTTAATAATTTATATAAATTATTAACATAGGTTTGGATTTAAATTATTTTTAAAAGATTATATTAGGTGTTTGTGGGTAAATATACCTAAAAACACACACACACTACACACACACGGACCTAAAAGGTAGGTTATAGCCCCCCCCCCCAAGGGATAACACACCCAACTACCCACACTATTACATCATATATATTTTCTCAGTGGGACTAGTGGGCATTTACCCCATAACATGGCCCGTAGGCCTGAAAGTTTTTACCGAAGGCTCATTACATGAATAGAACTACTACAGTACCCACCTTCAATAGTAGCCGCACAGTACCTATCACTACTACAATGTCCTACAATGCTTCTGCTATAGTTCCTTCCACCGTTATTGTGTCTCCATAGCTACAGTTACTTCTCCACTATAGTAACCTACACCCAATGGGTTTTGAACCCCCCCCCCCCCCCCATGTAAGATTACAGGGTGATTACCACTAATCCAAACCACAACTACCTAATTTTTAATATATCAAACGAATTTATTTATTAATGATAAATATCTTCCAAAATCAAAGGGTGTCACATTATCCACCCTTATAATAATTGTTTCCCTCCATATTCCATCACTCTAATAGAAACAATTGATAATACCTCTACCTCATCACATCCCTAGATTCCCACATAGCTTTAAAAAATTCTAATTTCTTCATATGTCTTTAACGAGGTGTCTAGTCTTTTTTCATATCATGTTATCTCTATGATCCAATATTTCTACTTATTATTATGAATAATAAATGTCATGCTCCAATTTTATAGCCTATGATTTCAGTATATGTGAAGGATCTAGTTTTTATTTTCTTAAATGAGATACATGAAACAAGTCATGAACTTTGGATAGGTTTGGGGGATGTTCCAAGTTATAATCTATTATCCTGATGTGATCAAAAATATCATAGGAAATTATATATCTAAGGTTCAATTTCTCTCTCTTTTTAAATGTCATAACACTATTACATGGTGATATTAAAAAAGAAAACATTTACACTAATTTTGAACACTATATCTCACCGATGATTTTCATAATAACATATATATTGACTCTAAGATTATATAATATGCTTCTGAATGGATCTAAGTTTCCTCTTCCATTTCCTCCGCAAGCACAGGTCTTGATATATTTCATTCTCTAACTTCGTCACAAAATTTTGGACTCCTTCACTTGTTTTATATATTTATTCATAAGGATCCATCTGAAAGATTGAGTGAAAGATTTTGTTATAAGAAACTTTTACCAGATAAAGGTGTTGATCCCAACCTCTTTTAGAATCCATAGACCGTCATCTAGGGTTTGAATTACTCTAGCAGATTTACCACCTATCAGAGGATAATATATAGTGATAAAGCTAAACTCTATATTCCAAACATGATGAATACTTCTCAATAACATCAAGGTAAAACTCAGATCCTTAATGGATATTATTGATATTTGTATTCCATGAAACCTTACATCTTACTTAATATATAACTTGGAAATGTGATAATGAAAAAAATATTTTTTGATAGAAATGAAATGTCCTCCATTTATAAGTTGATGAAAAAAAACCCAAATAAAATTATGTCATTAGATGTATTGGTAGTATCACAATGAAATCCAATGTGATTGTTTTCCCATTTCTACTTAGGTATGGGTAATGGTTTTGAATTCTTGTTAGGCTTCTATCTCTTAGCCTTATCATATTGTAATTCCATTCACTAAGATACATACTAAATTATATCTCTCTTTATGTTTCCCACTATAAATTCACTTTATGATCTCTATAGATAATTATAAATACTAGATTAATAGATAATGATGAACTATGAGGTTCATTAAACACATCCTTCTTTAATTCTAGTATTTATAGGACATATGCTCTGTTCTTAAACCATACCATTCCATCATTATCATAACTGAACTTCAGAACACTACTCTCTTTTTTATCCTTCATATTCCTTATAAACATATTTAATAATCAAATAAATAGATTCTCAATAATCCATCTGAGAACAATATGATATTTCTCCAATACTTATGGTTTCATGTTTTGTTTTCTATAAATCCATAAGTAGTGGATCTATTTCAATCCTCATCTTGGAAAAAATAGAAATTTTATTCCGACTCAAAGCATCGTTAAACTTTTTTCTTCCTAATATGGTCATATATTGAGTATTAATAATATTTATTCAGTTAAAAACTACTCATCTGCTACATATCCAACACTTTCTATTTAAATATAAACATCATGCTTTTATATATATTTATATTTTCACCTTTAACCATAAATATAATGCCTCTATATCTTAAAGGGAAAAATTACCACTTCCAGTTCCAAATCATGAGTTGAGTAATTTTTCTCAGTAACCTTCATTTGATTAGTGGAATAAAATAATACCATGTCATTCTATATGGGAATACATCCAATTCACTTCTTTGATTCATCAATATAGATCAAAATCCATTCTCCACTATAGGGTAGTGTGAGTACGGGTTCACTAACCAAACATCAATTGAGTTCCTTGATATTTTTTTATATTCATCTATCCAAATTAACTTGGATCCTATCCAAATAAATTTTGTTAGTGTATTTTATATTCATGACAACATTACCACAAATCATTAATAGTATCCATTCAACCCACGAAAACTACCTATTTCAGTCACCATGCTTGGTTTAGGACATTGTTGAATAACTTTTTTCTTTCAAGGATGCATAAATATGCACTCACATGTAATTATGCAGCCCATGAATGAGACTTCGTAAATCTATATTCACATATACTAAATTTAGCATAAAAATGTTACCTTTTTAAGGTCTTTAACATAATCCTAAAATTATATCCACACTCTTCCATGCTCTTAGTATATATAAAAATATCATCTATATGTTGGCCATGAATTTTTTAAACAATACTCTATTCATCTTGTTAATTTTGATGATCATAAATAATTGTTTTTTTTAATGATGCAATTACTTTATTTTTTCATGAATATATTTCTAGAAAAATTTATCTTATTTAAATGTAAATGTTTATATCTTTTGTATTTTGGATATGTTATAAAGTTATCTAGAAACAATGTTCATAGCCTAGATTTATAAGAAAAATGTATGGTTTGTGAACACTTTGATTGTAATGAAGGTATGTATTAGATACCCTTTTCTATTGTAAAAGAATGGATCCAGAACTATACTTCTATGAAGAATCCCTACATTTTAGAAATAATTGTATGTATTATCATCCAAATATTTTTATTATCAACCATACATTTTCAACCGTACTTTTGTAGTTACCCTATGTTAAACTTGGTCAACAATGAAATTTAAATTTAATATATTTTATGTGTTTTCTAAAACAATCTCATTGGAATTAAATATCTTTTTAAAGATTCATAAAGAATGATTAAAAGGATTTTATTTAATGGATAAAATATTTCTTGTTTTTGAGGGAATATATGACATAATTAGAACATTTGAAATTCAATTAATCATGATTTATCAAGAAATATTCTTGGATTTGGTCCTAGAAGATGATAAAGTTTCTCTTTTTCAATACCAATAGTAATATCATTTAATCAAATAGTATATTCTTCAATAAAATATCATTTTTATTAGGGAAATATACACTTTAGAGACAAAAAATGTTTTGATATTGAGTTGTTTTACTATCATATTATTGTTGTTGTTGTTGTTCAGTTACTATATTTCATGAAGTTCACTTAAAACTCTAATCATTTAAAATCTATTATATTATACAGATTCATAATCTATTAATAATAATATCAATTATCTATCATTTTCTACTATATCTGTGTGTTAAATCTATATCTTAAATGAAATAAATTAATATTGATTTTATAGAGTAATGGATGATCATGCTCAGTCATTGGTGGAGTGTCAGCTTCTTGGACTAAGCTATGAATATTTTATGGTCCCCTAAAAAATAATAAGAAGGACCTATAAAAGCCTTATTTTAAAGGTTTAAACTGCTAATAATTCGATGTGAAGGACTTATTATAAGTGGTATTATCTAGTGAAAGTCACCAAGCACACTGAGAAAGCATTGGTGGAATAGACTAGGGGATCATTATACACTGATCCACTATAAAAATGTTTTTTTCTAACTTTCTATTTTACTACTGCATGTCATTCATTATTAAAGATAACACTACACAATGAGGGATAAAATTTTAATCTATTAAGATTTGTAAAAGAACATAATTCACCCCCCCCCCCTCCTTCTTATGTATCCTCATATTTTTCATTAATAATAATTGGCATCAGAGGATTGAAACTCAATGATTGAAACTCAATATTTTAATGGAAATAATTATGGATGCTAGAATGTACGGAAGATTTTATATTTTCAGAATCATGGATTCAATGTTTACATGAATATTATCTATCAAAACAAAATCCCTAAAAACATGAAACATGGGATGATTCTAAAAAGTAGAGTATGATATCATTTCAAAATCCATGAATGTAATTATATTTGGACTCGATCTGGATAAATTTAATCATGTATCTCAATGTGGTACTGCCTATGGGATATTGAAAATGATCACAATTTAATATGGAGGGAATGATAATTTTTGAAAAATAAGGTACCATACATCTAATCTTTAATTTGACACATTTAGAATGTATGATGGTTAAAGAATCACCTAGATTAATGGGATAATGACTTAAATAGTGAGTGATGTTATTTCCTTGGGAGATCCAATTAGACATGTAGGTCAATCTTTTAAAATTTTCCAAGCCCTACCCTTAAAATGGAATGTAAAATCTACTGCTATTCGACAATAAACCCCCATTAAAGGATTAATAATGAAATAATTGATTAGAACACTAATTATGTATGTTGAAGAAATGAATTCTTAATTGAAATAACCTATGATGGTTAAAAGGGAGAATACTAATCTTAAAGTTACTAGCCAAAAATATAGAAATAAATAAAAATTGTAAACAAAACTCTCAAATGATTTGGAATGATCAGATTCTGAAATAGAACTTGACCATCTAGCCATAAGGGTTAGAAAATTTTATTATAAGAAGAAATTATTCCCTAATTCCTAAATAAATATGTTCATAGAATTAAAGAATAAAAATGTCATTAATGTAATAAAATATGATATATGAGACCTGACTGTTCACAACTAAATTATGATAAAAGAAAAACGAAAAAAAAGAATCAGATGAAAAATGAATTTCAGCACAAATATAAAAAGGTTATGAAGGCTACTGGGAGTGTATCTGAGGACTCTGATAGTACTTATAAAATAGATTCATAAAAATATCCAACCTATCTGAAAGAAAATATAAAATTTAGTCCTAAAGAAAAATAAAGGGTTTAATCTTACTATTCTTGTACTTCTAATTTTTTAGGCTGTTCAAATAGTAAATTTACTTCTTACTTTTCAATTATTAAATCAAAAATATGAATCATTCGTAAAAACACATAAATCACAAAAAAATATTCATAGTGTTGTTCTTGATGAAAAATATCCCATGAAAAAACAATACTTGGACTTAAAATAAAATTTTTAAAAATCTACATAAAACTGTAATGTTCATGAAAACATAATTAAAGAGTTATAACTTGAAGTAGATTCAATCAAAAGTGATTATAGTATATTAACTAAGCTGTAACAATATTTAAATTATATTCATGGTATAAAAGTTTGAAAAAAGGAAAAATATGGAATATAAATCAAGGTAGATAAATAAAAATTGTATTAAAACTATTTTATACCTAGTACAAAAAATATCACCTTCATTTATTGTGGAATTCAAGGACATTATTCTAATACCTATTTTTTATAATTCCCAGGTTTATTGGAATAAAAAAGTTTTTTAATTGAAATATAACTTAATTAATATCTATAAATTTTATCAAAATTAAGAAATTCCACCTACCAAGATCTTATACTACTGAAACAGCCAAACCCAAGAAAATTTTTGTACCAACACAGGATTTTTTTAAATATTTTTTTTTTGTAAAAGGCCACATGATCAAGAATTTCAAATGGTATATGGATAGTTGATGCTCAAGACACATTATTGGAGAATTCCAATTTTCATAAACAAGAAAAATTGGATGTTGTCTTAGTTACCTGTGATGATAATACAAAATACAAGATAAATAACTATAAGTAAATTATTTATGGATAATTTAGTTTCTAATTTTCCTAGCCTAATATTTTATAAATATAGAGTTTTTATGCTTTCCAAATAGGTATGAAACACAATTCATCCTTCGGATCTATTAAATATGTCTCGAACCAACCTAGGTCGACCCTGAACCGGTCATCTGAGCCAATCAGGGGCAAGGCCCTAGAGGCATTCCCAATCGTCCCGGGAAGGTGCCAAGTGCTATGGCATCGATAGGGGAAATGGGAACGATTTCCCGAAATAAAAATAAATAAATAAAATGTGTAAATAATAAATAGAATCTTAGAGTAAATAAAAAAAATAAAACGGTTAAACAGTAATTGAAGGAAATAAAAACTAACTGAATGGGAAAACACTATCTCCAGGTGACCCCATAGGTCACTCCCCAACTCAACGATTAAACATTTCACAAGGTGAGTGCACCAAAGATGATTATTTTACAATAACTAAAAATATAAAATAACTATAGGTGTGAGTATTAAAACTCAGTAGGCTAGCCCAATATCTATTCCCCAATAAACTACCTTTAAAATAAAATTAAAACCATTTAAATTTTAAACTATAATTTATAAAAAAATAGGTTTTTCTAAATACATTACTTAAAATCAAAGTATGTACCATTTCCCTTAATCATTTTCAAATATAGATTCCTTTAATTAGTGAAAATGACATTATCCAAGAGAAAGTGATGTTTATATTTTCATATTTGTACAAAGATAGAAAACCTAATAAAAATCAGATAACCACTTTCCAAGAGAATAATAAAAAAAATGCACAATAGCAATCACACAACAATGAAGATGTAGATTTACATACGAGAACCATATTCATCATTGTGGGAATATAAAAGCCGAAAGACATGGGCGTACCTAAGAGATCATGAATAATCCAGAAGACGCCAATACCTGAGACCTCATCCTCATTGACATATCACACACAATGAAATCAAACACTGCTAGAAAATTGTGTTTTCCCAACACTTCTATACCAACGGTTTGAATAGACCATTGGTGTACTTAATTTTTCCCAACGGTTTGAAGAAACCATTGGGATAATGGGATGAGAACAACCATTTACCAATAGTTTACTCAAACCATTGGGAAAAGCTATATATATACCAATGGTTTTTAAAAATTGTTGGAAAATACACTCTTTCCAAATGGTTTTAACAAACTATTGGGAATGTTTCCCCTATATAGCAGCACATCCAGAATACCTCCACGCGATTGCATCCATAAACCTAGTTACTCCCATTGCTCTCTCTTCACCCCAAGGTATCTCTCAATGCTCTCTCTGTAATCAATCAGTTAATTCATTACTTCTACACATCTAATTTGTATGTGGAATGTTGTGCATCTATTTTTGATTGTTATCTATTTTGATTTCACCTAAAGGAGATATGTTTGGTCTACTTCTTCCTGTATTTCTATTTCACCTATCATGTTCCCTTTCCATGAGACCCTTCTGCAAGATCTGATCATGAGAGTGAGTTTTTATATTATTAATGGGATATGGGCCTTTGTTAGATGTTCCTTTTAGTGGTAATCCTTTCAATTTGTACTGTAAGGAATTATAGTGTCCCATGTAGATAGTGAAAACCCATTTGAGGTGTTGAATAATTGTGGTTATGTTTTTTGTGGGTTATGTTATCTCAATTATGAGAGTTGTTGGTTATATAATGAATCTAGTTTTATAGGGAATTTCATGTTTAATGTATTAGAAATATGATACATTGATTTCATGTATAATGTGATAACCTGTTTCGTTAATTTGTATTATTTATCTTGTTGTAACTATTGATAAATGTAAGATGTTGTCTTAGTGTCGTTTTTTTGGTAGAATTTTTGTAGTGACACCTCTTTATAAGAAGTTATGTGGTGACCTACTTAGTTTTTTTATTCATCTAGTACATGGAATGTGTTTGAAAGGGATAATGGTCTGAGTGACTCTTTGGGGTTATATTATAGAGTGAGTTGGGTAATTTGGAAATTGTTATGTGAGTTCCTTGTGGCCTATAGGGCATGGTTACAACCTAGAAGGGTGTTATATTGGGATGTGGATGAGGTTGGATGATGAGATTGGCCATATATCGATTATGTCCTATGGGATTAGGTATAACATTTGGATATTTCTAAGTTATATGGTATTTCTTTGGTGGTATGGTATGGTCGGATGGGATTAGAAAATTGATGATGATTGGCTTATAAAAATTTTAATTAGGATGGGGGTGTGGGATGTCTTGGTAGGGGGGAGTTGTCCACCCCACCCCCCCTTGGACAACCCCCCTAGACACCACCCCACCCCCTGGACACCCCCACCCCCTTGGACATCCCCCCTAGACACAACCCCACCCCCTGGATAGCCCCTGCCCCCAGACAGGCCCTTTGGACAGCCCCACCCCCCCCCGAACACCCCCCCCCCCGGACAGCCCCACCCCCTTGGACAACCCCCTCTAGACACCACCCCACCCCATGAACACCCCCACCCCATAGACACCCCCACCCCTAGACACCCCCACCCCCTTGGACAGCCCCCTTGGACACCACCCCACCCCTTTGGAAAACCCCCACCCCCCTAGAGCTAGTTATAAGGATATCCTTCTATTCTCAACCTTTCTCTATTTATTTCACTATCCAGAAAGATCACTGTCATTATTCCCTGTTTCTATAGATTTTGTAAAATCTTATGATTAACACTATTTTTTATTGAATCGATGACTAATTCTTGATTGGTAGATGTCTATGAATATATAGAATATGGTTTATAAACTATCCCTTAAAATTATCATTGTTTTGTGTTCTTTATGATGTGTAGTATCATTAACATACTTTTTTATTAATCTCAATTTTAAAAATAAATGTTTTTGTCTATACTTTATGGAATTAAACCTCTCTACAATCCATGAACAACCTATTAGTGTATAAGCCTAAACTTTATCCACCCATGGGGTGTGCTTTACTTGGGGAACTAATTGGGAAATGAAAGGTACGACCATAGGGGTTCCAAGAATGAGTTATTGAACATTATTGAATGACATGGGATTCCTATAACATATAATGGGACCTAAGGCATGTGCCTCTTATATGAGACCTATTAAAAATTAATATAAATAAATTTTAATTTAATTTTTGAGTACTTGTTCTTTGATTAATAATTTGGAATTCCTTGAAGAAACAAACCAAGGATTCATGTTAAAAACATATCTTTTAATATCATTTGGAAACACCCTTGGATTCATGATGATTTGGTTCAGAATACCTTGGGGAAATCTACCTTGTATTCATAGTGATTATGATTTTTGAAGCCTTGGGGGATTCCCCCTTGGATTTTAAACTACAGGCCTCTCTCTTTACATAGGCTAGGAACTCTTTCCTCCTAATAAATCCATCTGAAATCAATCAATTTTGTAGTTATACACTCCATATTTGTGAGGATTAACTTAGTTTTAATGTTTTTCATCTATTATTCTTTGTTTCTATTTAAATTTGACATAAACCAGGTTGTGACGTGTGTGGCATGACATACCCAATAAGTGTAGTTTGATTTGTTTTATATTTTAGTTTTACAATTCAAGTGTCATGATTATATGAATCAACTTGATTTGAAGTCTTCATAGCCACTCCTTTTATGTAGTTACTGAATCATATCAACTAATGGAGGTGCTAGTGAGATGTATCCCCACTCAATGAAGGTAAATGGTTTGTTTATTCAAATTTTCTCAAGGTGGGTAATGGATATAAGTATGATCCATGTGAAGGGATTGGGGATGGTTGGGGTAGTGGGGTAGGTGGTTTTTCTTTTTTTTAGTGGGGTGATATGGTACTTTCTGTGGATTTTTGTTTGGGTGTTATGAAATTTACTAACATTTCACAATATTTACCTTTTTTAGCATCAATAACTTATGAAATGTACTAAATATTTGGGTAAACCATTATTTATCCTTTTCTATTTACTTCCATATTCTTTTTCAAATGCAGGAAATGAAACCAATTGAAGAGAGGCGATGAAAACAGAATACGGACAACCATCGTTGCATGACTGAGATAGGCATTCCACCACTAGGGCCAGTAGTGAGTATTTTATTTCAAATATATTTATTTAAATAATATATAATGTCATGTGATTAATTTTTATTTAAACATTTTTTTAGGATCCATCTATTAGGTGACATTTATTCGATGTGGAGCCTAGTAGTGGTCCCAGTACTCAGCGTGTTTGTACGAGGGGGGTTGTACAGGAGCTAGACGATCTGGTCAGCATACCTAATTAGACCCTGCCCCTCCCACTGACATATCATCCATCCCACATTCTGATCCCTGTGTGATGTTAGGGACACATTGGATATTTAAGTCTCCTATGTTTTCACCACCCTTTACATATGAGCCTCCTCACCCGTCTGTACCATATCTAATGATGATTGCCACTCCCCATCCAACATTTGCCCAGCCATCCATGTCATCTTCTTTTACTTCTGCTTCTTTCCCTCTAGGATTTTATATTCCATATTCTTTGACTCCTACTCCACAAGAGTCTATCCCTGTGGAGAATACATTGGGACCCACTCCATCTGTACAGGGTGTTCCTTCAGTTTCTGTGGATCCAGTGGTTCCCATTGATTATACTACTACAGGTATACTTATATAACCCAAAAAAATTGTTACACCGTTCTTTATTTTTATAATAACATGTATTGATAAAATATTTTTTTTCTTTCATAATAGATACATCTACTGATAGGAGGTGGGGGCGGGGCATACATGCATGGGTGCGGTGTGGAACTGCCGCATGTAGTTGAGGGTGGACTATAATGAAGATAGTCAGATGATTGAAAAATAAGGGCATCAATGTCGGAGTTTTTTGGCGACGTTCGCCAAATACTCTGACATCATTCATATCAGCCTTCTCTCATGGAGATAGCTGCCAAATGAAGTCAAGGATAATGCCTAGGAAGAGATATGGGTAAAAAACTGTTGTATTTAATGAAATATATAAACTTTGTATTTATATGAATTAATTTTTTGGTGTCAGCTACGGTTTAATTTCCCCAATGGTGAGGATGCATAGCCATCACATCTAAAGGATTTAGGCAAGTTTTGGAGAGCTTATAAGCATGAGTTGTACCTTGGTTGGCGTGCTAGAGTTGGAACAGAGTTAGAGGTGGTCTCTATCATGGATGATTGTCTGTTAAAACAGTTTTGAAATATGATTACTCATTGAACGACTAGCCAATTTATGGTATTAATCAAATTATAGGTATTTAAATGAAAATTTTAATGTTTTTCATTAATATTAATTATTGAATTTTTTTAGGATGCATCTGAAAGAAATAAAAAAACGTTGATGCTAAGAAATACATCCACACATTAGGGCATACTACGATACCAGATCATGAGAGACAGCTGGTATGACAATTTATAATCTTTCTTTACAACTTTCACTTTCTATTACTTCCTCCATAATTTATTCGATTGCTAATGTTGTTATATAATTTTTGTTATGAAGTTACTGTTTTTTTGGTATCATATTTTTAATTATGGTTTCCTACATTCAATGTCATTGTAGAGGAATAAATTGGATATAGAAGGACATGTTCCTCGAGCAGAACTATTTTTCTCGAGCAGAAGGAAGAAAGATGGACATTTGGTTAATGAACCGACTCAGTAGCAGATTGTTTGTTTTACATTGTAGATATAAAATTTTACTCTCTATTTTGTTACTTAATAATATATTTATATTTGTAACAGGATTCTTTATAGGCCCTTGATGCCTAGGAACCTGACAATTTTGGGCCAAAAGATAACTTACATTAGGTGTTGGGAGATGATCACCCTGGTAGAGTACAATGTCGACCTGGGAATAGTATAGTTTTGACGAGGTATTGGCCCTCCTCAGGTTTGAGTAGTAGTGCCACCGAGTTGCAGTAGGTTACGGAACATGCAGGATAGGCTGAAAAGGGGGGCCACAGAGACGGAAGACCAGTCTGCTAGGGAAAACGGTACATTTAAGAAATCGACGTGAGTTTTATGTCCAACACTTCCACCAGAGGCCAGCACTGCTTGTGATGAATATATGTCATCTATGTGTTCTATATATGGTTCACTAGGTGTTAGTTCTAGTGGTGGTTGAGACGATGGCGAGGAGGAGGCCGAGGCGGAGGAGGAGGGTGATGAGGAGGCCGAGACTGAGTACGAGGGTGAGGAGGGAAGGGACGATGATGGGGACGATGATGAGGATGAAGGTGAGGGTGATGATGATGGTGATGATAGTGATGGTGATGAGGGACAGATTGATTCGTTACATTTTTGAATGATATTACTAAACTTTGATGTTTATTGATTTGTTGTGCTGGAATATATGTGTGATCAGATAGGGCACATTATCTTCATTTTTTATCTATAAAAAATAAAACTTGACTTGAAAATGTTTTGTGACTAATTCACCCCTCCCCTAGACAGCCCCCCACCCCCTAGACACCCCCACCACCTGGACAACCTGTACCCCCCTAGAAAGCTCATCCACCCCCATGGAGAGCCCACCCACCCCCACTGATAGCCCCACAGACCCCCACCCCCACCCCCACCCTCCTCCTGGACCCCGAACAGCCCCTCGAACAGCCCCCACCGTCCTCCCTGGACCCCATACATCCCCCCGAACAAACCCCCAGATAGCCCCACCCCCCCACCCCCACCCTCCTCTCTAGACACGGACTGGACCCCACCCTCCTCCATGTACCCCAGACACCCCCCCCCCCCCACACCTCCTCCCTGGACCCCAGGCTACCCCTCAAACAGCCCCCTGGACAGCCCCTCAGACATCCCCCCCCTCCCCCCTGGACGCTAGACAGCCCCCCGAACAAGGATCAATGGGTCATTTTTGATGTGTACGAGTAAACCCCACCTCAATCCAAGGCACAGTGTGGTCGGTACCAATGAACATGCCCCTCTTTTATTTGAAATGGACAATATTTAAAGTGAATACAAAAACTGGCATTTGGAAAACCAACCAAACACATTAGTATTCTATTGATACTTTAAGAAAATGATCCATGGTACATTTTTGACGTTTAAGAGTAAATACCTCCTCAATCCGAGGCATGGTGTGGCCGGTACCACTCAACCTGTCTCACATTTATTTGAAATGGACAATATTTTAAGTGAAAACAACAACTTGCATACGTAAAACCATCCAAACTCATTTGAATTCTATTGATACTTTAGGAAAATGATCCATGGGTCATTTTTGATGTGTAAGAGTCAACGCTTTCTCAATTCGAGGCACAGTGTGGCCGGTACCACCCAAACCGTCTCACTTTTATTAGAAATGGACAGGATTTTAAGTGAAAGCAACAACTTGCATTCAGAAAACTGACCAAATGATTTTTGATTTTATTGATACTTTAGTAAAATGATCCATGGGTCCTTTGTGATGTGTACAAGTCAACCCCGCCTCAATCTGAGGTACGGTGTGGTCGGTACCACTCAAACCTCCTCACTTATTTATGAAATGGGAAGGATTTTAGTTGAAAACAACAATTTTCATTCGTAAAACTAACCAGATGAATTCATATTTTACTGATACTTTATGAAAACGATAAATGGATCATTTTTGAAGTGTATGAGTCAAATCTTCCTCAATCCAAGGCCTGGTGTGGCTAGTACCACTAAAACGTTCTCACTTTTTTTTGAAATGGACATGATTTGTAGTGAAAAAAAACTTGCATACAGAAAACTGAACAATTGATTTATGATTGTATTGATACATTAGGACAATGATCCATGGGTTATTTTTGACGTGTATGAGTCAATCCAACCTCAATCTGAGGCACGTTGTGGCCGGTATCACTCAAAGTGTCTCTTTTGTTTAAAATGGACACTATTTTAAGTAAAAATAATAGACATAAAGAAAACTGACCAAATATATTCTGATTGTGTTGATACATTATCACAAAGATCCATGGGACATTTGTGATGTGTAGGAGTCAAACCCTCCTCAATCCAAGGCACCGTGTAATAGGTATCATTCAAAGTGTCTCACCTGTATTTGAAATAGACAGCATTTTAAGTGAAAACAACAACTGGCATACGTAAAACATACCAAACACATTCATATTGTGTTGATACTTTAGGAAAATGATCCAGGTGTCGTATATCATGTTTAAAAGTCAACCCCGCCTCAATCCTAGGCACAGTGTGGCCGGTATCACTCTAAGTGTCTCTCTTTTGTTAAAAATGGACACCCTTTTAAGTAAAAACAACTGGCATACAAAAAACCGAACAATCATATTCAGACTGTGTTGGTACTTTACACGAGGATCCATGGTTCATTTTTTACTTGTATGAGTCAACCCCGCCTCAATCAGAGGCATGGTGTTGCCGGTACCACTCAAAGTGTCTCACTTTTATTTGAAATGGACAACATTTTATGTGAAAACAACAACTGGAATACGGAAAATTGACCAAACTCTTTTGAATTTCGTTTATACTTTAGTAAAATGATCCATGGGTCATTGTGGATGTGTAAGAGTCAACCTCACCTCAATATGAGGCACAATGTGGCTGGTACCACTCAAACTATCTCACTTTTATTTGAAATGGTTAAGATTTTAAGTGAAAACAACAACTTGCATAAGGAAAACCGACCAAACATATTTGGATTCTATTAATACTTTAGGAAACAATCCATGGGTCATTTTTGATGTGTAAGATTCATCCTTGCATCAATATGAGGCATGGTGTGGCTGGTACCACTCAAACTATCTCACTTTTATTTGAAATGGACAGAATTTTCAGTTAAAACAACAACTTACATACGAAAAATCAACCAAATGATTTCTGATTATATATATACTTCATAAAAAGAATCAATAAGTCATTCTTGATGTTTACAAGTCAAACCCAACTCAATATGAGGCACGGTGTGGCCGGTATAACTCAAAGTGTCTCTATTTTGTTTAAAATTGACACTGTTTTAAGTAAAGACAACAGAAATTTTGAAATCCATCCAAACCTATTTGGATTTTGTTGATACTTTATTACAAGGATCTGTGGGTCATTTTTGACGTGCAAAAGTCAAACACATCTCAATTTCAGGCATGGTGTGGCCGGTACCACTCAAAGTGTCTCAATTTTATTTGAAATAAACAATATTTTAAGTGAAAACAACAATTGGCATATTAAAAGGAAACTAAACACATTTGGATTATATTGATACTTTATAAAAACAATCCATGGGTTATTGTTAACGTGTATGAGTCAACCCCTCCTCAATCTGAGGCACAGTGTGGTTGGTACCACTCAAATTTTCTCACTTTTATTTGAAAGGGACGACATATTAAGTGAAAAAAACATGCATATGGAAAACCAACCATATGTATTCAGATTTTGTTGATACTTTAGTACAAGGATCCATGGTCCAACCTCTCACAATCCACTTCTCATGTGAGGAACTCTTACCCCTATTCTAAAACACATGACATTTAATATGCCAATCCCATCCTCAAATAGTGGGTTTTATGACCAAACCAAGGTCTCTTTTAGAACCCAATACCAAAGACATAATTGAATATTCCTACCCACTACCCAAGATGGGGATTCATCTCACATCACACCCAAGAGACCAAATTATAATTATCCACATACCCTCTTATTCCAATTTAAAAGTCTATGAAAAACATGTAGGCTATTCTGGTAACCCATCTCATATGTCGAGATTGGCCAATGTTTCCCACTAACAAATCATGACCCATTTATACATGGATACATAGTCATTAGAAGAATATAAACAACCAATGTGCTTCCTATAACTCATCCTAGGTCTAAGAACATGACCACTACCATTGTCTATCTTATGGGTATCATGATACCTGTCCACTCTACCCAAGTTTTTTTGTTGGTTTTAAGATAGTCAACCCAAGACCATGAGTAAACATCCAATGTGATTCCTATAACATGTAGGATTTTTGTATTGTGTGTATTGGTTTTGTGGTTTGATTGAGGAGTGAATTATATATTTTGAATATAGTTATGGGTGTTATTACTTTTCAATTCTATATTTCTGAATTCTGGATATATTGGATTCTGGATGTATTGGTGGGGAATGAATTCTAAATTTTTAATACAATTATGTGTATTGGATTTTGGATGTATTGGATTCTAGATCTTTCTCGTGTTGTGGTTTGAGTGATGAATGAATTTTAAATTTCTAAATTTCTGAATTCTAGATGAATTTTAAACATCCCATGTAGGTTTTTAGATTTTGGTTGTATGTGTTCTTAGAGGTCTTGGAGAGTTGCAGGTTGGAGGTGGTTGCTGGCTGTTGTGGAGCTGCAGCATATGTATACCAACGGTTTTCGAAACCGTTGGTATAGCCTTTGATGTATATTATACCATTGGTTTTGTTATAACAGTTGGTATAAACATCTACCAATGGTTTTGAAAACTGTTGGTATATACCTTTAATGTCTATTGTACACTATATACCAATGGTTTTAAACTATTGGTATAAGTGTAACATATACCAATGGTTTGTGAAACTGTTGGTATATCTCTTACTTTAACACATATACCAACGGTTTACACATAATTATTGGTATCAGCCTATACCCATGGCATACATGGCCACGGTTTGGGAAACCATTGGTATATAATATACCAATGGTTTTCCAGCCTTTACCAATGGTTCTGAAACGTTGGTAAAGGGTAAAATTCCAGTGGTGAAAACACTCAAAACGCTCAGTTATCCTTTCTCAAGAAGGCTGAGAGAGAATCCCAGAGCAATAAACCCAATACATCCACCTTCTATGGGCCACGGGTCAGTACCATAACCTACCAGTGTGGAAATCATTCTCAGAATATTCTCTCAATATTCCAAATTCCTATGTCTCAAGTATTTAGAAAGGGGGCAATCCAACTGAGGTCAGGTGAGCATCCAATCACAGTATATATAATAATAATTATAATGCACAATAGGTCACACCCCAAGACTCCATGGGACCATTCTCATGCCTTAAAATAAAACAATTACAAAGAGCTCCAACAGAATAACCCTAACAATGGATCCCAAGAATCCCCAACAAGGACCTCCCACCCATGTCATGAAATCAAGGCATGAGAAATATCCCACAAGCGTTTTCATAATAACTATGTTTCACAAATTTCACAAAATGTCCAAAAGGGCCCTTAAACATTCAAAAACAAAACCTTATCTCAAAATGCAAACACTTTCAATTGTGGTGTCAAGCACAATGTTTCCACTCAAAACATTTATAATCATTCTTCAAAACATTTCTTTAACACATTCAAACAAAACCACTTTACACGAACATGTCAACCAGGCAAAAGTTCAACATTTCATGTTAAACTGATTTAAAATCCACAACTACTCCTTTTAATTTTAAATCACTTAAAACACTTTTCACAAAACCCATGTTTACCAACATAGACAAGCATATTTTTATAAATGGGTGAAAACACACCAAAACCCATTGATAACTGATATGTATTTCTATATAAATCTCAAATAATTTCATAAACCATAAAAGGAATCCCCAAAACAACATTTTTCATGATGTAGACACATAAATAAATCCAAATCCACCATTTGTTAAATCAAACCTAACCCATAAAATGCAACCGGGCAATATATATATATATATAAACACAAGACATTAAATTTTTATCAAAACAATATCTATTTAATACAAAACAATGTATAATCATCAATTTCATGGCTTAACTTTATTTCATTTGCTTAACCGTGTTTAAATTATCACGAATCATGTGCGGATTTTCAATGAACAATTTATTAGACAAGAAATGTGTACACTTTTTATAAGACAAAACAATTCAACACGAATCATGGTATATACTATAATATTACACACCATATAATTATTCAAAGGGATCAGACATTATAATTCAAAATTTATAAAAGGTGAAAATATCCTGAAACAATGAATCTTAAATTAAAAAGACACGTGCAAGGGGAAGGGTACCTGGAAACCAGGATGAAACGAAACGACGTGCATCTGAAACTATGCGGTAAGGTCCAACACCCTATATATTAAAAACTAAGGACACAAAACACATACAAAAACCCCAATAAAAATATTTGAAACCAAACGCATTGAGAAGCTACCTTGAAATCGAAGTGCGATGACAACAAAAACCCAACACAGACTCTTGAGGATTTCAAAACCCCTATCCTATAAAGATCAACCCTCAAGTATCAATAATAACCCTTAACCAACAAAAATGTCCAGTCAACAAGAATAATAAAAGAATAAGGGGCTACTATAATGGAGATAGAGGATGTTGCTCGGCGGAGGTGGCTGGTCGAGAGGCGCAGTGGCAAGTTCTCACAATGGGAGGCGGCCAGAAGGCTGACGGTGCGGCGCACCTGCGTGCAACATAGAGAAGGCGCAGGGTGAATTGGGATAAGTAGGAGAGGGAGTAGCCACTGGCTATGGGGATTGCCGAAAAAGAAAAAGGAAACACAGAAACAAGGGGGAAGGAGGTGCCAGAACTTGGTAGGCATGCGGCGCGGCTGGTGTTGCACGCTGATGGGAGAGGTTTCTAGGCTGCGACAGTGTCAGTGCAAGTGGGAGAGGTAAAGGGGTTCTGACTACTGCGAATGGGGGAGAAGGAGGCTGGGGCGGCCAGAGGTAGCGATGAGGCATGTTCACGCCCAACGGAGGGAGGCACTGGAAGGAGCCCTGCTCATGTCGAATAAAGGGATTCGCTAGGAGGATCCCTACTCGTGCTACACACACAAAGAGTGTGGGAATTTGAGAGGGAGGTGTGTGGGAAATCCTAAAAAAGGTGTAAAAAATTAAAAACTATTAAATTATATTAAAAAAATGTTAGAAAACTAATAATAGTAATAATACTTTAATAATAATAATAATAATAATACAACAAAAATATAATTCCTAAAAATTGTTTTAATTAACAGTACTTTTAATTATAATATTTCTAATAACAATAATAATAATGCATAATAATAAAATTAGAAATTTCATCTTTCACCTAAAATAAAAATATTACAATTATTAATAACAATAATAGTTAATATTCATAATAGGTATATTATTTATAATAACAATAATAATATTCTAAATACACGTAATATCTATAATAGTAATAACAATAAAAATTATAAATGACACAATAATTAATGTTTACTTTAATTAAAAATTTTACCCATAAAAATTATACTATGAATAACTCATAATAATTATAATTTTAATATTGTAATTATTATTAAATATTCAAACGTTATTACTCATTTTAATTTTTTAAGATGGATAGGTCCCACAGTTGTTTGTGTGAAGTCGTGCGGGGTATTGTGCTCCACTCGTGCGCCCAACGACATTGAACCTAAAACACACACTTTTTAACATAAACTCACAAATTCTGTCGGGGACTCAACCAGAACCCCAACCAAAAAATATTTAAGGCCAAATAAATAATAAAATAAAACAACAATATAGGTCAGGGTGTGACAAACTAGGTCACTACATTCAAACCCCTAGGACTTATCCTGATGGATTTGTTTGGTCCATCAAGAGTAGTATGCTTAGATATAAAATCTTAAGTTTTTGTTTCAGTTGACTCTTTTTCAAGATTAAAATGCGTCTAATTTCTAAAACATAAAAGTGAAATTTTCTATTTTTTAATAAGATTTTGTAAAATTATTCAAAATAAAAAAGATTTTAAAATAATTTTATTGAGAAATGATCATGGTGGAGAGTTTTAGAATCAATAATTTAATTCCTTTTTCTCAGACTTAGGTATTGAAGAAACCTTTTTTGATCCAAAAACACATCAAGAAAATGGAATTATAGAAATAAGAAATATGAATATTTAAGAAATGGTGATAACTATATAGAATGAATATAGTTTTCCTACTTTTTTTGGGAATCGGTTGTTGACATAGATTGTAATATCATGAATAATGTTTTAATAAAACCCTTTCTTAAAAAGACACTCGTAAACTACGGAATAACATAAACTCGAAAGTTAGATACTTTAAAGTGGTTGGATGTGAGGTGTGTATATTTAGTACTAATGGGAATATGGGTAAATTTGGTCCAAATGACGATTAAGGAATATTTTAAGGATATTCTACTAATTCTAAAGATTATAGAGTGTATAATAAAAATTTAAATATAGTTATAGAATTTGTTCATGTGAATTTGGATGAAAGTGATCCCTTGGATCACAATAAAAAACAAAAAATGAAGTTACAAATTCTTTAGAAAGTGTAATATTTTAATCTCATAATGATTTTTTTGAAAATAAACTAGAAAATTATGAAATTCATCCCATTCTAAAATAACATGAAACTAATGATCTTGAAAGTGTCTTACCAAGCTAATCTTCAACTTTAAAGGATCATTCTTTGAAAACTATAATGGGAAATAAATATTCGGGAGTTAGGATAAGAAGGGATGTAAGAAATTTATCTGAATTCTCTACCTTTCAATCCCAATTAGAACCTAAAACTATAGAAGAAGAATTAAAAGATGAAACATGGATAATAGCTATCAAAAAGAACTTAACCAATTTAGAAGAAAAAATGTTTGGGAATTGGTTGATAGGGAAACTACTTATCTTGTAATAGGAACCAAATGTGTTTTTAGAAATAGAAAATATGAACCGGGAATAATTACTTGAAATAAATATAGATTAGTATATAAAACACATAATAAAGAAGAAGTAATATATTTTGATGAAATATTTTCCCCTATTTCTAGAATAGAAGCTATAATAATCCTTTTATCTGATACAACATACATAAATTTTAAATTATATCATATGAATGCAAAATCATATTTTATAAATTGATATTTAATGAAGGGAGAATATATTGAATAACCATCGGTTTTTCAAAATACTCATCTTCCAAATTAAGTTTTTAAACTTACTAAACCTCTTTCTTACTTAAACAAGCATCGAGAGGGTGACATGATGATTAAGTTCTTATAGAAAATAAAATTGTAATTTTATTGGATTGGTAGATCCAACTCCATTTAAGAAAAATATTTTTTATGATATTTTATTAGTATATATTTATATAGATGATGTTATTTATGGTTCAAAAAATAAAAATATTTGTAATGGTTTTTCAGAACATATGAAAATGGAATTTTAAAAGAGTGTGGTGGGAGAAATAAATTTCTTTCTTGGTTTTGAAATTTATCAAAAGGATTATGGGAATGTTTTAAATCAAAAAAGTAAATATTATTTATTTATTGAAAAAGTTTATACTAGATATAGTAACACTTATATAACTTTCATGTGTACTCATATATGACATTATTTGGATGAATATAGAACATTAGTTGAAGTCAAGTTAAAGAGAGGTATGATTAGCTGCTTTCTATATCTTAATATTAGTATAAGAAACATTTTTTTTATCTATATGTGTGCTAAATTTTAAACAAATCCAAAAGAATATCATCTTAGTACTTTTAAAGGAATTTGTAGATATTTAAAAGGAATTAATTTTCAGTCTTTAATCTACCCAAAAACTTATAAATTTCATTTTATCTCATATTCAGATGCTGATTTTGGAGGCTATAGGGTGTATAGAACAAGTACTTCATGACCTGTCTCTTTTTAGGAAATTTATTAGTTTCATTTATTTTCATTATTAACATATAAGGTATAAAATATATCTTTTATCATTTTTTTTGTGAAAATCTTCTGTGGGTGAAACACGTAGTACTAAACTTTGGACTTAACATCAATAATATTCCTATATTATGTGACAATACTATTGTAATTAATATTACAAAAAATACTATAAGTCGGTCAAGAAATAAAAATATTGATATAAGGCATCACTTTCTAAGATATCATGTTCTAAAAAATGAAATATATTTATAATTTATAAATACTAAATATCAAGTTGCTGATACTTTCACTAAATCACTTCCCACCACAAGTATTTAATTTATAAAGGGGTAGTTATACATATTTAATTTCAAAAAAAAAGTTACAATGTTTAATTTTTAAATTTAAATTTTCATTAGATATTTTTATTTATTCTGTTCATCTATATTTTATTTGATTATTTTTTAATAAATTATATATTTATTACTATTTTCAAAAACAATTTTTTTTGAAATTAAAGTATATAATGATTACTCTATGTATTTGGCTCGTGAAAATGAACTGACATCACCAAAACCATCGAACCTCTATCTATATCCAACCTTATCGAATTATATAGGCCTTATTTTACATTAAAAGCCCTAAAATATGAATATGAAACCTTCATATTTTCTAAAATAATGAAGGAAAAGAGAATATATGAAGGAGGTACAAGTGAAGTTAAGAATCAACACACTCTATGAGCCGATAAACGATTCCTTCAAGGAAAGTTAGTAAAATTTGAGTGGTTATTTTAGAATAATTTTTATGTTAATGTAAGAATTATATTTTCAATGTCTTGAATAAATTTGCAATCAAGAAAATATAGAGTATATTTTCGAAGATTAATAAAAACAATTTTTTTGAAAATTTGCAGTTCATGTTTAGTGATAGAGAGGATTTTTTATTTAAAAGGTAAATGATAGTGAGTTTTCTTTTTATTTTGATGAAATCTATAAGGTCATTCATTATCCCCATTAAGGATTTTTTTAATTAAAAATATTGTCCATTGGAGATGATAATAATAAATCATATTATATTATTTCATTTATTTTTTGATAAAACATTATAAAAGAGATGTTTGTTAATGATCTTGAGGCTTACCAGAAGGTCATGGTCAAATTCCTTAAGTCTACAATAATACCAAGGATTATTATGTTAGATAAATTTATCTTCCTAGATAAGTATGTAATGTTTTTTTATTTTAGGTTTCATAAAACTCTATTTTAGTAGATACATGTGAAGTTATGGTCATCATTGGTTCTAGAAAGGAGAAAAATGTATTTTTATCTATATAGATGGCTCATTTATCTAATTTTTTATAAGAATAATAAGGTTAATGACATTAATAAATCCATAAGATTTAAAAATAGTAATATTCTTTATACTTAAACCATAATAAAGTTTTTCTTCTTTTTTAATACCTCAAAAAGAAAAGTTATTATCGATTGGTGCTGATGACAAACAAGAATATGGAGATAATGATTAGGGGATCAATGTACTAAAAGATCAGCTGGTTTAATAAGAATTCATGGTAACAAATTTGGAGAATTGAGAATATACAATTTTGTTAAGAAACAAGAATAAGACTCTAGGTAGACATCAGTGATTCACCTAATATAGCATATATTCATTATTATTTTTAATAACAATTAGAAAATAAATATATTTATCCTATTATCATAAGTCCTCAATAAAGAGAAGACCCTATATTTCAAAAGCAATAAGTTTGTGTTTCTTCAGTTGAAAAAATTGTGGTGTTGAGTGTTAAATCTACTTTTTTATAAAAAACATATGAGAATAGAGATAAGAATGAAGTTCATGTAGAAGATTAGGTTGAAGAGAATGCTCAAGGTGAAGGGAAATTGTAACCATCTATAGTAGATACTTATGAAATAATTGAAAATGAAATAGTTTTTGTACTATAGAATCTTTAGACAAGGATGATTCTGAATCAATTGAAAATAAAAAAGTTCTTGGTGTATTTCCATTATCTTTCATTGATAAGGATGAAGGTATGTATTTTTCTTTTATCAAAATTAGAAAACCCTCAGGAATTCAAGGAAAAATAATTTTATAATTCTCTCAATGTTTATATTGAATATTTGGTTTGTACATATAATCAGAATAAAGAAGAAAATTAATATTTTAAAAGTGAGTTGGAAGTATATAAGAAATCATTGGAAGATTTACAAAGATAAACTTTTCTGAAAGGATAATCGGAAATAATTTAATCTCAGCTTTATACTCTTCAAAAAAAATTATATTTCAAGAAAATATTTCAATGAATTTTAAAGAGAATTGTCTAATTATATTAGAAATGTTAGGGGAGAATATGTTTCAAAGTCATATTTTTGTGATTTAATAAAATATTTGGTAATTCAATTTGATTTGATAAGAAGTATTCAAATCAAGAAAGAGTGTGTACTTATAGTAATGACACTTTTCCAGATCTGTAAAGGAATATTGAATCCATTATTATAGTTTAATCATCCATAAATGATCTCATAAAAATTCATCAGTGTGATATTAAACCGATTTATGTATTTTTGTAGAATCAAATATATTTTTTTGACAATTTGACTTCTCATAAACTTGGAATTATAAGCCTTCTCAATAAATTAAGTGATTTTATGAAGTAATTTCTTGAGACTGAAAAAAATTACCCTGAATTATTGAAAGTCAATTTGATTAAAAATTTAAAAATGGGACAGGTCTTAAATAATTTTATGAATCAGTTGTCTAAGATGTTAAATATTAATTTTAAATTAGTTATGCAAGATTAAAAAGATCTTCATTATACTATTCACATTTCATCCCCTACTAACTCCTCACCTGAACCATATCTTTATGATATGTCCCATCCTACATCTTATCTTTTCTATTCAAATAATTTTTTTAATCATAGAAAGTATTTTTAATTAGATACTTTTCTTTATTATGTGTGTTTTTTTGTCCAGTTATTTATCCATTTTTAGTTCTTGAACCTATATAATTTTTAACTTAGTTTATAAAGACATTTACAGATTTTATTGTGAAAATTTAAATGTTTTATAATTTTTTTTAATAATTTATTTTTTATATCAAAAAAGGGGGAAAATTTTGGGAATAAAAAACTTATTTTCACTATAATATATTACACTAGGAGAATAAATTAAATATAATTTATAAATTTAAATCATTTTTCATTAATTCAAATTTTATAAAACATTAAATGTGAACTAAAATTTCTTTTATATATTTTTAAAACACTATTTTATTTTGAGTTTATATTTACTATATTTTCTATAATAATTTTATGTATGGGTTATTTATCATAAAAAAATAGGGCATTGTTGGAACGTATCGTTTCAACAACAATCTATAAATCTTATAGATTTTCATGCTAATAAATACCCTTTTTTTCTTCACTAATGAAATTATTTTAAGTCCTTTTCAAGAATATATTTCTTGAGGAATTTATCTTATTTTTTAGTTGCATTTTTTATATGATGTTTTCGGGATATTTTTTTAAGTGGCAGGTAAAAAATTTCCATACCCTAATTTAGTAAAAAATGTATATATTGGGAGCCCTAAATTTGGAATCAATATATGTATTAGTTACCCTTTTTTTGTAAAATATCAGATCAGGAACCATAATTTTTAGAAGAATCCATACATTTGAGAAAAAAACATATGCATTATCAACTAAACCTTTTGATGATCAACCATATGTTGTCAACCATAATTTTGGAGTTACCCTATATCTAAATTAGTCAACAATGGTGTTTAAATTTAAGATATTTTTCATGTTTCCTACAATAGTATCATAGGAATTAAATATATTTTTAAATATTCTTAAAGATAGGTTTAAAAGATTTTATTCAATGAATTAAATCTTTCCTATTTATAGGGGAAGTTACAAATTGATTTGAATATCTAAAATTCAAATTCTCATGATTTATCAGGTGAAATTCATGGATCCATTCTATAAGGAAGATTTAGATTCCCTTGTTAAATATTGAGAGTTATTTGGTTTAAAAATAGTTCTTTTTTGAATAAAACATGTCTGTTATTCAGGAAAAAAATTTGGATACATAATTGTTTCTATCTTGATTTGTGTGGCTTAAATTTTTATTACTAGTACTATTGTTGTGTTTCTATATTTCATGAAGTTCATTTGCAACATGGATCACTTAAAAGAAATTATTTCTTGATAATTCCTAGTTTATGAATAATTATATCTTTTATCTTCCATTTTTATGAAACTTTGAGCTAAATCAGTCTCTCAAATCAAATAATTTACTATTTATTTTCTAGAGTATCACCTTTTCATGAACTGTTATTGGTGTAGTGTCAGCTTCTCAAAATAATTTTTGAATTTTTTTGGTTCCCTAAATAACCATAAGGTCCTATAAAATTTTTATTATAAAGGTTTAATCTTCTTGTATATAGTTGTTAATGACTTATGATTATAGGAAATTTCAAGTGAAAATAAAAAATCTTACTAAGAGATCCTAGGTGGAGTGTAATATGGTATCTGTGTTCCCTAAAACACTATAACATTATTGTTTTATTCTAATCTATTTTTTCAATACGTAACATTGATTATGGAAGAGAACACTACACAAAGAGGAATAGAATTTGAATCTGTTAAGATTTTTAAAATAAAGAAATTCAACCCCTCTTGTGTATCTTCTTGTTATTCTGACCTAAAACTGTAAAGGATGCTAAAATTTGATTAAGGAAATCTCTAAATACTTTATTAATTAGATCCATCAAGATATATGTTTAATTAGTTAGTCCAAATGGAACCAATTCAAATTCAGAATGTTTATACCGTATACAAAATGTTTTCTAAGATATATCCTCATTTCTGATCATCAACTGAGGATATCAAGATCAAATCTCAATCTTTGAAAAGTATTGATATCCTTGTATATTATCAAAAAAATCATCAATAGGGGGTATATGACCCATTTTCTTGATAGTAATCATATTATGTTCTCAAAAATCAACGATAAGATGCATTAAACCATCTTTATTTTTAATAAAAAGAACATGTTCACCCCATGGTAACATAATTAGATGGACGAATCCCTTATCAATATCTTCAAAGTTTTCTTTTTAAATTATTAAAAAACAATTGAGATTATCTTATTTTAATTTTTTGAAATAGTTGTAGAACCAGGTATGAGTTATATTGAATACTCAACTTCATGATTCATGGGAATACAATGAAACACTTCAAGAAACACAACGACCTATTTCGAGAAAATATGTATATTTTTAAGTTTATTTTCTACCTAACCATTTGATATGGATACACCTCATGAATAGGTAATAAGACTCATCAATGGATGTAATTCACATTGGATGTTCATATTCATCCTTAAATTGATAGATAACCTTGGGTTTATTTGTAATGTCAAATGTGAATTCCCTTCCTCAATAATTGATATATGATATATATAGAGAGAGCTTATCCATGAAAAAAATTGCATCAAATTTCATGAGAGGGATAATCATAAGATCTTTATAAATAATTTTCCCCCAAAATTCTATCGGAGATGACTAATATACTTGAGATGCGATCGCCTTAACATTAATAATTTTTAATGATAATTCAAAATATAATAATTTAAGGGATAGAATGATAACCTTATAAAAAAATTTAGAAATAAAAGATTTGGTTGAACCAAAATCAAATAAGAAATATATATATCTATATTGGATGATAAGTGTACATTTCACTAAATCATCTGTGTGGCCAACTTTGGTAGTTATAACCACATGAGATTTCCATTTATCTCTTGGCATGATAGGTTATTGATGCCAATTTTAATCATTCACCCTTGAATTCAGTCATTGGATGACATAATTCCCATACTTTATATATTTAAAACATTATACTATGGGTGGTGATTTTAACTAATCTTTCTCGCCATTATTGTCACCGACTTACCACTTTACATCTCTTAATCATTCACTTATTTGATGAACTTCATTTTAAGAGTTGAAACATTTACCAGTCCCTTGGAGAAAATCTCCCCATATATTTTTACTCACTTATTACATAAAGAAATATTTTATTTTTAAATCATGGGTTATACTATGATAATTTCCTACAAACTATATCATTCTATTATTATCAAAAACATGATAATGATAAAAATTTAAACTCTTCATTTTGACATTGAGAAAATATTGTACAATTTATTCCTAGATACTAAATTTTTATAAGTTTGTTGCCTATTAAAGAGTTGTTTTAGGAAACTAACGAAATGATTTATTTTGATTTTAGGTACAATGATAAAACCAAGATTAAACCCTAAAAGTATTTTTTAATATTCCTTATATGAACCAATAGATTCATCATCCTTATTCTTAAGCACAAGGAATTAACTAAAAAAAGTTATGTGAAGAGTCTTGGGAAATCAATTACATAAAAATACCCTATTAAACTTTATAGATACAATTTATTCATTATTATTTGTATTCTTTGTAATATTATTCCATTTTTATTATCCACCTTCCAAATGATACATTGTTTGTAAAACCTTTTCATTCATAGAGAATTAGATAATGGAAAATATCTTTTCAGGGGTAATAATCCATTTTTTGTAATCTAATAGATCATAGGACCCACTAAACTAAGGTGGATATTGCATCACGAAAGAATCAATGGTTTTTTAGAATCTTCTTTTATAATTTTTAGTCTCTCCATGATTTATATATTGAGAGATTTGTGTGACCATATCCATATGATTGTGCCTTTTGACTTGAATGACATTCTGTTTCACAAGAGTAAAATCATTTCATTGTCGATCAAATTCATTTTTAACATGACAAATATTGGTTAAAAAAATTTACTAAAACCAAAAAAACCTTCAAAAAGCATGAATATATGATAATCCAAGTGATAAATCATATAATCCTAAAAATCATTCCTAATATGCCCTAAACTAAGATGCCTTATTATCAATATATGAAACTTTTAGCTTCAACCTATATCAATTTTAATTAATCATAGGTTGCATTAATTTTTATTTTTATATTATTCATAAAATAATTTCAAAAAAACTAAACCATACACTTATAAAAACAATGGTATCATGAGTGTAACATACATTAATATTTAATCATTTTAGATGGATATTAAATTCATTTCACAATGATACACATCCAATGATTATATATTTTTAGAGCCTTTGAAGGCTAAAAACCTAATAAAATTATTTCATGAATAATCTTCAACATATCAAATAATGATCTTCTCTCCTATATCCTTATTTGAAATATCCTTCTTAAAACATTTCATAATAACCCTGGGAAAATGGATATTGAAGAAAGAGTGAGTTCAGATGTTCAGTAAGAGTAAACATGGGAGATATTAATCAATGATCATATACAACCCTTAGAAAATAAAAATGGTAAAATATCAATATCATAACATAATAAATTCATACACAATTATTCATATATCATAATTCATGATTCATGGCATAAATATTTAGAATTTAAAAATACATGAGTCATTAGACTGGGGAATCATTATTAATCAATAATGATCCATGAGAGAAAATTATAAGAATAAGAACATTTCATTGGAATTAGGGCACAATAATAAGAATATAAAATAATTTTATTAGTCGTTGTTCACTTCTAAGACTATCATAACGGAAACATCACCTTAGTAAATTGGGTTCACTCACAATTCCTTCATTTCTTTAGTGATGGTTCACTCACAATACTATCATAGTGGAAAGAGTCCCATACTAAACTGGGTCCAATCCACATTCTAATACATATTTTCTAATTATATATCAACCATTACCCAATTTATCAAAGGGATTTAATGTATTAACCCAAAAAAATCATACATATGTGTGGAAACATATCAAAAAAGTCATCAATTCCTAATAGAATAAGCCACAAAAAATAATAATTTCATCATCACATAATTATAACCTATGAATAGAAACAGATTTTATGGTAGCATTATATAATATACCAAATTTAGCATAAGATGCATAGAAGGATGTTTTGATAGATAAAAAATATCTCTAAAAGAGATTTTTAGACATTTCTTTTAAAATAGGGAAAATATAATTTTCCATCAGTATGTTTAAAAATGAAAATTTCTAGAATATTGAGAAAACATTTATTTATAATAACCATGAAAACCTTTAAAGGAATCATAAAATAAAATACAGTCCTAGTTGTGGGAATATTTTATCATGTGTTCAATTCTAAAAATAGATTCATTTTACACTATTTATAAAAAGTCCAAAATTACCACTTTAGGAAAATAAAAAGAATATTTCATTTAAAAAAATTAAAATATGATTAAGAGTGAATTTAAATAAATATTTTTTCTGAAAATTTAACATTATTAAAAATATTTTAAAGATTGTAGACCAAGAAGATAAAGATTATCAATAAAAGAAGAAATAAGGCCATCTTTTCTTAAAAACAATTCTAGAACCTTTGAAGTACCAAAATGTGGAAAGTGTTATTAATTATTTAAAATATTATAAATAGATAGATGGTAATGGAAAATATGGGGTTTAAAGGATAATTATAATATAATTTCCCTAAATGTAAATTTAACATAAACAGTCCTGAAAGGAAACAAGATTGTAACATAAACCCATGCCTTGTATCCTTAATTTCTTCATATATGATATTATGTTCATATATAGAAACAATATAATTACTATAAATCTATATAATAACCATATTAATAATAAAACCATATCCATAATAATAATATTATTATAAGTATCATATTTATTCATTATATACACTTTTATAACCATTCTTATATGGTGGTGTTGAAAAGTGAATTCCATCGCTTCGTGAAGATAGTAGTTTTATGTACAGAAGATTAATGTTTTCGTTTTACAATGAATGGAAACAAATAAAGGTAAATAATTATATATATTTACATAATAATAATATCATAAATATCTTATAAATTCATTAAATTTCGACTTATTACCATCTATTTTTTGGAATAAATGAAAAATGAATTACATCACTTCATAGAGGTGGTAGTCCACATGTACAAATAAACTACACAATAATTTATCATGGCTTTAAATGTGTTACTTAAAGAGTATAGTAGGTTCCCTTTTATAGGTAAGGTAGGATGAAAACTTTTAAATACCTATAACATTAAAATTAAATATTCATAATCATGTGATTGTAGAAATAATGAAAACAAAATGTGAAGATAAGATAATATAAGATTAAAATATCTTAACCCAATGAAATTTATACAATTCTAGGTGATATTTTAAAACTTTCCTTTTAGTTTAACCCCATCATTAACCCTTTTTAACCTTAATTAAGGAAAAAAAATTACAATAGTAACTGTTCATTAGAACCAAAAATGAAAATTGGTTCATTAATAAATTTTTAAATTTTTATTAAAAATATGGAAAAAATTTATCAAATTCAATTCTTATAAGTTTTAGAATATCATTTTAAAATAAGTGATCAAAATACAATGAAAACAATTTTTAGAAAAAATCATTTTGACAAGAAAAATAAATTTATTCAGATTCCTTGCCTATTAAAAATAATTAAATGAATGTTAAAATATTTTATTTAATGTATTATATACACGTTTAATTAAAATCATTCATCAATAGTGATTAATTTAATTTTTTAAGATAAAACCTCATTGTGTACATAAAATAAGATTTGCAGAAAAACAATATATATTTACCATAAAAGAATTAATTTTAATTTTGAACCACGTTATAACCAATGACTTCATTTTCAAATTTTATAAATGATATTTTTTAATAGGTTTAATTATATAAATTATGGTTGCAAAATTTGAAGTATAAATTTATAAATTCAAATTAATATTTTTAAATTCGTTATTATACTCAAATACGTTTTTGATTGAATAAAATATTTTTTAAATTATTATCTAATGATTACACAATAATTATATCATCAAAATATTTCACCTATAAAACCACATTTTTTCACTAATTCATTAAAAATAAACATAGCCAGAAAAATCCCAAAACATCACCCTAATATAATATTTATGTGTTGACTCCAAAAATAAATTTATTTATCTGAAAAAAAATTATCAATATAAATTGAAATTAAAAATACTTGTGTATTTCAAAATCGATCATTCAGTATATAGAATTCGAAAACACACTTTTTAAAAATCTAATTCTTTATGAGATATGTGTGTATCCATGTCACTTTTGAATGTCAGTTATACATTATATTACTATCAAATTATTTAATGAATTTAATGAAATTGATCTTCTAATTGCGCATAATTTTGTTTCAAAATACAAAATTCTAATAAATGGGGCTTCGTGTGAGAAAATTTATATTTTTTAATTACAATAACATGTAAATTAAAATTTTACATTTATAAAAACTATATTATCAAAACATAATAATCCATTTGTGATAATAATAAACAATTATTTACATAAAAATAATACATTTTTCATAATTTTTTATTAGTATGAAACATGTTAATTGTCATGTATAAATGTGCTTTTTTATCATAATAACATATGTAACAAAATTTGATAAAAAACTATCTAGAAATTGAATATCCCAAAATTTAATTCAAAATGTATAATACAATATTATTTAAGTGTAAAAAAATATTTAACAATTATATTTTAATAGTGTAATTATCATGAAAATAAACTAATTAATAAAATTAATATATTTGTCCAATAGAATTATATATACAAAAATAATTATAACTATATTTATAATTGTAATTTTCTGACCCAAGTTCCACTAAACGGTGCCCCAAACCAGTCGGTCACATTCCCTCAAGTGCACCTCCTTGTATGGTGAGGGTGCTGACTAGAAGTGAGGGTCTCACAAATCAGTAATGGGGAGACTATACCCTATTTTACCAAAGTGAAACACCTACAGAAACAAATAACAAAAACAATTGTTGAAGATATATAATTAATCAGAACAATACCAAGTCACATGATTGACAAATATGGAAATATAATACTCATCTTAAATGGAAAACATGTTATGAAAATGAAAGTGTCAAGTGTCTACAATGCAACTAAACTTAAGACACAACAACTCCAAAGAGGGTCCTGAACAATGTTATGTTCTCTCACCCATGATGCATTCCCAAACAACAATCTATCACAGGGCCTTGCCCTTATCATGTCATTTAATAACAATGTATGCTCAGGTGCTGATCAGGTGGCCCGAATAGGGTGTGTGTACAACTCAGTAGTCCACCACCAATGGTATCTAAAACAAGTCTAGTCAAATGATAGTGTATAAAATTTTATGAAGTAATAAGTACAATGCATAATTAAACAATCATCACATTTTCATTTATTCTTTAAAAATTACATTTGACCAATTTTCAATTCATGTCTCCCATTTAAATCATAATTCATTACTGTCATTCATTTGGTTTTGAATGCCATGTCAAGCACACCAAATATCATTCAGTGTAGATCACAATTTTTAACACCCCTCATCACATTCGGTGCAGGTCTCCATGTATATCCTCCAACATCACAAGCACATGGATAACCATTGGGGAGGAATTCAATGTCCAAGTTCCAAGTTCTCAATTATTCTAGAACTCCATGTCTAGAACCCACATTCTTAGTCATTTAAATCATTCATTAATTCACAAGAATTTACCACATAATTTCCTTAATAATCCAATTATTATTTAATAATATCATGGTCCATTAGTTAACAAAATAATTAACTAATTACACAACCCATTAATTAATTCATCAAATAATTAATCAATCAACACAAATTTTATTTAATAATTAATTCTCCACGATTAATTATAAAATAAAAATCTTAACTTATAATAATTAATACAAAAAATAATTATCTTAATCAATATCATGGAACATAATTAATTCACAATTAATTATCTCACATATCCAAAAATCATCTCGTAATTAATTTCCCCTAATTAATTATCTCAAACACAACCAATTCAATATCTCAATTAAAATATACCCAATCATTAAACAATTCCCCAAATCAATTATATATTCAAGAATCCCCCTTAGTTCCATTATTAAATCATCAATTAATCATCTAGAAAACCACATGTCAATTCCACATTCCTAATTAGGCCAATTTGGGAAATAAATTATCAAGGGAAGCTTGAAAATCAATAAGATCACATACACATATCAAATCCACGACTATGGGAGTTCAATTTAGACCACCTACCTTAGTATTTTGATGGATGTTAGGCCAATATAAATCCCCAAAATCCCAGTGGCATAATGACGTCGATCAAGCTCCAGATCTATGTCCCTAAACACAAAAATAAGAGCAAAAGCATTAAGATATTGCAAGTCTAGGTCAATATATAGATCCAAAATCCAAGATCATGATCTCAACTCATAGGTTTAGATCCATGAAAACACTGGAGATATTCCATGAAACGATCAAGGAATGATATAGCAAATAACAGGAGAAGAAAGGAGATGAAATCCACTAACTAGGAAGAGAGAGGGACTTCAATCCAAGATTTATAACTCAAATAATGGTGTTTGAATCGCCTTGGAATCCCACTGAAAGGCTCTAGGATCACCAAGAAATCTCAAGCCCAAGCCTAGGTTGAAATAGAAGAGTTCTGGGGTTTAGGTGATTTAAAAATTAGTTTTTAGATAATTAAAACCCACATAGATGGTTTCCAGGGTAGGGGTGCATAGTTATGGAAAACTCTGCACCAACTGTGTAGACCTCTTTATCCAAGTTGGCACAGTTTTCACGGTTACCTATATTTAGGTTCATGGTTTTTAAAACCCTAAACAGACCATGCACAACCCACTACCCAATAATATTTCTTAAAACTTCAACCAAACACACCTAAAACAACAAATCCAGAGCAAATGTACTTAAAAACAGGAAAAATTACATGAAAACAGCCCCAAGATGACTTTGAAAAAGGTCAGGATCTTACAATACCCCTCTTTTTGTCTTCTCATCCTAGAGCAACACTTCTGAACATTACTAAGATTTGAAGAAAAAATATTGGGTCACTGATCCCTCATGTCTGCTTCCTATTCCCAAGTTTCCTCTTGAACACTTCTATGTTTCCATAACACACGAACTTACAACATGGCCTTTCCTCGCAACACTTTTTCCAAGCAATCAAGCACGCGTATTAGATGCTACTCAGAAGACGCATCTATCGAGAGGTAGAAAATATCTACATCAATCACATGATAAGGTTCAGGGTGATACCTCTATAGTTGTGGCACATTGAAAACATCATGCATAGAGCTAAACTTCTGTGAAAGATCCAATTGATACGTCAGAAGCCTGATTCTCTCCACTACATCAAATGGTCCTATAAACTTGGGCACTAACTTTCCATTCCTCTGTATCCTGTAGTGACCCAACTTATGTAGAACCTGAAGGAATACACGATCACCCTCTATAAACTCTAGGGGTCATATCTGTCTATCAACATATGACTTCTATCTACTCTAAGCCATAGTCATCTATTTTCAAATAAACTTAACCTGATCTGATGCCTCCTGCACGAGACTCAGTCCCAATAACTTTTTCTCACCTGCCTCCATCCAGTATAGTGATTTTCTATAAGGCCTACCATAAAGTGCCTCATATAGTTCTATCTATATAGATTCTTGATAACTATTGTTATATGAGAACTCCAATAAAGCCAAGTGCTTTTCCCAAGAACCACCAAATTCAAGAACACATTCCCACAGAATATTCTATAACACCTATATGGTATGCTACTACTACCCATCTATCTATGGGTGTAAATTCATACTTAAAAAAACTTGTGTTCCAAATTATTTCTGCAAGCCCTAGTAAAAGTCTTAAGTAAAGCGCAATTCACGATCTGAAACTATAGTCTGTGGCACTCCATGAAAATGAACTATATCCTGAATATATAGTTCTCCAAAATATTATATAGTAAAGGTTTCCCTTATTGGAAAGAAATTTTCTACCTTCATTAGTCAATCCACAATGACTGAAATAAAATTGTTCTTCTTGAGTTTTCTTTGTAGACCTACCACAAAATCAATAGTCACGTCATCCCACATCCTTTTCGTAATAGGTAAGGACTGTAATATACCTCCAGGTCATTGATGCTCTGTTTTCACCTACTAACAAGTGAAACACCTTGTTATGAACCCTACTGTCTCCTTTTTCATGATTGACCATCAAAAATATCATCACTTCTCATGGTACATTTATTTCACCCTTATATGTACCACCCACTTTGAGGCATGAAGTTCTTGTATGATTTATTCTCACATGAGTTCCTATCACATAATTACATGAACCAAAACCCAATTCTTCACATAGATGACCCCATCCTCATCTATCAACCAGTCTAAAGGTGTATCCCCTCCCTCAAGGGTTTCCCTTAATCCTAAACACTTCATATCTTCATACTGCTTATCCATAATCTGTCTCAAGATTGTGGACCCCACTACTATTGAAACTAGAGTCATTTGCTCTGGACTCTCTTGAACTACGACATGCATTTTAGCCAGCCAGGTCATAGTCTTCCACTCTACACTCGACTAGTGTACCAACTGAGTCTGAGTATTCTAGATCAAGGCATCAGCCACAATGTTCCCCATTCTGAGAGTATATACCAGTTCAAAATCAAAGGATTGTATATACTCTACCCATCATCATTGCTAATGATTCAAGTCACACTGTCAAAATATATACATCAAGATTTTTTGATCTGTAAAAACTATAAAATTTTCACCCAAAATATAGTGTCACCAACACTTTAGAGCATAAACCACAACCACCAACTTGAGGTTTTCTGTATGCTAATTCCATTCATGTTACCTCAACATTCGAGACCCATAAGTTATGACTCAATCCCCTTACATCAACATAGCTCTGATTATGATCCCAGAAGCATGACAATAAAATGTATACACTTCAACTAACTCCTGTAAGATAGAAATTTTTTTCAATATCATGTTCTTCTTCAACTCTTGTAAAATATTATTTCATGTCTCCTTTGATTCAAACATTACCCATTTTTTGTTCAAACTTGAAAGCGGCGCTTCCAATCAGAAAAAGTCTTGGATGAAACTCTTGTAATATCCAAAAAATCCAAAAAATCTTTGGATACCAAAAAAGTTCTTAGGCTGCTCCCAATAAACCACTTCCTGATCTATCTTTGGGTCCACTACCGCACCTTCTTCTGAGATTATATTCCCAAAAAAGTGTACCCTATCAATCCAAAATTGAAACATATATAAATATTTTTAAAACTATTGTTCTCTCAGTATACTCAGGACGATGTCAAGATGTTGGGAAGGATCGTCATGAGTCTTAGAGTACACCAAGGTGTCGTCCATAAACACCACCAAAATATGATACAAGTATAGATGAAAGATCTTTTTCACCAAGGACATAAACATTGGTGGAGTGTTTTTTGAACCAAAGTAAATTTGGAAAATATGATAAACCCATACATGCTTCTGAATGAAGTTCTTCGTATATTAGAAGTCCAAACACTCACCTAATGGTACCATAACCTCAAATCGATAATTAAGAACACACAAGCCCCCTTCATCTGGTCAAACAAATTATTGATACACATAATATTATATTGGTTATTCATGATCATTTTATTCAAATTTATGTAATTGAAACACAAATGTAAACCCCCATTCATCATTGTTTTCAAACAATACAGGTGATCCCCAAGGCGACGTACTTGGATTGATAAACCCCTTATCCTCCAACTCCTCGGGACTGCGCCTTGATCTCTTGAAGCTCAGTCAGTTCCACTCTATAAGGTGGAATAGATAGTGGATTATCCCTCAGCAAGAGCTCAATAGTGAACTCAACATCTCTCTCTGTTGGAAACCTTAATTAGTATTCAGGAAAAACATCGTGAAATAGTTCTACTGATGCTGGCATGATGCCTTTCCTACCACTCCCATAACAATGAAAAAGACTAGAAACTTGGGCTTTGAGTTCTCACAATTTCTAAGTAACATGCCCTTATCTACTTACATGGATATACCACTCTCCACTATGAACATACCAGCCACCCTTAGGAGGCACAAAGGCCACTCTCCTAGGATAACAATCGATGTGGGCTTGTTATGCAACTAACCAATCTATATCCATAATCTGGTTGAATCCCATCATATCAAGGATATAGAGATCCCAAATAAAAAATATAGTCTCTAATATCAATTTAACATCCCCTACATAAACATATATTTCTAGACCTCATTCTCAATGGTGTATTGATATTCCTCAGTTTGTTTACGGACTACACCTACAGGATCGAACCATTAACAATATTTGAAGATATAAAAGAATGAGAGGCACCAGTATCAAAGAAGGTAGTAGATAAAGTAGAAGCTACTAGAATAATTCCTCTCACTATTGATGGCCTAGCCTCTCTCTCTCCTTATGTGTAGGATACACCGTATATAACTGTCATGCCCCACTTCCCAATGGCGTCATCACACACCCTTGAGTAGAACCACTCTACTGATACGGGCACTCATTTCCTGATTTACCATGTCCATTACATATACCACCTATACTATTAAAACTCTAGATATTAGAACTATAAGGTGTAGAAGACCCCTTTCCCATACTCTAACTATGTATAGCTGCTCCCGCAGCACCAGCCTATCGCTGCTTCCTACATAACTTCTGTAGGTTAACCATCTTTCCACAAAACTAAAACTCCACTAGTGGTCAAGGACAATGTGTGTGGTGGTGTTATAGACTACCTCGTTAGTGGAAAAAGACATGAGTAAGGTCATGTGCAACTATTCCTCATAATTTCCACCTTACTTTCCATTGTACTAACTAAGGTTCTCATTACGACACTTCCTGATTTCAGAAGGCACACTCCCTGATTGTCCAGTGATAGCCACCTATCCAGTGCAGGTAGTTTAATTTAGGTTCCCCTCTGAAATGAGATCTAGATTAACCACTTCTGAGAACTTTTTCAGCCAAAATATATTAACCTGGGACTTAATCTCACACTTATGTATGTTCTGAAATTGCTTTTCGGAAGTAGCCTCATTTGCTTCCAAGACTGGAGAAAAACATTGTAAATCTTTAAAACGTTCAGCATAATCCATTATGGACATGCTTCCCTAGGAAATATGTATAAAATTTGAAGCCTTATCTTGTATCAGTGTATATAGATAGAAGTTTTCCAAAAACTTCTCCAAAAAGTCCTTCCATAACATATCATCAGTCTGTCTAGACCGTACTTGAATGTCCCACAAATGCTTCGCTGACCCTCATAGAATATAAGTATCCAAATTGACCCTCCTCTTAGACAAAACCTTCAAATGGTCAAGTATCATCTATATGGATTCAATCCATAATTCAGCTCCCTTAGGTCCACACTCTCTAGTAAAAGTCGAAGGGTGTTGTAACTGAAACTCCCTTGTCAACCTAGACATTCTTTTCAGAACACGCATTGGGACTCTCTCCATGAATTGAAAAAAATTAGCAATGTTATATTGGAACTACTCCCATTTCTATTATACTTGAACCAAAATATCTTTAAGTTCCCTATCTTGAAGTTCATTCGAAGTCATACCCCTCAGTTTTCCTCTCAAGAAGCATCGTGGATTCATATCACTACAAATCCAAACACACATATTATGTCTTAGAAAGTAAACTTATAACATTTATGTAAGAGGATAAAGAAACGCAACATGTTTCAACATGTATTTTACCATTTCTTTCTACACGGTCAACATCAAGGCACTATCACTACCCATAACCATGTTAATCCTAGGTCTTGGTTAACAAGGGTATACAAATTCTCATTAATTAATTTACACAATTAATTAATTACATCATTTAAAATAAATTAAATAATCAAACTCATATCATTATTCTGGTTTCTCATTAGGCACCAATTTGTTAACATTTTTCAACAATATTTCAATTTCACAATATGGAAAAATATTTCATGTAAAAAAAATTACACATAACCCATTTTACGGTGAGTTCCTAAAATGATGCATGTCACAATAACCATGAGTCCCTAGTATGATTCATGAAGACTCGACTATAATTCCTCTTTAGGCCATGAATCAAAGTTAAAAAGTTGTCAAAACAAATATTACATCACACCACATGTGTGCCACCCAAGGTGAAATAAAATCCAACTATAACAAAAAACATCAATCACAACAATCCCACCCTGAGTACCAAGATTTTCCCCCATACATTTGTTTGAAACTCCTATGCACGAGCTCATTACCAAGCCCCAACTCTTCCTAGTATCCTATATACTTTTTCCAAAACACTAAGATAAAAGAATAATAAAGAAAATACAACCTCCTATAATACCACTTTGTAACATCCTGACCCGGGTGCCACTAAACAATGCCCTAAGTTAGTCGGTCACATGCCCTCAAGCATGCCTCCTCATACGCTAGAGGGTGTCGACTAGCAGTGAGGATCTAGTAAGTCATTCATGGGGATATTATACCCTATTTTACCAAATTGAAACACCAATAGTTTCAAATAACAATAAAAAGTGCAGAAGCATATAATTAATCAGAACAATACCAAGTCACCCAATGGAAAAAGTAGGAAATACAATAACCCATTGAAATGGAAAACATTCTCTAAAAATGTAAGTGTCAAGTGTATATAATGAAACTAAAAGTAAATACACAACAACTCCAAAGAAGGTCCCAAACCACATTTGGTTCCCTCACCCATTCTTCATTCCCAAATAAAAATCTATCATAGGGTCTTTCCCTTATCATGTCCTACAATAACAAAGTCTGTGCGGGTGCCAATCAGGTGGCCCTAATAGGGTGTGAGTACAACTCAGTAGGGCACCACCAAAGGTTTCTAAATCAAGTCCATTCAAGAGATAATGTATGCAATACTATAAAAAAATAAATATGACACATAATTAAACTATTATCAAATTTTATTTTATTCTTTAATCATAACATTAGACCCGGTTTCAATTCATGTCTCCCATTTAAATCACAATTCATTATTTTCATTCATTTGGTGTAAAACTCCATGTCAAGCACCCCAAATATCATTCAGTGTATATCTCCATGTATAACACCCATCATCACATTTGGTGCAGATCTCCATGTCTAGAATCCCACATCACAAGCACTTAGATAACTATTGGAGAGGAATGTCATGTCAAAGTACCAATTTCTCAATAGGTCTAGGACGCCATGTCTAGCACCCACATTCTCAATTATTTAAATCATTCATTAATTCACAATAATTAACCACATCATTACTTTACTAATATAACTATTAGTTAAACATAACAAGGTCTATTAGTTAACCCAACAATTAAGTATGTACACAAGCCATTAATTAATTTATCAGGTAATTAATCAATCAACATTAATATTATTCCTAATTAATTATCGACAATTAATTATCCAATTAAAATTTAAAATTATCATAATTAATTAAATAATTAATAATTTTAATCAACATCATGATAGATAATTAACTCACTATTAACTAACTTACATAGTCAAACATCATCTCCTAATTAATTCCCACTGATTAATTATATCGATCACAACCAAATCAATAACTCAATTACAGAATCCAAAATCCTAAAAAAATTCCCCATATCAATTATCTTTTTCGGAATCCCCCTTATTTCATTGATTAAATAGCCAATTAATCATCTAGGTAACCACAATTCAATTCTACAATAATAATTAATCCAATTATGGAAATCCATTGTCTTGGAAAGATAGTAAATCAAGAATATCACATACACATATCCAATCCATGAATATGGGAGATCAATTTAGACCACCTACCTCAGTTTTATGAAGGATTTTATCCCAATAGAAATTCCCAAAATCTGGGCTGCACAACAATGTTGACCGTGCTTCAGATCTAAATCCCTAAAACCAAAATCATGATCAAAAGCATAAATATCTTGCACCTCTAGATCTAGATCCAAAATCCAAGATCAAGATCTCAAATCATAGGTATAGATCCATGGATAAAATGGAGATCTTTCATGAATATATAAAGGAACAATAGGGGAAATAATGAGAGAAGTAACATGATGAAATCCACTTTCGAGGAAGAGATATGATCTTCAATTTGGGGATTAGATCTCGAAGAACAGTGTTTGAATCACCATGGAATCCCTCTGAAAGGCTCAAGAATCACCTAGAATTCCTCACGCACAATCATAGGATGAAATATAGGAGTTCTGGAGGTTTAAGTGATTTAAAATATAATTTTATGATAATTAAAACATGTGCACACTATTTCTTGGGTAGGGGCGCACTGTTAGGGTAAATCGTGCACCAACAGTGTGGACCTATCTATCTAGGTTTTCATGGTTCACACAGTTACCTGGGTTTAGATGCATGTTTTTTCAAACCCTGTTAAAACTATGTACAACCCTATGTCTGTTAATTTTTCTTAAAACTTCAACCAAATTCAGCTCAAACCCCAACTCCAAAGCAAAGGTACTTAAAAAATGTAAAAAGTACATGAAAATGGGCCTCATATGACTTTGAAAAAGGTTGGAATCTTATAATAATAATATAATAATATATAAATATGTATATATAAGGTAATTAATATGTATATAGGATGACACAAATTCAATTTGTAGGTGTTTATCCCATGTTACCCTTGGGTCATGAGTTTGATCTTTGTGGTCTTTCTAGATGTGATGAGCAGTCACTCATCTTGTGAGCTAAACTATTTCTAAAACTATTTTAATAAATTTTATTTTTACCAAAGAATATGTGAAAAAAAATTAGTGATATATATTTTTATGAATATTTATTTTCTTAAGAAAAAAAAAGTTACATTTCATTTACAATTATACTAATGAAATAAAATCTATAATTAAATTCCTTGGAAATCTATGATTTTAAATTATAACCCCTTTAAAGGGGATATCTATCTAAGGTACTATACTAAACCATTCTGAATCCTAATTCCCAGAAATAATAAATCTATACTCTAACACCAACTGAGATTATGCATACCCACACTTTCATTTTTACTTCTAAACATACATAGGTTAAATACATCACATGAGATAGAACAAACTCCCAAAATCAAAATTCTAAAGTCTTTAAAAACTAGGTAAATATAAATTTAAACTCATAGTAAAAATAAATTTCTTCCAAAAAGATTATATACACATGTAGTTCCCTTATACACATCCCTTTGATTGAAAATCCCAATGAAAAGGGAAAACATAATAATGGTAAATCTATAAATCCCAGTAAGGTAAAAATCAAGCATAACATGACGAAATACAAAACATGTGAGAACAAAATAAAATCATGATAATATAAATAGGTGTTAATCATATGAATTAACATTAAAGTATGACCTGAGAGGATGATATCATAAGATCAAGACATCATAGCACAATTTCAACAATATAGACATGAAATTATAAGTATATGTCGAGGATAACCACCAAGACATCACAATATTGTGTGTTTTGGCTAACCACCATTACACTATACATGGTATTTTATTACATGAAAATATTACCCAATGCATTAGAGTGAAATATGGGATAACCCTTAACATTCTTAACTTGTACATATATGTGTGTTACATATGTAGAAAACATAGATAAATACATAAATAATCATAATATAAACCAATAAAAAATAAATTAGTGTCCAATAAAATTAAATATCTCTCTAGGTAAATACCGTTTAATCAGGATAATGAATTACGAGTTATTTAAACAATACAAAATAAATTGTTTATGGTTTAGTTAACAATTTACCCAGTCAATAGTTGAAGGGTTATCAAGATGGAAACCCTACATATATAACAATATTGCAAGGGTGTCAGTTGGGGAAACACAATGGATGAAAATTTGTGATTAATTGATGATAAGAAAATACAAAGGTAGTAATGGATCATTTCACACTTTGATATTTATTTTCCACCACACAAAATTTATATATGAATAAGGGCATAGTGGATAAAATTAAATCCAAGGGAAAGATGGATCATAGTAGAGAAAATGATAATTATTTATAAAATGAGTGGGAAATAACCCATTTCCATGGATTAATATTTTTATATTGATAAATATACAAAAATAAACATTAGAAACTCTTGGATATACATTTTTCTATTGATTGAACCCTAATAAAAAAATAATTAGGTAATACATGAGGATACTTTCCAAGAATAGGGATATCAATTAAAATTTAATCTCAATCCATATAATTTAATCCTTCATTATTTATGAAAAGATATTGTGAATTATCAAATGAATATACCCTAGGAGTGTCAAACTACTAGTGTATTTAGACCACATTGTGTATGAACTTGGTTTTTATATAAAGTAAAGATCCATTAATTTTATGTCTAATTATTTGGTTTTGATCTTATAATAAGTCTTAATGATGTTATGAAATAAATGAGGCTTTATGGGGATTATTCGAGTCATAGAGCCCCACTTTTTGGATGGAAGAGTTGGTATTAATGGTTAGAAGAAATTGTGTGGCCCAATCTACACGGTTAATCCTAATAGTTATGGGGAATTTTAGATGGAAAACCATGGTGCATGATATTCCCTATCTGTATTCTTGGGTATATATGATAGTGAAGAATATTTTTAGTTTTTTATAATAGTATAAATGCATGGTCAATGCATATTTTTTCAAACAATTCTCAATGACTATATGAGATGTGTATTAGAGCTGTAAGGTGCACAAGGTTGGTGTAGAGACCTGAAGCTTAACGTACATGAACATTACATTACTTTTGTGGAATACTTAGTACATAACAAAAACACACACACAAGGATCGTAATAGTTTAGTGTCTTTGGAAACTCGGAACGTAATCTTCTAATCGTGGTGAAAGATCTTCAACATCTCCCATAAAGATCTTCCCATTTTTTACCTAAAACCTTTCTTTATATCCTGGGGAAAAGAAAACATAAAAGGGTGAGCTCAAATGCTCAATAATGGTAAACAAAAGAAAAATCAATCACATCATATTCATAAGAACATAACTTTTGGAAATCTTAACCTGCAAAAGAGAGCATAATTTCATAACATGGGATAAATCATTGTAGTGAAATTAAATCCCAATAATCATTACTTAAAACATGAAACTTTGTGGCATACAGACATAATCATAGAGAATCATTTCTTGTTAGTCAAGACTCATTTCCAAGACTATCTTAGTGGACAAAGTCCCTTTCTGAACCGAGTCACCCTCGTTTCAGTCATGTTTCACTGAACCGGTATAACCTACCGTTCCAGCCATGTCTATCTCATGAGATATAGAATCTTTACCCAATGCATTGGAGGGAGATATAGGTCCTGCCCATCTCATAATGATACCATTCTTATGTGTGCCGCAAAATCATAAACCATACATCATAGCATAGCCCATGTAATAAAAATGAGATTCTTAAATAACATGACATCATAACAAAATTCATATAAGATAAAGGAATTCATAAAAATATTTCCATCACAACATAATCAAATCCATGTAATAATATGGATAGAAACAGAACCCTTTATTATCTTAGATGAAAAATAATTTTGATAAAACACTTGAACTCAATTCTTGAGGAAAATATCCTTTCTACTTCCAAAACATTTTCCTTTCTTAACATGTCATACAATTTTAAACTAAAAGATGTTGATTAAAAATAAACCTGAAAACTTGTAAAGGAAGATTCTTGGAAATAATTTTTTAAAAATCCATTCATGCTGTATAAGTTAAAAAAACATTCTTCGTACTTTTGTCAGAAAAGTCAAAAAGTACCTCGTATGAAAAATGAAAAAAATATTCCTTTCATATATTTTACTAATAAACTCACCGAAGGGTAAAATTGGATTTGAAAAATTTTAGGTGGATGGAAATAATATTACATATTGAGGAAACATGTATGTGGATGATAAAATACACCCCAGTAAATACCAAAGTATAGACAATCTCGGATAAAAATGAGATTGTGATATTTCCCTTACCTTAGGTCCGACTTGCTTTGTAAGTGTTCGAACCTCCTGTATAATGATTTAAATCATGTTATTGACTTATTCCAGAATCATATTAATTGTTATTATATCATATATGGTCCACTTATGACTTTATATTACCCGTTCTTTTGTAAATTCATGTTAAAGTGGTGTTTTGGGTAAAATCGTCTCATTTGTCGTTCGTGTTTTTAACTTGTAATTATTTATATGATTACTTGGATCATGATTACTTATATCCAGAATGTAAAACATGATTTATATTTAATATATATTCATAATATATATATATATATATATATATATATATATTGATAAATGGAATGAAATACACCATTCATGGAGACGGTAGTCCGTACGTACGCATGAACGCTGTTTTCATTTCCTTATTGAATTGAATGGAATTAAGTAGATGACATACATATAAATATACATAAATCCAGTATCATTATTATGTCATATATTTCATTAGTACTTATTATATATACTTTATAATCATTCATTAATGGTTAATCATTGAGAATGAATCTCATCGCGTCGTGGAGACGGTAGTCCGTACGTACGCACGAGCGATGATATCGTTCCCATGGTCGTGGAATTGTGTTTAAGTGTATGTATACTATTTAAGTATCAATATCACGTTATAATAATCATATATAGTTACTCATTACACCATTATATCCATCCAATTAAGGTGGTGGCATAAAATAGATTACACCACGGCGTGGAGACGGTATTCCGTGCGTACGCACGCGCGGTGATTTCCTTTTTCTGTAGGATGGATAAAAGGTTAATTAGAGTTGTTTCATATTTATAATAACATATCAGTATATAATAAATACTGGTGTTATTACTTTATCATGAAAAAACGAAATAAGAAGAAGTTGAAGAAAAAAATAAATTGAAAAAGATCGGTAATGGATATTACCTCTTTTTGACGTGCCTTCACTTAACCTCCACTTAAAGAACTAAGGATGGTCTTCGAAGAAGACCAGGACCTCTAGGATGTTACTAGGGAAGTGCAGAAGAGATTTTTTCAGGGTTTGGTCGAGCTTGAATGCTCAAATTGGTGTGAGGAGGAGAGGGAGGAGGTTCCTTTTTATAAGGGAGGAGAGGGGCATCTTAGGAAAATCTCAAAATATTATTTTATATTAAGGTCAAATTCGGTTTATAATGGTTCTAAATGGTCTTATTTAGAAGATAAAGTGGGGATGTGTCGAAATACTCTCATCAAATAGGGTTTAGACAAGTTTAGGTTATTAATTTAACCTTATCAATTAGATTTAACTCTAAGTTAAATAATTTAACTTTTACCGTGTCTTTTTGTTTTCTTACACAATATGGTTAATAAACTTACTATAAGAAGCCAAAAAAACCCCAAATTGTTTATCATTAATATATATAACCTTATCTAAGTCATTTTGCTGAACCTTATATTTCTAGGAATAAAATAACAATTAAAAATATAATATTTGTTTTAAAAACTATTTTATGTCAATTTTGACACTATTTAGTAATTGATTTTTGTGAAAATAATAACAGAATGATAAGTTCAAAAAAAGTTAATAAAATAAATACTAACATGTAATATTAACCTATACAATTAGTGGAATTCATAAAAAGCCTCAAATTATATTTATTTTGGTATTTATAACATCAATTATGTCAATATTTCATTAATAAGATAATTACTCCATCATCGTTGTGTCATAAATAAATTAAATTATTCAATGTCTAAAAATTACAAATAAAATACAATTATGTAGGTAATCGTTTTAGCTTTCTAATGAATATTTATAGTCGAATTTATCTTATGTATAACCCTATAATAAAAATGTTTTATTAAATACAATTTGATTTTAACTCATTTAACTCTTCTTTGAATTAAATAATAATAAATGTCCTAATCTAATTCAAGTTGGCCTAAATGAAAATATTTTACACTTAAGGTTGTTTTTGGTCGAGATACACTTGTCCAATAGGATTAGGACATGTGTTAGGGTAATATTAATATCATTTTTACCCTTAATTACTCTATTTACTTTTAACCGTGGTAAATAAAAGTAAAGAGTTACTATTCACCAAAGATTATTTTCATCTCATTGAACCACATTTTACTTACTGACATCAACCGTGTCTCTTGGATTTTTGAAATTCCATTCACAGAAGCGGTAAAATTAAGATTTTTGAAAAAATTAATTTTTTTAACTACCACTTAGTAGTTTCACTATTCATCAAAAATTGAAGTTTTTCAGAAAAATGCCAAAATTTCACCCTAAGCTATAATTGATATTCCGAATTCAAAAATGATTTATATTTTACAAAATTCCTAACATATAAGTTTCATTAATTAATTTTATAATTAATTTTCGCTGTCACAACAAATAGCGTGTTTTTAAGAGATAATAACTATCAAAAGATTAACACTTGTTTATGTCTGGTGTAAATGTGGAATTACATTAGATGACCAACATTGTATTAAATTGTAAAAATATATTCTAAATATACTATAAAACCACTAAAATTAATAATTTATCACTATTAATTATTTCGATTGAAAAAGTTGTTTTTAATTAAAATTTAGTAATTTTCACTATTCATCAAAATATGAAAGTTATTCGAAAATCACCAAAATTTCACCCTAAGATAATTTCGATATTACGAATCCAAAAATGAATTCCATTTTGAAAAATAAAATTTACAAAATTTCAAAAAGTGGTTATTACTATTCATAACGGCTAGTTTTAATAATATTTTAATAGCATATCGTTGTTTAGCGAAACTTGGTGTTGCGTACAACACACGCTATCGTGGAAGGTCGCGATTGCGTATAATTCAAGCCAGGTCAGAGATGTGTGTTGTGAAAGCTTCTTTTGGTGTAGCGTATAACACAAGACATTAATAAAATTAAAAAGAATATTTTTCATAAAATCTCGGGGTGTTACATTCTACCCCCCTTAAAATGAATTTCTCCCTTGAAATTCGTCAGGGTTATAAATGGTTTACTATTCGAAAGTTTCTTTAATCGAAACCCACATCGTAAAAAGGAATACGAAAACCAATTTTTAAAAACAAAAGTATGAAACGTAACGGTTACCCAAATAAACTAGTCACTGGGTTTCCACATAGGTGAAAATATGGATATGGAATAGAAATCTAACCATCATGTTCTGATGGAGAGTGGTAGAGAACATGGCTATGGAAAATCTAGAAATCACAAAGCCATAAATTTGTGACGATCTAAGGTACCATCTGATTAATCAGATATAAGATCACTAGGACAACATTTTTTGGTTTTCAAGATCGTTTCCCTAAAGTTGAAGAATTTGAATTAGAATAAATACTTACTTTATTTTGGTACAATCTCACTGTTGTTCGTGCCTTGAACAATTTCCACTTCATCTCTTAAATAAATGAAGTTGAATTTGTTATTTGGGAAGTGTTAGCAGATCATGTGATAGAATGATGGGTCATTCCATCTGTCTCAAACAAAAGGTTAGCAAAAGTTATTAAATATACATAAGTCATTCTATAGTGAGATTAATCATATATGGTTCCTAAAATGGACTTATACTTCATATATCATACTGCTTAATATAATAAAACTAGTTTCTACTAAACAGGGACTTCATGTAGGCCAGTGGTAGGCGATAAAGGCCAGTCGCACTTCGGTTGTGGGTTCGATTCCCACAGCCTTGTCCGACGCGATGGGTTATCGCCCGTCCTGCAGGTTGTCCTTTTTCTAAAACTATATTACTATAACATCCCATCAATAATATCGAAAAAACATCTATCCTTAAACAATACTAACTTATGTCCAACATAATCCATTCCAATCTTTAGGCTTATACATAATACTGCAGTCCACTCTCATAACATAGTGAAAATGATTACTAGAGATTTAATACCATCGTTGATCCCCATATATCATATGATATGTTTTATTGGTCACATTCCAAACATTCAAAGCCCTTAATCATGTATTCTCTTGAATACCCATTGAACCTTAGTGAAAACATGAATGCAGTTAAAAGTTAACACCTTCCACATACCAAAATCCTCAAAATTCTATATACTCAAACCATGATATCACTTAGTTATTATATCAATCATGAGCTCATGAATACTATCAAACATATTAGATTATCTTTATCCCTTCATTATGCGCATATCATCTACATTCCAAAAATATCTGAATAACTATTCATGGATACTGGTAACATTAATCATACACTTTCAAAACTCAATGAAAGACAACATTGTAACAATCCTTAGATGTCTCTTTATTCCATAGTACCATGAGATTACTTATACAACATTTCACATGATAAACATGTAATCATTCCACTACATTCTTAAACCATTGACCGAGCTTCAACAATTCTTTCATCTCACATATCATTTGTAGTCTCTTCATCATCATCCACATAAATACTACCCATACGACCATACTGATTCTCTTCATGAGACTTTCCCTTAGGGCATTGGTTTTCATAATTCCCGTACATTCCACATTTAAAACATGTAACCAGTGTTGATGTCGTAGCAATACCATTATCCTCATCCCTGGTGTTAACTGAACCTTTTCCTGTGCACTTACTGTCTTTGTTTCCTTCTTTTTCACACCCAAAGCATCTTCCAGTTCCTTTGAAACATTCTCCTTGATGCCTCTTCCCACATGATTTACATAGGGGAAATTGAACTTTCATTCCTCTATGATAATCATGAAACTCCATCTTTCTCTTATTATCCGAGTCAGGAAACTTACCAAATTTTACTTTATTGATCATATTATCAGACTACTGATTCGGCATAATAATGATGTTTGGGCTTCCAAATCCCATCTCATTTGGTTGCTCATGAAGAATATCATTCCATTGTCCATCATATCCTCCATTATTGTGAATCATCTTGTTTCCAGCCATTTTCTAAAACCCAAAAAGAATAGTGTGAGAGGAAAAAATCATGCTAGGGAAAACAACATAATAAATGGGGATTATCCTCAATATCTAACATCTTAGGTTAAATTCTATGATCGTTACCGTAGTTCAAGGACTGTATCCTATACGTATACTTATCCTTAGGGACATCCCTAGACAAACCTTAGAAATATCTCTAGGGATCTCACTAACGTTTTCGCATCCTAGTTTCCAAAGGTTGACTAAGCCTTTCCTCTGATACCAACTGTAGAGACCCGAAGCTTAACGTACATGAACATTACATTACTTTTGCGGAATACTTAGTACATAACAAAAACACACACACAAGGATCGTAATAGTTTAGTGTCTTTGGAAACTCGGAACGTAATCTTTTAATCGTGGTGAAAGATCTTCAACATCTCCCATAAAGATCTTCCCTTTTTTTTACCTAAAACCTTTCTTTATATCCTGGGGAAAAGAAAACATAAAAGGGTGAGCTCAAATGCTCAGTAAGGGTAAACAAAAGAAAAATTAATCCCATCATATTCATAAGAACATAACTTTTGGAAATCTTAACCTGCAAAAGAGAGCATAATTTTATAACATGGGATAAATCATAGTAGTGAAATGAAATCCCAATAATCATAACATAAAACATGAAACTTTGTGTCATACACACATAATCATAGAGAATCATTTATTGTTAGTCAAGAATCATTGCCAAGACTATCTTAGTAGACAAAGTCCCTTTCTGAACCGAGTCACCCTCGTTTCAGTCCTGTTTCACTGAACCGGTATAACCTACCGTTCCATCCATGTCTATCTCATGAGATATAGAATCATTACCCAATGCATTGAAGGGATATATAGGTCCCACCCATCTAATAATGATACCATTCTTATGTGTGCCACAAAATCATAAACCATACATCATAGCATAACCCATGTAATAAAAATGGGATTCTTAAATAACATGACATCATAAAACAATTCATATAAGATAAAGGAATTCATAAAAATATTTCCATCACAACATAATCAAATCCATGTAATAATAGGGATAGAAACAGAACCCTTTATTATCTTAGATGGAAAATAATTTTGATAAAACACTTGAACTCAATTCTGGAGGAAAATATCCTTTCTTCTTCAAAAACATTTTCCTTTCTTAACATGTCTTACTATTTTAAACTAAAAGAAGTTGATTAAAAATAAACCTGAAAACTTGTAAAGGAAGCTTCTTGGAAATAATTTTTTAAAAATCCATTCATGCTGTATAAGTTAAAAAAACATTCTTCGTACTTTTGTCAGAACAGTCAAAAAGTACCTCGTATGAAAAATGAAAAAAAGATTCCTTTCATATATTTTACTAAAAACTCACCGTAGGGTAAAATTGGATTTGAACAATTTTAGGTGGATGGAAATAATATTACATATTGAGGAAACATGGATGTGGATGATAAAATACACCCCAGTAAATACCAAAGTATAAACAATCTCAGATAAAAATGAGATTGTGATATTTCCCTTACCTTAGGTCCGACTTGCTTTGTAAGTGTCCGAACCTCCTGTATAATGATTTAAATCATGTTATTGACTTATTCAAAAATTATGTTCATTTTTATTATATCATATATGGTCCACTTATGACTTTATATTACCCGTTCTTTTGTAAATTCATGTTAAAGTAGCGTTTTGGGTAAAATCGTCTCATTTGTCGTTCGAGTTTTTAACTTGTAATTATTAATATGATTACTTGGATCATGATTACTTATATCCAGAATGTAAAACATGATTTATATATAATATATATTCATAATATATATATATATATATATATATATCGATAAATGGAATGAAATACACCGTTCATGGAGACTGTAGTCTGTACGTCCGCATGAACGCTGTTTTCGTTTCCTTATTGAATTGAATGGAATTAAGTAGATGACATACATATAAATATACATAAATACAGTATCATTATTATGTCATATATTTCATTAGTACTTATTATATATACTTTATAATCATTCATGAATGGTTAATCATTGAGAATTAATCTAATCGCGTCGTGGAGACGGTAGTCCGTACGTACGCACGAGTGATGATATCGTTCCCATGGTCATGGAACTGCGTTAAAGTGTATGTATACTATTTCAGTATCAATATAACTTTATAATAATCATATATAGTTACTCATTACACCATTATACCCATCCAATTAAGGTGGTGGCAGAAAATAGATTACACCACGGCGTGGAGACGGTATTCCGTACGTACGCACGCGCGGTGATTTCCTTTTTCCGTAGGATGGATAGAAGGTTAATTAGAGTTTTTTCATATTTATAATAACATATCAGTATATAATAAATACTGATGTTATTACTTTATCATTAAACAACTAAATAAGAAGAAGTTGAAGAAGAAAGAAATTGAAAAAGATCGGTAATGGATATTACCTCTTTTTGACACGCCTTCACTTAACCTCCACTTAAAGAACTAAGGATGGTCTTTGAAGAAGAACAGGACCTCTAGTATGTTACTAGGGAAGTGGAGAAGAGATTTTGGCAGGGTTTGGCCGAGCTTGAATGCTCAAATTGGTGTGAGGAGGAGAGGGAGGAGGTTCCCTTTTATAAGGGAGGAGAGGGGCATCTTAGGAAAATCTCAAAATATTATATTATATTAAGGTCAAATTCGGTTTATAATGGTTTTAAATGGTCTTATTTCGAAGCTAAAGATTGGATGGGTCGAAATACTCTCATCCAATAGGATTTAGACAAGTTTAGGTTATTATTTTAACCTTATCAATGAGATTTAACTCTAAGTTAAATAATTTAACTTTTACCGTGTCTTTTTGTTTTCTTACACAATATGGTTAATAAAATTACTATAAGAAGCCAAACGAACCCCAAATGGTTTATTATTAATATATATAACCTTATCTAAGTCATTTGGCCGAACCGTAGATTTCTAGGAATAAAATAACAATTAATAATATAATATTTGTTTTAAAAACTATTTTTTGTCAATTTTGACACTATTTAGTAATTGATTTTTGTGAAAATCATTACAGAGGGATAAGTTCTAAAAAAGTTAATTAAATCACTAATAACATGTCATATTAACCTAGAAAATTAGTGTAATTCATAAAAAGTCTCAAATTATATTTATTTGGGTATTTATAGCATCAATTATGTCAATATTTCATTAATAAGATAATTACTGCATCATCGTTGTGTCAAAAATAAATTAAATTATTCAATGTTTAAAAATTACAAATAAAATACCCTTATGTAGGAAATATTTTTATCTTTCTAATAAATATTTATAGTCTAATTTATCTTATGTATAACCCTATATTAAAAATATTTTACTAAATAAACTTTGATTTTAACTCTTTTAACTCTTCTTTGAATTAAATAATAATAAATGTCCTAATCTAATTTAAGTGGGACTAAATGATAATATTTAACACTTAAGGTTGTTTTTGGTCGAGATACACTTGTCCAATAGGATTAGGACATGTGTTAGGGTAATGTTAATATCATTTTTACCCTTAATTACCCTATTACTTTTAATCGTGGTAAATAAAAGTAAAAAGTTATTATTCACCAAAAATTATTTTCATCTCATTGAACCACATTTTACTTACTGACATCAACCGTGTCTCTCGTATTTTTTAAATTCCATTCATAGAAGCGGTAAAATTAAGATTTATGAAAAAATTAATTTTTTTAACTACCACTTAGTAGTTTCACTATTCATCAAAAATTGAAGTTTTTCAGAAAAATGCCAAAATTTCACCCTAAGCTATAATTGATATTCTGAATTAAAAAATGATTTCTATTTTACAAAATTCCTAACATATATGTTACATTAATTAATTTTATAATTAATTTCGGCTGTCACAACAAATAGCGTGTTTTTAAGAGATAATAACTATCAAAAGATTAACACTTGTTTATGTCTAGTGTAAATGTGGAATTACATTCAATGAACAACATTGTATTAAATTGTAAAAATATATTCTAAATATACTTTAAAACCAATAAAATTAATAATTTATCACTATTAATTATTTCAATTGAAAAAGTTGTTTTTAATTAAAATTTAGTAATTTTCACTATTCATCAAAATATGAAAGTTATCCGAAAATCACCAAAATTTCACCCTAAGCTAATTTCGATATTACGAATCCAAAAATGAATTCCATTTTGAAAAATAAAATTTACAAAATTTCAAAAAGTGGTTATTATTATTCATAACGGCTAGTTTTGATAATATTTTAATAGCATATCGTTGTTTAGCGAAACTTGGTGTTGCGTACAACACACGCTATCGTGGAAGGTCGCGATTGCGTGTAATTCAAGCCAGGTAAGAGATGTGTGTTGTGAAATCTCCTTTTTTTGTAGCGTATAACACAAGACATTAATGAAATTAAAAAGAATATTTTTCATAAAATCTCGGGGTGTTACAGTTGGTGCATGGTTTGCCTAAAATTTTTGTCAAACTAGGTATCCCAATAATTTTGAGAAATATTATAGTTTTGTCCTTAATGGTTAATAATTTTAACTACACCTATCATTTTATTCATTTGAGAATTAGGAGACCCTCATTTCCCTATTTTGAGCTCAAGCCTCCAACAGTCTAGGTTCATGGATAAATTTCTTATGTGGATTCTAATTCGATCTATATTAATACTGTTGGATGTGTACTGGTATGATATAAATTGATCGTATGCATTTCATCGTTTGTCTTTATCTCAAAGGAGTTATTTTGTTGTAGGTTCATATTCCCTATTTTCAGTTCATTCATCAGTTATCCATTTTCTTCTAATTTGGACCAAACAAGATGCCAATACTAGAAAATTTCTCCTCTACATGCATAAGGTAGGTGGTCTAGTGATTATCACTCAAAGGTGAGATGTTTTATAATATGCATCATGTGTCACATGTCATATTATCTCTGTGATTCCTTAAAATACATAAAACATGTTTAATTAAATATCCATGATGGAATTTTCCTAGAATCCCTTGTTATATATTGGAATACGACCCCTTTCAATTGTTTGTGTTCTAATCAAGTTTCCATTGTAGTTATAAATTTATAAACAAAAATACCATCATCAAAATGGTTTTATCATGACTTAAAATTATGGTATCTTAAATGAAATTGATAAATTTTTTAGTGTATCATGACAAACACACTTATCAATCAATACTGAAATGAATGGAGGTGACTAGTGAAACCACATCACCTAATTAAATAGAGAAATAATTACACCCTAGTTATCATTGAAAATTAATAAGATGTGAATTAATTATTAGATCCGATTAAAGAATTTGACTATTTTTAATACATATAATTGGGTTTGGAGACACTTTTATTGTAATTTTGGCATAGTGACCCGTATGCTTAATGTTACGTGGGAATTGAATCCCTTTTTTAATTTCTATGTACGGGCAAGGAGACCATCCTACTAATGTGATACATGGAAATAAAAACCCTTATCACTATGATATATGGAAATTCTGAACCTAAAGTTATGATATTTTGGATGGATACCCTTATGATAATGATATAGGAATGATGAGCCTTATAGGGATATATAGGCATAATGACCCATATAGTGATATACAGGAATGACGATCGTTACTATGATTTATGGGCATGAAAGCCATTATTGTGATACACAGGAATGATAAACCTAATTTTAATGTATGGGAATGATGACCCTTCTTGATATGTTACCGAGAATTTTATCCCTACTACTACTATGATACTAGGGATGACATCTTAAATTTTTATGATACCAAGAATTATGTCTCTTGATACTCGTGAGATTAATGTTATAGCTTATGGATGCCAAAGTTACACCTTGAATTCAGGATAGTAGAAGTATCTATATATATGGTTTTAGATATCATTATGTATATATTCCATAAATGTGTATACATATGGTTACTTGTTCAGAGAATATCCATCTTAGGTTGAAGCTGGTATTGTTATCCTTGCTTCCTTTATGAACTAGATCCAACCATTACAACTAATATTACATCTTTCATATATTACCTACACAGTTCCATATTATATACACTGACTAGATATTTATAGGCACCAGTTTTTGTGGCCTACTATGTTTATCTCAGACCCTATCTGAACTGTTGATGGTACTCAGTTGATTATGTGGATGTAGCTAGGGATAGGGTAAAACACCCAATTATTGATACTTGATTTTCATATATCTTGGGAGCAAGGAGGAACAAGACTACAATAGGGCTCGTGATGCTATTGGGTATATTCCTTTTGGTCTTTTTTACTTTTTTGGAACATATAATGTATAGAAGGCTTTACTTTTCCTTTTTTATAAATATAACATTTCATCATTTTTTATATGATACTGGATGTTAGTTATTTATTCCACTGGATGATTTACCTTCTTCAGTCACTTATTTTTTATGATTCTTGTATTTATCTATCTATGTCACCATTGTGATACTTTTAACATGAGCGTATAGTCTCTCAAATGTACAACCTTATAAACTCACTTCTATTTAGTAGCCTCTGGTGTACGGGAAGGTTCACTTTTGGACATATGGCCCACCCTCTCGATGCACCATTCAGTAACATCTGGGTCAGGATGTCACAAAGTGGTATTAGAGGATTTCTTTTCATTCCATACTATTTTGAGAAAATAGATAAGATATTAGGAACATATTTAAACATAGTTATAATCCATGTCTAGGAGTATCTAACCCACATTTGGGGTAATTTTCAAGTTACCTAGAATAATGAGTATTTATATATTTTATTATTATGATATTTGATTTAATTCTATTGTTGTTTGATACACTTGATGTGTGATGTTTAAAATTGTGATTAAGGTTTATATTATATACATGGACTAATATGGTATGGAATCATTGATCGTTAATCTTTTTTAATCACCTTATAGGATTTATATGTCATGCATTATGTTATTCCATGTTTACTTACTGCATGCATTGCTTGTAGAATTTTTTTAGTTATATATTTCTACGTCCATGAAATGTGGTAAAATTTCATAGAGGTACATGATAAGTGAGTGGTTATAATTAAAAAGATTTCACACTTCAATTTATATGTTGTATGTTCCCTTATAATTTTTAGGTATTAATCCATCTAGTCAAACATCGTAAAGACAATTACTATAAAAATTAGGACTAAATTAATTGAGAGTTGAATTCTAAATTGAAATGGTCGCCATTAAATATGTATTACAATTGAAATTTAAATGTTTTTATATATAAATCACATTTTACACTCTATATACTGTGGCGCTCATAGAAAATCATAGAGATTGACCTATACCCTAACTTAGTAGTGGTCATTAGGTAGAATCTCTTATGTTATATATAGATTTTAATATCACTGAAACCTCAAACTTCAATCAGGAAGAGTGGTGTGAATATTACATAGGAAGAATTATACCTATCATATTAGAGTATTTGTGATATTTTTCGTGATCAAACCTATCAGAGGTGTGAATTTTTCATTTTTAGAGTAATTACCTCTAGATTTCCTCAGGTCATTCGTCAGGGGGTTGGTTATGACCATGACCCAAAGGTGGTGGGTCATGAGACAACAATGATACATATAGTAGTTACACCTATGAAAAAAACATGTTATCCATATTGTAGGAGATGATTTCTGGTTTATAAGGAAGTTTTTACAGCTTATACAGATGATACAAGGAGATCTGCGACATACCATTTCAATGGGAGATCTTATCCATGATTTTCAGTAGTAGAATTCATCAATTTGTTTCAAGGCATGGTGTCCCCCATGATGCAGAATTTTGGGTGGGGATAGTCTTATATATCTTAAAAAACATTCATACACATACAAAGAGAGGAGGTAAGTTCGCTTCCAATGTGCTTCGTGGATCCGCCAAATGCTAGTGGGATATTCTGAACAAGGATCGTCAATGTCAATAAGTGATTTGGAGGGATTTATGGTTGAGAGTCTAGGATTATTCCTTCCTTGTGACTCGAATATATGATCATTCTATGGATTTCATGAACCTATAATAGGGTTCCATGATAGTTATAGATTACCAAGCTTATTTTAAAGAGCTTTAGTGATTTTTTCTTATCTATAATGCTAATGAGCCAAAAAAATGAAAGATGATTCGAAGATGGACTCTAGCCTCAAATTCATTCTCATGTAAAATAATTGGTTTAATACCGTATAAGATATAGTGAACCAGGATCTCATCACTGAGTAGAACCTAAGGGAGGAAGATGGTGTGATTCAAGGCAGTTCAGAACTGATACAGATTTCTATTTTGACTGGTGTTCAGAAGCGATGCTTTGAAACTATGCATGTGAGTAGTATAATTCAGGTGAAACCCATTAATAGTTTTGTGTTTTTTTAGTAGTTTTGGAATCTTGGTCATAAGAATACCCAACGTCCCACAGAACCCATTGATTTTGGAGGATGTAGTAGATTAGGTAATCTTCATCTTTTTTTTCTGGACCTTCCCATCTATGCCTAGTGGGGGAGAATCCTTTATAGCTCCACCTTCAAATAAAAGACCAGTAGCACCTAACTAGGAAGGAAGATGGAGTACTACATACTATATAGGAAAATAATGTGGTCATGGAAGAGGTATCCAAGCCTCTTATATGCAATTCTAGTAGAGTAAACCCACTATGGGTAGTCAGGTTGCAATAAAGGGTCGTGGATCATTCCATTTTTATCCTATGCATCATATTCTAGAGGATCAGGGTTTTAATCCATCTACTATTATAGGTAATATTCTTATAGCCTCTACTATTGTTTTTTCCATATTTGACATGGGTGAATCATATTCCTTTATCTCTTTGTCTATTATGTAGTTCCATAATCTCAATATTTTCTGCTCAGGTGGCGTTATGATCCTTGACACACCATTTGGTATACATTCAGATAACATATGCTAGTTCAAGGAATTATCTCTTGAGGTAAGAAGTTATCATTTGTTATGAGACCTCTTTTTCTTCTAGATTAATGTCTTTGATGTCACTATTGGGATGGACGTGTTGGTACTTTATCATGCCTATGTGGATTTTATCATAGAATGGGGTCATTCACATCCCCATAGGTTAGTACTTATATTCACATGGGTGAGTGGGATTTCTAGGCAGCTAGATATGTAGTGAAGAATCTTGGGCTAGGTGAAGTGACCTACAAAATTTTTATCCTTTTCATGGATGATCAGGGGTTACATCAGACTAAATCACCTCCCATGTTCAATTGATTCTGGGATGTTTTTTCTAAAGACATTTTAGGATAACGTCCTAAGAGAGAGGTAGAGTTTACTATCATGATAGTTCCTAGAGATGAATTGGTATCCATTACTCCTTATAAGAAGCCTACCACTGAGTTTCAGGAGGTCAATAGGCAGCAAGTAGATTTAGAGACCAAGGGTTTTATGCATCGTAGTACTCATCCTTGAGGATTTTAGGTCCTTTTCTCCAAGAATATGGATGAAACCCCTAGGATTTGTGTGGATACCAGAAGTTAAATCAACTTACTATAAAAAAACCAGTATCCCTTACCTAATATATATGATCTCTTCAAATAGCTTGAGGAGTGAGGGTATTTTCAAAGATTGATCTGAGATCGGATTATCATTATGTGCATGTCAAACCACTAGATATACCAAATATAGTGTTACGTATTCAGTACAGTTTATATGATTATCTTGTTATGTCCTTCAGTCTTATGAATGTGCCTTCCATATTCATGGCTTTGATGAATAGTGTTTTCCATCCCTATCTGGATTCATTCATGGTTGTCTTCATAAATGAAATCTTGGTGTATTCTCATACTTGAAGTGACTATGACATGCATCTTGAGATCATTTTTAATACACTGAGAGAAAACCATTTGTATGATAAGATCATTAAATTTCACTTATGGAATGACAAGGTACACTTATTAGGTCATATTATCTTAGAGGAATGACTTTTAGTTGACCTAGATAAGGTGAGTGTTGTAGTTACCTAGGATTATTCCAAGAACAACATTGATATATGTAGTTTCTTAGGGATGGCTGGTTATTATAGAAAATTCATTTAGTAGTTATCATGTTTAGAAGTACCTATTATAGGATTGAAAAATAAGGGTTGATGTTTATATGGTTAAAATAATATGATATAGACATTCATAAGATGAAAGGTAGGATGACTTGAGCATCGATACTAATTCCTTCAGATCAGAACATAAGTTATGTAGTTTATTCTAATGTATCATGTATTGGTCTAATATTATTTTTGCTTTATTAAGTTAGAGTGGTTGTGTACATGTCTCAGAAGTAGATACCTCATGATAGGAATTACCGAATGTGTGATCTTGATTTGATAGTTGTTGGTCATTCTTTTCATTGTTGGAGGAATTAACTCCTGGGAGATCATTTTGTGGTGTTTATGGACTACAAAATCCTTAGGAAAAGTTTCATGCAATGTGACTTGAATATCAATCAATGAATGTGGGTTGAATACCTATAGACCATTTAGTTTTATATAGCATGTACAATTGTGGAGGGGAATGTTGATGGTGATTCTCTTAGTACGAGGACTCAGACATAGGAAGTTCAGGAGGCCAATAGTGAGTGGAAGCCTATGGACCTATTTTCTGAGATACACATCAAGGTTTAGTACTATCAAGGATAGTTTTTTATTAAATTACTATCTTTGAACTCATCAATTTGGTAGATACTAAATATGAGGCGTATTTCATATCCTAAATTCTTGGTCTAGCGATATAGTATTTCTGGTTAGGAACCGTCTCTAGATTAGTCTATCAATGATGATGAAATCTTATATATATACGTGGGTGTATCTAGTTTCCCAATAATATGAGAGAGGATAATTAGAAGGAGTCCCATGATTCTCATTGGGTATTTCATTTAAGAGTATCTAAGATATGTTTTCATAATTGGTAACTACATTGCTGGACTGGGATGAAATATTAGATCGTGGGTTTTATCACAAGGTGTTCCACCTACTAGCAGGTGAATGTGGAGCACTAGAAACTTGTTAGCTTATTACAATCATTACCGGTATCAGAATTAAAATTGAAAGATGGTGTGAAATATTTTTTCATCAGCTTACCGATGTCACCATGTGGTAGTAAAGTGGTTTGGGTAGTCAGGGATCTATAATAAAGTAATGACACATCCTTACTATCTGGGTGACTTTCTTATTTGATGAGTTGATAATTCTATACGTTTGTGAGATTTTATAACTATACGGGGTCCATTGTACATTCATTTTAGAAAGGGATTCTTGTTTTACATCATGCTTTAGATAGGGGTCATAGAGATATATGGGTATATAGGTGATTCATAGCATATCTTTTCACCCATAGACTTATGGTTAGTAGGAATGTACAATACAAGTGTTGGAGGACATGATTCAAGCATGTGTCCTTGATTTTGGTAGTTGTTGGGAGATAAATATACCTCTATTCAAGTTCTCCTATACGAAAAGCTATCAAGGTATGATTCATATGGATCTCTGTGAGTCCTTTTTTTCTATTTAATTCTATTCATGCTTGTGATAGTTATAAGTAGGGGAGATAGTGCTACTAGGTCCTAGCCTCATTTAAGAGATTTTATAGTAGGTTCATCTTATCTAGAAGTAGATTTATACCACTCAATATAAACAGAAATTATTTACCGGTTTTCACTAATATCCTCTGAAGTTCTAGGTTGAGGATTGTGTTTTATTGATGGTATCACCCAGTCTTGAGTATAAAATCATACATAGGGAGGGGAAGTTTTCACCTCATTTTTTATGTCATTTGAGATATTTGATAGAGTCATCTCGGTAGTATATCAATTTATATTATCACAGAGGTAACATGCCATGTTCAAAATCTTAAATATTTCAAAGATTCACCATTATCATGATGAATAGTTTCATACTTTTGATCCCGAGGATGTTGGGGTAGATGTTGATGCTTCTTTTGAGTAGTATCATATATGAATTTTTAACTAGAGCATTAAATCTTTCCAAGGCTCTTATGCCCCTTTAGTACGGGTGCTATGGATGCATGACCGGTTACCAGAAAATATTTGGTAGTTGGAGGCTGACATATGAGCTCAGTAGCCAGAGTTGTTCTTAGATATCATTTAACCACCCTTGGAAGGGTTACTCATATATGGGTTCCTTTATAGAGGATGTTTTTAAGAAACATGTTTTTATATAATGTATTTATCCCTTAATTTTCAACATAATTATTCAGTTTTGACATAATAAGAATGCCTAGTGAGGATATGGGAGGAAATGGGGGTGTATGGGGCTTGTTTTTCGATCAGATCCATAATTTCTGGATGGAAGAACTAGGATGCACAATTTATAGAAATCGTGCAATTTAGTCTGTATGGTTTATCCTAACAGTGATGGGGGTTTCAAAGGGAAAAGCATGGCATGCAGTTTTTCCTAAATATGCTCCCAAGGTTGCACACCCATGTTGAATCACTGTAGTTTTTAGAGGAGGATAAAATCACAGTTTAAACGTAGTTTTTCTCACCTTGCACTATGACTGTGCAAGATGAGTATTGAGGCAATGAGATGCACATGGTTGGTGCACGGTTTCTCCAACCATGCAGTCAAACTGTGTGACCCAATAATTTTTGGGAAATTTACTATTTTCACCTTAAGGTATTATAATTTTAACACCACCTATAATTTTCTTTATTTCAGGGATAAGCGACCCACCTTTCTTTCTTTTGAGCTCAAGTCTCCACAAATTTTGGTTCTTGGTTGACATTTCGATATAGATTCTGATTCGATATTTGTTCAAATCATTGTGTGCACTCCGATAATATCCCTATTCATCTTAATAATTTAATTGTATATATTTCTCTTGATAGAGTTATTATGTGGATGCTCATATGCCTTATTTTCAGGTTGTTTATCTATTTTTCATTTTTCATCCAGTCTGGAACAATCCAATGGCCGATATTGAACTACTTCTCTTACACAGGCATAATGTTGGTGGTATAATGTTTATTCCTCAAATTTTATATGTTTTATAATAATTGTTATGTTTTGCACACCTAATTCTCCATGAATTTCCTTAAAATACATAAACCATGAATAATTTAATATATATGATGGGATTAGACTAGAATCCATTGATATATATTAGAATAATGCCCCTTTTAATTATAGCCACCCATTGATGTGTTTGATCAAGTTCCCATTGTAGTTATAAGTATCTCAATGGCCAAACCATCATCTAAATGGTTTTAGTATGACATCATATTATGATATATTAAATGAAATGGATAGTTTTTGTGGTGTATCTTGGCTAACACATTATTCAATCTATACTGAAATGAATATAGGTGAGTTGTAAAACCATGACACCTAATAAAATAGAACAATGGTTATGCCTGAGTTATCATTGAATTTTCATGATATATAAATTAACTTCTAGATCAGATTAAAGCCTATTACTATTTATAATTGATATAATCAGACTTGGATACCTTTTGTTATAATTTGTTCATGACCCCTATGCTTAATTTTTCATGGGAACGGCGTCCCTTTTTAATTGTCATGTACGGCCATGGTATCCCTTCTGATAATGTGATACATGGGAATGGCAACTGTTATTAATATGATATGTGGGCATGGTGAACCAAATTTTATGATAATAGGTATGGAAACCCTTAGGATTATAATTTGTTCATGATGTCCCTTTCGGTGATATATGGGCATGATGACCCTTACGGTGATAAATGGGCATGATGACCCTTATTGTGATACATGAGAATGATGACTTGTATTGTTATGTATGATCACGAAAACCCTTCATGATATGATATTGGTTATGGATACCCTAATAATACTATGAAATTGGGCATTACATCCCCTACGTTTGTGATATTGGGCATTGTGTCCCTTGATACTCATGAGACTCATGCTACAACTTATGGATGCCTCAGTTAGTCCTCTGGTCTAGGCCAACAGTAGTAGCCATATATATGGCTATAGATGTCACTATGTATAATGTTAATATAAGTTTATACATATGGTTACATGTTCATAGACAATCTGAATTAGGCTAAAGTAGGTACTGTGATCCTGGTGTCCTTTAGGAATCAAAGCTGGGCCATATAGCTTTTATTACGGCATTCATATATTACCTTCACACTAACATATTATATGAACTAACTGGATATTTATAGACAGTGTTTGTGGGGGCCTACTAATTTTGTCTCACACTATATTCAGGCCACCAATGGTACCTATATATATTATGTGAAAGTAGGTAGTGACAGGTAAAAGTGCCCAATTTTGTATTCCTGGTTTTTATATAGCTTGGGAGTGTGGAAGCATAGGTCAGAGTTGTGGGTCATGATGCTATTAGAGATAGTCCATTTGGGATTTTCCCTTTGTTATACTTGTTTTTTATACCATGATTTCCTGTTCCTTTTTGTCATATATGTGACATATCATATTTTTATATTTGATACTATATGTTAGTTATTTATTCAATTGGATTATTTACCTTATAATATTAGTTATTTGTTATGATTCCACTATTAATATATATATTTTAGGATTGTGATACTTTTATAATGAGTGTATAGTCTCCACACTATACCAACTGATACCCTCAGTAATAGTTAGAAACATCTATCATACGAGGAGACACACTTGATGCCATATGGAACACCAGCTTGGGGAACCATTTAGTGGCAACAGGGTCAGGTTTTCACAATTTATCATGAATAGGGTGATGATTGATTTAATATCCAATCCACCATTTTCAGGTTTATTACCCATAGTAATATCTAGGTTACATCCTACATTCACTTTTTTTATTTAAATAGGTATGTTGTCAATTATAAAACCAGACACACTTTTAATATTTATTATAACCTATTTTAGGTGTAATTAATTATTAAAACCCATTGGTTTTATATTATAATGTTCTTTTATTTTTTGTCCAAAATATTTCTATGAATTTTTTATATATTGTTTTTGTAAAGTTGAGATTTTTTTGAAGGAAAAAATTAAAGAAGAAGTTTGGTGTTCCATATAATTTTGTGGGATAATATATGTAGGATTAGAATTTAACTATGGTTTTGGATATCAGAAGAACCATGGAAGAAAAAAGAAAATGATAACCTGAGGCAATGAAAGAATAATGAGTTGTTGGATAATAAAAATATCACTGATCTACTGAAGTAGAGTACACTAGAATACATACTAGATCGTTTAACTAAAGTACATGAAATAAAAAATAAATGCTTCATTAGAATAAATTTGGGAAAATGATAATCAGAATGAATATTAAATAGAAGGAGGAATATATAGAATTAAATAGAAGGAGTACATTCATGTATAAAATTTTTAATAAATAACTATCTGTGTTAAGCATGATCAAAGGAATAATTGGAAGAAGTGTAGAGTAAATTTAAACTATTTTTATTATCTAAATTGGAATAAATTTCACCGGAAGATGATAAATTGACATTAATTTTTACAAATTCAAATTAATTGCGATGATGCTAAGACATTCGATCAATATTTAACAATCAAAAAATTTATCTCATGTTTCTATCCATGATTTTATGATGCTTTGAAAATGAGTTGATAGGGTATTTTTGTGAGATTTAATGTTCACTCAAAATTTTAATATGTTTTCAAGATTGAAACAAGATTTATAAACATCATACTTTTATGGAGTTAAAATTTCATTTACCTCTTATTTGTTAATTATATTCATGATTATATAAATTGGTGAGTTACATTGATAGTGGTGTCTAAGTTTTGGAGGTTATTTAGAAGAGATACACTAAAGGTGGGGGTTGACAAAATTCATTTAGAATATGAGAAGTGTTGAAGAATAATTTTAATTATAAATATTCTTATGTTGAGAAGATTTTTCAAAATCTAGAATCATGAAGAGTTGACAGATTAGAAGTATAACTTCTAATAATATAATTTCCGAAAAAACATATTCCGGATAGATTACAAAGTGAGAAATTTTAAGCTCCCATATTTTTTGGCTCGAAAGAAAACTAAAATCTTATAACTGGAGAGAACCACTAATATTACCTATCAATAGAAAGATAGAGGTTGGTGTAATTTTACTCATTTATACTCACTTGTGTATCATAGTGGATATCTTTGTATTAACTAGAGTTTAAACAATGAGGACTAGGTACCCACATTGAGATAAAACCTTATAAAACTTGTGTAATGTGAATTATTTTCCTTATCATTGCATGTGAATGGGGTTGAGTTATAAAGTTGAGTGGATCAAAACATTAACTTGTTTAATTTTTTTTCAAATAAGTAAATTGTAACATCTGACCGTTGATTCATACCCCCACTTATCAATGGTCTAAAAACTTCTAGAAACATCAATTTTTATCTTCATGTAGGTTCCCTATATAATATCCCTATATTATATGTTTTGGATAACATTAAAATAATCAATAGTAGAAGTATTCCTACCTTAAATAACAAAAAAACATTGATTGAAAATATAATGATACCCTATAATCTGCCTCTTGGATGAGAGGTGGATTAATGTAGCTATTGTAGGTTTTCCACCCATATAGAAATATGTTCTGGTGTCATTTATTAGAAATCTTAATAATAATATTGATGGAAAATAACATAATTATATTCTAATATCAATGTTTAAAAATGTTTATATGTATGTTATGGGTCTCAAAATATTAAAGGAACTTTGAAAAAAAACATTTGACCATCATTTAAGGGAATTTAAAAGTAAATTATGTAAAGATTCAAATATGTATAATCAAGTTAAAATATATTAGGATATGGGAAGAAGAATGTATCGATGATCACTTCACCTGAGTGAATGAAATTTTAGACAATATTAAAGGATTTGGATATTTCTTGGAAGATTCCATTATTTTTAAAAAATGGATGGGTAAATTTTCAGAAATGTTTGATCCAAAAGTCTCTACATTATAAGATAAATATAATTTATCTCTTTATGAACTGCATAACATATTGTAAAATAGATATTTCTTACATTAAAATAACATAATTTTAATGATAAATAACATAAAAGCATTACCGAACCAAGATCCAAAGGTTTATTGTCTTAGGAAAATTAGTACCATACCTTACATTTTCAAAATAAAACATAAAAATTTATTTTATTTCTTATTCTCTAGCTTATTTTTAGCCCTTGAATTCTCCTTTGACAAGTAGTCACCTGAGGATATACATAAAATAAATGGGTGAGATAAAATCCTAGTAATAGAAAAAATAAGAACATTAAGCAATATAAAATTACATGAGGATAATTATAAAATCATAATCATAATCATGATAGGAAGAATTCGAAAAATGCATGGAATGTTCCAATGCATAAAATAAAACATCATGTTATAGTGGTCAAATAAAACACATTGTTTTGAAAAAACCTAGAATAATGTTCATTAATATTTCACTTTTCTCTTGAGATGGGTTACATTACCCAATTCATGGTAGTCCTATACAATGTTTGGGAACAACCATCACATTTACACTACGCTATATAATTCTGGGTGAACTCATCACATCAAAACATTTACATTGTCTTTCATTCCAATTAGAATGCATATCAATATTAGACATAAAATAACCCAAGGAAAGGAATGGGTTTCATTTCATAAATCATTAATTCATAAACATTGGGTTTCTAAATGAAATGTTGAACAACATAATTGATATAAGAATCATCAACCTGGAGTGAATAAGAAAAAAACTTGCTAATTAAAAGTTTTTTTTCAAGAAGTGTTATTTAGGAAAACATCGTAATAGTCATAAACTCATGTAAAAAACATATATATCACATAAAAGGTAATATAATTATGAATAAATTATATTTAAGGAATATCCTTACTACAAAAGGGTTGAAATATGGAAAACTGAAAGAAAGAGAGTTGGGTTCGAGAATCAACCTTACCTTATAGAAGAATGCTTTCATCACATTAATATCTAGTATAATCACATTAGATTAATTAATTAAAAAATAAAGAACCTTTTATACATTAATTGGAATCATTATGGTTTTATTAATTTCATATATGTGTTTTTAGATGAGTAATATAGTTTAATTTCATCATTGGGGAGTGTTTGTCTTATTCGTTTTCATGAACGATTCACTTGTATACATGACTGAAAGTTCTTCTAAAATGTGGATAAATATCCAGAATTATTATTATATATTATTAATGATATTATAGAATTTTAAATGATCTTATAAATAAATATTTTATATGGTTCTCGGATGAATCATTACATAAAATTTAATGATAATCATTTAAGGTTAATTTGGGTAGTTTTGTGATCACAATGAACTCATTTTATTTTACAATTTAGCATTATGTATATATATTAGTTAAATAACATAAACAATGTTTTAACATAAATTTTAAAATAATTTTAAACCATTATAATGGTTTTCATAACATATTTTAAGGTGTTAAAAAATGAAACTGCATCACCCATGATGTTAGTAAATTAACACATCATGGCCGATGATTTCATTTTTAGAAAAACAAATGGGAGGTAGAAATTTAATGATGGAAATTATATTAACCTGATATAAGCCTAGTATGTATATGTTTCTATATTTATCATGTTATTTTTATGAGATAAGGTAATGAGAGAGTCAAATTAAAAGAACTTGAAAAGAAAAAAAGAAAGATAAACTTACCTCTTGAATTTATACTCCTTGAGAATCTCATTAGGGAAAAGGTTTTGGTATTTTTGTGAGATAATGAGCTCATGGAATTGGGTAAGGGTATATGTAATAGTATTGGTAATAATTTTTTAATGTTTTAAATATTGAGAGGTGTGAGTAGGAGAGGGGGTGAAAGGTGTTATTTATAGTGGATGAGAGGGTGTTTTCTTATTATTAGATTCTTTAGTTTAATATTTTGTCTTTAGATGATGAATATTTTTAGAATTGTCTCTAAATATATTAAAATAATGAGGTTTAGTTCATTAGGTTTTGTGTTAAATCATCCTTAAATCATCAATGACTCCATAATTTCTGTATTTACATTTCATTGTAAATTATCATATTTTTTTATTAAAAAAATCATGTATGTTAGAAAAAACCCAAAAATTCACCCTAACAATTTTCTGATGTATAGAATTAAAAAATGAACTCCATTTTATGAAATTAATTTTATAAAAATGTGTAATTTAATTTTTAATTTAAAACATCATTTACTTGTAAAATATAGATTTTAAATTTATTAGTTATTTACAACACTTTAAAAAATTATTTAATGCCTCATAAAATTATCTTAAAATCATAATACATAAAAACATTAAGTTTTGAATAAATTTTTATGATAATAAATTTTATTTTTAATTATTAAATTAATCATAAATTGTAATTAAATATTTGTGACTTTCAAAAATAAAAACACTTAATTAAATGTTTTGAAAACATTTAATTTCTTAAACTATGACATAATTATACCATACATGAATTTATAATATGCCTAAATTTTATTTATAATTTCATAGGTGTGGCTAATATTAATTTTTCCAGTTCACTATTCATAAGGGTAGTATTGCTATTCTTAAGGTCAAGTTACTATTTCTTCAGTATTGGTTCATTATCTTCTATAAATACTTATTATTTCATTAATTATTCATTTATAACGTATTTATTATGGTATATAAGGGTTTTTATGTGATTTATACTATATGAAATTACTATGAGAAAGGATAAATTACATTTATAAAAGTTTGGGTCGTTACATTCTTTCCCCCTTTTGAAATTTCAACCTTAAAATTTCATTTTACATAAACATTTGAGGGTACTTATCCTACATCTCCTCCTTGGGTTCCCCTGTTACTTATTCATACTTATGGTTCCTCAAAAAAAACTTTGATAAGGTGGGTTTTATTTTTGAGTAGAATTTTATCTCTTCGGTCAAGAATCTTGATTGGATGCTCCTCATAAGAGAGATCATCTTCTAGCAGTACCACCTCTGAGTTCAGTATATGTGAGGACCCTGATATGTTTTTCCTCAGGAGTGATATATGAAACACATCATGAAATTGATCCATATTCAGTGGGTCCAAATTATATTAATAGACTACTTTTTATTTTTGGGCTTTATGAATAGTAACAACGGTAAATTTTATTTACCATAGTTAAAGGTAAATCAGGTAATTAAGGGTAAATATATTATTATAAAATTACCCTATCACATGCCAAAATTCTATTGGATGGATAAAAGTAGACCCATATCACCTAAGGGTCAGATTAGATTCATTTTATTGAATTTTTACCATGAAAATAATTTAATTATTATTAAAATTAAAGAAATTGACAACATGTCACTCTCTTAAATATTAAACGTATAATAATATTAATTTAGTGATAAACATCATAAAACTTCAAAAGTGAATAGTCTCCAAGAAGATAATAAACTTATCTACATCAATGTAATTTATTTATAATTTTTAGGGATTAAATAATTGTCATTAATGGTGATACATTAATGATGCAAAAATTATTTATTAAGTGAAAAATCAGTAATATAGTTTTTATAGAAATAATAATACCCATTAAAAGGCCCACAAACCAAACAAAAACTTATTGGTAGTGTATATATATACCATAATCATCCAATGACCTAATATATAACCGTTTGAAGTATTATAAAAGTGATTATGACACTTATATTATTTTATTTTAAATGATGCAAAAGTTGTCACCTTCATAATTTAATAAATATAACAATTTACATATTGTGATTTTAAGATTATAATTTCGAGTAAAAGTATTATTGTTAAAGGTAATGGATTTATATTAATCTTAGGATTTTATTTTTAATTTTTATGAAACCAATATGTATATTAAATAACTAAACAAAAATGATTTCGTAATTATTTTATTAAGAGATAAACCAAATAAATGGTTTTAATAATAATAAAATAAATATTATATGAACTATTTAATGTTCTCCACTAATTTTCTAGATACATATGGCCTTTTATGAATCTATTAAATCTTTTAGTTCGAACATATCTTCTGTATGTATTTTATTTAAATTCATATAAATGAATAGTGTCAAAATTGACACTATTTTTATTTTATAAAAATAACATATTATAAAAATGTTTAAAAATCACCAAAATATTTAAAAATTATAAATTTAAATTTATATGGTCTAATATTTTACAAAGTATCCAATTATGGATAATTCACAACAAATAATTAATTGTTTCTTATAATTTAAAATTTATAATGTCATTACCACAAATAAAATTAAATTGATTAAGTAAAGATAAATCAAGTTTATAATGTTTAAAATAATTTTCTAACATGTATAAATTTTATTGGTTGATGATATTACAACCCTATCTCATCTAATATTTGAATATGAGTCATTTGTTTAGGTTTCTATGTGGAGTTAGATTTATTATAAATTAATATTTTTAAGATTTCCAAAGGTGCCCCTCTGCTCCCTTATAAAAGGGAACCTCCTCCCTCCATTCCTCACACAAATTTGAGCCTTCAAGCTCAGCCAAACCCGGAAAACGTTTTTTCTCCACTTCCCTAGAAACATTCTAGAGGTCCTGGTCTTCTTCAAAGACCAATTTTAGTTCCCTAAGAGGAGGTCTCAAAGAGGCGCTTCAAAGAAGAGGTAATGTCTGTTACCGATTCTTTCAACTTTATTTCTTCTTATACTTCTTCTTATTTAGTTGTTTCATTATGAAGTAATAACATAAGTATAACTCATATACTGATATGTTATTATAAGTATGAAACAACCCTATTTCACCATCTATCCATCCTACGGAAAACGAAATCATCGCGCGTGTGTACGTACGGAATATCGTCTCCACGTTGTGGTGTAATCTGTTTTTCCAACACCACCATACATGGATGGGTATAATGGTGTAAATAATAACTGTACATAGTTATTATAACATCATACTTATTCTGATATATTGTATCATCCACTCCAATTCAATTCAATAATTATGGAAACAATATCATCGCTCGTGCGTACGTACGGACTACCGTCTCCACGACGCGATGAGATTCATTCTCTACGTTAACAATTAAAGAGTGATTATAAAGTATATATAAGAAATAATAATTAAATATATGACATTATAAAGCTACTATATTTATTTATATGTTTGTCATCTACTTAATTCCATTCAACTCAATAAGAAACGAAAACAGCGTTCATGCGTACGTACGGCCTACCGTCTCCATGAACGGTGTATTTCTTTCCATTTATTGATCTATTATATATACATATATTCTGAATATATATTATATATAAATCATTTTTTATATTCTCTAATTAAGTAATAATGATCTATGTAATCATATAAATAACTAACAAGTCAAAACACGGATGACAAATGAAACAATTTTACCCAAAACACTCTTTAACACGGAATTTACAAAAGAACGGGTAATATAAAGTCATAAGTAAACCATATATGATATCATAACAATGAATATGATTCTGTAATAAGTCAATGACATTATTTAAATCATTATACATGAGGTTCAGATACATAAGAAGCATATTGGACATAAGGTAAGGGATAACTTTTCCAATCTCGTTCTTATCCGAGATTGTTTATTCGTAAGTATTTACAGGGGTTATTGTTCTCATCCATTTCCATGTTTTATAAAAGTGTTTTCAGGTATATTTAAAGTCCTTTTTACCCATTTTTGACTTTTAATACATGGTATTTAAGCAATCCTTATTTTGTTTACGTTACGAGGTACTTTTTTGACTTTTCCGGCAAAAGTACGAGAAGAATGTTTTTTTTAACTTATACGACATGAACGGATTTTTACGGTTTTATAAAGCCTTATTTTTATGAAGCTTGCTCCAAAAGATTTCATGATTATTTTCAACAAAATCCTTTTCTTTTAAAATTTCATGACATTTTGTGAAAAAAAAATTATTTTGAATAAGAATGGATATTTTCCTCAAGAATTCATTTCAACTATTTTATTAAAACAATTTTCCATCTAAGATGACATTATTTCATATGTGTATGTTTCAAGTATAATGTATCTATTGTTTACATGGTTTCAATTTTCTTATGATTAAATGATATCAAATTGTTATATATGGATTATGTTATGATGATGTTTATGAAACCCATTTTATTCTTTGGGTTATGATGAATGATTTATGTTTATGTTGTGGCACAAGTAAGAATGATTTCATTATGAGATGGGTAGGACCTATATCTCCCTCCAATGCATTGGGTAAATATTTATATCTCATGAGATAGACATGGATGGAATGGTAAGTTAATCCGGTTCGGTGTTACAGGACTAAAATGAGGAGTGAACTCGATTCAGAAAGGGACTTTGTCCACTAAGATGGTCCTGGAAGCAATGCCTTGGATACTACGGAAATCATGACATGTGATGAATGGTTTCCACAATTACATGTTTTACCCCCAAGCTATTTTATCATGCTTAATGTTTATTTATGATCTATTCCTTACGTACTTCCTTGTTTTATGTCATTGCTCAAGATTTTGATGTTTAAACATTATGTTCATATTTTTAAGTTCAAATGTATATGATTTGTTTTATTTTATCCATGCTTACCCTTACTAAGAATTTTATCTCACCATTTATATGTTTTCTTTTCCCCAGGATATAAAGAAAGGTTTTATGTAAGAAAACAAAATGGGAAGATCTTTATGGGAGATGTTGAAGATATTTCACCATGATTAGAAGATTATATTTCGAGTTTCCGAAGACACTAAACTATTATGGTCCTTGTGTGTTTGGTTTTGTTATGTATTAAGTATTCCGCAATAGTAATTTAATGTCCATGTACGTCATGCTTTGGGTCTCTACATTTGGTATCATAGGAAAGTTTTAGTCAACATTTGGAAACTAGGATGCGAGAACTTTAGTGAGATCCCTAGAGATATTTCTAAGGTATGTCTAGGGATGTCCCTAAGGATAAGTATACGTATAGGATATAGTCCTAGAACTACGGTAAAGATCTTAGAATTTAACCTAAGATGTTAGATATTTAAGGTACTCCCCTTGATTATGTTATTTTCCTTGTATGATTTTTTCCTCCCACAGAATTGTTTCTGTGTTTTAGTCAATGGAGGGAACCAGAAAGAATTTGGTTAACATTGAATCCAATGGAAAAATTGGTGACTATGAGCAACAAAATTGTGTAATTCCTAGAGAGAAAGATATTGTGATTATGTCGAATCAGTCATCACGATATATGTTTAACAAGGTAAAATTTAGTGGTATGCCTAATTTATCAAATAAGAGGAAGATAGAGTTTTATGCATGTTCACATTTTGAGGATCATAAAGAAAGGAAGATTGAGATTTCTAAAGAAGGGAATAATATCCTTAAGGAATTCCTCAAATGGAGGGACAAATGTTATCTATGTGGAGAAAAGGGTCATAGAGTGACAGAATCTTATGGAGTTCAATTTATTATTTGTGGAGAACACGGTAATTACCCAACTCAATGCCCTGACCTAAAAAGTATCTTCCAAATTCAAGGAAGGAATTATTCCATGAAAATCATTGAAGAGGATGGATTGAAGTTTTTATGTATTAGTATTCAAGAATAATTTTGTTGAGGTAATTTTATGGTGTATTAGAATATTTTTTTATTAGTCTATTGTGGTTTTCAATAATTTTATGGTACCAGTAACCATGAAAAGTGATTCAAATATTTTGGAAAGTAGATGATATGTGTATAATGAAGGGATAAAGAGAAAATGAAATTCTTGAAAGTATTCATGAGCTCATGATTGATATAAGGACTAAGTGATATCATGGTTTGAGTATATAGAATTTTGAGGATTTTGGTATGTGGAAAGAGTTAACTTTTGACAACACTCATGTTTTCACTAAGATTCAATGGGTATTCATTTTTCAAGAGAATTCCTGATTAAGGTATTCACATGACTGGAATGTGACCAACAAGATATATGAGGCATAAATGATGGTATTCATGTTCTTGTTATATGACCTTTTTAGTAATCATTCTATTTATATATTGAGTTTGGAAATAAGTATTTTGGATAAGCCTAATGCTTGGAATGGATAGTATTGTTTAAGACTAGAACTTTTGGTTATAATAGTATTGTTTTAGAAAAAGGATAACCTACAAGACGGGATACAACCCATCGTGTCGGACAAGGTTGCGGGAATCGAACCCACAACCGAAGTGCGACTGGACTTTATCGCCTACCGCTGGCCTCCAGGAAGTCCCTGGTTAGTAGAAAGTAGTTTTATTTTATTAAGCGGTATGATATATGAAGTATAAGTTCATTTTTGGAATCGTATACGATTAACCACACCATAGATGGACTTATGTATATTTGATAACTTTTTCTAACATTTTTTTTTGAAACAGATGGAATGACTCCTCATTCTATCACATGATCTGCTAACACTTCATGAATGGAAAATTCAACTTCATTTCTTTAAGAGATGAAGTGGAAATTGTTCAAGGCACAAACAACGGTGAGATTGTACCAAAATCAAGTAATTATTTATTATGATTCGAAAATCCTTCAACATTAGAGAAATGATCCTGAAAACCAAAAATGTTGTCCTGGTGCTCTTATATCCGATGAATCAGATGGTACCTTATATCATCGCAAATCTATGGCTTTGTGATTGTTGGCTATTTCATAGCCATGTTCTCTACCACTCTCCATCAGAACTTAATGGTTACATTTTTCCTCCATATCCATATTTTCACCTATACTCTCCTATGTGGAAACCCAATGTTGAGTTACCTTGGGTGACCGTTACATTTCTAACTTTCTTTTTTAATGTTAAGTTTTAGTATTCCTTTTTACGATGTGGGTTTCTATGAATAGTAAATGATTTATAACCCCGACGAATTTCGAGGGAGAAATTCATTTTAAGGGGTTCGAATGTAACAACCTGAGAATTTATAAGATATATTAGTTTTAATTTCTTTCATATCTTCTGTTGTATTCTACACCAATATTATCTTCTGCTATACACAACACCGTATTAGCTTGCAGTATACGCAACAAAATTCTTGGATCGTGTTATAAACAATTTCAAGTTCATTTGATAGAAGTTACTCTACGCAACATTGAGTGTATATATATATATATTCAATGTATAAAGAAAAAAAATTTGGATTCTGTTATAATGAAACAACAAAGGAGTCTTGCACTATACACAATCCTGACTTGTCTTGTATTACACGTAATCACGACCTTCTTCGATAGCGTGTGTTGTACGCAATACTGGGTTTTACTAAACAACGATATGTTATTATAATATTGTTATGAACTAGCCATTATGAATAGTATTAACTAAATTTTGAATTTTATAACATTATTATTCATCTTACACATTTTCTAGATCATGGTATAAGAACAAAATAAATATTTCGGGTAAAATAAGTATTTTTCAAAAAATGCAGTTTTGTTGCCTTTTGAGGGCACACCAACTTTAAATCTAGTTTTTGACATGTTTATAAGTTCAATTTTTCAAAAAAAAATATTCTTTGGAATAAGGATATAAAATTTTACCTTGGATAAAATTTTCATATTATTCTGATAACTTTCATATTTTATTGAATAGTAAAAACACGCTATATTTTAATTAAAAACGAAATTTTTTCATTGTAATAATTTATGAGGTTAAATTATAATATTGAATTGTTTTTAAGTATAAATAGAATATATTTTTACCATTTAATACAATATATTTCATTGGCATTGATTTTACATTGAATTTGTAGGTTAAATAAATTCAGTCTTTTGCAATGTTTTGAACAAAAACCCGTTTTCTTTCGACAACGGGATTAATTTTTATTTCTGAAACTTCTGTGTATTGAATTTGGAAAAAAGGATTCCATATTTGGAATCATTGGGTCCAAATTATATAAATAGACTACTTTTTATTTTTTGTCTTTATGAATAGTAACAATGGTAAATTTTATTTGCCATAGTAAAAGGTAAATCGGGTAATTAAGGGTAAATATAATATTATAAAATTACCCTACCACATTCCAAAATTATATTTAATGGCTAAAAGTAGACCCATATCACCTAACAGTTGGATTAGATTCATTTTATGGATTTTTTACCATGGAGATAATTTAATTATTATTAATACCAAAGAAAGTGACAACATGTCACTCTCTTAAATCTTATAAGTATAATAATTTTAATTAAGTTACAGACATCATAAAACATCGAACATGAATATTCTCCAGAAATATAATAAAATTATCTACATCATGATAATTTATTTAAAATTTTTAAGGATTAAATAATTTTCATTAATGGTGATACATTAATGATGCAGAAATTATTTATTAAGTGAAAAATAAGTAATATAGTTTTTATTGAAATAATAATACCCATTAAAAGGCCCACAAACCTGACCACAACTTATTGGTAGTGTATATCTATACCATAAGAATCCAATTACCTAATATATAACTGTTTGGAGTCTTATAAAAGTGATTATGACACTTAGATTATTTTATTTTAAATGATTCCAAAGTTGTCACCTTCATAATTTAATAAATATAACAATTTAACTATTGTGATTTTAAGATGATAAATTCGAGTAAAAGTCTTATTTTGAAATTTAATAGATTTATCTTCATCATAGGATTTTATTTTTAGTTTTTATGAAACAAATAAGTATATTAAATAATTATACAAAAATGTTGTAGTAATTATTTTATTAAGAGATAAACCAAATAAATGGTTTTACAAATAATAAAATAAATATTATATGAACTATTTATTGTTCTACACTAATTTTATAGATACATATGGCCTTTTATGAATATATTAAAGCTTTCAGTTCAAACATATATTCTGTATATATTTTATTTAAATTTATATAAATGAATAGTGTCAAAATTGACACTATTGTTATTTTATAAAAATAACATATTATAAAATTGTTTAAAAATCCCATAAATATTTAAAAAATTTCAATTTAATTTTAAATGGTCTAAAATGTTATATAGTATCCAATTATGGACAATTCACAACAAATAAGTAATTTTTTGTTATAATTTAAAATTTAGAATATTATTACCACAAATAAAATTAAAATGATTAAGTAAGGATAAATTAAGTTGATAATGTTTAAACTAATTTCCTAACATGTCTAAATTTTATTGGTTGATGATATTACAACCCTATATCATCTAAAATTCTAATATGAGTCATTTTTGGAGGTTTTTAAGCGAGGTTAGATTTATTATAAATTAATATTTTTAAGATTTCCAAAGGTTCCCCTCTCCTCCGTTATAAAAGGGCACCTCCTCCCTCCATTCCTCACACCAATTTGAGCCTCAAAGTTCGGCCAACCCCTGAAAAATTCTCTTCTAAACTTCCCTAGAAACATCCTAGAGGTCCTGGTCTTCTTCAAAGTCCAATTTTAGTGCCCTAAGAGGAGGTCTCAAAGAGGTGCTTCAAAGAAAAGGTAATGTCTGTTACCGATTCTTTCAACATTATTTCTTCTTATACTTATTATTCTTTAGTTGTTTCATTATGAATTAATGACATTAGTATCACTCATCTACTGATATGCTATTATAATTATGAAACAAACCTATTTCACCATCTATCCATCCTACAGAAAATGAAATCACCGTGCATGCGTACGTACGGAATAGCGTCTCCACGTCGTGGTGTAATCTATTTTTCCAACACCACCTTACTTGGACAGGTATAATGGTGTAAATAATAACTATACATAGTTATTATTACATCATACGGATCCTGATATATTGTATCATCCACTCCAATTCAATTCAATAATTATGGAAACGATATCATCGCTCGTGCGTACATACGGACTACCGTCTCCACGATGCGATGAGATTCATTCTCCATGTTAACCATTTAAGATTGATTATAAAGTATATATAAGAAATAATAATGAAAAATATGACATTATAAAGCTACTAGATTTATATATATATGTCATCTACTTAATTCTATTTAACTCAATAAGGAAATGAAAACAGTGTTCATGCGTACGTATGGCCTACCGTCTCCATTAACGGTGTATTTCTTTCAATTTGTCGATCTTTTATATATATATGTATATTCTGGATATATATTATATATAAATCATGTTTTATATTATTGAATTAAGTAATCATGATCTAAGTAATCATATAAATAATTACAAGTCAAAATACGGACGACAAATGAAACGATTTTACCCAAAACACTCTTTATCATGGAATTTACAAAAGAATGGGTAATATAAAGTCATAAGTAAACCATATATGATATCATAACAATGAATATTATTCTTTAATAAGTCAATGACATTATTTAAATCATTATACAAGAGGTTTGGATACATATGAAGCATATCAGACATAAGGTAACGGATAACTTTTCCAATCTCGTTCTTATCCGAGATTGTTTATTCGTAAGTATTTACTGGGGTTATTCTTCTCATCCATATCCATGTTTTATAAAAAATATTTCATGTATATTTAAAGTCCTTTTTACCCATTTTTGACTTTTACTACATGGTATTTAAGGAATCTTTCTTTTGTTTACGTTATGTGGTATATTTTGACTTTTCCGGCAAAAGTAGGAGAAGAATGTTTTTTAACTTATACGGCATGAAAGGATTTTTACGGTTTCATAAAGCCTTATTTTCATGAAGCTTCCTCCAAAATATTTCATGATTATTTTCAACAAAATCCTTTTCTTTTAAAATTTCATGACATTTTCTAAAAAGAAAATGATTTTGAAGAAGAAAGGATATTTTCCTCAAGAATTCATTTCAACTGTTTTATTAAAACAATTTTCCATCTAAGATGACATTATTTCATATGTGTATGTTTCAAGTATAATGTCTCTATTGTTTACATGGTTTCAATTTTCTTATGATGAAATGATATCCATTTGTTTTATATGGATTATGTTATGATGATGTTTATGAAACCAATTTTATTCTTTGGGTTATGATGAATGATTTATGTTTATGTTGTGGCACAAGTAAGAATGATTTCATTATGAGATGGGTGGGACATATATCTCCCTCAAATGAACAAGGTAAAGATTTATATCTCATGAGATAGACATGGCTGGAACGGTAAGTAAATCTGGTTCGGTGTTACAGGACTTAAACAAGGAGTGAACTCGATTCAGAAAGGGACTTTGTCCACTAAGATGGTTTGCCAGCAGTGTCTTGGCTACTATAGAAATCATGACATGTGTTGAATGGTTTCCACAATTACATGTTTTACTCCCATGCTATTTTATCATGCTTAATGTTTCTTTATGATCTATTCCTTATGTACTTCCATGTTTTATGTCATTGCTCAAGCTTTTGATGTTTAAACGTTATGTTTATGTTTTTAATTTCAAATGTATATGATTTGTTTTATTTTATCCATGCTTACCTGTACTGAGCATTTGAGCTCACCCTTTATATGTTTTATTTTCCCCAGGATATAAACAAAGGTTTTAGATAAGAAAACAAAAGGGGAAGATCTTTATGGGACATGTTGAAGATCTTTCACCACTATTAGAAGATTATATTATGAGTTTCCAAAGACACTAATCTATTACGGTCCTTGTGTGTCTGTTTTTGTTATGTATTAAGTATTCCTCAAAAGTAATGTAATGTCCATGTACGTCAAGAATTGGGTCCATACAGAGGGTGTTGGGGTTGAGAATCCATTCTATTCAGGGGTCCTTTCAAAAGTGAAATATGATGAAATCCCAAATGAAGGGGAACATGAAGCATGAAAATGGGTGATAAAAAGTATGTTGAATATGACACTCCAGGTTCTAAATGGGTGTGCTACTGGGCACATTGGTTAACTACCAAAGAAGGTTGAGGGACCCAAATCGAGGGAAACCAACTTGGAAAGATGTGTGTAGAATAGGGGCGAAGAGATCTTGGGAGAAGGAGGTATGTGGCATGGTTGTTACAAAACCGATGTGAATGAGGACATAATCCCATACCACACCACATACCCCTCTCCAGGAAGAACATAGGCCAGGGGGCCAGGAAGATGAGGAGGTTTCTAAGAGGTAGGGTTGGACCCTAAGACAAAACACCCAGGCATTCCTACGTATCCTATAAGGATGGAAATCAAGCCAAACGTAGTTTTGGAATATATTTTATGGAGTTTTACGTCATGCAGAAAGGATACAGATAGGGGAAAGGCATCTTCAATGGGGATGTGCACGGCATGGAGAGTGACTAGACATGAATGAGGACATAATCCAACATATTCCACACCATTCATAATTCCTAGATATATCTCTGTCCAAGAGGCCGAGAGAAAGAATAAATGAACCAGGGTTAGACCCAAAGACAAAATGTCCAGGTTTTCCTATGTAACCCATGAGTATGGGAATAAATCCAAACGTAGTTAGAGAAGATGTTTTTTAGTTTGTTGTTATGAGACAAGGATGTATTAGATCTTAGTTTGTGGTCATAAATCTTGGACTGTAGATACCCAGTTTAATGTCATGAGCCTGGGAAAGATGGGTGGAATGGGTGAATCATCGTGCTTTCTATATGGAAGACTACAGAACAAAAAAATGATTGAGGATATATTATAACCATATTCATAACACAGAATACATATCATTTCTTTGAATGGGGATAGGAAATGAGCGTCGACCACTGACCATACTCGCATTGTGGGACTTGTATCAAATTTTTGTCCAGAATCCTTTAGGACGTTGGTCTGAAATGGTAGGATATCCTTAGGGCCTAGCATACATGCCATTATGGGGTCTCTTTAGATTTATGTGAGTGGAAACCCAAATTATGGGATGTGTAAAGAGTGATGGAAACTGTTCAGTTTAACATCATGCGACAAGGATGAAGATAGGGGAGTATATCAAGAGTATGTATACGGAAAGGTAGAAATTGACCGATGTGAACAAGGGCATGAAGTCCACACCACACAGCACAATCCTAATTGATAACTTTGGAAAGGGGCTCAGAAAGGCTGAGGGGCCTGAGGCTAGGCCAAAGATAGAGAGTAATAGCCAGTTTGTAGTTTAACGTCTTACAGTGAGGACGATGATGAACTTATTTTAAGTTCATACGGATCAGACCATAGATACTTGAACCTTAATGAGGGTATTGCCTTAAAAAAACTCTTAAACCCATGTGAGCAATTCTCGGTGTGGGAAATAAGAAATGGGATCAGTCTCTCCCCAACATATAAGGGTACGACAACCTGACTAACACTCCTACCCAATGAAGACTGACATTTTCAGGGATAACAAGAAAAAATGAATCACTGCACCCAATATTTAGGATATATAGGGGTGGTGACAATGATTAAGGATGGTTGTTGACCACATTCAAAACACACCATCCGTTTCATGTGACCTGAAACAAAAAATGAGTGTCAACCACTGACCATATTCACAGTGCGAGACTTGTATCAATTTTTCATTCGGGATCCTCAAGGACATTGGCCTGAAATGGTTGGGGAGCCCTAGATCCCAGCAACCTTGCCGTTAGGGGGTCCTTTGGGATGTGAAAGATTATGAAGACCCAAATAAAGAGAATTTGTAAAGCATGAATGTTCCTATGCAGTTTAAAATCATACGGGATGAGGAAAGAGGTGGAGATCTATAGGGAGAGGGATACATGTTGTGGTCATGATGAATTCGACGTGAATGAGGGTAAAGTTCTACACCACACCATATATTTCGACCCAAGGTGAGATTCGGGAGTTTGGGGTTGGGCTTATGGATGAAATGTATGAGTGTTCCTACATATCCAACGAGGATAGGAATAAAACCATACGTAGTTCTAAAAGTTCCATGTAGTTTAACGTTTTTTGGTGGGGATGTAGGAGGATAGAAGAGCTAGGAGGGGAACATGGTGCAATAATCCTAACCCCGACATGGGTAGGGGATAAGTAATCCTACACTACACCATGTAGGATTATCCAAGAGAACTACACCCATGGGGATAGTAAAAGAGAATATTTTGGGGGCTAGACTCTAAGACAAGGCATATGAGCATTACAACGTATGTTATGAGGATGTGAATCAATCCATGTGTAGTTATTGAAGCTTTAGTTTAACATCTTGTGGGATGATGGATATGGGGAGATCTTAGATTAAGGTCATAGAGCTCAGACCATCTTGAAGTTTATTGTCATGTAGGACAACAAAGCAGTCTAATTTCATGCAGGATGTAAACGTTTAAGGTCATGTTGGACCAGGCTATCGGTGTCACTCAACTATATTAGTGCACATCCTACCAAAACTACTAATCCCATGGGAGTCATGCTCCGTTTGGGAATCAAGGAGTAATGAGGGATTTTTTCTGGCATATAGAAGCACACGGAAAATGGAACGGAGATGACCATCTAGGAATATCCCAACAGTACTGGCCCTCACACTCAACATGCAAAGATGCATTGAAGCGTAACACCAAGGGTGTTGGAGTTCCACCTAAACATAGAGAGTTGCAAAAAAAGGGTGAATCATGGAACCTAATGTTTGATCACAATGATGGTGGTGTAACTATGGAAGATAATTGTTGATCATGTTTCAGACATAGCATCCATATCATGTTACCTAGAATGAGGACCTAAAAATGAGGGTCAATAGCTAACCATATTCAAAACACGGGACTTATCCCAAAATTTTATCTGAAGCCTTCTTGGGCATTGGCCCAAGATGGTAGTTGAGCTAATATGGCATGAGACCAGGCTGATAGGGGGTCCCTTTATACATGAAAGAAGGTATGGATCCAAATAATGGGATTCTACGAAGCGTGGAGATGCATTGGGATTATGTCCATTAGGAAAACATTACTCTAGTTTCTACACGACAGTGCATCAGATCATGTTAGTGGGAAGACACTGCTCAAATCATAGTAACAGAACCTAGTGTTGAAAATAGTTTGAGGTATTATTTCCTGGACCAAAGGTTCATAGTTTGGGGTCATAGATTTCGTACCTGCTGCATAGTTTAACGTCATGTAGCTATGATGATTAATGGGTGGTGTTTAAGGTCACATAGATTTTACCATGGTTCCTATAGTTTTAGTTCATGCATATTTGACCAAAATGTTGAATAGTTTCATGCCATGTGAACAACATGTTGTCACATAGTTTAACGTCATGCGATTGAGACGATGATTGTTATGCTGTTTAATGTTGTGCAATTTGGATGTTAGTTGTCTTGCAGATTAACATCATGCAACTTGGACGTAAGACCATAAGGATTTTTTTGGTAGAGGGTTGGTTATCTCTACCCCATTATTGTGGTTTGAGATGAGGGGGGAATTCATACGATGGGATTACACTAAAAATTCCCCCAGCGTCATCATGGATGTTCTCTATGGCTGATTTGGGCAATCCCTTAGTGAGCATTCCACAATATGGTGTGGAGGAAATAGGGAGGACCTCAACTATTGATAAAATGTAGCAGTTGGGATGACATATCATGTCACAAGGGTTTAAATGGCTATATTATTTTAAAGGAGGTGGACTATGGGATGGATGATAACATGCCATCATTCTGGTTGGGTGATGGAGCCCATAAGGTGTTGAAGTCTGGATCATCGGTATGATGGGGCGATGGAGGTTAAAAATAAATGAATCCTGGAACATCTGTACGATGGGGTAGTGGATCCTAAAAGTCATGGAATCCTAGAGCATCGGTAATATGAGGGGATAGAGCCCTGAAGGCGTGGAATCCTAGAATGTCTGTATGACGAGGCGGTGGAGCCCATAATTCCTTGAAGCCTGGAATGTCGGTACGAAGGGGTGATGGAGTTTGAAAGGTGTTGAATCATGGAACATTGGTACGTCTATGTGATGGATCACGGAAGGTATTAAAGCCAAGAATGTTGTTACGATGGGGCGATAGAGCCCAGAGGGCCTGGAATCCTGGAGTGTTGGTACGACGATGGTGATGGATCACTGAAGGTGTGAAGCCTGGAACATCAGTACGATAGGGTGATGGAGCCTAAAAGACATTGAATCCCGAAACTTCAGTATTATGGGGTGATGGAGCCCAATAGTCATTGAAGCATGGAACGTTACTATGATAGGGAAATGGATCTCAGAAGGCATTGAAGCCCAGAACATCAGTAGGATAGGGCGTTGGATCCCAGAAGGCCTGGAATCCTAGAGTGTTGGTACGGTAAGGGTGATGGGGCCCAAAACCCATGGAAACCTGGAGTGTTAGTACGATGGGGAGATGGAGCATGGAAGGCATTGAAGAGTGGAACATCGGTACAAAGGGGTGATGGAGCCCAGAAGGTGATGAAGCCTGGAATGTTGGTACGACAGGGAGATGGATCCTGGAAGGAATTTAATCCTAGAACATTGGTACTACAAGGTGAGGGAGTCTAGAAGGTCGGGAATCCTAAAACATCAGTATGATGGGGCGATGAAGCCTGAAAGGCATAGAAGCCTAGAGCGTCAGTACGACGTGGTGATAGATCCAGGAAGGCATTCAAGCTTGGAACATCTTCTCATAACACTGAGAATCTGGACAAGGGATATGATCGAACTATGACCATTATGGTTCTTCGTATATAGGAATGGATTTGACAGGAGTAGGGCCTTCGTGATAGCTTTTGTAGATGCATGGGGAGTACATCCATGTTGGTGGATTTTGTGAATAAAATTCCCCTCCATTCCAAATGGCAGTGGTGCGGGGATGACCTCAGTAGTGGATAATAATGGAGATGGGTATGACTCTAATACTTGATGATAGATTTGTGGGGAATACCTCCACAGTGGTTACTAATGGTGATGGAGAGGACTCTCGTGCCTAATGATAGTGGTGTGGGGAGGACATCCACAGTGGTTGTTGATGGTGATGAGGAGGACCCCCATGCCTGATGATAGTGGTGCGGGGAGGACCATCAAAGTGTATTATGGTGATGTTGGAGATGCTCTATTGGATTGGGGATGTTTTCCACCTGTGCAGATCATGAGGGTGGTGGAGTCAGCGAGGAGGCAATGGATTTAGGGAGAAGAAGCCCTTGGCATGGCCTATAAAGGCATAGGGGTCGGCAAGGAGCTGATAGAGTTAGGGATAGATTCCCCCTATGCGACCTCTTAAGGAAGAAGAGTCGGAAAGGAGCTAATGAAGTTGGGGGGGATGATGCCCCCTACATGTCCTCATGCAGGCGGCGGGGTCAGTGAGGAGATAATGGAGATGGGGAGGATGCCCCCTGTGGGGCCTCTTAAGGTGGTGGGGTCAGTAAGGAGCTGATGCAGTCGGGGGAGGATTCCCCCTGATCAACCTCTTAAGGCGGCAGAGTCAGCAAGAAGCCGATTGAGTCAGAGGGGATGCCCCCTTCACGGCCTCTTAAGGCATTGGGGTCAATGAGAATCTAATTGAGTCGGGGGAGGATACCCCCTACATGGCCTCTTAAGGTGGCAGTTTGGTGAGGATCAGGTGGAGTTGACGGAGGATTCCCCCTTCGTGACCTCTTATGTTTGTGGGGTTGGCGAGGAGCTGGTGGAGTCGGGGGAAGATTCTCCATGCACGTCCTCTTAAGGTGGTGGTGAGGGGTCAATGGATTTGGGGGGAGGATGCCCCCTGTGTGGCCCCTTAAGGTGGTGGGGTCGATAAGGAGCCAATAGAGTCATGGGGATGCCCCCTGCGCTGCCTCTTAAGGCCGCAGTGGCAGTGAGGAAACGATGGAGTCGGGGGTGGATGCCCCCTGTGCGGCCTCTTAATGTGGCAGATTCGGCAAGGATATGATGGATTCTGGGGGTGGATTCCTCTTGCGTGGCCTATTAAGGTGGTAGAGTTGGTTAGGAGCCGATGAAGTGGGGGCAGATACCCTCTGTGCGGCCTCATGGCGGCGGTGGGGTCAGCAAGGATCTGATGGACCGTAGTATTCATACACTCTTTGTCACTCATCCTCCCACACATAAAAGAGAGGGGATTCACATTGAATATTCCTCAATTTTACCAAAATAATTGGTCTACCCATAATTGAAGGAGAATAAATTCACGTCACGTTCACGATCTCTATTTTGGATGCTTTCTCCGAGGCATGCATCTATGTGAAAATAATTCCTCCACATACCCTCATTCATCTCAGGTTCACCATTTCTGTTTTCGATGCTTTTTCCAGGTCATGAATATGTGTGTCTAGAACGCTATGTTTGTTTCCCCACATTACCACATTACAAAGGTAGGTGGCATCCATTTCTTATTCAGAGACATTTTCTCCTTGATCGAAATAGGATGATGGGATGTAGGTTCCTCCTTCTGTGGATTCCTCCTCAGAAATCATTACCTAGTCTGGGTCTCCCTTATAGATTTGATTCGTGGTTTTTGAATCTCATTCCTGGTGCCGTATCTTTGTGGACACCAGTTAATTACATTACTTCTGTCAAAACATTCCATGTGGTCTTGACATGGTAGCAACCTTCGGTTAGAGTTGATGAAAACATCAGGCATGTTGGGGAATCTCGGGATGTATGGACATTGGGGAACTTGTATTTTTCCTCATAAGAGGTCATATCAAGGGCTCAAAAACTGATTCATCCCATGTTGGTTGTGGGGAATCTTGTGCTGGATGCACATCTCTGAGGTTTTCCTCAGCTTCCCATGTCTAACATTGGGTATGTCGTGAGTTTATCGTCTAGCAGAGACGGTTATGCCAAAGGCGTGTATTATGAGGTTTTCCTCATTAATATAATGTTTAACATAAGGTAGGTTGCGAGTTTAACATCTAATGAAGATGGTATGAGAGTTATCAGAATTTCCCATGGAGACATATCATATTGGTACATCCCTAGGAGGGAACACCTGGAAGGTTTACCTGATGGATGGATCAGAACGCCCAATGAGGACAGATTTGAGGTGGTGTGTCCCATAAAGGGAAGATATCACACCGTGAAGGATGATCTAGGCACCACTAAGGGTAGATCAGAAAGAGTGAACCCTGGAATGGGGGACACCAAGGTTTACTATTGGCTAGGATTGAACCTCGTAGAGGTTTCCTACGTACCTTGTGTAAACAACAGGTATAAAAACCCATGTAGTTTGAAGGGGTGATGAATCGGGGTGTACACAGAGGACAACAACCCGAATACACGTTGGGGATTGTGCATGGATAGCATTCCATCGCAAGATGGACACTCTTGCTTGAATTATTATGGATTGTGTGGGGCTTATGCGTGGTTATCTACCCGATTGTAGCAAGGAGCAGTGAAAAATTTGGTGACATGAACTCACCGGGGTGCGGCGGCCCAATTAAGAATCAAGATGGACATAGACGGTTGAGAGTGGATGGATAATGAGATGGAACCGGTGTGAGGATGTCATTAATGTTGGGCCTAAGCCTTAAAAAACTTCTTATGTATTCCCGTGGTAGGGAATCAAAGTCTTAATTGTTCGGTGTGGTGATGGGACACCTAAGGAGGTGGCCCATGAGAATGGATCCATGGATGGGACCTAGAGGAAGTAGAACTTCCGGTTTGGGGCATGGTCGTCCCAAAACACATGGGCTAAAGGAAGAGAGTCCACGATGGGACATGAGTGATGGGATTGAACCTTAGGGAGGCTTCCTATGTATCTTTGAGGTAGAGAAACAAAGTCCATACAGTTCAAGATGGGGCATGGAATCAGGGTGTGCTCAGAGGATAGTAACCCAAAGGCATGCTGGGGCATATGTGTGGTTAGCAGGCCAGGTTAGTCTGACACCACAGGGGTGGACCAGAGATGTGGGTCCCAGAAAAGGGGACTACAATAGATTATCATCGATTGTGGACTATTATACATTGCCGTTAGTTGGGGGCTATAATGGCTTACTGTTGTTTGGGAGAAACAACAGCTTATTGCTGAATGGGGATCCTAACGGATTACCGCTAGATGGGGTTACAATAACTTAATGTTTTTTGAGGTTCCAACATCTTTCCACTGGATGGTCACAATGGCTTACTACTGGTTGGGGTTGACAACAGCTTAGAACTGGTTGGGGTTGAAAATGGATTACCATCGATCGAAGAACATGATAACTTACCATCGATAGGGGTACACAACGTCTTACCGTCGATTGGAGAACACGATGACTTGTCGTCAATTGGGGAACCCAATGGCTTACCATCAGTTGAAGAATACAATAGCTTATCGTAAATTGGGGTTAGATCTCAGAGAGTATTCTAACATACCATTTCTGGGAGACAGGGATCAAAACCCATGTAGTTCTAATGGGTATAGTTTAACATATTGATGGGTGAAGAGGGGTGTATAGTTTAAAGTCATGTGGGAAGAAGGTGAACCAATTTGAAGGGGTCGGGACAAGTAGGTCTTGGGATTGAACCACAGGGAGGCTTCCTAAGTACCTTTCCTAGGAGACAAGGATCAAATTCCACATAGTTAAGAATCGTGGATACAGTTTAATGTCATTTGGGATAAATTTGAATCGATGTGAAGGGGTTCAATACAAGATGGTATTGGGATTCAACCACAGGTAGGTTTCCTACGTACCTTTCCTAGGAGACAAGGAAAAAATTCCATGTAGTTTGGAATGGTTTCGTGGGTCTTACACTCTTGGGATTCCCTAGGCAATTCTTACTATAGCCCACGTGAGTCATGCTCGGTGTGAGAAACAAGAGGCAGTAAAGACCATATAATCACATCGTGAAAGGTGTATATGGGATAATTGAAATGGGGATTACACGCGGTTAGCAACCCAAAGAGGAAATAAAAAGGGGTTAGTGGCCTATGGAGATGAATATTGGGACTTACTCTAGGATGGAGGCCTATGAGAATGAATGCATGGATGGGATCCAGAGGAAGTAGAACCTTTATGTTGGAGCATGACCATCCCAAAACACATAGGTTCAAGGGAGAGACCAGGATGGGACATGGGTGATAGGATTAAAACTCAGGGAGGCCTCTTACATATCCTCGTGACAGGGAATCAAAGTCCCGATAGTTTATAATTGGGCATGGAATCAGGGTGTGCATAGAGGATAGCAAACCAAAGGCATGTTGGGGATTATGCGTGGTTAGTGGCCCAGGTTGGTCTGACACCGTGGGGGTAGACTAGAGATGTGGGTCCCAGTGAAGGGGACTACAATAGCTTACCATCAATTGTGGACTAAAACAGATTACCATTGGTTGGGGACTATAATGGCTTACCACTGGTTGGGAGCTACAATGGATTACCGCTGAATGAGGATCACATCAGCTTACCGCGGGATGGGTTTAAAATGGATTACCACTATTTGAGGTTCTAATATCTTTCCACTGGATGGGGCACAATGTCTTATTGCTGGTTTGTGTTGACAATGGCTTACTGATGATTGGAGAACATGACGTCTTACCATCGATTTGGAAACACAATGGATTACCGTCAGTTGGGGAACACAACATCTTACCATCGATTGGGGTTAGACCTCTGGAAGGCTTCCTACATACCTTATTTGGGATAAAATGATCAAAACCCATGTAGTTCAAATGGGTAAAGTTTAACGTCTTGTAGGATGAAGAGGGGATTACTGTTTAATGTCATGCGGGATGAAGGTGAACTGACGTGAATGGGTTGGGACAAGTAGGTGTTGGGCATGAACCTCCGAGAGGCTTCCCATGTACCATTCCTATAATATAAGGATCAAATTCCATGTAGTTTTGAATGGTGGATATGGATTAACATCTTGTGGGATGAAGTTGAACCTACGTAAAGGGGTTCGGGACAAGTAGGTGTTAGTCTTGAACCTCAATGAGGCTTCCTACGTACCTTTACTAAGATATAAGGATCAAAGTCCACGTAGTTTGGAATGAGAGCTTAGGTATTACGCTCTAGGGTGTCCTAGGAAGGATTCCATGTTCAATGCTTACTCTAAGCCCACGTGAGTCATGGTTGGAATGAGAAAAAGTGGAAGCAAAGACCGAATGATCATGTTGCGAATGGTGCGTATGCGAGAAGTGAAATGGGTCTTACACATGGTTAGCATCCCAAAGAGGAAACATGGGATTATGTGTGGTTTACGGTGCAGAGAGATGGATATTGAGACTTACTCTAGGATGGAGGCCTAATGGAAACAAATCCTAGAGGGAGAGGGATAAGATAATGAAGTTCCATGTGACCATCTCTCCTTGGGTCTTTGGAACAGAAGAAGAGAGGAGGAGTAGGGGTGCTACCTCTCGCACGAAAGGATAAGGGCTTACACCAGGATGGTTCCCTTCCTCGTTGATAGACACTGCTTCTGCAAAGAAGATCTCATTCCATGTGAAGAAGATCTTACTCCCATGGAGATGAGTGGGCATGGAGAATGTCTGAGATGGGTCACCCCATGTATAATACATAGGTAGAGGCCAAAATTTAACATCATGCGCTGAGGACAATGGTGCTTGGAAGTTTAACATCCTGCACCTCGGATGAGTCGGGTTCACCCCACACCCTTAGGACTTGTATAACAAGTATTCTTTAACCCTTGGTGAAGGGAATGAACCGGAAATGGTGTGGAGAGGGGATGTTGTGGAGTGATCAACTGAGGGTCCCATGTTAGTGTGATTATGAAAAGAAGCAATAGTCGTTAGCATGCCTATGAGAAGAAGCATGGGGCTAAGAAACTCAACGTAAAGCACTTCTTGAGGGACCTTGAGATCACTTTGCACAAACCTGGTGGGTCGTATGTGAAAAGGGTTTGTGAAGAAAATGGGTTCACAAGAAGGGACCTTGTGAAACTCTGGTGCTCCATGTAGTGGAGGGGCTTCGCGGAGGGGTATTCTTTATGAAGTGGGGTGGACTAGCCTAGTAATAGGTCATAGGTTCATATGGAGGGTTGCTTGTGAAGTGGAAAGGATTTTCTTAGTAGGACATTGAGAAGAAAGGGTACCTTGCAAAGCATAGCACTACGAAGGAATGTTCTTTGAGAATCATAGTGACTATGCCTTAGCATATGGGTCACATCTGCACGGAGGGTACTTCACAAAGCAAGAGTGCTTTAAGAAGACCTGAGTCCCCATGAAAATTTCATTCCTTCATAGTCGCCCATGGGATCTGTGAAGGGAATCCCTACTAGAAGAGGGGCTATATGTGAGATAAGGAAAGGGTACATAGATATGATCAAGTACCTAAAATAGATCATTTTTCTCAAGGTTTCACAGAGTAGAAGTTGCTTCGTGATTTTAGAGTAGTGAAGGTGAAATTTCGGAGTATCTATCCTTTGGGATCAAGGGGAGCCTGATATTTATAGGTGAGGTTCAGCATGATCCATGAAAAGATTGGTGTGAAGCCACATGGTTCTCTAAGATCCTCCGTGGATTGTGTCTAGTTCTTCATAACCTTGGATTCACCCTTTATCCCCTCCTCAGCGTGGAACTCTCCTGGGGGATCAGCGTGGCGCTTGTGGAGGCTTCCGTCAAGTTTGACAGGCTTGAAGATGTCAATTAGGCTCCCTCTGCAGTGCAAAGCTCTCGATGAATTGTGTCGAAACCATGGAGCCTCCCACCTCTTTACTCCACAGAAATCATAGAGGGGGTTTTGGCTTTTTTCTAGCCTCAGTACTGCAGGACTCCTCAAATTCCACTATGAAAAGGGGCTCCACAAATGGGCTTCACAAGGAATCCACTTCGGAAGTGGTTTTATCTTTGAGCCTTTTCCCTCTACACATATTTTTGGATCCAAATGATACCTATGTTTAGAATTTTCTAAAACAAATCCTCTTGGGTGATTACATATACATATTCTCATATTAAGGGTTTTCATTGTGGTTCTCAAATCCAAATTCCAAAAAAAAACTAAACTTTGCACTGATACCAACTATAGAGACCCTAATTTTTCTTATATTACTATTACATAATTTTGATGATATAAATAATAAAATCATTACATAACAAGGATCCAAAGGATTAGTGTAGTGGGATAATTATTACCATATATAACATTTACAAAATAAAACAAAAAAATTTATTTAAATATTGTTTTCTCTAGATTATTATTATATCTTGAATTATACTTAGTTTAAGTAGTCACCTGATGATATACATCAAATAAAGTGTCGATCTAAAATCTTAGTAAGTGGATCGATAATAACATGAATCAATATAACAAGGAGTTAATATAATCATAACATTAACATCATAATAATGTGAGGAATCATTAAATAAAGGCATATAATGTGGTAATTTGTAAAAATGAGACATCATTTCTTAGTGGTCAACTAAAACGTACAATTTTGAATAAAGATTGCATCATGTTCTCACATATTTTACTTTTATCATCAGATACATCACATTACCCAATTCATTGTAGTTCTATATAGTTTTTAGTGCACCTATAACAATTACATTATGCTATATAATTATGAACGCGCTTGTCACATCATAAAATTTACATTATCATTCATGACACATTGAACATATACCAATATTGGACATAAAATAACCCATGGAAGAGAATGGATTTCATTTCATAAATCATTAATTCATAAACATTCATTCCCCAAATTAAATGGGTATTAACATAATTTATTTATGAATAATCAACCGCGTGTGAAGAAGAAATAATCTAAGGAATTAAAAGGTGTTTTTTAAAGAATATTTCTTTTGGAAAACATTTTGTTGGTAATAAACTAAAGTTGAAAAAATTTAAATCCCATAAAATTTAATATAATGATGAAAATATTTAAGGAATATTCAAACTGAAAATGGGGTGAAAGAGGGGAAACCCAAACAAGGAGAGTTGGGTTCGAGAATTCCCCATACCTTATGTCTGAATTATTTATTCATTTTAATATTATTTATAATCATATTTGATTCATTAATTAACATATTAATAACATTTTATACATGAATTTGATTTATTATGGTTTTATTAAGTTCATTTATTTTATTTTTGATGAGTTATAGATTTTAATTTCATCATTTTGGAGTGTTTGTTTTCTTAGTTTTCATGATCGATTCACTTGTATATATGCATTGAAGTTCATGTAAAATGTTGATAAATATCCAGAATTGTTTTCATATGTCATTAATGATATATCATAATTTTGAATGATATTATAAAAAATTTGGTTATATGGTACGAGGATGAATTATTAAATAAATGTTAATGACAATTGTTTTAGGTTAATTTTGGCGGTTTTTCATCCACAATGAACTCATTTTGATTTATCATTTAGTATTATATATATATGTTAGTTCTAAAACATAAATAGGGGATTAAAATAAATTTTAAAATATTTTTCAACTTTTATAATGGTTTTATTAACATCCTTGAATGAGTTAAAGTAAAATGAATGTGTTTCTCCCACGATGTCGGTAAATTGACACATCACAGGTGACGATTCATTTTTTGAACTAAAAAGAGAGTGAGGAAGGCTTTTAATTATTGATATTATATTATCACGGTAAAATTTAAGTATATGTAATTTAATGGTGTTATAATTATATTCTTATGATGGGAGGTGAAGAGATAATAAAAATAAATGAACTTGAAAATAATGAAAAGAAAGAGGAATTTACCTTTTTAATTTCTCCTCCTTAAGAACATCCTTGGGGAGAAGGTTTTGGTATTATTATGAGAGAAACTACTCCTTGACATGGAAAAGGTTCTAGGTAAGAGTATTGGGAAAATTTTTTGCACGTATCAAATCTTGAGAGGCGTGAGGAGAAGAGGGGTGAGTGGTGGTCTTTATAGTGGAGGAGAAGGCTGTTTTCACATTGTTATATTCATTACTTTATCATTTTGGCTCAAGATTATGAATAATTTGATAATTATCTTTGAATATAATAAAATACTGAATTATAATTGTATATTTTATCCTTATATCATCCATAAATCATCTGTAACTCTATAATTCATGTATTTAGCATTTATTTTAAATTATCGTATTTTACTATTCATCAAAAATTCAAGTATTTAAGAAAAATACCAAAAATTCACCCTAACAATTTTCCAGCACTTAGAATTAAAAAATTAAATTCATTTTATGAAAAAAAAATTTCTAAATATGGGTAATTTATTTTTAAATTAGAATGATCATTTACATGGAAAATATTTTTTTAAAATTATATCTGATTTTATAACACTTTGAAATTTTTAAAATGTCCTCATAAAATTATATTAAAATAATACAACCTAAAATAGATTAATTTATAAGATTAATAAATTTTATTTATAATTTCATGGGTGATTCTACAATTAATTTGGCCTGTTTATTATTCATAAAGGCCTTATTACTATTCTTAAGGTCAAGTTATTATTTCATCGATATTGGTTCATTAACTTCTAGAAATACTTATAATTTCATTAATTATTAATTTATAAAGTATTTTTTAAGTTCTATAAGTGTTTTAATGTGGTTTATACTATAAGAAATTACTATAATAAGGTATAAATTCCATTGATAAAATTTTGGGTCATCACATAACTAGCTTATTTCTTATGAAATGAGGAAATCTCCACTATTTAAAAAAATAAGTGTATGAGTATACTAATAACAATGTATCAAAATTTTAAATTTCATACAAGATCATAAATTTTATAGTTCATTATAAAAGAAAGTAATATACATCAATTAGTGTAGAATAATAATGCGAATAACCTTTTATGGCACATTTACTCTGATTAGAAATTTAGAAATGTAAAGAGAAAAAAATGAAACTCAATAAAAAAATTTAAAGTATTTAAGAATGTAATTGAAATTAATAGTGGATAAAAAGAATAATTTCTCAAAAATTAATATGTGTTCATTGAGGAAATTTAAAACCTTAAGATGTAAGTTTTGAAACAAGGAAAAAAATAGATATTCCTTGGTGAAATAGTTACTTATAATGAGGTTGAGCTATGTCAGAAACATTGAATATGACTTTATATTTAAAATAATATAAAGAAGATGATAGATAATTTAAATAAAGTTTTAGAGGTGAAGGCTAAAATATATCATGTTATTAAAGAAACCCATAAAAAGAATTTGGAGAAATATATATTCATTAAATTTAAAAGATCATCTCATTTTAATAACCATGATAATTTAAGGACAAATAGTGGGAAAGAATTGGTTGAGAAAGGATGTTTGAAATATTTCTCATCATAATAAGATAAAATTAACCTCTATAAAAATTAATCCCCACACTAAGGTAAAATAGATGTTATAACATTCACTGAATCTCTAAAAAACCAATCTGAGGTAAAAACCAAACATCTATATTAAATAGAGGTTTAATGGATATTATTTATTTTGAGGAATATTCATACCCAATGTGTTTAATTTTTGGAACAATATATCTTTCCCTAAGAGTAGGAACGAACTAAGGGATAAATAATAGAAGAAAAGTAATAAATTTATCCAAATTGAAGGAAGATACAAAATAAAATTCATTAAAAGTTATAAACACAATAAGGAAAAATTCATTTGACTACATGGAAGAAATATGATGAAGGTGTGACCAAATAGGTAACTATGTTGAGGATTTCATGGAAATAATTCCATAGAATGTTACTTTATTAGAAAATAAAATAAATATGGGAAATAAATGTTGAAGAAAAATATTATATTGTTGGTATTGCTCTAAATGATAGAAAAAGGAATAAATCCTACATTCTTGATAGTGGTTATTACTCATATGTGATGAGTAATGTGTAAATTTTAAAAAACATTTAACAACATGTTAGAGTAGGAGTCACCTTTGGAAATGAAAGTTATTTAAAAATAATAAGAATTGGTATAGCTGATATTTATTCTTATAAGTTGTAATCAAATGAATTTATGTTTTTTGATGGAATTAAAAAAATATTAATTAGTGTTATCTAACTTTATGAATATTGGAATTAATTTATCTTTAGAAAATAATAATGTGTCATCCAATGTTAGAAATATTGAAATTTTTTCACTTAGAGAGAAATAACTAGTGATAATCTATTCTAGAGTAGAGATCATAATAATAATTATTATATTATTATTTATGATAGAAAATGATATGGCACTGGAGACTTGGAAATCATAGCCAAAAAAATTATGAAAACAATTTCAAAGGAATATTTCATAATATATCTATTGCAATTGAAGAGGAAAGATTATGTTATTTTCAAAATATTCATAAAAGTAAGGATGGTTAGTAGAATAAATTGGAAAATTTCAATTCATTCTACCATACCACTTGAGTATATATATTATGACCTATGTGGATGATGAGACATCAATAAAAAAATTTATTTTTTACGGTATTCATTTAATTGATTATTTTACTCAGATGACTATTGTAATGTTCATGAAACATAAATTAGAGGATATAGAGTTTCTTATCATTTTCAGAAGGGAAGTTTTGAAGTATATGGTTGTATAAATAGGAACGTTTATAATGAATAATATAAAAGAGTATAGAAGTAACTAATTTAGGTTTTACTTTAAGAAAATGTAATTACACTCTGGTACAGTGTTCTATACAATAATTAACAAAAACTAGGTGTTTTCATGGTAATTCAACCCATGGAAAAAAGGTACATATGTCAGAATAAATGGTAACATAAGTTGGTTGATTCAATTGATGTAAAATTCAAAAAAAAATCAACATTAAGGAAAATTGTTCGAGATGATGCAGTTGAATTAACAGGAGATATAATGGTAACTTATAGATAATTTAATGATAGGGAATATGACTGCATTCATAACCTTAAACATGTAGATTCTGATCATACTAATGATTAGAAAAGTAACATAAGAAGAAAAAACAAAAATTTATGAATTTACAAAAACATCTTGAACTCAATAATATCATTGGAAATTAGGAATCCTAATTTCAGGACTGGAATAGATTATGATTTTAAAATAATTCTTCACATACTTCAAAAATAGAACCATAGTACACTTTAAATTTATTTGAGATCAAATAATGGTCAAATGTTATGAATGAATAGTTAGGTCGAATTGGAAAAAATAAACCCTAGTGCCTTGTTCCTTGAATAGAAGGAAATAATTTTATAGTAAGAAAATGGGTGTTCATAAATAAAAAAATAAAATGGTAGAATTTTTAATGAATAAAGATCAGTTAGTTTTCAACTGTTACTCATAGGTAGAAGGTATTGATTTTAAAAAAAATTATTCTGTTAAAAGACATGAAATTATCAAATAAATTGGCAATTGATTCTTATAAAAAATACAAATATTATCAAATAGATTTCAATTAATTATTATTTAATGGATAAATTGAATAAAAAGTTTACATTGAGTATTTTTATTGGTTCATACTTTATAATGATAGAACCATAGTGTGTAATTTTATTAAATCTTTCCACAGGTTACAATAGGCCTGTTGTTCCTATTTTTAAGAACTTGATAGTTTCTGGAATCATTTAAACTTTTCTAAATTAAAAAATAATTGAAATTTAATTGTGAAATAAATGTGTATAGTACCCTAATATCCATTTTTTATATTAATGATATATTTTTTTGACAAGGATATAACATTTGAAGAATTTACTGCACAAATGAAATAGAACATTGATATTTCTATGATAGTATATTTGGATATCATCCTAGGACAACAAGTTCAATATAAATGAAGATATATCTTCCCGTCATAATAAAATTAGAACAAGTAATATTTAAATAAACTTTTCAAGGAAGAATCAAATGAATTTTGTTCAACCATTATAGTTGGTTTTAAATTAAGAAAAGATGAAACAAAATATTTTTATTTTATAAATACCTTTTGATTTTAATATAATGTTTTATTTTTCTAAATAAATCAAGGCTAGACATTTTATATGATGAAACATTGTCTAAAAGATATGCGAGTGATCTAAATGAATTTCACATGAAGAATAAAAAAGTAATACCTTGGTATGTTATACTCACTAGTTGTGTATGCATTTTAATATTGAATGCTAGTTATACAATATATTACTATCAAATTATTTTATTAATTTTATTATTTTGTTTTTCTAGTTAAGTGGAATTTTGTTTCGAAATATGTAATCAATAAAAAATATTTTTGCTAAACAACCATTATATTTCATAATTACAATAAAATGACAATTAAAATTTTAATTTTTGAATAACTATATTATAAAACATGATAATATTTTTTTGATGATAATAAATTATTTGTTACACAAAAATAATACATATTTCATAATTTTGTTTCATTCAGAATCATTTTAATTATCGTATTTGAATGTAGATTTTTAGAGTAGTAAAACCTGTAATCAAATTTGATTAAAACCATTTAAAAATTTAATGGAATAAAATTCAATTAACAATATATGAAAAGTTATTATTTTGGTGTAAAAAATATTTATACATTATATTGTAATAACATAATTATCATGAAAATAATTTTTTTATTTTAATTAATTTAATTATTGAGTAAAACTATATATGAAAAAATAACATTAAATATAGTAATAGATATATAATAATATATAGAAAAATTTTAGAATATGGAAATAAGATATAATGTGGGGTAGTGGTAGGCATCATTCCCTTTTTATGCTTCTGTCATGGTTTCAAGTCTCATGGAATTACTATATGTGGAAATTTGTCAACCATCCTGGAAAATTCCCTTTTAATAAAACCATTTTAATTCATTTCTATTTTACTTGAAAATATGTAAATAAGAAACTGTGTATTTTTATAATTCTTTGATTCATTAAAAGAAATGAATTCATTTACCATTTACATTTATATATAAAAACTTTCATAAAAACATTAATTGGATATATGGGATTTTAAAGTGTTTTTGTATGTGGATGAAATCATTTTTAGAGAAAGAAGATAGAAATCTGTGGTAATTTTTTTGAAGTTGATGAGTTCAATGTTTGATATATAAACAGTTGGAGAAATTTCCTAATTTCTACAGCTACACCTCATTCAAAAGTAGATATATACATTTATCTAATAACAAAATTATGCAACTGGTCTGCCTAGAAAATTTTATATTCATGATTCAAGGCCCATTCCAACTCACATTGTATTTGTAACCAAGATCGAGATGCATGATGATAGAAAAAAGTAGATACTTCACTATATAGTGTGATCAATGAAATTATCTAGTACTTAACAACCACTCAGCCAAAAATTTCACATGTAACTAGTTGGAACCTTGATTTAAAATTCATCTCAGATAACAATATTTTATAGTAATAAAGATGATTATGATGTACATCAGCGTTAATATTATATATAGATTACTCGTTAAGGTAAATAAATAGTATGATTTATCAATTTTCATTGATTATAAATAGGTTGGTGAATTTGTGGAAAAAATTTCCTTGATTAGAGGTTCCTTTTATATTGTAAATAATTGTGTGGGTTGGTTGATTAAAAATTAAAAAACTAAATCTCTAATAATATATGAGGAAGAATACATTTTTGTTACAAAGGCATCCACACAACTTCATTAGATGACATAAAGGCTATGAGAATTGTGTGCAAATGTGAAACAACCTATGTCCATTTTCAGTTAAAACAAGAGTTTTATTGAACCCAATAAAAATAAATTGTATCACTCTCAAACTAAGTGGATTTAAATAAGGTATAATTTTATTAAAAATTTGAAGAAATAAATTTCCCAGGGAGAGTTTTTTAGGTTTGATCACATAGTTGTAGATATTAAGAAAAAGACTTTTCCTACACCATATTTTGATAAACATGGGTTTTCACTTTGTTTTCAACCACCTCCTTTAAAATAAGAAGGTTTGGTAGGATTCCCTCTCCCAATTTTATAATAGTTAATTTTTTTATTGTTTTTTCTTGTTAGTGTGTGTGAGTATATTCTATTTATTTAAGCTAAGAGGAGGGGATATTATCCATGAGGAATTATTGTGGAAGCAATAATTCTTGATTTTAACCTACTGGATAGAATTTTGCCTATAATTATATTATATTTCATATTAGAAGGGTCATAGGCTCACATAGGCTTGGAGAGTGTATTGATGAAACCTTTCATGATTTCCAAGGTAACTCAACAAGTGAAACGGAACATATTGGAGAGAAACACCCCACCTTATAATCTTGTTGTCAAAGGGGGATAATAGAAGCATCTCGATAGGGGGAGATACGAAAATAATCATAAAAGAGAATGGAATTTTGGTTGCATACATGAAGGGACCGAAAATAAAGGAATAACTTTGTAATAAATCTTTATAATTAAAAAAAAATACAAGGGGGATGGAAACCAAAATTTTATTCATTGTATTTCTTTTAAATAAGGTTTTTTGAGTCATTACATAGTGTTATGGTTGGATTTAATATTTTTAGGTTTTTAATTTTTGGTGAAGTCTAGGTTATAAGGTTTCTCAAAGTCCATTTTAATATTGACCAATGAGTTTTGTAAGGTTGGTGAAGTGATTGTTTCAAGGATAATTGGTATTCATAAGGTACTTTATAAGGATGAAATATTATCTTCATAAGGTTGATTTGGGGTTTTCAAAAGAATCATCAAATAACCATAAAGAACAATCTATATTTTTAGAAGGATGAAATAAAAGTTTTCAAGGATATATGATGTTAATTGAGATAAAATCAGATCTTCCTAAGGATGAATATTATTTTCATATGTATGGATTAAAATATTCATCAGGATTATTTCCAAGATCCAAATGAATCATTTCCTATATAAAATTTTAAATTTAAAAGGTATCTTGATGGAATTTTCATAAAGATCATTTGGGTTGAAATCTTAAGAATCTTATTGAAACAATATATAGTATTCAAGAAAATCACAGTTAGCCATATAGATTTCCATTTTTATTTTCAATCATAATATATAGTTATTATCTCATTCAAAAATTGAATATGGATTCAAGATTTTATTGGGAAATCTATGATGAATTTTCATGGGAATTGCTTTTTTGATTTTAATATAGATTCTAATATTGGGATCAGATTGATATTTGAAGGAAAATTGTCTGCAATATTTCAATATATTTAAAATAAAATATCTATTCACAATATTACATGCATGGATTTTTATAGAGTGTGTTACATCAATAGTACTCAATAATCAAATATTTTATTAGTGAAAAAATAAAATCCAGAAACTTAATGGAGGTTTTAGACTTAGATTTAAAGAGGGAAACTGTTGATGAATTCATGTGACTTTCTAGATCATGATATAGAATATATTTATAAAATTTCTCTTTTAAGAAAAAAGACATGGAATTACTTTAAAAAATGAAAACATAAATAAAATAGAAGTGAAGTGTTATAGGATTACTCGAAAGTTCTATATTGAACAATAATAATAATAGAATGATAATAATCACAACACCCATGTTGTTTAGTTCTTTAATTTAAATTAGTGATCAACACTGTAAGTAACCTAACATTTCACTAGAGTTAAATAACATAAAGTGTTCCTTGGATTGATAATGAACCCTTAATAAATATTTTTAATAACTATAGTGGAGTGTATTTCACCCTATTATGTAGATACTCTATCTGTCCATGCTCATTGTACAAGCCCATACTTGTGAAATAGGTAAAATTATATGTCCTTGTGATCATCTTCTATATTCAATTATTTCATGTTTTTATGAAAAATAAAAAAAATATTCATTCGGATATTATTAGCAAGTGATTAAATCAAACAGTTAAATAAAATCACAACATAATTCACACTTCCCTTATTAGGGAGTGTCAAGTTGTGGTTGAAACACCTATATCAATTGAAGATAAACATAGTGATAGATAGGGTATATGATCACACCCTCCATTATATAATCTATTAATTTTACATTTAATGAGATTGGTTAGAGTAATGACTATAAAAACCTAATGTGTTAAAATTTTAGTCTTCTAGATTGGAGTCCTTATAGGTTATTCAACATAATATTTCCCGATAGGTTGAGGAGGAGAAACCAATGTAGGTCCTTACTTTAATGAGGAAAGGGATGGTCACTAACATAAAGAATCAATTATAATATATATAAGTCAATATTTATTTGTAAGAAAACAAGGAGGATGAGTATAAGGAATGATGATATGAGCTCAGAATCCCATTGGTTGAGGTCGAATTGAAAGAGTTGGTAGGGTTATGATAGGTCGTCAAATCCTCCAGATAGAGGATAACTAATCTCTAGTTTCATGTGTCCCAAGTTCTTTTATCTTTAATTTTATACTATATGAGAGACTTAAAATTGTTTATATTACTCCCTTCTTCATTACATAACTAAATTAAACTTTTCTTGACTTCTTGTTTCAAACATTTATGCGTCTTAATCATGTCAATGAAATAATAAAATAGAATCCCTAAGCCCAAGTGATTCATACTCTATGTGAGAAGCAATTTGTAAGGCATGGAATCCATGATTGTGAATACCATCCTTATCATTTTTGTATATTTATCCTAACTTTTTCAATATCTATGTTGACCTCATCAACATTTACCCCACTATGGATTTGGTCGTGCCACCAAAAGGGATATATTAACTAGGGGTGTTGATGGTTGATTTATCAACACATAGATTATCCCATGGTCTCAAAAAATTGACATTAAGGCCATCCAATCATTTAATTTTTATGTTCCTTCAATCAAGACCCACCTTTAATACCCTATATCTTCACTATTATTTCGGGTAGCAAAAACACGTGTGTCTTTTATTTTAGTTTAACCAACTCTATCTCACCTCATCTATCATATTTTAGATCCAAAACTTAAATATAAATAAATATTGTATAATGTTTATGAAAAAAATATGATTAGAAAAATAATTAAGATGGTTCCTCATTTCATATTCTTGATTCTTCTAGAATTTTCAGAGTGCTATAAAATTGTGTTCCATAACACATAAAAAGTAGTCAAGAACTAGCTTACTCTTAAAAAATAGACCATTTTTTTAAAATAATGGAAGTATCTCAACTTGTAACTCTAGAGACATGCTTGGGTATTAGACTTGAAACATGTATGCACCTAAATTTTTTGTGGCCCCCTAAAACCAAAATGGTTACGGGAATGAAGTATTAACCACTATAACCATTTCAAATTTTCTTGTTTTTTGTATTGGTAGAGGAGGTAGACAATGATAATTTGGTTTAATCTACTGTATAGTCTTCTCTATAATATTTTAAATCTTAAAACCTCATAATCAACCTAAATACTTTTGTGATTCTATATTTAGAACCAACTAATTCTGAATATATTGCAGACACATTCTTAACAGTTGTTCCTGTGAGTTTTGAACATCAAGAGAGTACACCACCCTTTAATTAGGTGATGAAATTATAAATATGCTCATTCTATTACTATTTTAACTTGGATAAGTTTTGAAATATTTTTCTTTATAAAGTATAGAACAATTAATATATGAATTATAAATTGTGTTGCATGAAGATAGAAATGAACCATGATACAGTTAATTATAGAAAAACGTAGTTTCATCTAGTTACTAACTGAAGTAATAAATTTTGGCTACCTCTTGATACTCAGGGGTCCCCATTATTAGGATACATTAAGAGGAAAAGTTAATAAGGGGTTTCTCTGGGTTTCTTGTGTCATTTAAGGGTGAAAAAAAACTCAACTTTTTTTAATTTGGAGGTGGAGGGATGTGATCAACTTTAATTTCAAAAAGGTAATTTTCTAATTCCAATATAATTAAATAAGTACTATTTTTATAATTATTTTCATTATTCTAAGGGAATAAATACTAACCGCATTTCTATTATTCTATTAATAAAGATGAAAATAGCATTTTCACTTTGTGCGAACTATCACCACCTTGAAGTGACCACTTCCATTTTTGATTAATGCCACTATTAGTTAGTTATAAAGGTAAATTAAATATTAAATGTGACATATGTCATATAATTATTATTATGAAGATATAAATTAAAATACACCATCCTCCCCCCTCATTCTTCAAGAAATGAAAATGTTAATTATGTTTTGTTTGGAGTACCACCTCCACAAAGTAACATATCTCAGTTTCTCATCTAGTTTTTTTATTTATTAAAATATATTCAAATATTACACACCAATATAAAAATATCTAAATAATGTCACAATTATTATTTAATAATTATATTACTAAAAAATAAACCACTTTGGTACTAATAATCATCCATTAACTAAGGACTGTTAATGTTTTGTTCAGTCTAACCATCTACTAGAACAAGGATATAAAATAATATCATGGATAAATTTGACAATATAATTAATAATAATATTTTAGGGAGATAAAAATAATATTTCTTTGGAATGGTAATATTAATTTTAAACTCATTAAATAAAATACCAATGTCTATCCATGAAAAATCACAAAAACATACTCATCATCAAATTAATCTTTTAAGTATCATAACCATAAATCCAAGATAATGACATTATAAAATTATAAATATTTATAAAACATAAATTATAGTACCTTTTATGATTTGTAAATGATGATCCTTTGTATAATAATAAAGAACAACACTGCTATTATGAAACTAGTTCAAAATGATCAGGATCACTCACACCCGATATCGAAAATAGATATAACCTACTAATATACATGTAGAGAATAATTATAAACAAAATTTATAGAAGTTTATAGATTTGAATAATGTTATTTAATATATTATTATGATATTTTTCTATTTAAAATATATTCATAAGCTTTAGTGGAATTCAAGAATTAAGGTTGTGACTATTTGTCTCAAATTTCTATTCCTTGAGAAATGATTAAGTTATAAAAAATTTATTCTATTATACATTTTGGTTACAACCAAATTAATATTTTTTTATCATCATCCCATTATTATTCATATTATTTAATGTTTCATTTGAAACATTACCATTCAATGGGGTTTGATTCAAATGTTTCTAAAGTGATAAGCATTATTTGTCTCCAATTTCAATTCCCTGAGACATGTTTGATATTGTGAACCATTTTTATTTTATATAGTGTATTAACATCCATATTACCTTATAGAATAATTAAAATATGTCATTTTATAATATTTTATTTCTATTATATCCATATAATTCTATTTTTATTATTACATTACCAGTACTATAATGGTGTTGCATCTCAATTCTATTTCATTGAGTTATGATTCACATTCACCCCATGTTTCCATTTTTAGTGCTTATATATTTCATTCATTAATTTTAAACCCCTCTAATAATATTTTCTTCTAGGAGACTAAACTTTTTGGAAACCATCACTTCCTTTATCTTTCAAAATCAAACTCTATTATAGGAATAATTTTTCATCAAATTTATTACTTTTTGAATACATTATTTTTCATCTCATTTTTTGAAGGGGATTCACCTATATTTATATATATAAATATTTTTGGGAAATTAATGACTTAACCCAAAATTAATCCTCAATAGAGTGTTAGTTTGATAGGTGATTGCATAAAAATATATTATATTTATTGATTGGGGAAATATTGATAATATGTATACTTGTTATTTCAATTCAAATGTTTATTGATTACTATATAATATTGGATATGTATTCTGTAGATTATTGATTCATTCATATGAAAAAATTATTTGGATTAATTAGTGATAAGAGGGCCCTAGTATGGATATCCCCTCGATGCATTGGTAAATCTCATGAGACACAATATCATGGGTATTTTGGTGTATGTATATCAAGAAAAAAATATTTCCTAGACACTAGACCTTGATAGTAAGATCATGATTTCTAAGATCGTTTTTTCTTGTCTTCAGGTATGGAATTGGTTTTCGGACATTATGAATTTAATCACTAAGGAACTTATTATTTTTATCTATGTGATCTTTTCATTTCCATTATTATCCACATATATATTATTATTTTACTTTAATTCTATTATGGGATTGTTTTTTATCTGTTACTCCATATAATATGTGCTCATCTTATGCTCAGTTATTATCTTCGATTATAATATCTTATATTTACCCATACTGAGCATTTGTTCTTACCCCTTTTTATGTCTCAATTTCCCATAGTTTAGAATAAATGTCCTGTATATGATATTTCTAATAAAATAATCTATGTGTATAATTTGGGAGATGATTAATAATTAATGTGGATTAAAAATTTTCTTATACCATGTTAAAAAAATCGATTAATATAGAAATACATGGGATATACTAGATAATGATTTTTTTGAATTGTGTATATCTCTAAACATAATTTGTCTTGGAAATGTATGTAATGAAACATTGGATTTATGTCATTTAATAATGGGGTGGTTATGTCTGGGAATTGACATATGGTATCAAATCCAATTTGTAAATAATCTTTTTTTCCGCACTGGATTTGGGTGTGTGGGTATGGGGAACTACTGTTGGTATCAGAGCATAGTTTATGTTACATTATATGTTAGGATTTTATGGTTTAGGATGTAAATTCCATTAAGGAGTGATAAGTTAAAGTTGATTATAATTTTAATTTCAAACATAACCCTTTTGTTCATTGAGGTAATATTCAATATTTTATGGATTAAGATTAGATAACTTTAGTGAAAACTCTAGGGATAAATATGACTAAAAAGTCTAAGTGTAGGATAAAATAATTAATTTTTAGTAAAGAATTAATTATATGGTTTTCCAAGTAATTACATATCTTTATGGATACAAGAAAGTGGATGCAGTTATTTTACAAACGAACCTAGGGGTAATCACCCAAAAAACTTTTTGAGAACATACATGGTCTTAACCATAGTGCATGATGAGTGGGCCAATGACTACACACCCAGATAGACACTCTCTAATGATATAATTTTCTTAATTAAATTCTATTTACTAGACATTATAAAGGATTTATTTCATAAATAATTTAATCTTTTAGGATAATCAATAGGAGAGAACCCAATATAAAGAAACCTATATTGAACCAAGAGTGATTTAGGTTGAACAAAAATATAATGTAATAATTTTTAATATTAATAAATTTGGACATTGAATTTATAATTTAATTGTCATAAAATAATTTTATTATGGTTTTTATAAATCAATTTAAATCATTTTGGATTTAGTAATGGGTGATACCTGAATGTACCAATTTAACAATGGATGCCACAAAAATTATAGATATGTTACAATTAATAACAAAATGTGATAAGAACTGAAGTGAGAAACCTTGATATTATTATAAATTATTTGTCAAAAATTATTATTAAGAATTTAAACATATTTTAATTCCTAATCAAACCAAATAATATAAGGATGGAGTCTCATGGAAGTTTAGTTGATGATGATTATAAAGGAAATAAGACTTCATTTCCTTTGTGCCAAAAATGTGGTAAGAATCACCAATGGTCAATATCTCAATGAAACTGGAATATGATTCATGTTTGGAAAATGAGGGAATAGAGAAAAAATATGAGGAGGAAAGATGAAGAAATCAGTTAACATGATAGTGTTAAAATATGTCTCTCTAAGTCTTACATCATTAATAAAGGTAAACACATAATTTAATCTTATTTCTTTATTTATTTCTATATTTTGTATTCCCACAAATAATTTTATTAATGAGTGAAAATTAATATTTTGAGGATGAAATTTATTAGAGGGTGGGATAATTTAATGCCTTAAGAATTTAAATTATATATATTTTCATTTAAAATCGAATTTGTTCAACATCTTTATTCAAAACAAACACTGAAACAAAACAAAAAGAGAAAAATTAAATAAACATAAAATTGTTTCCATGGATTTGGAAGGAAAAAATAAAGGTAGAAAACTTGTGAAAAATAAGTTGGAATAAAATAAAGTCCATTATCAGTGCTATGGAACTGATAAATTCAATTAGTGTATCCAAATAACTAATAAGACTAATTTATTGTTTATAATAAAACCCATTTAAAATTGTATTCTATGTGAATTATTTTTGTAAGAACCCAGATCATCGTTTCAGGTATGTCTTTCCCTTTCTGGAATTTTGAGAATTGTTTTGAAATTTTTGGAAAATTTCTAAGAACATGCCATGTACTTTCTGAGTACACGTCGTGTACTCTTCTCTGGCATGAATCTGTGTACTGGTCGTACCCAGGCTACACACACTGGGTGTAGGGGTGACGTGGAGGCCGATTTTGGTGGAGTACGGAAAAACCAACTACACGCCATGTACTTTTCTTTTTTTTTCATTAAACAGACCGGGGTCGCACGTCTTCAACGTATTTGCCTTCATCTAGGTCTGGTTCATTCGAGAGAAACCCGTACGGCCAAATATTCCCCGATCTCCCGCTGCTATGTCAGATATCTGATTCGAGTACGTTAAATTGCATTGGAAACGCAACGGTGAGTTATTCCTTCTTCTTGAACCTTGTTTTTCAATTCTTCCTCCTTCTCAAGTTATCTAAGGTTGAACGTTTTGTGTGTTTTCTCAGATCTACAATGTTCTAGGGAGAATCAGCCGTCATGGTTAAAGTATATCGATCTCCTAGGATCAAGGTAGGTGGTTTGTGCCTTACCGTTCAGAGTCCATGATTTTATGTGCAAATTTCCACCGATACCCATGAAGGGGTATCGCGTGTTTACCTTTTTTCCCTTGTTGTCTTCCTTCCTTGCATGTATGCTTATGTAGAGGTAATTTGACCATGCTTGGGGATATTTTTTTATGATTCGATGTATTTTCCTTTCTTAGTTCTGGTTACTACCATTGGGTCTCGATTGCATTTGGATGTTACACCTGTTTTCTTGTCTTGCAGTTATAGTTTGAAGTGCAATCCATGACATGCTTGTTTCCTTGTAGACTGTTTAGATAAGTATCTCTATTGGTGTACTTTGGTTAGACAAGTATCTCTATAGGTGTACTCTCACCTTATAGCATTATTATGCACTGACTGGCAAGAGTCTGAGAGAACCTGGTGCTATAGGATATGATGGATAGACCGAGTGAGCTTCCCAAAGAGTCTTAGATATTACAGACTACAGAGGGGATGGACCGAGTGAGCTCCCAGAGAGTCTTGGATTTTATAGACTACAGAAGGGTAGACTGAGTGATCTTCCTCAGAGAGTCTTACCTTGTTTGAATCACTTTAAGATCCTTCCCAGGCTAGAGGATGAATTGACTGAGTGAGCTTCCTCAGATAGTTTGTGGTATACCCGAGGTTATAGGAGGAATTGACCGAGATAGCTTCCTCAGAGAGTCTCAGAACTTGGGGATAATAGGGTCAGACCGCGTGATCTTCCTCAAGAGAGTCCCTGACTGCCATAGACTATAAGGGGAATTTACCGAGTGAACTTCCCCAGAGAGTCTCATAAATTCGTATAACCAAGCCAGAGGGGTTAGGCTGAGTGCACTGCCCAGAGGGTTGTGGTACATCTTGTATAGGACCAGAGGGTATGGCTGTGAGTACTTCCAAGAGGGATTCCAGCTTATTATCTATTTGTTTCACTGCTATTTGTTTGTTGTGGATTGATTGCTTCTATGTATCATCTTGTTTTACTGCTTACTGTTTACTGTCTTCTGCTTGCTTTTGTTGTTTACGGGTTATTGTATCTTCACCTGTCATATACTCGCTGACTATTAGGCATAGATATTCAGGTGAATGCCTACTGGGATTTTGTCCCACACCCTGTTTGGGCCATGAATTTGGGCTCAAGTAGACTATGTTGTTGCAGGTATAGACAACGGAAAACACCCTTCGACTTCTGGAATGTGATTGCTTAGAGCAGGAGAGCATGGGACCAAGCTTTGGCTTACAATTCTAAGGAGTTGTTTACTTTCCTTTTGTACTTGTTTTGATACTGTAGTGTTTTCTAGCATTGTGAATTGTTTTACTATTTTACTATTTATGTATCATGCATCATTTCATATATACATATGTGCTTCAGTTTGTTGATTTAGTCTTCTGTTGTTATATTTTTTGTTATTACTGCTTTCGCTATTGTATGTTTATTCTTCTTCCACTGTGTACTCTTCCATTGAGGGAATAGTTTCCCCACAATCACACCCAAGGCCCTCGCTTCTAGTCAGAAACATCTGGAGTTTGGGGAAATGAACTTGACGCCATGTGACCAACCGGGTACGGGGCACCTTTGGGTGGCTTCCGGAACAGGGATGTTACAAAGTGGTATCAGAGGGAGGTTCTTTTCTCTTTCTTTTCTATTTGGAGACATTAGTCAGGGATAGTACGGATTTGGTACTTGGTAATAAGATCTTCCTGGGAGTAGCTAACACGTGTACAGGCAAAATCCATACTACATCGTTATTGCAGTTTCTGGTTTTGAGATTTTACGGTTGATACGATTTCACCTTGGGTGATTCACATGCTTTGTACTGTTATTGTTTTGATATTACGGTTCTATTTCAATTGCAACCTGATGAGGCGAGGGTATTCCATCTCATGCATCATCTTGGCACTTGTAGAAATCACATGCCATGCATTCTTGCCATTCCATCTAGGGTACATTAGAGATTGCATGATGTTGTGATAGACTTTGTGTATATTATTCATGCTATTGTGATAGATGATTGATAGAATCTCTACTTCTTTGTTAGAGAATTGGTTGTATTTCGCCTTTCTCAAATGAACGACAAATTTTGATTCTTGAGGGGTTATAGGCCCTCTTAGATCGGAAGTTGGTGGATTATGTTCCTGTTTTCTCTTATACAAGACTATTGGATATTCCAAGCTTTGATTTGCGGGGAGTATGGGTCCTCATAGATTGGAATTTGTCACCTCTTTTCTTGGTTTTCTGTGTTTCTGGGTATTCTCTGTGGTTTCTGAGTTACTGCCCAGAAAAACCCAGAATACACGGCGTGTACTTTCTGGTTACACGACGTGTAGTTTTCTGGCCATGTTACTGACTGTGTGTGTAAGAACACGGTGTTGTAGAAATAACTTCAGGAACATGCCATGTATGGTAGGTACACCCCATGTAGTTAGAGTGGTGTACCCGGCTGTGTCACCAACAACATGGGTTGGGGAAGCTCGAGTAGACACATCGTGTTGCTTTTGGAACACGCTTTGTAGTCTTTCCCAAGTACCTGGCCATGTCATGAACAAAACGGGATGGTGTCACCTTCACCAATACACGTTGTGTTTTTTCGGAACATGCTGTGAAAATGCCAACCGTGTAGACGGTCGTGTAACTAACAACACGTGTCGCTGATTCGGTGTCTAGTACACGCCGTGTCCCTAGGGAAAATGCCGTGTTGTCTGAAGTTTGTTTGATTGTGTGAGTTAACCGTGTAAAGGGACTCGGGCAGGGTAATATTATTCAAGTATACGCTGTGTGTTGGGTCAACACGCCGTGTAGTTTGGGGTGTTACACGACCTATAGGGCAGGGTACATGCCCATGTCAGGGGCTTAAGAGGACACGTCGTGTAGTTTTTATACACGTTGTGTAGTCATGTTTAGTAAACTTGTGTGTTTTTTTACCTCTGTTCCTGTTTTGTGCTCTTGTGTTCTCTGTCCTTGTTTTTCTGATCTAAGATATACTTTTTATCTTTTAGATCTATGCCTCCGAGATGTCCTCCGGTTGTACGTCTGTCATCAGGCAGTGATCAGACGCCAGAAATGGTTGATCAAGGACTTCCTACTGATCCTCCAGTCGAGCCAGCCTTCACACCGGCTGTCATACCCATTGTAGGCACCGATACACAGTTCAGGGAGGACTTCCTGAGGATGTTGCAGACCTTCCAGGGAGCGCCGCCTCCTACCCCGTCAATGGCTGAGTTGACGTGGGTTTTCCAGCAGCAGCATCCTTCTACTTTTTTAGGGGATGGAGGAACTCAGGATTTAGAGTCATGGACAGAGGCCACACTAACCTTCTTTGAGAACCTAGATATCCCTCCAGAGAAAATGGTAAATCTTGCTACTTATATGCTCCGGGACACCGCCAAGTGGTGGTGGGAGGTGATCTCACAGTCAGGACGTCAACAGGATATGTCTTGGGACAAGTTCTGCCGCACCTTCTATGACTACTTCTATCTGAAGACCTTGAGAGCCGATCAAGACCAGGAGTCTATGAGTATGCAGCAGGGTAATCTCTCTGTTATGGAGTACTCATCTCATTTCACTGAGCTACAATGTTTCATACTGATCCCAGCAGGTGATGAGTTGTTTTTTTCTAGGAAGTTTGAGGACGGTCTCAGGAAGGAGATCCGTTCCCAGGTGAATATCTTCCATTTGACTTCGATATCCTCCATCGTCAACCTGGAACTGATCACTGAGCGCAATCTGAGGGATTCTAGAGCAGTGAGCCTGGGCGGTTCAATATCCAGAGCTGGTGTTCCTACTACGGACAGTAGGAAGCATCGTAGAGAGTCTTCTCGAGGAGATCAAGTTTCACGGGATGAATCTTCGGGCAGACAGGTTGTATGCTACCAGTGTGATAGGAATGGGTATACTAGGCCTCAGTTCCATAGGGATCCGATGGAGTGCCGGTATTGTGGAAAGATGGGCCATCTTCAGCATTTCTGTCACATATTCTCACCTTCAGCTGGTGGTAGGGGTTCCTCTATGACCCCGCGTTCTAGATATGCTTCACCAGTTTCCCACCACTCAGGGAACTGGAGTTCTTCTGGCCATTCAGGCCGAGGTGGAGGTTGCGGCCATGGTGGTCATTCACCAGGTCATCAGTGACAGCAGAGTGGATCAACTCAGAGCGGTCAGCTAGGGGCGTAGGGTTACGGTGCAGGCCATACTTTCGCCATAGAGAAGACCTATCAGGGGAAGGATCTTGGCCCTTCTACGGTTCGAGGTACAATCATAGTAGCCTCAATTTTATCTTCATCCCTTTTCGATACTAGTGCCTCCCATAGCTTTATCTCTGTTGCGGTTGTAGAGAGCCTTGAGCTTTCTATCTTTTCATCTGCCGATTTGTTGACTCTTGACACACAGTTGGGAATGAGGACATAGAGCGTAAGAAAGTGTAGAGAGTTCCCTCTTGAGGTTGTGGGTTGTAATTTCTTATGGTACCTCTATTTCCTGGAGATGACGAGCTATGACGTCATTCTCGGGATGGACTGGATGGTTCCCTTCCAGGCAGTCGTTGAGTGCTATCGTCACAGGGTGAGTTTCACATCACCAGAGGGTAGATCTTTCCTTCATAGAAGCGAGTGGGATGTCTAGGTGGGTAGAGATGGACCAGAGCATCATGGTCTAGGGAAAGTTATAGCCCAGATTTCCAGTCTTTATCTGGAAGACCAGGGGACTTCACAGTTAGACATTCCTCCAGTGGTGGATCATTTCAGGGATGTCTTTCCAGAAGACTTTTCAGGTTTACCTCCGGAGCATGAGGTAGACCTCTCGATTGAGCTCATTCCCAGAGCGGCACCAAGGTCCATTCCTCCTTATAGGATGGCTACACTTGAGTTGCAGGATCTCAAGAAGCAGTTGGAGGAGTTGTAGGCATAGGGTTTCATCCGACCCAGTACTTCTCCATGGGGTTCGTCTGTCCTGTTTGCGAAGAAGGAAAACGGTACCATTCTGCTTTGTTTGGATTATCGGAAGTTGAACCAGTTGACGGTCAAGAACCGATATACCTTACCGAGGATCCACGACCTCCTTGACTAGCTTCAAGGAGCCTGGTTGTTCTCAAAGATCGATTTGAGGTCCAGTTATCATCAGTTGCACTTTAGACCATCAGATATACCTCTGACAGCTTTCAGGAGCAGGTACGGTATTTACGAGTATACAGTCTTGTCGTTCGGTCTTATGAACGCACCTGCAGTCTTCATGGCACTGACGAATCGAGTGTTCCATCCGTACTTGGACTCTTTTTTCATGGTCTTCATTAACGATATCTTGGTGTACTCTCACACTCAACACGACCATGCCACACATCTTGAGATCGTTCTGAGTACACTAAGAGAGCATCGGCTATATGCTAAACTCTCAAAGTGCCACTTTTGGATGGGACAGATTCACTTCCTGGGTCATGTTATCTCGGAGACAGGAGTGTCAGTGGACCCAGAAAAAGTGAGACTGTAGTTTCCTAGGATCAGCTGAAGAACATCTTTTAGGTACGGAGTTTTTTAGGGCTGAATGGATACTATAGACACTTCATTCAGGACTTATCGCACCTAGAAGCACCGTTGACAGGTCTGACCAAGAAGGGGGTGAATTTTTTATGGTCAGATTCTTATGAGTCAGCCTTTTAGGAGATGAAAGGAAGGTTGACACCAGCACTGATACTAGTCTTGATAGATCTGAGAAAGGGCTACACTGTTTACTGTTATTCTTCGGGTATCGGGCTAGGATCTGTGCTTATGTAGGGAGATGGCGTTGTTTCTTACGGGTCTCGGCAGTTAAGGCCACATGAGAAGAACTACCCGATGCACGATCTGGAGTTGGAATTAGTTGTTCATGCCTTACACTATTGGATACACTATATTCTGGGAGATCACTTTGTGGTTTTTATAGACCACAAGTGTCTAAAGTATATCTTCACTCAGCGCGATCTGAATATGAGATAGCACAGGTGGGTCAAGTATCTTCAGTCCTTTGATTTTGAGATCGCCTATACTTCAGGAAAAGGAAACGCAGTGGAGGATGCGTTGAGCAGGAGAACTCAGATCCATGCAATATAGGAGGCCAGCAGTGAGTGTAAGCTTACGGCTATTTTCTCTGAGATTCACTTAGAAGTACACAATCGACAAGGACAGACTGTCCTATCTTCTGTAGTTGTTACCTCTACACTTCTTGATCGGGTACGAATGAGGAAGCTATCAGACTCCAAGGCCTTGGTCCTGCGAGAGAGTGTGTTAGGAGGGGACCCTCTTCCTGGATGGACAGTGGGAGAGAATGAGATCTTGCGTTTCCAGGGACGTGTATGGGTGCCAGCAGACATACGCGATGAGCTGATGTGGGATTTCCATTCCTCAGTATGGGAAGTTCATCCTGGCGTCACCAAGATGTATCAGGATCTTCATCTCTAGTACTGGTGGCTTGGTATGAAGAGAGATATTGATGGTTTTTTCATGATATGTTCTACTTGTCAGCAGGTGAAAGAAGAGCATCAGCGACTATCATGGCTCTTACAGCAGTTACCCATTCCGAAGTGGAAGTGGAACAATGCCGCGATGGACTTCATGACTGGGTTGCAAAGGTCACTGTGGGGAAGTGATGTTTTTTGGGTTGTCGTTGATAGACTTATGAATTTAGAACACTTATTTCCAATCAAGGAGACCTTCAGTGTTGATGATCTGGGAGGACTGTACATCTGAGAGATTGTACGTCTACATGGAGTTCCACACTCCATTGTTTCAGACAGGGATGCGCGCTTTACCTCTTGGTTCTGGCAAGGACTTCAGAAGGCTTTGGGTACACAGGTACTTTTGAGTACGTCATACCATCCCCAGACTGATGGCCAATCCAAGCGCACGGTCCAGGTGATTGAGGATATGCTCTGATCTTGCATTCTAGACTTCGGTGGTTCTTGGGAGAAGCATATACCTCTTGTGGAGTTCACCTAAAAAATAGTTTTCAGGTGACGAGTAAGATGAAACCATACGAGGCTTTGTATGGTAGGCCATGCCGATCACCCTTATACTGGATGGAGATAAGAGAGGCAGCTTTACTGAGACCTCGTCTTGTTCAGGAGACATCAGAATAGATAGAGGTGATTCGGAAGAGGATGACTATGGCACAGTCTCGACAGAAGTCTTATGCTGATCAGCAGAGACGACCTCTGGAGTTTGAGGTCGGAGATCAGGTTTTCCTGCTTGTCACACAGAGGTTGGGACACAAGATTATTCGGAGACAAGGAAAGCTTTCACCGTCATACGTCGGGCCGTTTGAGGTAGTGGAGAGAGTTGGTCTAGTTGCCTATCGGTTGAAACTACCTCAGAGGTACCAGGCTATGCACGACGTCTTCCACGTCTCTCAAGTCCGATGTTACTTTTCAGACCTGTCTAAAGTCTTTCAGCCTAAGGAGGTTGATCTTGAAGCTGATGTGTCATTAAAGGAGCATCCCATCCGGATTGTTGATCGTAGTACGAAGGTTCTCTGAGGCCAGTCTGTTCCTATGGTACGGGTGCTATGGCAGCACGGGTGAGTACAGGACAAGACGTGGGAGAGGGCGGCCGAGGTTCGATCTTAGTGGCCGGAGTTGTTCGACGATCCTTCTTCTACGCCCATATAGGGAAGTTTGGGGGAGAATTTATTTAAGGGGGGAAGTTTGTAATAACCCGGATCTTCTTTTCAGATATGTCTTTCCCTTTTTGGAGTTTTGATATTTTTTTTGAAATTTCTGGAAAATTTCAAAGTACACGCCGTGTACTTTCTGAGTACACGCCGTGTACTATTCTCCAGCTCAAATTTGTGTGCTGGTCATGACCAGGCCACACACATAGTGTGTAGGGGTGACGTGGAAGACGATTTTGGTGGAGTACGTAAAAACCCACTACATATCGTGTACTTTAAAAATACACACTGTGAACTTTTCTTTTTTTTCACTAAATGGACCGGGGTCGTGCCTCTTCAACATATTTTCCTTCTTCTAGGTCTGGTTCATCTTATAGTGACCCGTATGGCCGAATTATCCCTAAGATCCTGCCGCTTCGTCTGATCTCTGATTCGAGCACGGTCGATTGCGTTGGAAGCGCAGTGGTGAGTTCTTCCTTCTGCTTGAACCTTGTTTTCCAATTCTTCCTCCTTCTCAAGTTATCTAAGGTTTAACATTTGTGTGTTTTCTCATATCTACGACGTTCTAGGGAGAATCAGCCTTTGTGGTTAAAGTATATCGATCTCCTAGGATCGAGGTAGGTGGTTAGTGCTATACCGTTCAGATTCCTTGAGTTTATATGCGAATTTCCACTGATACCCGTGAACGGGGTATCACGTATTTACCTTTTTGCCCTTGTTGACTTCCTGCCTTGAATGTATGCTTGTGTGGAGGTAATTTGACCATGTTAGGGGATATTTTTTGTGCTTGTATGTATTTGGGTTTCTTTGTTCTGGTTACTACCCTTGGGTCTCGTTTGCCTTTGGCTGCTACACCTGTTTTCATGTCTTGCAGTTATAAGTTTAAGTGAAATCCATGACATGATTGTTGCCTTGTAGACTATTTAGCTAAGTAGTTCTATAGGTGTACTTTAGCTTTATAGAATTATTATGCACTGACTGGCACGGGGCTAAGTGAACTTGGTGATATACACTATGAGGGATAGACAGAGTGATCTTCCCAAAGAGTCTTAGATATTACAGACTACAGAGGGGATGGACCGAGTGGGCTCCCAGAGAGTCTTGGATTTTATATACTACATGAGGGTAGATCGAATGAGCTTCCTCAGAGAGTCTTAAATTGTTTGAATCACTTTAAGAACCTTCCCAGGTTAGAGGAGGAATTGACTGAGTGATCTTCCTTAGAGAGTATGTGGTATACCTGATGAAATAGGAAGAATTTACCGAGATAGCTTCCTCAAAGAGTCTATAGACCTAGGGGATAAGAGGGTTAGACTATGTGATCTTCCTCAAGAGAGTCCCTGTCTAACCTAGACTATAAGGCAAATTGACTGAGTGAACTTCCCCAGAGAGTCTCATAAATTCGTATGACCAAGCCAGAGGGGTTAGGGTGAGTGCACTGCCAAGAGGGTTGTGGTACTTCTTGGATAGGACCAGAGGAGATGGTTGTGAGTACTTCCAAAGGGTTTTCGGCTTATTAGCTGTTTGTTTCACTGATGTTGGTTTGTTCTGGATTGATTACTGCTATGTATCATCCTGTTTTACTGCTTACTCTTTACTGTATTCTTCTTGCTATTGTTGTTTACTGCTTATTGTATCTTCACCTGCCATTTACTCACTGACTGTTAGGCACAGATCTTTTGGTGAATTCCTACTGGTATTTTGTCTCACACCCTGTTTGGGCCATGCATTTGGGCCCAAGAAGACTATGTTGTTGCAGGTATAGACAAGGTCAAGCGCCCTTCGACTTCTGGAACTTGATTGCTTGGAGCAGGAGATCATGGGACCAAGCTTTGGCTTGCGATGTTGAGGAGCTGTTTACTTTTCTTTTGTACTTATTTTGATATTGTAGTGTTTTATAAAATTGTGACTTGTTTGGATGATTTTCTAGTTATGTATCAGGCATCATTTCATGTATACATATGTGCTCCAGTTTGTTGATTTAGTCTTTCGCTGTTATATAGTTGCTTATTACTGCTTCCGCTATTGTATGTTTATTCTTCTTCTACTGTGTACTCTTCCAATAAGGGCATAGTTTCCCCACTATCACACCCAAGGCCCTCGCTGCTAGTCGGCAGCTTCTGGCATTTGGGGAAATTCACTTGTGGCCATGTGACCAACCGGGTAAGGGGCGCCTCTGGGTGGCTTCCGGAACCAGGACGTTACAATTTTAATATAATAAATATATTATGGATAAAATATATTATTTATGTTAATAACACATTTACACTAATTTTATTATAAATTTATAGTAAATAAGAATAATAATATTTAATATTTTTTTTAAAAGTTATTTTCCCATAAAAACAGTTTTCATTATTTTTTAATATTGTTATTTATAATATAAATTCTCACATTTTATAATTATTTTTTAAAAAAATATAAATTAATTTTTTGATTCAAAATGTTAATATTAGCATAATATTTTTATTTCTATTTTTCTCAAATATTTTATTTTTTGATGAATCGTGAAAATAGAGTTTCTACAAAAACTGTAAAATTTATGAATTTATCATTATATAAAAAAATATATATTTATAAACACTTTAAATTGATCAAATATAAATTTAATTATTAAAAATGAATATTTTATAAATAATATTTTGAATATATAAAACTTTTTATTAACATTTTAAGTACTAATGTAATATTTTCTAATAAAATCACTTTTTCCCCTTTTCTTTTAATTAAATATTATTTTGTAAAATTTGTTTTTAAATTTATTTTAAAGGAATATATTATTTTTATAATAAACCATTTTATTTTCTAAAAATAAATTACATTGATAATTTTTTCATACACATAAATATTATTCTTAAATGTTTTTCTAAAAATGAGATTTTTCGTGTTTACCGTGCTAATGTTAAAGTAAATTTTTATTGTACTCTGAAATTTGATCTAATGAAATATATTTATTTTTTTGAATGAGTGGGTCGAAAAAATAGTACAAGGTCCATTTTATTTTTAGTAATTGAAATTAATTACTTTGGTAAGAAACTAGAGACCATAATAAAACCAAATGAAGTAAAAGTGAAAATTCTAAGAGTAATGAACATAGTAAAATGATTAAAACAAGTTTGAAAATGAATTTATTAAGTATTAATAGCCTTATATTAATCCTAAATAAATTATTGTCAATTTTTTAGTTTTATTGATAGGGTAAACATGTTCTCTCTTTATATTACATTGAAATATTTACAAACAACTCATTATCACCACTTACAAAAGGGACCTCTCACCACCCATTCAAAACCACCCTAAAATTTTAGTTTCCACTTTAAAATATACCCCTATTACTTATCATATAATAATATTACATTTACTTGATTCTATAATAATTTTTTTAGGACAGATATTTTCAATGATTCTTCTGAGGGAAATCACAATCCCTCCACATCTGTACTTTTTAATGAACTTCATTTCTTTTCATTGTTACCTTCCAAAATATATTTCTATAATTCTTATATAATGAAACTAGTATTTTTAATCTTAATTTTATTATTCTAAAAAATATAATTTTAACCATTTCTCCATTTTTCTATTAAAAAATGAAACTTTCGTTCTTACATTGTCTGAATAACCAGCTCCATGAAGTGACGAATTCTATTTTCCAACAACACCTATATTTACTAGTTATAAGGAGAAAATCTAAGAATAAATTAGAATATTTAAAATAATTATGATAATTAATATTTAATTTATTATCCACCTTATTTCCCTCTCATTATTTGAGAAATGAAAATTATAACCTTGTGGTTTTCACTTTAATAAGGATATTTTTCCAAAATAAACCACTTTCATAGTCACAATAATATGTTAATTATGGTTTATTCATGTTTGTGGAGATTGAACCACCTACTTGAAAAATGGTTTAAAATAATTAAACAAATTACTATGAGAAATTAGTTACTAATAATATTTTATATAAATAATAAAATAAATATCTTATTTAGGTTCCAGAATATGGATATTAATTTTGAACTCATCAATTATGATACCAATGAATGTTCTTTAAAATCACTAAAACATTATAATTTTCAATTTCATATTTAATTATAACAAAAAAATACCATAGAATGAGATTATAAAATAATAAATAATTATAAAATATCAATTATAAAAATATTTATTTTAAGGCCCTGACCTTAAACATTACATAATCTTTAATTAAGTTAATAATTCACATTAATGATCCTTTTAGGTTTAGTTTTTTAGATAATTATACCATAATTATTACATTAAATTCCAAATATTAAAAATTATACTTTTCTACTCAGTATCTATTTTTCCATAAAATAAAAACTCTTAAAAGAAAACAATAATTATTTTGTTGATATAAACCTTCTTGAATTATTCCTCTCTCTTACTCTTCCTTATACCCTATGAAAAAACATTTCAAAAACATGGGATGAGCATAAAAATCTTAAAAAGGTTTATAAAAGAAAGAAATCATTAGTCCATTAATATATACAAAACATAGTCTATTTAACATACCTCATGAAATCATAAGATTTATGAATAACATTTAGAAATAATAAATCATAAAGGTAACTTGTGACATCTATATCATACTTACATTGTATATTTCACAACTATATAGGGAGTTACGCATGCAATTCTCATCATAGTCTATTACCTAAATATATTAGGAGAAACATTAACTTTAACCTCTGTCATGTTACCAAATGAATTTGAGAGCTACCTCAGGCCCACCTGCCCTAGGTTTATCACGGAACCACCTATATGCATAAACAATTCCCAAGAACCATAACATAATCATAACATATGAACAAGCATAAAGGAAAGATAACATTTACATATTATAATCAGAATATAACATTTCAATATATTGACATAATAAATCCATTATCAAAACCATTTTCAATACCAAAATACGTAAAAAGATTATATGGTATTTATTTTCTGTTTAAAAAAACACAATGTCTTGTTAAGGAAGGAAAAAATCAAATAATACTTGTGGCAGTGGAAAGGTCATTGTTACCACATACATTAAAAAGAAACATTCATTTTTTTAGTTTAGTAAATCGCTTCATAGAACAAAATTCCATTTTAATTAAATAAAAAATCAAAGGTGTTTCTACACCGTATAAAATAATTTCATGTATAATTCAAAATATATCTCAATGAAATTAAATTGAGACAAAGTCCCTTACCTCATGTCCGACCTGGCTCGTTCATTATTTAATCTCCTAAACAATAAACTAAAGTTAATTTATTCTTTTTTAATAATAATTTTCAAGTTTATTATTCCTTTTATATCACTTATTACCTCATTATAAATGTTACATAATTATTTAAGTTAATATCGGTTGTTTTGTCGATATTTGGTACTTTAGTCAAAAAATGAACTTCTTATAACAACAAATTGTCCATGTGGTCAAAATTCCATTATCTCCATAACGATATTCATGATTTAGATATCATATATATTATATATATCTAGTATATATATGTTTTTGTAATAGTACATAACATTTGGAGATAAGAAATGAAATGCACCGTTCATGGAGATGGTAAGTCGTACGTACTCATGAATGCTCATTTAATTTATATTTCATATTTAATGGAATAAAAAATTAATGATACATAGGTATAAAATAATTATAGTATAATAAAATATATAATTTAATTAAATAAATCCTTTATACAGTCCACATATGGAATGAAATATTCATATCAATTTGAGGGGGCGGTAGTCTGCAATTCCTCAAATGAAATTATCGCATTTACCCATTATGGAAACCATTAAGGTATGCTATAAATGAAAAATAAATAAGAATAGGAAAATTATAAATATAATATATATCACATATAAACATAGTTCTATCATAATGGACACCATGAGAGGTGGTAGGAGATAATTGAACAATCATCATTTCATGAGACAGTAGTTCACCGTCTAGAGAAACAGTATGTTTGTATCCATTAGATGGAGGTGTGTGGAAGTTTATTTCGAATCCTTATCATAAAAAACCTAGAATATTTATGATACTGGTTTTTTAATGTAAACAAATAATAATAATCTCTTATTTAGTGAATAATTAAAATAAAATAAGAGAACTTGAGGGAAGACGTTACCCTTAAATCGGGTAACTTCTTTTGGTCTGAACCAAAAGGCTCTCTTGAAAATCTTTATTCCTAAGGAAAGGAATCTAGGAGAAATAGAGGGATATTGGGAGATTACTTGGATATATTTTTAATGATCCAAGGGTTCTTGAGAGGTGTGAGTAATGGGTCATAGGTGGTGTCCTTTAATAAGAGGGAGGAGGGGCTCTTTAGGAAAGTTTGAATGTATTATTTTATTATAAAATGATTTTCAGTTTCAAAAGATCCAGAACTCATTACATTAGAAGATAACATGAATATAAGTAGAAATAAAATCATCCAATTATAATTGGATAGGTTTTGGATAATTTTTTATCCTTATCATTTTTATTTAATCCTTTGTTAACTTTTTAACTTTTACTATGACTTCTTGTATGTTGATACTATATGGTTAATATAGTTAAAATAAAATTCCAAGATACCCAAAATGGATAATTAATGAAATTAATAACATAATATATGTCATTGTTCCACATATTATATTTTTAATATTCTTTTATCATTTAATAAAATATTAATTTATTTAAAAACTCATTTTTATCAATTTTACACTAGTCATATCATGACTTATTGAAAAATCCAAAACAACATGACTATTTATAAAAACCTTCATTGATTAAAATATAACAAGTCATATCTATCTCTAAAAAAAATTTATGGCATAAAAAGTTTGAAAATAAATTTATTTTAATATTTATAATCTCATTTATTTAAAAAATTCATTAATGAGGTAAACATTACATCCTCATTGTGTCAAAAATAAATTTATTTATTTGATGTATAAAATATATATATATAATATTATGATGTAGAAAATATTTTTATCTTTATAATGACCATTTATATTAAAATATATCAATTATATAACCCCACATTAAATTTTTTTTATCAAAACAATACATGTTTATGATATTTTTATTTTTACTTTAAATAAAGAGTTATTAATGTCATTATCTTACCGAAGTAGCTTTAAATGGCCAAAAGTATCACCCAAGTATTGTATTGGTATTCCATGATTCATAAAATAAGGTTATTACAAGTGTTAATGTAATTTTATATTATTATAATATTTGTTTACCTTGAATTACCCAATTTACTTTTAACTGTGATAATTAAAAATAAAAATTTAATATTCACCAATAAAATTCATCCTACTGAAAAACATTTTACTTAATTATGAAATCAATTATGTCAAATTTTTGAAATTAAATTCACATAAGTGATAAAATTTCATTAAAATGAAAAGGTCGATTTTTAACTATTATGTAGTGTTTTTCACTATTCATCAAAAATTGAATGTTTTTAGAAAAATACCAAAAATTAAACCAAATATTATTTTGATTTTACAAATTTAAAAATGATATATATTTTACCAAATTAAAAACATATAATTTTCATTAATTAATTTAAAATTAATCTCTGTTTTCAAAACTAGAAAGCGTGTTTTTAAGAAATAATAACTATCAAAAGATAGACATTTTTTATGTCAGATTTCAAAGTGAAATTACTTCCAATGACCAACATTGGATTAACTTGTAAAACTATAATTCAATTACACTTTAAAAACATTTAAAAAGACCATCTAATCTTATAAATAAAATATATTAAAATATAGTTTTGACTTAAAATGCAGTATTTTTTACCATTCATTAAAAAATGAACATTATCAGAAAAATACCAAAATTTCATCCAAAGTAAATTTTTATGTCCCGATTATAAAGTAGAATTTTATTTTGTCAAATATCCCATATAAAAGTGACCAAAACTATATTCAAAAAAATTTCTCCATCAAAAGGCGATAAATCACCCTTCTAAAGATTATTAGAGTATTTATGCTTAAAATTGGATTCATTCACATTTTAAGCCTCTAACTTTTATTGGATAAATTTGAAAACATTTAAAAAACATGTGTAATAATATTTTATTTAGTTTTATTCATTCCCTCCAATAAAACTAAAATGTGTAAACTACCATTTAAAATAATAATAATATTATATTATTTTTTGGTAGGACTCAACGTTGTGTGCAACATAAGATTTCAAAGAAATCTGTTGTTGCGTAACGGGTACACCATCGAACATAACATCCCATTTTAAAGTAAAATTAATATTTAATTCACAAATATTAATAAATATAAAAATATCATATTTTTTATTTACCTGGGATGTTACATCCTTCCCCCATTTGGAAATTGTGTCCTCACAATTTTTATTCACTTATCAAATAAGTGGGAGTATTTATCCCTCATAGCATTCTCAAATTCCCACATTGCCTCTTTAACCATATAAGTTTCCCACAAAACCTTTACCTGATTAATTACCTTATTTTGAAACACTTTCTCTCTTTCATCAAGAATTTTAACTGGTTGTTCCTCTTAACAAATATTCTCTTCCAATTGAACTACCACTGGACTCAAAACATGAGATGGAACTACCATATACTTTTTCAACATTGAAACATGAAACAAATTGTGTACCTCAGATAAACATGGAGGTAAATCAACTCTATAGACATCTGAACCAACTTTTTCTCGGATTTAATAGGGTCCTATAACACCCCAAGCTTCCACAGTTTGCTTCTCTTTGAATAATACAGTAGCGTGTGTTGTACACAACTTCGAGTTCTAACACACCACAACCAATCAAACTAGCCGTTATGAATAGTAATACCCAATTTTTGAAATTTTATAAATTTTATATTTCAAAATGGAATTCATTTTTGGATTCATAATATCAAAATTATCTTACGGTGAATTTTTGGTATTTTTCGGAAAACGTTCAATTTTTGATGAATAGTGAAAAACACTGAGTTATAGTTTAAAACCGAATTTTTTATTAAATAGTTAATTATTTTATTTAAATTTATTTTTGGTCAAACTAGATACATAATACCAATATATGTTCAATGTAATTCATTAGAGTCATTTTGTAATAATATTAGATATATAAAATTTTATTGAACTTTTCACCGTCTTTTACCCACCTCCTATGAGTATTTGCAAATTTACATAAAACTTAATTTTACCACTAATTTGAGTTGAATTTAAAAAATACTAGAGACAAGTTTGATATAATTAAGTAAACTTTGGTTCAATAAGATGAAAATAATTGTTTTTGATAGTAACTTTTTACTTTTATTTACCACGGTTAAAAGTAAATATGGTAATTAAGGGTAAAAATGATATTATTATTAGCCTAAAACATGTCCTAATTCTATTGGATATGTATAATTAGAATGAAAACAACCTTAGGAATAAAATATGAACTTCTTTGGTCCACTTGGATTAGATTAGCACATTTATTATTATTTAATTCAAAGAAGAGTTAAAATTTTAAAATTCAAAGTTTAATAACTAAACCATTTTCAATATAGGGTTACACAAAAGTTTAATTCAACTATAAATAATCATTATAAATATAAATATATTTCCAACATAATTGTTTTTTATTTATATTTTTTTGTCATTAAATAATTTTATTTTTTTATGACACAATGATTATGCAGTAATTACCTAATTAATAAAATATTAAAATAATTGATATTATAAATATCCAAATAAATGTAATTTGAGACTTTTTATGAATTCCAATAATTTTATATGTTAATATGAAATTTTATGGTTCGTTAGATAAATTTTTTTCGAAGTAATAATGTTTTTATGAATTTAGAAAAAACAAAATACCAAATAGTGTCAAAATTGACAGAAAAGAGTTTTTAAAAAAATATTATATTATTAATTAATATTATATTCCTAAAAATCTAAGGCTTAGAAAAAAGACTTATATAATGATATTTCTATCATTAATTAACCACAAGGGGTTCACTTGGAAGTTTATAGTAAGTATATTAACCATATAATATAAAAATACAAAGAGACATGGTAAATGTCAAACTATTTAACTAAGAGTTAAATATAAACGACAAAGTTAATATAGTGATCCAAAACTATATAAAACCTATTGTTTGATTGTTTTTATACCCATACACACCTTGTACTTTAAATAATTTATTTTCTAGTGAATATAAATCGAAAATGATTTTATTATAAAATAATATTTCAACCTTTTCCTTAGATGCCCATCACCCCACTTATAAAAGGGCTCTCCCCCATCTCTCTAATTCACATCATCAAAGCCATTTGGCTCAGACAAAGCCTACCCAAATACCCTCTCAACTATCGTAACTTCACCATAGATTCATTCCTTTAGTTATAAATCCAACCTATGGATGCCTTTTGATCAAATCAAAAGGAAGAACCCGAAGAAAAGGTAAATATCTCACCACCTCTTTCATGTTTTTTCTTCATCCACTTATTCTTTCCTTTTTGTTTCCATTCTAAAAAAAATTCAGTATATTCTATATACTGTGATGTTATTATAAATATGGAACAACCATATTCATTCTTTTATCAATACTTTTAATGACATGTCACCATACGTGCGTACGTATGGCTTACCGTCTCCACGTCGTGGTGTAATTGTCATTCAATACATTATTATTTGTATGGGTTTAATAATGATGTGTAATTGATTTAAATAATAAATATAACATGATAATGATTCTATATATATGATATACCATCCAATTATATATTATTTTAATATCAAAATAATGATATTATCGCTCGTGCGTACGTACGTATTACCGTCTCCACGAACGCGATGAGATTCATTCCCCATCATATCCATTAAAGACTAATTTTCATTAGATGATTAAAAGTAATGTTTAAAGACATAATATCATTCTTAATATGAATAAGATACATTCTATCCATAACAAACATTACTTATGTAACAAATCATATAATGGAAAACGAATCAGTTAACACCTGAAACGACGATAATAATAAGATATTATTAACAAAGCAATGTTTAAATATCATATATGATATCACATTAATATATATGATTATTTTATAATTTAATATCAATAATTTCACCATTATAAATGAGGTTAACCCACCCTCTACCAAGGAAAAGTACAAGGTAAGGGTTAATTTCACAATCTCTTTATTATCTAAGGTTGTTTTTACGTAAATATCTACTGGGACCTCTTTATCATCCACATCCATGATTCTTAAGAATGTATTCCAAAGAATTATTACCATTTAATAGAATATGGGTTAAATTCATTTATACACTTATTTTACAGTATATGTTTTGAAAGGAATCATTCTGTCATTTTCCAAATAAGGTACTTTATAACCTTTTCGAAAAAATTAAGGTAAGAATGTTTTTTTAACTTATACAGAGGGTGAATATATTTTCCGCCTTTATAACATCATCTAATGTTCCCTTACAATCTTATAAGAATATTTTAAAAATAAATTTTTTTATTTATAATTATTTAAGTCTTAAATGATTTCAAAATAGAAAGAGATACATCTCTAGTAAGGGTTTTTATTTCATCTATGTCAACATACATTGATGGAGTTTAAGTTTTTTGAAGTTGATTTATTATGATACAAAACTTCCATATTGTATTGAAGGTTTTTTGAAATGTTTGACTGTGGATGTTCTATTTTTGTACCATTCATGTGTTATGGATAAAGTATAGACATTTTGTATGCGAGTCTTAATACGAATGTTTATTTTATGTTTGAACCTTTTCATATGAGAAATGCATTGCACTTAGTAAGTGAAGGGTGGAGCCCGCTATAGTACCTCGATGCATCGGTAGGTATCATGAGACAAAATACTGTCTTGGCACAAGGACTTGTCAAAATCTTATTTGTAGTCTTGGCACAAATCCTTGACTATGTGGTTATAAAAGTCTGGCATTATGAATTCCATCATTATGAAAGTGGCTATTGATATTTCATGTGATTATTCGACTAGAAGAATATCCATGTGAATAAGTAAATGTAATTATTTTGATTTGTATTTTCCATATTATGGTAAAGTTTATGTTAAAAAGAATTTTGTTTTAGTTCTATACATTTCCTTAAATTTTTATGCATGTTTATAAAAGTTTCTGCTATATTGTTATCCTTACTGAGCATCTGAGCTCGCCCCTTTTTATGTTTTATTTTTTCCAAGATGCAAAGAAGTATATTATGACTGACCTGTAGGGATAGTCTATGGGATATCATTGTTGTATATGGAAATAATGTTGTTGTAGTTTTCTATTTTATTTTGTAATGTATACCTTATGAATGTATCTATTACTTATAAGGCCACTAAACTAATCGGTCTTTCGAGACTTGATATTTTGTGATCATGCCAATGTTATGTAATAATGCACCGACTATGGGTAACTAGGGTCAAGGCGTTACAGTTGGTATTAGAGGATGTTTAGTACATACCTTGAAACTAGATTTAGAAAAACTCTGATTAGAGCACATAGCCATAAGATAGACTTTGAGAATTAGTATAGAATAACTTCCTAGAATTTTGGTGTTGTAGATATTTTTATGAGTTTTACAAGAAATAAATCCCTATCTAGATATGAGCAGGTAGAGGTGGCTCTGGAACATATGTACCTAGGGGTAAAACCCGAAAACACCGCTTTGAGCTAGACTCGAATGGGAATCGGTGCACGACAATGGGCCTTGCTACACTCTTGGTTACGACACTCCCATGGGATATGCTTAGGATAATTCTCATTTTCTTTACAATCCATTATGAAGGGTTTATGAGTATATACTTCCTCAATGAAAACATTTTTTATGATTATGGATTTTATCCATAAACTGTTAAATTTATGTTAAGTTTTTTAAAAGTTTAGAATTATGTATTTCAATTAATAAACTAATCTAGTTTATGCCATTATTTAGAAATGGCACCTAGTGGAAGGAATAGAAACTGTATCAATGAACGCACTAAATGTAGGGATTTCCCTCCAACTCAAGATAATTATAGTAGAGATGGTGTTGCAATTGGTGCTGATTAGATAGTCACCAAACTAGGACAACTCACTCAGGTTAGGAATAATAACCTTACCTGTATGGAGCACCCTGATCCGCAACATGGAGGATCAATGTTGGATCACTTTATGAGGCAACAAACAACAACCTTAAATTGGGTTACAAATCCACTTTTTTCTATGCAATGGATTAATTCCTTAGAGAAAATATTCCATGCCTTGGGGAGTTGCAAAATGGAAAAAGTTGTCATGGATGTTTACCGCCTCACTCTAGATTCTGATCAATGGTGGTCATTGAATCATTACACAAAGGAATCTGATGAAGTATAAAATATGGAATGGATGGAGTTTACAAAAAATTTATTAGAAAAATAATTTCCTCATGACCATTTAGAAGATATGGAATGGAAATTTTTGAGTATGAGGAAAAATGAGGATGATAATATCACAAAGTATGAAGCTAACTTTACAAGGTTAGTGAGGCATACTGTAGATTATATATGTAACCCAGTAATAAGATTGATCATTTATTTTATGGGTTAAATCCATTTCTCCATCGAGCATTAGTCTCACAATCCTTCTCATGGTACAAAGATATTGTATCATGTGCTATCAAGACAGAAAAATAATTCTCTAAGTCTTACGACTTTAAAGAAAACCAAGAGAAGTAGAGATATATTGAACACTATGGAAATGAAAATAAGGGGAAGAAGGGAAAAGTTGAATATCCATCCTGTAGTAAATGTGGGAAGAAACACCCTGGTACTTTCTTGAAGGTAATGGGAGTCTGTTACAAGTGTGGTGAAACATTCCACCAAGCTCGTGATTCCAAGGGGTAGAAAGAGGCTATCTATGTTTAATGATACAATTATAGAGAAAGGGGGAATTATGAAAATGAATGTACTAAGAGTCAATGGAACTTACCTCAGAAGAGGCCAAGGGATCAAGGCCAAGATTATTCTATCACTACTGCAAAGGTTGAAGCTCCAAAAGACATAGTGGAAGGTAATTTAATGGTTTCCCCAATTTTAGTCAATGCTTTATTTGATTCTGAATCATCACATTGTTTCATAACTTCCCAGTTTTCTAAGAAAGTTAGATATTTCCAATTTTATTTAAAAGGGAGTTTTCAGTCAAAACTTTTAAGTGATGTATCATTGCAACAATGTTTTGTGAATCAGGTCCCATTAAGGCATATAAGTGTTCTCTATCTGCTGATATCATCGTCTTAACCACGATTGAATTTGATATAATCCTCAGTATGGATTGGATATCAGACCATGATGCAAAAATTTATTGTTAGAAGAAACAGGTTACTATTTTTGATGATGATGATAAAGAAAACCTTATCTTTAGAGCAGAATTGTCACCCGCCTAATTCTTATCTAGATCCGCCTCCAGTAGCTCAACTAAATTCAATTATTGGGGAGGAAGAGAATGAAATAACTGTGGGAGAGGAAAATAATGTTCAAATAGAGTATGTGCCTTTTGTGAAATAATATGTTGATGTGTTTCCAGGAGAGTTACCTGGACATCCTCCAAAATGAGAAATTAGGTTTTCAATCGATTTAATTCCTGGATCAAGGACCATATCAAAGACCCATTATAGAATGGAAACTATGGAATTAGTGTAACTAAAGAAACAACTAAAGGAATTGAGTAATAAGGGATTTAGTTTCCCTAGTGTTTCTCCATGGGGATCCCCTATCATTTTTGTTAAGAATAAATATGGATCTATGAGGTTGTGCATTGACTACAAGGAGATCAATGCTATAACAATAAAGAACAAGTATCCCCTACCTCTCATTGATGATTTATTCGACCAAATTCATAGAGCTCAACACTTTTCAAATATTTACCTTCGATCTACATATCATCAGTTGTGTGTGAAGAAGGAAGTCATTCCAAAAACAGCATTTCGAACTAGGTACAGGCATTACAAGTTTACAGTAATGCCTTTTGGATTGACTAATGCACCCTCTGTCTTCATATATCTAATGAATATAGTTTTTAAGGAATGTATTTATGACTTTTTAGTGATATTTATTAATTATATCTTGGTATACTACAAAATCTATGAAGATCATGAAAATCACTTTCCCATTAATTGAAGAATCTTAGAAGACATGAACTATATGGGAAGTTTAGCCAGTTTGAATTCTGGCTTCAAGATATTTCTTTTCTTGGCCATATAGTCTCTAAGTATGGAATCTCTATTGATCCTTCTAAGACAAGATAAATCCAATAATGGCCATCACTGATGAGTATAACTGAGGTACACATTTTTATTGGTTTATTAGGTTATTATCGGTGTTTTATCTAGAATTTTGCCCGATTGGATAACCCATTAACCAAGATCACACATAGAAGGGTTAAATTTGTTAGGACAAAAGAGTTTTAAGAATGTTTTGAATAACTGAAGAGAATATTAGTCAATGATCCTATATTGACTCTACCATCGGGGAATGATAGATTCTTTATTTATAGTGATGCATCAAAGAAAGGACTTGGTTGTGACCTTAAGAAGAATGAAAGGGTTACTACCTATGCATCATGATAGCTAAAAATTCATGATAAAAACTATCCAACTCATGATCTTGAGTTAGTAGTATTAATATTTGCTTTGAATATATGGAGACATTATCTCTATGGTGAAAAATGTGAGATATATACCGATCACGAGAGTTCGAAGTATATTTTCTCACAGAAAGAACTCAACATGAGGCAAAGGAGATGGCTTTAACTACTCAAGGATTATTATTTCACTATATACTACCACCCGGGGAAGGAAAATAAGGTAGAATATTCTTTGAGAAGAAAGGATCCTGGAGTTTTGAACAAGATGAGAGTTGCAAAGGATCTTATATACATGGATCTAGTAAAGATGGATATGGGAATCACCATAGAAGGTGAAACATCAAAAAAAAATCAAATGGTTGGCAAACCATATTTACTAGAAAGGACAAAGAGTTCTCAGACTGATGATGAAGATATTAGAAAGAAGATTAAAGCTTTGAATAACAGGAGATTGAGTAACTTTGTATATGAAGACGGAATTTTGAAATCTGGGAAGATACTTTGTGTTCCCAATATACCTGATCTAAAAAGAGAATTGTTGGATGATTCTCAAAGTTCCAATTTCTCTACACACCCTGGGAGCACCAAAATGTATAGATATTTGAAGGAACATTTTTGGTGGGACAACATGAAGAGGGAGATTACTGATTTTGTGTCAAGATGTATGGTTTGTCAGAAAGTGAAAGCTGGAAGGAAAAATCCTGGAGGAGTCATGCAACATATTACTATACCAGAGTGGAAATGGGATAATATTATAATGGAATTTTCTATGGGACTACCAAAGACTCCTTGAAGGGACGATGCAATATGGGTCATTGTTGATCATGATACCAAGTTAGCACATTTTCTTTCTATAAGAGAAGATTTACCACTTGAACATTTAGCAAGATTATTTACTAATAAAGTTTTAAGACTTTATGGAGTACCACTATCTATTGTTTCTAATCTGGATCCTCATTTTAAATCAGGATTTTGGAAAAGTCTTCAGAAAGCCCTAGATTTTGAACTTCTTTAGAGAACCGCCTACCACCCCCAAACTTCTGGACAATCAAAACAGACTATTCAAACCTTAGAATACATGTTGAGGTCCTGATCACATGACTTTCAAGGTATGTGGGATCAATATTTACCTCTAGTAGAATTTTCCTATAATAATAGCTTCCATTAAAGTATTCAGATGGCACCATATAAAGCGTTATAAGGAAAGAGATGTCGCAAACGAACCTGTTGGGATGATATTGGTTAAAGAAAACTCATAGGCCCAGAACTTGTGGAGGAAAATATGGAAAAGGTGAAGGTAATCCAAACCCACATCAAAGTATCTCAAAGTAGGTTGAAACTCTATGCCGATAACCAAAGGAAGGATTTGGAATTTTAGGTAGGAGACCATGTTTTCTTGAAGGTATCTTCATGGAAGAGTGTTATATGTTTTGGTTAGAAGAGAAAATTAAGTCCCAGGTACATCAGAACATTTGAAATTCTAGAATGAATTGGGGCTGTAGCTTACCATTTTGCAATGCCTCCAAGTCTCTCCAAAGTTCACAATGTGTTCCACATATCACTATTGAGAAAATACATGCTAGACTCAATGCATGTAATCACCTATGAGGAATTAGAACTGGAACCCGATCTGTCTTATTGCGAAGATCCTGTCAAGATTCTTGATACAATAGAACATATGCTGATAAACCGGACGACTCGTCTAGTAAAATTTCTATGGAGAAACCATAAGATGGAAGAGGAAACATGGGAACCCGAGGAACTCATGATGAAGAACCACCCGAGTCTATTTATGAAGTAATATTCTAGAAATTTTGAGGATAAAATTACTTGAAGGAGGGAAGAATGTTACACCCCAAGCTTCCACATTACGCTTCTCTTTGAATAATATAGTAGTGTGTGTTGTACACAACATCGAGTTCTAACACACCACAACCAATCAAACTACCCGTTATGAATAGTAATACCCAATTTTTGAAATTTTATAAATTTTATCTTTTAAAATTGACTTTATTTTTGGATTTGGAATATCTAAATTAGCTAAAGGTGAATTTTTTGTTTTTTTCTGAAAACATTCAATTTTTGATGAATAGTGAAAAACACTGAGTTATAATTTAAAACTGAATTTTTATTTAAATAATTAATTATTTTATTTAAATTTATTTTACGTAAAAATAGATACATAATACCTATATATGTTCAATTTAATTCATTGGTGTCATTTTGTAATAATATTAGATATATATAAAATTTTATTGAACTTTTTTCCGTCTTTTACCCACCTCCTAGGAGCATTTCAAAATTTACATAAAACATAATTTTTACCGCTTTTGTGAGTTGAATTTCAAAAATCTGAGAGACATGGTTGATATCAGTAAGTAAAATTTGGTTCAATAAGATGAAAATAATTTTTAGTGAATAGTAACTTTTTACATTTATTTACCACGGTTAAAAGTAAATAGGGTAATTAAGGGTAAAAATGATATTATTATTACACTGACACATGTTCTAAATATATTGGATAAGTATAATTCAACAAAAAACAAACTTATGAATAAAATATGAAACTATTTGGTCTACGTGTATTAGATTAGGACATTTATTATTATTTTATTCAAAGAAGAGTTAAAAGTGTTAAATTCGATGTTTAATAACTAAACCATTTTTAATATAGGATTACACATAAGATAAATTCAACTATAAATATTCATTAAAAATATGGAAGTATTTCCTACATAATTGTAGTTTATCTATATTTTTTAGACATTAAATAATGTAATTTATTTATGGCACAATGATGATGCAGTAATTACCTAATTAATAAAATATTAAAATAATTGATATTATAAATATCCAAATAAATGTAATTTGAGACTTTTTATGAATTGAAATAATTTTATAGGTTAATATTACATGTTAGGATTTATTAGATGAATTTTTTTCGAAGTAATAATTCTGTTATGAATTTAGAAAAAACAAAATAACAAATAGTGTCAAAATTGACATAAAAGAGTTTTTAAAACAAATATTATATTATTAAATGATATTGTATTCCTAAATATCTAAGGTTCGTCCAAAAGACTTATATAATGATATTTGTATCATTAATGAACCACTTGGGGTTATATTGGTAGTTTATAGTTAGTATATTAGCCATATAATATAAAAATGCAAAGAGACATGGTAAATGTCAAACTACTTAACTAAGTGTTAAATATAAAAGATAAAGTTAATATAGTGACCCAAAACTGTATAAAACCTATTGTTTGAGTGGTTTGAGATCTATCCCCACCTTATCCTTTAAATAATTCATTTTTTAGCCCTTAGAAACCGAAAATGATTTTATTATAAAATAATATTTCTAGCTTTTCATAAGGTGCCCTCACCGCTCTTATAAAAGGGCACCCCCCTTCTCTCTAATTCACATCTTCAAATCCATTTGGCTTGGCCAAACCCAAAAAAAATACCCTATAAACTTTCCTACCATTATCCTAGATGCCTTAATTTAGTCATAAAGGCAACTTAAGGAGACCTTTTGATCAAATCAAAAGTAAGAATCCGAAGAAGAGGTAAATATCTCACAACCTCTTTCCGGTTTTTTCTTCTTCCACTTCTTATTTCCATGTTGTTTTCATTATAAAATAATAAATCCAATATATTCTATATACTTTTATGTTATTATAAATATGGTACAACCATATTCATTATTCTATCCATCCTTTGAATGACATGTCATGATACATGCGTACGTACGACTTACCATCTCCATGTCGTGGTGTAATTGTTATTCAATACATTATTATTTGAATGGGTATAATAATGATGTGTAATTGATGTAAAAAATAGATATAACCTTATAATTATTATTTATATATTATATACCATCCAATTAAATATTATTTTAAAAACAAAAGAATGATATTGTCGCCCGTGCGTACGTACGGATTTACTTCTCCACGAATGCGATGAGATTCATTCCCCATCGTATCCATTCATGACTAATTTTCATTAGATGATCAAAAATAATGTTTAAAAACTTAATATATTTCATAATATGTATAAGATACATCCTATCCATAACAAATATTACTTTTTTAACAAATCATATAAAGGAAAACAAATTAGTTAATACATGAAATGATGATAATACTAAGATATTGTTAACAAAGCAATGTTAAAAGATCATATATGATATCATATAAATATATACAATTATTTTATAATTTAATAACAATTATTTCATCATTATATAGAAGGTTAACCTACCTTCGACCAAGGAAAAGTACAAGGTAAGGGTTAATTTCACAATCTCTTTATTATCCGAGATTGTTTTTATGTAAGTATCTACTAGGACCTCTTTATCATCACCATCCATGTTTCTTAAAAATGTATTCCAAAACATTTATACTATTTAATAGACTATGGGTTAAAGTAATTTATACTCTTATTTTACCTTATATGTTTGGAAAGGAATCTTTCCTTCGTTGTCTGAGCAAGGTATTTTATGACCTTTTAGACAAAATTAAGGTAATAATGTTTTTTTAACTTATACGGTGGGTGCGGCTATTTTCCGCCGTTATAACATCATTGAAGCTTACCCTTACAAGCTTATAAGAATATTTTCAAAATAAAATTTTTCTCTACAATTTTGTGACTCTTAAATGATTTCAAAATATAAAGAGATATTTCTCTAAAAAATATCTTGATTTCATCTATCTCAAAATCCTTTTATAGACTGTAAGTTTATTTGAAGTTGATTTTTTATTATACAAAAATTTCATATTGTATTGAAGGTTTTGTGATATGTTTGACTGTGGATGTTCTATTTTTATACCATTCAAGGTTTATGGATAAAGTATTGACATTTCGTATGCTAGTCCTATTATGAATGTTTATGTTATGTTTAAACCTTTTCGTATGATTAATGCATTGGACTTAGTATGTGATGGGTGGAGCCCGCTATAGCTCCTCGATGCAACAGTAGGTCTCATGAGACAAACTAGTGTCTTGGAACAAGGCCTTGACAAAAACGTATTAATATTATTGGCACAAGGCCTTGAATATGTGTTTATGAAAGTAGGGCATTATGTATTCCATCATTATGAAAGTGGCAATTGATATTACATTTGATTACTTAACCAGTAGATTATCCTTGTGAGTAAGTAATGGAATTATTTTGATTTATATTTTCTATATTATGATGAGGTTTGTGTTGAAAATGATTTTTTTTAGTTCTATACATTGCCTAAAATGATTATTCTTATTTATGAAAGTTTCTTCTATATTGATATCCTTACTGAGCATCTGAGATCATCCCTTTTTATGTTTTATTTTTCCTAAGATGAAAAGAAGTATATTATGAATGACCTGCATGGATAGTCTATGGGATCTCAGTGTTGTATATCGAAACAATGTTGCTTTATTTTTCCATTTTATGATGTAATGTAAACCTTATGAATATATCTAGTACTTCCAAGGCTATTAAACTAATCGGCCTTTCGAGACATGATCTTTTGTGATTATACCAATGTTATGTAATAGTGCACTGACTCTGGGTAACGAGGGTCGGGGCGTTACAGTTCCAATGAACCTCAGACTCAGCTTTCCCTTCTTACCAAAATGCATTGCGCTTTTCAACAGAGAAACTATGAGAAAGACATGATCACCTACCTCAAAGAAAGATCCTTCCTCCGGTTATCTACATAACATGTCTGCTTACTATGATCTGTTCTCATGTGCTTATGAATCAACACAATTTTTTATTCCATCTCTTCTACCAATTCTGGTCCAAACAACTTCATTTCACCTAATTCAACCCAACAAGTTGGTGTTTGAACCTTTTTCCCATATAATGCCTCAAAAGGAGCCCACTGTATACTAGAATGAAAAATGTTATTATAAAGACAATCAACCAAAGAATGATGTTGGTCCCAACTTCCTTGCTAATCTGTTGAACAAGCATGTATCAAATCTTCCAATGTTTTAATTGTTCGTTATGACTACCCATCTGATTGCGGATGAAAAGTTTTACTAACATTTAATTCAGCACCCAATGACTTCTCAAGGTCTTTCCAAAATTTATAAGTGAACCTTGGATCATGATCAGATAAAATGGAGAGGGGAACTCTATATAACCTTACTATCTATTTAATATAAAATCGAGAAAGTTGATCTAGAGATAGAGTATCTCGAATAGGAATGAAATAAGAAAATTTAGTCAATCGATCAATAATAACCCTGATTGCATTATTACATCGAGATGTCTTTGATAATCCCAAAATGAAGTTCATGGATATATTTTCCCATTTTCTATTTGGCATTGGTAAAGGATGAAGAATCCCTTTCGGTAACTGCTACTATGCTTTTACCTATTGACAAGTCAAGCACTTCACAGTAAAGTCAGTAATATCTCTTTTCATTCCATCCCACCAGTAATACTCCCAAACATCTATGTACATCTTAGTACTATCGAGATGAACTGAAAACAGAGAACTATGTGTTTTGCATAACAACTCATTCTTCAACTGTGAATCACAAGTCACACATAATCTCTTCACAAATCTCAAAATAAAATCATTATCAATGTTAAAATCATACAAATTACTATTCTGAACCAACTCTACCTTTTTCTACAACTCACTCTATTACTTTTGACCTTGCTGAATTTTATCTGATAGAGATGATTTCACTAACACCTAAAAACAAATAGAGGAATCTTCTGCACCAACAACTTCTATTCCAAAGTTTATCAAATTTTTAATCAAAGTATATTGTTCCAAATGTAATATGTTTAATGTAGCATTAATTTTTCGACTCAAATCATCAGACACTTTATTTGCCTTTCCCATATGGTAATGGATCGTGCAATCATAATCATTGATTAATTCAAGCCATCTGAGTGAATAGATATATCAAATTTTTTTGGTAAGTATATATTTCACAATTTACTCCATATGAATGTTACCTCCAAATTTTTAAATAAATAATAACAACATCTAATTCCAAATCATGTGTAGGTTAATTTTACTCATGAGGTTTCAATTGATGGGAAGCATAAGAAATTACCTGATCATTCTTCATAAGCTCACAGCCAAGTCCTTTCAATGAAGCATCACTATAGATAACAAACTCACCATTTCTGGAAGGTAGTGCCAAAACTGGATCATTCAACAATCTTATTTTCAATTCATAAAAACAATTTTCACATTATTTTGTCCAAATGAACTTAACACCTTTTCAATTTAACTTAGTCAGTGGGCCAAATAACCACGAAACAATTTCAAAAAACCTCATGTAAAAACCAACTAAACCAAGAAAACTACGGATCTCAGTTATATTTGTTGGTCTTGTACATTCTTCAACAACTTTTGTTTTTGAAGGATCAATAGTTATGCCATTTTTTGAAACAATGTGACAAATGAATGAAATTTTTTGTAACCAAAACTCACACTTGATGAATTTCCCATACAGTTTCTTTTCTTTTAAGGTTTTTAAGACAAAACTTAAATAGATTTTATGTTCCTATTTACTTTTGGAATAAACCAAAAATTAATCAATAAACACAACTACAAACTAGTCCACGAACTCACAGAAAATTCTATTCATAAGATCCTTTAATACAACAAGTGCATTTGTCAACCCAAAAGGCTTGACTAAAAGTTCATAATGGCCATATCTAGTTTGAAATTCAGTCTTCAGAATGTCTATTTCCTTTAATTTCAACAGATGGTACCCCGACCTCAAGTCAATATTTGAAAAATATTGAACTCGCTGGAGCTGATCAAACAAATCATCGATATAAGGAAAAGTATAATTTTTCTAAATAGTGATGTTATTCAATGCTCTATAATCAATGAAAAGTCTTTTTGAACCATCTTTCTTTTTAACAAACAAGACAGGAACACCCCACGGTGATGTTCTAGGTTGAAAGAAACCTTTATCTAATAACACCTGTAATTTATTATTTAACCCTAAAAGTTCAATTTTAGTAATTTGATAAGTGGTTTTGAAATTGGCTTAGAATCAGGAACTAAGTCAACAATATATTTAAATTCTCAACTAGGTATTATACCAAGAAACTCATCAGGAAAAAAATCAAGGTACTCATTAACTACAGGAACATCATTAATCTGAATAGATCCTTTTTTTAAACAATATGTGCAAGGTAACATTAATTTCCATCTTTTACTATTTTCTCAGGTTCCTGATATGTTATCAAAAGTAAGGGTTCATTCATGTACAAAAACTGAAATTCATTTTGAAAAGAAACCACTTCAGCTTTGCATTCAATCTTGTCATGATAAATGGAAGTCTAATCAAAACCATAAATAACATCAAACTCTAATAGAGGAAAAACAATAATATTTGCAGGTAGATTCTTTTTGAACACAAGGACTTGAAGGTTCTTATAATTTCTTTTTTTTCTGGACATTTCCACCCAGTGTTTCTACTATAAGTTCAGGATTCATATCTTGAGATGGAATTCCAAATTTACAAGAAAATGTTTCAAAAATGAAATAATGTGTAGACCCTGAATCAAACAACACATTGGAATAATCTGCATAAAAAACAGTGTACCTGATACTACTTCTTTCGAAGGCCCAACATCAGCTGAAGTATTTGCAAAAAATTTCACCACCCCTTTTTGCTTCTAGACCTGCTACTTTACCTCATTTTAGTTCTTCATTGGACACTCATTTTCATTATGTCCCATTTAATTACACTTAAAACATTTTACTGACTATAAATAATATTTTTTCTTACCATTACCCTAATATTTTTCAGTGCAATTACGAGCCTTATGTCCCATTTTACCACATCGGTAGAACTTACCAGAATTCAAAAAACATTCCCTAGTATTATTTTTTCCACAGTTTTTAAGAACTGTAAACTTATGTTTCTTACCATTAGATTTTTTTGAAGATTTATTACCTTTCGTCTTCCACCTCGACCTCTTATTCTCCTATTTTTCAAAGAACACATGATCATCGAAAAACTCCATCTCCACCTTCTCCGCACATCAGACAAGTTTTTCATAACTTTTAAACACACGAGATGCTAAAGCTCTTCAATAATGTAATCACCCATCCCCCCGGGCCCGTGTCGTGACTACCGCAAGCCCGTCTCCCATAGGCCAAGGGCTGGAGACTATCACCGAAAAGGCATATCCCTAAAACCGGGAAGCCATTGCCTCTAAACCTGTAAACTCACCCAAACAAAACACACAACAGGATACAAGAACAAGGTAAATTATAAAGTAAACAAGGTGTGTACAGAATTTAAAGGTCCCAGAATACAAGCACAACAAGAATTTATAAGTAAATCTATAAAAAGAACAGTTCCTATGAACACCCTCCAAGGACCCTACCTGAAGGGTAGGTATAGATCTTGAACAGTCATCCCTGTGGATCATATCATCTAATTTCCACCTCTAATCACCCTCCAGTCTAGTACCCTCGACCTCGATCAACATTTTCCATCATCTTCACAAGACACAGCAAGGTGTGGGTATAGCTCATGCAGTGGTGAGTATAACGATACTCAATAGGGACCATAAGACCCTCGTAGGTCTCCTAGAGTTCCACAAAGGAAAACCCAAAATGCATGAAGCAATATTCATCAAAACTACTTATGTATATGCCCATAAATATACATAAGTTATCAAGATATACAAATGTAACACCACGAAGGTAGAAGTACCACACAAGTAACACCACGAAGGTAGAAGACATAGCTCACACCAGGTATAAATGATGTTTTTAAGTACATATGATTAGTCGTGAAGCTAGACTATATTATTCTGTCAAGAGGTACTGCTACTAATTGTACAGAGTCTGACCCACACAGGATCTATAGGTACTAACCCCCACAATAACCCACACAGGATCTGACCGACACATGATCAGAATATGCTGACCCACACAGGATCTGACCCACACAGGATCGGAATATGCTGACCCACACAGGATTGCTGATCACTGACCAACACAGGATCTGACCCACATAGGATCGGTATACACTGACCCACACAGGATCACTGAGCACTGACCCACACAGGATCGGTGTGGACCCACACATGATCGGTCGGCACTAACCTCCGTATAATCTGCCTCCAACCTCTACCTCACTTCCAGCCACTGGATTCCCACTAATAGCACATTTGGGAGAACCAATCCTAAAGCCATAGGTTGTACCTAAACCACCACAAAGATCCACGAAGAAGTACCCAGAGGTCTATCATGCCATAAGGGACCCAACACAATAGACGACGTGTCAATCGGACGCTCGGCCTGTAAGTTATTAGCGTTTATGCTCTGATGGTTCGGTTGGATTTGGGTTCGATCCAACCCATATGTACTACAATATTATCCAAAACTCAAGTGTATAATACAAAAAGTATTTTCTTGATATAAGGATCCAAACGCCACAGACGGGCCTCAGAATTCCATGCCCTAAATTTTCACAGACTTTTAATATTTCCATTTAATTAAAAACATTACATTCAAAAATCTGGGTCTTTACAAATACATTGGCTCCAATCCTGAGTAAAAATGGTTGATTTTTTAACCATGATCTCATATGAAATTTGGATCATACATTTCCAATTGAGTGAATTTTTCTTCATTCGCAGCTGCTGAGTCATCCTCCTACCTCAATTCCAAGAATTTTTTCCCCATCCTAAGTAGAACTGCCTTAGGAAAATATTTCTTAAGAAACATCCCTTTGAATTCATCCCAATCAAGAGCATCAATCTCCTCACTACCCATGATATTTTTAACCATCGACCACCACTAATCAGCTTCGCCTTCAAAATAGTAAACATAAATACTAACGTTATTTATGTGATGAAAACCCCATGACATCAAAAATCTTATCCAGTGTTGTAATCCAGCCTTTAGATAGCATAGGGTCAGAAGATCCGCTAAATCATGGGGGGTTTTGCCACATGAAATGCTCCAATATAGACATGCTCTTCTAGGGTTGATCTGGTTGATCTCATGCAAGAATACCAAATCCATTTATAGCCTGAGTCAAATGTTCCATCACTGTGACAAACTGTTCAATTCCGATTCCGACCATCTCAGGTTGCTGATCTAGAAGGTTGCTTTCCTCTTGATGTCATCCCATCATATCTGCGTTGTTTCCTCTATTGAAAACCATTCTAAACATAGAAATATCATAGGTGAAGCAACATAGTAATATGTAAATTCTATATCAATTCAATCTAAGAATAAATTAATTTAACAATATCCTAACTTCTAAAGTAGTATAAACTGACCTCTGATACCAACTATAAATCCCCATCCATAAATATTACATAATCTTGAATTAAGTTAATAATTGACATTAGGGATATTTTTAGGTATATAGTTTTAGAATATTAGGAAATAACTATACATTACATCCCAAATATTACAAAGTAGACACTTCAACTTAGTATCAATTTTTTCATAAAATAAAAACTCTTAAAAGAAATAAAAATTCTTTCCTTGATAAAAATCTTCTTGAATTATTCCTTTCTCTTAAACTTCCTTATACCCTGTTAAAGATATTTCAAAAATATGGGGTGAGAATAAAAATCTCAGTATGTGTTATAAAAGGAAGAAATCATTAGTCCATTAATACATATAAAACAAAAGATCTTTAACATACCTCATGAAATCATAATATTTATGAATAACAAATAGAAATCATAAATAATAAATGTATCTTGTGGCACCCATATCATACTGACACTGTAGATTTCACAGCTACATAAGGAGTTGCATTTGGAATACTCATCACAGTATATTACCTAAATCTCTTAGATTAAACATTAATGTTTATCTCTATCATGTTACCCAATTCATTGGAGAGATATCTCGAACTCATACACCCTGGGTTTATCATGAAACCACCCATATGCATATACAATTCCCTAGAACCATAACATAATCACAACACATGAATAAGAATAAAGTAAAGATAACATTTCCATATTTTAATATGAATATAAAATTTCAATATATTTAAATAATCAGTCCATTATCAAAATCATTTTCAATACAAAAATACGTAAAAAGAGTATATGGTATTTATTTTCCTTAAAAATAAAACAATACATCTTGTTATGAAATCCAAATATCAAATAATACCTGTGGCGGTGTAAAGGTCATTGTCATCACGTACGTTAAAAAGAAACTTTATTTTGTCTCATTTTGAAAAATGATTCGTAGAAAAAGATTTCCTTTGAATGAAATGAAAATTCAAAGTTGTTGATCCACTGTATAAAATAAATTTGAGTATAAATCAAAATTTTCCTCAATGAAAGGATATTGAGATGAAGTCCCTTACCTCGTGTCCGACTTGACATGTTCATTCTTTAATCTCGAAAATAATAAACTAAAGGTAATTTTGACATACATAATAACCCTTTTAAAGTTTATTTTTTCTTTTATATCACTTATTACTTCATTATAAACATCACATAATTATTTTAGTTAATATCTATTATTTTTTCAATATTTGGTACTTCAGTCAAATAAGAACTTCTTATAATTACAAATTGTCCATGTGGTAAAAATTACATTATCCCCAAAATGATATTCATGATTTAAATGTCATATATATCATATATATCCAGTATATATATATATGTGTGTGTGTGTGTGTGTGTGTGTGTGTTTTTATAATAGTACATAACACTTGGAGATAAGAAATTAAATGCACCGTTCATGGAGATGGTAAGTCATACATATGCATGAACATTAATTTCATTTATATTTCATATTTAATGGAATGAAAACTTAATGATACCGAGGTATATTATAATTCCAGTGTAATATAATATATAATTTCATTAATTAAATCCTTTAAACATTCCATGTATGGCATGAATGAGTCCTATCACTTTGAGGGGGTGGTAGTCTTCACTTCCTCAAATGAAATTATCGCATTTACCCATTATAGAAACCATTAAGATATGCTTTAAATAAAAAATACAAAAATATATAGACAATTTAAATGTAATATATATCACATATAAATACAGTTCCATCATAATGGCCACCATGAGAGGTGGTAGGAGATAATTGAACATTCCTCATTTCGTGAGGTGGTAGTTCGATGTCCACCGGATCAATATGTTCGTATCCATTAGATGGAGGTGTGTGGAAGTATAGTTAGAATAATTCTCATAAAAGCAACCTATTATATTTATTATACAAGTATTTTTATGTAAACAAATAATAATAAGATCATAGTGAGTGAAGAAGTAAAATAAAAGAAGATAACTTGAGGGAAGACGATACCTTTAAATCAAGTAACTCCCTTTGGTTTGACCCAAAATGCTTTCTTGAAGTGCCTTATGCCTAAGTTAAAGCTTATATTAGGAATAGAGGGAACGTGGGAGCTTATTTGGAAAAAGGTTGGATGATCGAAGAGGGTTTGAGAGGTGTGACTAATGGTTAAGAGGTGGTGTCCTTTTATAAGAGGGCGGATGGGCTCTTTAGGAAAGTTAGAAAATATTATTTTATTATAGAATGATTTTTGTTTTAAAAATGTAAAAAACTCATTAAATTAGAATTTAAGATGAATATAATTCTAAATAAAATCATCAAATAAGAATTGGATAGGCTTTGGTTATTTTTTATTCTTTTTTTATTTAACCCTTTGTTAACTTATTTAACTTTTACCATGTCTTCTAGTATATTCATAATATATGGTTAATATAGTTACAATAAAATTCCAAGAGACAAAAATGAATCATTGATGACATTTCTAAAATCATATATGTCATTTGGATGAATCTTATATTTTTAGTACTATTATATAATTTAATAAAATATTAATTTATTTAAAAACGTATTTATGTCAGTTTTTATACTATTCATATCATGAATTTATTTAAAAATACAAAACAACATGATTATTTAAAAAAACTTTCATTAAGTCAAATATAAAAAGTCATAATAATATCTAAAATTCTTTTATGGCATAAAAAGTTTCAAAATAAATTAATTTTAATATTTATAATCTCCTTTTTTTAAAACATTCATTAATGATGGAAATATTACATCATCATTGTGTCAAAAATAAATTTATTTATTTGATGTATAAAAATTATATATAAATAACTATGATGTTGGAAATATTTTTATCTTTCTAATTAATATTTATAGTAAAATATATCAATTATATAACCCCACATAAAAATTTTTTTAGCAAAACAATACATGTTTATGATATTTTTATTTTTTACTTTAAATAAAAAGTTATTAATGTCATTATCTTAGCCAAGTGGATTTAAAAGAACAAAAGACTCACCCAAGGATTTTATTTGTTAGAAATAACTCATCTAATAAGGTAAGGATAACTGTTAAGGTAATTTTATATTATTATAATATTATTTTTACCTTGAATTAGAATATTTACCTTCAATCGTGGTAAATAAAAATCAAAAGATTATATTCGCAAAAAATTATTTTCATCCTATTGAATCACATTTTACATACTGATGACAACCATGTATGTCAAATTTTTAAATTCAAGTCACAGAAGCGTTAAAATATCATTTAAATGAAAAAGTCAGTTTTTAACTACTATGTAGTGTTATTTCACTATTCGTCAAAAATTGAACATTTTCAGAAAAATAAGAAAAATTCACCCAAAGATAATATTGATATTAAAAATTATAAAATTATATATATTTTACCAAATTCAAAACATAGAAGTTTCATTAATTATTTTTAAATTAATTTCTGTTTTCAAAACTAGAAAGCGTATTTTTAAGAAATAATAAACATCAAAAGATTGACATTTGTTTATGTCAAATTTAAAAGTGAAATTACTTCCAATGACCAAAAAATATAATCCAATTATACTTTAAACCCATTTGAAAAGATAATGTAATAATATAAAAAAATAGATTAAAAGACATTTTTGACTTAAAATGCAGTATTTTTCACTATTCATTAAAAAAAACTTTGATTATTAGAAAAATATAAAATTTCATCCAAAGTAAATTTTGATGTCCCGATTCTAAAGAAGAATTTTATTTTGTCAAATAAAACATATAAAATTGTTAAAAACTAGATTTAAAAATGGTTCACCGTCAAAAGGTGGTAAATCAACCTTTTAAAAAATATTATAGTATTTATGCTTAAAATTGGATTCATTCGCATTTTAAGCCTCTAAAATTTATTGGATAAATGTAAAAACATTTAACAAACCTGTGGAATCATATTTTAGTTATTGTTGTTCAATCCTGTCAATAAAATGACTATGTGTTAACTACCATTTAAAATAATAATATTATTATATTATTTTTCAGTATAACTCAACGTTATCTGCAACGTAATATTTCAAAGAAACTCGTTGTTCCATATTGGGTACGCCATCAAACATAGCATCCATTTTAAAGTAAAATTAATATTTAATTAAAAAATATTAATAAACATGAAAATATCATATCCTTTATTTACCTAGGATGTTACGTTTATGATTCTGTAATCATGATATTTTCTGAAAAATGATGAAAAATACTGCTATTATGAAAGTATCTCAAAACTAGAAAATAAGTTTTTAAGAAATACTAAATATCAAAAGATTAACATTTGTTTTTGTAAAATTTCAAACTGAGATTACTTCCAATGACCAACATTGGATTAAATAGTGAAAATATAATCCAACTAAACTTTAAACCCATTTAAAAAGATGATATAATAATATAAATATAATTGATTAAAAGATAGTTTTGACTTAAAATTCAGAATTTTTCACTATTCATTAAAAAAATGATCATTATCAGATAAATACCAAAATATCATCCGAAGTAAATTTTTATGTCCCAAATCTAAAGAAAAATTTTATTTTTTCAAATAGAACATATAAAAGTGTCAAAAAACGTGATTTAAAAATGGTTCACCATCAAAAGGTTGTAAATCTACCTTTTAAAAAATATTAGAGTATTTATCCTAAAAATTGGATTCATTCGCATTTTAAGCCTCTAACTTCTATTAACTAAATGTAAAAACATTTAAAAAACATGTATAATAATATTGTAGTTATTTTTGTTCATTCCTGTCAATACGATGACTATGTGTTAACTACCATTTAAAATAATAATAATATTATATTATTTTTTAGTATAACTCAATGTTATATGCAATCTAAGATTTCTAAGAAACCCATTTTTTGTACTGGGTACGCCATTGAAAATAGCATCCCCGTTAAAGTAAAATTCATATTTAATTAAAAAATATTAATAAATATGAAAATATAATATCCTTTATTTACCTTGGATGTTACGTTTAGGATTTGGTAATCATGATTTTTTCTGAATAATGATGAAAAATACTGTTATTATGAAAGTAGCTCAAACTGATCAAGATTACTCAAACCCAATATCAAAAAAATTATAATTAACTAATATATATATATATAATAGTTTAAATTGAAGTATATAAAAGGTTATATAAATGAATAATTTTATTAAATAGATTTTTTTTATATTTATACTTTTTATATAGTATATTTATGTGCTTTAGTGGAGGTCAATAATTAAGGTAAGTGTTCTTTGTCTCAAATTTTAATTCTTTGAGACATGATTATGTTATACCCCATGTTTTCTAATTTATGGTGTAATTAATACCCATTTAATATTTTTTATCATGATAATATAATTATTCATGGTATTTAATGGTTTATTTTAAATTATATGCATCAAGGGGAATTTATTAAAAATATTCAAAATCCATAAGTTTTATTTTCCCCTATTTTCGGTTATATGATACAGGTTTGATATTTTAAACCATATTTTATTTCAAAAGATATATTAGCAAACCTATTTACTTCAATAATAATTAATATATTTGATTTATTTATGTTTTAAATTTATGGCATACCTCTCATATTCTGTTGATTCTTACGTTTCCATTACCATAAGGGTGTATTCACCTCAATTTTATTTCATTAAGATATGATTCATAATCAAAACTTGTTCTCTTTTTATGGTGTACATATTATCCCTGGATTACATTAAAATCTCACTTACACTATTTTCATCTATTTGATCAGTCTTTCAAAAATCCATCATAACCTTTTTATTTCCAAATTGTCCTCTTCTAAGAATTATTTTTCTTTTAATGTCTTTCCACTTTGATTACCCAGTTTTTCATTACATTGTTTGATGGGTATTCATCTAGATATATACACAATAATTAATTGGATATAATATTGACTTAAAAATATACAATTACTTCATATGGTGTTAGTTTTAGGGATACTTACATAAAAAGCCATTCCATTTATTAATTAGTGAAATATTGACATTTTTATACTTGTTATTTTAATATGGACGTTTATTAAAAACTATTTATGTTGGTTATGTATTGTATATTTTATTAATTAATTAATATAATGAATATATTAGTATTGATTAGAGAAAGTTGGTGAATAGTTTATATATCACAACTATTCATTGATAAATCTCATTAGACAAACAAGCTTGGGTATTTTGGTGTATTCCTACCTAGAAAAAAGTTTCCTAAACCCATGGCCATGAAGATAACATCTTGGAATTTAAGATCATAATTTATTGGATTAGGGAATGGAATTAAATTCACAAAATAATACATAATATTATGGAATTATTTTTGGTTCTATATTCTTCCAATATTATTGATTCTTACTTATAATCTTTGATAATTATCTCTTATATCTACTGTTACTGAGCATTTTCACTCACCACTTATTATGTTTTAATTTCCCCAGGTTATGAAGAAATGTATTAATTTTGATATATCTATAAAATATATTATGTAGAGAATTTTTGGGAGATGAGTAATACTTGTTTTGGATAAATTATTTTTCGATATTTTGGAAGAAAATTCACTAGTTGAGAAATACATCGTATTTACTAGTATATGATTTTTTTTCTTAATTCTCTAAATAACAAAACCTAAAACTTCTTGGGAGTGTATGAAATAAAATATTTTCTTTAAGAAATTAAATTATGAGATAGTCATTTACAGTAACATATATTTGGTATCAAATATATTTTTTTAATTATGTAATTTTATTACTAGATACGAGAGTGTGGGTTCAGGTATGTTATAAAAAATCTCTATGAGACAAATAAAATACATTATACACATAAATTGATGCACTCAAAAAAATTCCGAAGGATCAAAAAAATTTCCCCATATATATATATATTATCTATAAAAAATATATCCAAGATATCTCATGTTCCATCCACTATTAAACATGGAAAATTAAACAAAATTGATCACACATGCTCTACGATCCATGTCTATAACTAGCTCCCACGGTCTGGTGCTTTCTCCATATTTGGATCATATATAAAAGAGTCTACATGAATCCCAAAAATAGCCCAATATATGGAGCAAGTATGAAAAATAAAATGGTGTTCTCCACCCCTATCACACCTCAAATATTTTGTTTAAATTAATAATAACCTTGATAACTTTCTTAACATGCAACACTAATCTTAATGCAAATTGTGATATACTATAAAAATATTTTTACTCAAATTTTATCATCATGACTTAGTCATTAAATTGGTAGTATGATTAGGAATAAATACTTTATGAATAATATATATAAATATTTTATATAATTAAAAGTTATTTATTAATTCATAATAAATAACTACTTTATTTATAATAAAATCATTTTATGCTTCAAAAAATTGTTTCCTTCACAAATAGTTAATATTTCCTTTTGTGTGTGGGAATTATAACTAATTTTTAAATTTTTTATAAATTATATCTTCTGAAATAACATCAATGTTTTAAATCAGGATTTCAATATTATCTTAGGGTGGATTTTTTGAATTTCTCTCAAAATATTTATTTTTAAGTGAAGAGTGAAAATATGGATTTTTATAAAACTACAATTTGTTTTCATTAAATATATTAATTTTAAAGCCCCAATAAATTTTTAATTTTTTATTAAAGTAACATAATTCTCCTAAAATTAAAAATAATTTATTTTATTATTTATAAATCATTATTATACTACTTTTGGGTATAATTTCATTTTTATGCTAAAAACGCATTTTTCTAAAAATTCTTTTTCATTTTATTTTATGCATTTATATTAAATGTTATTTATGAAAATTATATAAATATTATCATGAAAAATGGAATAAATACTTTTAATCAAAATGTTAAAATTTTCTAAATAGTTTCCTTTTAGTTTTAGTCACTATGAACAGTAACCATGGTAACTATTTTTCACCTTAGTAATGGAAAAACAGGTAAAAAGGGTCAAAACTATGGGTAAAGGCTATAAAATATCTCTAAAACATTCATTTATCCTATTTAAAGATTTCTTTTACCAAAACTATGCTTGAGTAGTTACATAATTAATTTTACAACATTTTTTGGGATTTGGAGTCCATGCATGACTTTTATGAACATTAATTATATTTTATCCAAATTTAAAACTATTTTTGGGTCTTTTTATTTCACGGTAAGGTCCAAATGTTCAATTAAAGTGTTTTTTTATCTAAAATTATAAAAACCTTATTTTTTAATATTTTAACAAAATCATGGAAATAAACTTCTTACTTTATTTAAAGGTGAATTTATTTTTATACATACATTTATTTTTTTCTTAAAAACTGATTATCAAACATTTTGTATACTTATATTAAAAGTAATTTCTACCATATATAGATTTTTAATAATATTAAAAGGATTAAAAAAATTTAATAATATTATTAAAAAAAATGGGTACCCTATTATTTTTGATCATATAATTAAGTAATCCTGGAAAAAAGTTAAGTTATTATTCTTATTGATGAATTGGGTTTAACAGAGATTTAACTAGAAGATAAGGATTAAAATATATCCAAAACATGTCTAAATGTGATTTTTTGAGTGTTTTTTACCCTATCACATATTATCTAGTATGTTGTGGTTCTTTGGTTTCACTTGACATGATTATGATATATATTATATTTAGAAATTGTGTGTCCTTACAATCAATTATAAAAGGGTGCTTATTATCCTCTCTTTATCAAAACTCTTGAGCCACCTAACTTAACCAATCCATACCCTAATACCTTACTATATTTCTTTCCATATTTCTTAGGATTTTTTCTTCCCCTAAGACCATCCTATGATGGCCTAAGGTGTAATTAAAAGGAGGAATTCCTAACAAGAGTTAATCAAATTACTAGACTCTTTTAAAGTTTATATTTTATATTCATTCTTCTAAATCTATTTTATACATCCTAAAATAATTACTAAAATATAATAAAAATAAAAATATTTTATTACTTTTATGGTATAACCATTTACCACATCCTTTATATCAAATGGGAAATTAAAGTATGGCTTATGTGTACATGTGGAAAACCACCTCCTCATAGTTATGTGATTAATTTTTCATACCTACCTCACATGGATAGTTATAATAATTGGATTACTAAATATATATTATATTTATTATTTAATAATTATTCTAAAATTATAAAATATTATCTAATTTCTTTTTATTATTTTCTTATTTGAAAATGTAAGTAGCATTCATGCATATGTATGGACAACGATCTCCAAGAAAAATATATTTCATTTTCAATATCTTCCTTTTATGGATGGCCCAAAAATTATATATAATTGATATATATATGATACTTTTGACCTTAATAATATTATTAAAATGACATATTAATATTTTTATTTAGAATATTCTTACTCATTTGTTCTTTATAACATACTCTTGTTTGGGTCATTTTTTCACCTACATGAGTGATGTTAAAATGTTTATGATATAAATGTATAAAGAATGTTTAATTCGGATGATATTCTGTATAACATGACGTAACTGAAATTATTAACATTATTTAGATAATTTAACATTGTTAAAGTGCATGGATTGGAACTTATGAGTAGAAATGTGCATGAAAAATGATTCAGTTATCACACATAATAGTGATTTTAAAAAAGAATTATTGATGAACGGGAGATAAGTTGTTATAGATAAAACATATATGGTATTATAAGTATGAATATGTTTTTTTATAGATTTATAATAAATTTAAATTTATTATACAGAATTTTAAATGAAAGTTATGAGGAAAGTAGAACTTGAGGTAAGGTTATCTATCTAAATTTGACTTCATTGAGACATAAGTTATATTTTTCTTGTGATTTATTTTATATGGAATATAAAATTAACCATTGAAATATTATATCATGAATACCAATTTATTCATGGAATTTTGAGTTTTAATTAAATTTATTGATTTTAATGGGTATAATATAAAAGTTATTAAAGTTGTAAATGATTATTTTAAAATCTGAAACTTATTTAGGATTGTTCATGTTTAAATTTACATTGGAAAAATTATATTCAATTTTTTCATAAAATTAATATATTTTAATATTATATGGATATTTCTAGGTTTTTAATTTTTTTCCTTCAACTTTTAGACTCTTTTATAATCAAATACCAAAATAATTTTTTTAACTAAAACTAGCCTACAAGGGAATCTCTCTTCTCTTAGGTTATATTTTTTCAGTTTGGAATTTCTCTATTCCCAATAAATATTATTTAATTTTTTTAGATGTTTTTATACAAGTTTAAATGTTTATAAATTTTGTTTATAAACAAATTTTTTACTTTCTTTAAAATGGTTTAAAATGAATCTTTATAAAATAAAATTAAAAATTTATTGTTTGTATTTGTTTTAAAAAGTGTGAATGAAATGATCTTTCTATCACATACAGGGTGAATTTTACCACCTCCAAAAAGATTATTCTCTATGTGTATTCCTATACAAGTTTCTATGTTTCTTAAATGAAAATTACTTTATAAGAATTTTTAATTTAAAATATAAAGTTACTATTTTTAAAAAGGTGAAAAATAGATTTTCAATTAATTTATAAATTTGGTTTTATAATGAAGTTATAAAATCCTTGATGAATATTATTATTAATGTATCATTTTCATTTTAATATATAATAGTCAAAAGTATTCTCTTTATTATAAAACATTATTTATGGTCTTTAATCATATTTAACTAATTTATGGATTATACAATATTTTGGGATCATTCAATTTATTTTGATCATGTTCCATATCACTCATCATTATTCATTGGACACTATTTTTCTCCTTTATGTCCATAATTTTAGTATCATGGATATATTTTTTACTATTTAAACCATATACCATTTCAATATATTATTTCTATCGAATTAATCTTATTTATTTCATTTATTGAGGAAATATTGATGTTTTGTATTATTGATTCAGTATAGATCATTTATAAGGAAATTTAAAATTAATTGTATTTATTGTTTTTTATATGATGAATTAATTATACATGAAAGTGGTGAGTGGGAACTAGTTATAGATATCTCATTGATGAATCAAGAGGACTCATGAATATATTTTTTTGATAAATTAGTTGGGTATTTGGTGTATACTAACCCATTTAGTAAATTATATTGGCACAATGATGTGATGGTAAGTTTCATGATGTCTTGGCACGAGGCCTTGATGGCATGATTTAGAAATATGACATTATTCATTTCCTTTATTATTATTTCACTTGTTATTGTTCATGTCATTAAAATATTACAATTTTCAATGGATACATTTTGAATATAACTAGTACTCTACCTGTGAAAATGCACGGGACTATTCAATTTTCATTCAAATCATCTGGTTTTTTGTCATTAAAATAAATTGCATTGTCGTTGTATTTCATATAAATTTTAGAATAAAACGATGATAATAAATTTATTAGGTTACTCGTGATTGAAGGAAATGAAGTAAAGACTAATTGTGATGGAGATAAGACATGATGGAATGGAAGGGGTAGAGATAAGAGACGTGGATGAAACCGAAGGTGGAGGTGACGGTGGAGGTGGAGGCAAGAGGTGAGATTGTGATAAATGATGGAAGGAAACGTACAGAGTTTTAAGGTATCTAGATTTTGACTGGATTGGATGGGCTTGTGAAGATGTTGGGATGAGGATTAGTAGGAAACATGGTTGCATTCAGTGTGGTGTCTTTAAAAGATAATATAATTGAGAGTTAATCTTTTTAACCTAATCATCATAAATAAATTTCACTTCATGATACATAATATTATCACACTCCCTTGATTTAATTTCATAGGATATTTTAAAATTAGTAATATATATATATATATGTTGTTATGTCTAAAAGAATACCAAAATATTCCAATTGTATGATTATAAGTTGGTAGTGGAATCATGGTATCATCCATGAAAACAAATATACACAATAGAATAAATAAATGATATGAATAACTCATGAGTTCTTCCCCATGAATATTCTATGATGGTGGAAATTATAGATTATTTTGATCAATTCTATCCATCATAGAATCATCTAAAATATATATGATAAGTGATCAACGAAAATTAATAATTAATATGTTGAAATTAATAATATATTCATAGAAACAAAGTATGAACATATAACTTATACATAGTTGAAGTAGCTAAACATTAAAATAGAAACATGATAACTTAACTTGAAATTGGAAATAATAGCATGGTTCATTGTCAGTAAAGATACATTAGTTGTCAGTTTTATGTCACCTTGGAAACCAAACTATTGAATGTTATTTAACCATGATAAGAGAACATAAATACAATTTTAGTATCAAATACATGTTTTAAAACATTAACATGAACAGAATGGGCAGTCAACATCCTCCTACTACTACCATGTTCCATTGATGCAGAGTAGCAGTAATTTGTCATGTTTATAGAAAGTTATATTGATCCCTGCAATATGTAATTGAATGTGAATATGAGTAAATGACACATATTAGTATGCTAAAATAATTGGTTAATCTGGTGAAGTGAAAAAAAAACATGTCATAATCAAATGGATATGTTTACAATAATCATCAATGAAAACACCTTTAAAAAAATTCAATGAAAGCAATTAATAATCAGAAAATGGAAAATCAGTAATAAATGAAAGAAAAAAAAATAAAAACTGGGTACACTTTTTTATGAAACAGACATGATAAATTAGAAAAACTGATAAAATGTTTCGAATAAAACATTAATAATAACAATATGGATAATTAGTTTAAGTGGAGAGATACTTTAACTCCACCCGTGAAAAAGCATGGGAGTACTCAATTATATGTCCCCTGCCTAGCCCCTCCCTGCTGCTCAGTCCATCACCTCTCCCCCGCCTAGCCCCTCCTCACTGTCCTGCCCCTCCCCCTCCCCTCTGCCATCCCCCTCCACCCCCTGTCCAGCCCCTCCCAGTTGCACAGGCCCTCCCCTCCCCCCCCCCAACCCACCCCCTGCCCAGCCCCTCCCCTCCCCCTCCCCTCCCCTCCCCTCCCCTACCCAGCCCCTCCTCCCACCCTTTCCCAGCACCTCCCACTCCCCTCAACCTCCCCCATGCCCCAGCTCTTCTCCTCCCCCCCCCCCACTCCCAACTCTTCCCCTCTCCTACCCCTACCAAGCACCTCCCCCTCCCACCTCCTCCTCCCCACTACCCATCCCCTTCCCCACTAGCCCCCTCCCCCTGCCCAGTTCTTCCCCTCCCCTCCCCCCTACACAGCTCTTCCATCATGGACCTGCAATTACTTTTCAGTAAGGTAGACCCCTCAAGTAGTGCAATGGAATCAGAAAACAGTCCCATTCATCTTCTCCAGCTGAAATCTACTGCACATGTGCACCTGTCAAACAAAAACAATGTAGAAAAATACATCAAAAAAATAGCAGCAATGGAAACCCACTACTCAAAAATAAGGATACATATGTTCAGCCAACTGGAAAATACAGATTTAAACGTTATATGGATTTTTATGAACTGAAGTATTCAATAAAATATGAGAGAAAACCAGTTCAAAATATGTATATATTACATGATACACCTGACTGTAAAAAATCACAATAATCAGTAGATTTCATGAAAGGCATGTTAAGCATGTTTGTAAAAAAATCATATTTTGTGTGAAAATGTTAATCATGTTTGTCATAAAATGATAAAAATGTTAAGAATTTACAGCTTATAGATTGCAGAAATATTAAACGTGTTTGTCAATAAAATATATAGATTTCAGATAGCAGAACTACATGGGTAATTGATTTTTAATCTGTTCAAATTACATACATAATCGAGAATGTTAAACATGTATGTCAAAAAACACAGTAATCAGCAGAACTGTTAAAAATTTTTAGATGATAGTAATGTTAAACATGTTTGTCAAAAAACAATATACAGATTATACAAAGCATAAATCATAGTAATCAGAATATTACATGAAAAACTTGTTTTTCATCAAATTTAAGAATTGTAGGTTCTTAAGCAGATATCACAAATACTAAAAATGTAGAGATTAAATGATAAAAATGTTTGTCAAAATTGGTTACTAGATAAGGTGTTAATTCCATCTTTGTGCTTCATTGTCATGATAAAATAAATAGCAGCAATTCAAATATTTATGACAATTCTAATATTTAAATGTACACACTAATTTTAATGTAGACCATTACAAGATAGAAAGAACATTTTTTTGAAAGACTTAGAAAAAACTTTCTACATTGAATTAATGCACTCATATTTATGTTAATGAAATTATATTAGTCATTAAAGATAACTATAGAATACCTGATTAGTGGACATATTCAAGGTTGGAGTATGAAATCGTGTGCTAATGTTTGAAGTCCCTGTATAAGACCTATTATGTTGATGCTTCTATCATGAATTGTTAAAATTAACATAACCATAATAATAATTTCAATTTTTAATAAAACAAATTAAAGAATACCAAAGAAATTGTACCTAGATATATTTGATGCCACTACTTACGTGGGAAGATACACTGATTTGATCTCCATGTTCAATACTGAGGAAAATTTTAGTATTTTGTGTATTTTGTTTTCTAATATAAATAGATATTTTTATACACTGTTACTCGAGTGTATTCAAGGCATTCAGTAAATCAGCAGATGTATGGAGAAATTTTTCAGAAAGTGGAGGATATATATTATATCAATCTGCAACTAATCAGTAAATGCATTAATTTGTCTTATCTGCATCCTTTGTGTAGCTTCTAAGGAATACAAGAATGAAATGTTGATATTGTGACCTCTTTAGTTGCCTCTTAATTTCTCCATACAATCCATATCAGAACAGTTGTCACATTTATCATGATAATCCTTGTTTTTTTGAAAACATGTATTCATTCCCTGTTATGTGAAATAAAATAAATTCGGGTCCATGAAAATAAAAGCTGAGATATTAACATATTAGACAGTACAAAGGACATGTCACGTACCTTGCTTGATATAGGAGGATGTAGGAATATTTGAGAAGTGAATTATTCACAGTGATAAGTGTTCTTCCACTTCCTGAAAGCATTATTTGGACACTTCAAATTAGATGCATATTCTATGGTACTCAAAAACCCATAAACAGACACATATTCAGTACTATGGACATCAATAAATAGACACATATTCAGTCAAGAGTTAATATTACAGCATGTGTTTGTAATATGGAATCTGAATAAACACAAACATGGAATTATGGGATATAGAGGGGTCATGCTAAGCAAGAATATCTTCTTCTATCATGCCTCTACTTTGAAGAAAGATGTTGTTAGTGAAAAAATTCAGTATGATAAAGTAACTTGTAAGGCCAGTAATTTGGAAACAATTTAGTCTATGAATATCTTTTTTGATGGCTTGTCAAACAAAAACACTGAAATATAATATACTGAAATGATCCAATTGTAAAAAAATAGGACTTCGCTTCAATGAAATTTCACGAATGGGGAAAACACACAACATTAATTAGTGAACACCTTTCATATCTACAAAATGAATAAAGAAAAACCTATATAGTTATCAATTTATAAAGAAATAAAATTTCATGAAATTGATTAAAAATGGAAAAACTAGGCTTCCCAAACATGTTTAGCATGTTCTATTTATCATTGAATATGTTAATTGGAAAGTATATTTAGAAAAACAAAAAATTCGTTTAAATATTCAAAACTTTAGAGGCAGTAAGAATACCTGCTACTAATTCTACTTCAACATAAACAGATATACCCACATGCATGGATGTGACAACCCCCCTCCATCTTCCCAAAATCAATATCATATCTGAAACTCATGTACCATCAAAGAAAGTATTGATATTAAACATTATATGGTAAAAATAAAAGAATATCATAAAAAACATTTACATGTAGACAGCCCAGGAACATTGAAAGACTGCATAAATATTTGCATCAGATACAGGAATAATTCACAATGTGTATATGCACATCCTACCCCTTTACCAGCCACCCCCTCCTTTTCAAACAATAGGATGATAAAAGTAGTAGTAACATGAGAAATATTAATTTCATAAATAAATTGTAGACCCTTATCACCACTTATTATACAGTGGTTTAACCCACCATGCAACTTCTGGAAAAAAACTGCTTCAAATAGACAGCAGAATGTGCATACAAAGAGCTTAAGGTTCATACAACTCGTGTAAACATATCAAAACATGTACCTTTAAATAAAATTCTTATCATTCTAGCAACATGATATCATCAAATACAATAAAATTTCCAAGATCATCATTCTGCATGAAAACATTCAACACTTCCAGCATAAACAGTTAGCATCAAAAATCTATAGCGTAATAAAAAATGTGAAGCATTCTCCTCATCCAGCATGAGCGACGTCCAGTATAAAGAAAATTGTGCATCATGAAAACATGGATTTCCCATAGATGAAACATTTGAAAACCGCATATTCAAAAAGAAGCATATTCAAATAAATAGAATGCAGTATAGGAACAGATCTGAAAAATGGTTTGAATGAATAACTTGGATGGATATAGAGGAAAATTTATGCAGTGAAGATGGATGGAATTGCAACTAAGTAATCTCTAAACCTGAATAAGCATTGTACTGTGATTTCAATGAACTATAGTTATACCAACATCAAAGAAACATATATACATTAAAAACAGAAAAAATACAATGAAATCTCATCATTGAATGTCACATAATGTAGTATGAGGTACCCATTGATATGAACTGTCCTGATATTTTACTAAATGACACTTATACCTACATTAACGAATGTATATACTATACAGAAATGAATCATTTGAAAATAGAATATTCAAGTAAAAACAATGCTACATGGGAACACGTCTGCAAATCTGTTTGAATGAATACCTACAATGTATATTGATGAATATATATGTAGTGAAGTCAGATGGAATTGCAACTAAAGATTTATATAAAACTGAATAACTGTACTTTGATTGCAATGAACCACACTTATACCAACATCAAACAAACATATAAAGATTGCACAGAAAATAGAAAATCAAATCTACAAATTGAATGTCAAATTATCCACTAAAAGGTACCCTTAAAAAAGCAGTGGAAAGTTAATTACATTAAAAATAATTAAACAAAGACACAAATATCCAAAACAGTTACAATGAATACCTCAGATGGTTATCGAGTAATATTTATACAGTGAAGTCGGATGCAAGAATGGGAGTAAATATTCTCTAAACCTCACGAAGCACTGTCCTATTATTTCAATGAACCACACTTATACCAACATCAAAGAAACATATAAAGATTGCACAGAAAATAGAAAATCAAATCTACAAATTGAATGTCAAATTATCCACTAAAAGGTACCCCTAAAAAAGAAGTGGAAAGTTAATTACATTAAAAATAATGAACCAAAGACACAAATATCCAAAACAGTTAAAATGAATACCTCAGATGGTTATCGAGGAATATTTATACAGTGAAGATGGAAGCACGAATGGGAGTAAATATTCTGTAAACCTCACGAAGCACTGTCCTGTTATTGCAATGAACCACAGTCATAGCACCATCAAATAAACAGTTATAAATTAGACTGAAAATATACAAGCAAATATGAAATCTGAATATAATGGAATGTAGTAAAAGGTACCCACACATGGGTTGAATTTGCAGACTGATGTGTGAAATGAGACCACATACACGTGAAAATAACTACTGGAAGATTTCATTTGGACACCGTATTTTAGAATGGAGGAATCTGAACATATATTAAACGACAGGAGCTCACATATAGAGAATCTATACCTGGATGAAGCAATACGGAAGGCGTAGTGAAGAGGCTGAGTTTTGTTTCATTGTCCTTCATCGAAGCCAGTCGGTAGGTCGAAACCGTGATATGTACATAAGAGTACATAGCGCACCACTCACCGAATATCCAAAACAGTTACAATGAATACCTCAGATGGTTATCGAGGAATATTTATACAGTGGAGATGGAAGCAATAATGGGGGTAAATATTCTCTAAACCTCATGAAGAACTGTCCTGTTATGGCAATGAACCATAGTCACAGCACCATCAAAGAAACAGTTATAAATTAGACTGAAAATATACAACCAAATATGCAATCTGAATATAATGGAATGTAGTAAAAGGTACCCATACATGGGTTGAATTTGCAGACTGATGTGCGAAATGAGACAACATACACGTGAAAATAACTACTCGAAGATTTCATTTGGACATCGTATTGTATAATGGAGGAATATCAACATCTATTCGACAACAGGAGCTCGCATATAGAGAATCTATACCTGGATGAAGCAATACGGAAGGCATAGAGAAGAGTCTGAGTTTTGTTTCATTGTCCTTCATCGAAGCCAGCCGGTAGGTCGAAACCGTGATATGTACATAAGAGTACACAGCGCACCACACACCGAATGGTGTCGTGAAAGGTGCGGTAGAAAAGAGGTAGTGTGTCAAAGTTATTTGTCGAAGCATGCCGCTACCTCGAAAGGGTGCTGGCGGAGGTGGAGACGTGGCTGGAAAGGGTAGTCAAGGAGGGATCCGAGAGGATTTCAAGGATGATGTTGATACCACAGTGGAAAGAGATGTCGGGGAGATATCAGAGGCGGTTGCGGAGGCGGAGGCGGTGGCTTCGCTGTAGAGGGGATTCATGGAAATATATCGGGATCCCTAATATGATTCATGGAAAATCACGAGCGGAAGGAGGTGAGATAAGGAGTAACCAGACGGGGAGCAGGTGGCGGTGAAGCAGTCGGAGGAGTAGATGGGAGTGGTGGAGGAGTCGGAGGAGTAGATGGGAGTGGCAGAGGCATAGAAGATGCAGGCACAGAATCTAGATGAAGAGGAGTCATTGGTAGAGGAGCCGAAGGCGGTGGATTCGGAAGCAAAGCAACTGGATGCAGTGGTGGAGAAAAAGCCAGAGGTGTGACTGTAGAGGGGTTTCGGGGAGGGAGGTGATAAAATCCGTTGTAACCCTAATCGCAGCGGCGGTCGTACCCGAGTTGGGGAGCAGTATGAATGGAGGGAATGCAAAAATGGATGGAAAGGACGACGTGGAGCGGTATATGAGTGACACGTTAGCAGAAAAAATCCATGTTTAGAAGATATATAGATATTACTAGTTAAAAAGTACCTGTTTTAATTATCCAATTACCCATATTTTCAAGGCCATATATATTAATGATAGCTTCTATTGTATGTATTCCTTTACATTACATATGATCTCAACTTTAATAATGTTTTTCTTTATTCGGGATATGATGCATGAGTATTTGAATTGTTTTTCAAGGATTCAATAAATTTTATTATGATATGTTTTATTTTAAAATGTAATACATGTAGGTCACAGGAGCAACAGAAGCACATGATGGGCAGTTCCCAACTTTAATTTTTTCCCATATTGAATTAACAATCGGGGATCAATACGATGATGAATTCCAGTATCCATAGAAATGAATCAAGGATTTAGAAAAAGCAATAGAAAGGATCCAAGATAGAGGATCAATATATATTTTTATAATTAATTTAATTAATTTAAAAAATTACCTCCAAGGTAATTTCTTCTTTATTGATGTGTTCGACCACATATCTTCAATTCAAATTCATTGCATTGTACATATAAATTATAGATCTCCTATAGTGGTGACCTGCACGTTCTCCATGTATCTCCAAATATCATTGAAGGAGTCTCTGGGTGCTAGCATGGAAGATCCATGTTCTTGTGATGACTCCCTTCGATCACCTTGAGAACCACTTAAAAAGTGTTCTCATTGATCCGGTGGATGAGAATCTCTCTCGTACTTGGTAGATTTCTTAGATAGGGATGAACTCTTTGGTCTTGATATAATTTCTCCAACTTTTTCTGCACAAAAATAATCATCATCACTTGGCTAGAGCTTGGATAATAAGATAATAATATAACAAGGCATTTAATTTTCTTGGTTAATAATAAATAATTTTCACAATTTCCTTAATTAATTTATTAATCCAAGTGAAACACCATTGTAAAATAATAACAACAAAATTATTATATCTTGACATGTTATTAACTTGCGAGTTATAATAAAATATTATTTAATAAAATAACATTCAACATTATTATTTATCATCGGACCCTTAACTCGATCTTACAATCCACCACCATATTTTTTGAACCATAAATAATGACTATTTATTTATTAAATAAATATTACTAAATTATTATCCTATAAATATATAAATATTATATTCACTAGATAGAAAAATAAATGTTTATTAATTATTTTACCCACATTATATTCACTCGAATAACTTGTGTTTAAATAAATGCGATCAGGAATCTATAAATAATTATTAAACCAAAATCATGAATAATATTTATTCAAATATTTAAATAATAAATATAATATTATTTAACTGAGATATTGGACACACTTAGTGTGTGACCCTCTAGGCCTCTTTCTCAGTGGCGTTAGGTAGAGCAGCCTAATGTCCAAGGTTAGTGTCTAACAACACGCCAAGGAGCTCATAGAAAAATAAATTAATGTTGCAATGAAATATCACCAGATAAGAAAGCTTACCATGTAATATAATCCATTTTTCTTGATATCTCCAATCATCTGGGATTCATGCATGTGATATCAACCCATGTTCCTGATTTCTCATTCTTTGACATCGAAGAAATTGAACTTTCCAATAGAAAACCATGGCCATGGATTTATTTTGGATATATCATTTCCATAAATAGGATTATGATATCAACTTATTTTATGGATTATAAGGTACAAATCCTTTCTCACATTATTCATTAATGTATTATTACTCATGATGAAGCAAACATATCCTACCCCGCTGTGAAAATATGTCATCACGGTTTTCACCAATACATCTAAGTGTGTGAGTCATAAGACCCATTAATAATAATATTAAAGTCTATGGTCCAATACACATGTCCTCAGATCAAAAAATCCAAAGAAACTTATAAATGTGAATTTCCTACTATCAAGTCTTGTCCTCAAAATATCATAATGGATATCACCAAGGGCGTACACCATGAGAAGGTGTCTCAAAGTCCTATGAGTCTCCACCCTTGATATAATATATCTTTTATGTCTATAAAATGACATCATCTAGTTATATAACATATATCTAGGTATAGTTTCATATCACTTTTGGGTTCTCATCATAGAGGGGAACAACTATGACATTTTCGTGCGACAACTACTCTTGGGACATTGTCACATGCAATGTCATATAGAAGAACAATCAAGATTTGATAAAGAATTTATTAATATCCATCCAATGAATACATGTTTATCAAAAAGTAAAAAATAAGATGGTTCTAGGGAACCAACTCCAAATTACTCCCACATTCACTAGATCCAACTGCTAATGACATTTTTACCTCTAGCTCTCACATGATACTCATGCTTTTGCTGAGAAAGGCCATTAGTCAATGGGACTTCCATGTTCTCTTCTATGGACACTCTGCTTACTACAACTTCACTCCTTTGATAAAAATACTGAAATAGATGATACTTTTAGAGTAATTTCTCTCTCCATTTATGTGACCTTGGATCTTTTGAAAGAGTCGCCACTATAGTATTATCACAATACAATGTGATAGGGTATTTATTACTAGGTAATACATCAAGATCTTATAAAAAGTTTTCAATCCAGACATCTTCCTTGGTTGAATCAAAAGTCATTATGTACTCGGACTCTGCTATAGAATCATCAAAAATTGGATACTTTAAACTCTTCTACCTCACAACTCTGCTATTGAGATAGAAAACATGTCTTGATTGGGAGTTCATATCAATATGATCTATCTGAAAACCAATAATATCATACCCTCTGATGAAAATATCCTCATCTCCTCCATACACTAGGAACATATCCTTAGTTCTTCTTAGATACTTATGGATAGTCTTAATATTAGTCCAATGTTGTTCTCATGGATCTTCTTGATATCTACCTACCATGCTTAGTGCAAAGGAAACATCAAGTCTAGTACATAACATATCATACATGATAGATCCTATCAATAATGTGTATGAGGTCTTACACATTAAATCATTCTTCTATTGTGTTTGAGGATACATTTTTTTATAAAGATGTACTCCATGTGACTTTGGAACCAATCCCCTATTGGATTGTTCTATACTAAATATATTTAGTATCTGATCAAAATGTGTACTTAGAATTACTCCATTTAGCCTCTTGGATCTATCACGAATGATCTTGATCCCTAAATTTAGGCTTCTTCACCTAAGTATTTTATGGAGAATCACATGTTCAATTAGTCTTTAACTAATTGTAAGACTGGTATATTGTTTCCAATAAGTAATATGTTGTGAACATATACTACTAGGATAATGATTGCATTCCCATTAAACCTTTTGTAAAGACACAGATCGCATTCGTTTTTAATGAAACCAAATTCTTTTATGGATTAATTAAATCAAATTTTCCATGACCTATATTCTTTCTTAAATCCATAAATGGATGTATGCAACTTGAAAATAATTTTCCATCAGTTGGTGTCACAAACCCTTCTGGTTGTTTCATATAGACATCATTCTCAAGATTCCCATTAAGGAATATAGTTTTTATATCAATATTCTAAATATCGTAGTTATGGTAAGATGTTATCGAAAATATAATTCTGGTAGATTTTAACATGGAAACTAGAAAAAAGGTTTCATTATGGTCAATTCATTGATGGGTTTTAAACCCTTATGTCACTAGAATTTCTTTCTAGGTACATACTTTACATTTCATGTTCAGTTTCCTACTGAATTCCCATTTACATATAACTTCCTTTACATAAACTGGTGCATCAACCAGAACCCATACATGGTTCTAATACATGGAATCCATCTCTGAATTCATAGCTTCAGTCCATCTTGTAGCTTCTGATATATTTTCTACCTCCTTTTAGGAGATAGGTTCATCATTTTCCAACAATAATGATTCAACATCCTCAGTGATAAGAAAACCATATATATCTGGTTCCCTTACCTCTCATTCACTCATACATAGTACTTGTGTTTCAAGAACTACTTCTTCCATGGGGACCTATAGAACTTGATCCTGTACTAACTTCTTCTTATCTTGAGCATAAACTTCACCAAATTTAATCTTTCTCCCACTATTATTTTTTTGGATGTGCACCCTCTCATGAAAGACAACTTGTATGGTGATAGTTACTTTCTTGTCAGAGGACCTGTAAAGGCATAATCCCTTTATTTACTTGGAAAACCCTATAAAGGTTCACTTCATGCCTAGAGGTTCTAGTTTGTTTTTTGATAAATCATTAAAAAAATTCTCATATCATCATACATGTGTATGTGATAAAATTAGTTTTTTTACACTCCATATCTCGAAGGGAATTCCATTTTCCTATTTAGTTGGTACTTGGTTTAATGTGGATGTCACAGTTTCTAATGAATATCCCCAAAAGGATAATGGAAGATCTACATGACTCATCATCAACCTTACCATGTACAAAAATGTATGTTTCCTCCTTTTACTAACACTATTCCACTGTGGTGTATAATGTGGAGTGAGTTGAGATAGATTTCCGAAACTCCCGTAGAAAGTTGATGAACTCTTGGTTAAGATATTCTATACCTCGATCTGATCAAAGATTATTTATATTCTTACCAAGATGATTCTCTACTTCAGTATTTAATTCCTAGAAATACTCAAAGTACTCAGACATATACATCATCAAGTAAATATAGTCATATCTACTCAAGTCATCAATAAAAGTAATGGAGTAAGAATATCCACCTATAGCTTCCACTAGAAATGGTCCACACATATCAATGTGTACCAATCCTAGAAGCTCTATGGACCTTTTACCCTAACCACGAAATAGTGGTTTGGTCATTTTCCCTTATAAACAATCATGGCATCTATCAAGTGGTTTTAGCTTAGAACAGTCTAAATAACCATCTTGATATAGCTTTGTCAAGCTCTTCTCATTTACATCACCTTCATGGTGATGCCACAACTGGGTTTTATATGAGTCATGTGATCTTGATTCATTATCAACTTCCAACACTTTTTTTTCATAATTTAATACATAAAAATTGTTATTTAAATGTTTTATACCATAATATATGATGTCCTTATAAAAGAAACAACTTTTATTTCCGAATTTGATAATAAACCCTTCTGTGTCTAAACATGATACAAAAATTATGTTCTTGGTAACACTTGGTACATAATAACAGTCATGTAAAACCAAAATCATCCCAGTCAGCAAAAAAGGTGGTAGTCACCAATGGAAAGAGCAGGCATCCTCGATCCATTGGCATCTCACAGATCTACCTCTCCTATGGAATTTTTTTTGGAATCTACTTGGTTCCTGCATTTGAATATAGATGTGAGCACCACAAAATTTATCTAATACCCAATATGTAGAAATAGAAATATTGAACTCAATAAAGAACGCACCTATGGGTTTCCCTTTCCTCTGGGTGTAGTTCCTCTTCTAGTGCCCTGACTTGCCACATGCAAAGCATACTTCCTTATTTTCCTTATCTTATCTTTGGATCTTCTTCTTCTTGGTCAGATAGTTCTCATGGGAATTAGACAATCTATAATTCTTAGGCCCCGTTTCATTTTCCTTCCTCTTCTTATTCACCATAAGGATTGTGGGCTTTTCATACCCTATTTCCTTATCCACTTAGAAAATATGGGTTATAAGTTCCAGAAGACACTTGTCATTATTTCTCATATTACAATTCATAAAAAAACTAGAGAAGGTCTTGAGTAGTGATATTAGTGTGAGATCTATACATAAATCATCCAAGAATTTAATCCCTAAGATGTCCAAATGATCAATGTAGCCAATAATCTTTACTACATGTGTCCTAGAGGGAATAGACTCTCCATGATTAGTGGTGAAAAAATGGTTGGATATCTCATACCTCTCTTGTGTCTCCTTCTCTTGATAGAGATCCTAAAGGTGAGACATCATGTTATATTCATCTATTTCCTTGTATTTATTCCAGATCTCATTGGTCATCTTTGATAACATGAGGAACTGAACATACTTATCATCATTCAGATGTTTCTCGTACATAGAGAGCTCCTCATCACTCACTTCATTTCTAGGAATAACTGTTAAAGGTTCTTCCAACACATATAGTTTCCTTTCATGGTGAAGGATGACTGGAAGTCACCTTTTCCACTTTTAGAAATTATTACCGGTGAGAATGTTTTCCTTCTCAAGTATTGATCTGAATGATATGTTCGATGTCATTTTTAATTTCATTTCTACAAATAATATGAAATTAGTTTTAGTACTTTATCTGGTAAAATTAAGAAAAATAAGTAAAAAAATATTCATTAGTCTCCAAATATTTTATCGAAACCTAGTATCCCTCACCATTAACTTTGGAATATCATGTTTCATGGACACTATTGTAGAAAAGATCCACATTTCCCTTTAAATTTCCCATCTTTGGCTGGTCAAGCAATTTGAATGGTTTTTGGTAGTCATTCCAAATGCCAACTATATTAACTCATGGCTCCATGATCCGTTGAGTTGACTCCACAATCCTAAAATCCTTAATTTTGTATTTCTCCAACCATTGCCTCTATGTTACACTAAGTCCTACTTTGGAATTCAATTCTTGATGTAAACTAATTAAATTCAACCCAAAACCTCAAATTATAATTCCCCAATAATTGAAATCACCCCAACTTTGGTTGGTTAAGGACTTTGAATTGTGGTTCGATTCTAACCGAAGTAATGAACGACTACACCAGATTAATATTTTATGGATGGATTTTATCCTTTATGCATAAATTGTTATATATTATCGTTTCACCTACTTGTTGATATTAAGTGGGATAATATTAAGTGATTAATCATGTATTAGATAATATGTATGCATAATCTAGTTTATTTTAGTTCCATCTTGCATTATTGTTAATTCATTAATTATGAGAACGCGAAAAAACATCCATAATGAATAACCATTCAACTGATAGAAATAAAATAAAGGGTATGATCATGATATTTTTCTAATGGTTAGTTTATCTAGATGTTGATAAACTAACTACAGACCTATGGGAGAAACACCTTAAACCAATTAGTTTCGTGTTTACAACTTTTACCTATCCACCTTTGTATCTCCTTGGATTGGTTTCACCTCAAATCCTAACTTGAACCGCCTCCACTACCTTGAGAGATCCATCCATTACATATTCTTTTAATCACAAACAGGAGATAGGTAAAAGAGGGTTTATATAAATAAACCAATGACACACAGGCTTGACATATTAATGAGGAGATAAGGCATGAAGACCAATAATTTAATTTAATAAATTAAAAAGGGAAACCAATCACATACAAAACGTATGGTATAGCTCATGATCATCCACCTTCATGTAATGAATTTATGAATTTAATTAAAAAGGATTTCAATTCATTAATTATTATTATTTAATATAAATCGTGATCGAATAGATTAATTATTATTGTTAATTAATCAATCCTTTTATCTTAATCCTTTTATGAATTTTCTTGAGACTCGCATCTGTTATAACAGTAAACAAATTAGAATTCAACTAAAATTAACTCTGTACAAAACCTTTACCTTGGAGGTAACCTGGTGAATACTCATACAAAACTACCCCACATGTATTTTACTTGTATATACTTTACTCCTTGTGACATTAGCGTGAACAAACAATTATAATTGTAATACAACTCATACATGATATGCAGATCTTTGAATAATTCACAAATATTAATTAATCATTTATATATATACCAAACACCTATCACATGTTTTGTACTAGCGTTACTCCCACACGAAGTTCCATGTCTCAAGGGTTATAAAATATAATAATAAATTTTAAATTTACGTAATCTGGAAAAAAAAAGTACACAGTGTGTAGATATGACTACCTGGCATGTACCCTCCTTACCATCCATATGAAGTACATGCCTGGGGAAATGGAATGTGAGGTGTACTTTAGAAATATTTGGATTACATGGCATGTCTAGTGGGCCACATTCTGTGTAGACTCTACATTACATGGTCACCAACTGGGAAATCTATGTATGGGATACACAACTCGACCCTTACCCAAAGGGACAATATGTCGTGTCCAATGAGACACATGATGAGTAATTTGGTTTCCATACGCCAGTTAATCTTAGTCAAAACCATGTGGATTAAAGGTCATTAATGTTGTCATTAATGCCTAATTAACACAAGATCCCAAATCAATTAACGAACCAAATATTGATTCATTGAACAATACTAAATAGTGTATAATTCTAATTACACGATGTGTAGTATGGTGTTATATGGATAGGATCCTTGGCACCTCTGGATGAGTTCCTTGATTTTATTTTATTCATAAAATTGATCATTTTTGTTAGATCTGTGAGAAACGATGAAGGAAGAAATATATATCGTAATTCATATTTAAAGAATGATTAAACTCGAATTGAAAAATTTAATTATTAATGTTTAGATTGACAATGAAACTAAACAAATATAAACAATAATATACCCCCTATGATACCACTTATAGGGTCCAGACGCAATGGAAGCGCGGGATAGGCGGTGCCAAACATTAATTTTTTCCATATTCAATGAATGGTCTAAGATCAATAGGAAGATAAATTCCAGTATCCCCAAATTGGAATCAAGGATTTAGACAAAGGAATAGAAACCCAAAACCAAAAGAGAGGATCTACATATTTTTTTATAATTAATTTTATAAAATTAAATAATTACCTCTAAGGTGATTCTTTATTCGTTGATGTTTTCAACCACAGATTTGTAGTGTGCCTTCTTTGTGTTGTAGAGATCAAGGGTATATCTCCTCTTGTGGTGATACACATGTGTTCCACATATCTTTGGACGTCGCTAAAGGATTCTCTAGGTTCTATCATGGAAGATCCATTCACTTGTGATGTTCAACTTTGATCACCTTGAGAACCACTTCCAAAGCATTTTCCTTGATCGAGTGTAGGAGGATCTCTCACGTTCTTGAGTTCTTTCCTCGATAGGTATTAACTCTCTAGGATTGAGAAATTTCTCTAATTTTTTCTACACAAAAATAATCATTATCGATTGTCTAGTACATGGCTAATAAAAGAATAATATAACCAGGAATTTAATTCACTAGGGTAATAATAAATAATATTCACAAGTTCTATAATTATTTTATTAATCCTTGAAAAATCCCCCATGTCAAATAATAACATCAATATTATTATTTCTTGACCAATTCTTAAATTGCGAGTTATAATTAAATATTATTTAATAAAATAATATACAATATTATTATTTCTCACCGGAACCTTAACTCGGTTCTCCAATCCTCCACCATATTTATTGAACTGTGAATAATGACTATTTATTTATTAAATAAATATAATTTCACTACTCTCCAATAAATATATAAATTCTATATTAACTAAATAGAAAATAATTATTTATTAATTACTCCAAAAGCATTATATTGTCTTGAATAAGTAGTGTCAAAATAAATGTGATGGGGCATCCATGAAAAATTATTATACCACAATCAGAAATAATATTTATTCAAACTTTTAAATAATATGTAATATATTATTTAACTAAGATACTAGATACACTTAGTGTGTGACCCTCTAGGCCTCTTTCTTGGTGGCCTTAGGTGGAGAAGCCTAAATTCCAAGGTTAGCATCTAAAAACATTACAAGGAACCCATAGAGAGAGAAGTTAATTCCACAATGACTTGTCACCTCATAAGAATTATTACCATGTAATATAATCCCATTGTCTTTATATCTCCAATCAAGTGGTTTTGATGCAATTGGTATCAACCCATGTGCCTGATTTATCATTCTTTGACTTCCGGGAGATTGAACTTGCCAATAGAAAACCATGGCCATAGATTTATTTAGGCTATATCATTTCCATCAACAGGACTATGATATCAACATATTTTATGGAACATAAGGGACAAATATTTTCTTTTATTATTCATTAAAGTTGTATTACTCCTGAGGCTCCCAACATATCCTACCTCACCGTGAACATATGTTGTTATGGTTTTCACCAATACATATAAGTGTGTGAGTAATTATAAAAATTAATAATAATCATAAATTATAAGGTCCAATACACATGCCCTCATATAGGAACATCCAATGACACTTATAAATGTGTATTTCATAATGTATGGCCTCGTTCTCATAATATTCTACTAGATATCACCAAGGGTGTACACCATGAGAAGGTGTCTGAAAGTCCTATGAGTCTCTACCCTTGATAGCCTGTATCATTTGTGACCCTCAAATGATATCACCATTTATAGAACATATGTATAATAATAGTTTAATATCACTTTCGGGTTCTCATCATAGTGGGGAGCTACTATGACCTTTTAGTGTGATAGCTACTCTTGGGACATTATCACATGCAATGTTACGCATAAGAACAATCAGGATGTAATAAAGAGTTTATTAACAAATATCCAATGAATACAATTTTATCATAAAGTACAAAAGAAGTTTGTTCTAGGGTATCAACTCCAACAATACAGAATCATGTATGTATCGAGTTATTCAAGACAACTAAACTGAATGATCCATTGTGGTGTGATCCCCTGTATCTAGTACCAATGAAAACAGATAAACACTATCTCTGGGTTACTAAATTATAGGTGTAATAAAACCACCCCTAAAAATTTTCCATAATCTAGAGTGTACACTAAATATATTATAATGTTGCAGGAACAAATAGATAACAAGATCATGGTACAATAAAGAGTCAATGGATAACCGTTTTTATTTAAAAGTAACTCCGATATGAGAAGAGATCCTATAATTTGATACCTTATCCAAGCCTCATATCAATATCTAAGATGATATTTTGATGTTATATACTATGGTAGGAAATAATAGTACTTATAAATAGGATATACATGTAAAAATATTCACTAACACATGTGTGGAAAAGAAGTCAGGGTCCTATAGAGCTATGCCAATAGAAAAATCACAAGTATAACCAGTTAGTTAAATCTTATAGTCTATCCCTAGGAATAGGGAAATGGGTATAACATGTAACAGAATTTTTATTTTTCCTTCAAGATCAATGAAACCATACTATGATGGTGGGATTATCATGGGTGTCTTTTACCTATTAAAACTTTACTCCTTTCACCATTTCACAATTTAGGGTGAATTTATATAACTATCTTCTTCTCTTACTTTATTTTCATATCTTCATTTAAAAATATGAATAAAAACAATAAGGGATTCAATAATGTTTTAGGGTCACTCAAAATGTGTGAGATATTACTCAATGTTTGTTGTTTGTTATCCTATGCACACATGACTAGTATTTTATTATCAATAATTAACCAAGATAAAGGGGATGACCTTGAACACTTTTGTCTTATCACCAACCAATTTACATAAAAATTGTAAAGCCCCAACCCCAGAAGCCCATAGTCGATGCATTACTACGTATCATTGACATTATCACAAAAGATCAAGTCTCGAAAGACCGATTAGTTTAGTAGCCTTGTAATTACTAGTTACATTCATAAGGATTACATTACATCATAAAATTGAAAACTACAACAACATTATTTCTATACACAACACTGATATCCCACAGTCTATCCCTAAAGGTCAGTCATAATATAATTCTTTTTATCTTGGAAAAAATAAAACATAAAAAGGTGTGATCTCATATGCTCAGTAAATATAACAATATAGCGGAAACTTTCATAAATAAGAATAAACATTTAAGGCAATGTATAGAACTAAAACAAAATCATTTTCAACATAAACATCATCATAATATGAAAAATATAAATCAAAATAATTCCACTTACTTACTCACATGTATATTCTACTAGTAGAATAATCACATGTAATATCAATAGCCACTTTCATAACCATAGAATTCATAATGCTAGACTTTTATAACCACATAGTCAAGGCCTTGTGCCAAGACTACCCATAGGATTTTGTCAAGTTCTTGTGCCAAGACACTAGTTTGTCTCATGAGACCTAACGATGCATCAAGGAGCTATAGTGGGCTCCACCCGTCACTTACTAAGTCCTATACATTCCTCATATAAAAAGTTTGAAGCAAAACATAAACATTCGTATAAAAACAAGCATACGAAATGTCAATACTTTATCCACAAACCATGAATGGTATAAAAATAACACATTCACAGTCAAACAAAACTCATTAAATACAATATGGAAGATTGTATTGTAACAGATTAACCCCAATCGATAATAATGAAGGATATTTACATATATGAAAATAATCATCAAAACTATTTGAGAGAAATATCCCTCATTTTCTTGAAAACATTTAAAAGTCACACTATTTGTCAAGAAGTCGTTTAAAATAGATTTTTGAATCAAAGTGTCCCATACCACTTTGAAACATTTAAAATGAATTTTAATTTTAAAACACTAATTTCCATATAAATAAAATCTTAAAACCATTTTTAAAACATGGACATTAATGAGACAGATTTAGAAGAATAAAATTTTAAAACATTTAAAATGGAATTTTAGTTAGAGTTACTATCCAAAGGAGAGATGCTTGAATACAAGAAATCGAGGTAATAAAAACATTATAATACCATGAGAATAAATTATTTCATTATATACTATGTCAATGGATAGTAAATACACCATATAGTGAATTGGTGCATAACAACAAAAAAGTCTCAAAGTAATGTAAATTGAGATGAAATCCTTTATAAAGACAATATCCTTACGTAAAGGATAAATCAATGACATAGTTATGTGTGACAAATATAAATACACTCTATATGATTGGATATTCAGTGTAAATCTATCATAGTAAATTCACACATATTCTTGTAAGAAAACCACCAATGACTTGGATGTTTAACTCAATGAATGGAAATTGAGTTAAGATCAAGTTTATATCAATGAATTGAGAAATTATCAATGGAGTGATTATGTGTATCAAAATTATATCCACAAAAAGGGGATTGGAAATTACTACATAAATAATAAATAGTGATTCCACACATAATCTTGGAGTAAAATAATCAATGAAGTATGCATAAAGCCCATTGAGTGGAAATTGAAATTTGAAATTCCCTTACCGATTTGGTAACCTGTTAAACATACAACCAATGAAAGAAGGATCATACAATGAATATGTAAATACTAATAAATTAAAATATATTACACCAATAATACAATCATGGACAGTACATATTCAACACAAAAGTAAATAGTGGCCAATATAGAATGAATCTCACAGGAATAAAAAGTGAGATGAAAAACCCTTGCTTCGTTGTAATCAATCACGTTGTATGACCAAAAGTTAATAACCACAAAATTAATCCCATAATACCATGAATATAAAGGTAATAATGATTATATATATCAAATGATAGTACACAATACACCACATTCAATAAATAAGTGGTGACCAATGGAAATATCACGGAATTAAATGTGAGATAAGAAACCCCTTACTTTGTACTTTTCCTTGGTCTAGGGTAGGTTAACCTCCTGTATAATGGTGAAATGGTTTTTATTAAATTATACAAGAATCATATACATTAATAAGATATCATATATGAACTTTTAACATTTCTTTGTTAATAATATCTTAGTATTATCATCATTTTGGGTGTTAACAGATTTGTTTTCCTTTATACTCACTTTTATGTCAGTCATATTTGTTATGGATGGGATGTATCTTATTCATATACATAATGATATAAATTCTCTAAACATTATTTTTAATAATCAAATGAAAATTAGTCTTGAATGGATACGATGGGGAATGAATCTCATCGTGTTCGTGGAGACGGTAATCTGTACGTATGCACGAGCGACAATATCATTTTTTTGATATTAAAAAAATATATCATTGGATGATATATCATATATACCGAATAATTATCATGTTATATTTATTACTTACATAAATTACACATCATTATTATACCAATCCAAATAATAATGTATTGAATAATAATTACACCATGACGTGGAGACGGTAAGTCGTACGTACGCACGTATGGTGACATGTCATTCAAATGATGGATAGAATAATGAAAATGGTTATAACATATTTATAATAACATCACAGTATATAGAATATACTGGAGGTTTTATTTTATAATGGAAATGACAAAGAAAGAGGAAGTGGAAGAAAAAAGGAACTTCAAAGAGGTGATGAAATAATTACTTCTTTTTCGGGTTCTTCCTTTTGATTTGATCAAAAGGGCTCCTTAGGTTGGATTTTGGACTAAAGGAAGGCCTATAGGATGAAGGGAGTACCGTTGAGAGGGTATTTGGGCAACGGTTGTCTGATAAAAATGTCGTTGAAGGTGTGAATTATAGATAAGGGGGAGTGCCCTTTTATAAGAGGATTGAGGGGAGCCTTAGGAAAAGCTAGAAATATTAATTTATAATAAAATCATTTCCAGTTTATAATGGATCCAAATTGCATTATGTAAAGGATATGGCAGGGTTGGGTCGAGAACCACTCAACCAATAGGTTTTATATAGGTTTGGGAAACTATATTAACCTTATCTTTTAGATTTAACTCTTAGTTAAATAGTATGACATTTACCATGTCTCTTTGTATTTTTATATTATATGGTCAATAAAATTACGATATACTTACAAGAGAACCCCAAGTGGTTCATTAATAATACACCTATATTTATATATGTCTTTTTGATGAACCTTAGATTTTTAGGAATATAATATCAATTAATAATATAATATTTGTTTTAAAAACTCTTTTATGTCAATTTTTACACCATTTGGTATTTTTTTCTAAATTCATAACAGCATTATTACTACGAAACAAATTCATCTAACCAACCATAATATGTCACATTAACCTAGAAAATTAGTGGAATTCATAAAAGTCTCAAATTACAATTATTTGGATATTTATAATATCAATTATTTTAATATTTAATTAATTAGGTAATTAATACATCATCATTGTGTCATAAATAAATTAAATCATTTAAAGTCTAAAAAATATAAATAAAATACTATTATGTATGAAATCGTTTTCTATTTCTAATGAATATTTATAGTAAAATTCATCTTATGTGTAACCCAATATTAAAAATGTATTAGTCATTAAACTTTGATTTTAACTCTATTAACTCATCTTTGAATTAAACAATAATAAATGTCCTAATCTAATCCAAGCGGACCTAAAGGATAATATTTTATTCCTAAGGTAGTTTTTGGTCGAATTACACTTATTCCATATAATTAGTACATGTGTTTGGGTAATAATAATATCATTTTTATCCTTAATTACCTTATTGACTTTTAACCGTGGTAAATAAAAGTCATAAGTTACTATTCACCAAATATTATTTTAATCTTATTGAACAACATTTTACTTACTGATATCAACTGTGTCTCTCGGATTTTTAAAATACCTCTCATAGAAGTGGTAAAATTATGTTTTATGTGAATTTTCAAATTCTCCTAGGAGGTGGGTAAAAGACGATTAAAAAGTTCAATAAAATTTAAATATATCTTAAATTATTATAAACCGACTCCAATGAATTAAATTGAAATTATATGGGTATTATGTATCTATTTTAAAATAAAATAAATTTAAATAAAATAAATAATTATTTATATAAATATTCGGTTTTAAACTATAACTCAGTGTTTTTCACTATTCATCAAAAATTGAAAGTTTTCAGAAAAATACCAAAAATTGACCCTAAGCTAATTTCGATATTCCAAATCCAAAAATGAAGTCCATTTTGAATGAAAAAAATTTATAAATTTTCAAAAAGTGGGTATTACAATTCATAACGGCTTGTTTGATTGGTCGGGGTGTGTTAGAATCTCGAAGTTGCGTACAATGAAAGCTATTATATTATTCAATGGGAAACGTACCGTGGAAGCTTGGGGTGTTACATTCTTCTCTCCTTTTGGAAATTGCATCCTCACAATTTTTAATATTGGGCTTGGGAACATAATTGAAAGTCCCACATCTGAAAAAGTGTCAATAAAACTATAACTTTAAATGAAAGAAAGAGAAGTACAAAGGTAACCTGAGAAAACCCATACAAGGATACCATGTAAGAAAACATGGATATGGATGATAAAATAAGTGTCAAATTCTGATGGAGAGGGATAGCAAACATGATCAGGATAAAGTTAACAATAAGAAAACCCCAAACTTGTGATGGCACAAACGGTTATTAGTTTCCCAATAGGAACACTAAACGGACAACATTTTTTTGTTTTAAGTTTCATTTCATAAAGATGAGGAATTTATTTCTGAGATTGATTAAGAACATAAATAGATATACCTACTTTTTAAGTATAGTTTCATTCTTTAATAAATTCCGACCACTAACTATTTTTTTTCAATCGATGAGTATTCAAGATGACTTGGTAACACTGGAAGAGCTAGAATCCTCTTCTAGAGAATCACATGACCCACAAAGGATAAATTTTATATTTACCTTGAATAATTTGATTAAAAAAATGGTTAGTACAAGATCAGATGATCCCCCAGAAAGATATTCATTTAGAGAAAGAAACACTAATCTTAATTTCAAAAATTAAACTAACAATACCCTAGAGTTAAATAAATACCATTCAATAAACTATTGTCCTTAAAATCCTTCAAAATAATCCAAACTAATATTGAAACCCAAAATGTAGAATAATTTGGTTATGTAGTCTTCCAAATTAAATTATATCTCCAAATGATGTCGACTACTCTTAAAGTCACATACTTAATAGTAATTAACCTAATCACATATTATCTATTATAGGTTAATCATTTCCATAAATAACCCAAATCAATATAAACAAACAATAAAAACAGAGATAAAAATCTACAATTACTCCTCAAATGAAATATCATAGTTTTCTATTTTCTTGAGGCATATAGTGTTCCCAACGGAGGAAACGTCTTACAAAATAACATTTATCACTTAATCACCAAATAATTTTTCTATACTAAGGGTATTCATTTGATAAGACATAACATCCCAAATAAATTTATTATTGATCAATAAAATCATTTAACTAAAAATAATTAGTCACACTAACCAGGAACTTCACGTAGTCCAGTAGTAGGTGATAAATCCCAATCGCACTCTAGTTGTGGGTTTGATTCCCATAGCTTTTTCCAACATTACGGGTTGTCACATGGTCTCAGTGTTGTCCTTTTTCAAAAAAAAATATTTAATAAATTTACCAAAATGAGATAAATTCCTCAAAATAACCATAACATAATTTAACCACAAATGTTATCTCATACCGTACATTTTCATTCCAAAATATAATAACTTGTAATTTCCTCAAACCCCATGATCATATAATCCCAAATGGTTTTCTTTTGTAACTATATCCACAAGAGAAAAGATAATTCTTCCTCAAATATCATTTTCACATGACAAACTACAGGGTTACAAATACAAGAGAAAATTGTTCTAAAGTAATCCCATCATCAAGGAGCACTAATACTTTTAAACATTTCTCCAACTATTTATTTCTACATTCCGTTTCTTTGACCATTAAAATATCCTATAAAATAGTGACTTCACTCGGGTAATAGCCAGGTGCCCTACATTTACAGCAAATGACAATAAATGGATTCTTGGGACCATTTTTATTTTCTTCCATAGTACTCTTCCTTTTTCCTCGACAATTATTTATTTTATATCCTTATTTCCAACACGTAAAGCATTTCTTTGTTCCATTGAAACACTTTCATGGGTGTCTCCTTACACATTTCTGGCATGATGGAAATTGAGGATTTTTTTCTCCATGGTCTCCACTGCTGGAGCTCTTTTCATTCATCACCTTTCTCTTCTTTGTTGAGTCTGGGATTTGGTTAATAAATATGTTGTTGATCATATTTTTTGAAAACTGATTTGGAATGAAGATGATATCTTTTACTCTTATCAACATTCCATTTTGTTGCTCATTTACACCATTGTCCCCACCTTGTACATCATGACCAAAGATATTATGACATCCTTGGAATCCAGCCATTGACTAAAACCAGAAAGCATTGTGTGAGTAATAGTAGTCATAAAATCATTTAGAGAATATCATGACAACATATTTTCAATTTGAAACACCTTAGGATTAACCAAGGTCATTTATTATCATCTTATATTAAAATCCTTCAAATTGGTTTGTAAAGAAAATGTAATTATCCTAAGCATATCTCCCGGGAGTTTTGTAACCAAGAGTGCAGCAAGGCCAATTTTCGTGCAGCAATTCCTATTCGAGTCTAGCTCATAGCGTTATTTTTGGGTTTTAACCCTAGGTACATATGTGCAAGAGCCGCCTCTACCTGCTCGTATCCAGACAGGGATGTATTTCTTGGAAAACTCAAAAAATATCTACAATACCAAAATTTTAGGATTTTCTTCTATACTAATCCTCAAATTCTAACTTAGGGCTATGTGCTCTAATCAGAGTTTATCTAAATATAGTTTCCAAGGATTGTACTAAACTTCCTCTAATACCAACTGTAATGCCTCGACCCTAGAAGCCCAGAGTCGGTGCATTATTACGTATCATTTGCATGATCACAAAAGGTCAAGTCTTGAAATACCGATTAGTTTAGTAGCCTTGGAAGTACTAGATACATTCCTAAGGTTTACATTACATCATAAAATGGAAAACTACAACAAAATTGTTTCCATAGAAAACATTGATATCCCATAGTCTATCCTTACAGGTTTTTTATAATATAATTCTTTGAATCCAAGGAAAAATAAAACATAAAAAGTGGTGAGCTCAGTAAGGATAACAATATAGCGGAAACTTTCATAAATAAGCATAAACATTTAAGGCAATGTATAGAACTAAAACAAAAGCCTTTTCAACAAAAACTTCATCATAATATGGAAAATATAAATCAAAATAATGTCATTTACTTACTCACATGGATATTATAGTAGTCTAATAATCACATGTAATATCAATAGTCACTTTTATAATGATGTAATACGTAATGCCAGACTTTCATAACCACTTAGTCAAGGCCTTGTTCCAAGACTACAAATAAGATTTTTTCAAGGCCTTCTTCCAAGAAACTAGTTTGTCTCATGAGACCTACCGATGCATCAAGGGGCTATAGTGGTCTCCACCCACCACTTACTAAGTCCAATGCATTCCTCATATAAAAATTTCTAATCATAACATAAAAATTCATATTAAAACTAGCATACGAAATTTCAATACTTTATCCACAAACCATGAATGGTATAAAAATATCACATCCACAATCAAACACAACTCATTCAATAAAAGATGGAAGATTTTATTGTAATAGATTAACCTCAATCGATAATAATGAAGTATATTGATAAAGATGAAAATAATCATCAAAACTGTTTGAGAGAAATATCCCAGTTTTTCATGAAAACATTTAAAAGTCACACAATTTGTCAAGAAGCCGTTTAAAATAGATTTTTGAATCAAAGTGTCCCATACCACTTTGAAACTTTTAAAATTAATTTTAATTTTAAAACATTAATTTCTATATAAATAAAACCTTAAAACCATTTTTAAAACATGTACATTAATGCGAAAGATTTAGAAGAGTAAATTTTTAAAACATTTAAAATGGTATTTTAGTTAGAGTTACTATACAAATGAGAGATGATTGAATATAGAAAATTGAGGTAATCAAAAATTAATAATACCATGAGAATAATGCATTTCATTATATACTATGTCAAAGGACGGTATATACACCATATAAAAGTGAATTGGTTCATAACAACAAAGAAGTCTCAAAGAAATGTAAATTGAGATGAAATCACTTATATGGAAAGTATCCTTAGGTAAATGATAAATAAATGAAATAGTTATGTGTGAAAAATATAAATACACTCAATATGATTGGATATTCATTGTAAATCAATCAGATGACATTCACATATGTTCTTGTAAGAGCAACACCAATGACTTGGATGTTTAACTAAATGAATGGAAATTGAGTTATGATCAAGTTTATATCAATGACTTGAGAAATTATCATTGGAGTGATTATGTGTATCAAAATTATATCCACACAAAGGATAGGGTAAATTACTACATAAATAATAAATAGTGATTCCACACATAATCTTGGAGTAAAATAATTAATGAAGTAAGCATCCATTCCACTGAGTGGAAATTGAAATTTGAAATTCCCTTACTGATTTGGTAACTTATGAAACATACAAACCATGAAAAAAGTATCATAAAATGAAGATTTAGTTATCATAAATTAAAGTATATTACACCAATAATACAATCATGGATAGTATATACGCCACACAAAAGGAAATAGTGGCCAATATAGAATTAATCTCACGGGAATAAAAAGTGAGATGAAAGACACTTACTTCATTGTAATCAATCGAGTCATATGGAAAAAAGTTAATAACCACAAAATTAATCACATAATACCATTAATATATAAGGAATCATGATTATATATATCAAATGGAAATACGCAATACACCACATGTAATAAATAAGTGGCGAACAATGGAAATCTCACGGAATTAAATGTGAGATAAGAAACCCCTTACTTTTTACTTTTCCTTGGTCGAGGGTAGGTTAACCTTCTGTATAATGTTGAAATAATTTTTATTAAATTATACAAGAATCATATACATTAATATGATATCATATATGATCTTTTAACATTACTTTGCTAATAATATCTTAGTATTATCATCATTTCAAGTGTTAATAGATTTGTTTTCATTTATATTAATTTTTATATGAGTCATATTTGTTATGGATGGGATTTATATTATTCATATACAGAATGATATCATATCTCTAAACATTATTTTTAATCATAAAATGAAAATTAGTCTTGAATGGATATGATGGGGAACGAATCTCATCGCATTCGTGGAGATGGTAATCCATAAGTAGGAACAAGCGACAATATCATTCTTTTGATATCAAAATAATATATAATTGGTTGGTATATCATATATAAAGAATCATTATAATTTTATATTTATTATTTACATCAATTACACATTATTATTATACCCATCCAAATAATAATGTATTGAATAACAATTACACCACGATGTGGAGACGGTAAGTCGTACGTACGCACATATGGTGACATTTCATTCAAAGGATGGATAGAATAATGAATATAGTTGTACCATATTTATAATAACATCACATTATATATAAGATACTGTAATTATAATTTTATAAAGGAAATAACAAATAAAGAGGAAGTGGAAGAAGAAAGGAACTTGAAAGATGTTATGAAATATTTACCTCTTCTTTGGGTTCTTCCTTTTTGATTTGAACAAAAGGGAGCCTTAGGATGGCTTTCTGACTAATGGAAGTCCTATAGGATGAAGGTAAGACTATTGAGAGGTTATTTGGGTAGGGTTTGTCTGAGAAAAATGGCTTTGAAGGTGTGAATTAGAGATAAGGGGGAGTGCCCTTTTATAAGAGGAGTGAGGGGCACCTTTAGAAAATCTAGAAATATTATTTTATAATAAAATCAATTTCGGTTTCTAATGAGTCCAAAGTGAATTATTTAGAGTATAAGTAAAATATGGGTCAAAACCCACTCAAAAAAAAGGTTTTAAATAGGTCTGTGGTACTATATTAACCATTTCGTTTAGATGTAACTCTTAGTTAAATAGTTTGACATTTACCATGTCTCTGTATTTTTATATTATATGGTGAATAAACATACTATATACTTACAAGAGAACCCCAAGTGGTTCATTAATGATGCACCTATCATTATATTTGTCTTTTGGTCAATCCTTATATGTTTAGGAACAGGATATCAATTAATAATATAATATTTTTTCTAAAAACTCTTTTATGTCAATTTTGACACTATTTAGAATTTTGTTTTTTCTAAATTCATAACCGCATTATTACTTCGAAAAAAATTTATCTAACCAACCAAAATATGTCACATTAACCTAGAAAATTATTGTAATTCCTAAAAAGTCTCAAATTAAATTTATTTGGATAATTATAAAATCAATTATTTTAATATTTCATTAATTAGGTAATTACTCCACAATCATTGTGTCATAAATAAATTAACTTATTTGAAGTCTAAAAAATATAAATAAAATAACATTATGTAGGAAATATTTTTATATTTCTAATGGATATTTATATTATATTTTCTCTAATGCGTAACCCTATATTAAAACTGTATTATTTATTAAAATTTGATTTTAACTATTTCAACTATTCTTTGAATTAAACAATAATAAATGTCCTAATCTTATCCTAGTGGAACAAAAAAACATATTTTATTACTACGGTTTTTTTGTAAAATTATAGTTATCCAATAGAATAAGTACATGTGTTTGGGTAATAAGAATATCATTTTTACCCTTAATTACCCTATTTACTTTTAACCGTGGTAAATAAAAGTCAAAAGTTACTGTTCACAAAAAATTATTTATATCTTATTGAACCACAATTTACATATTGATATCAACTATGTCTCTCAGATTTTTTAAATTCCACTCATAGAAGTGGTAAATTTATGTTTAATGTGAATTTTCAAATTCTCCCAGGAGGTGGGTAAAAGACGGTTAAAAGGTTCAATAAAATTTATATATATCTAAAATTATTATAAACCAACTCCAATGAATTAAATTAAACTTATATGGGTATTATGTATCTATATTGACCAAAAATGAATTTAAATAAAATAAATGATTCTTTAAATAAAAATTTTCTTTTAAACTATAACTCAGTGTTTTTAACTATTCATCAAAAATTAAAAGTTTTTAGAAAAATATCAAAAATTCACCCAAAGCTAATTTCAATATTCTGAATCCAAATATTAAGTCCATTTTTAAAGAAAAAATTTATAAAATTTCAAAAAAATGGGCATTACTATTCATAACGGCTAGTTTGATTGGTCACAGTGTGTTAGAAAAGTAATAACTTTGTCTCTTCTTATAATATGGAACCAACTAATCCTAACTCAATTTCTATATTTATCTTATTACTTTCAATTATGATCAATAGGGATGCTCATGTCAATTTTAGAAAATATGAATCTAAATCCTTCCTCAATATATAGAAATATCAAATTATAACAGCACCAATTTTCATTGTTTTATCCATTGAATACTTATATATATATATATATATCAGGATTTTTCCTCAGATTTGAACTATGTTTTGGGTGTCACAGGATACCAAAATTAATATATTAAATATATTTAAAATATTGAATCATGCACACACATATTTTTATAATATATTGTTTTCCCATTGATTGGATACTCGGATAAAAAAACTTAAACTGAGGTAATTTTTTAAACATATGGGTAACCCTAGGCATGACATGTGGTTGGTCAGCATAAGATATTCTATGGAAGGAAATTCTTGGTGGGTGAATTAAATAAATTTAATGATATATTTTATTTAATTTATTAAATAATAAACCTAACTATCTTGACTTTAAATACACTTATATATAAAATCTCTATTGTTAGAAAAATAACCTAGGAAGTTTGGAGAGGATGAGTAGATCTACCATTGGCGTGAATGAACTTGGGATCAAAGATCGATGATGAATGAATTGAGGAAATCTGTGTGAAGAATGAAGAACGCATCATAACATTCAATGAAATTGCTAGAGAACATGTTCTTCACAAATGATCGATCTATTATTGAGTTAGGGCTCATTATAATGTAGAATACTACCCTTGTGTTCTTGATTGCTTAGCATGTATCATATATCTTCTTAATTATTTGATTTTAATTCTTTATATGAACCAATAATTTAAATATAATTCTTGAACCTTATTAAAAAAAATTCACTCATACTTTAGACTTTTTTATGTTTCTAAATTTATGACCTTTGTCCAATATCACAATGGAAAATGGTAATATAACCTTTTTTAATAGGCCTCTCTCTGCTTTGTTCTCCGTTTTCATCATCATTGGCCCATGGGGTTAGCAATTGGACATTTCTAGACTGTTTTGAGCTTGATCGAACCTCCAGATTCATGATGGATGCATGAAGAACCATGATATTGATAGATTATGGATTGATCAAGTCATATTTTTGGAGCATGGGTGATGGTTCCTTGGATAAGAACCCTAGCTGGTGATGGGTGGTGTGACAAGATTTTCTTGGGTGACCATAATCCCAATTTTCATCCACTAAAGGAAGGAAACAAATTATCTGAGGTACATTCCTTCGATTTTGGTGATTTTGGGTGAGTCAACCAAGAGTATGATGAAATATTTTGTTAGTATAAAGAGAACACGATAGCTGTAAGTCCATAATTCACTTTTTGTGAATATCACAAAAAACATATTATATTCTAGAGAAACACATGATATGTTTCTCAAATTCTTGTGATGGATAAGCATGCATCTTGATTTAATTATCGCACACCACGTGGAATAGCCAAGATGTTATACAATACTACCTAGGTTGTCAAGATGTGTGTTCATAGAAAATGTCTATGACCCTAGGTGAGCATAAATGTCATGCCCCCATAGGGGAATTCCATGTGTAGTTGCATGACTAAAAAATCTATGTCCAAGTAAGAACATGCCCAATACCTCCGGTGGTGTCACATACCATGTGACTGGATGCACACAAAGTAAAATTTTCATAAACCATTATACCTTTCAAATTTCCTTCTTTGGGACTCATATTTGGGCCCATGAGTAACCTATCTAAAGTATAGTTTTGAGTATGATTTTATGGTTTCAATTGTTTTAGAATATAATATCAAATATGATGTGAATTGAGAGGTTGATTCTTTTAGTGATGCTCCAAAAATGGTAGTGGACTATTTTAATCATCAAAGAGTTTACAGGGTCATTACTCTCCTTCTATAGTAGGGTGCATGTCCCTCGTACTCTTTATATAGGTAGGGTAGGTACTTCACCACATTACGAAGGGAAGGGGTCCCCTATCTATGAAATGGTACTCCCTTATCACCGAACTCCAATGGTGAGCTGGCCCCCACACTAGATAAAGTGTTCCCTCGGCTTTGAGGTAAAATTCAATGGAGTTGGCCCTCAACTATGATCCTTGTAAGGTTTCATGTAGTAATTAGAAATAGATATGGGTGCATTTGGATCTTCAAGATGACTCATACTTCTTAGCTAGCTATGGAGATTGAGATTCCTCTACTTTGTGAAATGGGTTTCAATATGATCATATCTGACATTGGGGTTCCTTTCCTCGTATGACTTATGGGTTGAGATGATAATTTTATTATGTTGCTTCCCCTGTGGTTTTTGAGGAATTGTATTGAGTATGTTTATACTAACACCTTAATGGTATTTTTTCCACACATGTATTGACTTATGAAGATGAAATACAAATTATTGGTGACTTTGGTGGAATTAGTATCGAAGGAGAAAAGTAGTGTTTGGAGATATTGAACTTGTTCAGTGGTTATACTTGAAGATTGTGATATGGGAACTCTTATACCCCCTCCTAGTTATTTTCAAGTAAGGATTTCCTTTCTGGTAGGGAATGTATTTTACCCCTTTATACTTTTAAATTATTCTTCTCCACTTTAATTTTTTTTCTAGAAAATTTCATAATCATTGATTACATTCTATATACCTTAGTTATATTATATCTTTACATTGTTGCATGGATCTTGGTGTGTGTGAATTTTTATAGGAATTTTAGGTTAAGTTCTATCATTTTAGTGATATTACCACTTGACTCTCTTCACCAGCCCCTGGCCCATTGGAGGTGGGCTTGAGGTGTCATTGTCTGCTTACTACTAGCCTGAGTAGGGCCCTAGTGGGTGGGGTATTGAAATAATTGTATCAAAGGATATTTTTTACTAGGTTCAGTGTTTGGAGTTAGAAATGACATGAGGATTGGTCTGGGAACTTAGGGAAACGATGTAGAAGTGTATCAAGTTTTTCTCTCAGGCTAGGAAACTCAATGATGGTGCGACAGTCGACGTATCCATATACCTGGACTATGAATAACTGTTTGTTGACTAAACATACTAAGGAATCATATACAGGTAAATCAATGGTACATGTATCATACATTATTGGGTATTTTGACTTCCATACCCTTCTAGAGTCATCTCTTCAAATATTCTCATCTACTCATGGTAAATATTATTAATTTTCGATATGCCTCCACAACAACAGCCACCTAGGATTCCAATATAGGTTCGTGATGATGAACTGTTGAGTAATGATGCATCAGTGTAGGGACCTATTCTAGATGTGTTTTCTCCATGTGAGTATATAGTAGTGCTCCCACCCAATGGTGATCGCATGGATCCACCTGTAGTGGTTCAAGAGGATGATCATATACATGCAGGGTATCTGATGGCTCTAGTAGGTCAAGACGAAAATGAAAAAAGGATTCACATTTTATATGAGTTATAGTGACAGAGAAAACATAGGTTTCATGGTGATCCATACCCTTAGACTACATATGCTTGGATCAAGTCATTGTTCTAGGTTTTCCATCTTGCAATAACATCAAAATATCAAATGGTTGTGCATCTACCTTGTCTTCACTATCACAAGCACAAAACAGGTTAAGGAAAGCACTGCCTTTTATCAGTGTTAAGTAGAAAGCATTGATAAAGGGGACGGCCTTTATCAGTGCTAGCTAAAAGTGCAGATAAATGTACCATTTTCAGCGCTAAGAAGCACTAATAAAGGTGTACCCTTTATCAGCACTTTTCTTAGCACTGATAAAAGTTTTTAATAAAAAAATATTATTAATTAATATAAATTTTTTATATTTATATTAAAAAATAATGTTTATTTGTATACATTAAATAAAAAATACATGTTTATAATTAATATATATTTTTAAATAATTCAAATATATATATATATATATCATGTTTTAATTGAAAAAAATTATTTATAAGATAATAATTAAATATATATATATAATTTAATAATTATAATATTATAATAATTTACATTAAATAATAATTATATTTTTTATATTTTTTATATTTTTTATATTTTTTAGATTTTTTAGATTTATTATATTATTTATATTTATTAGATTTATTAGAGATTTATTAGATTTATTAGATTAATTTATTATATTTATTAGATTTATTCATTATATTTGTTATATTAAATTTATTTATTTTATTTATTTTATTTATAAATATATAACAATTTTTAATATATATTTATAATTAAAATTATTGAATATATATGTGTTTTGTAATGAATTTAGTCAATGAATATATTGATCTTGTGTATATATTATGTATCATGCATGAATGTTCATTTATAAATTACATCATGTTGTCCATTGATGTGGTATATTGATTAATTCATAATGTTACCCATATGAACAATATATGTTCTAAAAAATATACTTATAAAATTACATTAAATATATTTAAATAAAAATTATATTTTATTATATTTTTAATAATATATATAAATACTTTTCAAATACATTTTTAGTTATAATTATAACTATATATATAATTATATAATTATACATATAATATTAGAACTGTATTTATATATATATATTAACAATTATATACAAATATTTATAAATATATACTATTTATATTTATAATTATGACTATAAATAAATAAATATAAATATATATAATTATAAAATTATAATAAATATATTTATTATACTACTAATAATGTTATAAATATATAATTAAATAGATATATTTATAAATATATACAAATATTTATAAATAATTAAAAATAAATTATTATTTATTTAAATAATTATTAATTTATAAGAAGTATATTTATTATTTCATATATAATAAATTATATATAATTAAATAAATATATACTTATAAGAATATTTATAAATATTTATACAAGTATTGATAAATAAATACAAATATTATTTATTGCTATAAATAAATACATATATATTTAAATAATTTTAAAATTATAGAAAATATATTAATTATATATATTATAAATATTATAAATATTAGATATATAAATCTGTTATAATTTTATAATTATTTAAATAAATATATATAATTATATATATAAATATATATATATTTCATATAAATAATTATAAAATTAGAATAAATATAGTTATATTTATCTGTGGTCTTATAAATATATATAATTAATAAATTTATTTTATATATTTATATGATTATAAATTTAATAAGTATATTGCTTATAATTTTATAATTACTTAAATTAAAATTTTATAAGTATAAATACATATATATTTATAAATTTTTATCATTATAAAAAAATAAATATATATTTATCCAATAAATCATTTTAAATAAATATATAATAATATTAATAAATTATTAAAATTATACCTTTATTAGCTCTTTTTTAGCGCCGATAAAGATGGCTTTTATCAGCGCTAAAAAAGATCTCATAAAAGATGTCTTTATCAGAACTATAATTTGAGCACTAATAAATAGGACTTTTATGAATTCGTTTTTAGCACTAATAAAAGCCTATCTTTATCAGCACTGACACAGAGCTGATAAAAGTATGTTTTATCATCACTTTTTATTTTAGAGCGAATAAAATATCCCTTTATCATCACATTTAACTAGTACTAATAAATGTTCCAGAAAGTTTTATAAAATAACCCTAGCAGGCTCCTCCTCCCTCGCACCCTTTCATGCCTTTGTGGAAGATGACCCCAGTGTCGTCGATCCCTCCTCTGCTGTGACCCCTCCTTCTCCTCCTCCTCCACTACTGCTCCCTCCTCCTCCTCCTCTACGACCACCGACTCATCCTCCTCCTCCTCCTCCGCCTCCTCCTACTCCTCCTCCATCTCCTCCACATCCTTCTCCTCCACATCCTTCTCCTCCACATCCTTCTCCTCCACATCCTTATCCTCCTCCAACATTCACATACCCCTTTTCCACCTAACCTACTCTGGTGTGACCTCCTTATCCAACAACCATCCCGGCAGCCTCTTCTACAGCGCACGGATTCCCCCCCAGTGAGTCTCTTTTGTGGTTTCCCTAGTTTCTATAGGTTGTTTAGGGTTTTTATGAACCCTTAGGGGTAGGCATTAGGTTTGATGTGTTTCCTATGGTTTTTAGGGTGTGTGTAGGGTCCACAATGTCTTGTTCTCCCTTCTATTTTATTGTATTCTCATTTGCACAAATTCGAGGTAGGAGAATCCAGATTTTCCATTCCGATTAAGTCCATTTTATGCTAGAATGTTTTTAGTTAAATAATTGACTTCATTCCTATCATTGTAATACACTTGGTTAATCTTCTACAATTCTTTCAAATTATTTAGTTTTGTTAAAAATTGTTTTGAACTATTTTCCCCCGGTTTTTTTATGTGTGCTTATAGAAATTGTGTTCATTTGATGTCAAATATTTTTTTAATAATGTTTTCAACATGACAAGCACCTTTGTATTACTCTTGAATAGCTTATTATCATGTTTTCTAGTCTGTTTAATTTGTTTGATCTGTTTATAAAATATTTAATAATCTATTTGTTTTGTTTATAAAAACTTATTTATAAATTGTTTGTCCCGTTTATGAAATTTTTTATAAATTGTTTGATATGTTTATGGAAATTCTATTAAATTTTTTGGGTTTCTTATAAAGTTATTTATACTTTTTTTGGCATGAAAAACAATTGTTCATAAACTTCTTAGATTGTTATAAAAAAATTTATAAACTAGTTGTGTTGTTTATATAATTGTTTGTAAATTGATTGTTTTGTTTTTACAATTGTTGATAAATTGTTTGGTTTTTTTATAAAAGTGTATTCATTTTATATTTTGATGCATTTTTTATGGAAATGATTTGGTGTGTGTTTGTAAAGGATAAGGGACCTTTTGAAAATTGTGAAATGTTTGGGTGTGTGTCTGTTTGAAACTCAAGGGCCCATTTGGCTCTTTAATATGTTTTGTGTGTCTTAACATGGATTAAAAAGGCACTTCAGCACTTTATGGTAAATCCTTTCTATAAAGGCCCGTTTGGAAATGTTTATGTAAAAGTGGAATTTGTTGTTTTGGAAATGTTTTCAGCATGTTTTTGGTTTTTCAAGAGGTATTTGGGGGAGATGCACTGCTGCCAGGTTTAGATTTTTTTCTTGGTTTTGTATACCTCACGGTTGTGTGTTTTTTTACATTGTGTCTCAAAGCATCCATCTCATTGTGTCTATTCATTACGCCTCAGAAAAACCTTTTTATGAAATAACTGTCAATAAAATTTTAATCCACTGAAGTTGAGTATTCTATATTTTTTTCGCATTGACTCATCAATGATGTGTTCTCCTTAGATGTATACCTTTATAGTAAACCATGTAAAATACTTATTTTCATTATATTTAATCATTTATGTTTGTTTTGGTGAGTGAACCATTAAGAGTGAAGGATTTCATTAGTTCCATTAAATGAGGTAAAAATATTCTATAAAAGGGGTTAACCTCATCAAGATAGTAGTTCTAAATATGAAACACCAAGATTCACATATCATCTCAGGGTGATCTTTTTCGATATGGACTGATCATACATGAATTATATATGTATGAGTAAAATCATCCACTTTTTCATTACCATCACGAAAAAATAATATTCTTCATATCATGATTCACTTTAACTCGATAAAACACAGTTACTTCGAAACATACCTTAACCCCATAGAGCATCCAACTCATCCATGAGTATTTTAATAGAAATAAAACCTAAAACAATAGTTCCAATACCCATTATTAAATTTTATTAACAAACTAGTCATAAGATGTATCAATTATGAAAGTAATCTATATAACACAAAATAATATAAATTTTATTTTTAGATAACTCTTATTGTTGATGTAAAAATAATTTCATATTAATCATATCTCTACTGATATCAACATGAAAATCTCCTTTATCAAGTCATATAATGAGATACTTATACAAACATAAACAACCCATCAATCATCAATAAATATTATCTATAAACTCTAAGGTACTTCATACACACCCCATAAATCAATCTACATCTATCACGTTGAGCCTTAAAAAAAACTAACCCCAAAAATAATATGAAGTAGATCTATAGTTTAGAATAGATGAAATAGAATCTCACATTTATATAACCATCACAAAGTCACATTATGTGCAACTGAACAATCATACTTCAATAAATTCTATATACAGAACCCCATTAATTATATCTTTGTTTCATTCCTAGCCTTTTGTTTTATTCTATGATGCACATCCTTGGATGCTTGATGCACCTCTTCTTATTGAACATCATGATGGAATAACACAACTAAGCTAAATATTATTACTTAAACCAACCTAATTCAAATGAAAAATATACGATGAATATTTAAACACACTACAATATCATCATTTCCATCAACATCTCCCTGTCACTCACCCCCCCAAGCTTATCATTTACACATTCCACATCACTTGTAACTATATAATGAATGAAACAAAACCTATTAATATTCCATGATGTTTGTAAGATATTTCCTATATATTTTTCCATAGGTTATGAAGTCATCACATAAGTTTTAATCACCTATTAATTTCTGATGTCTACTTCACACACTAGGTTCAACAAACATTACTCTCATACAAATGAGGAAATCATTTACAAGGACTACTCTAATGTCTAATATATAAAACATTTATCAGATATTATACTATCATGTCCCACGCCCATAGGAACTTCAGTGGATTTGGTAATATATTGGAGTATAACCCCCCCCCCCCCATCCGATATTTAAATGAACATGGGTCATTTACAATTGGAAATTTAATGATATGGCCCAGGATGGTATCATAACCAACAACCGGCCTGACTTTCCACTGACCTAAGAGGTGTTCATGATCCCTATGGGATATCAACGATCCATTGGAAAAAAGATATAATAAATGTGGAATATTTTACCTATAAATTAGAGTAAATTAAAAAGGATCTTTCTCTTGAAAACCTGACATGTCCCATTCATAAGTTGTACATCTAATAAAATAGTAGATATGCAATAAATAAATAAACAGGAAGCAAATATCATAGATGGAAAATATAATCCCACTATTGACCAATAAAACTGTTTAACTAGACATATGCCTTTCCTAAATCTCATTGGACCTATTTTGGATAGGTGTAACATATGATTTCTCATTTTATGTTTTCTTTTCTATTGGAAATCTTCTCTATCATGCACCTCCCCTCCGCTGTGAAGGCACCTCCACCGCACGCTAAACCACACCTTCTTTGTGCCTTTTCTCTTCTCAATTATCAGTTTCCACTTATTCGCATATTATTACCGTTTGAAATTGATGATGTTGTTGTGAATTGTATAGGCTAAACACCTTGCTGAAAATTGTGGTTGATGGTGGTCCTTGTTTGCGCACTCAATGAATTGCCTATTGGTTGGTTCCTATTGAACATTTGATTATAGAAATTGATAATTTAAGTATACATAGCTAATGAATGAATTCCCCATAATGATGAAACTTCTTTGATAACCCCAAAAGTAACAAGAATAATTGAATAAGTGATGCTTCGTAAAATTTGAAATTGTGTTTGTTTGGTTTGTATGGTGTTACGATTGTGACCACGATTGTGTGTTTGTATGGTGTTACGGTTGTTTGAATGATTGGTATTCCATTTGTTTTTCTTGTTGGAGTTCTTACACCATTGAATATCAATCCAAACCTTACCCATTTCACTGGCACCACCACTTTGTTACTAGTGAAATTCCACCAAATCATAGAGAACCACTTCACTAGAGGAATTTATGGGACACTTTATGGACACCCTATTCAAATAACCATAACAAAACATGTAATGAATCCTTCCACCTACATACACTCTATGAAAAATCATACCATCTATTAGTTTAGAACCATAGTTCTTGACTAGAGACATTATGTTTCTAGAAAAACACTAATAACCCAGTTTACAACAATGTATATAGATCACACGTGGGATAATAAAACATTCTAGTGAAAGGGATTATCATAGCTAGTTCCATTGATTGGGTGGTTGGGAAGATGGGTGTGATCGAATTTGGTCTTGATTAATGCGTGGAGAGGTAAGGGTATTGTCCACCATAGCTATTTTCATTGATTATAGTGGGATAATGACCCTAGATGAACATATTTTGCATAATTATTTTGTTAAATATTAATATTACTGAATCAAATAGGATGAATATGAATAAAGAATGGATGAATTCCAATCGGTTGACAAAAGAGTATGAAGATGGTGTGAAATAGTTTATCAAGTTTTCAAAAAGATCATGCATATGACCCTTCTCAAATCCTTTGTTTGTGTTTACATTGTTTTTATTCAATAAAAATTAGTCTACAAGAGTTGGATGAACACTTTATCTATCATGGAATAGATAGAAGTTATTCATGTTGGAATAAACACAAGGAAAAAATGAATGTAGGTAGTGGCTGGGATAGAACATCATTTTATGGATCATATGATATGATTACAAGAATGAATAGTGAAGATGATTGTACATAGGATGTGATTATAGATGTGCATGATGATGAAGATCATATTGAGGAAATGCTAAGGGCAGTTGAAGAAAAACATTGTGATTGCCCAAAATTGCTTGAGAATTTTAAGAGTTGAACAAAGATACCATTGTATTCTAGTTGCACTAAATATACAACATTGTCAGCTATACTAAAGCTGTAAAATTTGAAAGAAGGATATAGGTGGAGTGATGTCAGTTTTACGGAACTACTTGCTTTCTTGAATGACATGCTCCTTGATGATAATGAGCTTCTGATCCAAACATATGATTCCAAACGAATGATATGCTTGATGGGTATGATCTCTAAAAGAATACACACCTACCCGAATGACTTTAAACTATTTCTCAAGGACCAAAAACACTTAAATAATGTCCAAAGTGTGATGGTTCTCAATAAAAGAAAGATGAATCTAGTCCTATGAAAGCTTTATGGTACTTTCCAATCATTCCAAGATTTAGGCACATATATTGAAGTGAGGAGACTACATGAAAATTAACATAGAATCTAGATACAGGAATTAAAGATAGGAAACTACATCACCCGGTAGAATATCCTTAGTGGAAGAGAATTGATCATGAGTATCCTGAATTTGAAAACGATCTGAGAAACCTTCGACTTGGGTTATCTATAGATGGAGTGAATCCTTTTGGTTTTCAAAGAAGCACTCAAAGTACATGGCCGGTTATGTTGGTATATTATGACTTACCACTGTGGTTAGGCATGAAACAAAAATACATCATGTTATCTATGCTTATTTTAGGACCAAAACAATCAAGTAATGATATTGAAGTTTATTTGGTTCCATCGATTGAGGATTCGAAATTCATGTGGCATTTAGGTGTTACGTTGTATGATACATAAAAAAATGAAGTTTTCACTTTGAGATCCATGTTATAAGGGATGATAAATGAATTTCTTGCTTATGAAAATTTTTCAGGATATAGCATTAAAGGAACTCAAGGGTGACCCATTTAAAAACAAGGTACACAGTCTATTAAGTTAAAACATTCATCGAAAACTGTTTTTCTAGGACATCACATATTTCTACCCTGACATCAAAAGTACCAATCTTGGATGACCTCATTTGATTTAAGTTTAGAAGAATGTACAAAACCATCTCCACTAATAGGTGATAAATTTATTGAGAAAGTAAAATATGTTGACACTACTTTTGGTAAACCATTTTTGAAGAACATTATGAAAACCGGTTGGAAAAAGGGATCAGTTTTTTTTTGAATTACCATATTGGAATTGTATGTACGTCAGACATTTTTTTGATGTTATGGAGGTTTAAAAAAATTATGTGATAGTGTCATCGGAACGTTTCTAAATGCACCCAAAAAACGGATGGAATTTAGGCTAGGTTTGATATGGTTGAGATGGGAATACGAAAAGATTTTCCCCCAGCGAAGGGTGAAAATGAACATTTCTTCCTCCTGTTGCTTAAAATCTTTTCGGGCAGGAGAGATATCAGTTTTTCAACTTCTTGAATGATATAAATTTTTCAGAGGGGTATTCATCAAATATCAAGAGCATCGTGTCAATGAGCGATTTAAGGTTAAATGGTATGGAGTCATATGACTACCATGTTTTAATGAAAGATATAATTCCCATATCTTTCCCTTGAATTTTTTCCAAGAATGTCCGCAATACATTAATGAACATACGTTTCTTCTTCAAAGCTATACTCAACAAAGTTACACACCTGGGGAAATTTCCAACTACGGAAAGATAAATTGTCATCATCTTATGTGAATTGGAAATGTTTTTCCCACTGAGATTCTTTAATATGATGGTTCATTTGATGGTTCACTTAGTGATAGAGATTCAACTATGTGGTCCTATATATTATAAATGTATGTTCCCCATTGAATGGTATATGAAGATTTTTAATGGGTATGTCAAAAATTAAAGTTGGCCAGAGGGTTGTATTGTGGTGAAATATATTATTGAGGAAGCCATTGAATATTGTATTGAATACCTATCTGGTGTGGAAAGAATTGTCCTACCAAAATCTCATCACACTAGGCAGCTTTAGGGTGAAGGAATTTAAAGAAGATAGGTTGTCACAATCAATATTATAGATTGGGGTAAATCCCACCTTTACTTTTATCATAAAAGTTTTGATGTTGACCCATATGTTCAAACCCAAAAAGAAATTATTTTGTATTTGAATCCATCTAGGGATGAAAATGGATATCAGATACACATAAGAAATAGATTATAGGATTGTTTTGGGACCATATTATTAAGAAGTCATATGAAAATACAAACTCAATTTCAAAATGACTTTGATGGCTATCCTGAGGACAAAGTGTGTATGTATTATCGTAAAATTATTATGTAGTTAATGGTTATACATTATATACTAATGAACATGATGAAGACAGTACCATGCATAATAGTGGGGTTACATTTGTGGGTGAAGTGATGCATTTTTCTAGTGCTAAGGAAGGAAATCCAATTTATGTGAATATGTCATACTTTGGCATCATCAAAAAATATGGGAGTTGGATTATATGAAATTCCAAGTGCTGATTTTTTTAAAAAAAAAGTGGGTTGATAACAAGAGTGCGGTTAAAATATATGACTTGCGATTTTTGAAATTTTATTTTAACAAAGAAGGGGAGAAATATGAAGAATTTATAATGAAATCACAGGGAGTACAAGTATTTTATGTTTTAGATCCTGCAAACTAAAACCGGTCAATTTTTCTGTTATCGACCAAAACATCTAAAGGCTCAGATGAAAATTCAATAGAGGATGTCTCTTTCATTGGGACTTCACAATCATTTCACAGTGGTCCCAATGTAGACAACATTTTTTATGTCATAGGATACCACAATAAAGGGATTTTGAAATCCAATAGAGGGGTAAAATCTCTTCAGGATTTAAAAAAAGAGAGTTCAATAATCACATTATTTTTGTATTGTAATATACATTGTGTTACCTTATATTATTATCTATTCGCTCCTAATTTTATGTAATCTAAATTAAATGTTAAACTAATTCTGTAGATAATGACTTCTACACATGCTGAAATGCCCAATCCTAAGGAACAACAGGTCTCCCAACCAACTGATTTTGGACCCAGTGTAGAAGAACAATAAGTTTATCAACCTATTGTTGTTGGTCCCAGTGATGAGGTACAATAGGTTTCTCAACCTATTTCCTCTAGTCCCAGTGTCGATGATAGCATTCTAGAGGAACATAATGATGATTTTGAAACTCTTGAAATGGTATTCAATGAAACCCTAGTGGTGCAAAAAAAACAAGAGCGTCATAGTTTGACAGTGTTAGCCAAAATCATTAAGGAAAAAGCCAAAGACATCAAATTTGAGGTGGGGTGGAATAAGTGAGGCTAGCATGCTAACCCCAACAAAGCCATGCTTAGTAGATATATTGGAATTTTCACTCGGAAACGCGTGTCGATGGATATATAGTCATGGTTCCATGTTTTCACCAGGCAAAAGACACTATTGTGGGAATAGATTATGGTAAAATTGTGATATCATTTCTTTAATTTATTAAAATAAAATAAAATACTAAAACATTAACTTAATCTTCATCATACCTTGTAGAGGTCATTTACAGTAGATATCTCACACAAAGAATATGTATTAAGATTTGTAGGAAGGATTCATAGAGGATTTCGCACAATTTTAACAAAATATCATCATAAGGAAGTTGAAGAGAAAATCAAGTTGCACCCACCTCATCTTTATTCACACTTGATATCCCAAGGAGCCCGGGATGCATTTAGCAGTCTCCGTACGGAGAAGACTTTTCAGGTACATTGTGTCTTCTAATATGTTGTTTCATGTTGCGTTTATTCATCACTTTGATTGATTTTTTTTTATGAAACAATAATTGAGTGTTAAAAATAAGAACGAGAAGCAAAACCAGTGTACCCATACCATAAAGCTAGGATGAGGTACTCTTCACGTGAGAAAAAATTAGTACGTATTTTAAATCTACTGTAATACTTTTATGTGACATAAAAGAACACCATAACCATGTTCCTCTATTTATATGCAGATTGATGAATTGAAATCAAAATCCAATTCTATCCCATGTCATGAGCTATGGGAGGAGGCTCGTGTAAATAAATAGGGAATACTAATATATGAAAACATGCAAATATTGTGGAAAACCATGTGTATGTATGACATAATTTGACCTTATTTTTCATTAAATCCCTATGACATTACAATGATTACTTATTTTCATATATTTTATATCTAAAATTGTAACTGGAATAAAAAAAACCCGCACCTGATGTAGACATACTTTCAGTGGCCTTGAAGCATCCAAAACAGTATGGTTGTGTCAGAGGTGCGGGTTTCGTGTTGACACTCTGAACATATTTTTAGAATAAAAACAAGAGGATGATAAAAAAGAATAAATGAAAATTATAAGAGAAAGACTAGATACCCTTGAAGAACAATTCCAATGGCAGAGAGATATGATAGAAACCTTTATGGGGGATAGGTGATGATAAGAAACAACTCAGGAACAACCAGTGTCTGAAGATCCTACCCCACCCCCACCAACTTTGAGCTGAGCCATTCCCCTCAAAAACCTGACTTAGTTGAGGTAATTAATGTTTTAATAATATTTTCATTGAAATTTAAATCATATATACACTAGTACCTTTCTTTTACTGATAATCTATAGGGTGAAAATGACTGTGATTTATATCTATCAACTCACACACATCGCTTTGTAGCAATGGCTATGTTATTCAATATGAAGAATGACATGCTACTCAACAGACCACTTCCAACAGGTAATTTCATAGTGTATATTAACATACCTCATGATCCGACCATTGATTGACCTATTCAAAATGAATATGATAACATTCGTATGGATGAACAAGCTATTGGAACAATCATCAAATGGCCGTCGATTATTGTAAAAAAAATGTCGACAAGGAGGTATTCATTTCCAATTTATTTTTCAAGCTGAACTATATCATTTAATGAAAAATTTTCTGAAATGATGAATTTTGTTACCAAAGGAAAATGGAAAGGGGGTGAAAAAAATATCATTTCAAAACCATCTCAAAGATAAACTAACCAATCGAAATGATCCACTGATAACACCTTCACCCTGCCCATTCTATATCCACATTTAATATCATTGTAGCCTCATGTGGATAAAAAGTTGATATATGGAAATAAAAACATAGTTTATTTTAAAAAATATATATACGGAGGGGAAAGAATCAGATTAAATTAGTGATAACAATGTAAATAAAATCCTCAAGCATGAGTGGCTAGGAACCTCAGTTGTAAATGTATACATGAGGTATGTTTTCATTATTTGATTTTACAAAAACATTTATACTATGATAATTATTACTAAATACATTTCATATTTTTCATAGGCATGTATATGAAAAACAATTGAAGGGATTTTCCCATGAAAAAAATTTGGACCCATTTTTCCTCACTTCACCTCTTCAAAATAAGAAATAAATTTAAAAAAATAGGGTGAAATAATTTCATCCAAACTCAAATGATTTGAAAATAAAATTACAGATGACATACTCTTTTTAATACCAATGATGTAGGGGTAAAACTCTATAATTTAATCATATCAACTTTACATTCATTTACTTCATTACATATTCCTTTTTCTTGTTTTTAGGCAGTATTGGATGCTCATTTAAGTCAATTTGGATACTCCGAAGATTTATTTTTTGGATTCAATGCATGGATGTCCAACAAACTGACCACGTATGATGGAATTTTTAAATTTTTAAAACACTAGAACTAATATTTTAGAACTAAACATCTATTTATATAATTTATATTATCTTTTAATGAGGATTATGTTATGATAGGGAGGTGCATCAATATCATCTACTTCATGGAATGATTATAGAGATTAAGGAAAAGAACACCGACAAGATCTACAACTGGACAAGTATCTGGGTATATATAATAAGATTTAACTATCCAAACACATATAAAAAAATTATTTATTTTTTCAAGATATTTTTGTAGAGTCCAAAACAAACAAACTGAAAGGACTGTGGTTATTATGTTTTTAAATTTATGGAATAGATCGTATTTCCTCAATGAACTAGCATCCCTAAAGAGGTGTTTTTAAAAATAATCACTATTTCATTTAAATTATTTATTAATCATTTTTGTATTTATATTTTTTTAGTAATACCATTACTGTTGCAACAACTAGTATTCACAAGATGATATAGAAGTGTTTAGAAACAAATGGGTAGTATTCTTGATGGAATATTTGACACAAATATGATGAAGGTGAATTTCTAATACTTATGTGATCCTTTTATGATCATTAATATCTCTCTTATTTACACTTATTGAGCATCTATGATCATCCTTTCTTATGTTTCATATCCTTAGGGTATGAAGATTGGTTTTAGAAATGACTTGTCTTTCTGTTAAATAATAACTTAATGAGAGACTCCTAATAACTAGTTCTTTATGTTTCCATGTTTCCAAAAGCACTAGAGATAAACTATTATGGCATGGATCATTTATATTATATATTTTGGTCATTTAAGTTGTTGTTTCTATTGATGTAGTGTTTTGGAATAATATTGGTTGTGTATCACCCACAAATCAAATAAAAAAACTAGGGATTATTCACCTTTGATGGTTAACAATATCTTAGAAAAGCATCTCATCTGAACTTTTGATCTGGTGTCCCCATGATGCTCTCTTTCGAAACCCTCTCTATGATATAATAATTCAACCTTTAATTTTACTTCTCTTTTGGCACCCATTTACGGAGGAGAATAAAAAGTGGTTGCTGAATGATGATATCATAGAGACGTTGTCAGATGAGAGCATCACTGGGACACCAGATCAGAAGTTTAGATCAGATTCTATGCTAAGTGGTAGTTAACCAATAATAGTGAAGTGCACAAAAAATCATTGGTTTTGTTATTAGCTTATACTTGGACTAAATAAACCCTTTGGAAAGATGTAGAGGTAATGTTACGATATAATATCTCTATTTTAACAAAAAAATATATAATGAAACTTTGATTTGATTTTTATTATTCCTTGTAGGGTTCATTTATTTTAGAAGATTTTTGTCTATCTCACATGACTTTACAAGAAGAGTAATGATGTTGTGTCTTCTCAATCGTAGAGGTAATCTTGAAGTTTGCACAGTAAATCATAGTCTATAAAATTAATTGATTTTTTCATATTTATGTTTAATTTATTTATTTTATGTAAGTAATGTTAATCTACAAATATGCGATATCAATGTGCGAAATTTTTTGGTCATTATAGTTGGTATCAAAGTAACTGACATATTGAAAATAAATAAAACACATTCAGTTGTTTTGATACCTTAGGGAGGAGATCTATAAGTCATTTTAAATGTGTAGGAATCAACCCCACCACAATATGACACATGATATGACCAATAGGACTCAAAGTGACTCTTTTTATTTAAAATTGACATTATTTTTAGTGAAAAGAATAAGTGACATACTCAAAACTAAGCAAGCACATTCTAATTGTTTAGATGCTTTAGGGACATATCCATAAGTAATTTTTGACCTCTAAGAATCGAACAAACATCAATTCAATTCACAATGCGACTATAATGAATCAAAGTGTGTATTTTTATTTAAAATTTACATTAATTTTAGAAAAAAACACAAGTGACATATAGAAAACACATCAAACACGTTCATATTGTTTTTATACATTAGTACAATGGTACATGAGTTATTTGTGATGTTTAATAATCAACTAAACCTCAATCTGACACATGGTGTGACTGGTATAACTAAATGTTTCTATTATCAGTTTAAAATTGACATTTTATCTCAAAAAATGTCACTCACTATAAAATAAGAAAACCCACTCTAATTGTCTTCATAATTTATTATAATTATTCATAAGTTCTTTGTGATGTGTATGAAGTAGTCTCATATCAAACCAATGCAGAGTGCGACCAGTATGACTCAAAATGTGTGTTTCCGGTTCAAAATGACATTTTAGTAAAACAAAACAACTAACATACTAAAAATTGAGAAAACATATTCAAATTGTTTTGATACTTTCGTAAAATTATCCATAAGTCATTTGAGACATTTAGGAATCGACCACACCTCAATTCAATGCAAAATGTGACTGGTACGACTCAAAGTGTCTCTTTTTATTTAAAATTGACATTAATTTTAGAAAACAAACACAAGTGACATTCTGAATACCAGGAAAAAATACATTTATTGTTTTAATACTTTTGGAAAATTATCCATGATTCATTTTTGAAGTGTAATAATCAACACCACCTCAATCTGACACACGGTGTGACCAGTATGGCTAAAAGTGTTTGTTATCAGTTTAAAATTGAGATTTTAGCTCAAAAACCTATCACTCACTAAAAACCCAGAAAACCCACTCCAATTTTCTTCAGAATTCAGGATAATGATTAATAATTTTTTTTGATGTGTATAAATAATTCTCATATCTAACCAACGTACGATGCAACTAGTATGACTCAAAATGTGTCTTTCCAGTTTTAAATGACATTTTAGTAAAAAAAACACAATTAACATACTACAATGTAAGGATACACATTTTGGATTGTTTTGATACTTTAGTACAATGATCCATAATTCATTTTCAACATGTAGGAATCAACCTCACCTCAAATCAACACACAATGTGACTGTTATGACTCAAAGTGTCTCTTTTTTTTAAATTGGCATTAATTTTAGGTAAAAAACACAAGTGACATACTACAAACTTAGAAAACACATTCGTATTATTATTATACTTTGGTAAGAGTATCCATCTGTATTTTATGGCGTTTAGGAATCAACTACACCTCAGTATAATACATGGTGTGACCGGTATGGCTAAAATGTCTATTATTAGTTTAAAATTGACATTTTGGCTCAAAATGTGTCACTAACTAAAAACCAAGAAAACCCACTCCAGTTGTCTTAATAATTTTGGATAATGATTCATAAGTTCTTTGTGACTTATATAAAGAAGTCTCATTTCAAACCAACACATGATGCAATCGGTATGACTCATAATGTGTGTTACCACTTTGAAATGATATTTTAGTAAAAAAACACAGATGGCCAACTATAAACTGAGAAAACACATTTGGATTCTTTTGATACATTATTACAACAATCCATAATACTTTTTTGGCATGTAGTAATCCACCACACCTTAATTCAATGAACAATACGACTGGTATGACTCAAAGTGTCTCGTTTTATTTAAAATTGATATTAATTTTATAAAAAAACAAAAGTGGCATACTGCAAACTGAGAAAAACACATCTGGATTGTTTTCATACTTTAGAAAAATGATCCATCAGTCATTTTTGATGTGTAGGAATCAACTGCACCTCAGTCTGAAGAACTATGTGACTGATATAAATCCAAATGTGTCATTTGACTTTGATATTAATTTTAGTAAAAGAACAAGTGACATACTCAAAACCAGAAAAACCATTCAAATTCTTTTAATATTTTAAAACAATGATCTATGACACATTTTTGATGTGTAGGAATCAACCCCACCTCAATACGAAATGCGGTGTGACCGGTATATCTCCAAATGTGTCCTTTTTATTAAAAATTGGCATTTTATTAATGTATTATTTCAAATTAATGTTTAATTTATTTCTTTATTGTACTAATAACATAATATATTTTTTCTTATATAAGTGGAATTTTTTTCTTGAGTTCTAATTCTTTGTTCGGCAAATAATACCATAGACGAAAGGTTTTGAGAGGGGATCACGAATACCAAAGGATGAAACCATAATGTTTTTAACCATTTTTTGGATAATTCTTATTGTAACCATATAAAACATTGTTTGAAATGTATATAGAAGTGTGTTCTTTTGTATTCATTATGTCATGTAAATGTATATAGCATTTTTTTTCCAAACTCTTGTGTGTGCGGTTTCATTCTTTTATGCTTTGTTCGTGTGTAGGTGTTGTTTTGTGTAGGTGTACAGGTGTTGGGTGTGTTGTTAAATTAACATCACATCATAGGAAACTAGGCCTTTATCAGTGATCAAAAATATCACTGATAAAGTGTCCCTTTATCCATGCTAAGAAATCATTGATAAAGGGGTGACCTTTATCAGTTCTTTTTTTTACGCGGATAAAGGTGGACCTTTATCGGCGCTTTTTTAGCACTATTAAAGGGGACCCCCTATCTTCACCATGATTAATAGTGATTTCATAGTGCTGTTAAAATTGGTTTATATTGCTTTTAAATGCATTATTTGTAGTAGTGTATGGAGTAGTAGGGTGTTGGTGGGTTCTGATTACTGAAACATGGGATCAGATAATTATCTCATTGAAATAATTTTAGAAGTTACACCATGATGAGTATTATCCTTCAAGATTTCACTCTGTATATGGTAAAGAGTTTCTCAACCTACAATGGGGTGATATATCAGTTGTTCAGTACATGTTAAGGTGTAATTACCTTGCACGATACTCTCTATATATGGTGTTGTATATATGTTTGCAAGCACAAAAGTTTTAGAAGGGTTGCAAAAGAGAAATTCATGATTATATGGTCAATTTATGAATTCCCACTTCTATTGGGATGTGGGAGAGGGCCTTAGTGATTGAGAGTTTTCTAGTAGTGTGGTGTGGGGAGGCAAGAGAAAACAGTGGGCATCATAGGGCCATGTCTTATGTAGAAACTAGCAGGCATAATCTATCAAGGTCTCAAAGAAGGAGGAATAATCATTCCCAGATATATATGTTTGGATCTGTAGGGTAAGAATCATGTTGAGGTTCTCATCATCCTGGTGATGGATGATGTTATACTTATGATGGGTGATTTCACATGGATCATGATTTCTCGGCCAGGTTTGTTGAAAATGGTGGATAGACTATGGATGGACCTCCATAATAGAGATAGTTTTGTTATCATAGATATCCCAAGTATGGTTAGGGTGTCCCACATGTATTTGGTGCTAATGGAGAGTGAGGAATATCCCTAGACAGATGAGTTGTAGCTGGAGGATGATGATTTGAACTACACCAACCACAACCATCAAGAGTCGCATTCCCGGCTTCGAGGTCTGGTAGTACATGTATTATTCATTTACAAAACATTTAGGGAGATGACTAAGATATTCTTGATATTAATCTAGGTATTATCTATGTCTTCTTTACTTTAGCTTCAGTACATGTTAACACAAGCATGAGTCGTTCCTTAATTTCTATATACCTTTTTCAATAGTTATAGATTTCTGTAGAGTCTTTATAACATCATATGTGTCTAGAAGTTCCTATAGGGAGTGATTATTCTATATAAAACATCACCGGGCTATGCAAGTTGCCTCTCAGTGGTGAGAGTTTTTCATGGGACCACTAGGTCATTGTGATGAAACCTTATGGAATCGTCTTGGATATGGACTAGTTTTCTTCAATGCATACTCAAATAGACTATCGTAAAAGGATAAATAAATTCATATATGATGATTGGATGTGGTTCTCCATAATGAGTGAGAAGGACCTTATGGTAGAGAGATTGGGGTATATCGCTAAGAAGCGACTACCTATCACCCATAAATTTTTGATTTTATACCTTAGTGAAATTGAATATTCAGGCATCTAGATTCCAATAGTAGTGGGGTATTATATGATCATCATTCCCAAAGATGTTTTGGGATCACCTCTTATGTTTGAGTTTAAATTCTTCATTGACATTCACTCCAAGACCACAATGATATCTTCTATGGAATAATGGATAGCCCCTTCTGTGCTCTAGGATATGAGAGTATTGTGGGATGACCTTCATGAGAAGGGTTTCATTAAACCCATTTTCCCCATTGGGTGTATCCAGAATTATTAATTAAAATTTTTTAAGGGATATTGATAATTTTCATTGATTTCTATCTCTTAAATGATATGATGATCATGAATAAGTACAACTTTCTAAGGATTTATGGCCTTTTCGATCAGTTGAAAGGTGTGATTTGGTTCTAAAATATTGATCTCTGGTCTGAATACCATTTATTGTGGGTTCATGTGGATGATATTCCATGGATCAAATTTTAGTGTCATTATGGGAATTTTGATTTCTTATTGATTCCTTTTAGTGTGATGAATTCCATTGTAGTGTTTATGGAACTTATGAATCAGGTCTTCTAGACATTCCAAGAACAATTCATGGTTGTCTTTATCGATGATATTCTCATTTACTCTACACATTAGTAGGAGAATAAAAAGAATTTTATGATGGTAAAAAATCTACTCTTAGTGAACCAACTATACAGTAAACTCTCAAAGTCTCATTTTTAGATCAGATAGGTTCACTTCTGGGGGCATGTCATCTCTAAACATGGTGTAGATATAGACCCATAAAATATTTATATTGTTCTCACTTGGGAACCACCCAATAGAGTATCAAAGGTGAAAAGTTTTATCGATTTCATAGGGTACTATATATATTTTCTCAAATAATTTTTCCAGGTTTCATCTCTTTTTAAATAATTGATGCAGAAAATAAATTCCTTTCCTAGGACTGAGTGGTAGTGGTTGACCATTTCTCCTATGTTGTGACTATCTGAGGAGGGTGTTGAGTGTGCGGTGTTTTTTCTATTCCTCTAGAGTGGGGATCAATTTCATGTTGATGAAAAGGTAGGAAATGATAACTTCTAGGTTGAGGTAGTTAATACCCTATGAGTAGAATAACATGACCCACAAATTGGACTTCGTAGTGGTAGTCTTCACCTTGATGATTTAGAGTAATTATCATTCGGAGAGTGTTTTATTATTTATTGATAACAATAGAGTATTACATACATACTCACATATAGAGATATCATATTGAGATATAGGAATTAGTTGGAGTTCTTATAGGATAATGTATTCAATATAGTTTATAATCCACAGAAGGGAAACATAGTGGCAGATTCCCTTAACTATAAATATTGTTCTTGATTGGTGGATAAAGAATCAGAGTAGTTTGATGTGTTACAACTGACCCTACAATAGGAGAGAGATGAATATTATCTTAAGTTGATTTTGGTAAATCCCATACTTCTTCAGCATGTGATAGATGCTTAGTTGGGAGACATCAATGCTGAAGTTCTACATGATAAGATATCCTTATGAGATGCACCTAGTAGATTTTGAAAAGGTTGGTAGAACATCGTCCTTTATAATGATGAAATGTATATCTAATCATTTTTTATGAGGAATTGTTGAGTTATTTTCATACCACCACCATGGAGGTACATATGGGAGTGTAAAATATGTAAAAAAAATCATTTAGAGATTGATTTTGTGAGTTTCCATGAAGCATATCATTTTCAAGGATGTTTCTTGATTCCTCACATGTCATTAGGTAAAGGATGGACATTCTATTCTAGTAGGCCTGACTCCACCTCTTTAGATACCAGAATAAAATTGGAATGACATATAGATAGCATTTGGGATAGGGATTATATGGATATCCAGAGCCTTCAATACATTATGGGTGATTTTTAATTGACTTACCATGTTAAAACGCTTCCTTTCCCTATGAGAGAAGAGTTTGGTTGAGATTTTGGGGTGTTTATACTTATAGGAAATTGTTCAATGACAAGGGGTACCCATGATAATCATCTATGACCTTGATACTAGATTTACTTCATAGTTTTGGATATGTTAGTAGAAGGATTTTAGGAGATAGTTATAGATGATCTTTGTGTTCAACAACTAAATAGATAGACAGACTGATCAAACTATCCATATTTTGGAAGATATGCTAAGATCTTAAATTTTATACTTTGGTTGGAGTTAGTTAGATATTTTACCCTTAATAGAGATCACCTATAGTAATAGATACCACTCCACTTTTATCATGAAACCTATTATGGAACTATATGGGAGATCCTAAAGGTCCCCCCTTGTATTGGAATGAGATTGGGGATACATCTATTCTATATCCATAATAGGTTCAAGAAAAGATAGAAAAGGTTTATCTAATCCATGAGAATATGAGGACATACTAGAGTCATTAGAACTCTTACATAGACTCACGTCATAGGCCATTGGAGATCAATCATGGAGATCGTGTTATCCACATATTATCTCCATGGTGAAGATTATAGAGATCTTTTTAGGGTAGAACGTTTTATATTAGGTTCATCTAACCATTTTTGATCTTATATAGGGTTATAGAGGTTTCTTACCACTTGGCCTTACCCACACAGTTAAACTGAGGGCATGAAATCTTCCATGTGTCCCAATTGAGGAAATATGTGTATAACCCATCACATGTGACTAACTAGGGATAATGGGACATTGAATATGGAGCCACCTTATCAGATTACCTGATAGCGATTGATGATCAGTAGGAGTGTATCTTGCATGGTCAATAAATTCTTTTGATCTAAGTGATTTGGCAGCATGCTAATGTTTGGGATTGATCTTGGGAGAATGAGATCCATATGTGGGATTAGTATCTTTATATTTTTGTGTTTCTTTTGATTTTCATGGAGATAATCCTTGAAGGTGGGAAGAATGTAGCAACTTTTTTTTCATAGTTTTATCCTTATAATATTTCTATTTATATCACATGATTTTTCATCAGAGTTGGAACTATGTTTGGGGTGTCACTGGACCTCAAAATTAATATAATATAACTATTAAATATATTAAAATATTCACACATATATTTTTATAATAAATGGTTTTCCCATTTATCGGAACATAGGATGGAAAATCTGAGACCTAAATTTTCCCTGAAACATGGAATTTACCAAAGGCTCTATATGAGGTTGGTTGGGATCTAAAATTCCATTGAAGCAATTAATTGGTAGGTTCATTAAATAAATTAAATGATATATTTTATTATATTTATTAATTTATAAACATCTATCTATTATAATTAAATATAATGCTATGGAAAATGTTCAGGGTTATCTATGTAACCCTTTGAAATTATAGAGGAGGATTAGATTCACCACTGGCATTGATGAACTTAGGATCCTGGATCGAGGAAGAGAAAATAAAAGATATTTTTTGAACAAATGATAAATGAAATATAATTTTCTACTACATCTCTAGTAAATGTGTTCTTATCCAATGATCAATCCCATCTCAAGGTAAGGCTCTTTATTTTTTGGAATTCTACCCTTGTGTTATTGCTTTTTGAGCATGGATACTATATATTCTCAAATAATTGATTTTCTTTATTTTCAAGAACCAGGGATTTAATTAGTGTTCTTGAACATAATTAAAAAATTTCAATGTGCCCAACCTTCATCATTTCTCCTATAGTTATAGATTCAACATTGTTGGAGAAATTCAATAGTGATCAAACATGAAGATTCACGATGGATGTGTGAACACCCATTGGTTCAATAATTTTCAGATATATTGAGTAAAATTATTATATCATGTATCATGGATCCATGGATTGGAACCCCAGTCTACAGAGGGAGTCATGAATATATTTTTTGGGTGACCAAAATACCATTTTATGGAAATTGAAGCCTGTAAATCAATGATTATAGGTCATTACCTTTTGTTTTTCTGGTTTTGGGTGAGTCAATGTTGAGTATGGTGGCTGATTTGGTGGATCTCGTGAACACAAGATGATCGGAAGACTAGACTTCGCTAGGAGTGAGAATCCTGACTACACAAAATGTATTTTAGAGGAACACATGTTGTGTTTCTCAGATTATCTCTATAATTAGGATAGAAAATAAAGTTAAATATCATGTTTCATGTTGATTATCCCATATATTGTGTGATACTCCCTAGGTTAGTGAGGTGTGTGTCAAGAGAACATGAATGGGACCCTGGGTGAACAGGAAAGTCAAATCCCCATAGAGACATGTCTTATGCGGTTTCATGGTTAGCCAATCCATTTCCTAGGAAGAACACACATAGGCCCTTGGGTGGTGTCACACACTACATTCACTAATGAACACACTATGTACATTTCCAAGAACCTTCTACCTTGTGTATCACCTTCTATAGGACTTGTATTTGGATCTGTGAGTAAACTATCCTATGTAAATTTCCACATAGGACATGATGGTGGCCTTTATTTATTCATTGGAGATATAAGACAATGTTATATGAGTGTGGTGATTCTTTCAGTATTTATCCACAAATGGAAATGAATGGGTTTGATCAACTGATATTGTTTTGGGTTTAGTACTCCCCTAAAGCACTAGGGAATGATTCCCCCATACTATTTATATAAGTAGGGTTAGTACTCCCTCACATTATAGAGGGTGGACTTCCTCCATCTACAGGGTGATAATATCACGTAATTAAGATTTGGCATGGATCAGGTCCTCCCCTTGAGATAGTTCTCCCTTGGCTATAGAGCATAGTGACAAGGAGAGGGACCTCCACTCTATTCCTTATGGGGGTGCACATGGTATTTGGAATTGAACATGGGATTCTTTAGAGATATAGGTTGATCATCATTCATAACTAGTTGTGGATATTGATATTCCTTTCATTTTATACTTGAGTTTCCGAATGATCATATATGACTTTAGGTTTCCTTCCCCTTTAAGACTTATGGGTTGAGCATGGCTATTATATTCTCTTTATTCCCTATTAGTTTTCATGACAAGCTAATATGTATATTTATTCTCACCCCTACAGGGTTTTAAAATGCACATACCATGTCTTATGCGGATGGTAGTTAGATTGACGATGACTTTGGTGTATCTATAATTAGAGGAGCATAATAGTGTTTGCAGATATTGACCATGTTCAGTGGTCATACATAGAGATTGTGTGCCATGAACCCTCCATTTTTTCCCTTTCCTGGTTTTTTCAGGTTGGGATCTTCTTTTTGGTTGGGCATGTATTTTTCCCCTTTATACTTTTATATTACGCTATTTCTCTTCGATTTTTTTCCAAGAGTATGTTACAAGAAAAGATTACTCTCTAGGTTTTTCAGTTATATTATATCTATCTAATACTTCCGGAAGTTGGGTGTGTGTGCATGTATATATGTACATTAGGCTTTGGCATCCTACTTCGGTGATATTCCTACTCGATGCTTTCACTGACCCCTATTTATTTGGAGGAAAGAATAGGATGTCACTATTGTATTACTACAGGTCCAAGAGGGGCCTCATTGGGTTGGGTCTTAACATAAATAGTAGCCTTTGATATATAATAATCACAATGTTTATCTCAAAATTATTTGGAACTTATGATATAATGAATAATAAGTCATACTTATAACTAAACTATTATTTGACTTATATGATAATCAGCAGATATTATGGGTTCCGTTCTCACTCTTATCTTCTTATTTTTCTTCAATTGACAAGGATGAACCTCATAAAACAACATTGAAAAATATATTTCTATGAAACCAAATTAAACCTAATATCAGTAGATCAGGTTATATTTTTTCTTTAGTCTTTCTTTTATTCTCCATCACTTATCATTTATTACTCAGAAAAATATCCCATGAATAATAACAAATTAATTAAAATATTAAAATATCCAAATCATGAATACCCTAGTTTTATCAAAATTTGACTTTATTATTCAATCATAAATTTAAATCATCATCCAAAACTTGTGAAATGATATTCAAAAAATCCTCCCAAATTTAAAATTCAAACCTCATATTTAATTTTCTATATTTATAACATAGAATTCTGCTGATTTATTTTCTATGAATTTTTTATTATTTATTCCTCATTGAATTATTCTATAATCCTAAACTCATTATTCTTCTTAAGAATCGATCATAAACCTTCTCATGATCTTTTTAATAATTAAGGATTCCTTTTCATGTTTTTGATAATCTATTATTATTACAACATCCTCATTTCTTCAAACTCCCATAAAATATGAAAAAATATAATCAATTTTGGAATGTAGAATTATATATATATAACTATAATTTTCATAAAATATACTCTTCATTGAATATACTTCATCGTCTTCATTCTATAGATTTTTAATTTATTATTAATTATGTCTTGGTTTTCTTCACTTTGAAATGGTTACATTAATTTTCCCAAAATCACCTATATTTCATCACACCTCTACATCATCGCCTTATTATACATAGTGTAAATCATTTTTCGTAAATATTAGTTGGGACCACAATCACATGAATTATCATAATACTTAAATCTGTGAACAATAACATAAGAATTGTCATTTTTTTCTTCAAAATTATCCTCCTAGAACTATCTCATGAACTAATTATTAATATTACATATGGTCATTCTTATTATGGTATAGCCTTTACAAACTACCATTAAATATAAAAAATATCCATGTATTTATAACATGTATTCTGAAACCACTAAACTATTCTAACACATCTCACTTTTTAAACAAATTAATCCCATATAGTTGTTATAACATCTGAGCTTTATCTAACATATCTCTGTTTCTGAAACCAGTTAATCTTATATGGTTGTAGAATTCTCAGGCTTAATGTTCCATAAATCAATGATATCACTGATTTATCTTCTATAGATAGTGTAGATTCAGAATTATATCTACTAAATGTTTGAAACTTCCTAGATTAAAATGTCATATCCATTAGCGATCCAAGTTTAATTACATGTAGTTCTTATATACATGGATCAAATCATTACCTGATTTTTATTTTCAAATTTTATCATATTTATCTCAAAAAAATTGAGTTTAATCTTACATATCCCTTTTAAAAAAAGTTTACTCTTAAATAGACATTAGAAAAAAATGTTGTCCTTATATAAATAGATCATATTCAAAATCAATACTATATAAATAGTCCTTTTTCAAATTAATTGATAATATAAGTATATGAGTTTTTCCAAAATACTCTAAAATTTTTCAAAACATCTCAAACACTTTAAATTACTTTGAAATTACATTGAAATAACTTTAAATAATCTTTAGTTGCCAGCAAAATAGATCGAAAGTCTAGAAACCCATACAATCTCTTGATATTCCATTTCTTAAATAATTTCTTAGCATTTCTTCATTGATTAATCATAATAATTCTTCATCGTTATTCTTTAAAAATTTGGATTTTTCGTCAACAAAATATTATTTTTCATATAAATTATGAAAAAATATCTATCTTTTCTACATGTAAATGGATATCTAATAACATCACCAATGGAATCTTCTCACTATCAATATACTTTTCCAAATCATTATCCAATATTTACAACTCAATATATATTGAATCCTTTTTTAGTTACTTCACTTAATTTTCTCATTGTACATGCATGGGTAATACAAAATCCTTCCATGAACCTCCTCTTAACACATATTGGAATCATTATTATTGATAACAATTACATAAAATCAAAAATGAATTTAGTAATAACCACCATTGGATTTTTTGTAAATACCACTATAAAAAATCTATATAAATATGTATTTTTCATTTTCTTATCTCAAACTCTGATTGAAAATAAATATAATGGATGATGAAAATTATTAATTTATTAATGAATCAAATCAAAGTCTACATGAGCTATGATCAGTCTAGAAAAAAAGGTTATTATTCAACTTACCAACACTTTGAAATTCAAAAACATTTATTTCTCAATATATTATCTTCACTCATGTCATTGATCAATCCAACTTATCACCCATAATATCGTAATTTATTAATTTAAAACAAGGATGGAAGAATAATACAAACATATATTTTCAATGATATTTTTGGATCACTTTTCTATAAATTATCTATCCATGTAAAATGATAGATTCTGGTATCTTTCTCGCTCCTTTTCCCCCTTAATGGGGGCACTTTAACTTCTCTTCATCAATTTTGATATCTTCATAAAATAAATTCTAAGATGTAAATTTTAAGGATCATTTATAAGATATTAACTTAAAGATATTTGTAAAACAATTACAACAACCAATATTCTAACCCCCAACTCTTATGCACACCTTTAATTCCCTACATAGGAAAAACGAACGCAATATATATAGAAATTAGGTGGGATATAGATAAGTCCTTAAAGAGAAAAAAATGTTGAAAGATTTTTTGAAATCAATATACTCTTTTAAATTTATATCCATTTTGAGGGAAATAATCAAGCTCACTCCCTTGTATTTCAAATCAGTCGACTCGATGGGCAACATGTTCTTTTTCCCATTTTTTAATTTTATTATGTGTAATTGCTTCTTTTATTTCAATAATCAAAGTACGTGAACTTCTTAGTGATATATTTAGTTTCTTAGAAATCTTTTCTTGGGATGGTTATATAAGTAAAAAAATCTTGGAATTAGGTCTATCTAATTTTAACCATCCATACATATTCTCATAAAGTCCTATAACATCGTCTATTGGAAAGCACTCATGAAATTAAATTTTTTACTCATGTAGAGTTTCTTCTTTCCCTGTTGAACATTCATTTTCTAATAATTTTTCCATTTTTATTTTCATTTCCAATTGACATTTCAAAATGATCGTACATTATTTTGAAACATGGTCACATTTCATGGATCTTCCACATGATTTATCATGGATCTCTATGTTTCTATTTATTTGAATATTCTTATCAAATTCAAATTTATTTTCATGTATGTTTTATACCAAACCAATCCTCTTATTTATCTCATGGATTTATTAAACTCTTTTTTCATTTATCATTCCTCCCTCAAAACCAATACTCATGGACTCTTTTAAAACTTTAATGGTATGTCATATTCTTCCAAAATAGAAGTATATTCTTCTTAATTTTGATGTAATAACCCCTTGGACTTCCTAGGAATATTTTTATCAAAACACTTTAATTGATTATAACCTAAGGGTATCTCAATTTTACTTCTTTATTAGTTCCTAATCTCTTATATTATTCTCTTATCAATTATTTTTGGCACATTTTTGGTTTATTTGAACAAACATGATTCTTCATTATGGCCCATTTGATTGAAAATTATATAGATATTTAAAAAATATTCAAATCTATTTAAGATAGATAAATTGTTACCTTTCTTGTATCTACTCATATTTGTTCATACATGATGTTGTCCATTTTTGACTTCCATATTATCAGAAAACAATCCAAAAAATAAGTTCCTTATTCCCAAACCTTCTATAAAACCAAAAAATCTTAATGGTCCTCATTATGCTTCCTTGAACAATATTCTTTCTAGAATGAATATCTAGTGGTTTTCTTTCCAAATTTCTATTATTTTAGGGTATTATATCTCTTTAACTTGCTTTCATCTAACTTTTATTTAGTGAAGGTTTTATATTTATTTTTCTCTTTCCATATTTTGTAATGTTCTGGAAATTCCATGTAATTTGCTTTATTTATATGGAATTATTTAGAGACCACATGCTCTGACTGAATTTGATTCTGAGCCGTGGTGATCATGTAATAGAATTTTGAAAAAAAATTTAAGTTCATTTAAGTAAACGTGAGAGCAGGTTTTTCTAACTTTTAAATAGGTGATTAGATCAGAAATATGAGGGCACCATTGAATTTATAATGTTGATATTCACCTAGAATAGACTTAAATTTGACCAGCGTGGGTCAACCGGAAAATATAGTTTTCAGACATTTCGTAAAATAAAAAAAATAACTTAAAAACTATTTTATTTTTATTTTCTCAACGTTGAGCAGTGGATAGTGGTATTGTGGTGTTTAGACAAGACACATTAAATTAAGCTCATTAATGGCTCATTTTTGTGTGGACTAATAATGCGTTAATTGAAGCACACCGACGCCAAGTCGCAGCATAATAGAAACATTGTGATGTGCTTTCCTTTAATGGATTAACGCATTGCAGAGTTGAGAATCAAAGGGTGGAATTTCTCTAATGAACTGATGGTGAGAAATCTCTCAAACGATGAATGGTAAATGCTAGTGAACCTTTAATGGAATCGATGAAGAATGGGATCGGTGAGTGATGAATGCCGACATCTTTGATCAGAACCTAAGACCCCGCGAATGGGACACTCCAGCGACAAACACCAATCGAGGTATGGGTTTAATTGCTTTAATTTTTTCCTGTTCTTATTCTAAAACAATTAACGTGGATCAACCCATGAAAAGGTTTATCCACAAATCTTGTGTTCTTGTGGGAGAGTGTTCCCCTTGGGGTTTTTTAATCAGGATAAATGATAATCAGATAGAACTGTGATCCTGAGCCTTCCTTGTTTTTAAACTTCTAACGCGGAGGGAGCAGGCCGACATAGACAAGGCCCGAGCCCCTCCACCTTGTATGTTCTTCATGGATGAGCATTAAAATTGATAGCAAGGAAAATTCAAGGCCTTCATAGGGAATGTGACACCCCACTGAGGTCAGCTGAGTCGGCGACATGAATAACAGACCACTAGTGCGGGCCTAGGGGTTTGCGGAAGACCCCGCCAGTAGTGACCCTTGGCGGCGGTTGTAGGATGGAGGCGGCACCCCGAGAGGAGCAACACGGCCGTCTTAGGCCGCATTGGTGCAGTAGAATCCATCGTCCGGGCCAGTGTCTAGTGGAAGCATACGGCCCCTCGACTGCATTGGTGGAGCAACCCGCAACTACGGTCCACTGTTCTTGGGGCATGCAGTCCCCTGAAAGCATGTTGAAGGTATGGTCGACTAGTTTTCTAGCTGTGTGATGGCACCCTAGACACGCTATGTATCAAGGCAGGAGGAGGTGCCCCCGCGGTGACCCATTGTGCAAGATGGAAGGAGCAGCCATCTATCGCATCCCGACTAGGCATAGAACTTCTCCGCCTTTAGCGGACTAGGAAGCTCAGTAGGCCGGACCCTCGCCATCAGGCCGAACCTGTGACCAGAAAGCCAGACCCACTCATCGGGCCAGACCCGCACCACCATGTCAAGACAAATCCATGTCCCAACTGTCCAGACTGACCCAGACCCGAACCGGATTAGTTTGGGCTATTCGAATCAAACCGGGCCATGTGGGGACCCGGGGATGGGTTGGTCGGGTCAGTCCGACCGGGTCGGACCAGGCCCAGGTACAACCAGAACATGTTTATTAAAATGCCAATAACTTGAAAAATGGTTGACTAATTGATGATCCATTTTTGGAATTGCAACCCTAATGATGAGTCATATCTTTTTGTATACTCTATGAATATTTTTTATTATATTTGAAATACGACGAATGTCTTGGGGATGGCATGGGGAGTGGTTCTTCTGAGATAAAGCATGCTATATAGGGAAACCCTGCGGTAGGCTGAGACCTGAAGACTGCTAACAAGAGACACTATGTGGATCAGCTATGATGGCCCAGTGGAAAGCATCTCTGTGTGACCCAGCAGACCCATGGTGGGGAAAGACTCTTTGTGACCCAGTGTACCCACAATACATGATTGGGAGAAGTACCTCAGTATGGCCAAGGTGGGAAGCGACTTTTTGGGACCCGAGAGGCCCTTGGTTTGGAATGACTCTGTATTACTCGACATACCCACGATACTCATCAGGGATGAGTACCAAAACAACCCAAGGTTAGTGGGAAGAGACTTATGTGAGACCGGACATGCCCGTTGTACTCATTGAGGATGAGTTCTCCAGCAGCTGAGGTGTTCGATGATATAAATGATGATTATACATTCATACTCAAGATTATACCTGGTGTGACCTATCTTGTTTCATGATCAAGATTCATGCTTTGTTTTTTGGATTTCTTTGTAGTCTTTCTTTTGTGTTGCAGGATCCATACTGAATATTTTGTTACTCACACCTAAATGGGATTCTTCCACACATGTTGTGTCTGGTTCAAACGACTTCCACCTTGATAGAGGACTTGGTGGACCAGGACCCAGTGGTTCCCAATGAGACTAGGTAGGCAGGGTATACTTCTACAGCTTCCATCATCTACTCTACACTTACTTATTAGGTGGGGTTTCCAACAGACGGCTTTTAGAGTTTTCCTAATACTTTGCTATTTTCAATTTATCATTGGTTGGGTTTGTACTTTGGCCAATTTGACCAACAGTTTATACTTTTACTCAATGGTTGTTTAGTGGAATGCATGTTTACTTTTCTAGATTTGGGTCATGGTTATGTGTTCGTGCGTAGAGGTACTCATTCAAATTCCTACCACTTGTAGGTTAACACCTTTGGCGCTAGTCTCCTACCCCTGGCCTTCGAAAGGTGGTCTTGGGGGACTCATGACAAGGGCCCCATGGGACAGTTCATGAGAAATTGGTATCAGAGGGTGGTCATTTCTACCTCAAAGACTGAGATTCTGTTGTTTTGTTTTTATGGAAACATTGTTGGATGTTTTCAGTTCAACTTTTATATTTGGGGAGTCCATTGTTGATACAGCGGCTGACGTATCCATACACCAGGACCCTGAATTTTTCCTTTCATATCTATACATGAAAACACTGGTTACATAAGTTTTTCCTTATGAACTTCTTCGATAAGATTCAGATCATCGGGTATAATATTCTGACCGTGGTATATCTTGATCTATTCTAGGATTCCTCCATACAGATAGCCAGCTAGACTTTCGATACATGGTTATGTGGAAATCCCACCAAGCGATGTGGTATTGGTTCAAGGACTAGTGCTATATATGTCCCCTCTGTGTCCTTCATGAGTTTCAGTGAAAAAGACCTACTATGTTCAAGGGATAGATAGATCCTCGGGTCGCTGAGGACTGGCTGGAGGCAGTGACATAATTCTTCTGCATAGTGAGGACACCACTTGACTAGATGGAGATCTTGGTCGTGAGCCTTCTATAGGGATTGGAAAGGATATGGTGGAGCTTGAAGATCTAGACGCATGATAAGGTGACCCTCACCTGAACAAACTTCAAGCGGCTTTTCTGGGAGGAGTTTTTCCCCGCGACTTTTCACTCTGTGCACATTATGCTTCACCTACAGAAGGGTACCATGATAGTGTTTGAGTACTCATCGAGGTTTTCATATATTTCTCTCTACTCTACAGATATGGTGAGAGACACTTTCTTCATATCTCGATCCATTGAGTAGGAACTCTAAGGGGATATTTGGGCATCGATGGTGTCTCTCAACATCCCTACTCAGGATAGGGTGTTGGAGGGAGCCCTTCCTGTGGAGAGATTCCTAGAGGAGTAAGCATCGATAGTTGTGGCCACCAATAGACCCCGGTCAGTAGAGTATTCATTGGGGAGTAGTAGAAAGTAGAAAAAGGGTCTAAGCAGGCCAGTTCTTTTAAGGGGTAACCCCAAGATTCAAGGTTGACAGTGTGGGTCTCCTAGACCATATGGAGTCAGCAGGGATCCTGTCTTTGCTACACGTGCAATGGGAAAAGACACATGGCTCGTGACTAAACAACCTATCGTACAGATTATCAGTGGATGTTCGAGGGACCACCAAGGCAGATTTAGAGGTTTAACCGAGGAGGTTCATAAGGCAGAGTATGTGTCAGGGGAGCAGTCCAAGCAGCAGGAGGTGAGTGATGGTTTGAGGTACTACAGCCACCACCCCCAGGTGGTCCACCCCAACCTCAGGGAGTAGGCAGACAGAGGCGAGATCAGCTTTAGGAAGTATAAGCTTATGACCACGGTGCTCTATAGATGATTAGAGGTACAATATTTTTCTTCTCCACCTTAGATACAATTATTATAGACACGGTTTCTAGTCACACCTTACTTGCCACATCTTTCATTCAGAGCTCAGATATTCTGATGGAGTCGTTGGCTCGATCCTAATGACTAGAGACTCTTACATGAGTAGATTCAAAGATTACACACTGGTGACAATAGTGTGTGCTTACTCTTGGAGGAAAGATCTTTGGTTAGGATCTTCTAGTAGTGGTGTTGAGGCCTTACAACGTCGTCTTTGGTATGGAAGGGTTATCTAAATTACATGCTCAGATCGAATGCATTAGGCTCAAAGTGTGGTGTTTCCATGAGGATGGGACCAGGTTTTCCTTCCCTAGCAAGAGAGGAATTTTTGCAACACCTGCTGGAATTTCTCGTAGGATGGTTCAACAAATCATTCACCAATTGGCTGGCCTCACTCTTGGTGTGGTGGAGGATAGGATTCCAAGATTTTCTATAGTTGTGGATGAGTATAAGGATATCTTTCTTGAGGATGTTCTGGGACTACCTCCTCGTAGGGAGGTAGACTTCAGAAATGACCTATACCCCGGTATGTCACCAATATCCACACTGTCAAGTCGGATGGCTCCCATGGAGTTTCTTGAATTGAGGGTACAATTGGAGGACTTTTAGGAGAAGAGATTAATGATACCCAATGTTTCACCATGGGTTTCCTCAAGGTTGTTTTCCAAGAAGGAAGACGAGAGATTGAAGCTATGTGTGGACTTCTGAAACCTGAACCAGGTGATCGTAATGAATAAGTATCCACTACTGAGTATTTATGACCTCTTTGACTAGCTGAAGAGAGTGAGGTGGTTCTCAAAGATAGACCTCAGAACAGGATATCATCAGCTTCTGGTGTGGGATGAGGATGTACTGAAGACAACCTTTAGATGCCGGTATCGCCACTATGAGTTTTTGGTGATGACTTTAGGAATGAACAATGCCCTAGAAGTGTTCATGGGACTCATGAACAGGATCTTCCAGCCTTACCTCGATTGTTTTTTGGTGTTATTCATTGATGAAATCTTGGTTTACTCGGTGTCAGGGAAGGAGCACGCTACACACCTGTGGGTAGTCTTGGATACATTCTGAGAGAACCAAATTTATGGTAATCTCTCGAAGTGCTAGTTCAGAATATGGGAAGTCCAATTTCTAGGGTATTTCATATCGAAGGCTGGAGTTGTAGTGGATCATGCTGGGATAGAGGCAGTGCTTTCTTGGGAGTCACCCTAGAGCAAGACTGAGGTGCGGAGTTTCTTGGGGTTTTCTGGATACTACCAGTGGTTCATGCCCAACTATTCTAGGTTATAAGGACCCTTATAGGTTTTAACATGTAAGGGGAATCCCTTCTTGTAGATGGATAAGTTCTAGAAGATTTTATAGAAGCTAAGGAGGAGACTGATGAGTTCCCCCATCTTGATACTACCAGAGGAAGGAGTAGGGTACCCAGTTTTCTCTGAAACATCCTGGACTAGACTAGGATGTGTCTTGATGTAGGAGCAAGCAGTGATCACCTATGGCTCATTGAAGTTGAGGTATCTTTAGAATAAATAAGTGACCCATGACCTGGATTTATCAGTAGTGGTCTCTGCCTTGAAAATGTGGCCACACTACATAATGGGTGAGCGGTTTACAGTCTACTCCGACCTGAAGAGTCTCAGGTATATCTTCTCATAGAAGGACCTAAACTTGAGATAGAGGCTATGGATTCATCTCCTCTTGGGCTATAAATTTGAGATATTATATACTATTGGCAAGGGGAACTAGGTGGTAGACGTACTCAGCAGGAGGTCTGGTTTACAACTGTTGAGTGAGGCAATAGAGCAGCTAGCTGCGATGCAGATATCCTTTTTGGATGGTGATGTAGTATCTAACCCTCAGTCTATGACTATCACTCCTCCACTCATATAGTTATTTAGGGAGGAATAGCTTGTGGATGTTGACTAAGAGTCCCGATGTGCTCATTTATCCACAGAATAATCTTCTGATGAATTTTTGATAGGTGGGGAGCACATCATTATTTTCAGAGGAGGCACAGTGGTACCAGTGAAGATGTAGGAGGAGGTGTTGAGAGAGTTCCATACATCCCATTTGGTGGTACATCCTGGTGCATAAAAGATGTACCATGACCTCTGATGTTAGTACTGGTGGCCAAGGATAAAGAAACCAGTGGCATAGTTCGTTTCATGATGCCTCACATGTCAGCATGTGAAGGCTGAGCATTAGGTTCAAGAAGGCCTGGTCCATCAACATGAGGTAAAAGAGTGGAAATGCTATGGTATCTTGATGGAATCCATGATAGGGTTACCACGCACATCTAGGGGCCACGATTCTATCTGGGTGATAGTTGATGGACTCACCAAGTCAGCTCACTTCCTACCCATTCGGAAAAAGGGATCTGTAGAGGGATTGGGATGACTCTACATCTAGGAGATATTGTGGCTGCATGGTGTGCCTTCAACGATCGTCTCAGATCATGACACACACTTTACATACAGATTATGGAAGGTATTTCAGGAGGTGTTTGGGACTCAGCTGTGCTTGAGAACATCTTTTCACCCATAGATTGATGGTCAGATGGAGCGGACCATATAGACCTTGGAGGACATGCATCATGATTGCATACTTGATTTTGGTTGTAGTTGGGAGGACAACCTACCACAAGTGGAGTTTTCATACAACAACAGATATCACTCCACCATTAGCATGGCACCATTTGAGGCCTTGTATGGGTGGCCTTGTATATCACCTCTATCCTGGACAAACCCAGGGGGAAAGCACTCATGGGTCTAGAGTTGGTACGGGCTACCACTAAGATGCTGAAAATCATCTTATAGTGGATGAGGACTGCACAGAACAGGCATAAATCTTATGCTGATAAGAGACATAGTCTCTTGGAGTTAGAGGAGGGAGACCATGTTTTCTTTTGGGTCTCACCACGAAGGGGTTTTCAGAGATTTGTCTATGGTGGAAAGTTATCTCTGAAGTTCATCAGACCATTTCAGATTCTTAGTAGAGTTTTCAAGGTGGCATACCACCTAAATCTTCCCCCCATAGATGCACCGGGTGTATGATTTTTTTCACATGTCGCAGCTAAGGAGTTATGTGCATGATCTATCACATGTGGTCGACTAGGGTGAGTTGTACATTGATGATGGGGAAACATTTTTCAAGTTCCTAGTAGAGATAGAGGATCGAAATGAGTTGGTCCTTTATGGATGGTCGATTCCAATAGATCGCATTCAGTGGTAGCACAAGAATCTTTAGGAGAGAACATGGGAGCAGGAGGCTTATATTCATGCCTGGTACCCCCATTTTTTTGTTCAGCCTTGTTTTAGATTACGAGGATGTTTATCCCAAAACGGGGGGAGTAAGGTAATTTCCTAGAAATTCTATGTAATTTTTTTTAAATTACATAGAATCATTTCAAGACCACATGCTCTAAAGGCATTTGATTTTGAGTCCCAGTGAGCTCAGAATATAATTTTGAACTTTTTTTATGTACATTTAAGTAAATGTGTGTGCAGGTTTTTCTAACTTTTAAACCAGTTCTTGAATAACAAATCTGATGGAACCATTGAATTAAGAACATCAGGATTCTCCTAAAATGGACTAAAATTTGACTCACGAGGGTCGATCGGAATATATAATTTTTAGAATTTTTGAAAAATAATAAATTAACATAAAATTTTATTTTATTTTTATTTTCTCATCGTTGAGAAGCAGATGGAAGCATTACGGTATGGTGATGAGGAACGTAAAATTAAGCTCATTAATGGTTTTTTTTTTGTGCATCATAATGACATGTTAATTGAAGCATAAAGGATATATTGTTTCATAAATGAAACAATGTAACGATGTGATGTGGTAGTTTAATAGAAATGTTGCAATGTTTTTTCTTTTAATGGGTTAACTCATTTGATAGTTGACAATAAATCAGTGGAATTTCACTGATGTACCAATGATGAGAACTCTATCTATTGACGAACGTCAAGCACCAATGAGCCTTTGATGGCATTGACGAAGAATGAGACTAGTAAGCGACGAATTTCGATGTCTTCAATCATAACCTAAATCACCACAAACAGAATTCTCTAGAGATGATGGTCAATCGAGGTAGGGGTTTAATTACTTTAATTTTTCCCCATTCGTATTCTAAAATAATGAACACAGATCAACCCACAAAAAATTTTGATCCGTGGATTGTGTGTTCTTGTGGGAGGGTGTTTCCCTTGGGGTTTTTTAACTAGATTGATGATTATCTAACATAAATGTGATCCCAAGCCTTACCTATTTTTAAAATTATAATGTGGAGTGCATGGTACAACACAAACATGGCTCGAGACCCTCCTCCTTGTGAATTATTCGTGGTAAGGCATTCAAATTGGAGACAAGGAAAATTCAAGGCCTTCGAAGGGAAGAGGACACCCAACTAAGGTCAGAGGAGTAGGCGGCATGAATAAAGGACCGCTGGTGCAGACCCGGTGGTTTTCAGAAGAGCTCATCAGTGGAATCCACGGGCTGGAGGTGGTGTTCCATGACGGTGCATAGGGAGGAGGGTCATGGCTAGCTCAGGCCGAGACAGTGTAGTAAAGGTTGTCGGCTGGCGGAAGGACGCGACCCCTCAGCCGCGTTGGTGGAGCATCCCGCAACCACGGGCTATGGTTCTTGGGGAATGCAGTCCCCTAACTGTGGTAGGAAGGTTTGGTCAGCCAGTTTGTTGGCCACGTGATGGTGCCCCCAACGCGCTATGCGTCAGGGCTAAAAGAGGCATCCCCATGGAAACCAGCGGGGTAGGAGAACGGACACGGTCGTCTGCCGTGTCCTAGCCAGGTGGAGAACCGGTATGCCTCCAGAGGACTGATTAGGGCAGTGGGCTAGACCAGCTCTGTCAGGATAGACTCATGCCCAGTGGGCCGAACTCGCCCATCGGGCCGGACCCGCGGACCAATGGGCCCGCGACCCGACAGGACGAACTGGATCGGACTGAACCAGACCCAAATTAGGTCAATTTGGGTCTGTCGAATCAAACTGAGTCTTGTGGAGCCCCCAGGCTGGGTTGGTCGGGTCAGTCCTTCTGCGTCGGATTGGTCCATGATGCTACTGACCCCTGTTTACTAAAACACTAATAACTTGAAAAATGTTCATCCAATTTACAAGTTATTTGCGATGTTGGAACCCTCATTACAAGGAAAATATTTTGGGATACTCTAAGGAGGATTTTCATGGAATTTTAAATAGGAAGAATTTCTTGGGGAGTGGTTCTCCTGAGATCAATCATGTTATGTGCAGAAACCCTGCAGTTGGATGAGACCTAAAAACTGCTAACAAGTGACCTTATGTGGATCAGCTATGATGGCCCAGTGGGAAGCGGCTCTGTGTGACCCGTTATGCCCAGAGTGGGGAGAGACTACTTATGACTTGGAAAAACCACAGTACATTATGGGGAGGAGTATTTTAGTATAGCCATGGTGGGAAGTAGCTTTGTGTGACCCAATAAGCCCACAGTGGGGAGAAACTTTGTGTGACTCAACATACCCATGGTACTCATCAGGGATGAGTACCACATATTCCAAGGTTAGTTGGAAGTGGCTTTTATGTGACCTAATAGGCCTACTATACTCATTGAAGAGGAGTTCTCTAGTAGTCGAGGTTTTTTATGATATGACTAATGATTCTCTTTTCCTACTTTAGATTATATCTAGTGTGAGCTGTCTTGCTTTTTGACCAAGCTTTTGCTTTGTTTTGTGTATTTTTTGTGGTATTTCCTTTATGTTTCGGGATCCCTACTGATTATTTTGTTACTCACCCATACATGGGCTTCGCTCGCATGTGTTATATCTGGTGAAGATGACCGCTGCCTTGACAGAGGACTTGTTGGCCTAGGACATGGTGGTGCCTAGTGAGACCAGACAGGCGGGTTGTACTTCTACTGCTTCCAGCAGCTACTCTGCACTTACCTATCGGGTGGGGTTTCTGGTAGACGACTTTCATATTTTTTCTTATAATTTCCTATTTTCAGTTTATCTTTGATTGAGTTTGTATTCTGAAACATTTTACCTACATATTTTACTTTTACTCAATGGTTTTTTAGTGGCATTCATTTTTACTTTTCCATATTTGGGCAGTTGTTATGTTTGAGTGCATACAGGTACTCGGGAAAATGCATCCCACTTGCAGTTTGATGCCTTCAACACTAGTCTCCAACCCCTGGCCTTCAACAGACGGGCTTTAGGGAGTCATGGCATGGGCCCTGAGATAAATATTGTGACATATTTTTTTTAGATTTCAAATTTAATCTTTCACTATGGATACAAATAGATTAATTTTAAAAAAAATTCTAGAAAAAATAGTACCATTTAATTTATGATTGTATTTGATTAACAATCGGTGATCCCAATATCTTCTTCATACAAGTTAGAGGTATATTAACACAAATATACCCATTATAAGTATACATGAAAACTAATCATATATTATCTTCTTATGGAGAATTTTATTCTTTCACTTCTATAAATACAAGTTTGACTTCCTATTCAAGACCCTTAATATTTATAATATTTTTCTAATTTTCAATTGAATTCACTCTGACTTAACATTCTCTTCTAATATCTTGAATATTCTTCCCATGTTTTCAGGAATTTTATTTTAATTTTGAAATATACTTTCAAGATATTTTATTTTTCTTCTTCAACTTCCAATTGTGTAATCTTGATAACAATACAGAATTTCCTTTTATTCTAAATAATGTAATAAAATTTCCCTCTGGTTTTTTTAATGTGATAGAAGACCTAAGAGGTGTCTCAAGTAGTCAGGGGAGAGTTAGTGTAGGGTTGGGATAATCCTGTCACAAATTTTTACTACAGGTGGATCATCATCCTAGGATGGGTAGAGGTCACTTTATGATAATGGATGATCAGGTGACCATCACATCATAACATGGGAAGTCTGAACCTTGATAAGTTCCTAAATGGTAATAAATATCCTTGAATTTAATGTATTTGATGTCATATCTTAGGGAATTATGGTGTGGAATGGATTTTGTAATAATTTTTTCTTTCTATCTCAGGATTAACTATGGGGTGCAAGGATCATTCCATGGTTGAGGGTGTCACACTAAGATGACAAAAATTATGTGTCATCTGTAGAAAATCCACTCTTATTCATTTTCAATATTTTAGTGAGGTTAGAGAATCACATTGTGGTGTGGGGGCATCACATTTTGATAATAATCCTTAAATATCAATTCGAAAAACTTAAGTATTTTATTAAAAACTATTAAGTATTCCCATTGTAAAAACAATCATGGAAAATGATAGTCATGTTGTAACCCATGGGTTGCAACATGAAACCTGGTAATGGTGAACATTATTAAAATGGTTTCATACCATGAATTCATGCAAGGAAGGTTCTTTGCATTGTGAAGAGGGAAATTCATGCCATGAAGGCTTGGGTTGTGAGAGTTATTATTCTACTTGAAGGTAGGATGGCATGAAATTACACCCAGATCTATGCCATGATGAGGGTTGTACTGAGAGTTATTATTCCCTAAGGATGAAGAACATGTTATAGATCCTAGTCATTGGGAGGTTGTTTCACTGTAAAGGGAATGGTAAAACCATGATGTGACCTTAGGAAGTGATATTAGGTTTTCATTCTAGTTAAGGGGCATTGTACCACACCATGAACAGAAAGCCCATGATGTGAGGTGCATCTATCAAAGGCATCACACCATGAACAATAAGGGTCATGTTGTGAAGGTACCTTTAACGATCAAATATTATAGCTCCTTTAGATTATAGTTATCTTTGATAGCTTGTGTCACACCTAATAACTTACTAATGAAATACGAGACTAAATCTAACCATGATAAATTAAAATTACACAAATAATATAATAATTAGAAAATAAAATGATAATAATTAATTAAAATAATTACATACTATTATTATTATTTTATTATTATTATTTTAAAAATTCATATCTTTTGAAGAACAATTTTAAAAAGGGAGTATTTTATTTTACCATAATAAATTAAATTTATCACTGTTAAAATTTTATTATAATAGGTTATATTTATATTTATAAACTATTATATCAATATCCTATCCAGTTGGGGTCTAGCCTAACGGTAAAAGGAACATAGTGATCTTTTATCAAATCCTAGGATCAAATCCTGGTGGAACCCCAATATTTGGTGTAGTTAGAATTTTGGTCATAGTGGGGGGGTGTGCGTCGCCTCTCTCAGTTGTGTGGGTTACATGTATCAGGCATCATTTAATGATGTTGTTTGCATTGGTTATGATTAATTTCAATGGTGTTCAGTGGGTAAATATTGAGTGGGTGACGATGCATACTTAACATATGGATTCGTTCGGTGGAAACCTTTATGGGGATGGTAGATGGTGTTTTCACGTCGAGGGTGTTCGGTTGGGTGAATGACAAGTTGGTGACGATATGTCCTTGATCTACCACTTCATCCGTCTATGGATTTCTATATGGTGAGGGTGTATAAATGGAAACCTAATTGGTGAATGGAGAGCAGGTCATGGTGCATCCTAGGTTTGGATTCAACTATTTTTTGTCTATTTTGATAGGTTCTCATATAGTTTAATGGACTTTCAGGCCATAATATTAGGGATTCAAATTCTCTAGGGCCTTCTGGACTGTGAATATGTTTTGGATTGGGTTTATGGGTTATCCATTATGGGGGATATTACCTATCATCTATATCCCATGTCTGTGGGAATATGTGTTTTGATGTATCGTACACCCCATAAAAATAATTATATTACATAAATATTCATTTATTTAGAAATTTATATGAAATGATATTAAAGAAACATTAAATTTTAAAATTCCTTTTTTAACAAAAAAATATTTTTTATTAACTAATTATTTAATATTAATTTGATAAAAATAAATTTATATTTGAATATATAATATCAAAATTATCTTAGGGTGATTTTTTGAGATCCTTTTAAAATAATTGATTTTTATGTGAACAGTTAAAAATACAGTTTTTACAAAATTTATTATGTTTATCAAGATGTAAGTATGACATTAAAAATTATAAAAAATATTCATGATCAAATATGTTTTTGAGGAGTAAAAATACAGACTTAATATACTACTACAAATTTAGAAAACATATGTTTAATAACTTAAGTAATATCTTCTAATAAAAAAAGTTTTTGGTCTTTTCGTTTGAATAAACATTATTTTGGTAAAATTTAATTTTTTTTCTTTCTAGGAAATCTACATAACTTTTTATTTTTTGTAATAAACCAATTCATATAAAAAAATTAAAATAATTGATCATTTTATCTTGTATATAAATTTTATGATTGAAAATACACTTTTTCTAAAAAAAGGTATTTTACACATGATGATGTTAAAATTAATTTATATTAAACATCGAAATGTTATCCGATAAAATGAACTTAATATTTTAAATTAGTATCTATAAATTAGGTAATGATGTACAGTTTAGTATTATGCATTAATAATAAATTAGTTTGGTAAAAATTAGTTACCACGATAAAACTAAAAATACTAAAAGTTAAAATTCTAAGCGTAAAGGGATTAAAAAATGTTTCAAACGTGTGTTAAAGTGAATGGTTGAGAAAATATTTACCTTATATCATATCCCATTCCATTATTGGGGATATTTTAATCTTCTGGAAAATCAAACATGTTCTCTCTTTATATTGAGTTGAAATATTTACAAAAAATGTCATTCCCACCACATATAAAAGGGACCTCTCATGATACCTTCAACTCCACTATAAAATTAGGTTTTGGATTAAAAATATACCCTATTTAATTACTATACCATCCAATTTTAGTACCTTACGCTTCTATCCATAATATATTGTCGAAATTCACAAATTTTCATGAAGTACTTCAAGAGAAAGTTAAAAATTTCAAAATAAGTACTTCTCACTCTCAAATATATTTTTCTTCAATTTATTTTTTCTTTAAAAATATATACTAATAATGAAATTATAAAATTATTATTACCCATATACTGAATTTTTTATATGTTTATGGTATATGCATTATCTACACCTTCCACACTTCCCTTAGGAAAAGTGAAAACATTAATCGTGCATATGTGAAGAATCCCACCTCCATAACATGACATGTTTCATTTCCCTTCACAACTTTAAAAGGATGGTCCTTATGGGAAATTTAATATATAAGTAATATATTTATAACCTGTTTTATCTTCTAAAATAATAATTCATATTATAAATTTATCCCTCTCTATAAAAAATGAAATCATCATCCACACGTGTGTGCGGACTACCGCCTACATCAAATGGTGTATTCTATCTTTTATTACCACCTTTCATAGATAGTTATAAGATTGTGTTTAAGGGATAAATATGATTTTTATGAAATTATTAATGTTATATTAATTCAAATTGTATATACTATTAAAAATATGATAAGTAAACAAATATTATAAATTAAACCCTCAAAAATGAGAATACTAAGTGGAAGAAAATGATTTCTTCACATTATGTAATAAAGTCATAATGGTTAACTTATTCTTATACTTATTTCCAATTATGATATATCACACTAATAAACACTCAATACGACCATTGTGATTCTGGTATAATTATATTATAATTAAATTACTTTATACTCATATAAAATGATATAAATTTATATCATATACGACTAAGGGATTTTAATTAATGATAATATATGATATAATTCATTAAATAATGAGTTTATTTGTTCCTAGAATAGAAATATAAAAATTGAACTTGTTATTTAATAAAACACCCTTCATTATCTAAGAATCATAGAAACATGATCATTGCTGAATTTATCATTAAGAAACATAACCAAAACTCCAATATAATGAAATTATAACATTATAAATAACTAAAAATAATAAATTCAATTACATTGTATCATTTTTTAATGATGAAATTTGGTGAAATAATGAACAAAAACATCTCTATTAGGAAACTAGTTCAAAATGGTCTTGATTACCAATAAAGACCCAGAAATTTCAAGGAAAATATTATCTTCATTCTTTGGAATTTTGCGAGTTTGCAGTTTCTGACAGTGACTGATTCTGAGGCCCGGTGTGCCCAGAATCAATTTTTGAAGTTTTGTTCGGGTATGTTCAGTAAACATATGTGTGGGTTATTCTATCTTTTGAAACGGTTCTTGGAATTAAAATCTGAGGTCACTGATGAACTCGCAGCACCGGTATTCGCTTAAGGGGAACTTTACCGCAGTTGCGTTTTCTCGGGAGGAGAAGTTAATTTTTGGGGATTTATATTAAATTAAATAAAATTTTTGTACACAATTCTATTATTTAAGAGTTGGTTATTTCCAACAAGGGGGAGTTAGAGGTGGGTACCACACCCACGTAACCTCCCATGAGAGGATAATGTGTGGTGGGGCCCATACTATCCCCTAACCCTTCAACTTCCCTTAAACTCCTCATTAACTCCCCTTTAGTTAATTGGACAACTCCCCTCTTTTAATGTGAACTCTCCACCTTATCTCTATTGAATTTCAAACTCTTAACCTCCTGTTAATTAATGCTAACAACTAGGATTAATTAAATTCCACATTTAATTAATCTTTTAATTATTTTGAATCAATTTGAATTTCATGGAAATTCCATTAATGTTGGGTAGCTTTTATAATATTTTCTTGGCAAATATTTCGGTGGAGAAACCTCTGGAGAATTAGAAGAAGGTGTTCCTCTCTCAATGAATAACATTTACTCTCTCCAACGAATAACTCAAGGCATGCAACCATCGTCTTCTTCATTCTTCTCCCTCCGTGTCAAGGAAGAAGACTCTGCCCGTGAAGAATGTCAACTACGCTTCCTCCTCGGACGTGTCCCGATGTCAATGAATCGACGACATCTTTGAATCCTCATCCCGCAACACGGAAAGAGAGCATCGGAATCAAGGTTGGGGGTTTGATATAATTTTAAGTGAATGAAATTATATTATGTCCATGGTGAATGCTTGTATTTTCTCCATCCTTATGTAATCGCCTAACACGGAGGGCGCGGCCCGAACAAACACGGCCCGACGACCCTCCGATGGTTCTTGAATATTTTTGGCAGTGGCAATGGAAGGCGGTGGAAACTCGAGGCAGCGGATAACGGAGGCGGCGGCGACCGGAGGCGGCGACCGCACACCGGCCATGTGAAGGAAACTACGACCCACATTAATGGGACGCTCGGAAGATGAACCGAACCGGCCGGCCATAGTCGGTCGGGCTGGAGAACCACGACTCCTCTAAGGCGTCGCATTGTGGAGAACCACGGACCACGGACCGCGCTCCGTGGGCCGCTTCGGCGGCGAACCGGTCGGCCACCTACCGGCTGGGTTGAAAGAGGTCAGGGAACCCGCAGGTGCCGCGTGGGAGAACCGCGGCCCGCCCGTGCAGGCCCCTCAAGCCGAGAAGACCGGTCGGCTTCAGTCGGCCATACAAGAGGGGTGGTGCTGTCGGTTCGGGAAACAGGGGGGTCCCCCCCCCCCTCGCACCGCTCGGGCCGCCCCACATCGGGCCCGGCCGACCCCCCAGCCTAGTTGGACCCACCGAACCAGGTCGGGCCAACCCACCAGCCCACTAGACTTGATGGGTCGGGCCCGTTTCACTTAACGTGAATAACTTTAGGACCGCGGGTCTGATCGACGCACCGTCTTTGGCACAGGGATTCTCATGAGGAGACGGTCCTTTTTTTATACTCTAAGTGAGTTTCTTACAACTTTGGAAAACATTCAGGCTTGGAATGAGTGTAATTCCAACCGGGCCCCTGGAACAGAAAAGCTAATAACTCTCAGACCGAGCGTCCAATTGACGCACCGTCTGTTGTGTTGGGTTCCTTTTGATGAGACGGAACTTCGGGATACATCAACTCTGGACATCATAAAAATTGATTTTTCGACCCCTTGGCTCGAGGAGCAGACCCTCCCGGAATCGAGCCTGATGTGTGCGGGAACCCTAGAGCTGGCTGCCACTGCGACAACTACCGTACTGGAATCCTTTGCAGGTTCGACGACGACGACAACTGTACTGGAATCCTCTGTGGGTTCGACATTGATGACTACTATACTTTTATCCTAAGTGGGTCTGACTATTTGACTTCTATACTAGTATCATGAGTGGGTCAGACAGAGTAGTTGGTCTAGTATCCTATGTGGGTCTGATAGCTTAGCTGGTCTAGTATCCTACGTGGGTCTGACAGCTTAGATGAATCAGTGACTACATATGATCATATTTATCGCTATACAAAAGATGTATACATGTGTGAGTAGAGTCTTGAATTTCAATCATTATCATCGATGGGATTGACTTTCCTTCCTGTGTGGATTAGGTTGTGCTTGGGCTCGAGAGTTGGAGCCGAACTGAGATTGATAACTTAGGTATATGTATGGGCGTATACCTAAGTAGAGTTGGTTGATACTTTGTGATTGTTTCTTTCTTCTATGGATTGTCCTTAGTGGATTCAAGGATACCTTCAAGGGTCTCAAGGTGCCTACAGAGTATCGTATACTCCACCCTTCACGGGCTATCCCGCACTATATTGTGTTGGATACAGAAGATGGACAACATTGATCGAGGTAGAGGCTTGTAGAGCGGGACGGTACCTGGAGGTGGACAACTTGGCGATACGTACATGGAGCAGACGGCCAGACCCGAGGTGCTGAAGAAGCCATCTGTACCCACCCTTCAGGTGGGAATCCCAGAGGACAACTTAGTGGTTGTTGTTTCTCATTACTATAGTTGTACTAGCTTTTTAGTTGTACTGTAATTTAATGTTGGGATTGTATTTTTGGCCCCTTTACTTCCAGCGCTACTTTTTGTATAAAGTTTTTACTTAGTGATTTCTTCTGTTGCGTACTCTGTTGTGTTTGTTTACTTTTATAAAGGCAATGCCTTCCCTTTTTCTCAGGATTTACGCCTTTGGTGCTAGTCTCCGCCCCTGGCCTATGGGAGGTGGGCCTGGGGTAGTCACGGCACGGGCCCCGAGGACGGGTCATGACATTACATGCACTTGATATTGAAACTAAAAAATAACTAACTAGTAAAATGTTGAGAATAATTATTAATGAATATATTAATGGGTTTTAGAAAATAATAATTTTCTGAAATATTTGATCAATATAGTAATTTTTAATATAGGATATTCAAGTTATTTAGTGTAATTGTCACGACCCGTCCTCGGGGCCCATGTCGTGACTACCCCAAGCCCGCCTTCCATAGGCCAGGGGCTGGTGACTAGCACCAAGGCGTAATTCCCGGTAAAAAGGGAAGGCATTTCCATTGAAAAGTAAACAAACACCATAGAGCAAGAAAGCAGAAGAAAACACTATGTAAAAACTGGGTACAACAGTAAGTGCGGAAAAGTAAGTGGGCCAGAATACAAACCCAAACTGAAAGTAAAGTACAACTGGAAAGGGAAAACAGCAACTGAAAGTAAAGCTGCAACGTCGAGCCATCCACTGGAAGACCCACAAGAAGGGTGGGTACAGATAGCCTCCACAGCTCCTCTGGTCCAGCCATCCGCTCCGAGTACGTCCCTCCCAGTGGTCCACCTCCAGGTACTGTCCTGCTCTGCAAGCCTCAACCACGATCAACGTTTTCTGTCGTCTGCAACCAACACAACGTAGTGCGAGCATAACCCGGGCAGGGGTGAGTATAAGCTACTCGTTAGGGACCCTGATACCCCCAAAGGTCTCCCAGAATCCACAAAGGATAATCCACAAAGGAAAGATACAATCACGAAGTAAAATCCGAAACTACTTAGGTATATGCCCATACATATACCTAACTCATCAATTCCAGTTCGGCTCTGACATCTGAGCCCGAGTTCGATCACGTCCACACAAGATAGAACAACACAATCCACATAGGAAATCAATTAAATCATATCGAAGATAATGATTGAAAGTCAAGATTCATCTCACATAGGTATACTTCTTCGTAATATGATAGAGATGATCAGATGTAGCCACTGATTCATCTAAGCCATTGGACCCACACAGGATCTATAGGTATTAACCCCCGCAATGACACACAAATGATCGATAGGTACTAACCCCCACAATGACCCACAAAATATCGATAGGTACTAACCCCCGCAATGACCCACAAAGGATCGATAGGTACTGACCCCTGCAATGAACCACACTAGATCGGACCCACACAGGATCTGTAGGCGCTGGACCACACAGGACCGCTGAGCGCTGACCCACACAGGATCTGACCCGCATAGGATCGGTAGCACTGATCCACATAGGATCGCTGAGTGTTGTAGTCGTCGTCGTCGAATACATGGAGGATTTATGTACAGTCATCATCATCGTTGCAGTCACAGCCAGCTCTAGGGTTCTCTCACACAGCAAGATCGTTCGGGAGGGTCCGCTCCCCGAGATGAGGGACTGATACATCAACTGACACATAGTCTAAAGTTGATGTATCCAAAAGTTCCATATTGTCAACAGGAACTCAACGTCACGGAAGGCGCGTCAATCAGATGCCCGGTTGATGATTCAAAGATTGTCGTAGGAGAAGGAACGTCATGGAAGAAGCGTCGCAGAAGAAGGATCGTCACGTCGCTGAGAAAGTATTCGTCGGTGTCGAGTCGTCGGTCTCCGAGGATCCGGCGTTCTTGTCGACCTTTGTCGGAGGTCAGCGTTCTTCGCGTTCTTCACATTCTCCATCGAGGAAGGAGTGCTTCACGGCTTGAGTGATTTCTCCCAAACCCTCTTGCACAACCAACCTCTAATAAAATAAGAATTGTCTTATTTTATTAACACATAAGCCAACATTTTGAATTTATAAAATAATTGAAACAAACAATTAATGAATTAATTGAGGATTTTAAACCGCCCAATTAATGAGTCATTTATTAACCAGATTAAACGCAAGGGTTGACTTCATTAAAAAGGTGGTGCGGGTGCGTTACTTAATTAAAGGAGGGGGTTGAAAAAGGTAGGGTTCGTGTGGGCCCCACCCCACAAATATCCTACCTAGTGGTGTAGGATATTATGGGTCCCACTTTAACCCCTTAGCATAGGTTAAATAACTTAAAATAAAATAAATTGGTCACACCATTTTATTTTATTCATTTACTTAACCCGAAAATTTAAAAACTACACCTGAGAAAACGCAACTCCGAAAAAGGTGTTTCTAAGCAAAAACCGGTGATGTGATTCTTTCGGTGCCCTCGGAATTCAATTCCGAGCATCGGTTCAAAAGATAGAAAAACCCGCTCATTCGTTCACTGAACGTACCCGAGCAAAACATTGGAAAATGATTATGGGAACACCGGGCCTCGGAATCAGGTGCCGTCAGAAACTGCATTCTTGTAAAATCCCAAAGATAATTAAGAAAAAAATTCCCTTTAATTTTACGGGTCTTTACATTACTCCAACCTCATGGATTTACGTCCCAGTAAAGATACATCAAAAACTATGGAAACAAATGTGGGTACTGAGCACGCATCTGAGCCTCCCGCTCCCAAGTACTCTCCTGGAGGTTCTCGTGCTGCCATCTGATGCGCACTAGAGGAATTGACCAACCACGTAGGACCCGCTCCTGTCGATCATCAATCTCCACCGGGACCTCCGCAAAAGTCTCCCCATCATCAATGTCCAGCTCCCTGTGGTCAATGATATGTGTCGGGTCGTGCACGTATCTCCTCAGCAGGGATACATGGAAGACGTCGTGAACCCAGTGCAACTGAGGTGGTAGAGTCAGGCGATAATCCACCTCGCCAATCCTACTGAGGACCTGGAATGGTCTGATGAAGCACGGAGATAACTTTCCACCCCTGCCAAATCTTCGTAATCCACGTCGAGGTGAGACCTGCAAGAAGACGTGGTCTCCATCCTCGAACTCTGGTAGCCTCCGCCTCCTGTCAGCATAAGTCTTCTGCCGGCTCTGAGTTGTCCTCATCTGCTCCTGGATGACCCGGACCTTCTCTGTCATGGCCTAGACCATCTCTGGTCCCACAAGTGCTGACTTCCCAAGGTCTTTCCAGCACAGAGGTGATCTACAAGGTTGGTCATACAACGCCTCGTATGGTGTCATCCCAATGGTGGAGTAGAAACTGTTCTTGTACTGGAACTCCACCAAGTGTAGGTGATCCTCCCAGCTACGACCAAAGTCGAGGACACATGCACGGAGCATGTCCTCGAGAGTCTGAATGGTCCTCTCCGTCTGACCATCTGCCTGAGGGTGAAAAGCGATGCTCAGACGTAGCTGTGTCCTGAACGCCTCCTACAACCCCTTCCAAAACCGGGAAGTAAAGCGAGAATCTTGATCGAAGACGATAGATGATGGCACACCATGAAGTCATACAGTCTCCTGAATGTAGAGAAATCCCAAGATCTCTACTGAGCCCTGCTCTATGATGGGTAAGAAGTGGGCGGACTTGGTGAGTCGGTCGACAATCACCCAAATGGAGTCGTGACCTCTGGAAGTGCGTGGAAGTCCAGTCACGAAGTCCATAGATATGTCATCCCACTTCCACTCCGAGACCTCCAAGGGCTGTACCAAGCCAGCTGGTACTTGGTTCTCTTCCTTCACCTGCTGGCAGGTGAGGCATCGAGAAACAAACTCTGTCACAGCCTTCTTCATGCCCGGCCACCAGTGATGTTGTCTGAGATCTTGGTACATCTTCGCCACTCCAGGATGTACCCACAAAGAGGAAGTGTGAAACTCTCTCAGCACCTCCTCTCGTAAAGCAACTAGTACCAAGGTACGTCCTCTGAAAAGGACGTTGTGCCCTCCCCCTAAAGAGAAACCATCAGGTGCCTATCCTGAGGATATCTTCGCACGTCGTGTCTCACAGTCGGCGTCCCCGCGTTGTGCCTCTCCGACCCGCTGTAGTAGTGGAGGAGTGACTGTGAGTGACCAAAGAAAGGCTGCTCTATCTCTATCCATGAAGGATATCTGGAAAAAGGATAGCTGCTATGTCGCCTCCCCAAGTAGCTGAATACTCGTCCTCCTGCTGAGAGCATCGGCTACCACGTTCCCCTTTCCAGGAGTATAGACTATATCAAAGTCATAGTCCTGGAGGAACTCGAGCCATCACCGCTGTCTCAGGATCAGGTCCTTCTGCGAGAAGATGTACCTAAGACTCTGATGGTCAGAATAGACTGTAAATCGCTCGCCCGTCAGATAGTGTCACCACATCTTCAGTGCGAAGACCAATGCTGCTAACTCCATGTCATGGGTAGTGTAGTTATGCTCATGATGCCTCAACTGACGTGATCCATAGGCCATCACGGCCCGATCCTGCATCAGGACACATCCGAGTCCGGTCCCTGATGCATCGCAATAAACTACGTACCCAACTCCTTCCTCCGGTAGCCTCAAGATAGGCGCGCTGGTCAATCTCTGTCTCAGCTCCTGAAAGCTCTTCCGGCATCTGTCTGACCACACAAAGGGTTTCCCTTTCTTCTTCAAAGCTAAGAGTGGTGCCGCAACTCTAGAGAAGTCTGTCACAAATCTCCAGTAGTATCCAGCTAGTCCCAAGAAACTCCGCACCTCCGTCACGCTCCTGGGTGGCTCCCAAGCTATCATTGCCTCGATCTTTGCAGTATCTACTACAACCCTTGCCTCAGAGATGATGTGTCCCAAGAAGTGGACCTCACGTAACCAGAACTGACACTTCGAGAGTTTTCCATAAAGTTGGTGCTCTCAGAGTGTGTCTAGTACAACCCGCAAGTGGTAGGTGTGCTCCTCCTTAGTGGTCGATCATATCAAAATGTCGTCGATGAAGACTATGACAAATCGATCGAGGTATGGCTGAAAGATCCTGTTCATGAGGCCCATGAACACTACTGTAGAATTGGACATGCCAAATTGTATAACCAAGAACTCATAGTGGCCATACCGACATTTGAATGTCTTCTTCTGCACGTCCTCATCCTGAACTCTGAGCTGATGATAGCCTGACCTGAGGTCTATCTTTGAGAACCATCGTGATCCCTTGAGCTGATCGAAGAGGTCATCAATCCTCAGTAGCGGATACTTGTTCCTCAATGTCACCTGGTTCAGGCTACGATAGTCGACACAAATTCTCAAGCTCTCGTCAGCCTTCTTGGTGAACAATATCTGGGAAGCCCAGGCTGAAACACTGGGTTGGATGAATCCCTTGCCCTGTAAGTCCTCCAACTGTACCCGTAGCTCTCGAAGCTTAGTGGGGGCCATCCTATATGCTGGAGTGGATATCAGGGTTGTCTTGGGGTATATGTCAATATAGAAGTCTACCTCTTTGTGAGGAGGTAGCCTTGGGACGTCATCGGGGAAAGTGTCAGCTTACTGATCCACCACTATAGGAAAACAAGGACTCCGCATGTCAACTGCTCCTAGGATGAGGCTAGCCAACTGATGAGTTATGGGTTTTCCTCTCCTCTGCGTGAGTCCATCCTATGCTGCGAAGGCTCCCTTTTTGCCGGAGAAGGTGAACCTGGTCCCATCGGTGCATACACATCACACCTTGCGCCTAATACAGTCAATTTGAGCATGGACTGTAGATAACCAATCCATGCCCAAGATGATGTCATAAGCCCTCAACGCCGCTACAAAAAGATCACAGCTAAAGCTCTTGCATCCTAGAGTAATCTCACACTGCCAGAACCAGTGCGTAATCATCGAGTCTTCTCCCGTAGGAGTCTCTAGTCATAAGGATCGAGCCAACGGCTCCGTTGGAATCTTCGAGCTCCGAACAAGGGCATTAGCAAAGAAAGAATGACTTGCTCATGTGTCTATGAGAACTGTATCAAGGGTGTAATATACACAGATAGTACCTCGAATCAACTCGGGCGCACCGTTGTCGTAGGCCTCCGCTGCCGGGAGTTGTGCCTGTCTCTGCCCGCCTGCTCCCTGTGGTCGGGGTGGACCTCCTGGTGGTGGGGGTGGTAGAGCCTCAAAGCGCCTCCCACCACCTGCCGCTCGGCCAGCTCCTCTACCTCATCCGCCTGCTCCCAGTGGACCACCACGGTCGACCCTCTGCCTCTACCTGGGTGGCCCCTCAACCGTCTGCTGCTCCTCGGTACGGCGGTTCGGGTAATCACGAGGCATGTGGCCCTACCCACCGCATGCGTAGCACTTTCTACCTCTCGAAAGACTGGATCTACGCTGAGTTCCCCACAACTCTGAGCCAGTTTCCTAAGGTCGTCTGCCTGAGGGTCTAGACTGCCTGGACCCATAATTCATCCATCGAATGCCTGCTGCAGATGACTCTGCTATGTGCTGATCTGCTGTAGGTCTCGCTGCTGATGTAGGATCAATAAGGAATCTCTCGATGAGAAGGGATCACTCTGGTACCCATGCCTATGTCGGAATACTGAGGGAGATCAGCGATTCCCTGATCTCATGCCTCAATCGCTGCTCAAAGGTCCGGACCTGGAAGAATGGGCCACATACCATGTCTGTAAAATAGTGCGAGAGATCTATAAATCTCACTGAGTAAATGGCGACCATAAAAATGTCATGTCACAGCTATAGAATCTCTTGGATACGCACCGCACGAAGGGTGGCTGGGACGAAATCCGAGCGGAAGAGGCTCTCAAAGTCCTTCTAGAGGAGAGATGCCTCATTGTGCACCTGGAGCATCATGCCCCACCATCTGCCTGCTGCCGCGTGAAGGAGGCTCACTGTGAGGATCACCATGAGGTTTTTCGGTGTCCTCACTAACCTGAAAACTCACACAACTACCTCCAGACGATCCTCAGCTACCTGAGGGTCCATCTCCCTATGGAACCTGGGCGGTCGCTGACGCTGAAACTCATGCAGTGCACTAAGGCGATGTGCATCGTCAGCGGCTGGGGCTGGTAGCATCGGTGGCTCGGTGGGTAGAGGTACTGCCGGTGCCTCTACTGTCAAAGGGCCCTGTATAGAGGCCTCGTCGCTCGGTGGGCTGTCGTCCCGCACAACGGTTGAAACCCTAGCTGGTTGCCGTCTTGGGGCCATCCTGAAAAGAGACAGGTGCGCCACGGTCAAACAGTATACCTGGTGAGCTGACACAAAGTAATCACAGAGAAACTTGAAACACACATGCAATCAATGTTTTCATTCATTAAGTCAGAAATCAGAAGTCGGGGTCCTGGTGTACGGATACGTCAGCCGCCGCACCAACACTGGACTCCCTGGATAGATAACCACACTCAATACTCTTAACACTATTGCTTCACATAGAAAAAGATCAGAGTCCTGAGTTCCGTGGTAGAACCGAACTCCTCTGATACCAATTTGTCACGACCTGTCCTCAGGGCCTGTGCCATGACTACCCCATGCCCGCCTTCCATAGGCCAGGGGCTGGCGACTAGCACCAAGGCGTAATTCTTGGTAAAAAGGGGAGGCATTGCCTTTGTAAAGTAAACAAACACCACAGAGCAAGCAAGCAGAAGAAAACACTAAGTAAATACTGGCGGAAAAGTAAGTGGCCAGAATACAAACCCAAACTGAAAGTAAAGTACAACTAGAAAGGGAAAACAGCAACTGAAAGTAAAGCCGCAATGTCGAGACGTCCACTGGAAGTCCCACCTGAAGGGTGGGTACAGATTGCCTCCACAGCTCCTATGGTCCAGCCGTCCGCTCCGTGTATGTCCCGCCCAGTGTTCCACCTCCAGGTATCGTCCTGATCCGCAAGCCTCAACCACGATCAGCGTTGTCCGTCGTCTGCAACCAACACAACGTAGTGCGGGCATAGCCCGTGCAGGGGTGAGTAAAAGCTACTCAGTAGGGACCCCGAGACCCCTGAAGGTCTCCCAGAATCAACAAAGGATTGTCCACAAAGGAAATATACAATCATGAAGTAACATCCGGCACTACTTAGGTATATGCCCATACATATACCTAAATCATCAATTCCAGTTCGGCTCTAACATATGAGACCGAGTTCGATCACGTCCACACAGGATAGCATAACACAATCCACATAAGAAAGCATGTTAATCATATAAAAGATAATGATTGAATGTCAAGATTCAGCTCACACAGGTATACTTCTTCATAAGACGATAGAGATTATCATATGTAGCCACTAATTCATCTAATCCGTTGGATCCACACAGTATCGATAGGTACTAACCCCCCAATGACCCACAAAGGATCGATAAGTACTAACCCCCGCAATGACCCACAAATGATCGATCGGTACTAACCCCCGCAATGACCCACACAGGATCGGACCCACACAGGATCTGTTGGCCCTGGCCCACACAGGACCATTGAGCCCTGACCCATATAAGATCTGACCCACACAAGATCGGTATCACTGATCCACGTAGGATCGCTGAGTGCAGTAGTCGTCGTCGTAGAATCCATAGAGGAGATCTGTACAGTCGTCATCGTCGTTGCAGTCGTAGCCAGCTCTAGGGTTCCCGCACACAACAAGCTCATTCGGGAGGGTCCGCTCCACAAGCCGAGGGGCTGATACATCAACTGAAACATAGTCCGAAGTTGATGTATCCAAAAGTTCTATATCGTCAATAGGAACTCAACGTCATAGACGGCGCGTCAATCGGATGCCCGGTCTGAGAGTTATTGGCTTTTTCGTCCTAGGGGCCCGGTTGGTTTTTAAGTCAAACCAACTTGACCATTCTCCAACTACGTCCAAACCTTGATCAGAGTAATCCAAAAGGTCTGTCTCACTAAGAGTAATCCATCAAAGTCGACGGCACATCAATCGGACGTCTGGAGCTCATGTTATAAGTGTTTCCGCTCCTAGGGCCCGGTTGGTTTCGTGTACGAACCAACCCGGACGAACCCAAAGTTCTCTGAAACCTTGAGTGTAATATACGGAAATGACCTTCTCGATCCAAGGGTCGCATCGTAGCTGACGGTTCTTCGATCAGAGGTCTGTAGCCCATGTTATGGTAAAAAGACCGAAAGGGGTCCGGAAGTGGGGGTTTCGGGCCCGGACCGACCCAGCCAAAGACCCCCTGTGGCGTCCCAAACTAGGTCGACCCGACCCGGGTCCATGTCCGACCCGCTTGGGTGTGGCCCGGCCCAGCTGGCGCGGCCCGGTGGCCAGGTGGCTCGGCCATTTCGGCCAAGCGGATGCACAAAGGGGGGCGCCGCCCCCTTGAATGAAACTGCGGCCCCTCGTGGGGTCCACTCCTTGCCAACGGACGCGGCATAGCGCCGCGTCCCTGCCTCCTCGGTCTCGCGTGGTTGCGGGACCAGAAGCCTACCGTCGAGGCTTCATCCATGGCGGCCCTTCCCGGTGGCACACCGGGCACCACCGTGCCGGTGAGGCGCGCCGGCGGGGTTTTCTGCGGACCATCGCATGCGCTCTAGTGGTCCGTTTTTCCTGCCATCTTCGCCAGTGGTCCTCCCGAGACTGGCTCTTCACTGCAAAGACCTAAAAATTCCCTTGCGGCCTGCTTCATCGTCGCCCGCCGATCCGCACACCAAGAATGAAGAAACGGTGTGTTCGGACTTGTTCGTTGGTCCGCACCCACCGCGTTAGCGGTTTAAACCTCTTCCGACAAATTTTAAACACATGCCTAGGATATAAATCACATAGATGTAATTGAATCAAAACCCCTACCTCAAGCGGTTGATGATTCTAGGATTGTCGCGGGAGAAGGAACATCACGGAAGAAGTATCTCGGAATAAGCGTTGCAGAAGAAGGATCGTCGCATAGCGGAGAAAGGATTCGTCGGCGTCGCATCGTTGGTCTCCAAGGATCCGGCGTTCTTGTCGACCTTCATCAGAGGTTGGTGTTCTTCACGTTCTTCGCATTCTTCTTCGAGAAAGGAGTGCCTCACAGCTTGAGTGATTTCTCCCAAACCCTCTCGCACAACCAAACTCTAATAAAATGAGAATTGTCTTATTTTATTAACACACAAGCCAACGATTTGAATTTCAAAAAGAATTGAAACAATCAATTAATGAATTAATTGAGGAGTTTAAACCACCCAATTAATGAGGCGTTTATTAACCAGATTAAAGGCAAGGTTTGACTTCATTAAAAAGGGTGGTGTGGGTGCATTACTTAATTAAAGGAGGGGGGTTGAAAAGGTGGGGCTTCTGTGGGCCCCACCCCACAAATATCCTAACTAGTGGTGTATGATATTATGGGTCCCACTTTAACCCCTTAGCTTAGGTTAAAAAACTTAAAATAAAATAAAATGGTCGCACAATTTTATTTTATTCATTTACTTAACCCGAAGATTTATAAACCACACCCAAGCAAACGCAACTCCGAAAAAGGTGTTTCTAAGCAAAAATTGTTGCTACGATTCCTTCGGTTCCCTCGGAATTCGATTCCGAGCACCGGTTCAAAAGTTAGAAAAACCTGCTCGTTCGTTCACTGAACGTACCCGAGCCAAACCTCGGAAAATGATTCCGGGAACACCAGGCCTCGAAATCAGGTGCCGTCAGAAACTTTGTTCTTGTAAAATTTCAATGAAAATTAAGAAAAAAAATTATTTGAATTTTACAGGTCTTTACAGTAATCATAAATTAAGGAAAGGGGTTTGTGTCTCAAATTTAATTTCCTAAGACGTATTTCCTATTATGAACCATGAGCTCTTTAAAATGTTGTGATTACTTTCTAATGAATTTATTTTATCATATTAGATTAATTATTTGGGTTTTAATATCTATATTATGTTATTAATTTAAAATTAATTCGTTTTAAATGATACATAAGTTGAAAGTGAGTTTAAGAAAAATGTTACTCAAACAATAAGTGTTATGATCGACAATCTTATTTTCAAATCAAGATTGTTTAGGAAAGTTAATGCATCTAGGTAATCTGTATTCCTTCAAAAAAACACATAATTTTCTTTTTATATTTATTGGGTGTCCCTTTAAAATTTCATTTCTCCTTGACTCATACTTTTTTATCTGAATTGTTACTTGTAAATGAAATCAACCACATACCATCTTTTAGGTTGAGAACCACCCTTTTTCATATCCATATTCATTGGATTTTTTTTTCAAATTTTATTATCTATGAATAAATAATTTATAAAGTTCATTTTATACTAATCTACCTTATTTAGAAATTTAAAATAATTTTTTAAACTTTTTAATGTGGGTTTTTTCATCAAAATTTGAAAATGAGTTTTTTTACAATTTTGTCTATGAACATATATTTCCACCACCTTTGTTATTTTATATGATGTTTTATCTATATATTTTCATGGGTTCTAAAAGGGTTTTTTTCTCCTAGATTTATAAATTTTTATTTTAAAATTATTTCAAAAGATCAAGGATATTTCTTATTTCCATAGTGTTTTTTTAAAACTCCAAAAATATATTTTTCATCTATGTAATTATCCTTTTACATATCATACACATGATCAAGGATAACCTTTAAATATTTCCATCCACCTTATTTCTCTATATGGATTATAATGTTATTTTCTATCAAATATATGATCCATCACATCCTTTGTCGTTCCTAGTAATATAATGTGAATAGACATAACTTTTATTATAACTTCTTTTCTCTGTGAATACTTTATATTTCCTTCTTTTCATTGATAGTTTCTCCCCTAGATTCCATACATCAATTTATTAGGGAAAATTATTGACATAACTATATACCCTTTATCTATATGCTGTAAATACAATATTCTTTATTATCTTTATTGAAACTTATGTACCTATAAAGTTACTAAATATATTTTGATACCCATTTATTTTCCATGGGTATATCATATTATGAATATTTATATAATTTTTAATTATTTTTTATTTGAGTTAACTTGAAAAGGATATGAAACCCATTTTATTTCAGTAAGTTTTTATAATGTGTTGAATGAAACCCATTTTCTTTCCAGGGGTTATTTATAATGTGAGGAATGATAAATTTCTTATGGCGCATGTAAGAATGGATAAATGACGGGTGGGTTGTTATATCACCCTCTAATTCATTGGATAAAATTTTATATCTCATGAGTTAACTTTTCATAGTTAATTTTTAGTTTCTACAAATCATGGGAACAAATGGTTTGGCTCATGAAATTAATGTTCTCCATATTAATGTTTATAAGATATTTGAAATATATTCTATATTCTTATTTTATGCTCTCATGGTATGGAACAAGAAATTAACTTTCTTTGTACCAATTAGATACCACCATATTATTCTTCTGTTATTCTCACATGGGTAATGTTAATTGACTCATGATTTTATATTATTTTGATTCATTCCTTTTGTTTTACTGGAATTCATTACTCTTGATTTATGATGTATGCTTTTCTGGGCATGATTTTGTTATGTATATTGAGTAGACCCAAATGGTTATTTTATGATCGCTTATGACCATTGATTATTTTCTCTTATATTCACCCTTATTGATCATTTTATCTCACCACTTTTCATATTTTGATTTTCTGAAGGTTAATAAAGGATTTATTATGTATGATTTATCTATAAGATCATTCTATGCAGATAATATATTGAAGGTTTTTAAGACACATTATTGATTAAGTATTTTTATATATAATGTAAAAAAAATATGCTTTTGATAAAAATAACATGGGCTCTACTAATTAAATATTGTTTCTTCCTATCTAGAAATCTAAACCTAAAAAGGCCATTGGAATGTAATTGTTACATTTGCGAGAAATATCTTCTAATTATGAATTTTTAACAAACCTAATGTGTATAAGTTATGCATTTTCAACACATGATCTAAGAGTATTTGTGTGTTAGGGAACATTAAAAACTTTCTAATTTTATTTCAAACTAAGGGAAGGATATTCTTTTGAACTTTTAAAAATTTGAACCCTTTTAGGATTCTTTATTTTATTGATGTGTTAGAAAGTTGAGATTGAGAACACCTTCTATTTATCTTCTTCCATTCAACAGCCTTGATCTATGGAAATTGATGATGGGTTTCCTCATTGTTTAAGGTATGATTCTCGGTTTCTTCCCTAGTTCTTTCTATTCTTGGGTTTCTACTATTTTTTCGTAGTTTATGTTATATTTTGATGAATACCCCTATAGTGCATGTTGGAAGCGGGCCTACTGTGATGGAGGTTTAATTTTTCATTGTTAAATGGGATCCTGGGATGATGAACACACTAGGATTAATACTATTTAATTATGGTATGTTACTACATTGAGTTATTAAAATATTTCCATTTTTTGGTGAAATTGATGAATGATTTAAATTGATATATTGGGGATTTTTTATTCTTGAGTTCTAGGTGGATACTAGAGGAATTGGGTAAACCATTGCTTAAGGATAAGGTCATAGGAGTTTGCCCAGTGATTTATTATTTGATTATCATCTATTTATCGGTTATGGAATTGGTGTCGATTTAATGTTTTATTTGATTATAATTATTTTATAATTAAACTTAAATGAATATGATAGAGTTAGGTCCTTCTATAGTTGGGTGATCCCAAGTTGGGATTGGATGATCTTAGGTGAGGGTTCCAAAGAATCGCTTAAAATATATAACTAAAAATAAGGTAGTTTTTCATTAAAAATATTCATATTGTTTATAAATTTTTATATATAATATGATATATAGTTTTTACACAAGTATGTGATTGAACTTGAATTATAAATAAATCCATATCTATAAATTCCTATTATAATAATGAAAGTTTCTTGGGCCACAAAGGAAACATGAGCACTAAATATGATGCCTCTGTCACCAATGGTCATGGGATTGACCATAAGTATGTGATCTATAATACATAGATCGTGTTGGGGTATATATTCAATCTATGATCCATAGATGTCATTGGGATATATGCCTTTAGTTCCAACTATATAGTGGAGAATGATGGATTAGGAATGATTTTCATATTAGTGGGCCATATGGTGATTGGATTTACTTTGTATCCTCTTGGTGAGTTGATTATTAGGTGAGGTGAGTGTTCCTACCCTCGGTGGTATATGTTTATCTATGTGGGTATACCAAAAAATGGTTTTATATAGAGGTTATAAATGAGGTAACAGAACCCATGTGGGGTTTTTGGTCCTTGATATAACCTAGGGGCTTCAATGGGTACCCCAGCCTTGTGTTGATTATAGAGAGGATTAGAATAATGGGTTAATATGGTTTTAGCGTATTATGAACTCGGTGATGGGGATGGGTTGTGTGCCTGTGAGGATAACCTATAAAAATATTAATGGGGTCTTGGGATAGTTTGTATCCCCTGTGACCCTCAATATATCTGGAGGTATATGGGGATGTTGATTATCCCAACGATGATATATAAAGTTATACATGGCTTATGTATATCCCCCTATGTTATATAAAGGTATACAATGTTTATTATTGTCCCCTTGATGATATTGAGGTATACGATTTGAACACTTAACCCCCCCCCCAATGGTATATAATGGTGTATGAGATAAGTTCTTATCCCTCTGATGATATATAGTGGTAAACGGGGTTGGATCTTATCACCATGATTATATATGGAGGTATAAAGGGTGAGCACTTATACCCCCTGATCATATATCATTATGTATAGGGAGGGTGTATATCCCCTTAATGATATATTATGGTATACGGGGTAGGCACTGAGGAATAGCCTATCACAGGCCACTGAAAAAAATTATTTTCAACCTGAATAAAATGCAGATGAGTGGGACCACTACTACAAATATGGATTTTATCAGAGCTGGAAAAGGGAATTAATAGCGCTAAAAAATCATTTTTAAATGAGGTGAAGATAGGGGGTCCCTTTTATCAGTGCTCAGAAAATCACTGATAAAGGCCCCTTTTATCTGCGCTAAAAAACGCGAATAAAACGGTCTTTTATTAGCGTTTTTAAAAAGCGCTGATAAAAGTTAAAAAATATTAAAAGAAATCAATTCTGAGGGCTTCAACAGCGCTTGAATCCCCCCTTTAACAGCACCCTACCCCCCATGGTAGCCCACTCACACCCCAAACAGCTTCACCCATCCCCACCCCCTTTAACAGCACTCCCACCCCCCACCACCCCCTTTAACAACACTAGGTTTTCATCCCACTAGCACACACGACTTTCCTCCCCCAGGATTCAAACTCTAGACCAGTTGCATGCATGCCTAAGCCTTTACCACTCCACCATATTTCTTTTCTCTTCATTTATTAATATATCTATTTATTTATATATATATAGTTATATTTACTTATATATTAATATATATATTAACATATATATTTATATTTATATTAATATATATATAGTTATATTAATATATATATAGTTATATTAATATATATATATATATATATATATTTATATATATTAATAACTGTATATATATTTATTTATTTAGTAATAATTTTTTATCCGTATATTTATATGTATATTAATATATATTTATATAGGGACTCTCAGCGGCGTCTACTCCATCTCCCTCACACCCTAGGGTTTTTTCTCAGCAGAAATCAAGAGGGGGGGGGATTTTGTGTGTCTTCTCCAGCGCCTCCCCCTACCCTCCCTCATTTCATCCCACCTCCACTTCTCAATTTCCCCTTTCTCTCAATGTTTTGGATTTATCTCCGGTGCTCGATGTTCCATCCTTTCGACGTTGAAAACTTTTAAGATGGAAGGTGGTGGTCCTCCTAACGAAGTGTGTGCTATCAAAGCACATGGAACTCAAGCCAATTCTCTGACCCCTAGTTCCTCTATGACTCTCGGAGGAAGATCTAGAGTGGTGGTTACATAAGGGCTTTGGGTTATGAGGTTTGGAAGTCGATGGTGTCCTTGAAAAGTCTGATTTGGCTATCTCTTGTGACGATGGGTCCTCATTTGAAGTTTCTTTCATAAAGAAAGTGGTGGAGGTGGAAGTCATGGGCACTGAATGGACATGAAGAAGAGATCTCTATTGATGCCTGAGTATGATCCTTTATCTTCTCTTACTCCAAGATTCCTCCACTATCATCCTAGTTAGATCAATGCGGTGGTTTTTATAGTGTTTTGGGATGTGATTTTAATCAACTGACGACATCCCAAGGGGTGTTTGTCGTGATGGATTCTTATCTATCTTCGGGTCTTCCAGGATGTTCATAGATTTGGTTGTAGTGCTTCATCATCTAGAGGTACTCTAATTTTCAGGGGTGGTCTGATAATCTCTAGTGGATTTCTATGATTTTCGTTTCTGGAGTGGTGATGGGCATCAACATTAGCAGTGATGATGAGTGTGAAGCGACGACGGTGAGGTGTTTTCTTTGATGGATGATGTGGTGGGATTCTTTGGTGTTTTTTTGACAGCGATGTGATTATGGAGACAACGATGTGGGACGACGATGTGGTGATGGAGACCTTGATACAAGGTTCCTCAAGCGGCTCTTGGGATTTACGGGGATCAGAAGCAACGTTCTTGAGCCATGGGTTTTGAATTTCTGCATATGGATTTTGAATTTTGAAATTTCCCACTGAATTTTGTGTGTTTTAGATGATGTGTGGTTCCCAAACCCTTAAAGTGGTATTCTGAAGAAGAAAAAAATTGAGGAATATATATTTATAAGATTAGTTTTAAATACATTTATAAAATATGTTCTCTTGTGTGTTTTTATAAATAAATAAATAAATACAAACAAACATATATACAACACACAGATACACACACACACACATATATATATATATATACGAATAAATACATATATATGTGTATCTAAAAATCCATATAATGTTAAAATGACCATAACCTCTAATCCGGAATTCAGTTTCAATTTCACAACCAGTAAAATCGAAGAAAATGAAAGAATCTTTCGATTTGATATGTGGTACTAGCATAGAAGACATCCAGATGAGAAGTTATATTTTAATGTTAAAACATTTGGATATCCAGACTAAAAACTCAGTTTTGAGGCCATCTAAGCCTTTTTGTCCTCGAAAAATGTCACAAAAGGTTCCTTTGATCATTAGCACGTAGAGCATGTCATAAGCTTCAATTTGATATGTTGTAGAGTTCAAACGGACACCCAGATCAAAAGTGATGGTTGTTTGATGTTTGAGTTACATTTTAAACTTATTTTAGATATTTCAATAATTTTTTTTTATCTTTATTCTTTTAAAATGTTATTAAATTATTATTAGTTAATGATAATTAGAAAATTATTAATTAGAAATATTTTTTTAAATACTTTATAAGCCTCTTTTAATAAATATCTAATACATTAATTATAGATTTCAATTTATCCTTATCTAAAACATATTTAATATGTATATATATATTATATTTATATCAATATAAATATTCTTATATATCAATATATTATTTATTATGAAAAACATTTTTTTTTGAAATATACACTTTATCAGTGCTTAGCACTGATAAAGTCCCCCCTTTATCAGTGCTACTAAAAAAAGTGCTGATAAAGGGGGCCCCTTTAACTGCGCTAAAAAAAGCGCTGATAAATCTTAGTTCTGATAAAGGCACTCCCTTTATCAACGATTTTTTTAGCGTTGTTAAAGGGTGGCGCTGCGGAAACCTAATTTTGTGGTAGTGGAATCGGGTTTTCTTCAGAGAATACTATGTTATGCATGTGTTTAAATCTTGTATAATGGGTTTGAAAATATTTTAAACTGAGGTTGATATTGATTTATTTTAAAATCAGTGTTTAAAATATATTGGTCTAACCTCAATTTACTCTCCTTTCTTCCACATGAATCACTACTCAATTTCACTTCCCCATTATTCTCTAATCAAATTAAATCTCACTGATTAGCCTTTCCTAGAAATTTTGGTTTGGAGTAGAAAACTATAGTAATCATTGTATTCTCTAATCATGCCTAGGAAAGTAATTGGATAACACCAATCACTCTTGGGTCATCCCACTATTAACTATCACAAGAAATGAATGAGTTCTCAAGCATCCTATCTGTGAAACTTGTTTAAAAAGGCAAGAAATATTTAAATTTGAAGACAAATAATAATCTTCTAAAATCTACACATCCATATGCCTCTAGAGAATTAAACTAATGATCATTTTTAATTCAAAACTATAATTCATCATAGGGGTGGATGAGATCTCCTCGGGCGAACCACTATTCTCCTAGTGTTCCATCATAGGAGTTATTATAGAAAGAAATTATAACAAAGAAAGATACAATATTAGTATTGATTGATGAAATAACTACCGAGAATGAGTTAGAAAATCATAAATCCCCCATCTCTAAAAAATATAGCAGAACCCAGCCTATTATTTAGAAAAAAATGAATATAAAATAGTCTCAAACACATACTCAAAGCAGTGAATTCCATGTGGTATTCCAATCGGAGCTCATCACCAACTCTAGGTGAAGTCCCTATGAGAATAGTTGAACTCTTGTAATGACATGAAGTACCCCCTCAAAATTCTATAATAGAGAGAATGATATCATCTTCATATGGACACAACATGGATATGGATCCCCAAGGATATCTTTCTTCGAGGGTTCTTCCAAATCTATGTAATGTTATGAATGTTAATTCGTAAATGAATTTCCCAATTTTATGTATTTTAGGGGAACCACAGGCTTCTCTAACGATGGTTTTGCGCAAGGTCAGAATTCACATATGTGGGCAATCATGTACATAGAAATTTTAGTTATTCTCCATAATTAGAAACATTTCCAATCCAATATGTAAAACTTTACCCCCATTCATCTTCTTCGAGCACTCAAAATTCAGTTAGTAAGCTATTTTTTACGTCAATTTCAACTATCAATGGCCTTATTTTGAAATGGTTTTCAATAGAAAATATGTATTGGTGTTGATTTTCCTTATTCAAGAATTTTTTTAGGTATCTGTCCTGTGATCATTTGTAAACCAGTAACAGTTGCATGGAGAAAATACCTATACCTTGAGAATCATGTAATATGCACAGAAAATACACACAATAATTAATTAAAACACATAAATATTTTTCAGCAGTTCAGATTTGGTATTCTCCCTTGCAGGGAGAGGTGGAACAATATCTCCTCTAGTGGTGAGTGTGGTCTCTTTGGAAGAGTGATTATCCTTGGTTTTTCTTAGATCTATTGGATGGTGTGCATGGATTTTGGGTTTCGGTTGTTTTTCTAATTGTAGGTGGTGAGATTTGGTGGCTAAGCACTACCGGTGAATGGACATATCTTCTTCCTTCATGTGAATTTTTATATTCCTTAATTTTTTTGTTAATTAAAATTCAATTTTTTAATATGATTTTTTTTGTTGAGAAATCTATTACACAGATTCAAAGGGGGAACCATGTGACACTGCTCCCCTTGGGTTGATGCGTAATGATGCCCTCACCTCTTTTCAGCGCCGAGGCAACATCATCACTCCAGCTTCTGTATCTTCAGCTCCTGCAGTAATCCGGCAGCCAAAGGCTTTGAGTCGAGATTTGTCTCTCATTCCAGGGATCCAGTTCTTGCTCCTGCCTATTTGCAGAATCGATTCCATGGAAGAAATTCAAGTAGCAAACTGGTAGCCCTGTCTTCTATGAACTTTCGAGGCAGCGGAGATCAGTGGTTCTCTGAGTGTTCTTCGTGGTGAATATCGGCTGCACGACATCATCCTTGTTCCGGCTTTGCACATCAACGGTGGTTATCGTCTTGAGATCTAGCGGTGTCGAGCTCGTGGTGGCTTCTCTCGCATGACAATTATTCTTCATGTCGGAACTGATTCGTCAAGGATGGCATCGATGCGTTCTTTTATCCTTGTTAAGGATACAACTCCAAATTTGGTGGTTTGGGAGTCTCGAATCTGTGGAGTCAAGCTCTGATTTCATCGAGGTTCTTGGCACCGGTTCATGATGCAGTTTCAATAGCAGCGTGTGTGCGATTTTTTCTGATCCAGAAGGTTAGAACCTGTTCATGCTCAATTTCTAGATCTAGCCCATGTTCATCGCACGCCATTTATATGTGGTTATTATTCATGGACATGGAGGTTGGTGTTGTTGGAGTTAGCAGTTTCGGGCTCTTTATGTTCGGGGATAAGCGTCTGTGGTGATGGCGATCCCTGGTGTACACAGTAGTCTTTTTCTTGGTACGTGCAGTCGTGCCACATACTTGGATAGCAGCGTGTTCTTGTTTTTTGGACCGAGAGTGCAACAGGCTCGACAATAGATGGAGTAGTCAGTGGTGACGAACTTGGACAACAGCATTGATCATTGAGGATCGGGCTTCCTGGACTCTGTGATGACATTTTGAGCACCCATTTACAAGCTTCTGCATCGACAAAAGTTTGGTTGAACCCCGGTAAGGGGGTCTCGGTCCTGTTATAGTTTTTTTCATTTGTCGATTTTTTATAAGCTTGTGCGTGTAGTTTGTTTTTCCGTCGCGTCTTATTTCTGTCTCATGTCTAGTTTAGCTTTTGATTTGTGTTCTCTGTTTCACCTTGTAACTATTTCCATGTATAGTGAAAACCCGTGATGATCCTACCCCGTGCATGTAGTCCATATGTCCGAAGCACGTAAATCCTTGGTGTCCCTTTTACTGTTTTCCATTTCCTTTTTTGTTCGACTTGTAAATTGGTGAATGAATTTGTTGCTTCTGAATATTAATTCAAATATGTTAGTTTTGAATTTAATGTGTTGATGTAATTTCCACTTCCCAATTCATGTCAGTGTTTTTGTTCACTGATTTTTTTCATTTTGAAAAATTCATTCCTAATGTTATGGAATTGCAACTCAGACATTATATGTTTATCAATTTTCACGTAATAAATTGAATATAAATGTTTTTTGTGCATTTCAGATTTTAAAGAACCAAAACACCCAATAGATCTGGGCTATTTCATGGGGACTGCCTCTCGCGCAGGGGAGCTCCCCACAAAAAAGTGGTATCAGAGCCTAATTGGGTTTAAGTTTTGCTTTGTTAAAATTTTAAATTGTTTGTTACTTTTCTTTCATTTGATTTTTTAGTGGCTTTTACAGGTTGCAGCATGCTTTTTTGTTTCATTTAGCTAGGTTGTTAGCTCTCTTGGGCTGTAATTTCATTCTGCTACTGGTAGTTTGATTCCTCGTTGTTTGCTTTCCATTTTCTTTTACCTGTCTGACCCTCAAAAGATGCCTCTTGGTAGTTTCTACCTTTGTGTGTCTATGGTTTCTGGGTAAGAATGGGTACTTTGTGAGGTTTGCCTTTGTTTGGGAGTTGGTTAGTAGTAAGTTCTTGGCAGGATCATGTGTCTCTAGTGTCTACCTTTTTCCTAGGAGATGAGCTTATGTTAGCTCTGATGTGTTCCTCCACATCCTTTTGGACTGTTTTCTCCGAGTATGGTCTCGTTGTGAGTTCCTTGTTTAGTTTTGGGTAGCTTGTGAGTGCAGTGTCGCTTGGATGATCACTAAGATTCTTTGTTTACTATCTGACCCTTTTTAGTGGCTATATTTGGTTTTCTAGAAACTGTGTTCCATTAGTAAGTCTAGACTAGGATGTCTGGCCTTTTAGTGGCTTTTTCCCCCTAGTTTCTAGCTGGCTCCCAATATTTGTTCTCACATCTTTGAGCTGTCTTAGGATGTTGGGATTGCTTTAATGTGTCCTTGCAGTTTCCCCATTGAGTGTGGGAGTCTCCTTTTGGCCTTTATTTAGGCGTTCATCTCCTCTAGTGAAGATTATGAATCCATTAGGTTGAGGATCATGTGGTGCCTTGCGTTGAAAGTCCAGGCAGCGTGTCTCGGTTTTAAAGCCGACGGTTCTTGGTCCTTTGGTCCTGATTTATTTTTGTGGGTTCAGGTCGAGACTCTTTTAGGTGGTTTCCTTTACTATGCATGTGTCCCCTCTCTGTGTTTCTCCTGATGCTGCCTCTAGCCTTAGGAGAGTAAGCTGGTAATTAGCTCTAGTTTTGTTCCTCTAGTATCTCCTAGCTTTGGGCTAGTTTCTCTAGGTTGTGACCCGTTATGAGTGGTGATTGGGCATGGGAAGTGTTTAGAGTGACTGTGTCATGTGAATAGGTTTGGTGATGATCGAACTTCATGGCGGTTCTATTGGGATCTCTTTAGAGATATTAGGCGGTTCCTAGATATCAGTAGGAAGCTAAACAGATATGGGTTTTCTTGGTCGGTATCATGCTTCCCTGGATCACCGGTGTTCTCGTGGGTCTAGAGTTTGCCCTTAGGACTCCTGGGACTGCATGGGATTTGCAGTGAAACCTTGTTGTTGAGGAACCTCTCTTGTTGGGTCGGTTCTAGGCAGTGTCTTCTCCTCAGGTGGAGAGTTTCCTGAGTCTGTTTTAGATTCAGGTTGAGTGAGTGATTTGCTTGCTTCTGAGATTTGTGTATTTTTCTTCTTGTTTGTTCTGACCTGTTTTATTTCCTAGTTGCATTCTTTTTGAAATTCTGAGATGTTTTTTTTCTTGCCATGTTTTGTGTGAGGATGGTACTGCTCTCTTTAATTGTGTTCTGTAGGCACAGGTGAGCTAGTTTGGGACCTGTTGGCATGTGATTGGCTGGTCTGTGATTTCCTCATTGGAATCGTCTCAGTTTGCAAATCAGGTAATTATTGGTATGCGCTATGTTTATGTTTAGAGCCATTTTTTTGAGCATGTTTAGTAGCTGTTTATAATATCATTCAACTTTGGGCAACATGTGTCACAGTTGATACATGTTTGGGGGACTGTTTGGGTCATACCCCGTAGGTTGTTTCCTATTTAGGATATACCCATGTTGGGGATGTTAGGTGGTGCAGAATCATCATTTGGTTTTGGTTTTAATTTTCAAGGTGGAGAGTGTGATGTTGTTGCATATTAAAATTGTTCATGCATTTTAATTTCCAATGTGGAGATTTGTGAATTTTTATATTCCTTATTTTTTTTGTTAATTAAAATGAATATTTTTTAATATGATTTTTTTGTTGAGAATTCTGTTATGTAGCATGAATGGGGGAACCACGTGACACCGCTCCCTTTGGGTTGACGCGTAATGATGCCCTCACCTCTTTCCAGCCTCGAGGCAACATCATCACTCCAGCTTCTTCATCTTTGGTTCTTGTGGTAATCTGGCGGCCAAAGGCTTGGAGTTGATATTTCTATCTCGTTCCAGGGATCCGGTTCTTGCTTCCACCTATTTTCGGAATCTATTCTATGTAAGAAATTCAATAAGCAACCCGGAAGCTTGGTCTTCAATGAACTTTCGAGGCAGTAGAGATCAGTGGGTCTCCGGGTGTTCTTCGTGGTGAATATCGTCAGCACAACATCATCCTTGTGTCGGCTTTGCACATCAATGGTGGTTATTGTCTTGAGATCTAGCAGTGTCGAGCTTGTGGTGGATTCCCTCGCACGACAATTGTTCTTCACGTTGGAACAGATTCATCAAGGAGGGTAGTGATGCATTCTTTTATCCTCGTCAGTGACGCAACTCCAACTTTGGTGGTTTGGGAGTCTTGGATCTGTGGTGTCAAGCTCGGATTTCATCAAGGCTCTTGGCACCGGTTCACAATGCAGTTTCAACAGCAGCGTCTATGCGAGTTATTCAGATCCAGAAGGCAAGAACCTATTCACGCTCAATTTCGAGATCCAGCCCCTATCCATCCGCATGTCATTTATATGTGGTTCTTATTCTCGGACTTGGAGTTTGGTGTTGTTGGAGTCAGAAATTTTTGGCTCTTGATGCTCGGGGATAAGCGTCTGTGGTGATGGAGATCCCTGGTGTACACAGAAAGATTTTTCTTGGTTCGTGCAGTCTTGGAACATACTTGGATAGCAGCGTGTTCTTGTTTTTTTGACCAAGAGTGCAACAGGCACAACCACAGATGGAGTAGTCAGTGGTGACGAACTTGGACAGCAGCATTGATCATTGAGGATCGGTCTTGCTGGACTCTGTAGAAACATTTTCTGCAACCATTTACAATCTTCTGCATTGACAAAGGTTTGGTCGGACCCCGGTAAGGGGGTCTCGGTCCTATTATAGTTTGTTTTCTTTGTCGATTTTTTATAAGCTTGTGTGTGTTGTTTTTTGTCACATCTTATTTCTGTCTCATGTCTAGTTTAGATTGTGAGTTGTGTCCTCTGTTTCATCTTGTAACTATTTCCTTGCATAGTGACAACCCGTGATGATTATGCCCCGTGCACGTAGGCCATATGGTCGAATAATGTAAATCCTTGGTGTCCCTTTTACTGCTTTCCATTTCCTCTTTTGTTCGACTTGTAAATTGATGAATGAATTCGCTGCTTCTGAATATTAATTCAAATATTTTAGTTTTGAATTTAATGTGTTGATGTAATTGCCACTGTCCAATTCATGTTAGTGTTGTTGTTCACTGATTGTATTCATTTTGAATAATTCATTCCAAATTTATGGAATTGCAACTCGGACATTATATGTTTATCAATTTGCATGTAATAAATTTCATATAAATTTTTTTTGTGCATTTCGGATTTTAACGAACCAAAACACCCAATAGATCTGGGCTATTTTGTGGGGACTGCCTCTCGCGCAGGGTCTCTCCCTGCAACACTTTAGGAAATTAGGTTACCAGTGATCTAAATCCTCGAGAAAGTGATAGATTGTTTAAACTTGAGTATAAAATAATGTTTATAGAGGAACTCGATCATCTCCTTCATTCTTGGAATGTTCGATTCCAACAACATTCCCTAGTTAGGCCCGACTACTCCTTCAGTTATTACCCTTGCAGCGACAGGGGACACCTGCAGATCCGATTTCGGTGATATTTGATTGGAATTAATTGGTTTCTTCTTCCTTTGTTCTTTGGTTTATTTGTGATTTGGGTTTATTTAGGCATGACTTGTCTAGGCCTTTAATAAACACTGGTTTTCAACGGTGGCTCAGGTAGGGAAGCACCAATTTTGGTTTCCTTATTCAAGAAGGTATAGAACCTGAATTTTGTTTGGACAGAAAGTAGTGGTACGGTGATAATTATGTGTTAGTTATCATATAGCATCCTCTGGTCATGTGAGATCCATCTTTTTCTTCCAGATATGATTTAAAATTTTCCCCAAGCTTAGTCTACAGTTGTCTTCTCCTTCCGAACTTTCTGCTTGGGGGTTTAGAAATCTTCATCATAAAAAAGGTCAGCCTCGAAGACTGGTTTGATTTCATCCCCATGACTTACAAAGTAATTGAAATTAATTATTTTAACATGTATTTTTTTGCATTAAGGGTCAATTTCAATAAATATCAGTCAATTGTTTTTGAAAATCTGGGCTTGCATCACTCTCCTACACTTGAACTATTTCACACTTGGGCAGTTTTATCATTGAATATTATTTGTTCAAAAATAAATAAAAAGACATTCATCCAATTTGTTTTTAAATTTACCATCTAGAATTGAAAGAGACCAAAAATTTATTTCATGTTTCTGTTATCGTGCCTCTTAGGGATTTCAATTCACTTATTACTTCAATCCAATCGAAGTTCAAAGTTTAGGAGTGGATCGAATTAGTTTTGAGTGGTATCGAAGTTCAAATAAGAAGCACCTCTATTTACCTATCTCTCCTAGTTTTTCTCAAATTAGAGTTCAATTTTCCACTTTATTGATTTAATCGAAATTAGTTTTTTTATTTTTCAATTTCCACCTTCATGGTTTCAATATTTCCCACCTAAATGAATTAAATTTTTTACTTATAGAAACATTAATCAATTTTCCCATCTATGTATATGTGACACACTATGCAAAAGAACTTATTAATATTCATACCATCATCAAAGTTTACTATTTAATTCAAAAAAATGAGTTCAAGGTGGATGGTAGTGATGAAGAACAAGTGAATCACCACATAAAATATAAATGTAATCAGATGGAATTGACCTAGTATTCCTATAAACAATAATACATTCAATAGTTTTCTTGAAAGATAATCATCCATGAAATTACCTTCCCTCTAGGTGTAAGTGATCTCTGTATAATTCCTAATGAGCATTATGCGCCTCTAAATAATGTAGATTAGATCACATGAAATGCTTATGTTACCTTTCAGTGCCTCCACCAAAATCATAGAGTAAGATTCTACTATAGCTAGACAAATATTATACAATCTGGACAAAGAAATCCCACTGAGAAGAGATCTCACCTATACCCCAATAGAATTCCTCATGTCATAGAATGTTTTGAAACCTAGTAGTGTTGAGCCCCTACCATCCTAGACCAAACCACCCCCACGCATCAGTCCATGAAAATCAGATCCATCAATATTTGTTTTGAAACTAGTGCTGGGGGATTCCATACAATCTAGTGGCCAGAAAAATCCTATCCACATACCTTAGCCATTCTGTCACACTTTAGAAAAAAATCATCTAGATAATTTGAAATCCTTCCTCCGAAAATGAGGGAGTTGAGGTCTGGAACCAACACCTTAACATGCACTCGGATGATGGGCAGAGAGTAATGAAAACCCTCTCTAACCTTGTTCCTTACATCCCACAAAACCTAACACAACACCACAAATACCAATCCATGAGATTTTATGGCAAATCCCTAACAGTGTTTCCCTTGAAACCAACCATCAAGAAAGTTATCCATGGAGTCTCCATGCACAGTGGTCCCCATTTTTTGTCTAATAATGTGCCAAATGAAAGTTCTCATTCACTCTAAAAAATAGATGTTGGGAATATTCCCATATATAGTTCTCACAACACTAGCATCTTGAATCTAGGGAAACACACCTTCTCTAAATATTTTCGTCGGTGGTTAAGGCATGGTGCATCACACAAAAAACCAAGAAATTCATCTTATAAGGTATTTCTTTGAACCATACCTTACTTACCCAAATATCAACAGTGACCTCCTCATGGTCCATGTAATAGAAGGCTTTGGCACTAAAGAGTTCAGAAGTCATCTTAGAGAAAAATCACCTATCAGGTTCCTCAACCAGACTAATTTTATCGAAGACATGATTTTTCTCAATAGATAACACCAAAAAACTCAAACTCAAGTGTCAGATTTCCTATCAGAAGGAAATTTCTGGGTTCGGACACCCATAAAAGAAGATAACATCATCGGTCCAGTTGCCTTTCCAGAACCTAACATCGCCTCATCCCACTAGCCATTGAACCATGTCTTTCAGGATATCCAGCTGTTCAATAATTATTCTCACAGAGTTCAAGTTACCTCACATTATGTTTAATATTCTAGTGACTTCAAGTTGTAATTCTGATTTCAAAAAATATATTTTCACTCACACTCCCTTTCCTAGTTCTAAAATCAAATCAACATGAAAATTGTGAAAATTTTCACTCAGCAATCATCTAAGTTTTACACTTTTAAATCCAATTAATTTCTAAAATCAACATGGTATTTTTAAACTAAGAAGGGCACATTAAAGTTTAATTATCCTTACTCTATTTTTTACACTCAAAATATAGAAACCTAAAGAAACTATATATAGATTTCTATTTTTTGAAATATTTTTAAATTTTAAAATAGGAAAATATTATTTATATCTTAAAAAAACATTTCCATATCTCCCACACATAGTTTAATCATTATTCCAATAAAATTTCAGAATGATTTTTTAGAGAAACATTGTTCAAAATAAAGTAAGATGCTATACCAATACGATGAAAAGAGACAACATGATAATGCTCTATTTAACAGATGTAGGGAGGATTCTTGACTCCTCTATAGTATCTTTCAAGAAATCCTCTTGGAAGCTCTTCAATTGTTTCCCATTCACCTTGAATGTATTATTTTAACATCCTTATTAAATATAAAATACACCAAAATGAAATATATTTTTTACTATGTGTGGTGAATTCCACTAGGAATAAATCTTACCAAGGAACATCTTCATCCTAGAAGAAAAAAAACAACACCTTGTCTCCAACATGAAATTATCTTTTATGGATCAATTTTTCATGAGAAGATTTAGTTTTATCCCTTTACAGTAGTGGTTTATCATATGCTTCCATTATCAACTCCTTAAGACCTATCATATATATATTTCTATGTTCTCTAGACTTGCTAAAATCTTTGTTCACTCTTTTCATATCCATATAAGATTTGGGATATAACTCAATATAAAATCAATGTTTTGGGGGAATCTCATGTATTTTAGAAATTTCACCAGTAAAATGCGATTTGGGACATTTTTTGAAAAAAAAAATGACTTTGTGAACATTAAAGGATAAAATAATACATCTTACAAAAAAATTATAGCAGACCTTTAAGGTCTAAAATGGCCTCTAGATAAAAGTGTATGGAAAAAACAAAGTTCATTTTTCATTTCCTCTTCTTAGATGCACCCTTTAATGAATTCATCATTTGAAATTTTCTATAAATAAGGATCATCCCATACATAATATTTTGATTTATATTTTAATTTAGCACTTTTATATTTAGAGACTAAGGACATTAACTTTTATGTGACCATAAAATTCACTATATTAGTGTACCAAGGAACATGGGTGAGACTATACAGCTACTCACCAAAGAATGAATAATATATATTGGTATTCTGGATTGGTTCTACCTCGACATTTTGAGGCAGCCAACTCATTTAGTCTTCCACCATATTACCACAACCCTTCTCACCCTTAATCTTCACTTTAGAATCTTGTAGTAACAACAATCTTCTCACTAGTCAGGACTTTGCATCATCTTTATTGAATAAATATTTAAATGTTTCATGATCATAATTAATAGTTAATTTACACCTTAAAAGATAAAAAAATAGATCTATTACTATACAAAAAAACACATTATTTTGTGTGCAGTTATTATGGATAGTGTCAAGGTTCCATGAAGTGTGGGATATCACTTTTAGAATTATATCAATATTTTGGGAAAATAAATCAATTTCCTTCCGAAGTAAGTTAGTTAGGAGAAAATAAATTGTTTTAAAGTCCCTAATAAACCTTTTATAAAACCCAACATGACCAAGAAATGGTCTCATGTGTCTCATAATAGATGTGTAAGTTAGTGTGGAAATAAAATCAACTTTGAATTTATCGACTTCAATTACATTTCTTTTGGAAAGTTGAGGGGAAAACCCCTTTTATTAAACAAAGAAAGATATCCTTTTGAAGGATGGGAAAAGGAGAAACCCAATACAATGACTCATTTAAAATAATGAAAACCAATAGGTCACACAAGCTAAACGTGGACCGAAACGCCAAACAAGAAACAAACATTCTAGAAAGAAGCAGCCAAGAGTCTATTTTCCCCCTGTCAACACCTGCAACATTGACTTCAATTACATATTTAGAAGTTAAATGGCCAATATTATTTCCCTTTTCAACCATAAAATGGAACTTTTTAAAATTCAAAACCAAGTATATCTCAATAAATATGTTTAAAACAATCTAAAAAAATTCCAAACATCTTTGAAAACAAGTTCCATAGATTGTAAATTCCTCCAGAAATAAATCTAGACAATTCTCAATCAAGTCTGATAAGTTACTTACCAAGTAGTATTGAAAGGCACCTAGAGAATTGAAAATACTGAAAGGTATCCTTCTGTAGGAAAACATATTGAAGGTACATGTAAATGTGGTCTTATCTTGGTCCTCATGAGCTATTGGAACATGAATATACCTAGAAAATCCATAAAGGATGATATATTTATCTTTCCCATATAGTCTCTCTAACATTTGGTCCACAAAGGGTATGGGGAATTTTTATTTTCTGGTCACATGGTTCAATCTTCTATAATCTATACAAACTCTCCATCTATTCTAAATTATCATGGGAAATAAATCATTATTCCCATGTTCCAAAATCTATAACTAATTTTCTTCAGGATAATTTGGATGGGGATCACTCAATGGGAATGTGAGATAGGATAGATTATTCTACCCCCTAAAAGTCATTCTACCTCCTTTTTTAACACATAGAAAATTGTTGAGTTGAGCCTTATTTACAAATGTATCACTAGTTTAGATTTATCTTCAATAAAAATGATTTATATATCGATAATAGGTTTAATTTATTTTATATACCCTAATTTCTAGCCTATTTCTCTAACATAATGTTGCAGACTTTTCAACAACTGGTGTTCTTGGCTAGGATATAAATTATTTGAGATTATGACTAGCAATTTCTCATTTTCCTTTAAGAAGTCATATTTTATGTTTGATGGAAGTATATTAAGTTCCAAGCCATGGGGATCTTTCTGAAGATGATTTTAGTTAGGATATCTTCTTGTTAGAAACCTACACATTCAAGGTAGATATATTAGTCATGGATTTTAGTTACTCATGAAAATAACTTTCATCAATTTATAAAAAATTAACACTAAAAATTGTCTCCATTTTGAGTCTATTTTCAAAAATAGATTTAATAAAGTATGTTGGGTGTATCCAAATATTCCCCTTTTCTGATTATATCATTGAACATTTCAATTTCTTTCCCTATAAGAAAATTTTAATTATAAAAATTAATTTTAAAAAATATTTATCTTCATGTGGGTGTTACATTGAGTTAATGATGTTTAAGTACACGATTTCTCCAGAAAAATTTATGGATATGGTGCCTTCATTGGCGTTTATTATGGTTTTAGTGGTATGGATAAATTCCCTTCCTAGAATGATGGGAGGTTGATTTTTAATTTTTTTCATTCTTCCATGTTATGAATGTAGAATTGGTTAGGGAATGCGTAACCTTGAACACTTACCAATACATCTTCAAGAAAACCTTATCTATATGAAATGGATTGATTAGAGAGTTGCAAAAACACATGGGTATATTTTAGTTCTCACATCTATAAATAAGAATAAATTTAATAACGTGTTACATTAATTGAAGCTCCAAAATAACACAATGCATTGGAAAAAGTAAGTTTACCAATAGTACAAGGGATAGTGAAAGTACCTATATCTTTGAATTTCTATGGTATTTGAGGTGCATAAAGGGTAGAAAATTTATACTTAATAATACCACTTCATTTAAATGAAATCTAATTATCTTAGTGCACATGTATTTAGTGAGTTTTTCATGCCTTAGGATTCAGTGGATGACCTCAAAAAGAGGCTTATTGATCTCTAATTGTTTTAATAATTACATAATATCTTATTCTAGTGTTTCCCCATTTTATTTTATGGGTGTTTTCATCCTTATAGGGAAGGGATGTCTGGATTTATGTGTATCTTATATATTATCTTTCCATTTTTCTTTCTTGATAGTGGGTGTCTTCAAATATTCCTCCTTAGGTTCTTTTTCTTTGGTAGTTTCATTAGGTGCATGTTGTCACTCGCTTCCATCTTTGATCTCCATGGGTGTTACTTCACTTTTTTTATACTCTTACCACACCCTAATGTGATGGAAAAAACATTTTCTTTGGGGATAGGAATTTGTTTAGTAGGAACCTAACATGAGCTGTGATTTACCATATTATTGAGGGTGGTCATGAGCTAGTTGAATTATGCTTTCTATTCCTTCAACTTTGATCGATGAGTGGTGATAGTGGTCTATTAAATACTTTTACATTCTATTACCTCTATCAACATGTATTTCATTGAAGATTCTTGAGCTTTTACATTTTCGGTAACTTTTGGATGGTTGGAAAATTTGTCTATGGAATGGATGGGGTTACAAAGGATGTCGATAAGCATTTTTGAAACCATGTTGGAATTGTGGCCTCTTTGGATGTTGGATCCCAGCTTCAAATTGATCAGTGGAAAATATCTAAAAACTTTGTTTAAACTTTGTTGATTCTCAAATTGTCTTTGGAACATTGAATATCATCTTTTAGTCCCTTGAACTTGAGGGAAACCATCGGTGAAATTCTCCTGAGGATAGAAATGTTGGAAGAACCTTGGGGATGTGGTGGGTGATGACCCATGCACCTTGTTCACAACTAGATATATCACCATAGAGGTTAGTTCTTAAATTTTATTTTCTATTAAATGTGAGTTGGAACTTTTTACCTCATGCACTCCTCTAGTTTCAGTTTTCATACCAAATTATTGGTAATTTTGAGAGATTTTCTCAATAGGTACTCTAACTTCAACAAGAGACTTATCAATCAGTGCTCATCCTAAAGAATAATCTTGAAGGTTTCAATCATCTTCCACCAATAATTGGTAAAATAATACTAAGAAATTATTTTCATTACAGGATTTGTGTGAGAATGATGCATTCAATTTCTTAATCCTATCCCAAAAATCATAGAGAGTTTCTCCAGTTTACTATTTCTTCCATATATCTCCTTTATTATTTGATCACTCTTTAAAGTAGGGAAGCATTTATGGATAAAGGGTATATTTATCCCATCCCATGAGGTATCTTTCCCAGTTTTTAAATTATATTGCCACTTTTTGGTTTCCCTTTCAAGAGTTATTAGAAAGACTTCTGGCTAATTTGAGCCTATGTGACATCGCATGCTCTGAATAAATTGAATAATTATTTAAACAATATAATTTTTTGGGGGTATTCACCAGATAATCCATGAAACTTATATTGAATACCTATTATCCAAATTTTTATTTCACATTATTTTTATCATTCAATTGCAATTGTCTGTTATTAATACTAAAATTGGTTTCTTACATTTCACCCAAATTCCTTTTCACTTGATCAAGATTATCTTCCATTTTTAAATAACTAATATAATGATTATAAAATAAGAAAGTGAGGAAGGATATTTTTTCATTTGAATGGTGAGAAAACTTCTTTCCTTTTATTCTATTTTTTTAATAGTTTGAAGTCTAGAGAGAAATGCTTTTTCAACCTCGGGATCAAACCCAATATGAAAACAATAATTGGATCTAGTCATTTGAAATTATTTTTTAACATAATTAAAATAAAAAAATTGGCCTCCCTAGAAACAATTCTAGGTTTTATGAACATTGTTTGACAAGGAATTATTAGAAACAAATTTTAACTTGAATAAAATATAATATTAGTGTCACTTGTATTTTATTCAATGAATATAGTTCTATGAAAGCGTTTAAATCTTCATTAATGGGTTTAAAATTACAGGAAACATATGATGTAATTGATTGGTTTTAAAATAAATGTTTAAAATTTAGTGGCCTAACCTTAGATTACTCTCACCCTTCCCCATTAATCATTATTAAATTTCACTTCTCTGATATTCTCTAATAAAATGAAATATTTCGGATTTGGCTTTATTGGAAATTTCAATTTGGAAAAGAAAACTATAATAATAACTATATTCTATGTACTCACTTGTAAAAGTGATTGGATACCACTAATCACTCATGTTTTATTCCACTATTAACTATCATAAGCAGTGAAGGAGTTCCCAAGAGACCTGTGTGAAAAACCAGTGAAAGAAGAAAAGAAATAGTTAAATGTGAACAAAAATTAGAATCTAATAGAAGCTTCACTTCCAAAAAACAATTATTGAATTAAACAGATAATTTTTTATATAGAAAACTAGAATTCATCATGGGGTGGAAGATATCTCTTTATCTTAACCACTATTCACCATGTATTCAAGCATAGGAGTTATTATAGAAAAAAAAAATTAGGAAACAACAATATTAACGAGTGATGAAACTAGCTCCAAGAATGAGTGAGTGTCTCATCAGTCCCCCACCCCCTACACTATCTCCCAAAACCATATTAAAACCCATACTATTATTAAAAAAAATAAATTTAAATTAGTCACAAAAAATCATTATAGGTAGTGATTTCTATGTGTCATGCCTTGAGGTGATCATCACCAGCTATGGGTGATGTCCCTATGAGAATGGTTAAAGTATTACGACAACATACATTACCCCATAAAAATTTCATAATGTCTAGTATGATATCAATTTTATATTGTAACCACATGGATGGGTATTTCCAAGCTTCTTCTTCTTTCAAAATGTTTCCATACCAAAAGAAAGGGAGGAAAGTTGACTTCGAACATGAGAAGCCAGATTTGGAAAAGAATTTCCCCATTTTATGAATTTTTAGGGAACCACGAGCTTCTCCAATGGTGGTTTTGGGTAGGGTGATCATTTATATACAAGATAACTATTCAACATATATATTTTGGTTATTATCTATAATTCATTACATTTCCAATCTGGTACATAAAATTTTACACTCTTTCACCATCTTACAGCACTTCAAATTCAGATAGTAAGAAATTATTCCTTTAATATCACATGTAAATGAGTTTATTTTGAGTGGATGTGCACTGAAATAAAGTATGTGGTGTTTATTTTCCTTATTCAATCATTTTTTAAGGAATTTTGCTTATACTCTTCTATAAACATTCAACTGGTGTGTGGGGGAAATACCACGGATTCAATGATCTTGGAATCTGTATAGAAAAGACACATTGTAATTAATTAAACAAATAAATACTTTTCTATGGTTCTTATTTGGTCTTCTACCTTTTGAAAATTTGCGGTTTGGAATCACCTCCTTTTTTATCAGGAGCACATGTGACTTGGGTAGATTATATTCTTTATCAAAAAGATTCAAAAATAGTGAGCACTTCCAATGGTCAGTTCAGTTTCATTTTTCATCTCTAGTGGTGAGTTTGATCTATTTGAATGAATGAAGATCCTTAGTTTTTCTAATATCTATAGGATAGTGTGCATGGATTCGAGGTCTCAGTCATTCATGGTGGAGAGATTTGGTGGCATCAGTATCCATTGACAACTTGACTTATCTACTCCCTTTACTAATTTAGCTTTTTGATTATCAAAAACCATAAGAGAGTGCATTTTTCTTCATATATAATGTGGAAAACAATAGTTAGGTTGTATCTCATTTCTATCCTTCAACATTGTATGGTGTGATTTTGGTGGTATTACTTAGTCAGGTGTGACTATTCCTTCATTTCAAACCCTCGCGATGAAGGGTGGCGCTTCCAGATACGATTTTGGTGAGATATGGTTGGACTTCATAGGTTTATTATTCCATGGTTATCTGGTTTATTTTAGTTTTATTTTCTATGGATGTGGCTCATTTTGGTATTCAGAAAATGTGGGCTATAAATGGGGGATCATCCATGGCAACACTGGATTCAGTTTTCTCCAATCATGAAGGTGTGGAACCTAATGTTTATTTGGTAAGATAAGAGTGGCATGATGAGCATAAGGTGTTCATTCTTTTTTATCATATTCTAGTCATTTAGGATTCTACTTTCTCTTCCAGACCTAGGCATAGAATATTTTTATGTTTGGAATGCATCCATCTTCTCCCTCTGAGTAGTCCACTTGGGGTCGGTGATCTTAGGTATAGAACATGTTTGTCTTGAAAACTAGTTTGGTTTTATCCCCCTAACAAGCTTTGATTTTAGATCTCTATGGGTGAAAGAGGGTGTTATGGTCGATCGGGATGATCGACCATGAGAAGAAGTTTGGTCACTTATTTTTATAGTGTGGTAGATGCATGCCTTTCCATTTTTGGTTATCCTGTGATGGTCAATTCCACATACAAGGCATGGTGTCTTCCCTTTTTTATTGTAAGTTTTTCTATTCCTTTTTAATTTTTATTAATCTTGGGATAGTCAATGAAACATAAAGGGCATGGTCACTTCATTTTTGTGGTGTGTAAGGTCCATGCCTTTGCCTTTATTAGTAGTATTATTATTTTCTATGCCACAAACAAGGAATTATCACTTCATTTTTTTGTACGTTAAGTATATCCATTTGTAATTTTTGTGATTATAGTTGATCTATATTTTTTTCATGCGGCCGATGAATGTATTTGCCAAACGATTATCCATGGTGGATCGAAAATCACATCATGTAGTTGGATCACAATTGGTAGGGTCGCTTCAGGAATTTTCTAACCTTCTCAATTGTGGTCTCTAGAAAAATTGTGGTCTCTTGGTTTTACAGTGTGATGGATTCACCCCTTTGACATTTTTTTAGTTACTAGAACAACCACATGGATATAATCCCTAGTCAATCCATGGATTTTCCAAAATTTGAGTTACCATCTAGAAATAGTTTTTCCTAGTATAGGGTTAAATCAAAAACTGATAAAAAAATTAAAATCACCATTTCACTATATAGATTAATATTTTTCAAATTCATTCATTCAATCAAATTATCATCATTATATTTTCACACCCTAATCCATTTTTCCCTTTTCGTTGTATTTCTTATTAGTTCAATTCAAAAAAATGAATATATAAAAAAATAATTTACTGGATAATTTATCAATTCAATCTATAATTCAAAAAGTAATTAGAAAACAATATTTTACCCAATATTTTTTAAATTATAGGGTAATTTCAATGAATATGAATTTAAATTTCTAAAAATTTGGCATCGTATCAATCGCTTATTCCTCCGGTTATATAGTGATGTATATTTAGTTAGTTCTTATTCCCCTGATGATATATAATGGTATCCATGGTGGCTGTTATTCCTCCCAAGGGTATATATATTGATTGTATTCTAGGAGATCGTTTATCTAACCCTTGGTTCAGTGATGTTGTTTACTTAGAGACATTTTTTCAATACCGAAAGTAAGTATGGTCACACCTAGGAGACTCGAAAAGTACCGATGGTCATTAAAAGTACTTTTTATACAAATTTTTAATTATTATTTTTTGTATATCACCTTGCAAATGAATTTTTTATATAGGTTGTTTTTGAAACACCATTTAGGGTTTCCTACTAAGTTATATTAACACCCTACTTGGGTGGCCTTGGAACATTAGTATCAAAGTAGACCTCATGATTGCAGGTATAGGTAGGGTAGAATCCAAGTGTTGGATGATTGAGTTGGATAGCTTAGGTGGAGTCAGAATATGGAACCTTATCAAGAATTGGGACTAGGTTGTAGTTATTTTTTGATTTGTATATTTTTGTTTGGGTTATATATAATGTTAACATCCATGATATTTTTTATGATTTCTTGACTCATATGATATTTTAGATATGAAATTATGTCATAACATGTGGTATGTTATTTATTTATTTTTGCTTTATCTATGGTGCTTTTTTATTCTCTTTGATATTGTGATTACATGTTTTATATTATTTTCTTTCATTTTTACTACTCCGATATGCAGGTATAGTCTTCCCACAATATCATGTTAGACCATTAATCCTAGTCTTTAATCTTTTTAATATGGGAAGGAATACCATAGGTTTCATGGTACTCTGGTCTAATTACTATAAATTGAGTCAGTTCATGATGTTACAAAGTGGTGTCAGAGAATAGTTTTATTTTTATTACAATTTGGGATATGATAGTGGGAGATAAGACTTTTCAAAACATGGGTTATGTAACGACCCGATTTTTATCAATATAAATTAACTTCTTATAATTATGTAATATAATCACATGAAATCACAACATAATGAACTACAGAGTGCTATGTGACCTTTAAACATAATTTTGTCACTATTGTGATTTGAATTTTGAAACTATGACATACATAGTTGCGATCAATAAGTTCTTTGGAGTCTAATATGACCAACTAAATTTATGGAGAATAGTAACATAAACTTATCAATAGTAAAGTTACCCTTATGAATAGTGATTTACCATAATGAATAGTAACCTTACCTATGATAGTATATACATTTGATTTAAGTGGGAGTATGGTATACCTATATAATAGAATAAGAAAATAAATGTTTTAAAATTGTTATTTTTCAAGTAAATTGTGATTTTAATTAAATATTAAATAAATAATATTTTGCAAATTATTTTTGAAAAATGGATTTCATTTTTGGATTCTAAAAGTCAAAAAATGGTTTGGGTGAATTTTATATATTTTTCAAAAATACTTGAATTTTTTATGAATAGTAAAATACGGCAATTTACCGTATATATACATTATAAGATAAATAGACTATTCCTAAAATCATGGATGATGTCACCACACTTGTTTAAAATTCACATGACCCATTTACTATTTTTTATCATGGAATCGTCACTATTTTTTGGTCTTGAGGGAAATTAATAAACAAATGATTAAACAATTATGAAAACCCTCCCCTCCTCCACTATAAAACCCCCTCACTCCCTCTTCTCTTCACTTCTCTCAAGCCTTGTTCCTTGAAAATATTATACCCGAATATCCTCCCAAGATCTTTCCCCACGTCCTAAATCCCCTATTCTCTTCAAAATACCAAAGCATTTCCTCTTAAGAGGCTCTCAAAGGAGTTAAACTCAAGAGGTAAATTCCTCTTTCAAATTCTTTTATTTCTTTTATGTTCTTTTATTTTATTGTTTCTTTCATCACCTACCTTAACCCAAATGGTATGATAACTCCATTAACATAAATTTACTCTAATTATATTATTCTAATGGGATAATTCATTATCCTCTCTCCTTTCCCCATCTTTTAATTGAAAGAAATGGAAACACCATTTGAGATGTGTTAATTTAGCATAATCAAGGACGACAGGTTATCCAATTCTTTTACTGTCTTCAAATCTATACATAAAACCATTTTCAATGTTAAAACAGACCATAATATATGTATTTTTCTTCACATATGGTTATATAATCCTTTTGTAAACAAGGTTTTGGTTTATAAGGCAAAATGTGTTCTTTATGGTCAAAAACGTCAATTAACTGAAAAGGATGTCTCTAAAGTTTTATATAATGATTAAACTTTAATTAAAGTAACAAAATTTAGTTTTCAACCATATAACCTTCTGGATGTTCAATAATAAAATATAACTTCAATTCTGGACAACCACCTTCATAATACATGTTTATCCGAACATGAACTGATCATTAAAACCTTGGAAGAAAACGGACCTGAACAATGAAATTGAACATTATATCCAACCAAGAAAGTCTTGAATGAAATTAAAAAGTTTGCTCTAAATATTTTACATATAAAGGAGGTGTTGTAATAAATTATTAATAAGCCAATTTTTTTTTATTCAGGTCATTAATAACAAGTGGAGAACACCAACAGACTTAAGGTAAGGGGTCCTCTTCATTTCATTTTCATTCAATATTGTCTTCTATGTTATTCTCTTTTTTGTGTAATTCTTAGTGATGGGGTATAATTAAGCACCTCCCCCATACTTTCTTCATTTTTTTAAACTATGATAAATACCTTTATCTCTCTTTAATCCCTCTTAAGTACACCTTATATCATGCTGAAAATCAATAAAGAATTCTACCTGAACCACCTTTATTCCTTTGAGTTCCTCTATCTTTCTTTTTACCCAAATGAAGTTGTATTTTCTTTTGTATATACAACTTCTACATTATGTTTATATGATCCAAAATAATTTTTCAATATTCACCCCTCATTATCTTATGGTTATATACATGATTTTAAGTGACTCCCTCCTAAATACTTCATAGTAAGAAAACTCATTTTTAAGGGAACATACCAAATTTTTACTCAATCTCAAGTGCAATCTATCCTCTGTTTAATTCCACCATTGTCTTTATAAAATAATTTTTTTTATTATGAAAACCTTCTTGCTTCACTTATGGTTCTATATAAAATATTTTTCACTTTTCTATTTTAAAATCTCTTTAGTTTTTTCCTAAAAATTGCACTAAAAGGTTTTAATGCTTAGAATTTCCTAAATACTCTTGTTACATGTTGTCAATTATGTTTTAAATCACTTACCATGATATATGACTATTTAAACTTATTAGTATACATGTATTTTATAATTCTTGTCTCTCATGGACACTTTTATGATACCCAATTCATTATGCTTTATGTCATGAATGTGATACCCATTTCTCTTCATGGGTTCCCTTACGTTTATGTATGATTGATTATGTATGATTATTTATGTGGAAAGTGTATTCATGAACATGTTAATATGGGTGAGACCAGATAGAACTTCAATGCATTGGGTAAAGTTAAGTCTCATGAGATGTTATGTGAAACGGTGTTGGTAGTCATCCTTGGCTTGTGATATTATGGGAAATGATCTTGGCAGTTATTCTTGACTCATACTAAAGTCATGTTTTAAGTTGCTTCCACATTTATATGATTCCATGTATATATGAATTCATGTTTATATGTTATGATCTCTTATGTAACATTCATTTTTATTTCTTTATGTAATTTTCCTAACCCATGTGATATGGATTTATTATTATTTTTATTCCCTTACTCAGATTTTAGCTCACCCCTTTGTTCATGTTATCCCCAGGTTATCCTATGACGATGTATGAGAACAATAAAATTTAGGGGCTCTTTATGAAGACTAAATAAATAAATGTTTTATTTAGTTCCATGTTTTCAGTTTTATGTGCCTATTCATCCAAGACACTAGACATCACGATCCTTGTCTTGTAATCTGATGTATAATTATGCTTAAAATTATATAATGATATATGTAAAAGTATAGGGTCACTATAGTTGGTATCAGAGGGAGGTTTAGTTATTTTTGAAGATAAGGAATATAACACATTAGTGAAAACCTTAAGGACAAGAAAAAATATAATAAAACACCCCTAAGTTATGGTAACTATAGAGTAAGTGGGTTATCAAGAAAATACGCCCCTATCTGGATACAAACAGGTAGAGGCGACTCTAGCATAGATATACCTAGGAGTAAAAACTATGACAAAGAGTTTCAGGCTTGACCTGAGGTATCCAGGCACACGAAAATGGACCTTGTGTCTCTCTTGGTAATGACACTCCCAAGGGATATTCTTTTGTAAATTCACGAGATTAGTACAAACCATTATTAAGGGAATAAAAAATCCCATAAAAATGTAAGATAAGAAATAGATCATGGATAACCTATATTTAAACCTATGTAATCATAAGTTAGGATATACTTATCCTTTATAAGTTTATCCTTTTATGTTAAAAATTTTCATTTTATGTTCAATAACTAAGAATTCAAGCCCGCTAATTGTAAGTTATTTTTCTTTGTTAATGGCAGGAAATAAAAGAGCATGTTCCAACAACCAATGTGATAAGAAATGTGAAGATTTCCTTAATGAAATTTCTGATATGATGGGAACGGGTGCTGAAAACTTCATGATAGTACTTGCTCAGCTGGGTCAAGTTGTAAATAATAACTTGAATCATGTGGAACTCCCTCATCCCCCATGGAAAGAGCATGTTGCCATAGAATCCTTCATGTAGAAAAGGCATCCCATGTTTAGCAGATCTTATGATCCCCACCTTGAAGAATAGTGTATTAACTCCATTGAAAAGATATTCTCTATCCTCTAGTTCTCAAAAGAAGAGAAAGTTGTACTAGAGGTCTATCATTTTGAGGGGGAAGCTGATAAGTGGTGGACACTGATCAAGAATATGAATCCTTAAGGGGAAATTGATTCCATAGATTGGGAGTAATTAAAGAAGGTGTTTTTCAACAAATATTTTCCTGAAACCCTCCCTCTCAAGATGGAAAGAGAGTTCATTGGTCTCAAGCAGAAGGAAGATGAGTCAATTGGGGTTTATGAAGAAAATGTTACAAGGCTTTCAAGGTACGCCTCAAGATTTGTCATGAACACTGAAATCAAGGTGGATTCCTTCTTTATCAGGTTAATGATGAGTCTACAGAAGGTGTTGGAGATCCGAGACTTTGATAGTTATGAAAATATTTCCTGTTGTGACCTCAAGGTGGAAATAGAGATTGGAGACTCTCATTGGTCTCTTGGGCTGGATGACCAAAAGCGGAAATTGGAGAATAACATGGGTGGTTCAAAAAAATCCCATGATGAAAAGAAGGCTGAATATCCCACTTGTAAAAGTTGTGGGAAGAAGCCTCTTGGGAACTGTTTAAAGGGAACCGAGAATTTATTAAAATGTGGAAAGATGGGACATCCAGCCAAGAACTGCCAAAGGGATATTAAAAATCCCACAAATTTGGAAGATGAAAGGAAGGTTCAGATCAACACTCAGCCAGTGGGGCAGTGTCACAAATGCAGTGAGAAAGGGAATTATGTCAACAATTTCCCTAATCCGAGGTTTGTTAAAGCCAATCAACAACAACCTCCAAGGAAACAAGGAAGGGATTATTCTATCTGTAACGACCCAAACTTTTTAAATAGTATATTAACTTACTCTAAACAACTTAATAGAGATGTTAATGGTTAACGCAGAAAGAGGAGTCGATGGCTTCATCCAGTAGACTCGAACCTTATGAAGCCCACTTATCAGAGCTTGGGAAGGAGGTAGCATCTGTGGGCTTCGCTTTGGACCAAGCCCAAGCCGAACTCCAGTGTGTCAAGCTTGAACGGAAACGCCTACGAGAGAAGTTCAAGTCAGTAGAGATTACTACTAGGGCAATTTTATCTGAGCCTCCCTCAGATTCTCTCACCATAGAACACCTTACACTTAGGTCATATGCTGGTGTTATAAGGGGCTATGTGATGAGACCCTAGCTTCTTTGTGTAATCCTTTGGGATGAATGAATTAAGATTTCTTCCTTTAGTGATGTTTGTGAAACTTCAAATGTCTGGATGATTTTAGGATGTATTTTATTGATGAATTTTGAAAAAATGATATTTTAAAATATTTATGTAAACCCTAAATAATTAATGATGTGTAATGATTTTCAAAAATTGTCTTCTACAAAAGTGTTCAGTAAGAAATTTGGAGTCTAATAAGATCAACTTAATTTTTGATGAATAGTAAATTATGAATAGTGATTTTATGCTTAGGATTAGTAATGTGACCAAATGGATTAGTAATTTCAGTCAAAGAAAGTTTTAATATAATTTACACACCTAGATTAAATAATGTGATTCAATAAAATGGGTAAATAACGGTTTCATAAATTATTAGCCAAGTATTAGTTTTTTTTGATGAATAGTGTTTTTTTAATTAAAAATTTAATTAAAAATTATTAGAAAATTATTTTTATAAAAAGGACTTTATTTTTTAACTCAGAGCATCGATATTATGTTATGGTAATTTTTGGGGATTTTTAAGAAAAAAATGAATTCTCAATGAATAGTGTTTTTATTTAAAAATTAAATTAAAAATATTTAGAAAATTATTTTTATAAAATGGAGTTCATAAATGTAATTAGAGCATTGATATTTGGTTAAGGTGAAATTTTGGAATTTTTCTGAGAAAGATGAATTTTTTTTTAGTGAATAGTAAAAATGCAGTTTTAGGGTTTCGGTATGTTTAATGACATCATAACTGTGTCATGATGATGTCATGAGATATTTTCAGGGTTGGCCAGACAAGGGTAATGAATTTTTGTTTTGGGGGCCCCATGTGGCCTAACTCCATGGTAAATTCCAAAGGACAGCACATGGTTTTGAGAAAAGCACTTGTGAGGTGTCCCTTGACCATTAATGTCGTGTCCCCTCACTTTCCCTATAAATACCCACCCTTTCCTCCTTTAGTTTTCACTACCAACTCTCCCCCAATGATGTTATGGTCTCCTTACCTCCCAAGGAGTCCTCCCAAGGTGCCCCCAAGCCCTCAAGGTCCAAACCTTTGAGTTTTAAGAGTTACGTTTTAAGGTAAGGGATCCAACCTCTCTCTTTCTTTTCATGTAATCTCTTTTATGTCATTCCTTTTATGCTCCATGTTCTTATGTGAGAGGATGTTATTTTATATTCCTCTTACTACCCTTTTCATGTTTATATGATGAGATATCCCCTCTTACTCTCATCATTTAATTCTATGAAAGTCTAAGTGATGCAGATAAGCTGTCGAATTTTTAAGGGATTCCTTCACCCTTCTCATTTTTCAAGTTCAATTTTCATGTCAAGTCTTTCAAGTAACTTTTTATTATGTTGGGGTATGATCTCTATATCTATCATACTGATATCTTATGATCATATGATGAGAGACCCTATTTTATCTTTTCAATTCATTTTTATTGAAGTTTAAGTGACGTCGTTAGGCTGCCAAATTTTCATAAGAGAAATCTAATTTTTGTCTTCCTTCCATGTTGTTCATTTCAAATGGTATGTCCATCAAATTTCATTACCATGCCCATATATCCTTCTTATTCTGTCCCCCTATTGTTTTATGGATCATTTATGAGTGGGTGACTCATGTCCCCTCTCTTTTCAATGTTTTCTAAAACCCCAAAACATAGCCGTTATGCTGCAGAATTTTCGTCTCAAAATGCCTCTCTCTTTTCTCAAATTTATTTTATGTTATATAGTGAATACTCAAAGATCTTATTTCTACAAGGGTATTCACATATATATCAAAATTTTCTATTTTACATTCTTGGATTTACATACATGATACCCGCTTTCCCTTTCCATGGGTTTAAAGTGACGTAAAGATCACGTCTTTAAAGCAGTTTTTAAAACGTTATGATTATGAAATGAAACCCATTTATTTTATGCTATATGGGTTATTTATGAAATGTTTGATGATGATATATGTGGATCACATGATAATAAAGTCAAATTTAAGGGTGCACCCTGATAGCGCTCCAATGCATTGGGTAATGATTTAACCACTAGAGATTACAATTTTCACGATACCTTGGTGAATAACCTTGGTAATTTTCAAATTACACCTTGGGGATGGAACTTGGTGATATGTTCATGATTTTATATGTTAAATGATTTAGCCACATCTTCAAGTTATGAAAAATGTTATTTTTATTATGAAATGCCTCATGATTTCTTTCTCATGCCTTAATGTTCTTTTCATGTCCTTATTGAGGTATCTCAAGTTCACATGTAAAATGTTCCTCTTGTTTCCCTTATTGGGCCTTCTTCTCACCCTTTCTTTTGATGTATGTCCCTAGGTTATGAGATGCAGTAATGAACGTAGGATGAACTTAAGGAGAAGCCTTTAAAGTGTTTAATAAGAATTTTTTATGTTTTTTTCATGTATTATGTTCCTGGTTTCCATGACTCTAAACCTTAAAGATCCTCAGTGTTGTGTAATGTAATGGAAGTTTATGTTATAAAAAGGCGGGATGCTATAGTTGGTATCAAAGGAAGGTTTAGTTATTTGTGGAAATTAGGATATAAAAACTTTAGGAAGAACCCTATAGAAAATTTTAAATATAGGAAAACTTCCTGGTATTTTGGTAAGTACTGAGTAAGTGGTTTATCAGACAAATACATCCCTGTCTGGATACGAGCGGGTAGAGGCGGCTCTGGCACAAATGTACATAGGGGTAAAACCCGAAAACACCGCTTTGAGCTAGACTCGAACAGGAACTGGTGCACGATAACGGGCCTTGCTGCACTCTTGGTTACGACACTCCTGGGAGATATGTTTGGTTAATCACAAGCTTTTTATGAATCATTATGAAGGAATTATAGAGAACTGTAATTTTCTAAGAATGAAGTCTTAGTTAAAAGATATATAAATGAAATAAGTTTCTCTCTAAGGTTTTATTCTTTTAGAAAATGGCGGGAAATAGGAGGAACCGTGTAGATGTTGACCGCAATGTACCATGTGCTGACGGACCTCCGATGGAAGCTGGAATGGAAACATTCATGAGAATGATGAACCAACTGACTCAAGTTATGAGTAATAACTTGAATCAAGCTGAGAGGCTTATCTCACCACTAAGGGAACAACTATCTGTTGAGTCCTTTATGCGTCAACGACCACCAACATTCAGTGGATCTACTGACCCATTGGTTGCAGAACAATGGATAAGCTCCATTGAAAAGATCTTTTCTGTACTTCATTGTTCAGAACAAGAAAAAGTCACCCTTGTTGTTTACCACCTAGAGGGAGAAGCTGATCAGTGGTGGTCACTGATCAAAAACACAAAGCCACGAGGAGATATGGAAGCTATGGAGTGGGAAGAGTTCCGGGGAATATTCTTTAATAAGTATTTCCCTTGTTCGATGAGAACGAGAATGGAGAAAGAATTTCTCGAGCTGAAGCAAAAGGAGAATGAATCAGTTGGAACCTACGAGATGAACTTCACAAGGCTTTCCTGTTATACCTCAAGCTTTGTCGTGGACCCTAATGGGAAGGTTGATAGATTCTTTGGTGGACTACGACCTCATCTGCGGAAGAATATAGCCAATAGGGACTATGGTAGCTATGAAGAAATAGTTCGAAGTGCTATGGAAGTTGAACTAGTGTTTGGGGAGACACGGTGGTCTCACAAATATAATGAGAAGAAGGGAACTCTAGAACCAATCCTGGGAAGAAGTTTTTATCAGGAAAGAGGTGGAAAGCATATGCAACATGCCACATGCAATAAGTGTGGGAAGAAGCATTTAGGGAACTGCTTGATCGGAAGTGGTAAGTTCTACTGGTGTGGAAGAGGAGGCCATATTTCTCAGAATTGTCGTAGTGATGTGAAGCCTCAACTTCCCAACACTAACGACAGAGGAAAGATGGTTCTGGCCCTACCAGAAGTCACATTCTTCAAGTGTGGATAGTTTGGGCACTTTGCTAATCAATGTACAAATCCGAGGGTGGTGGAGGGGAATCACCATCAACCTCAGCAGAGGCCAAGGGATCAAGGTCGTGCTTTCGCTATCATAACAACAGAAGTTGATGTTCCGAGCGATGTGGTAGCAGGTACTCTTGTCGTCCTCTCAAAACTAGCAAGTACTTTATTTGATTCTGGTTCTACGCATTCCTTTATTTCCTCCAAGTTTGCAAGGAATATAGAATCAATCCCCAAACTACTAGAGGTAGAGTTGTCAGTCAAGACTCCAAGTGGGATTATCCTTGCATCAGCAGTATTTAGAAACTCTAGTGTTTACTTTGGTGAGCACAATCTTATCACAAATCTAGTAGTCATTACCATGATGGAATTTGACATTATACTAGGGATGGACTGGCTCTCAATGTATAATGCTAAGATCAAATGCAGAAGTAAGTAAATCTCAGTAGTCTTGAATGAATGACCTACAGTTATCTTCCAAGGAGAGATATCCCGAACTGATCCCTATCTAGAAGCACCTCCTATAGCTTTCTTTATGGAGTTAATCGGTGATGATGAAGAAGGAAAAGGGAGCATACAAATAGAAGATGTTCCGATTGTTCAAGAATACATGGATGTATTTCCTGAGGAGTTACCTGGACCTCCCCCAGAAAGAGAGGTAGAGTTCTCCATTGAACTCGTACCTGGGTCTCAACCAATATCAAAGAGTCTGTATAGAATGAAAAATGTGGAGCTAGAAGAGTTAAAGAAACAACTCCAAGACTTGTTGGAGAAGGGGTTTATCCGTCTGAGTGTGTCTCCTTGGGGAGCACCAGTTATCTTTGTGAAGAAGAAGGATGGATCAATGCAGCAATGCATTGATTATAGAGAACTGAATGGGATCACAGTGAAGAACAAATACCCTCTTCCAAGAATTGATGATTTATTTGACCAAATTTGTGGGGCTAAATGCTTCTCCAAGATTGACCTTCGATCTAGTTATCATCAACTGAGGGTGAAGAAGGAAGATATTCCAAAGACTATCTTCCGATCAATATATGGGCACTATGAGTTTACTATTATTCCCTTCGGCTTGACTAATGCTCCTGCAATTTTCATGGATTTCATAAATAGAGTCTTTAAGGACTACCTTGATAACTTTGTGGTAGTTTTTATTGATGATATTTTGATATATTCAAAGAGTCGTGAGGAGCATGAAGATCATCTGAGGGTTATTTTGAAAACTCTGCAGAAGGAGAGGCTCTTTGGAAAGTTCAGAAAGTGTGAGTTTTGGTTACAACAAGTGGCTTTCTTGGGGAACATCATAACCAATGAAAGAATCTCGGTTGACCCTGCAAAGACAATGGTTGTGGAACAGTGGCCTCAACCCACAACAGTAAGTGAGATTCTTATTTTCCTTGGTTTAGCAGGATATTATAGGAGGTTTGTGAAAAACTTTTCACGGCTTTCTAATCCACTAACCATGTTGACTCGAAAAGGGGTTAAGTTCATCTGGAGAAAGGAATGCGAGGAAAGTTTCTAAGAGCTGAAGAAGAGATTGGTTACTGCACCTGTGTTAACACTACCCTCTATCGGAGAAGGATTTGTTATTTTTAGTGATGCATCTCTGAAAGGGCTTGGGTGCGTCCTCATGCAAAATGACAAGGTAATTTCTTATGCATCTCAACAGTTGAAGATTCATGAGCAGAATTATCCTACGCATGATCTAGAGCTAGCGGCAATTGTTTTTTCTCTAAAGATATGGAGGCACTATCTTTATGGGGAGAAATTTGATATATACACCGACCACCAAAGTTTAAAGTATATTTTCACGTAGAAATAATTGAACATGAGACAAAGGAGATGGTTGGAGCTTATTAAAGACTATGATTGTTCAATTCATTATCACCCTGGAAGAGCAAACAAAGTCGCGGATGCGTTAAGCAGGAAAGATCCTGTTGTTCTGGCAACAATGAGGATCCTAGGAGATCCCTTGATTAAAGATCTAGTAAAACTGGACATGGGAATTGTAAGGGAAGGGACATCATCAACCTTATCCCAAATGATTTCTCAACCTTCATTACTAGAGAAGATCCAGAAGACTCAAAAATAAGATCCTTTTCTATATGAGAAGTTTGAGGCTGTAAAGGATGGGAAGTTCCCTGATTTCAATATTGATCAAGAAGGTGTATTGAAATTTCATACAAGACTATGCGTTCCATCTATTCTGGAGATAAAGAAAGAACTGATGGATGAAGCTCATAGCTCTACTTTCTCTATACATCCGGGAATCACTAAGATGTATAGAGAACTTAGTGATCATTATTGGTGGGATAACATGAAGAGGGAGATTGCTGATTACACTAAAAGGTGCCTGGTGTGTCAGCAAGTAAAGGCAGAACGACAACTTCCTAAGGGGGTATTACAACTTCTACCCATACCAGTATGGAAGTGGGATAATATCACCATGGACTTTGTAACTAGTCTCCCGAAAACATCCAAAGGAAATAATGCGATATGGGTTATTGTGGACCGTCTCACCAAGACACCCCATTTTATCTCTATTCGAGAAGATTTCTCTATGGATCAGCTTGCCAAGATATACGTAAAGGAAGTGGTAAGGCTGCATGGGGTACCACTATCCATCGTGTCTGATCGTGATCCAAGATTCACATCAAAATTCTGGAGAAGTCTTCAGCATGCTCTAAATACTGAATTGAATTTTAGTACGGCCTATCATCCTCAAACTGATGGCCAATCTGAAAGCACTATTCAAACACTCGAAGACATGCTGAGATTATGCTCAATGGAATTTAAAGGTGGATGGGATCAACACCTCCCATTAGTTGAGTTCTCCTATAACAACAGCTTCCATTCAAGTATTCATATGGCATCCTATGAAGATCTATATGGAAAGCGATGTACAACTCCTACATGTTGGGATGAAGCTAATGAGAGAAAGCTTCTTGGGCCTGATCTTGTGCAAGAGATGACAGAACAGGTTCATGCCATCCAACAACACATAAAGGTTGCTCAGAGTCAGCAGAAGAGCTATGCTGACAACCGTCGAAGGGACTTGGAGTTTGGTGTTGGCGACAAAGTCTTCCTTCGAATTTCTCCATGGAAGACAGTAATGCGGTTTGGGAAGAAAGGGAAGCTAAGCCCTAGGTACATTGGCCCCTATGAAATACTTGATCGCATAGGAGCAGTGGCCTATCGTCTAGCACTTCCACCGATCCTAGCTCAAGTTCATGATGTCTTCCATGTATCTCTCTTGAGGAAGTATATACCCGACCCTTCGCATGTACTGAACCCAGAGGTGGTACAACTGGAACATGACCTCTCTTATGAGGAGTAGCCAGTGGAGATCTTGGACCATAGAGACAAGGTTCTACGAAACAAGACTACCCACCTTGTGAACGTGTTGTGGAGGAATCATAAATATGAAGAAGCGACTTGGGAGCCTGAGGAAACAATGAAGCAAAAGTACCCTCACCTTTTCGACTAGGCCTCAAGTATAAAATTTCGGGGACGAAATTTCTTAAGGGGGGAAGAATGTAACGACCCAAACTTTTTAAATAGTATATTAACTTACTCTTAACAATTTAATAGAGATGTTAATGGTTAATGTAGAAAGAGGAGTCGATTGCTTCATCCAGTAGACTCGAACCTTATGAAGCCCACTTATCAGATCTTGGGAAGGAGGTAGCATCTGTGGGCTTCGCTTTGGACCAAGCCCAAGCTGAACTCCAGCGTGTCAAGCTTGAACAGAAACGCCTGCGGGAGAAGTTCAAGTTAGTAGAGATTACTACTAGGGCAATGTTATCTAAGCCTCCCTCATATTCTCCCACCATAGCACACTTTACACTTAGGTCATATGCCAGTGTTATAAGGGGCTATGTGATGAGACCCTAGCTTCTTTGTGTAATACTTTGGGATGAATGAATTAATATTTCTTCCTTTAGTGATGTTTGTGAAACTTCAAATGTCCGGATAATTTTAGGATGTATTTTATTGATGAATTTTGAAAAAATGATATTTTAAAATATTTATGTAAACCCTAAATAATTAATGATGTGTAATGATATTCAAAAAATGGTCTTCTGCAAAAGTGTTTAGTAAGGAATTTGGAGTCTAATAAGATCAACTTCATTTTTGATGAATATTAAATTATGAATAGTGATTTTATGCTTAGGATTAGTAATGTGACCAAATGGATTAGTAATTTCACTCAAAGAAAGTTTTAATATAATTTAGACACCTAGATTAAATAATGTTATTCAATAAAATGGGTAAATAATGGTTTCAAAAATTATTAGCCAGGTATTAGTTTTTTTGGATGAATAGTGTTTTATTAATTAAAAAATTAATTAAAAATAATTAGAAAATTATTTTTATAAAAATAACATTATTTTTGAACTCAGAGCATTGATATTATGTTATGGTAATTTTTGGGGATTTTTCTGAAGAAAATGAATTCTCAATGAAGAGTGTTTTTATTTAAAAATTAAATTAAAATTATTTAGAAAATTATTTTTATAAAATGGAGTTAATAAATGTAATTAGATCATCGATATTTTGTTAAGGTGAAATTTTGGAATTTTTCTGAGAAAGATGAATTTTTTTAGTGAATAGTAAAAATGCAGTTTTAGGGTTTCGGTATGTTTAATGACATCATAACTGTGTCATGATGATGTCATGAGATATTTTAAGGTTTTTCCGGCCAAGGGTGATGAAATTTTGTTTTGGGGGCCCCATGTGGCCTAACTCCGTGGTAAATTCCAAGGGAGAGCACATGGTTTTGAGAAAAGCACTTGTGAGGTGTCCCTTGACCATTAATGCCTTGTCCCCTCACTTTCCCTATAAATACCCACGCTTTCCTCCTTTAGTTTTCACTCCCAACTCTCCCCCAACGAAGTTCTGGTCTCCTTACCTCTAAAGGAGTCCTCCCAAGGCGCCCCCAAGACCTCAAGGTCCAAACCATTGAGTTTTAAGAGTTACATTTTAAGGTAAGGGATCCAACCTCTCTCTTTGTTTTCATGTAATCTCTTTTATGTCATTCCTTTTATGCTCCATGTTCTTATATGAGAGGATGTTATTTTATATTCCTATTACTGCCCTTTTCATTTTTATATGATGATAGATCCCCTCTTACTCTCATCATTTCATTTTATGAAAGTCTAAGTGACGTCGTTAGGCTGCCGAATTTTTAAGGGATTCTTTCACCCTTCTCATTTTTCAAGTTAGATTTTCATGTCAAGTATTTAAAGTTCCTTTTTATTATGTTGGTGTATGATCTCTATATCAATCATACTTATCTCTTATTATCATATGATTAGAGACCCTATTTTATCTTGTCAATTCATTTTTATTGAAGTTTAAGTGACGTCGTTAGGCTGCCGAATTTTCATAAGAGAAATCTAATTTTTGTCTTCCTTCCTTGTTTTTAATTTTAAATGGTATGTCCTTAAAATTTCATTACCATGTCCATATATCCTTCTTATTATTTCCCCCTACTGTTTTATGGATCATTTATTGGTGGGTGACCCATGTCCCCTCTCTTTTCAATGTTTTCTAAAACCCCGAAACATGGCTGTTATGCTGCAGAATTTTCGTCTCAAAATGCCTCTCTCTTTTCTCAAAATTATTTTATGTTATAAAGTGAATTATCAAATATCTTATTTATACAAGGGTATTCAAATATATATCAAAATGTTCTATTTTAAATTCTGGGATTTACATACATGAGACCCGCTTTCCCTTTCCGTGGGTTTAAAGTGACGTAAAGATCATGTCTTTAAAGCAGTTTCTAAAACGTTATGATTATGAAATGAAACCCATTTATTTTATGCTATATGGGTTATTTATGAAATGTTTGATGATGATATATGTGTATCACATGATAATAAATGCAAATTTAAGGGTGCACCCTGATAGCGCTCCAATGCATTGGGTAATGATGTAACCACTAGAGATTACAATTTTCACGATACCTTGGTGAATAACCTTGGTAATTTTCAAATGAAACCTTGGGGATGGAACTTGGTGATATGTTCATGATTTTCTATGTTAAATGATGTATCCACATCTTCAAGTTATGAAAAATGTTATTTTTATTATGAAATGCCTCATGATTTTTTTCTCATGCCTTAAAGTTCTTTTCATGTCCTTATTGAAGTATCTCAAGTTCACATGTAAAATGTTCTTCTTGTTTCCCTTACTGGGCCTTCTGCTCACCCTTTCTTTTGATGTATGTCCCCAAGTTATGAGATGCAGTAATGAACCTAGGATTAACTTAAGGAGAAGCCTTTCAAGTGTTTATGAATAATGTTTTATTTTGTTTTCATGTATTATGTTCCTGGTTTCCAAGAAACTAAACCTTAAAGATCCTCAGTGTTGTGTAATGTAATGGAATTTTATGTTATAAAAAGGCGGGATTCTATAGTTGGTATCAAAGGAAGGTTTAGTTATTTGTGGAAATTAGGATATAAAAACTTTAGGAAGAACCCTATAGAAAAGTTTAAATATAGGAAAACTTCCGGGTATTTTGGTAAGTACTGAGTAAGTGGTTTATCAAACAAATACATCCCTATCTGGATACGAGCAGGTAGAGGCAGCTCTGGCATAGATGTACATAGGGGTAAAACCTGAAAACACCGCTTTGAGCTAGACTCGAACTGGAACTGGTTCATGATAACGGGCCTTGCTGCACTCTTGGTTACGACACTCCCGGGGGATATGTTTGGTTAATCACAAGCTTTTTATGAATCATTATGAAGGAATTATCGAGAAGTGTAATTGTCTAATCATGAAGTCTTAGTTAAAAATTCATAAATGAAATAAGTTTCTCACTAAGGTTTTATTCTTTTAGAAAATGGCAGGAAATAGGAGGAACCATGCAGATGTTGACCACAATTCACCATGTGCTAATAGACCTCCGATGGAAGCTGGAAGGGAAACATTCATGAGAATGATGAACCAACTTACTCAAGTTATGAGTAATAACTTGAATCAAGCTAAGAGGACTATCTCACCACTAAGGGAACAACTTTCTGTTGAGTCCTTTATGCATCAACGTCCACCAACATTCAGTGGATCTACTGACCCATTGGTTTTAGAACAATGGATAAGCTCCATTGAAAAGATCTTTTTTGTACTTCATTGTTCGGAATAAGAAAAAGTCACCCTTTCTGTTTACCGCCTAGAGGGAGAAGCTGATCAGTGGTGGTCACTGATCAAAAACACAAAGCCATGAGGAGAGATGGAAGCTATGGAGTGGGAAGAGTTCCAGGGAATATTCTTTAATAAGTATTTCCCGCGTTCGATGAGAACGAGAATGAAGAAAGAATTTCTCGAGCTGAAGCAAAAGTAGAATGAATCAGTTGGAACCTACGATATGAACTTCACAAGGCTTTCCCGTTATACATCAAGCTTCGTCATGGACCCTAATGGGAAGGTTGATAGATTCTTTGGTGGACTACGACCTTATCTGCGGAAGAATCTAGCCAACAGGGACTATGATAGCTATGAATAAATAGTTCAAAGTGCTATGAAAGTTGAACTAGAGTTTGGGGAGACACAGTGGTCTCACAAATCTAATGAGAAGAAGAGAACTCTAGTACCAAGCCTGGGAAGATGTTTTGATTAGGAAAGAGGTGGAAATCATATCCAACATGCCACATGAAATAAGTGTGGGAAGAAGCATTCGGGGAACTAATTGATCGGAAGTGGTAAGTGTTATAGGTGTGGAAGAGAAGGCCAAATTTCTCGGAATTGTCGTAGTGATGTGAAGCCTAAACTTCCCAACACTAACGACAGAGGAAAGATGGTTCTGGCCCTACTAGAAGTCACATGCTTCAAGTGTGGACATCTTGGGCACTTTTCTAATCAATGTACAAATCCGAGGGTGGTGTAGGGGAATCACCATCAACCTCAGCAAAGGCCAAGGGAGCAAGGTCGTGCTTTCCCTATCACAACAACTGAAGTTGAAGTTCCGAACAATGTGGTAGCAGGTACTCTTGTCATCCTATAAAAACTAGAAAGTACTTTATTTAATTTTGGTTCTACGCATTCCTTTATTTCCTCCAAGTTTTCAAGGAATATAGAATCAATCCCCGAACTGCTAGAGGTATAGTTGTTAGTCAAGACTCCAAGTGGGATTATCCTTGCATCAACAGTATTTAGAGACTCTAGTGTTTACTTTGGTGAGCAAAATCTTATCGCAAATCTAGTAGTCATTCCCATGATGGAATTCGACATTATACTAGGGATGGACTGGCTCTCAAAGTATAATGCTAAGATCAAATGCAGAATTAAGGAAATCCCAGTAGTCTTGAATGAACGACATACAGTTATCTTCCAAGGAGAGATATCCCGACTGATCCCTATCTAGAAGCACCTCCTATAGCTTTCTTTATGGAGTTAATCGGTGATGATGAAGAAGGAAAAGGGAGAATACAAATAGAAGATGTTCTAATTGTTCAAGAATACATGGATGTATTTCTTGAGGAGTTACCTGGACCTCCCCCAGAAAGAGAGGTAGAGTTCTCCATTGAACTTGTACCTGGGTCTCAAGCGATATCAATGACTCTGTATAGAATGGAAAATGTGGAGCTAGAACAGTTAAAGAAACAACTCCAAGACTTGTTGGAGAAGGGGTTTATCTGTCCGGGTGTGTCTCCTTGGGGAGCATCAGTTCTCTTTGTGAAGAAGAAGGATGGATCAATGTGGCTATGCATTGATTATATAGAACTAAATGGGATCACAGTGAAGAACAAATACCCTCTTCCAAGAATTGATGATTTACTTGACCGACTTCGTGGGGCTCAATTATTCTCCAAGATTGACCTTCGATCTGGTTATCATCAACTGAGGGTAAAGAAGGAAGATATTCCAAAGACTGCCTTCCGATCAAGATATGGGCATTATGAGTTTACTATTATGCCATTCGGCTTGACTAATTCCCCTGCTATTTTCATGGATTTTATGAATAGATTATTTAAGGAATACCTTGATAACTTTGTGGTAGTTTTTATTGATGATATTTTGATATATTCAAAAAGTCGTGAGGAGCATGAAGATAATTTGAGGGTTATTTTGAAAACTCTGTGGAAGGAGAGGCTCTTTGGAAAGTTCAGAAAGTGTGAGTTTTGGTTATAACAAGTGGCTTTCTTGGGGCACATCGTAACCAATGAAGGAATATCGGTTGACCCTGCAAAGACAGTGGTTATGGAGGAGTGGCCTCAACCCACAACAGTAACTGAGATTCGTAGTTTCCTTGGTTTAACAGGATATTATAGGAGGTTTGTGAAAAACTTTTCACAGCTTTCTAATCCACTAACCAAGTTGACTCGAAAAGGGGTTAAGTTCATCTAGACAAAGGAATGTGAGGAAAGTTTCCGAGAGCTGAAGAAGAGATTGGTTACTACACCTATGTTAACACTACCCTCTATCGGAGAAGGATTTGTTATTTTTAGCGATGCATCTCTGAAAGGGCTTGGGTGCGTCCTCATGCAAAATGACAAGGTAATTGCTTATGCATCTCGACAGTTGAAGATTCATGAGCAGAATTATCCTACACATGATCTAGAACTAGCGGAAGTTGTTTTTGCTCTAAAGATATGGAGGCACTATCTTTATGGGGAGAAAGTTTATATATACACCGACCACCATATTTTAAAGTATATTTTAATGTAGAAATAATTGAACATGAGACAAAGGATATGGTTGGAGCTTATTAAAGACTATGATTGTTCAATTCATTATCACCCTGGAAGAGAAAACAAACTCGTGGATGCATTAAGTAGGAAAGATCCTATTGTTCTGGCAACAATGTGGATCCTAGGAGATCCCTTGATTAAAGATCTAGTAAAACTGGACATGGGAATTGTAAGGGAAGGGACATCATCAACCTTATCCCAAATGATTTCTCAACCTTCATTACTAGAGAAGATCAAGAAGACTCAAAAAGAAGATCCTTTTCTACAGGAGAAGTTTGAGGCTATAAAGGATGGGAAGTTCCCTGATTTCAATATTGATCAAGAAGGTGTATTGAAATTTCGTACAAGACTATGTGTTCCATATATTCCAAAGATAAAGAAAGAAATGATGGATGAAGCTCATAGATCTACTTTCTCTATACATTCGGGAAGAACTAAGATGTATAGAGACCTTCGTGATCATTATTGGTGGGATAACATGAAGAGGGAGATTGCTAATTACACTTCAAGGTGCCTGGTGTGTCAGCAAGTAAAGGCAGAACAACAACTTCCTAAGGGGGTATTACAATCGCTACCCATACCAGTATGGAAGTGGGATAATATCACCATGGACTTTGTAACTGGTCTCCCAAAAACATCCAAATGAAATAATGCGATATGGGTTATTGTGGACCCTCTCACCAAGACAGGCCATTTTATCTCTATTCGGGAAGATTTCTCTCTGGATCAGTTTTCCAAGATATACGTAAAGTAAGTGGTAAGGCTGCATGGGGTAACACTATCCATCGTGTCTGCTCGTGATCCAAGATTCACATCAAAATTCTGGAGAAGTCTTCAACATGCTCTAAATACTGAATTGAATTTTAGTACGGCCTATCATCCTCAAACTGATGGCCAATCTGAAAGGACTATTCAGACACTCGAAGACATGCTGAGATTATTCTCAATGGAATTTAAAGGTGGATGGGATCAACACCTCCCATTAGTTGAGTTCTCCTATAACAACAGCTTCCATTCAAGTATTCAGATGGCACCCTATGAAGCTTTATATGGAAAGCGATGTAGAACTCCTACATGTTGGGATGAAGCTGGTGAAAGAAAGCTTCTTGGGACTGATCTTGTGAAAGAGATGGCAGAACAGGTTCATGCCATCCAACAACACATAAAGGTTTCTCAGAGTCGGCAGAAGAGCTATGCTGACAACCTTCGAAGGGACTTGGAGTTTGGTGTTGGTGACAAAGTCTTCCTTCGAATTTCTCCATGGAAGAGAGTCATGCGGTTTGGGAAGAAAGGGAAGCTCATCCCTAGGTACATTGGCCCCTATGAAATCCTTGATCGCATAGGAGCAGTGACCTATCGTATAGAACTTCCACCGAACCTAGCTCAAGTTCATGATGTCTTCCATGTATCTCTCTTGAGGAAGTACATACCCGACCCTTCGCATGTACTGAACCCAGAGGTGGTACAACTGGAACATGGCCTCTCTTATGAGGAGCATCCAGTGGAGATCTTGGACCGTAGAGACAAGGTTCTACGAAACAAGACTACCCACCTTGTGAAAGTGTTGTGGAGGAATCATAAATATGAAGAAGCGACTTGGGAGCCTGAGGAAACAATGAAGCAAAAGTACCCTCACATTTTCGACTAGGCCTCAAGTATAAAATTTCGGGGACAAAATTTCTTAAGGGGGGAAGAATGTAACGACCCAAACTTTTTAAATAGTATATTAACTTACTCTTAACAATTTAATAGAGATGTTAATGGTTAATGAAGAAAGAGGAGTTGATGGCTTTATCCAATAGACTCGAACCTTATGAAGCCCACTTATCAGAGCTTGGGAAGGAGGTAGCATCTGTGGGATTCGCTTTGGACCAAGCCCAAGACAAACTCGAGCGTGTCAAGCTTGAACGGAAACGCCTGCAGGAGAAGTTCAAGTTAGTAAAGATTACTACTAGGGCAATGTTATATGAGCCTCCCTTAGATTCTCTCACCATAGCACACCTTACACATAGGTCATATGCCGGTGTTATAAGGGGCTATGTGATGAGACCCTAGTTTCTTTGTGTAATCCTTTGGGATGAATGAATTAAGATTTCTTCCTTTAGTGATGTTTGTGAAACTTCAAATGTCCGGATAATTTTAGGATGTATTTTATTAATGAATTTTGAAAAAATGATATTTTAAAATATTTATGTAAACCCTAAATAATTATTGATGTGTAATGATTTTCAAAAAATGGTCTTCTGCAAAAGTGTTCAGTAAGGAATTTGGAGTCTAATAAAATCAACTTAATTTTTGATGAATAGTAAATTATGAATAGTGATTTTACGCTTAGGATTAGTAATGTGACCAAATGGATTTGTAATTTCACTCAAAGAAAGTTTTAATATAATTTATACACCTAGATTAAATAATGTGATTCAATAAAATGGGTAAATAACGGTTTCATAAATTATTAGCCAAGTATTAGTTTTTTTGGATGAATAGTGTTTTTTTAATTATAAATTTAATTAAAAATAATTAGAAAATTATTTTTATAAAAAGGACTTTAATTTTGAACTCAGAGCATCGATGTTATGTTATGGTAATTTTTGGGGATTTTTCTGAAAAAAATGAATTCTCAATGAATAGTGTTTTTATTTAAAAATTAAATTAAAAATATTTAGAAAATTATTTTTATAAAATGGAGTTCATAAATATAATTAGAGCATCGATATTTGGTTAAGGTGAAATTTTGGAATTTTTCTGAGAAAGATGAATTTTTTTTAGTGAATAGTAAAAATGCAGTTTTAGGTTTCGGTATGTTTAATGACATCATAACTGTTTCATGATGATGTCATGAGATATTTTAAGGTTTTGCCAGCCAAGGGTGATGAATATTTGTTTTGGGGGCCCCATGTGTCCTAACACCATGGTAAATGCCAAGGGAGAGCACATGGTTTTGAGAAAAGCACTTGTGAGGTGTCCCTTGACCATTAATGCCTTGTCCCCTCACGTTCCCTATAAATACCCACCCTTTCCTCCTTTAGTTTTCACTCCCAACTCTCCCCAACGAATTTCTCGTCTCCTTACCTCCCAAGGAGTCCTCCCAAGGTGCCCCCAAGCTCTCAAGGTCCAAAACATTGAGTTTTAAGAGTTACGTTTTAAGGTAAGGGATCCAACCTCTCTCTTTCTTTTCATGTAATCTCTTTTATGTCATTCCTTTTATTCTCCATGTTCTTATGTGAGAGGATGTTATTTTATATTCCTCTTACTGCCCTTTTCATGTTTATATGATTATAGATCCCCTATTACTCTCATCATTTCATTTTATGAAAGTCTAAGTGACGCAGTTAGGCTGCCGAATTTTTAAGGGATTCTTTCACCCTTCTCATTTTTCAAGTTCGATTTTCATTTCAAGTATTTCAAGTTCCTTTTTATTATGTTGGGGTATGATCTCTATATCTATCATACTGATCTCTTATGATCATATTATGAGATACCCTATTTTATCTTGTCAATTCATTTTTATTGAAGTTTAAGTGACGCTGTTAGGCTGCCGAATTTTCATAAGAGAAATCTAATTTTTGTCTTCCTTCCATGTTTTTCATTTCAAATGGTATGTCCTTAAAATTTCATTACCATGTTCATATATCCTTCTTATTCTATCTCCCTACTGTTTTATGGATCATTTATGAGTGGGTGACCCATGTCCCCTCTCTTTTCAATGTTTTCTAATACCCCGAAACATAGCCGTTATGCTGTAGAATTTTCGTCTCAAAATGCCTCTCTCTTTTCTCAAAATTATTTTATGTTATAAAGTGAATACTCAAAGATCTTATTTCTACAAGGTTATTCACATATATATCAAAATTTTCTATTTTAAATTCTGTTATTTACATACATGAGACCCGCTTTTCCTTTCCGTGGGTTTAAAGTGACGTAAAGATCATGTATTTAAAGCAGTTTTTAAAACGATATGATTATGAAATGAAACCCATTTATTTTATGCTATATGGGTTATTTATGAAATTTTTGATGATTATATAAGTGGATAACATGATAATAAAGGAAAATTTAAGTTTGTGCCTTGATAGCGCTCCAATGCATTGGGTAATGATGTAACCACTAGAGATTACAATTTTCACGATACCTTGGTGAATAACCTTGGTAATTTTCAAATGACACCTTGGGGATGGACCTTGGTTATATGTTCATGATTTTCTATGTTAAATGATGTATCCACATCTTCGAGTTATGAAAAATGTTATTTTTATTATAAAATGCATCATGATTTCTTTCTCATGCCTTAAAGTTCTTTTCATGTCCTTATTGAAGTATCTCAAGTTCACATGTAAAATGTTCCTCTTGTTTCCCTTACTGGGCCTTCTGCTCACCCTTTCTTTTGATGTATGTCCCCAGGTTATGAGATGCAGTAATGAACCTAGGATGAACATAAGGATAATCCTTTCAAGTTTTTAATAAGAATGTTTTATGTTGTTTTCATGTATTATGTTCCTGGTTTCCAAGACACTAAACCTTAAAGATCCTCAGTGTTGTGTAATGTAATGGAAGTTTATGTTATAAAAAGGTGGGATGCTATACTATCACTACTGATGACATGGAGCCAGACAACGATGTGGTGATAGGTACACTAGTTATTTCTTCAAGAATAGTGAACATACTATTTGATTCCGGTTCTATGAATTCTTTTATATATTGAAGGTTTCGTAGAATTATTCAAACACCACCTCAAAATTTGGAGGAAAAGTTATCTGTGAGAACAGATAATGGGTCAATTATTGTGTCCATGGTTTATAACTCCTCCCCGGTTAACACTTGTGGGATAAACATCCAAAAAAATCTCTTCATACTTCCTTTAGTGGAGTTTGACACTATCTTGCGCATGGATTAGATATCTTTATACAAAGCCAACATCAACTATTGGGAAAGGGAGATCACTCTTCATATCCCAAAGCATCCTACAATTCCGTACAAGTTTTAGGATGAAGATGAATCTCCTTTAGAATCATCGTATCAAGTGTGGATATTACTTCCTTATGAGAAATCATATCTAGATCAAATGATTGAGAAAAAAATAGAGAATCATGCTTGAAGACATGCCTATCGTGAGGGATTACACTAATGTATTCCCAGAAGAATTGCCTAGTCTTCCTCCTAGCCGAGAGGTTGAGTTCTTAATTGAACTTATTCATAGATCTCTTAAAATATCAAAGAAACCTTACATAATGGCCTCTGTAGAGATGGAAGAGATGAAAAAACAATTACAAGAGAATCTGGAGAATGGTTTTATACGCCAAAGTGCTTCACTATGGGGTGCACCAGTCCTCTTCATCAAGAAAAATGATTGATCAATGCACCTATGAATTGATTATTTTGAGCTTAATAAAATCATGAAAAAGAACAACTATTCCCTTCCATATATAGATGACATGTTTGATCGACTTTGTGAGGCCTGTTATTTCTCTAAGGTGGACCTTCAGTCGGGATACCAACAATTGAAGGTAAAGAAGGAAGATATTCCAAAGATTTCCTTTAAAATGAGGTATGGACACTATGAGTTCATAGTAATGCCCTTAGAACTCACTAATGTTCCAAAAAATTTCATTGATTTAATTAATAGTCTTTAGAGATAACCTCAAAAAAAATTTGGTGGTCTTTATTAACAATATTATGATATACTCCAAGAGTAGGTAGGAACATGAAGAGCATTTGAATACTGTGTTAAATACTTTTTAAAGGGAGAAGTTGTATGCAAAGTATAGTAAATGTGAGTTATAGATGGAGGAAGTATCATTCTTGGGTCATGTTATCACTAGAAAAGGGATATCTATGGACCGTACCAAGACAAAGGTAGTTAAAGAGTGGCCTAAGAAAACATCTGTAATAGAGATCTGAAGCGTTTTGGTTCTAGTTGTGTATTATCGATGATTTTTGAAAAAAAAATCATGATTATCAAACCTAATGACCAAGACGACACAGAAGGGAGTAATGTTTGTCTGGACTCAATAATGTGAAGACTATTTTAAGGAGTTGAAAATGAGGCTAATCACTGTGCCAGTACTCACACACCCAACAAGTGGATAACTCTTTGTGGTGTACAATGACACTTCAAAGAAGGGATTAGGCTGTGTGATGATGAAAAATGATAAATTGATAGCCTGCTCCTCAAGGCAGCTAAAAATCCATGAGCAAAACTATCCTACCCATGATCTGGAGTTGGCGGCGGGGGTCTTTTCATTGAAAATCAGAAGGCATTATCTCTATGGGGATAAGTGTGATATATACACTAACTACAATATTCTCAAATATATATTCACACAAAAAGAGATTAATATGCTCCATAGAATAGGGATAGAGCTCATTGAGGATTATGACTACTCAACCCACTACCATCTCGGTAAGGCAAATAAGGTGGCACTTGCTCTATGTAGAAAGGATCCTGCCTCTTTATCAATGATGATAATTGAAAAGGATCCAATATTCTTATATTTTTAGAGTATGGAAATGGAAATTATTAAGGGAGGAACATCATAAATACTTTATCAATTGATTTTTCAACCATCCCTCTTGGAGAAAATAAAGTATTCTCAAAAAAAGATGTAGAAATTCTGAAAAGTGTGGAAGCTATCAAAAAAGAGAAATCCTCAGAGTTCAAGATTGATGAAGAAGGAGTTATAATATTTGGACCATGATTATGTGTATCATCATATCCAGATATAAAGAAGGATATTTTTAATGAAGAACATAGCTCAACCTTCTCTATCCACCCAGGGAGCACAAAGATGTATCGAGATATCCAATAAAATTTTTTGTGGGACAATATGAAAAGATAGATTGCTGAATATACATCAAATTGACTGGTATGTTAGCAAGTGAAGGCTGAGAGGAAAAAGTCTAAGGGGATGATGCAACCACTATCCATACCATCATGGATGTGGGAGAACATTACTATGGACTTTTTCACTAGACTTCCAAGGACATCCAGAGGAAACAATGTTATATGGGTCTTTATGGATCATCTTACGAAGACAGCTCACTTTATCGCAATTCAAGAGGACTTCTCATTGGATAAAATTTCACGGATTTACATCAAAGAAGTGGTAAGACAATATAGATTACGACTATCTATTTTATTTGATCATGATCTGAGATTTAACTTGAAGTTTTGGAAATGTATCAAACATGCTCTAAGCACTGAACTAAACTTTGGTACGTTCTATCATTCTCAAACTGATGGTCAATCTGAGCAAACTATTCACACACTAGACGATATATAGAGAATAGTTTCTATGGAATTCAATGGAGGATGAGACCAACATCTTCCACTATTTTAATTCTAATACAAAAATAGTTTCCACTCAAGACTCCGAATGGCACCATACAAATCAATTTATGGGAAAAGGTGCAGAACACCAATATGTTTTGATGAAGTGGGTGAGCATAAGCTACTAGGATCAAAAATGGATGATGAAACTGTAGAGAAGGTGAAAACCATTCCGCAGTATATCAAGGTATCCCAAATTCTAAAGAAGATTTATGTAGACAATCATCGATGAGACCTTGATTTTAAAGTTGGAGACATGGTATTTCTACACATATCTCCATGGAAGAAGGTTATGAGGTTTGGAAAGAAAGGGAAGCTAAGTCCTAGGTACATCGGCCTCTTTGAGATCCTTTATCGAGTCGGAGTTGTGGCCTATCGAATAGAACTTCCACCTACCATGTCAAAAGTACATGATGTCTTTCATGTATCCCTCTTAAAGAAGTACATACTAAGTCTTTCACATGTACTCTCTTCAGAGGTTGATTAGTTGGAGGATGAACTTTCTTATGAGGAGCAGCTAGTGAAGATCTTGGTTCGAAGAGATAAAGTTATAAGTAACAAGATTACTCACCTGGTCAACGTACTATGGCGGAACCATAAGTATGAAGAGGAAACATGAGAACTAGAGGTGGTAATGAAGGAAAAGTACCATCACCTATTTATGTCCTAGAATGTAAAATGAAATTTCGAGGGAGAATTTTCTTAAGGGGGGAAGAATGTAACAACCCAATGTTTTTAAAGGGAAATTTATTACTTATAATTATGTTATATAATCACATGAGATCTCAACATAAGGAAATAAAAAGTTCTATGTGACCTTTAAACATAAGTTTGGCACTGCTGAGATTTTAATTTCTAAAATCTGACACACATAGTTGCAATCAGTACGTTATTTGGAGTCTAATATGATCAACTTAATTTTTTTTTTAATATTAACATACCCTTATGAATAGAAATGTCACCCTTATGAATAGTGACATACCCTAATTAATAATAACCTTACCAATGATAGTATATAAATAATATTCAAGTGGGTGTATGATATACCTATATCTTGGAATGAGAAAATAAATGTTTTAAAATTGTTATTTTTTTGAGTAAATTGTGATTTTAATTAAATATTAAATTAATAATATTTAAAAAATTATTTTTGAAAAATGGATTTCATTTTTGGATTCTATATGTCTAAAAATGGTTAGGGTGAATTTTTGAGATTTTTCTGAAATACTTGAATTTTTATGAATAGTAAAATACGGTAATTTACCGTATATATACATTATAAGCTAAATAGAACATTACTAGAATTATGGATATTGCAACCACCCTTGTTTCAAATTCACATGACCCATTTACTATATTTTTCATGGAATTGTCACTATTTCTGGGCTTAAATGAAATTAATAAACTAATGATTATATTTTTTTGAAAACCCTCTTCTCCTCCACTATAACACCCCCGCTCACTCCCTCTTCCCTTCACTCCTCTAAAGCCTTGTACCTTCCCAATATTCATCCCAAATATCCTACCAATCTCCTTCCCCACGTCTAAAATCCCTTATTCTCTTCAAAATACCAAATCCTCTCCTCTTAAGAGGCTCTCAAAGGAGTTAAACTCAAGAGGTAAATTCCTCTTTCCAATTCTTTTATTTCTTTTAATTTCTTTTCTTTTATTGTTTTTTTCCTCACCTCCCTTCACTCAAATGGTATGATAACTCCAGTAAAATAAATTTAATAGAATTATATTATGCTAATGTAATAATTCATTATCCTCCCTCCTTTCCCCATATTTTATTTGAATGAAATGGAAACACTGTTTGAGATGTGTTAATTTAGCACAATCAAGGACAGTAGGTTATCAATTTCCATTACCAACTTCAATTATGGTCATGAAACCATTTTCATGGTTGAACCATACAATAATTTATGTATTATTCCACATCTATGATTTTTTTAATCCTTTTTTAAACATGGTTTTGGTTTATAAAACAAAATGTGTTCTTTGTGGTCAAAAACCACCAATTAACCCAAAAGGATGTCACTAAAGTTTTGTATAATGATTAAACTTAACATAAAGTAAACATATTAAGTTTTCAACCATATAACCTTATAGATGTTCAATAATAATATATAAATTCAATTCTATACAACCACATTCATCATACATGTTTATCCGAACATGAAGCGATCATTAACTGAAAACCATTTTTTGCATTTTCAAGAAAGTCGGTTTATGGGTATCCGGTACCCATAGCTTACAACCTCCAAACCAAAATGAAATTCCAAAATTAAAATTTCCAAGAACCATGACCAAAACACGGTCCACGTGCCACAGCACATGTCAACCTCGATCCGTGATCCCATCATTAATTGTCCCCATTCATTACAGGTCGTCGGTGAGACCACCAGTCCGTTGCGATCACTGGCACACTGATCTGCCTCCCACCTTCTGCATCCAAACTCAATATCATCGCATTCACCATCATCCCTCACCATTGGGACACCGGTGAAATTTGTCCACAGCCTTGTCACCTCCTCCTTAAAGTCGGAGAACACGCTGACCTTCATCGATGGCATCCATGTTTCCACTGCCATCACAATCAAAACATCATAGAAAACAACACAACCATGCCTTCTAGAACCCAAAATAACCAAAGCAACAATGACAAGAATCCTTTGAGAACCAAAATCAACCAAAACAACCACAACATACCTATATAGATATAAAATAAACAAGACAACAGAGATACCATGTCTTCGCAGACCAAAATCAACATCGGTAGATTTCAATATCACTTCTTCAAACAGGGAGATGAGAGTATGAAACGACACCAGATCCAGATTAACCACAAGAAGATCCAAGAAAACAAACAAGATTCCACCAAAAATGAAGTCATACCACACAAGGTTTGCGGAAACTCTGAATCAGATCTTGAAATCGGGGTTAAAGTTGAAGCGATCCACCCTCATTCTTCTCCACCTCAAACCGCTGACCATCTGAAGGAACCAAATCTTCTCGGCATCCATGATGAAGAAGCATAAAACAAATGAGAACCTGAGATGCAAGAGGTATTTTTCACTGTGGAGGAGGCGACAGAAACCCTAGAAAGGGTACAATTAGGCACCTCCACCATACCTTCCTCATGATGTATAAAATATAAGAAATACATTTCTCTCTCGTTTATCCCTTTTAAGTACACCCGATATCAAGCCGATAATCCATAAGGAATTCTACCCGAACTGCCTTTATTCTTACGGGTCCCTCTATCATTCTTTTTACCCAAATGAAGTTTTCTTTTATTTTTATGTATAATTTATACATGAAGTTTATATGCTCCAAACTAATGTTTCAAGATTCACCCCTCATTCTATTATGGGTATATACATTCTTTTAAGTGATTATCTCTATAATTATTTCAAAAAGGGAATCCCCTGGGAGTGGATTTTTCGAACCCTCCACTCCAAGGAACCCCCCTCCCCATGAAGAGGTCATAATGCCCTATCTGGGAAAGAGTTGTTTCTAGCCGAAATGATAGAGCGTCCCACAGGGTAACACCTCAATCAATAATTTTTTGACATAGAAATCCATCATCCAAGTGAAGTGAACCCATTATTCCCACCCAGAGAGACATCAGGTGACCCAACAAGATGAGTGGTACATGGTAGGCAAAAATTCCCTCCTCGATACTTTCGAGTAAACAATATTGTTTTTAAAGGAACTTCCCAAATTTTTACCCAACTTAAAGTTAACTCTAACCTCTCTTTTAATCCACCATTGTATATATAAAATCAGACTTTTTATAATGAAAAGATTCTTGGTTAACTTTTTGTTTTATATAAAATATTGTTCCATTTTCTATTTTAAAATCTATTGACTGTTTTCTTTAAAAACACACTAAAAGGTTTTAAGGCTAATAATTTCATAAATACTCTTATTACATGTTGTAACTTCTTTTTTACATCACTTACCATGATATATGACTATTTTACCTTATTAATTTCAATGTATGTTTTAATTCCTTTCTCTCGTGGACACTTTAATGATACACCCATTCATTATGCTTTAAGACGTGAATATGATACCCATTTCTCTCCATGGGTTCCCTTACATTTATGTTTGATTTATTATGTATAATTATTTATGTGTAAATCATATTCATGAACATGTTAATATGGGTGAACCCAGATAGCACTCTAATGTATTGGGTAATGTTAAGTCTCACGAGATGTTATGTGCGACAGTCTTGGCGGTTAGCCTTCTCTTGTGTTACTACGTGAAAATATATTTGTGGTTAGCCTTGACTCGTACTGAAGTCATTTTTTAATTTTCTTCAACATTTCTATGATTACATGTTTATATGAATCTATTCTTATCTGTTATTATCCCATAGGTAACATGCCTTTTTATTTCTCTATTCCATGTTCCTAACCCATGTGCTATGGATTTATTCTTATTCTTATTCCCTTACTGGGCTTTTAGCTCATCCCTTTGTACTTGTTATACCCTAGTTATCCTATTAATATTTATGAGAACAATGGAAGTAAGGGGGAATTTATAAATACTAAATAATGAAATTTTTTATTTAGTTCCATGTCTTCAGTTTTATGTTCTTATTCTTCCAAGACACTAGACTTTATGATCCTTGTCTTGTACTCTGATGTATAATTATTCTTGAAATCATGTAATGTTATATGTAAAAGTCTAGGGTTTCTATAGTTTATATGCTATTTCATATGACTTTCCAACACCTTCATGAGTTGAAGTCCAAGTTTCTAGCGAGTTTGGATATTTTTTTCTTGATTTTGAACGTTACAGTTCAATTGACTCTTGTTAAGAATGATATTTTAGAGTTATTGATTTCATTTTTTTTATCTTAGTTGAGGTTTGCAAGAGGAATGAATTTATACATCATATCAGGCATGTAATTCCACATGGAATGTGCATTCTTGTCTGTGATTATGATATTGGGTCTAAAAATAAAATAGGTTTCAATTATTTAATGTTTCAGTAATAACGTATTTAGTGTTTTCCCAAATAAATTTTTGGTTTCATTCAACTTAACTAAAATTTTGTTTTTGAGTTCACTGATACAGATCATCATAGGATGATGTCATTATTTGGTCCAATTCAACTTTTTCACTCCCAAAATTATGTCCCTGAAAATTGAAATCTCCAAACAAAGTACAAAAAAACCAATGATAATGATGTATCAAAACAAATAAAATGAGTCAAATATAAGTCACTACACCACAATTATAAACTATAAAAAACTTATATTGGAACTTTTGAAAGAAACTAATGGAATAAATTAAAAATAAAAGGTTAAAAAAAGAATCACATGGTTCATATGTGAGTATTAATCCTTCGGGGAATATTTAAATCACTTTTATTAATCAATTTGAAGATGTTTCAAATGTTAGTTAAGATTTTTAGAAAAAACAATGTCCTTCCCTATTAATTATATCGGTGTCCAGTAAGTGCAACTAGTCCCACAACCTTCTCATCAATGCAAGAGTGATTCCACATGGACATTATTTTCATGGACACCCCTTTACACCATCAAATAAATACATTATCTCACCTCCATATTCTAGTAAACAATTCTTGACTACAGAAACTCTATAATGTTACTCTTATATATCATCATGAAGAATATTATAAATTCTAGAGTTACTCTTACATAATTCCTTTCAAGTTCCATACTTCACCTTCATACTAGCTAAGTCAACCTTCTAATTATCTTCCTCTAACTAACATAAACTAGTATACATGATTTTGAAATTCGAGACCCTACCTCTACTACTCTATCATCTTCATCTAAGCATCAAAAATTAGTCTTTCATAATAAATCCTTACAATGGTTTAATGAATTACAAAAAAAATTGTTTTCACATGAAATATCTCAATTGATAATCGTTTTCATGCATTACAATAAATTTATTCATCAATATTAACAAACAACTTCCATTCCCAATAACATTGTAGCTGCTTATTTCTTATACTATCCTGCTGGTTATCCCAAACCAATTGAGGCACAACACCACCTCAATATATCCTAGAATACAACATTTTTCAACATATCACCTAGATTTCGAACTCTATCATTCTTCCACAGATCTAGAATGTTTTCTTTAAAAATTTTAGATAAAGTTTTATACCATAAAATACCATTATATTGGAGGGTTGAATATAACTATTAACTTTTAATTGGATTCACCATTTCATGAAACTCCTTGTATTTCACAAGAATCCTTAGCATTCATGAAACTCTACTGCATGTAGAAAACAAATCGCCTCTGATTCACCAATATTAACTGGTCTTTCATAATCTTGTAAAAAAAGACCTTTTTTGAACCTTTTAAATTTTCATTCTTTCTTGAAATTTAAAAACATTGTCAAAAATATGATCTTGAGACATAACCACTTTTTTTAGAAAATGAACTTCATGAAACCATTAATTTTATCTAGATTTTTTGGGATAAAATTTTGAAAAACATTGCATAACTTCACTACCTCTATCACTGAAGCCACCTGAACTGAAGTCACCTACAAATATAAGAGAATTTGTCTTCCAAACTCCTTGACCAACCCAATATGGATTGAAAAAATACATTAATAACTGTCCATTTATAGATATGAGCTCCCTTGGTTCAAACAAAAGGTGATACTGTAACTAAATTTTCTTTGTACTAGAATGAAACATTGGATTATTGGCCTTGTGAATTTCACTTTTTGAATCAATAATCATAGGTAAAAATTATTATATTATTCCCAGATCCTCTAATATCCCCTTCATCTAAATAAAATCTTTCCTCAATTATGTTAAAGAAACATACCTTGAATTCATTACTGAAAAGGAAAGTACGTGTTGATGTTGTGATATCCAACTCATAGTTTTGGCTCTAAAAGTTAACAAATATCCCATGGTATAGTTACAAGTATCTACATATCCACTAAAATATGATTTTTCAAACAATTTTAATGATTAATATATTATAAGGAAAATATACTAACTTTAGGAAACCTCACTATACTTAAGTATCCACCATAAAACTTCCAAGTTCTCTAATCTCAGATTTTCCATCAACCTGCTAAAAAATATAACCTCTTTCTCAATGTATATCCATTTAAAAACCTTGGAATACATCAAGATTCCAACAGTAAATTCACAAGGAATCTTTTCTGTGTACACAACCATAAGATTCTATTTATGGTCACTTCTTTTTTATCGACATGAAATATCTAGTCAGGTGTGTGGTAACTAGCTTCTCATCACTCATTCTAAATTTTTCCACCACATTTAGGATACAGTCAAATTGACTTGAAATTAAAGTTCTAGAAGTTAATTACCTTATAATCAATATCCTTATGATTCTATTATCTAGACTAAGATCCTTTATCTCAAAACATTTCTGTAATTCATCTTTCCTCTCAATAATCTTTACCTTTACTAAACTGTAAATAAGAATGATATGAACATAGAGAAGTCTAAGGATGATGCTCCCATAATCATACACATTTTGGTAATTTAAATTATATGAATTATTCTAGATAAACTAATTATCATCCACCATAATTCATCGAACTTATAGTTCAACTATCTTGGCTCTTACTTCAATCTATAATGGCTCCATTTTATCTTTCACACAAGATTATTGTTAAATTTATCAACAAAACCTTTTGGATAATATATATTGATTTATTCTTCTAAGTCCTTATAAATAAAATAAATCTTTACATTTAATTAATTAAGATAAATTCATTCTATTGTGACTATTCATAGAAATTCTCTAATAGTCATGTGTTTAAAAACTATAGAAAATATCTCAAAAAAATGAAAACCTTCCATTTATTGAAACCCATTTAAAATACTTCTTTCTACCTTATCTACTATCTACTTTTACCTTAAAACAATAAACCCATTTATTCTAAATCACATACTTCCCAGAATTCCTTTTTTATTAACTCCCATGTTTTGAACACATGTAATGAATAAATATCATCCACCATGGATAACTTCTATTTTTGTTGTCCTTCAAACTTGCATCCTCTTCAAGTTTATTTGGTTCTATATCCTCTATGATAAGAGAATAATGCAGATCAATTTAGTGTCACTACACTTGGAACATCATCCTAGTAGACCATCCAAATTTCTTATATCACTCTTCTCTTTCTGGAACCACTACTTTGGAATCTTCAACATCCAAATTTCATCCCTGATCTTCCAGAGTCCCTAATATCTCTAGTACTTGTAAACTCTAAAACACCATAAAAAATTTACGATCATTTGGAAAATATTCTAGATAGTTTGGTGTTTTGGTAGTTCTATAATCCTTAAAGTATATATAATATTCATAACTTCTAACTATCCATTAATTCGAATATCATTTTTTATGATACATTTATCTCATCTGAAACATCCACATAGTTCTGATCATTCCAAAATATCTCTTAAATGAATATTACATTTCAACTTATAATGATATTCTAAGAGTATTTCCCAAATTTAAAATATAATTTTTTTGTACCATATCCTATGATGTAAAATACTCACAACATATCATAAAGATTGTCATGCACCATGGAATTAATGTAGATGTAGGTGAGTTAAATGAAAACACTAATATGAATTAGTTCAGGATTCCTTTCAAGCCAATATACTTCTAAAAGTTTCTTCCCCAATGGATGTTATATACTTTTATTCACTAAATAAGATTCATAGGTCACTGCTTCCACTCAAAAATCTAATGAAACAATTTGGTGAATTATCATGGTCCTTTCTTTCTTTACCAGAATTAGATTCATCCTTTATATGATTTCATTATGTTTTAGAGTACCTGGTACAATTTTCTCAAACTATAATCCATTCTACCAGTAAAAAACACCAAAACTATTTTTTTTAATACTCCCCACCATTATCATAACTCAAACACTTCAATTTTTATCCAGTCTCATTTTCCACCATGGAAATCCCTTGAATGAAGGTTTCAATCACCTCGTAATTTTAATTAAGAAAGAATATCCAAACCTTCCATGTTTCATTTATAATGTATTTAATATTATATTGAGAACCAATGTTAAAATTAACTGAATTTAATGCCATATGTCTGTAGGAAATAACTCTAACTTTTGCCTCTTTTGTGTCTTATATTACATTTGGAAAAACACCTTCCATGCTTTCTAAGGACACAATATTTTTATATTCTACATAGAAACCCATTTTTTATAGCTATCCTTCCCATATTAAGTTTTCCTTAACCCTAGTATTTTCCAAACTCCTTGAAACTCTATAAAACTATATTATTTTTCTAGACATAATAATAATACTTTTCTAGAATATCAAGATATTTATCATTCGCATGATTCACCTCACTAAAATTTATAAAAGTATAATTTATCATTCTCTCTACCCCATATTTTGTGTCAAAAGATTCTATAAAGTCAATTACCTGGGACATAAGGGAACTAGTGTCACTTAATAGTAGAAATATTGTGTTATTTGACATAAGATTAATGAATCAACCTTGGGAATCATATATTCTATATTTTACTCTTTATTTATTATCATATTTTATTGGATATAATTTCACCCCACTATGATAACACATCAGAGCACCCTTTAATAAGCTACTTCTTCTCTAGATCCTTTTTACATTTTCTTTTCAATGAATTTTACATGTTGTGGAAGTATTCCTACCTTCTTAATTGTTATTGTTTTAGTTAGATGATTGGATATCCTTCCAATGAAGTTACTCTTTCATAATCCGATCCATAATATCCACAAACACTATATCAGACTTACCACTTTTGTTACACACCCTGGTAACCATTTAAACTAGAGATTTTTAGAATGGTGAGAGTATCATAAGTTCTCATTCTATATCTCTAAAGTTTCACCATAAATAATTACACTTTAACTATAATAATATTGTAGTCATTGATATGATAATTAACTAGCCTCCAAAATAGGAAACCTTATTCTTGATTGTGGGATTATCACTCATATCAGAAATAATTCAGAAGTTGTGAAGCAATTTTAACTACTCAGATATTATAAGACACATACTTTTCTAGTGACATCGATATCACTATAGGTTCTTTATTTTCCAAACTTTTTTATTCTTCCTTATGAATCACTTTTACCTTGGTACTCATGAATGAAAGATCAATATTCTTTTACTATAGATAATTCTCAATCCATATCTTCCAGAAACCAAAATCTATTATATCAAACTACCCAACTCGAACATTACCCTCATCTAATACCATAAATTTTAAAGATAGTGAACTCTAAATAAATTCCATAATATTTAAGAGGTATTAGTAACTACTTTTTATAATTATCCTAAAATGTTATAATCATAATAATGCTACTAAGTCGAGCTATGAAACAGCTTTTCAAGGATCTAATCCTTCAAAATTCTACATTAAAAGATTTTATACAACTTTTTGGGTCGAATAAAAATTTGGTAATCCTAAAATTTATGAATATAGAACTTAGAAGTTGAAAAAAAGTGTTGAAATTAACTCATTCTTATGTTGGACCAAAATATAGAAGGAAATTCTAACCTATGTAACTACACAGAAATGTTAACCTCTGAAAAACTCAGATAAGAACTTTTGAATGATAATTATTGATAATAATTAAGGAAAAATAATAAAACAAGAATTATGTGGTCCATATGAGAGTCCTAATACATGGGTGATACAATAGAATTTAATTAAAAAAATATTCTAAATATGATTACAAAGAAAGAAAATAGTCTTCAAATAAATGTCTCAAATTACTCATTATAGCAGAGTCCAGTTAGTGAAACTGGTTCCATTTACTTTCAATAAATATATAAGTGAGTCTAGTTGAACTTGATATTCATAGACACCACATCACATATTCAAATACATCCACCACACCAACTCCATCTTTCAGTGAACCATAAACACCTCCGGAGACTTTTTGAGGTTACTCTAACATATCATCCTAAAGACTCTTACACATTCCATGGGTTCTCTTATGAATTTACTTTCTACCTTTTCACTTAACCTTAAAAATCATTAAGGGTATATTTTGAAAAGTGGTTTAGGTTCTATTAATTAGTATTAGAATGATTTCCTATAATTTTATGAGATGAGTTGTGATGTTTGAGGGTGACCTGAGAGAGGTGATATCCCAGAATTATGAGTGTCTTCAAAGACAAGAATAATGGGTTGATTATTTTTGTTTGAAATAAATTATATGGTATAGGAATGTAAATACATTGGGTATTGTGGAGATGAAAAAATGTCTATGGGATATTTTTTGATAGGTCAGACATGTATAAGAGGTATGTTCAATGGGTTAATTAGGTTATCCTTCCTGGAGTTCATGAGATGAACATGTGTCTAATGCATGATTAGCTAGTGGATTAGACATGTGATCCTAGGACTGATGGGACAAGAGTCAATATGTAATGAGTTATATGGCATGGAAGGTTATAATTGGCCTATATTCCTTCTAGGTTGTGCTTTATTTTTTGTAACAGGGTGCACTGAGCACCAATGTGAGGTTAGTTTGATGGATACACTCCTTATATGGGCTAAGAGAGTGATATCTCGCTCCACCTACATGTTAGGTGGATGGTATGAACTAATACTAACCTAATGAAAGTGATCTTGGTATTCTGTATGGGTCTTATTATCCTTGTATGACCTATATGACATATTAATGAGTGGATTGTGAGAAATAGGGTATTTAGATGGTGTTATGTATTTTGATGTTTGGAATTTTTTTGGGATTGTATGTCTTATTGCATGGATGTTTTTATAAGGATCCCACATAAATATAAAGTGGAATTTTAAAAAATAAAAAAAAATGGATTGTGGTGTGTATGTTACATGACTCATAAGGTGAGGTACTAATAACATATGAAAATTCATGGTGTTTACCTTTATTACCATCTTAGTTTGTGAATAAGATATTTATAGACATATGCTTTTGGCCCCTTGAGACTGGTTTGGTGGTCGAACCATGAGAGGTACATATATATATTGTGATGGGGTCTAAGAATCTTTAGTTACCCAATATCATGTAGTGAGTTCATGGGTTGTTGATGCACTCTGTGGATGATTATGTGTGGATAGTGAAAATATATGAGATAATGGAGGAATGTTGTGAGAAACCTATTTGGGATCATGGATTAAAGGAAAAAGGGTTTTGAATCATAATTATATAATGTGTGTAAGATAGATTGGGGTTTTATCTAGGGTATACATAGGTGTGATTGTCCGGTGGAAACTGGTCCATTAGGACATGCCTAGCATACAAGATGTGGTCCCTGTAGAGTATTAATGAAATGAATGGGGGTTCAGTAGATGGTGAATGTGTTAGGATATTCAACTCATATGAGTGATGATTTGTGACATGTTAGAATTATGAAATGCCATATTATAGACATTGGGTCCTATAAAAACTAAGGGGCTAAGTGGCTCAGTGTGATGATTGAGGAATCATTTGAGTATCTCATATTTAGGGATCGGTATACAAGATCAATTTTTGTATTACTAACTATACTAGGTTGGTTCCATAATAGGATGGAATGTGAGATTATTGTAATGATTATAAATATCATAAACATTTATTTTTAACCCATATAACATGGAATATTATGGATTATCAACATAATTATTCAATAGTGGTTTCTTATACCATTGTGGAATCATTGCAATCGAGATAAGGGCCCGTGAGTGTCACCACTTAGTCGATGATGGATATCATGTAGGGTTGTGTTCCTGAATTGGTGATAAGGAGAGTCTATGTAAAGGAGAACAATGTTAAATGAAATAAGTTGATTATTTTGGGATAAAAAGTATAATGAAATACCAAAATGTTGGTATCATCCATTTATAATCTATAAATTTATATATTTCTGATAGTCGACAGCTACTGGAAGTGGGATTACTATGAGGTGGTACAACTGGGGGTGAATTTTAGAAAATAAACCGGTAGGATGAATGAGTCTATAGAATATTGAAATTCATATATAAGTATACTAGTTGCTATGTTAGATCAGGGATGCATGTTATGGGTATATCCTCGAAAGTGAGATGACATATTCTAAGGGGGGGTGGTCGATTAATGCTTGTGTATGGTAACAAATGATTAATGACCTGATATAGAATAGTGACATAAACTAATGGTGTATACAATCTATGGTTTGATAATTCAATAATATAATTAGGAATAATGAATAATCATGGGATTTGTGAAAATAATGTATTTCATGATATGTGGGTTCATGGACTTTTTGACAGTGGATCTCGTTTGGGTGAAATGTTAGAATGAACAAAAATAGTGGGAGATAAATAATTTGAGTCATGCATCAGGGATTAGTAGCCAGGATATTCAAAAAAGGATACATGAAGAGAATTATCAAGTAAAATAAGCATTGGGGGTATATTTTAACATTACATGTTGTTTAGGGTCCATGAAAATCTTGAAAATTTTTAATTTTTAGTTTTGGAGAAAGAAGTATTTTTCCATCGTTTGTAGTTTATAAAAGGAACACAGAACCAATATTTTAAAAAAATTCTAGAATTCATTGTTTCTTCATTTAAGGATTAATTTTCACTTCTAGTTTGTTCATTTTCCAACTCAACCTCATAAACTATATTATATTGAAAATGAAAAATATATATTTGGTTATTTTCCTAGAGTAGGGGATGTTTTTAGAATCAGGCTTTTGTATGGGGTTTTGAGAGTCAAAACATTCATAGGAGGTGTTTCTTGATTTGATAAGAGTCTTGAGATGTTTCTTAGGCGATCAGGTGGGAGTCAAAACATGTTCAGGGTACCATTTCCTATATTTTTACTCTAGTTGGCTTTGAACACCATGATAGATAAGGTTTGTACCATGGTAAGGGTTTAGAAAGTGACCATCATGTCTCGACATTGGAAGGTTACTCCACCATAGGTACTTATATGAGAATAAAACTCTTTGAGTTTAAGAGAATTTAAGTCATTTATTAGGGCTTGTAGAATGGTGAGGATTTCATAAGAAAATTTTGGTTCCATGTAAGAGTTAACTTTGGGGTATGAGAATCATGTCATGGAACATGGAATCGGTTCAGGATGTCACCACTTATGTATCATCTAGGAAAACAATATCATATGCCTCTACACATTTTATCAGAGGTTTAAAGATCATTATGGTGTGGGATTTTATAACACCATGATGATAATCCTCACATATCAGTCTAAACACCATATATATTGTCTCAGAAACTCCTATGCAATGCCTTTATAAAATGTTATGTATGGAATAATAGTTTTTTTGTGATAAATTGGTTGTGTTATGAATCCTATTGAGGGATAATTCCATAGAAAAGGTTTAACACTATGAGGCTAGGTAGGGAAGTCACTTTTCTCCATTAAGGTGAAATGACACAACAAGAAGGCTTGGGTTATAAAAGTTTTAGTTCTTCTTTGTAGGAAATGTGGTACATAGTGACACCCCATGTGATGTCATGTTGAGTGTATCTCTGAGAGGTGTTGTTTTATGTGGGTTAAGTCCTTGTTATCAGTCATGTAATTTTAGATAAAATTAAACAATAAATATTAGTTTCATTTTATAATGTGACCCCTGGCTAAGATATTGTTCTTTTGGTTCTGACTGAGGGGAGTTGTACCATGCCATGAGATGAAGGTCCATGTTGTAAGGAGTGTCTAGAAGAGGAATCGTGTCATGATTTATAGGGGTCAGGACCTGATGAGACATTTCTATTTTTTTAAAACTAAGTACATGATAGTCTTTTTGGCTTATAAAAATTGTAATCCATTCATTGTTCTTCATTTTTCTGATGTGTAAGAAAGGTGAGTCTGAGCTCATATTCCCTTCTTATTCTTCCTTCTAACCACCTTAAAGTGTGGTAATTGAATATGGTTTTTCATGTTGTTTAATGTGTGATTCTATTATTATACCTTAGTTCTTCTTCCTCTTGGAATATTGTTAATTTTTTACAATTTGGATTAGGGGTTGATATCAATCCCATTGGTTCATGGTGGAATTGAGCTTAGTATGAAAAAATTTCTCCTTTTAGCTAAATGGGTTCCAAGGAGGATGAAAGATCTAGGTTTCATGAGGTTTAATTGAGGTATTCTTATAAATTTATTTATTTATATATTTACATCATTTTAGTTGAAATTTATGGATGGTTTGAAATGAGAAATTATAGATTTTGTATGCTAATCGTTTGGGTGGATACTACGGGAGGTGCGCACCCTATTGTATAAGGATTCGGTTAAGGGAGATCACTCATTAATTAATTATTTGATTATGACTATAGTATTGGTTGTATGCTTATTACTATTCTAATACATAAATTAATTATAATTATTATATAATTTAATTGAAATTACTATGAGAGAGTTAGGTCCTCATTTAGTAGAGCAATGGTCATTTTTTCTTAGATGTTCTTAGTTGAGGGTAGCTGGTATTTTCTTAAATAAATTAACCCAGAATGAGGCAGTTGTTCCATAAACATATCCCTAAGGTTTATTGATTTTTATGTATAATGTGATATGTGGTCTTTTCACTTGTATCTAATCAAACATTAATTATAAATGACCTTTTTTCTTTAAATTTCTATGAAAATATTTGAAGTGACATAAGCCACAATGGATCCAAGAACACTAAGCTTGATGCATTGGTCGCATATGATTGTGAGATTGATCATAACTATGTGATCAACAACATAATTATCCTATAGGGATATAAATTCAATCATGAGTTATAATGGACCTTGTTATAGGTGCCTTAGGTTCCATCTAATCATGGGAGTGTGATGGATTGGGAATGGTTGGCTTAAAAGTTGATAGTATTATACCTAGAGTTACCTTTTATCCACCCAAATAGTTGATTAGTAGGTGCAGTGAGTACTCCTCCCTAAATAGAATATTTGTGTCTAGGTGGTTATAACATGGATATGGTATATATAAAATTTGGAAATGAGATAATGAAATCCACGTGGGGTGTTCGGGCCATGATGTGGCATAGGGGACCCATGTGAGTGCCTCAGTGTTATGTTAATCCTTGAGAGGTTTATAACAAAGGGGATAACAAGGTTATAAACTAGTATAAATATGGTCATTGAAATGGGTTGTTCTGTTTGGGTATAACCTATGAAATTTTAAACATGTCTTAGGAATGTTGGAAACTTGTGTGACCCTCAGGATATGGGTGATGATGATATACGATGGTATATGGGGCAGGTGATTATCCCACTGATGATATATGATGACATATAGGGTGTTTTATTATCTCATAAATGATATATGAATGTATGTGTGGTAGGATATTATACCCCCAATGATATATAGAGGTATACTGGTTGGGATCTTGTCCCCTTAATAATAAATAGAGGTATACATAGTGAATTATTATACCCCTGATGATATATGGAGGTATATCAGGTGGGTTCTTATACCCATAATGATATATAATGGTGTGCAGTGTGGGTATTTATTCCCATAATGATATATGAAGGTATATATGGTAGGAACTTATAACATAAATTATATATTAAGTTATTTGGAGTAGGTTTTTATCCCACTAATGATATATGATTGTGTGTGGGGCATGCACTTTTCCCTTAAAAGATATATGATACTATATGGGGTAAGTGTTTATCCAATCAATGATATATGAAGGTATATATGGTAGATTCTTATTCCACTGATGATATATTATGGTATGAGGTGTGGCTGATATTCACCCCAAGGAAATTTATTTTCCTGGTATTATAGGTAGTAATTCATCTGATATATGGTTTGTTGATCTGTAATGTTTGAAGACATTCTAGGACTGGTCAAAGAAGGTATGGGCATAGCTAGGTTACTTAAAAAGTACTTGTTTTCTTTATTGGAATTTTGTATACAATGTTTTAATTATAATTATATGTATATAACTTTGTATATTAATGGTATATTCTGGTTATGTTATGGAAACCATTGGTGGTGGACTACTGATTTATACTCATACCCTACTTTGGTAGCTCAAGGAAACATCCCAGCCTGATTGACCACTAAACTGGTAGCCAGAACTGTATCCACATGACCTCAATTGCATCTCTCCGTATACCAGAGGCTGATGACTAGAAGTGAGGGTCTAAGAATAGTTAGTGGGGAGACTGTAACCTCATAATCAGATTGCACAACAGAAATAGATAGTAAACCCCAATAAAAGCAGAAGCAGATATAATGCAGTAATCACTTGTACAAATAAAAAAATGTCCAATGCTAGTTTACACAATGCATGCATTTCATGGTGGTACATATCTGATAGAAGTAAACAAAACAACATGATTAACATTTCAATACCGAAATAAAGAAAAGACTCAAATCCCAATTGGTGGTATCCACAAGAATCCCATGTTTTGCTCGACCCTTTACTCCTAACTCCCATGTACAAGTAATCAGCACAACGAAATGTCCATAGCCCTTCAAATTGTAGTGTCTACTTGGGTACCAAAGTTACCTGAGCAGGGTGTGAGACAAAATCTCAGTAGGCTGACACAACTAGTGTCTATCATAAATAGACTAAGCAATATAATGAAATAGTGTGCAGGTATATAGAAGTGATAACTTTTATCACATAACCATTTATTCTCTATTTAAACATTTCTTAACTCCAGGTTTGAATCAGGCCATATATTTAATTCACAATTTTCTATACAGATTTATCCTTAGTGTAGGATTCCATGTCTAACACTCAAAATCCCATCGGTGTAGAACATCATGTCTACTACCCCAAATCCTAAACATTTAATTATCATTGGTGTAGAATGTCATGTAAAACACCCCAAAATCCAATCGATGTAGAACACCATGTCTAACATGAAAAATATCATTTATCATTATTTATCTTGGGTGTATAATGCCATGTCTACCACCCAAAATTTTGTTTAACAATATTTATCATTGGTGTAGAATACCATTTATAACACCAAAAATCCCATTTATTATTATTTATCATTGTTATAGAACATCATTTCTAACACCCAAAAAAATAATATTATAGATAGATCAATTAGCGGTGTAAATTGCCATGTCTAACACACAAAATCCAATTGGTTAATAACTCCAGGTCTGACACCCAAAATTATGTTCATTTATTTATATCATTAGTGTAGAATTCCTGGTATAACACCCCAAATCCCATGCATTAATTAATTCATAAATTAATTAATCAAGTTTGTTAATTAGATCAACAACTAATTAACAACATCAATTTCCCATAAATTAATTCTACAATTAATTAACCATTCAACATCTAAAAAGGCAATAATTAAATATAAATTAATTATTATTAACCCCAATCAAGTCTACAAGATAATTTACTCAACTAATTATCTCAATTCCTTGACTGAAAACATGATAATTAATTCACTAAATTAATTATCCTTATTCCCTTACTAATATAATAGATTAGTTAAATGTACAAAATATATTAGTTAACACAACAACTAACTAAGTAGAAGAATCCATTAATTAATCCCTAAATTAATTAATCTACTATAAAAATAACATTCCATAATTAATTTTTCCAGAAACAATTATCCAACCTAAATCTCAACTCATCATAATTAGTCTCACTTTTAATTTTCCTGAACAACATCAAAGCACATAATTAATTAACCATTAATTATATCAATTTAACCTAAATGACATATCACAATCAATCCCCTGAGTAATCATCTTAACTAGGAAAATCAATATATTTTAATTAATCCCCCAATTAATTACCTATATTAAAATCACAAAGTGTATAATTAATTTAAAATTAATTATCTCAATATATCCCATACAATATATATGAACCACTTAACCCCGATGTGTAAACACATAAAGGAGGAAATACATCTCCTAGGCATGAAAATCACATTAATTAATTAAACAATTAATTTATCACATCATTTCCCTCTTCACATGACTATCTCCTTCTGGTTCCTTCACAAATGTTGCTCGTCTCGATGAGGTGAGTCCTTCTCCATGTGTTTCGCTGTTCTCATCGGCTGTTTCGGTTCTCCGTCACATAGTATTCATTAGGCTGAAACCTTTTAGTTGGGTTTAATTTAGTTTCTTCTCTTCTTCCGATTCTAGGTGGTGTAGAAGATGTCTCAGGACCCATTGATCTGTATTTCGATGATTTTCGTCGAAAGCGAAGCATTTTAGCTCGATTTGGTTCACCGCCCTATCAATTTAAAGTATGTATATAAACCCGATAATTGGTTTTCACCCCTTGAATTAGATTATTATGGTTTTTTAGTGTTGCAGTTAATGTTTTGGGTGTGCGTTGGTCCCCACTGCACTAGTAATAACCATCATATTATTATTATTACCCTTTAATATTATAACCCTTTGATAAACTCCAAACTCCCATGTACACATTATTTAATTAAATTCTCCTCAACTGAATTTAATTAAATGAATTCTCCAACTCATGCTATTTAATTAAATTCTCTCAACATTCAATTTAATTAAAATAAAACCACCATTTCATATAACTTAATTAAATTTTTCTTAATCATTAATTTAATTAAATAAAAACCATATTTTATATCTTTAAATAAATTCTTTTTTACTTAATTTAATTAAATAAAATTCTCCATCTCACTTCATTTAATTAAATTCCTAAACCTAAAATTAATTAAATAAAACTGCTATAATAATAATTATTAATATTATTATCATCTAATAAAACAATTATTTGATAAAACCAAAAACTCATCAGTTACACATCATTTAATTAAATTATTCTCTAATAAATTTAACTAAATAAATTCTCCAACACATCATTATTTAATTAAATGTTCTCAATAAAATTTAGTTAAATAAAATCTTCATTTTTATCAAATATTTAAATTCATATTAACCTTTAATTTAATTAGATAAAACCTCATCTCCACATTGAACACATCATTTAATTAAATTTCTTTCCAAAAGAGTTTAATTAAATATATTTTCCAACTCATTATTATTTAATTAAGTCCTCTCAATATAATTTAATTAAAAAAACCCTGACACCACATTAATCATCATTTAATTAAATTAATTACAACTAAATTTATGAAAATATTTTCTCCCATTCATGTTATTTAATTAAATTCTCTATACACAATTTAATTAAATTAAAATCTCTAACTTATCAATATTATTTAATTAAATTCTATAAAAAAAATTTAATTGAAAAATAATCCCTTATTTCGCAATGACTATTTAAATTCTTATTAACCATGAATTTATTTAAATAAAACCACAAATTCACATTAATTAATTAAATTCCACTTTTCCTTGAATTTAATTAAATGAAATCTCAACTCCTCACTTACCAGTCATTTAATTAAATTCCTCTCATCTCAATTTAATTAAAGAAGGACTCCATCTCATCATCATTTAAAATAAATTTTATTCATTTAAACTCAATTTAATTAAACAAATCCTTCATATCAACGTCAATTAATTAAATTATCTCAAATTTAATTTAATTAAAAGAACCCCAATAGATAATTTAATTAAATTCATTTCCACCATGAATTTAATTAAATTAATTTAACCTAAAACTCAAAACTGGATCGACTGTATGGTTTGACTTTCATAGTCTAAGAGACTATGCACAGACCATTTGTCCACTACTAGACACCGAACTTATTATGCACAACTGACACATATGGTTTTGACTAACTGTACACAGCCCATGCAAATGTCAATTCCTGGTCCAGTTCTCCTGAAACCCATCATGCCCTTCTAAAAACTCCTCTAGCCTTTATCCAATCTCGTTATTAACACTTTAAAAGAACCAAACTCTAGAAACTTATTTATGAATCATGGGTCCTGAACCGTGCAGTAAACGAAAAAGTTCAAAAACTTTTGTTTTTTTGACTGATATAGAAACATGGGACCTTACACTCAGGCACATTGGTACCCAATAATACAGCATGATCTTTTTTTGTTGTGTTTATTTATTATATTGGGTATTATGATGAACAATAGCATGTTTTTTTACTTTTTTTCAATGTTGATATGCAGTTATAGTCTCTCTTCATTATCTTCATCAACCCTTACTACTTGCCTTTAGCCACTAGCATACAATAATGAATGCATAAGGCTTGATTATGCTTTGATCTTATTATTGTAGAGTGATCCATGTTAGGACGTTATATGGAACTTCACCTAAATATCTTTCAAAGATTATTCTATTTGTTGAAATGATTTCAGCAACTAATTATCAATTTTGGACCATAAATATGTAATAAAAACATTCATAACATTATAGGCCTCAACCTATTTAGTGATTTTTATACATTCCAATAATTTTCATCCAGTTCTTTCTCTAACCATTTATTATTTTTTTCATAACCATTTATGATTTTTTTCATGTTGGGTGATCTCCATTGCATGCCTCTATGATGGCCAAAAATAAAAGGGACCACATATTTGGGAAAATCCTCTAGGGGATTCATTAAATAAGAAAAATAATTATCAAAAAATTTATGATATAATTGTTGAGAGATATGACCTTCCCCACTGGTTCCTGGATTATGAATTGGAAAATATTGTAAAAAAGTTTCAATTACATCACTATCACATGAATGGCCAGAATCATATGAGCTAGATGTGTTTTCCCTTTTATCAATAGTGTATTCATCCGCCAGATCTTCTTAATTCATTATTGGGTTGATATCTTCATTGTTACAATCTATGAAAACTAATTTTTCTTCTACTTTTTTCAATAGGGATGCCTTTTTTATTCTTTTTCTCTTTTTTTCATTGAGTTATCCGATGTATTGTAATAGATAGAGTTTAAATCAGTAGTTGATGTGTCTTTACCAATTCTACTATTCATGATTCTTTTGGAAGATAATATCAAATATTTAAATCTTCAAATCATTTTAATTATCCAGAATTAATTTAGAGGTATAATTTTATCTCTTGGATCAATGCAGCCACACTAATAGGGTTGAATCATTAAGGAGTACTTTTACCAATATAAATTTTTTCTCTTTTTTACTCATCACCAATTAGGGTGAATGTATATCACTCTCTTTATCTCTCACTCTACTTTTATACATTAAGTGATAAATAGTACAAAAAATAACATGTAACACAAGGATTTATGAGGTTCACTCACAATGTGTGAGCTAGTCCTTAGTATATGGTGGTTTTAATCCCATGAATAAATGATTGATATTTTATGATCAAGAATAAAAAATAGAAATGGGATGCCATTGAACCATTTTATCCTTGCACTGACCTAGTTACATTCAGGTAAAAACTTTCTCACTTCTTATAATCTGACACCAACCAGTTTTACCACAAAAACTAGATTTAGTAGGATCATATGAAGTCTGATAAAAAATTGATTGGTCATGTCTCTCCGAGACAATATGAATACGATATTCTTATTAAATATACAAAAAAAATAAAATGGTATCCTATTACTCACATAAATCATAATGGTTATATCACATTTCTTATGACCTTATAATATAAGGAATATTAGGCTCGTCTTCTCATTTTCTTTTACTTCAAAATGTAAGATAAACATTAGATAGTATGCATTCTAGTTTTTCTCTTCTCTTATTATTTTCCTTCAATGAACAAGGAAGAACCTCACATAATAGTAGTGTTAACTATATTTCAATAACATTATATTATATATAATAAAATCAATTCAGGTTCACTTTGTCCTTGTGTCCCTACATTTCTTATCCTTCACTTCTCATTTATAACTTAGAAAAATATCACATAACTAATAATTCCATAATTGAAATATTTAAATATTTTATTATGTAAATACTCAAGATTTATAGGAGAATTATTTTCTCATTCAATCCCTAATTTAATTATTTATTCAAAACAGGTTAAAAAATATCTTGAAAATACTCCCAACTTCGATGAATCAAACATCATATTTTATTTTCTATATTTATCTCACATACGTTTTCTCATTTATTTTTATTAAATTAAACTTAGTTATTTCTTGTTTAATTCTTCTAAAATATTTATGTCATTTTTTACCTTAAGACTCAATCATCAACCTCTTCATGATATTTTTTATCATTATGGAATCCTTTTCTTCATTTTAATAATCCATAATCATTAGACCTAATTTTCATCAAACAACCATAAAATCTACAAATATTTAATCTATATAATCACGAATGTTCAAATGCACATAAATATAGTTGAGTTTAAACATATTCTATAAATCTTCTTTGGATTATTCATTATGAAATTGTTCTCTTCACTATGACTTAGTTGAATTAATTCTAACATAACCATATTTATTTCATCATAACATTGTGGTGTGGCCTTCATTCACATGATGTATCCCATTTCTCAAAATTCTTGACTAGTATCACAATTACATGAATTATAATGATATTTAAATCCACAAAAATATAGTAAAAATTATTTGGTTTTATTTCCTACAAATTCACCTCTCATAAATCTCTTATGAGTTCCTTGATAATCTTATATAGGATCTTCTTATTCTAACATAGCCTTTTCATGCTTATAGTTAATCTAATTTAGCTTCATGTTATTCTGATCTAGCTTTTTGAATCACTTAACTATTCAAATTCTTCTCAGTTTTAGAACAAATTAATCTCATCCAATGGTTTTAAACTCAAAATTTTATCTAACATAGGTCCATTTATAGAATTATTTAATCTTGCATGAATATATAATTATTGGGATTAATCTTCTACAACTTATTGATATCATGAATTTATCTTTCATAGACAATGTTTCTGTTGAATTTAAAATTGTTTCCTTTGAAACTTTCAGGTTTAATCTATAATAGCCTTTAAAGATACATGGTTAATCTCACGTATCACACATCTTCATGGAACTAATCTTATGCAGTTATTGATTTATAAAATTAACCATACGCAACACTTAAAACATGATTTTACTCCTATGTATTACTTTGAATACAAGTTTACTCTAACATAACTATATAAAAAACATGTTATCTTTATATACCCAACTTAGATTCAAAATCAGTCTTATGTACAAATCCTGTTTTTAAATTCCTTGACAATATGCAACTCTAAATTTCTCTAGCCTTCTATAAACTTGATCAAATGATCTCAAAATCCTCAAACTACTTTGGAATAACTTTAACTAATCTTAAATCATAAGTAGAATAATTCAAAATCTCATAAAAAATATAATCTTCTAAAATTCCATTTCCCCATTAATTCCTTATCCCTTCTTCATCAAATAATCATAATGTTATTTCATAAATATTCAAAAATATATACACATAATGTTTTAATAAATGATCTCAACAAACATCATCATAATAAAATTATATTCTACGCATAATAGAAACTTTCAACTTATGATAACACTGGGGATGGTTCTTTAACAAATTATTTTTTATCAAGTGAATTATGATAGAATACCAATGAACATCACCAAGAGAAGTAAATATTTATCCAATATTCACAACCCAATGTATATTGAATCCATTATTGGGTAATTTAATTCATCTTACCATCACACATTCTTGGGTACTCCAAAATCCATCCATATATTGCCCTGAGATTTTATGAAATATATTTTTTTCAAATAGGTTTAATTTCTTCAATATCTTTCATTACACGCAACATCGTGTTCTATCAAACAACAATATTCGATTAATATTATTATTTAAACATGACCAATATAACCTCACTATTAAATTTTTCATTATGAATAGGAATAACCATATTTTAAAAATTAATTATAATGTTTTTATATAAAGAAACATATTGATAAATAATACTTAATTTTTTAGAGCCATTATATTCTTCAAAAATACTTTTTCTTAGAAAAATATTTTTATTGTTTCTTGGGACCAAATAATAAAATTAATTTTTTACAATTTTAGAAAATTTATTTGATTAAATTTGGTTCATTTTTAAAATAAAAATTCAAAATTATCTTATGGTTAATTTCTTATAGTGTTCTGAAAAAAATAATTTTTTTGATGAATAGTGAAAATAATGATTTTTATTTAAAACTAACTTTTCATTTAAAAAATTAAGAGAGTTACATATTTTTTAAAAATGGTTTTCAATTAAAATTAGTTGAATTATATTATTATCAACAAAATTTAAATCATTTTAATAAAATTCATGTATTTTTTTTATAAAACATCTTATACTTATCAAATCGTTTTCATTGGGAAACTATGTTTTCTCACGTCTACAAGTTCAATTTCAAATTAAATTATGATAATTCTATGAACTGGATTAGAAATAATGGATTATATATTTTTAATAAGAATAATTAATATTATTTAATAATTTCATGTTAATATTTGTTCATAATGAATAGTAAATAAAATAAAAATTAATTACTGCAATTAATGTTAAAACAAGTTTATACAGGGGTAAACTAAAACGACAAGGGTTTAAATGACCTAAAAATTGTCCAATTACTATTGGATGACCATATTTCGACCTTATACAATATAATATCAATTAATTATCCAATTCGGAGCACTATCTTATGTTTCAAATGTCGGTATAGCTTTTTCTTTTCAAATATTCCAAGTGTGTCATCTCCCCCACTTATAAAAGGGCACCCACTCTCCTCTCCCCTTCACACATCCAAAGGATTTTGGTTCATAAAATAACTTATAATATAACTTCTCTAATACCCTCCCCAAATACTATAGGTATTAATTTTGTTATTAAATCTTCCTAAGAAATATTTAGGTGTAAACCTAAAGAGGTTCTCTGACAAAGAGGTATAGTCCTTAACCATTCAATTTTATTTTATTTCTTATTCTAATTCCTTAAAATATTATGAAAATATAATGATATAATAAAATTAGTATATTATAAATAATTGGATGTTATTATGTTAATTTAATATGTTATATCCATCTCCTCATCCATAAATTGGGAATCAAAACTGTCAATCATGTGTTTGGCGGTCTACCACCATACGAACTGATGTAATTCATTTTCCATTGTTGCCACTTACATATGGAGATAAAGATAGATTTAATGTATATATATGATATTTATAACATATTTATACTAATTTAATTATAATATCACATGTAATTTCATACTTACCAATCCTTTGGAAAACAATAATATTGCTCGGGCGTATGTGCAGACTAATGCCTCCATGAAGCGATGTGATTTTTTTTCATTTGATTTATAAATAAATTGTAATAAGAATTTATTAAATGAATATATTATATATATATAACATAAAAAATATTATTTAAGGTTGTTATATATTTTACCATTCTTTCATTCCATCTTTCAAGAAAATGGAAACAACGTTCATGCGTACTTACGACCTACCGACACCGTGAATGGTATGATTTATTTTATATCTATAAATTTTATGGATATATATATATATATATATTATATTTATTAAATTTATATCATGTTTAAAATTATAGATATTATGTAACTATGATAAAATTTCAAGGACCGAAACTATTAAACCAAAACATACATGAAAAACAATGCAGTTTTTACACGAAGTAGTGACTTTAACAATTAAATGTTAATAAACAAGTAAAAAATATCCTAAGTAAATAATATATGGTATGATTAATACTATTATTTTTATTTAATATATGTATAATAAACCTATATTTATTTTATATGAGTTTATAATGTGTGTGAAGAAATTCAAAACTTTAGGTAAGATATTTTGTGTCACTTCTATATTTGTGGGTCGCATTCCATATTCATCGTTTATTTATTTTGTGTGATATATATATTGCACATGAATGTATTTATTAATTTATATCATGAAAATTATGGGATATAAATATCCATATATTTTTCTTTATTTCATGTGGATTACGATTCAAAATTTATAGTGGTAAGGGGTTTTATGTTACAATCTCATTATTTATCAAGACTATTTTTCATTATTCTTATAATGCTAAAATATTATGATATATCCTCAAAATAAAATATTTAATTTTTTTATAATATGTTTATTTGTTTAAATTATATGTTTCCTTTTCATTTTCCTCTCTTTATTTACTCAAGGGTCCAAAATAATATTTTTCAAGAAAACTGACTTTATTTCTCTCTTCGTTCAAAAACTCTTTCTCTTCCATGACCATGTTTTATAAAAAAAATTCAAGAATGATTTTACATATTATAAAAATATTTTTTAAATTAATTTTCACCCATTTTTTACTTTTTAAAAAATGGTTCAAAATGAATTATATTTTATTTTTTCAAATGAGGTACATTTTTTCATTTTACAGAAATTTTGAAATGAATCTGGGTTTTAACATACATAGAAAAAAGAAAAAGGAATTCCATAATAACCAATAAATTATTTTAATACTTATTTACAATTATTAAAGGTTATTTTTATATTAAATTTTTTCTTTAATGTTTGGGTAATTTCTAGATTTTGAATAAGTTATTTCATAGTGAAAAGGGTATTTTCCTCAAGAAATGTTCCAAGTGATCTTTCAAAATCATTTTCTATATAATATGACATAATTTGATGTAACATATGTTGTATAGGGGATATGATCCAATGAAACCATACTTATTCTTTCCATAAATTTTTTATGTTTATGATAACAATATTTTTATAAAACTAGTTAATTTTCCATGGGTTATGTTATGATGAAATGTTTATGAAACCCGCTTCATTTCCATTGATTGTGCTATGATGAAATGTTTATAAAACCCATTTCTTTTTATATGTTCTGATAGGATGAATGTTTTATTTTCTTGGGGAACACATCTGTGTTATTTTCATTATGTTATAGGTGGGCCTGGAATTATATGGCCCTCCAATGCATTTGGTAGAGCTTGGTATCTTATCAGATAAACATGACTGAAATGGGGAGTGAACATAGTTTAGTAAGGGAAAATTTACACTATGATAGTCTTAATATTGAACCATGAATACATCAAAGGTTTTGGGAGTGAAACCATTCCACTATGATTGTATTTGTAATGGGACTTGACTACTTAGAAAATGATCTATTATTATTATGTGCATGTCACAATTCTATGTATTATTCCAATGTTATGCTTTCATGACACATGTTCATTGTTTCCATTTTGATTAAAATATTAAAAAATACCAAAAATTATTACATGACTCAATATTATGATCTCTTATATGTATGGTATGATTTTAAAATTTTATTTTCATGTTCTCATACACTTATGGTCATGTTATACTTAGGTAATCATTGATAACTCCATTGTTTGCACTTACTGAGAATTTGAGCTTACCATTTATAATGTTTCCATTACTTTGGTTATAAAGATAGGTTTTATGTATGATATTTATAAGAAGGGTTCTAGTTATGAATAACATAGCGGGTGATGATTTCATTCAATTATGAACTAGTTTTTTGTGAATCCAAGATTCCAAAGTCACCAGACCTATATGATTTCGGTGTGGTTCATTATGTTATGTGATGAATATTCAAATATTAATATGTGATATCTATGAATGAAAATTTTGTCTCTCTATAGTTTTATCATAGAAAGTTTTAGTTAACCATTAAAAACTAAGATTAGAAAAATTTATTGAGAACCCGAAGGATAAGTATAAGTATAGGAAAATCCTACAATTTTTTGTGAAGGATATAGTGAGTGGTTTCAAAGAAATTATATCCCTTTATAGATAATAATGTTTATTTTCCTATGGAATAATTATTCCTAGGGTTAATAACTCCAAAAAGAGGGAATAGGGTTTTCGCTAAATCATCCCCAGGTACATAAAAATGGGACATACTACAAACTAGGTTTGACACTCCCAAGGTATATTTTTTGAAAATTCACAAACAATTTACAAACTATCATATAGTATTTGTATATATAATGGACATGAATGACCTAGGTTAAATATAAGGTTTTATAGATTAAAGTGAAGATTTCATTATTTATACATCCTATAAATGATTTTTTATGATTGATCACTTTGATCAAAGATGTTTTATGGCCATGATAATCATTTTGGTTTTACTAAGGGATTCTAGATAGATTGGTGAGTTTGAGGTCATAATAGTTAAACCAAAATATTTAAGCAACCTATTTGAGATTATTTATATAATTTCATGTTAATCAGAAAATGTATAAGAAATTTTAATAAATATCCAAAATTATTAGATATTAAATTAGAATTGAAACCCCTTAATGGTGTGATTATCACATCTCAAGTCTATGATTCTTCTCCATTTGAAGTTTGTGGCAATGTGCTTCCTAAAAAACTCATTATTAGTGGGATGATAAATATAAAATTATGATGGGAATAACATCCATTGAACGGTTCTTGATTCCTATTGAAAATGAGTGTTTATCTTATATGGTTAGGTACAAAATCAACATCAAGGTTATTACTTTTTATATGAGTGTTTTTTTATTTCTATCCAGAATAGTTTCATAGTATTCCACTAAATCATGAGGTTGGGTTCTCAATAGAAATAGTACATGGTTCTACACATACTCCAAAGTCTACATATAAAATCCCCTTATTGGGATTAAATAATTAAACAAGAAACTCTAGTAGAATCTTGATAAGGGATTTATTCATCCAAGTGTACCACCATGGGGTGTAGCTGTCATTTTTGTTGAGAATAAATATGGATCGAGGCGACTCTTCATTGATTATCAGGAACTGAACAAGGTCACAATCAACAAAAAGTATCTGCAACCATATATTTATGACTTTATTTATCAATTTCATGGAGATCTATACCTTTTCAATATTGACCTTTAATTAGGTTGTCATAAATTGAGGGTTAAGAAATAGTACATAACCAATACAACATTCCATATAATTTATGAACACTTTTGATATATAGTGATCGAAGTATGAAGTTAATGAATTTTGGACCATATTAATCACTAGGAGAAATATCTTTTTTTGGGTTTGGATAGATATTATCAACAGTTTATTGAGAACTTCTCATGACATCCTAATCCATTAACCATGTTAACTCAAAATGGATCCAAGTTCCTATGGATAAATGATAATGATGAAAATTTAATTGAATTGAAGAGATGATTAGTAAGTGAACTTATTCTTACAATACCCTATAGCACAGAATGGTTGTTAATATTTAGTGATGCATTGAATTATGGACTAGGATCTATACTCTTGTATAATGAAATATCTATAGCTTATGCCTTAGTGAAACTGAAGGGTCAGGAGTAAATTTACCTAACTCATGATTTAGAGTTAACTGTGATAATTTTTTATTTAAGATATGGAGTCATTATAATTATAGAGAAAGTTGTGATATATATATGTATACCAATAATAATATTTTAAATTATATATTCACATGGAAATAGTTGAACATGAGCCAGAGAGGATGGTTAGAGTTGATTAAAGATTATGACTGCTCAATACAACCACACCTACAGAAAGTGAACAAGGTAGACGATGCTTTGAGTTGAAATGATCAACCTATATTATCTATGATAAGGATAAAAAATATCCAATATTTATGTATTTTCAAAGGGTGAATCTAGAAATATTTAAGGAATGGGATAAATGTTGTCTTTCCCAAATGATTGTTCATCAATATATACAAGTGAAGATTAAATAGGAATAGAAGGAAGATGTAGATATACATAATAAGTTGAGAAATTTTCTTGAGTTTAATCTTAATTGTGATGGAATGAAAAGGTTCAGGAATCGTGTATATGTTCCATCCAAACCAAATTTTAAGAATAAGGTTTTTGAGGAGGCTCATAGTTATTTATTATCTATTCATCCTAGAAGTATGAAGATGTATATAGACCTAAAAGAGTATTTCTGGACAGATGTAATAAAGAGATATATTTTAGAGTTTGTATCTTGGTTCTTGGTATATCGGTAAGTTAAGGTTGAAGGAAAACGTATAAGGTGTTGTTACAACCGTTACCTATACATTAATGGAAATGAAAAAAAAGAACCATAAATTTTAACTTTAGAATCCCCAAAACATCTAAAGAGAACAATTCTATATGGGTTATTGTGGATCTCATTGCAAATTCAGAATACTTTTTCACTGTCAAAGAATATTTCTCTCTATATATAATTGTAAGGATATACATTAATGAAGTAGTAAGGTTTTATTATATACCACATTCTATTGTATCTAAGAAGGATTTGAGGATTCCCTAAAAGTTTTGGATAAGTCTTCAGTAGGATCTTGATATTGAGTTGAGTTAAAACAATGTGTATCATCCTCAAATTAATGGTCAGTATAATAGAACCAATAAAACCTTAAAGGATATATTGAGATCCTGATCTAGGTATTTTAAATGAGGTATTCAACAACACCTTCTGATAGTCTAGTTTTCATAGAACAACAGCTTTCATTGAATAATTCAAATGGATCCTTATGAATACCTCTATATAAAGAAGTGTAAAACCCAAACATATGGGGATGAGGTTGGATAAATAAATCTATTGGGACCTTATCTAGATAATTATATTTTGGCCCAAATCTCTCCAAAATCCCAAATGGCCCGACATATCATAATTAATGCTTACCCTTTATCCTAATCCCTATGTTCCCCATCCTCATAGAGATACGTAAAAAGACCCAATCCCCCACCTCAAACTCTAAAGTTTTTCAACCTCGATCAGCATAGGATTTCTATCAAAACTATGTAGTAGAAATCCAATTTCTAATCAAATGGAACTTCCCCAAAGTATTCTACGTGATATGTGGTTCAAGTAAAAATAAATTTCCTTCTTCTAGACATCATAGAGGGGATCATCACGGTCTACCATAAAAATAATAATAAAGTTCTATCTATATAGTCACCCGATATCTATTATTGTAGTAAATTTTAACCAGGGTTATATGTCTCTCCCAAGAACCCCAAAAATCGAGGACGCATGCTCTAAGAATGTCCTCTAGAAACTATATAGTGCACTTTGGATGGAAATTAGTCTGAGGGTGTTATGTTATGCTCAAAATAACATGTGTTCCCAATGCCCTCTGAAAGCCTTTCCAAAACCGAGACATAAACCTGGCACCCCTAACCGGTATAATGGTATGAGGAACTATGTGAAGGTACACAATCACTTGGATATAAATCCTCCTAAGATCATATAATATGTAGTTCTTCCTCATTGGTAGGAAATGGTTAACCTTGGTGAGCCTATCCAAAATAACACATACAACATCACTACCTTGAGGTAACCTTGACAACCTATTCATGAAAACCATCGTAACATCATCCCATTTTCACATAGGAATGGATAACTGCTGAAAAATCCTAGCTAGTAGTTGGTGCTTAACCTTCACCACCTAATAGGTGGAATACCTCATGAAATCAACTTCTACCTCTCATTTCATCTCAAACAACCAATATTGATGAAAAAATCCATGATACGTCTTGGTGACACCGGGATTTACTTACAAGATGATGCATGAAACTCCCACATCAACTCCTCATTTATGTATTCCATAATTGAAACATGATGATTTATGAAAATAATTTTATCCTCAACAATAGTCCAACCAGAAGGTGGGTCCTCACCTATCACTCTCCATTGGGAGTATACCTCGGAATATAATAGATGCCTCATCCTCACCCTATCCATAATAGTTAAAGTCACCAATAATAATGAGAAAAAATTATTTAATTGACTATCATTCACCTCCAAGAGAATATCTAAAAATAAATCCATAAGTTGGTACTCACAACGGCCCTCCTTGACTACCTGTATCTAAGTTCTCTAGCTTAGTGCATCGGCAATTGCACTACAGCTTCATGGTGTATAGTAAATCTCAAATTCATAATATTGTAGGTATTCAATCCATATTCATTGTATATGGTTCAATTTATTCTGTGTAAATATATAATTGAGGATTCTGTGGTCCACGTAAACAACAAAATTTTATCCTTGTAAATAAATCCTCTAAAAATACAAGGCATGAACAACAACGGCTAACTTGAGATCAACTGTTGGGTAATTCCTCACATGTGGCCTCAAATAACAAGACCCATACACAAAAACATACCCCTCATGCAACAGAACTTCTCCAAGACAAATTGTTGATGCATCGTAATATACAATATTGCTTCTTATAATCATTGGAAGAATCGCAGATGTTAGTCTCCCTTTTATCTTCTAAAAGGATTTCAAACAGGTATGTGACCATTAAAAATTTATATCCATGTTAGTCAATCCTGTAAGAGTTTTAGCTAAGTGTGGTAAATCGGGTATGAAATGACTATAATAACCAGTTGTACCTAAGAAGTTATGTATGTCAAATAATTTCTTGGGATACTCTTAAGAAAATATAGCTCTCAACTTATCTAGGATAATTGATACTTCTGTATCTGAGATAATATGACATAGGAAGTGAGTATTATCCATCTAGAAGTGAAAATTTGTGACCTTAGCATATAACTATTTTTATCTCATTGTATCCAAAATTATATCATGATTTTTTTCATGGTCATGTTGATTGTGATAATACACAAAAATATCATCCACAAATCCACCACAAATGAATCCAACTATGGATGGAAAACTCGGTTAATTGGTTCCATAAACACTATAAGCACATTTATAAGACCAAAAAACATAACCTGAGACTCATGTACACCTTACTTACTAAGAAAATTATTATTAGGTATGTCTAAAGGTCAAACATGCACCTAATGATAACTTGATATCAATTATATTTTTGAGAATAAACGAGAGACTCAGATATGGTCTAAAAGATCATATATACTAGATAAGTGATACTAATTCTTAACCAAAAACTAGTTCAATTTTTTTTAATCCACACATAGGATGATGGTTCCATCCACCTTTTTTTAAAAAGGGATGGCAAACCCCACAGATAAGTACTGGGTCATATAAATCCCTTTGATTCCAAATCTTTTGGTTACCTCTTGAGCTCCTAAAACTATGTTGTAGCTACCATATAAGGATTAATGTATTCCATTAAATTTCTAGGCACTACATAAATGGAAAACTCTACCACTATTGCAAGAATTATTAAAAAAATTCATCTGGGAAAACATCCCTGAAGTGATCAACCACAGGGGGGAAGTTTTCCTAACACATTCCCTAATCATTTTGATATAAACTAGTAATATGAATTGTCATCCTACTCATCCTAAGATACTTTGTTCCAAATCTTCCTACTTGTACATCCCATTCTCCCTTTCTAGTAAAAACTTTACCCTCCAATGATGTGAAGGTCACCGTATAGTGATAGAAATAAATGAATTCATGAAAGGTAACCAACCGGTCAATTTTGAGAATGATTTCAAACCGTGTCATTTTGAGTATTAAGAGATCCCACATGAAGTGACACCTACCAACCTCAAGTTTAACTCTCTACACTAGAATACACTCTCTAATATGATTCTAAATGGAGTGTCGACTGTCATGAAACCATAAGAAAACTAAAAAATAATACTAAGTACCTCCACAATAGGTATGGATATAAAACAATTTTATTCACATATATAAAAAAAGGGTATATGATACTAGGATCATACCTCTCATCTTAGATATCTCAGTTATCTTGTCTATAGATAAATGTTGTGATGCATATAACTAGTTTAAACTGTGACCCTTAGAAATTGCCTCACTAGCCTGGGAAGGTCCACTCTACTATTGAGGTGAAACTTGTGTATGGATCCCACATATATGAGCACCTCCTTGGACTAAATTATTAGTAGTACTCCAACTACCATCCATGTGTGAAACTATGAATCCTACTCTTAAATATAGAGTTTATGTCAACCCCCTCCAACTGACCACCGGAGGAAAGTTCCTATAAAAATCTTGTATATGGAAAATCCTACTATAAGCTTGGAACTTGACTGGATATCTATCACAATGTTACCTCATGTTTCCCTACCTCCCACACTAATGACAGAAGATAGAACTACCAACAATCACACTCTAGCTCGTATTCCCCTCACAAGAAGTCTCAAAATAGTACTTCTTTCTAGATATCGCTAAAACACTTGGTCAAGAAGCCGCACGACCCTGCTCTAGGCCTCCAACTTCCCCCAAGTTTTTTTCAATAATTATTACCTAATTAACTATCTTAGTAATAATATTCAACCAAAACACATTCAACTATGACTGTACAACATGCTTGATACCTTCCTCAAGTCGTCTCTCACTAGATAACTCATCACCAAGATACATGGGTGTAAAACACTAAATATCTATATAAGCAGTATGAATACTCCACAATGTTCATCGTACCCTACTTCAGATGTATAAACTCACTGGCTCATTCATCTCTCTGAGTCTATGAAAAAATTAGTTATAGAAACAAGACTGAAAATCCCTCTAAATCAAATCTTGAAGTCTATCAACCTACTTCAAAACATCCCACCAATATTGGTGGATCCCCAAATAATATGCATAATGAGTTTCACTCTTGTCATAGGAGGAGTCTCTAGATGATAAAAAATCTATAAAATAGTATCAAGCCACAGATTAGCAACCTATGGACCATAATCCCATAAAAACATGGGTAGATATTGCTCCTATAACATACGTTTCATCTCTTCCATAGCCAAGGAAGGTTATAGGGGTTCATGAATGGTCTACATAAAGTGTAAGAAACCCTATTGAAGTTGAGAATAATCTCCCATATTAGGATATAAGGGTGGTGTTGTAAGTGGAACTTCTGGAAGCTCCAATTGGTGGCCCAAGGCCCATAACCTCTTGATCATTGTCATTTCCACCCTCATGTCACATGACTGGAGGTCATCATGGTGGAATATCTCTAAAAATTCAAAATTCATGCCTCAAAAAAAGATTTCGTGACAAACAGATCAAAGATAAAGGAATAGTATTAGTCAAATACTTCCAATAAATAATTCACACCCCTCGGACTACTCTTAAATCTAGGGTTGGGTAATAAGAACTACCATAATAAGTACTAGAGACACTGCCTATTTCCTACTCTAAAGTCGGGTCTATATCAAGATATCTATTTCACAGCATGGGTCCTGGTATATTGACTATCAATAAAAAATGAAAACTATTTTTAATTGTGAAATTTTCATTTTGTAATTTAAATTTCATTTAAATTTATATTTTTTTACAATTATTTTAATATGGTTGAACCAAATGGATCACCCCTTCTAATCCATATGGGCCTATACAACTTAAAAACAGAAATATGGAATCCATTTAATACCAACCACAACACATTAAATTCTGTGATACCAATTGTCTAAGAATCAATGTGTCCTAATTGACTTCTTAGGGTGTCTTTTGTAGCTTATATAGGAAGAATTTTTTTGGGTTTATGGTTGGAACTCTAAGTAAAAATTATTTTTCTCAGCCTCTAATAAGAACATTATCAAATAACAATTCTATATCATAAGGCAAAAAAAATTCCATGCGTCCTAAATGGAATGGCATTTGCATCACATGTGAATCCAGTAAGGTAACTAGAATGATTCATGATCCATACATTCTTACCATACCATTCCAAGGATAAAGTGAAATTCCTCAATCATAGAAAGAATAATGTCACATATCAAGTGCATCACCCAATGGTGGAATCGAATCAACTGTAATAAGAAAAATATAGAACACAAATTTCTCAGTCCAGGAAATTTGGTTTTCCTCTATATGTGAGTTAGCTACTACCAGGAACATCTCGTTACCAAATTCCAATTCATTCATAATATTTTATTTATTATCTCAAAATATTAAGGAAATAAAAAAATTATCAGATACCACTTTGTGACATCCCGATCCGGGAGCTACTAAACGGTGCCCTGAGTCGGTGGGTCACATGGATTCAAGCATACCTCCTCGTACACTAAAGGCCGCTAACTAGCAGTAGGGTTATAAGGTGGAACAGTGGGGAGACTAATACCCTCATGATCAAATTAATTCATAGGTATAACAATTAATAAATTAGAGGAATCATAATATAAATCACTAACATAAGATAAACATCTAGATGACAATAGTAAAAGGTAAATGAGACCAAGGGAAATGTCATATACAATATGAGTATGTCATGTATCTATACAAAAATTTAGGAAATACATGGATATAATCATACAATACAATACATGTATCAAAATAAAAAAAGGCCAAAATGATAATCTCCATGTGGAATCATGATCCTTGATCAGTTTTATTCTCCCCTACAGCTAATTTGAATCAATAAAACATAGAAAAGTGGGAGCTTTCCCTGGTCCCTAACTTTATCCATGAATTATATCCGGGTACCCAATGGTGGCCCAAAAGGGTGTGAGATAACACTCAGTATGCCACCACCAAAAATGTCTATAGAAAATCCAGTATATGAATATAAGAAGAAATTTTGTGAAGAATAAGACAATAATATTAAAGAATAAGCAAGATTAATATCATCTAATCAACAAACTGTGATCAAACATCTATACTAGGGCTATCTGTAAATCATGATAAAACATCATCTACAGCCTATGATGGGTAATCTAGTGTCATAACCCAAGGTCCATATCCATGGTATAATTATCAAGGAATCATCATCACATTATGACTACATAGGCTAGATACAAGGTATAAATGAACAAGGAATCCCCTAGATTCCTAGTGGTTTCTTGATAAAAACTTGGTAATGACTTGGGTGGAGCCTCAGAATCATGTCCAAGGTATTCCAAGCAATCCAGGTCCAAGGAGTAGCAATGTTCTTGGAATCCAATGGCAGGCCCAACGGGCCAGATCCTAGGAGTAGAAATGTCCTTGGAATTCTCAACGACCTATGTCATGTAACCAAGTTTCATACCCAAACGAGCCAGATCTAAGGAGTATAAATGCCCTTGGTATCCTTATATTTTTTTATCTCATTTATAATTTCATGATCTTTTTCATAATCATACATAATCCATAATTTTATCCAAATCATTATATACTTTCCATTAATAAAATTTAACCATTTTAATATCATTTAATCACATAGAAAGGAGGCATAATCACTCCCCTATAGTCTCACTCAATCCATCAAGGATTACACTAAGATAGAAATCTTACACACTCCCAAGGGGTAGTATAACATGGGGAATATACAATAGCACACCTCACGAGTGGTCTAGGTTGACATTGTCAGCCTCCAGAAATCACATAGTACTAAGTGAGAAACATAACAAGGTTCTAACAATTTAATCACGGAATTCATCTAATTTTACGAGTAATTTTATAAGGTTTGGCATGTAAAAAACTTCAACATGTTATAAATCTACGAGACCATAATGGAAAAGTTATAGACCACCTACTAGATGTCTATGGTTAAAAAATCATCTAGTACCAACCTCTGATTCGACCCATATCAGAATGAAAAATAAAAATATAAAATTCCCTAGAAATAGGGAATATTATCTTACACCAAAATAATTATGTTGATAAGAAGATAAATGAAGAAAAGTGAAAGATGAATGAAGAACTCACCAGTTCGGATCCAATGAGACAAACAATGTTTGAATTTGAGTTCAGATCACAAAATGAGATCAAATCCTACCTTAAAGACTTAAATGAGAGTTTCCAAATATTAAGGGGTTGTACGATTGAATGAGGAAAATAAATAACTAGGTTCTAAAAAATGTAAGGGTAAAATTGTAATTTCACCCAAACACATCAGGTCATATGGTTTCACTGCATGGTTGACCAACTGTGCCCTAACTATGCACCCTTCACTCTTCATGGGATGACACAGCATAGTTTATGTGCATAGTTTGGAAAACCATGTACAGACCATGTTTTTAGAATCTAATAAAAACTATAGATCCCTCGATGGTCATGGGGCCCTGGTTTCCTGATTTCCTCAAACTGTGTATCCCTAGACAAAGTCTTGGACCACCCCGAATGGTTTACTGACACTATGCATCCTAGGTATCACAGTTTCTACTAACCATGCGACCAAGCTTATTTTTTCAAAAAAAAATCCCCTATGCTCTAAAAAATCCATGGATACCCCCTGAAACTTTGTTATCCTCATTATTCACTCACATTAGGTAAACATCAAGAAATTAGACTAAAAATTGAAAGATCCATACCTCATACAAAAACCCAAGATCTTACCATCGAGGCTTTATCATTATGGGGAAAAGTTTAAAATATAAAATAATCATAAGAGTTTAAAATATATATTCATGTATAAAGAGTTAAACATGTGCTAGAGAAGAAGGTTAGAGATGATTAAATATTATGACTGATCAGTACATTACAACCTAGGTAAATCGAACAATGTGGTTTAGTCTTTAACTAAACAATATCATGATATATTATCTATGATGAGGACTAAAAAGATAGAATATTTATGGATTCTCAAAGGATGGATCTAGAAATATTTATTGAAGGGTTTAAATCATATCTTTCTGAAATGAGTTTTCAACCATTTATACAAGTGAATATTAAATAGGTGTGGAAGGAAGATGTATTGGAGAAGAATAAGGGGAGAAATGTTCTTCAATTTAACCATTATATTGATGTAATGATAATGTTTAGGAATGGTTTATGTGTTCCATCTATACACGATTTGAAGGAGATGTCATAGGAGGCATGTAGTTCTCTGTTCTCTATTAATCCAAAAATTAAGAACATATATATAGTTCTAAAAGAGTATTTATGGTGATACAAAATAAAGAGAGATATTGAGAGTTTGTATCATGGGGATTGGTAAGTCATCATCTTAAGTATGAGAGACAAAAGAATAAGGGTATATTACAACCATTACCTATACTAGAATGGAAATGAAAAAACATCATCATGTATTTTTTCATCAGACTCCCAAAACATCTAATGGGCACAATGTTATAAGGATTGTAGTTGGTCACATTACAAAGTCATCACACTAAATTAAAATTAGAGAATATTTCTATTTGGATCATATTTAGAGGATATACATTAATGAAGTTGAAAGGTTTCATGATTACAACATTCTATGGTATCTTATCAAGATCCAAGGTTTACATCAGAGTTATGGTGAAGAATACATCAACCTCAATATATAAAGTTTAGTTTCAGTATTTTGTATCATCTATGTATATAGGGTAAATCTATTAAAACCATTCAAAATCTAGAGGATATTTTTAGTTATTATTCTTTATATTTCAAAGGTTTTTATGATCAACTCCTTCCTCTAGTCTAATTTTAAAACAATAATACATTTAATTAAAGTATTCATATGGATCCTTATTAATCCCTCTATGAAACATAGTATAGAACTCCTACATGTTGGGATGAATTGGAGAAGAAAATATATTGATACTAGAGCTAGCTGAGGAAAGGGAATATAAATTTAAATCCACTCAATAACACATCAAGACAACTAAATGTTAACAGAAAATTTGTGCTCAGAATCCTTAGTACGGTCTGAAGTTTTTAGTTGGTGAGAATATTTTCCTATGAATTTCTATAAGGAATAAGGTTATGAGATTTTGGAAGAAAGAAAAGTTGATCCCTAGGTATATTTTTCCTTTTGAGATTCATGATCAAGTAAAAATTGTTTTTGATTTCTTGGCCCTTCCATCAAACCTCTCTCAAGTCCATAATGTTTTATGTGTATCTCTGTTAAGGACATACATACCTGATATTTTACATGTACTGAACTCTAATATCATACCATTGTATCATCATACTTCCTTTGAAGATAAACCTTTGTAGATTCTATATCATAGAGAAATATTTCTATGATGCAAGACCACTCATCGTGTCAAAATTTAATGGTGAAACCACCAACTTGAAGATGCTATGTGTGAACCTGAGGATATTATGAGGAAGAAGTATCCTCAGTTTTTTTATTTTTGCAATTTAATTTTGATGGATAAATTCCTTTTATGGTTGGAATAATGTGGCACCCTAATATTTTATGATTTTTTTCAAATATTTTTAATTTCTTCTATATCTTTCATTAAACCTAATGTTGTGTTTTAACAAACTGCAATATACTATTAATATTATTATTTAAACATAACATTTATAACCTATACATAAACATGTTTTCATGAATAGGAATATAAATATTTTTAAAATTAAGTATAATGTTTTCATATAAGGAAAACTTAATGATAAAAAAATTCTTTTTTGTAAATTCTTTATGCGCTTCCAAAATACATTTTTCTCAAAATTATATATTCATTACATTTTGTGAAAAAATAAAGAAAGAAATTTTTTCAAATTATAGAAAACTTATTTGAAAAATAAAGGATATTTTTTAAATCAACATGTAAAAATTATCTTATGATGGTTTTTTGAGAATTTTCTAAAAAGATTAATTTTTTATCAATAGTGAAAAATACAGATATTTATTGAAAAATGCATTTTTATTTAAAGAATTTAAATAGATAAATATTATTTTAAAATCATTTAAAAGTATAATTTGTTCAATTATATTATAATTAATCCCACTTATACCATTTAAAACAAACTCATGTTGAATTTTGATATAAAACAAATCTTATACTTAAGAGAAAAAAAATTTGGAAGAAAACTTTTTCATCGCATATGCGGGTTTAATATAAAATTAAATTCTCCAAATTCAATGAATTTAATTTGGAAGAAGGTATTGAATATTTTTAATAATAAAAATTAATGTTATATAATATGTTTAACTTTATTTTTTCTCATAATGAACTGTAAAAACAATAAAAATTAATTATCATGTTTATGGTTAAAACAGATTTACTCTTGGGTAAAACTAATAAATAATGGTTAAAATTACCTAAATATTTGTCCAATTCCTATTTTATATCCTTATATGTAATTTATACTATCTTAGGTTATATAATAATACATTTTTTGATCAGTTTTCTTGTGTAAAACATGGTTATAACTATTTCTTTTAAAAATTTCCAAGTGTGTCCTCTCCCCCGCTTATAAAAGGGAACCCCCAATCCTCTCCTCTTCACACTTCTAAATAATTTCGTTTCATCCAATAACTACCCAAATCCATTATTTAATTTCTATAATATTATTTATAGGTCTCATTTTTATTATTAAACCCTTTTAATGAGGACTTAAGTGTAAACCAAAAGAGGTTCTTCAAAAAATAGGTACAATAGTTAACAATGTATTTGTGTTTTTCTTATTATTTTGATTCATTAAAATTTTCTTCAACTATTTTGATATATTAAAATCTATATCTTATATATAATTAGATTTTATTATGTTAATTTCATAACCAATATCCATCTCCACAATGCATTTGTGTTTTATTTCTTTTTCTAACTCCTTAAAATCATCTTCAACTATGTTGATATTTTAATAGTTTTATCTTTTATAGAATTAAATTTCATTATGTTAATTTCATAACCAATATCCATATCCTTCTCTATAAAATGGTTACAAAACTTTTGATCATGTGTACGATGGCCTACCACCTCATGAAGCAATGTCATTCATTTTCCATAACCTTCTCATATGGCTTCATATAATGATGGATTTAATTTTTATATATGATATTTATGAAATATTTATAATATTATAATTATAATATCACATAAAAATTATTTCCTACCAATCTTTTTGAAAATGATAACGTCGTTTGGCGTACGTGTAGACTACCACATACATGAAGTTTTGTGATTCAATTTTCATTTTTTTACATGGCTGGTAAAAATGATAGATTTAATGAATACACATGATATATATGAAAAAATATTATTTTAAAAAATTTATATAATTCAGACTTTACTTTCATTCCATTAGTTGATAAAATGGTAAAAACATTCATGCATAGGTACAGACTATTATCCCCATTAACGGTGTAATTCATTTTCTATTTATAAATTTCATGAAATAATATACATACATATGTAAAAAATATATATTATTTTTATATAAAGCTTAAAATTAGGGATATAATGAAACTATGATCAAATTAAAAGGATAAAACCTTTCGAACCAAAACATACATGAAGAAAAAAAACGTTATTACCCAAAATAGTGATTTTAACCAAGAATTATTAATAAATGGAGAATAAAAGTTTATAAATAAATAATATGTGGTATGATATATATAATTATGGTTCTATAATATATTTATAATAAAACTATATTTATTATACATGAGGTTTGGGTGTGTATGGACAAATTTGAAACTTTTGATAAGGTCTTTTATTCTCACTTCTATTTTAGTAGGACACATTCCATTTTCACCTCTAATTTATTTTTTATGGTGTATATACTACCCCATGAATTTATTTATGATTATTTACATTAATATTATAGGATATAAATATCCATATATGCTTATTTATTTCATTGGTATTATGATTCAAAATTTATGAAAGTGGTAAAGGTTTTTATGTTACAATCTCATTTTTTATCAAAATTGTTTATGATTATTCTTACAATGATAATATATTATGATATATATCTGAATTAAGTCATGATTTTTATTAAAATATTTTTATATATGTAAATTATATATTTTTTCTTTCATTTTACTCTATTTATGTACTCAAGGTTCCAAAAGAATGTTTTAGAAAAAAACTGACTTTATTTCTCTCTTCGGTTTAAAAACCCTTTCCCTTCTTTGAAAATGTTTTGAGAAAAAATTGAATAATTTTTTTATTGTTATAAAAATAATTTTTAAAGTAAATTTTAACCATGTTTTAATTTTTATAAAATGGTTTAAATATAATCTTATTTTAATTTTCCAAATGAGATACTTTTTAATTTTATCGAAAATGTGAATGGAATAATTATTTTAATGTACACGAAATGAATTCAATTTTCATCCATCATGAACACTAAATTATTTAAATCCTCCTTTAAGGGTTTCAAGGTTATTTTCATCAAAAAAATTTCCTTTAATTTTTGGGTATTTTTTAGATTTTAAATAAGTGATTTCAAATTAAAAATGGTATATCCCACAAGAAAAGTTCCAAGTGATATTTCAAAATCATTTTCCATATAATATGAAATAATTTTATGTTTCTTAAGTTGTACACGGATATGATATAATGGTACAATACTTATTATTTCTCTGGATGGTTTATGCTTATGATAGAAATGTTTTTATAAAACACCTTCCACTTCCATGGGTTATGCTAGGACGAAATAATGAAGTGTTTATAAGACCCATTTTCTCAGGCATTATGCTATGATGAAATATTTATGAAAACCATTTCTTTTCATGGTGAGGAATTTTTTATTATATTTTGGAACATATCTTTATGATTTTCATTTTGTGATGGGTGGGCCAAAAATTATATATCCCTATAATGAATAGGGAATCGACTGATATCTCATGAGATAAACTAGACTTGAATGTGGAGTGAACCCTATTCAGTACAGGGATTTTTCAACTATTATATTCTTTTGAGTAAACCTTTAATACTATGATGGTTTTGGGATTGAACACATTTCACTATTATAGTCTTGAAAATGATACTTAACTACTAAGGAAATTATTTTATATGCTTATGTGTATACCACAATTCCATGTCTTGAGCTAATGTTTTGTTTCCATGGAACATTTTCTATGGTTCCATTATGATTCATGTATTATTAAATTCCAAACATTATGTCATCACTCAAAATTATGATTTTTGATATGAAATTTATTCTCTTCAAATGTTAATCTCATGTTCTCATACCCTTATGCTCAAGTTATTATTTTTGGATAATCGATATCTCCCTTTCTTACCGTTATTCAGAATCTAATGTCACTATTTATTATCTTTCATTTCCCCAAGTTATGAGAAACGTTATTATGTATGATATGTCAAAGAAGGGTTCTAGTTATAAATAACTTTGTGGGAGATGACATAGTTACTTAGGAACCAGTTTTTTGGGAATCCATGTTTCTAAAGGCGCTAGACGTATGCGATTATAACATGGATAATTATATTATGAAATGAATATTAATCCATTGAAATGTGATATATATGTATGGAATGTTTGGGGCACTATATTATATACTTCTCTTATTAACACATATTAACATCCGGCTAATTTACAAAAGGCACAATAGATCTGAAATGGGTTTAACAATATCAATCATATCCCAATACAATAACTAGTATAATCAATCAGGGCCTAACTCCCACATAGTGTTAAACCAATAATCCATAAATTGGCTACTTTATCAAACTCATATACATAAATATATACATATTCTATACATACAGCATGACCAATAATGTAGATAGAAACCATAAAATATATATATAGAAAATAACGCATAAAGGGTTACTAATAACGAACTTAAACAAATAATTCACAATAGCCAATAAATTAGGTTCACCCCTATCACATTCCATTAATTATAATTAAATCAATAGACACACTTGTGAGAGTATATAATATGTAACAATTACTCAAATCATAACATGGAATATAATCATACAATAAACAACTAATAGTGGCATAAATATTCTATTTATCCATAATAATATTTAGGGGAAATTAAAATTTTAAACTTTTTGTTTTTACTTAGGGAATTGGGCCAAAAAAATGTTAAGATAACTCTCTTTGAATTGGAAAGGAATTAGGAGTACACTTACTATTTAAATTATAGATAATATCCTTCATGTCTCGTGGAAAAGAGTGAAACCACCCAAAGATCAATTAGACCAACTTATAAGAGGTAATAACAAAATTATAACCACTTTGATTTAAGGAGAATAAATATAGTAATTTAAGCCTCATTATCACCTTAGATTAACCTAAGAAACCCACCCTCCCCCCCCCATAGTTGTGCACCTATAAGTAATCCATGTGATTTTGAAGATTACACCATCCCTATAGATTGATAGGTAAAGATCATATCTATGACCATTCAATAAAGAGGAATAAATTGAATATTAGAGGATATTTAGGGGTTTAACATCCTTATACTAATATTTCACACTAAAATGGAGATACTCAAAGAAAGGATAAAGAAATGTAAACATAAGATGATAGGGATAGGAGAGATACCTTGATAGAATCTTTGGTGGGAGTAAATCGGGTGGAAATCCTAATACCATTATATTTAGGGATTAATTTAAGGTTAAAATTAAAATAAAATTCATTTTTTTCATTTTAAAAGTGTAGAGGTAATCCACTATAACTCTAGTGGGCTCCATCATAACTCTAATGGAAGAGGAAGAATCCCCTTCCTATAACTTTCCCTTGATAATTCTTGTGGGAATTTTTCTACTATAAAACTACCTCCACATGACCCCCTTTCCTTGAAACATGGTCCTTGATCCTCCCTAATTGAACCAACAATCAAATACAATAGAAAAAAGGAACATACATTGAAGTTAATGGGAAAAACCAACCTATGAATCTCACATTATTTATAATATATATGATTAATTTTATACATGGATAATATAAAAATAGGTTTTTATGTTGCTTAGTTGTTTACTAAGTGTGAACATGTTAGGTGTAACCTATTTTTTAACCTTTTTATATTTATACATAATTATATTTAATGATGTAGTGGGATAAGTTTCAAAGTAGTTGTGAATTTAAAATTTTGGATTCTTTACTTTTTAAATGTAAAAATTCATTTATGTGTAATTAAAATGGATATATTAAAAAATTATATTAAATTTATAATAAAATTAATACATTGTGTAATTTCAATTTTTGTTAATTTTTTCAGGTGAATTACATGATAAAAATTTAATTTCGGAAAACATCATTTTCCTAAGTAAAAAATAAAAAAATTAGAAAATTAGTTACATTCCAAATCTATTTCAATAAAATTTATTTAATTTAGTTGAATTAATTATATCATTGAATTTTTTTATTTCTTTGAAAATGAAATGGATATGAGAAAGTATATATTATAATTACTTTGTATTATTAATCTTTTTTAAAATAACTTTTAAATTTATCTAAGTAATTTTATGATTATTGAGTTGTTAATGTATAGTTATATTTAAAACTTATTTTTACAAGTAAATAAGTGTTTAAAATACCCTATGTGGAGTGTTAGTTATATTTTTATGTGTATATATAACAAAAAATTTAGGTTCATTGTTTATTTTTATATTTTTTTATTCATATTTGTGGCAGATATTTTTATGTGTACATACCTGAATTTTTTTCATTGACTTATAACTCAAAACAATTATCTATGAGTTTTGGGACTAATTGTGATATAGATTATAGAAATTTATTTTGTTTGAATGAGTTTTAGGTACTATTTGGAAATTATAATTTAAAAAAAACTATTAGGCTATAGTCATAGTTTCTAAAATTATGACTATAGAAAAGTTATAGTTATGTTTTTTTATAAATAATAATTTTTTACTATAAATAATCATGATTTTTAAAACTATGAAATTATCTTTCATCTAGACATGTCTAGACATAGTTTGGAAAATTCATTTCTATGTATTCCCAATAATAACAATTTTTCAACCATGAATTTAGACCTATCGATATGGTAACTACTTCGGATGTTATAAAAAATATCACTATAAATTATAGTAATGGTTTTATAACCTACAGTTATAGTTTTTAATAGTGGGTATAATGTAAATACATTGTAATTGTAAATTAAACTTTGGAAGACACCCCAGAAGTGTTTTGGAATATATTAAAAAGAAATTTTGAATGAATTTTCATAAGTAGTTATGAATCATGTAACAAAAGGTGAAAGGTAGTGATATATTTTTCTAAAAATTATTTCTATATTATTTCCAAAAATATTTATAAAAATGGTTTCATAAGTTGTTAAATATGTTGTGACATAAGGTGAAAGTGCACAAAGTTTAGTATGTTTTTTGTTTAAGTGGGAGGTTTTACAAAATATATGATAAATCTAAAACCATAAAATGATGGTCTAAATTACATTGTGGTTTGTGCTAGGGTAAACCATTTCATGCTAAATGTCACAACTTCATGGTTTAGTGCATATAAATACATCCCAAATTCCTTTTGTATAAAATCTAAAAAACATTTAGAGAAACACTTTGAGTTTCATAAAACTCAATTCACATTAAATAAACCATAAATTGTGACCCCATAATCCATTATAGCATTAAAAACAAATGTGAATTTTCCAATCCATAAATATAAGTAAATAGTGGCCTCTATAAAATCATTGATGGTCCTAAAGGTACAATGGAATATGGTGTTATCTTCACCAATCAAATGTATCTCAATACCTATGTCCATCAGTTGTATCATATACAAGCATGTATTTATATAACATCCCTCTGTCCAAGACATCAAGTAACAATAGGACATGGAGTATGTATGATTCATATATTTACTCATGCATTCTCAATTCTCTTGGTATTGAATGACCAAGTTAATGAATATATCACATGTTATTAACCCTTATGGATGAGCATGTCACACGCCCCACATCTGACAGATATGTATGTCACATATCTTATCTAGGTACAATTATATACTCTTTTAGTCTATCTGAATTATGGGAACAGATGTCATATTAATCATATGATAGTAAAAGCCCATCTTGGATAAGATCCAATTGATGAAATGATATGAAACATACCCAATAATCATTGATTAGGTATGCCTCAAGAATTTGAAAATAAAGTTACAAGAGTATGAACATTCTCATTCTAGGTATCCTTTAGAGAAATAAAAATATGAATGATTCACCCATAGTATACAGAATACATATTTCATGACCCTACATATGGTATAATTAGGGGGTCATCCATCACACTAATTTTATTTTGTGTCTCAGGAGATTATTTCGTATCTCTATATGAAATCTTACTCACATCAATAGTTATATCTCATATGAACCTGCAATACCCCTTGATGAACATTATTTAAGGATTACTAAAATTCATACTTTGAGAGGTCAATTTTCATTTCACTTAATGAATTATATGTAACCAAAATTAATGAATGATAATATAGAGCTTGAATTTTGAATGACATGATATATTTTAAATTATTAAACTCATTTTAGATACATTAAAATAACCTATATAAGAATTTATCTAATCATATCAAATATTATATTCAACTATATATTCATAATGTTTACTATACTTTTAGAATTTTTTTAAAACTCATTACACCTCTGTTATTTTTTCCACATCTCTTTGTGACTATCTAGTAAAATAATCTCACTAAACTCTTTAGTGAGTAATATCTATAAGGAAATAAAGTTTGGATAATGATGGTACATATGAATAATATTCCTAAGGATTAACTCTTTTGAAAATCATATTCAAACTCCTTAATTTATAGATTCATATTTTCTGATGATAATAACTTCTTTTTCCTACCTAATAATATTTATAAGATCAGTATTGTTAGTACCCATGAGGTATCCAACCCAAATTAAAATATTGGAAATTATAATAAAGGATTCAAAACTAGAAATGAAAATTCAACCATGAACAGGATATGAGTTTTTAAGTGCATAATGACCAAGTGAGTTCATGTTGAACATGTTGATTAAAATCATTAATGGCTTCATGGAATGACTCGTGCATGGGAATGTAAACCATATTCTACTTCCTAGTGTGAAACATGCATAGGAACATACTTCATTCATAGAGTAGAATCAAGTAAAAACCTTAGTGAGACACACCCTCTTAATATTATATTCTTTATGCTAGTGTGGTTTGGTTCTAACTGAGATTTCTATGTAGCTTTGTATAATATATGTCTACCTTCTACATTTCTACATATTTCAGGAAGAGGATTGCGTTGTTTTTTATATAAATACTTGGTTTGAGGAGAAAATAGAGGGAGATATATTTTAGGGGAATGATAATAGAGTCTTATATTGAAAAATCTAAAAAGAAAAATAATTTATCTATTCTAGACCTTATAGAAATCTATAGGTAACTTCTAACCCAAGCCCAAGCACAAAGAAAAAAGTCAAGGAAATCAACACGTATAAGGACCATCAGTTAATTTCCTACATTAGGTCATTGCATGTGAGGTCACCAGGTGCAAGGTCCATACATGAATAACCTGTGTGAGGTCACTATGTGTGAGGCCACTATGCACAAGTCTTGTACATGAATTTCCTTCAGGATTCCACTACATGTGAGGCCAACAAACAAGACCCAAACATGAAGTCTTGTTTAAGTATACTGCATGAGGCCCTTAAATGCGATAATATATGTAGATATCCCATACACACAAGGATCTTCCATTTGTTAATCATTGACACCCTATATGAAATAAGGTCCTCTGATATGACTTTTTTCATCTCCCTACATATCCTTAACCATGAATCATATAACCTACATCTCGTTTCTTCATCAACAACCCATATCATGAGTACCTATACCTTTTTAATTCCCATTTATTCACCCAGGTAATGTACTTAGGATGAATTGATATAAATGATCATCATGGTCTCTTTAAACTAAGGTCAAAACCACAAAAAAGGTTAGCTAAAGACCTTTCCTAAAACCATAAAATAGACATTCTCATCTCATTGGACATACCATAGTTTTCTCATTCAGTCATGTATTTCATTGATAAAATAATTCTACCTATTTTTCTTCCTAAGAAAAAAATCCTTTGGGTTTTCATGATCATATACTCACTTGATAATGAGGTTCTCTATTTTGAGGATACGAGTGAGATCCCCCTGCATCATGGAGATAATTTTGGCTACCAAAGTGTCAATTTAGATGACCTAGTCATCGCCAAAATCCATGAATGAATGGGTATCCTCCATATGTGTAAGCTTTGACCATGTTCCCATTGATGATTTAATCACAATGATTCATCAATGGGATATGGAGAGAGAAAGGTTTTTAGGTAGCATCCATACCTATTAATTCTAATCACATAAGGGAATCATCGATGTGTAATTACTACTCAATCCTTCATTGTCACCCATTTAACAACATGAACTTCCAATTCACCTGATGTAAACCTATATGACTTGACTTTACAATATGACAATAAATTTCATGGTATGATCCTACCACTTGTCCTTAAACTATCCAACTCAAACTACATCCAATTTTTTTCCTATTAACCATGATATGTAGGATACCTCTTTGAGGTTCAAACCCAACATCGAAAATATTATTTCTAATGGGACATATTCCCTATGGAATCCATATACACACCAATATATATTCCTCATGAGTGATATCACTCCCCATCAAGCCTTATTCCCCATGATCCATATAATCCTCTATCAAAGGGTCGTAGTCTCTGTGAGATAACCCTTCTAAAGAGGGAATATTCCCTATAAGATGAATCCAAAAGGATTACATAGTCCTAGATACCACACCTACCATTATTGGGAAACTTTACCCCAGTAGTCTTTTATTAATGGATGCACAGCCTAAAAAGGCATTGTAATTGGTCATGGTTGACCAACCTTAAAATCATTTATTACAGTAATTATCACACAACTTTATAATCTATGACATGTATTATTAAGTGGAACGAAACTACATGGGTTATAATTCCTTTCATGGGGATATATAAAAATCCCTTATCATGGGCTTGATCCCAACTCTACAACATGTATTTCCTCCCTGGATAGCTATAAACTACATAGTGACTAGTTGTGATTCTTTAAACCATGGTACAATCAACCAAATAACAATATAAATATAGATAACCTCTAATATATGTGAATAGTATCATCAATGTAGAACATTTTATACATAAAATTATCTTATTAATGGGGAAACTTTAATACATACAGATCTTCACATCGATGCATGCCAATGATCAATCATTAAGTGTTAACTAGTCCTAGGCTACGATTTGAGAATGATTCATGAAAATGTCTCAAATCTATAAGAGATTTCCAAAGTAATAATTAATCCCCCCCTCAAAATGGTGCATATGAGCCTAATGCCTTATGAACACAACTAATTTGAATTCTAATATATCACCAGAAAATCCCTAATAGAAACCTACCATTATATAGTAGGTCTTTATCCAATTAAAATGACACATTTGTAAAGATTTCAAAAAAATAATGGTGAAATAAACCTAAATCCTTTACCCATGAAAATTATTTATAAATTGATATAGAACTAAAATGTTTCCTTGTTTTCTTATATCAAGAAAGACTTGTAGGAATGCTTAAATAATTCCCTTCAATTAAAATCGAGTGTATCATCACAGCATACTCCATCCAATGTTAAAAAAAATACCAGGAATATTCTTTAACCATGATGAAGGTAAAGGAACAACAATCTAATAGGATGATTTCACACACCCAGTAACATTAGCACCAAGTGAAAAATGTAAAAATGTAGAAGTATCTTCTGAATGGTACCATTCTAAATTTATAGGTTGTGCATGAGTTTCTCTAGGGTTGAAATCCTCATAGGTCATCCACCCAATAGTGGGCTGTGGAGAAATAGGTGGTGACTATCATCACCTGTAAATTCTTAAGGCATGTCTCATCAAAGTGTAGAAACACATACCTCTTTTATCTTAGGGAGGTAGATCGATAGGGAGAACATGACCACATTATTGTCTAGAAGCCTCCATGGATGGATCCTACCACTATTTTTAACTACTATAAATGTTTCATGGCCTTAGTTTTTCAGGATTAAACCAAGGTGGTCACAATAGAGATCCTAAATATATCCTTTCATTCCTGATCACCCATGAGGATATCCCTTGAGGGAAAAAATCACACCACCACCAAGAACATGTTTATATTCTTGTTCCTCTCAAGGATGTCTATCAATAAATTCTAAGAGATACTAAAGTAGAGTCTTTATTCATTATAATATTAAATAATATTTCCTACATATTTTGGTTTCATTAGAAGCTACATGTTAGGATACTTCAGAAATATAAAGTGAACAATATCATATTATTCCTCCCACCTATGAAGCCCATCGACATATCTCTATAGTAACAAGATTATGGGAGTGGGCCAATATTCCCATTCTAATTGATGAGTAGACAAATATCCCTATTCCTACTATAGAAACCCATCAAAATAACCTAGAATAAAATGACGGAAAATATTATATCCATTCCCACATCATAAAATGATTCTTTTATAATATAGTAATAGTGGAATAAGACCATCAGTATATCCATATAATAAATAAGGGGACTATATTTATTCTCCCATCATCAAAGGATATCAACAGTAAACTATATTGAATACTCAAGTGTGGGACCATATTATCACCCTCATTCAAAAACATCATCAACATATTCTATAAATGAATTAAAAATAGTAATGGCATCATATCCTCATTTCAACTAAAGTTTACTGGCATATCTTAGAAGTCACTCTAAGGTAGTCCAATATTTCCGCTATTACTACAAGATCCCTATGGAATATTATAGAAATTTATTAGGAGAAGGACCATATTCTTGATCCACATCAATGAAATGAAGGTTTATAGTATATACTCATAGTGACCAAAAGGCAGGCACATGTTATTTCTTGTGTATAAGATACCAATTAGTATATTCCAGTAGAAAGAAAAGGGTAGGAATATATCCTTTGGAAATCTCAATAATTTTTTTCAGAATATTCTAATGTTAACACATGAGTCTCTTAATAGATATCACACTTATGAATATCATCTTTCACACTGCATGGCCCCAACCCCCCAATAGATAACATACAAATGGAAATCTCACTGAGGGAATTGCAAAATTCATGAGAATTACTAAATCCATGGCCTGATTAATGATGATATTCTTAAGTCTATTCAAAATATATATCAATATTATCTAAATAATATTACATTTAATCATTAAAATATAAATTATCTATAGTCATGAAGGTCCTCCTTGCAGTGTCGTGAACACTAGTTCTAGAGTTCCTCCCCATAATGTCTTCTATGAACGCCCTCCCTGTGTCAACATAAAGATCGATCATGTGAGATATAATTATGGTGCAAGGTATGAAGATACTGATCATGGTTTGAAGAAAAATTGGCTCGAATAAATTACCCTTATTAATATGTCAATCATTAATAATCATGAATTTCTTCCCTATAGAAACAAAATTATCCCCCCAAGAGGTCCTCTATAAGGAATATATTGAAAATTTCCACCCTATAGACTAAAATAAGGCTATGATGGAAGTCCTCCCCCTGAAGTAAATTATAAAAATAACCATGGTGGTACTCCTCATGGTTTCCACTAAAAATCTTCTCCCTATAGTGGTATCCCACATCTATAAGAACAAACTCTCATTGTCGAAACTACTCTAAATATGACCTCATATTGAGAGGCACTTGAGGGTTCAAGGCGAGTCACACCAATAACCTCACCATTGATTGGTGATATGTTAACCCAACTAAGAGATAGTCAGGGGTGATTATATTCATATATTACTTCTCTAGGAAGCTTATTACTTGATACTAAATAAGTGGTTCCAAACATTCTCTCTCCCCTCAATAAAGAAGTAGAAAAATGACCACTCCAGTCAGATTAGGTAATAGAATCCCAGTTAGAGTATGGAGATAATATTATGGTTATAATAACTGGACTATTATGTGATAATATTCTTATCATGATCTGGCCCATATCCTCCTCTAGTCATTCTACTCAGGAGACATTGAGTGGGGAATAAAAAAATTACCCACACATGAATATGTGATAAAATATTTTCCATCACAAGATGAAATATTTATCTCATTGGTAGTATGCTAACCACATCATAGAAATATGATAACTTTGTCTCTATATTCACTTAGCAACCTATTTAGCTACATGATTCCCAAATTCAATAATGTAGTAAAAACATCTCTAGTAGAAATTTCTGAATGGTTTAAATACCTTATGCTAGTTAATTTAAAATTCCCCACTTTATGTACACATCAAAGGGTGGAAGGATATGTATCATTAAAGTTTAATCTACTATAAAAACAATATATCAGACTAAGAAATTCATCATGAATTATTGTTACCTCATTTCACGTCTCAGGACAAATCTTTGCATATTCTAGTTTTTCTACATAGTAGATCTGTGCTACCCATAAAAATTATAAATGGCACATTATATGAGAGCAAGATACGAATAATCTCTTGAGTCAGGATTCTAATAAGGTCTATCAAGCTTCCCTTCTAAGGAAATTGAATCCCTTAACTATTATAAAACCCTCAGTAGTGAGTAACTCGTTCTTAGAGTCTATACGATATCTATCCCATGGTTTGACTAAATTAAGAGGAATCAATAAGTAAGAGGTGATGGCTACCTCAACGGAAATATGGTAACAACTAAATCCCACAGGGCTGGGTTAATTTTTACCTCTATCACCACCCTAGTACTATTAAATCATCTATGGGTCTAAGACATGATGGTGGTAGAGTGGATCCAACCCTAGCCATAGAGTAGGGGGAATTTATATTATCATCTCATAATTCCCCATTGAAATCAGTGTTCTATAATTTGGTGAAAGTTTTACAATATAATACCTCACACTTCATCTCAATGCATGACCCATCCACCTTATTGGGAATGTGATCAGGGAAGACTATTGATAATTCCCTCTGGATTACCCTCCATAAATAACTTCCTAGGGAGCATCGAGATGATAGGGTAAATCCTCATAGGAGTTGTAAGAAAAATCAATCCACTAATAATGAAAATATCAAGGAATAATATAATTTGTCCCTCGATTGATTATTAAGAGGATATAAATCTCCCTACTCTTCTAACAAGGATATTATCCCCTTGGCACAATTTGTGTTAGTAAATTTCATCATCATTGGTCATGTGGATAACTCATAGGACAATTCATACATGAAGAAACACAATAAATAAACCTCTATATAAAATATGGTCAACACCAAGATATTTGAGGAAGGTGTACATATCTGACATCAGAGTAAAACTCAAAACTAGGGAGTTCAAAAAAATACATAGTTGCCATTTCCAAGGTGGTCTTCAACAAAAGAAAAAGTTAAGAGTGTTTTCATATCTCACCCACCACCATGGGATGGCGAGAAACTCACCATATAGGAAAACCTAACCCAATATAGACATGAGTAAGATGAATTAAGGAAACTCAATACCTAATTACGTATGAGAAATATCCCCACTATGTATAACTTCCAAATAAAGTCAAATATTTCTCCCATGATAAATCTTCTTTATATATAGAAAAATAATAAATTCATGAGAACAAATTCTAAAAATATAGTAAGCTCTAAACCTTGTAAATTAGTTTACCTATACCTAGTGTCCAATGTGTATCAATAATTTCACATTCCACAATGGGATATTCAACTATATCAGACTCTTCTTTCCACCTCTACTTGAGTATCTTCCCAGCTGACATCCCCAAATAGAACTCCTCACCTCCATTGAGTCCCTAGTAGCTTTAAAGGATGTGATGGAAGGGTGAAGTGCTCTAGTGAAACTAGAAGGAAAACTATATCCTAACTTGTTGGATGTGACTCCTCCACCACCCAACTTCAAGAGTCCAACTTTTCCAATATTAAATGGATTTAAGGGACCCAAAAAAGGTTTTAACACACATTGTGTCTTGATGTGGAACCATGATGGGAATAATTGAATAACTATAAGTTTAAAAGATCAAATGATATGAAAAAACTCTATAAGGACCGGTATTTGGTTGGTATAGTAATTCACCAGTCATGTCTGTTACAGGTTTCAAAGACCTTCATAGACAATTTATTTATTAATTTTACTATATGATTATAAATAATATGATACTCAATATAGAAAATTTAATGATAATGGAGTGTCTTAAATTTCATTTCCAAATATAAGGGCTTTATATACTCCCAGAACCTGTAACCCCCATAAGAGAATCTTCTAGTGATATGCATAGAAAATATTCATAATAATTTTTAAACATTATTGATCACGTTAGAGTTCTTCAAGGGTTATGAGAGTTAATATGAGTTATGAAAATATTGGATGATTCTATCAGATTCTTGAAGGATAAATCTCGACCAATACCAAAAACTCAGGAAAACAGGGTTGACAAAGACGAATTGGTGACTGTTATGATTAACCAATACCAATAGTGGGATTGACCAATAATCATTTTCAATATCTTATAGTGCCCCTTCCAGAATTACACAACACAACAATAACATCATTTTTAGGAATGGAAAAGGGAACTATATCATTACAAGGTTTATGATCTAAAGAAAATATTATTCTTCTTGTAAATAGAAATTATTGGGATACTTCATCGCCTCTATGGAGAATAACTTTATCGATATTCTTGTGCCACGGAAACCCAATGAATTTGGTCTCCATGAACACCCTAACTATACTCCGTACCAATGGATTCTAAGAAAAAATATTATAGACTTATTTATCTTCAAGGATATCCTTTAGAAAATGGTTGATTCTAGGAAAGTAAAATTGATAAAATATCTGACACAAGTGACATGTATCTCCATCATCCCATCATATAAGTAAAGTGAGTGGAAGAATTTTCTATGAAACGGAAAAGAAAAGTTTGTTTACTGGAAGACCATAAAATTGGTCAAATGGGTTCATGTTATATTTAGTAAATAACTAAATTATCTATTTCTAACCCCAATTATATCTACAAAGACTAAATCGGATCCTTCATCAACATAGTCCTTGAAGAACCAGTGTGAACATAAAATAAAGACAAATATATTGGAATAATAACCCATGACAATGCTCGTTCTAGTTCAAAATCATTAATAATTCCTACCTCCATAATTGGGAATATTTAAATTATTACAATAGGATCTACCCCCAATAAACTATATCCTCTTTATATGAATAATAATAGTATAGGTTTTTCATTTTCATACACTTGACCAACCCATTATCTGATAATGAATATACATACGAACCCAAGATACACACCATTAATTAGGGAGGAATGGGAAGGGATTATAGGGGTGAGTAGGTTATAGAATATGGTGTCACTAGGGACCCTAAAATTCAGGCAATGTCTCCACTAAGTCCATATATTCCATAGAGACTCAGATAAAAGAACATTGGTGGGATCAATAATAGCACTGGTCTACTCCTAAATCATATAGGGCCCATCTAGATTTGATAATATTTCAAGACCAACTAGTGGGTGTGAACTTATTTAGCCAAAATTTGAATGTGGGAAGACCAACTCAATGAAACCCTCATGCCACATAAGTTCCCCAAAATTATTTTCAAATAAAATAAATTTATGTAATAACAACTTTAAACTCTAAGTCTCAATTCTGGGGGTAACCATTAAATAATAAGTTCCAAACCCTAGCATAAAAATATGACATCATCAAAAATATTTCCATAATGTAAAATAATATTTGAATTATGTATTCCATTTACCTCTCAAATTATCTTCAAGAAGTAATTTTGTTGACTCTTTTAATCCCTTAAGAGTTTTCGGCTAGAGTCGATACAAATGTTGTGTATCTTATAGAGACTAACTCTATAGAGTGTCATATGATAATCTCATTCAATAAATAATACTGAGAGGATTCTTTACAAGGAATCATCATAAAATTGAATGTATCCATCAATTTCTCATTGATAATATATCTAGAAGTAATCTCATACTGGTCTGAATCCTCTGATGCTTGAGCAACAAAATGACTGACCAATCTCCCTCCAACATGAAAATTTACAAATATGAAAAGATTAAGAAAAAAACTCAAAGATGAATCAATATTAGATACTTATTTGAATAAATTATCTATGAATTTGAATTATTTTTTGTACACTAGGATATATCTTTCAGTGGTCGTTTAGGAATATTGTAGCTTCATTTGTATGCGACGGTGACTTTGTCATACCATTAATCCCTCTTATATTGTTTTCAATTGACAAGTCAGAGTATTGAATGGTGATAATACCCACTTTTAGTCACATATCTTCCAATATATAAACATTTGGGTTCTACTAAAGGGATGGAAATTAGTCGGTGATAGAAAATATTGTATGGATTACCACCCATAATGGTCTAGAAATGTCCCATATCAACTCATTCAATGAACCTATAAAGACTATATGCTACCCAATAAACGAATTGAGGAAATCGATTAATATTTTGGAAAGTAACCTGGTCATATAAATCACCTTTTTCCTCACAATATCAATTATGTAAAATGAACTTATCTAAGAGATATAGGAGTTTCATTACAGTGAGGAAAAACATGCCTCAAATAAAAATATTGCTTTATTGTATTTAGTATCTGAAGATTCAATCACATCAACACAATCAGTATCCAAAGATGATTCCTTTTCATCAATGAGAATACATAATTCCCCATATAATCCCTTGAATTTAAGTATGTTATCATGCATTTTTCCTCTAATGATAGAGGGGAGGAAAGAGAAAACATCCATGATTCCCCAAGTAATTGTGCCCCCATATCTGCACCATCAGGTTCAAAGGAAACAACTTCATAATTTATGGGAGATAGAAATATCCCCAATATTATCTTCCAGTTCTTAAAATAATCCTTCATCTTCAAATTATGATGGTATTGAGGTGGAATAAGGAGAGGAATATGATCTCATAGATTCCCCTCCATCATTTGAGGAACCCATCTCTACCATAGATTATGAGATCATGCAAGGGAATCTAGGTATGAAGGAATATCCATATCCTATATTAATCAGTTCTACCATGAATCCAATGGAACATGACACATATATCTTATTATATAAGTATAAATGGGACATATTAACCTTTAACTATATAGAGATGTCTAGTTTGGTTCCCAATGTGGATTCCCCGCATTTAGATTTCCCAAAATACCACTTTAGTTAAAAACAATAATCCAAGTGAATGAACCCTACACATGTTTCTATGATTAAAGTTGAAGTTGAAAAGTTCATTGAACCCAAATTCATTCGAGATGTACAATGCTTGATATGGATCTCTAACATTGTCCCCATTATGATGAAAAATTGGTAGATCAATGTTTTTATAGACATAAGGGATCTGAATCAACAGTTCCTTAAGAATGATTTCCCTTTCTTAGTCATGGAGCCTATGATCAAATCAACATCTTTTTTTAAGGACTTCTCCTTTAATGATGGGAATTCAATATTCAACCAAATCTAGATAAACTTCAAAAAATAATGATGAAACAAATTTCAAGGTCCCTAATGGGGTATATTTCTATCAAGATAGTCCCTTTGGATTAAATATTGTTGGAACCAAATACCAATGTGATATACATCATATCTTAAATCCCACTTTTTGGAAAATTTTATAGTGTTACATTAATGATTTTTTAGTTGATTATCAATAGTTTTGTGACTATACTATTGATCTTGAAATAGTTTTTAGCAAACTAAGATAGTAAATATTGAATATGAATCCACTGAAATGTACTTTAAATGTGAAATAAAGGAAATTTAAAGGCTTCATGATATTATATCATAATATTTAAGTTGATCCTAAGGAAAATAGGGATATCCTTAACATTACACCTCAAAAAATCTTAAATAGATAACATGGATTGAGGGAAATCTTGCCTATATTAGGTTCCTTATACCCTACCTCACTAGAAGATGTTTTCCCTTTCTGAATTATATGAATTAGGGATTCATCTACCTATAGAATTAATAATATAATAAAGATTATTATAACCTCAATAAATATATATTTATTCTTCAAGTGTTGATTCAACCCTTTGAATTATTGCCTTTCATTCAATATGTGGTGACCTTGGAATGATCACTAGGCCCCGTTATTGTACAAAAGAATGATTTAGGTATGTAGAATAGTCTCTAAAAAAATTCATCATGCACCATAGGGTGATTTATAAATTCTATATAAATTATATGGAATTATTCAATGATATGAAAATTATCCCTAATCAAGGTGAGATGATATCCTCACCAAATCAAACCATGATTAGATGGATGTCACCAATTGTGAACTGCCTCTATAACAGGATTATTCCATCTGATCAATTCAAGAAATTAATGATTAAAGAAAGAGTAGTTAATATAACTCTCTATGAATAAATTAATTATTTTAATATAATTTAAAAATAAGGCTTTTATAAACACTTTCTCAGAAGCATTGAAAGATGAGAAACCCTCACTATTATGAACAATGTCCATGTGATTCCTAAGGTTCTCATTAGATAGAATCCAAACCTTCTCATTAAATAAAGAGTCATGGATACTTATAGTTTTAAATTACATAAATATACATGTAAATCTAAAGTAAGTTACAGATTTCATGATACATGAAAATTTTATTAATCAAACACTAGAGCTTCTACATAACACCAAATACTCTTGGACATTTATCATCTGAGGAATATATGTTATTGGATCATATCCCCTGGATACAGGAAATAAGTTCACCATGTTGTGGCCAACAGATATAGAGAGGTCCTTAACAAGACCTAGTCTAATGTCTTTTAAAAGATAGTATACAAGGAAAAGATATATTGGTCAGATAATATTCTACATGACTTGTGGGATTATTGTTCCATAGACCCTATTGCTACACAGTTGACCCCATAATAAATTTTATATGAAATATAGGTAGTCCTCCCCATTGAATTCCATATGTATTAACTTCATGTCACCATATGTAATCATTTATTTGAGAATGAGTTGTTTGAGAAATGGCTAGATGAGTAGGAACATATTGATGAGAAAAGGTTGGTCACACTGCACAACCTGCAAATCCATCAAAGTCATATTTTGTGAGTATTTAGTAAGAAATTAAACATTATATAATTCCTCTAAGGATAGTTATTCTAGATCTCATAAATCTAGTGATACATGTTAAAATCCTCCTAATCACAAAATCATGTGGGAAAGCCCTTACACCATGCATAAGGTCTTCTCTAATAGATCCTACTCACTGGTCATACTAGATAGAGAGAATATCTTTCTAGACACTAATGAATTATTTCTAAAAAAATAATTTTAATTACTTCATGTTGGGTTCACATCATCCAAATAGTATGATGCTAAACTATATAAAATATGTTCCAAATTGAATGACTTTAAACTGCATGGCATAAGCATCCTTATCGCATGGCATTTTTTCCATTCAGAATAAAATTAAATATCTTATAATGGGTCCTTATCACATGAAACTAAACTATATGATTTATAATCACCCCTATTATCTTCACTCCTATAATATGAATGATTTTCCAATTTTCTCTTATTTTTCACACTGATTTGGACTCATATGATCTTAAAGGTCTGAGTGGAATTCTTCAATTAATGAAATTGATATTCCTCACATCCAAGGGAAAGGAATAAATTCTTAGTCTTATAAATATAAATTTTACAGAATTTAATCCATCCCACATGACTTTAAATTGTACAAAGTGGTTTAATTTTGATGGAATCATCCCCTTACATAAGATCTTGGTCTGTAGAGGAATTATTTTTATCTAAATTCTTCCTTTTATTAACCTATAACTAGGTAAAATTCCCCTATATATATAATATCTTGATCTATATAAGGATCACATATAAAATAAATATATCTGGTTTGATACTAGATCCTTAAGGATATTAAGTGATGTGAGGATCCCTTATCCCATTCCTCACTATAGGATTTACTCACACTGATTCTACCTTGGTAGTGATATCATTACTCATTCATGTAGGGTTTATTCTTTCCCTCTCCCATTGGGGAATCAAAATATCATATCTCCCTTATCATGTACATGAGATAAATCCATTCATAAGGAACTTATATGAACTATGCCTGTCTTGATTCATTTTATCACAGGATATATAGTGATGAATGGATATCATATCTTAGGCCCGACCCTAAATCCCAATCACTTATAATACCATTATACTTACAAAATATCCATATCTATATAAGAGTCCTAGGTGCATGTTTAGTCTACATAAATCAATTTTATCCATGGAAAATATTTCCCCAATATAATATACATTCTCTCTTTAAGATTTTAAATTACCTAGCCAAGGTCCTCATTATATAACCATAACCAAAATAACATCAAAATCATTGTAATTTAATATTAAACTATACAACATGAGGTATACTAGAAAATACATCTCAAACTATTCATGATGGTTTTCCCATGAGTCTCGTCTTTCGTAAATGCTATCCAAATCCATGTAAGAGTTCTAGGTGAATGTTTAGTCGACATCAATAAATTTTAACCAAGTAAAAAATTACCCATTATAATATAAATCATATCTTTAATATGTTAAATTACTTATCCAAGGTCCTCATCGTATGAACACAACCAAAAGAACATCAGATTCCTTGTCACATAATATTAAACTATACAACATGAGGTCCACTATACATGACATCTCAAACTATTCTAGATTTTTTTCCCATGAGACTCTCCTTTCTTAAATGATATTCAAATCAATGTTAGATTTTTTATTGTATATCCCCTTCCTTAATTTTCTAATTTATACTAAGATAAAATCCCCCACTATATCATAAGAACTATTCATGTCTTGATTCTTATTATCACATGGTATGTAGTGATGTCTAGACTTTCCATCATAGGCCCACCCTCAAATCAAACTAGTTTTATACTAGTTTATATAGTCCATACTCATTCATGTTGGGCTTCTTATAATCACCTAGAACTATAACGAAACTTCCCAATATGTCCCTGTACATTTTCTAGATCTATGAAAATTTTGTATTAAGAACTATGTGTGGATTTATTCCTTTTATTTCAAGATATGTATTGATTTCTAGATCTCTTGTCTTAGACCTAGTCACATATTTAAATCAAATTCCACCACTTCTCTATAACCCAATATTTTTATAGAATAAATTTCCCTTATTTTTGATGGTTTCACCCAGATGTCATTTCAATTGGTTCATGGAAGGTTTTCTTTTGGAGATTATGCACTAAGGTGATGTTATTTCATCTTGATAAAAAATCAATTTTATAGTAATACTCTTATATAAAGATCCTCATTATTGTACTTCAAACTATATAATGCCTTCATACTAGTTGTATGATGTTAAATTTTATGACACATGGTCCATCCTTTAAGACCTTAAATTTCATAGAGCGTCCCTTTTATATGACCTGATTACCCAATATAAGAGGGGTTGACATTGTATGCTACCATATACTATGTTAAAATTCTCATAAGACCTATGAATGATTTACTTCAAAGTATTTCAAGATACATAGTGATGTCTATTAGAGTTGTTGCCCTGAGAACCAACTGTTTATACTTTGATTACATGAATGTAAACTTATTATATATTGTTCATTGTTCTGCATCACTATAATATAATAATGTCCTAGAATATTTTTTTGCATTAATAAGGTTATGAAAGATCCCCTATATGATGAGAACATTGAAATGATATAACAATATTCTTAAATAAAGTTCTACAGTTGGATGAAATACTATGATAGAAACATAGTATATAGACTGTCATGTGTGAGTACTCATAAGAATACGAGACTCTCCCTCATGGAGTTTATACTTTGTAATCTCCATGATGGGAGATTATGAGAACAGATCCTCCAGTAGTAATACTACAGGTCTTGGGGTCATCGGACATTTCTATCTACGAGTGTGTGTAGTGGTCCTTAGACTGGAAGATTATCATTAACTCATGTCATGAATCGCGCACTTATATTTGTTGGCGAAAACCGTCATGAAGAGAATTGGCGTGAAGTAGGGTATGTTGGGTGCCTCACGAATGACATGTTGTTAATGGATAAGTTGAGGAAGGATTTTTCCCTTCCATATTTATGGAAGTAGATATCTTGGGCGCTTTTATTGAAATAGAATTTTTGCCCAAATTACATGGACATGGTGTCACAATGAGTTTATTTCAGGAAGTCAAAGAATGATGGATCAAGCATGTAGGATTATGACACTGCCATGAAACCTGCTTGATGAGATATTGAGACAAAGGGATTAAATTACACGGTAAGCGTTCGTATGAGGTGGCATGTCAATGTGGCATCAAATTATTTCTCTTGGGTTCCTTGACCCATTGTTAGACAGTAATATTGGACTTTAGGAAAGCCCGCCTAATGCCAATGAGAAAGAGGCATATAGGGTCACACACTAAGTGTATCCAAGTATCTCAAGTAGAAGAAAGATAATTCCCATATGTGGTTTAATAATTATTCAAGGAAGAATAAATCGTTTTAATGTTTGAGGAGGAATAAAATGAAAATAATATATACACACTTTGTATATTGAATTTACACATTGTGTAGTTTTAATTTTGGAAAGGAAATGAAAAACAAGTACACGCCGTGTATTAATGATTACACACCATGTAGATTTTTTAGTTGTGATTTTGAGGAAATAATATATGTTTTATTAAATTATATTTATTATAATCAGTGTGGACACATGTCAAGGAATTAATGATTCGACATGGGGTTTTCAATAAGAGTTAATGAAATAAATAAAACGTGTAACATGTTTATTTATTTTCAGAACTCTATAACCTCAAACCGCATTATAAATATCCTTACAACCCCAACACTTTTCCCTAATCGTTGTGCACAAAAAATTCTGGAGAATTATCTCAATGCCGAAAGAACTCCTTCCTCTAAGATCGCTCTCAAGACCGAGATATATCCTCCTCCATCAGATCAAGGCGATCTAAGGCAGACAACACAAGAAAAGGCTTCTCTACACTAGCACCCGAAGATTCCTTTAGTAATGTCCAGAGATATGTGGTGCACGTGTGGATCACCACTAGAGGAAGTATACACTTGGATTCTATGACATAATGACAAATCACATCAAAATGTGATCAGAAATATAAACGAAGAAAGAACGCTATAAAAGGTGCTTCTTGTAAATTAATTAAATTAATTATAATCAACTTGTGATGATCCTATTTTATGGTTTCAGGACTATTATTTTTCTTTGTCTATTTCAGTGATTTGATCCATGGAGTCTGGCATTTATTGTTGCTTTGATCCCAGATTGATCATTGCTAATGACAAAAAGTCAAGTGGGCACATCCACCCATGATCTTCTACTGTACTTGGGATCTTCAATGTATGAACCATATATTTTATTCCTAGCTATAAATCATTATCCATATTTATTCCCCATTATCATCCATTAAAAAACCAATCATGTTTAGTTTGGGACTATATTTCTTTGAACCCCCTCTATTATATTTCTCCCTATATAGAAAACTTTGTGCCTCTAGAGTTTTAAATTTCCATGAATCCTTCTTGGATATTGGTAACGAGATAATATATCTCTAAAGGACACCTTTATTTTCCAATGATGCTTGGTTCTACTCTATTTATCTCTACTAAATAAATACATATTTTAACCTATGTAATAACAGATAATATAATATTCACACACCTCTAAAACATCTCAGAAAAACCAATCATTCGAATATCAATCAATGGTCATCCTCAACATATTTGTTTTTTCACCTCTTTTTAATTAAAATAGATTATGTAATTATTTATACTACCATAATTACCTATTAAAAATGTGATGAAAGCTTTATACTCTTGATCCTTTACAGGTTTTCATATCCCACCCCAGCACATTTTTCTTATTAATTTAACAAAAAACTTGTTGCACCTTTCCCCGAGGCTATTAATATTTGTTTTATTTGGTTTATGTTCATGTTGGTTCAAACTTTCCATTACCTCTAGGAACATTTTCCCTTTTATTGTTCAAAGTTTTACAACCTTAAATTTTGTCCCTTAATGGTCTAAATTTTAGGATCCTTAAATTACAAAGAAAATCCATAAATCTTATGGGGACCACCATATAATCCAAGAAAAATTCAAGGTATGCCCATTGTACCTACTAGTCTTGGAAAAATTATGAAAAAACCATGTTATGGATTTTAACCTTGAATATGTGTTCAATTAATGGTTTGTTAACCATTAGGATTTTCAAACCATTCTTGAATACCCTTTTATCTATAAGTCTGATTCATTCCTCAATTGTTTGAATCCTCACAAATATTTCATGGCAATCGGTAATGAGTTCATCTGAAACCAAATGACACATTTTTTTTAAATATAATTATTGCTTCTATATTATACCATGCCAACTGTAATGTCTCGATCCAGGTGCCACATACTAGTACCCCAGTCTGGTTGGTTAGATGACCTCAGGCGCACCTCCCAAAACACCAGAGGCAGCCAAATAGTTGTGAGGGTCGAATATGTAATGTGGGGATACTATACCCTAATTATCAAAGAATCACACCAATTAAAATCAATAAACAATAGAAAATGATATTAAATAATAACCATAATAATTAATAATTAATAAAGATCAGTCTCACAGGATAATTGAAAGGCGCTGTCATGGACACTCTCATATGAAGTGTGATTTTTGGGTACTTGGGTGCAGCAGAGTGGCTAACCAAGGTCATATCTCAAAAGAGGAAGTAAATTTAACAACATATTAAAGGTATTCAAAAAATAAAATAAAAGGTAAGAAACACACCACTTAAAAGGATGGGTGGGTGGTATCATTTATAAAACTAGAAAAAGTTTTCTAGAAGAAGATTTCATTTTTTTAATTTTGAAATGAAAGTTGATTAGAAAAGCACAACGAGAAGATGTTTTTTATAAAACTATTTTTAGAAAGTGTAATCAAAATAACTCTACCTCTTTAATCATTTATTAATCACTTTAATTTAAATTAATATCCACTTAATTATGATCCCTTAATTTTTCAAATCCTGAACCCTATGAGAATTAACTTTACCACATAGATGAAGTGAATTTAACCCTAGTTTAACTTTAGAACATGCAATCGCAGCACCCTGCTTTGATTGGTGTTCAAGGTTAGATTATGGTCAGTGGTAAATTAAGGAACATATACTCTCTGTAAATTAAAATTAATTGAGTTTGGGGATTATATTTTTGCACTAAAAATTGATCCTGTGTGATTTTTAAATTACCAATTAAGTTCACGCTCTCACAATTCACACGATTCTCGACCTCATGTGATTTGTGTTTATTGTTCAATTTCTTGGTTAGTTTTTTTTAAATTAAAAACTCAATAAATAGATCATATTATTTGAATTATAGTATCTCATTGATTCAAAATAAATTAATGAAGGAGGTTAGAGGTAGATCAATTACTAAAAAGAACTACTCTTCCATGGGTTGTGTAGTCATTGTAGAAACATTTTGCATTTGCAAAGTTTTAGAGAGGGTAAGACCCAATATCGTTTATACTCTTGATTACATACTAATTAGTAATATTAGGAGAATAATAAATTTGAACAAAATTGAATAAAATATAATAAATAAAATAAGAACAAATAAGTATATTATGAAAACACAAACATTACAACATGAGGAAGAAGAAGAAGGCTTCGACGAAGGGATCCTTTCTTCAAGAGCTAACCTTATTGAATTGCTTGTAGAATTGAAGGTAAACCATTTATCCTCTTCCCTAAACTTACTAATGCATGTACCAACCCTTATAAAAGAAAATAACATCAATTTATAGAGTGGATGGGAGGCTATATTTAAAGTGGTTTCAAGTTTGAATGGGGAATATTGGACAAATATTTTAAGCCAAATATCACCGCCCATTTAACCTCAAAACGCGTGAATCAGTTGTCCTTATAGAAGGATGATTTGTGAGAAAATAATTCCTTGAGCGCCTCTCAAAATTAGGGCCTAATCCAAGCGTGGATGAATAAGTTATATCCCAAATATAGAACTGATGTCCAATCTGGTGAGTCCAGCCCACCTTTCACTTCATGGCCCATTAAGTCCCATCAAATGAACAATTTAGCTCATATGTCCTGAATGAAATTTGTATCTCATTACATAATGAACATGTTTAAATAATAATTAAACTCAAATAACACATATCAAAATATTTATGTTCGAAATGATACAGTGAATTTTAAAGGGTAAAACTGAAATTTTCATAAAATTTTCAAATGAATGATCTAATACCAGATATTTTATAAATAAACACATTTAACACAATGTGAGGAATTTTTGTTACTTATTATCAATATAATATTTAATAAAATTGTTTTTTATCAACTCCCCCACACTTAGAATTTTTCACTCCTGGGAAAAACCTCATATCATGTATTCCGAAAAATTGTGACAAGTAAACATCAATATCAAATCAAAACAAATTTTAAAACACATATCTTTGAGATCCAATAATTCTACCCCAAGAAAAAAATATATCATGCCTCATAAAAAAACCATTATTGTAGGTTATCCATTTTATTCATTTAATATATTTCCACTTTATTTATCCTCCCATGCAAAAAACACTTTCCTCACTTGAATTTTCTCTTATCACACAAATACAATTTTTCAGCAATGTCTTTCTCATCCAAATTCATACAAGGCTCGTGATATGATTGATAAATTCCTACATCAACACACAACGTGAATCAAATAAATATGTTTATCATGAAGACTTTTCAAGGTTGTTCTGTGGATTTCGGTTGGTAGGATTTGGATGTGAAATATTTTGAGGCTGAATGAGGGTGGCTTGACTCTTTTTGAAGAAAAATTACATTGATCTAATTTTTACTTAAATATGGTCTCCTCTTCAATACCCTTAGCATAAATTCATGTTCATCATCCTGAAAAATAAAGGAATGTGCACACCATTAAACATTTCAGTAGTAAAAATTTAAATCTTATCAAATATGATTTTCTTGAATGCTCTAGATAGGAACAACTTTTTTCTTCTATTAGAAGCTCCAGAAAGGCACAACTTCACTTATCATGAAAGCTATAGAAAAGGAACAGGTTTCAATATAATTATTTTCTTCAGAAGAAAACACATCTCTTAATAATTTAATTTTCCAACCAAAGGATCACAAAATGTGGTAGCACAACACAATACAGCTTCCCCCACACTTAAGTTCAACTAGAATATGCAATTTTACTTCAAGAGTTGGTTGGATAGGGAAAATTGGCTTATAATGTGGTTAAAACAACAGGATATTCATGGATTCTAAGGTCTAATAGGATGAAATGTTCAATTTAGGCCATTATAAAAAGGATTATTTGAAATATAAGCTTTAATACCAAACAAATTCCTCAATAATTTAAAACATAAGTACCTCAAACCCTCAATTATTGATAGGAATAAATAAAATTTTATTTAAATAAAGCATGGTTTGGTTCTCTAAATAAGTGAGGTAAATGTAAATAAATGAAAATAATGGTTCAGAAGCCTCACAAAAAATTTATTTCAAATATAAAGGCAGTGATATGTGGCATGGGATTCAAAATTTAAAGTACTTTTCATGAAATTACTAAAGATTTAAACTTGAAACAAAGTCATTTTCAACATTAATTTAAGCTTATTTTCATGAGATAAATTGTTTCACTTATTGATATGGATTTCAAAATGATGATGAGAATCATTTCAGCTCAAAAGTTTCAAAAACACACAAAATTTTAAAGATACACATTTTTTAAAAAATCATTAAAAAATAGGAAAACAATTGAAATTACTAAACTAAAATGTTTCCTCCCCATACATAAAATATTCAATTGTCCTCAATGTGGATCCATGAGATGATATATGCACATTAAATGTATAATTATAAATAGGATAAATAATAAAAAAAGTTAAAGGGTTAAGAATAGCCTAATATTCTCAAGTGATGATGGGGTCATGCAGTGTGATGAAATCCACTGCCTCAGTAGGAAGTTTCTCAATGTATTTATTCAAATGTTGCCCATTGATTGTAAAGAACCATCATGTGTCCTATTGTCTGATCTCCACTACACCATAAGGAAAAACATTAGTCACAATATAAGGATCTAACCACCTGGAATGCAACTTACCAGGAATTAGCTTCAGTCATGAACTATAGAGCAAGACTTTCTCTCCAACTTGAAATTATCATTTCTGGATCATTTTTTAATGAGATGATTTTTATCATTCCTTTTAGAGCCCTAATTTCACATATTAAGACAATTAAATCTCCTCAAGCTCTTGAATTTGCAGCTTACTTTAGATTCTAGCTTGGGCCAAATCCATGTTTCATTTCTTTATAACTCAATAAGCCTGATGCTCAACTTCCATGAGGAGATGAAATGATTTCCCAAAAACAATACTAAATGGGGAAATACCAATGGGTTTCTTGTATGTTTTCCTATAAGCCTGTATCACATCATCCAATTTCTTGCTCCAATCCTTCTTATTTGGCATCATGGTCTTCTCCACACACAAAAATTAAACTCACATTGTGAAACCTTAGCCTGGCCATTTGATTGGGGGTGGTATGGTGTTGATGTTTTGTGTGTCACCCCACACTTATGAAGGATGGAATCTAAAATCTGTTTGCAGAAGTGTGTCCCTTGGTCACTAATGATGGCCTTCGGTACTCCAAACTAGCAAAAAATCTTTGCTTTGACAAAGTCCACAATAACATGAGAATCATTAGTCCTGGTGGCCTTATCCTCCACCAATTTTCTCACATAATCAACGGCAACCAAAATATACAAAAAACCAAAGGAACTAGGAAAAATACCCATAAAATCGATTCCCCATACATAAAAAAATCCCATATAATAGTATGGGTTATTGGTTCATCTCGTGTCTCCTAGAAATGTTCCTAGTATGTTGGAAACAAGAGCATGACTTAAAAAACAGATGAGCTTCATGGAATAAGATTGTCCTATATAATCCAGAGTTTAAAACTTTCCTAGCTATCCATTGGGGTCCAAAGTGTCCTCCATATGAAAGTGTATGAAAAAAATTCATAATAGACTCAAACTCATGGTCAAGAACACACCTTCTAATAACTTGATCCCTACACATGTTCCAGAGGTATGGATGATCCCACACATAAAATCTAGACTCACTCTTTAACTTTTGGACTTGATGTTTCTTTAAATTCACTAGTATTTCAGATGCAACATGGTAGTTAACTAAATCAGCATACCAAGGATGCATACATGAGATGGAATAAATATTCTCATTGAGGAAAGTGTCCTGAAGTTGTACATGGTCCAAGGTTTCATTTTATAGTGTGTGAGTAAGCCTACTCAAGTTTTCTGCCACCATGTTTTCTGACCCCTTCTTTTCCTTTATCTCAATATCAAATTTCTAAAGAAATGGCATCCATCGAATTAGCCTGGTATTTGCATCCATCTTCTTTAAGAGGTACCTCAGAGATGCATGGTCATAAAAAACAACTCATTTAGAGCCCAATAAATATTAATGGAATTTAGCTAATGTAAATATGAGGGCAAGAAACTCCTTTTACGTGGTTGTGTAGTTTTATTAGGTTGAATCCAGTGCCCTCGATGCAAATGAAATCACATGTGAACTTCCCTCCACCCTTTGAGATAAGACAGCTCCAACTGTGAAGTTGGAAGAATCACACAAAATCTTAAATGGAAGCTCCCACTGTGGGGGATGTATGATTGCTGGAGTGGCCAGATGTTGTTTTATCTCATTAAATGAATTCCTAAAAGAAAAATCAAACACAAAATCAGAATTATTTTGAAGTAATCGTGACATAGGAAGAAAAATCAAACACAAAATCAGAATTCTTTTGAAGTAATCGTGACATAGGAAGAAAAATCTTACTAAAATAATTGATAAAGTTTCGATAAAAACTTGCATGCCCTAAGAAGGATATAACATCATGCACACATGAATGATGGGGTAGAGATGAAATAATATCTACCTTAGATCTATCAACCACTATCTCATGTTTTGACACTACATTCCCTATGAAAATGACATGCTCTACCATAAAATGAAACTTTTCAAAGTTCAAGACCATATTCTTCTCAATACAATGATTTGACACCTTTCCCGAAAAAAGCGATACTATCATTAAATGAAGACCCATAAACTGAAAAATAATCTCTAAATACCTCCATGAAGGTCTTAATAAAATCAGAAAAAATACTCACCATGCATCTCTGGAAGGTACTTGGGGCATTGCAAAGTCCAAATGGCATCATCTGGTAGGAAAATGTGCTAATGGGATAGGTGAATGTTGTTTTCTCTTGATCCTATAGAGCAATAAGAACCTAAAAATATCTATAAAATTCATCCAAGAAATAATAGTGTGTTTTCCCAGCTAGTCTCTCAAGCATCCGATCAATAAATGGGAGGGGGAAATGGTCCTTCCAAGTGGATTGATTTAGTTTCCTATATTGAATACACACACACCAACTATTTTTCACCCTAATTAGAAATAACTCATCTTTATCATTTTTAATAACAATAACACTACTTTTCTTAGGCACAACCTAAATAGGACTCACCCACTGGGAATTTGAAATGGGATATATTATACCCGCCTCGAGCAATTTTTCAACATATTTTTTAACAAATTCCAGAATGGTTAGATTGAGTATCCTTTTTGGATGCCTAACTGGTTTAGCCCTATCCTCCAAAAGACTCCAATTCATGAAAATAGAGGGGATAATACCTGATATGTCATCCAAGGTCCACCCAATTTCCCTGATGTTCTCCCTCAAAATATTCAAAAGCTTTTCTTCATGTTCAAAAGGAAGATTATTAGCAATTATAATAGGTAATATCTCACCACTTAACAAGTATGAGTATTAGAGATTTGGTTGCAATGGATTCAGTTCCAATGAAGGGGGGTGATGTATGGATGGATAAATTGAAGGAACTAGAATATGTGCACAATTAACATCAGTATCAGAATATACATCATAATTTCTAGAGAATAAAACATCAAATCCATCATCATACTCATCAAAAATGTCATAATCAGAGTTCACATGATCAAAATTAGAATACGAATCCATTTAAAAATCAAATCTGAGAGAGTATTTTGCATTATAAACAGGTCTGGAAGTACTCTTAGACATCAAACTAGAACCATTACTCATAATATCCCTAATCATATGACAATCAAAATCCATTGGGTTTTTACTTGGTGGTTCAAAATGGGAGATAACCAAATTAGAATGGTCCTCTGAGGGGTACTTCATAGAGTCCATAACATTAAATATATTAACTTCATCTCCAAACTCCATGGAAAGTGTACCCTCATTGGCATTTATGATAGTTTTTGAAGTTTTGATGAAGGGCCTACCTAAGATAATAAGAGCACGTGAACTTACTTCATCATCCTCCATTTTAAGCACATAGAAATTTGTTGGAAATATCATGTATCTTACTCGGACAAGTACATCCTCAAGGACTCCCACTAGATATGTTGTAGCTCTATTTGCTAACTTCACCACTACTCTTGTCAGCTTTAACTCAAACACTTTTAAAAAAAAAGAATACAGAGTGAGGCATCACATTTATGGATGCTCCTAAATCACTTAAAGCATCAGAAAAGTGTAACTCAGCTATGGTTCATGGAATGGTGAATTTCCTTGGATCCTTGCACTTTGAATGCATTGTCAAAGTTGGTGTAATGAGTGATGACACATTCCTTCCAAGATTAATCCTCTCATTTCCCTTGATACCTCTTATATTGGTAAAAGTTCTTTTAATAATTTTTCATACCTTGGTATTTGTTTAATGGCTTCAAGTAAAGGTATGTTTATCTCAACAAACTTGAATGTATCTAAAACTTCTTTTTTTCATCGCCTCTTCAGCCATATTTTTGTTTTGAACAAATCTATTTGCAAAATTAAGGGGTTTAGGAGGAATATCATCAATCTTTTTCTTGGGTTTCTCAACAGTTCGTGTGGAATGGGGCTTTTCTAGAGTTGAGGTGAATCTCAGTGGAACAATAAGTGCAGATGTATTAGTTGTTTGCTTCCCACTTCTCAATGTGATGGAACTGACATTCCCCTTGGGATTTGGATTAGGTTGGGAAGGTAGATTTCTATAATTCTTACTTACCAGTTCATGGAGGGCAGTGGCAATCTGGCTCATTTGATTCTTCAAATCCCTCTTCTCCGAACCTTGACTCTTCATCTAATTCTGTTGATTAAAAATAATTTGTTTTAAAATATCATTAGTACTAGAATCTTCCTTCGGTTATTAATTCCCTTGTTGTTGAATTGTTGATTCTCGAGGTTCAAATATCTTTTGGGGTTGTTGGAAACCTTGTTGGTAAAGTGGAGGCTGTTGGAAGTTTTGTTGAAAAGGGGGAATTATTTGTTGTCTAGAGCCATACCTCATGTCTAATTGATCCTTCAACCCTTTTTTGTATATTGGTGAAAAGTAATCATACTTATTTTGTGGCTGTGGCTGTTGTTGTTTCTGATATGGTCTCCTAGGGAACACTGCCGCACAATCTTCTGTTTCTTGTCACTACTGGAAATTCCTTCTATACTAATGCCTATATCCCAACGGTTTAGAAAAACTGTTGGGATAGGTTTCATATACCAACGGTTTATTGAAAACCATTGGTATAGTAATTGTTAGAGTGTTTTTACCCAATGGTTTGGAAAACCGTTGGGATAGGCCCAGGTAGAGAGACCTTTACCAACAGTTATATACAACCATTGGGATAGGTGTTAGTTTTCCCAACGGTTTCAAAAAACTGTTGGGATAGTTTATAGGTTCCCCCCTTATTCCAACGGTTCATGGAACTATTTGTATAGGTATGATATTTACCAATGATTTTAAAACACCATTAGGATAGAATGCCACAAATGTAGCCACAATTCAGATCGGAATCCTCCCACATTACGCCCTAAACGAGAGCTCCCTTCTAGCGTGAAAACCCTTCTACCGAGAAACCGATTTTTTTTCTTCCACATAAAATTTATAAGTTATGAGTTTTATGTTCTACCACTATTTATTCCATTTTTCATTCTGATTTCTTTGAAGACAAGGTTGTTTTTTGTTTTTTGTTTTTTGTTTTGATTATCTGTAAAGGACAACTCCCCTATTCTTTGCGAACCCTTCTTCCCAACCTGTGATCCATCCTTGATTCACATGTCATGATTTATTTTTCAAGACAATGGGAGGGGTGGTGTGCAATGGGAGGGGGTTGTCTATGGTGGCATTGTGCAGTGGGAGGGGGTTGTAGGGGGTGTTGTGCTGTGGGAGGGGGGCTTTGGGGGGAGTAGTGGGAATGGGGGTGTGTAGTGGGAGGAGAATTGGATAGGCTACAGGGGGATGTGCAGTGGGAGGGTGGTGGATGTGCAGTGGGAGGGGGCTGTAGGGGGGTTGTGTAGTGGGAGGGGGGTTGTAGGGGGTGTGTAGTGGGAGTGGGGGGTTGTGTAGTGGGAGGGGGTTGGTTGCAGATGGGTTGTGCAGTGGGGGTGGGGGGGTGGGGGCTTCAAGGGGAGGGGGATGTGCAATGTGGGGGGTGGGGGATTTAGGGGAGGTGAGGGAGGGGGACTGCAAGGGGGTTATGGGGGGGGGGGTTTGGTTGTAGTGGGGGCTGTGTAGTGGTAGGGGGTTGACTATGGGGGCGGGGTGTAGGTGGTATGTAGTGGGAGTGGGGGGGGCTATGTAGTGGGATGGGGTTGGTAGTGAGGGGGGTGGTTGTGGGGAGTGTAGTAGGTCTGATTTCACAATTAATCTAGAACTCCTCCCGACGTATTCTCGGCTGCGAAATACCTTCCAGCTGAAGATCCTTCCTAAATCAAACAATTTTTTGTTTCTACAATTCAATTTAGTAAGTGTTTTATTAGTTTTAATGTTCTTCCTATTTTAATTTTATGTTTGATGTTTTTATTTTTTGTTAAATTAGAGTTATTGATATTGGAGTATTGAACCCTTTGTTTGTTTTATATTTTTTTATTCTCTACACTTTGTACATCGTAAATGCCATGTTTAGTGGGGTTTGTTTAGTGCAGGGGGTAAAGGGTTTATTTTATGTTTTTTGTTTAGTGGGGGGTGGGTTGTCCAGGTGGGGGTGTGGTCTTTCCCAAGGGGGTGGGGGGTGGGCTTTCTAGGACACCCGTGTACCCCCTGGACATCCTGCACTCCTGGAAAGCCCCCCCCCCCTACCACCCTTGGACCCCTGACCCCCCTAGACAGCCCCGCTACCCATGTGGACAGCCTGACCACCCCCCTGGACAGCCCCACCACCCACTTGGATAGCCCGCCCACCCCCTTGGACACCCTGTACCCCCCATGGACAGCCCCACCACCCCCGTGGATAGCCCTCCCTGTACCCCCTGGAGAGCCCCGCTCACCCCTCCCCCCCCGTGGACAGCCCCCACCCCCGTGGATAGCCTACCCACCCCCCTGGAACACCCCGAAACAACTTGGACAACCCTACAAACCCCTGGACAGCCCGCCCACCCCTGGACAACTCGTACCCCTAGACAACCCCCCCCCCCCCCCCCCCGCCCCCCACCCCCACCCCCAAGAAAGCCCCCCCCCCCCCCCCCCAAACCCTAGACACCCCCGACCCCCCTGGACAGGCCCTGCCACCCCCTGTGGACTACCCGCCCACCCCCCTAGACAACCCCCCCAGACACCCACCCAACCACCACCCCCCAGACACCCCCCCATCCCCACGGATGCCCCCACCCCCTAGAAAGCCCCCCCACCCCACCCCCTTGATAGCCCCGACCCCACTGGATTGCCCCACCACCCCCGTGGATTGCCCGACTACCCCCCGTGGTTAGCCCGTCCACCCCCCTTGGACATCCCGCCCACCCCCTGGACACCTCGTACCACCCCTGGATAGCCCCACCACCGCCCATGGGCAGCCCGCCCACACCCTGGACACCTCGTACCCCCTAGACAGCCCTTCCCACTCCCTGTACACCCCGCTCACCCCCTTAGACAACCCGCCCACCCCCCTAGACAGCCCCCAACCCCTCGACACCTCCGACCCCCTGGACAGTCCCGCCACCCCCTGGACACCTTTCACACCCTGTACACTCCCTCCCCCTTGGGAAATGTATGTGATCACTCAAATTATCTACAAAAATATAAAATTTCTTCGATCTAAAATTTAGTCACCTCTTGAATAATTCTCCTCCACAAGTGTACATGATCTTGTACACTCATTTATAGTTCTTCAAAGATATTTTGTTATAAATATAGTATTTTTTTTGTCTTTAATATTATTATTCTCATATAGAGTAGTGTGTCAGTTATGGTTTCTTATAAAGTGAAAAATTCTCATTTACTTTAATATATTTTTGATGAAACTTCAATCTTATTGAATTGATTTTGAAAAAATGACTTATAAAAATTATTTTTTTACAGAATGGATAGAAGTTGGATGTATGAAACCGATCGGATCTCAAGCTATTTCCAAAACAATTTGGAGAGATTTTTAGATTTTTCATTTCAAAATGCTTCAGATTGTGGTCGCATACACTACCCATGCTCCATTTGTGTTGGCAGACCTTGGTTGAGTCATGAAGAAGTCAACTACCACATAACCAAATATGGTTTTCAAGAAAACTTCTATGTGTGGTATCACAATGGGGAGAAAATGAAATCTCAAATTGATGATGATCCAAATGAGAGGATTGGAGTGAAGAATTTGTAATATGACCAGTTTCTATTTATTTATCATCATGAAAAAGAAAGTATTCCGACCCAAAAAGACTTCGATATGAGAACACATGATGCGTCTAATGAAAATTATGATGTTGTCAGGGTGAAAAAATTGAATGATGCTGCCACGACTCCAGTATATCGAAAATGTGATAAAATGAAAAAGCTGTAATTTTTAATATGATTATTTCATGAGAAAACTATGTATGGGATTTCTAATACAGCAATCGATTACATTCTTACCTTCTTGAAGGACTTACTTCTAGATTATGTAGATATTCTATCAAACCACTATATAGCATGGATGTTAGTTGAGGAACTTGGATTTTCAAGAAACAAAATTCATTATTGCCCAAAATATTGCAGTTTATTCAGGGAGGAAAACACTGAACAAAATGATATTATAAAATGTGACACATCCCGCTAGAAGTCAAAATCTGATAGAACACCATCTTGCATGCCACAGAAAGTAATGTGGAACTTTCCATTGATCCCCAGAATCCATAATCCTTTTATGTCTGATGAAATATCAATAAAAATGAGATGGAATTATACCAAGAGAATAAAAACTAATGATGAGTTGGTTCACCCTAAATATGGATTTTCATTGCAGATATTTAATGCTCGATATCCTGATTTTCCAGCTGATGTGCATAATGTGAGGTTGAGTCTTTCATGCGACGGTTTTAATTCTTATGGGAAGATTCTTACTTCGCACAACACATGGCCAGTTTTTATTCACATTTATAATCTTCCCCCATGGTTTTGTATGAAAAAACCTTTCAATTTCATGAGTATACTCATATCTGGCCCTTTTGATCCTGGCATTGATATTGACGTATACATTAAACCTTTAATAAAAGAGTTGAAACTTCTTTTGGATGTGGGTGTGCGCACATATGATACATATTCGAAAGACATATTTCAGATGAATGATGTGCTTATGTGGTCGATAAATGATTTTCAAGATTGTGCAATGATGTATGGATGGAGAATGAATGGAAAACTTTTGTGTCCTATTTGTATAAAGAATACACAATCAAGAAGAATGAAACATTGTTGTAGTTTCAGTTTTATGGGACATCATCGATTCTTTCCAAAGGACCATCCATATAGAAATAATCATCAAATATTTGATAATACCATAGAGACTAATGATCCACCTCTGCATATGTTTGGAACTGATGTTCTCAATGAATTGAAAGATTTCAGTTTTCATTCGGAAAGGGTCAAATTAAATTTGGAAAGAGAAAGAATGTTTCCACTGAAACCTGTTACAATTGGAGGAAGAGGAGTATTTTTTTTGATTTTCCTTATTGGTCAACCAATGTGTTACGTTATTTTTTAGACGTAATATACATTGAAAATAACATATGTGAAATGTTGCTTTCAATAATTTTAAATGTTAAAAGGAATACAAAAGATGATTTACGATCTCAGCGTGACTTGATGGATTAGGGAATCAGACCAGAATGGCATCATGTGTGTATTAGTGAAAATAAATGGCAAGTTCCATGTGCTTCTTATGTGATGACACCTACAGAAAAAAAACAATTTCTGGCAGTATTAGAGACTATTAGGGTTTCTGATGGCTATTCAAGAAACATATCTAAATGGGTCAATAGAAGAGAGTTGAAGAAAAAATCATTGAAGACTCCTGATTATCATGTTCTTCTGCATGAGTTGATTCTAATAGCAATCCGTCATCTTTTTTCCAATAATATAAGGGTGACTGTTATTCGTTTGTGCCATTTATTTAGATATCTTTGTGTTAAGAAGTTGTCCAAGTCTTTCTTGCAAAAAATGTTGACAAATGCCCCACTAATTTTTTGTGAGTTGGAGAAAATATTTCCTCCATCATTTTTCACATGAATGCTGCATCTGATTGTCCAAATTCCCACTAAAATACTTCTCAGAAGACTTGTTTCTTTTCATTGGATGTATCCAACTGAAAAAAATATGTACATATTAAATTCTTATGTCCGAAACAGAAATCATCTCGAATGTTATATCATGAAAGGTTTCTTTTCTCAAGAATGTATGGATTTATGCTCAATGTATTTGTCTGGTCTTACTATGAGAATGAACATACCAATGATAAATGAATAAGAACATTATGAGAAAATTGAACCTAATTTTCCATAACCTCCACAAGCAGGATGAATTCCTAGATCATATACATTGAATACATTAAGCCTTGAAGTGCGGGAGATGGCACATCGCACAGTTTTGTTCAACTGTGATTTGTTCGATGACTACATCAGGTAACTAAATTGAATATGTATATCTTACATATATATTTGTTAATCTATTCATATTTTTTATCTACAGGGAACATAAAACAATGATAAATAGAAATCGCCATTTGTTATCTTTGAGAAGGAAGGAGACTTTTCATAGCAAAGAGTTTTCGGCTTGGTTAAAATTGAAGGTAAATATATTACTCTTTAAAATAATTAAATAAATATTTAATTAAGTTTAATTTTCATTTATATTTCAAGTATTGAGTTTGCCTACTGACTCTGTCTCTGAGGAAATAAGAGCTTTGGATTTTGGTCCTAATACCATGGTTCGTGACTATAAAATCAATTATTATCAATGGGTACAAATTTATTGTCACTGAATGAGAAAATAACATGATAACACAACCTAATGGTGTTATGGTTACTACTACAATAGATTGTTATGCGAGTGCATCAGATAGTAGATTGCGATTTGAAAATGTGGGTTATTATGGAGTCATTGAAAAAAATATTAATATTGAATTATTACTCTCATGGACGAGTCATGATGATGAAATGCCATTGGTTTGATTCGATGACGATATAGGGCACATTTATTGATTATTGTGGATTTCGAGTAATTAATATGACTCGTACTCTTGCTACAGAAGAAACATATGTATTGGTATCAATGGCTAAACAAGTTTTTTATGTCAAATACCAACTTCGACATGAATTTGGTGTCATGGTTGAAGTAATTCCAAGACATATTTTTTATGATGGTGAAGATGGAATTGACACTGTCCCTACTGCCATTAGAATCAATCCATTTATTTCTTTTGATGACTCTAATAGCTCAATTTTCAGAGTGGATTGTGAACCTGAAGTTGTGGTGGAAAATATATAGAATCATCCATCCATGTTCTCAATTATTTTGGTTTACCTTGAGTTGGTTGTTAAGGTTGGTACTATTCAAATTGATTTAATATTGATTACAAATATGTTGTATCCGATTTGACCATTATGTGAGTTTTCAATGTTTTTTGGTTGGAATTTTTATTTGAATTGAATTTTGTAATTTGGAATTGAACTGTATTTAAACCTATGAAACCAACATTTCTAACTTGGTGAACATTTCAATGCTTCAACTGTGATTTGTATAAAATTTGTATTACTCTAAGACATCTCTTTAACATTTTACCAGGTAATGAACATGATGGTTTGTATTCTTCTTCAAAACATGTATTGAAACCTGCATCATCTACCTAAGATAAAGAAATTAAATTTTTCCTTAATTTTGACAATTGTTTCACCTCTTATGAATCTGGTAGAATCAAGGTTCCATGATTTTAATAGACTGATGTCACTTAGTAAATAATCATCCTAATAAAAAATTAAATTTTTCCCTCCCATTTATTTTGTTTTTTGGGTTACACATTAGTTATCCTTTTCTATTTACTTCCATATTTGTTATTAAATGCAGGAAAATGAAACCAATTGAAGAGAGGCGATGAAAACAGATTATGGACAAGAGTCGTTGCATGAATGAGCTGGGCATTCCACCACTAGTTCCTGTAGTGAGTACTTATTTCAAATATATTTATTTAAATAATATATAATGTCATGTGATTTATTTTTTTAAACATTTATCAAGATCCATCTATTAGGCGAAAGTTATTTGAGGGGTAGTCTTGTAGTGGTCCTAGTAATCGGGGTGTTCGTATGAGGGGGGTGGTATGAGAGCTAGATGATATGGTCAGCGTACCCGATTAGACTCTGCCCCTCCCACTGACATACCATACATCCCACATTCTAATCCCGGTGTGCCGTTAGGGACACATGAGATATTTAGGCCTCTCATGTTTTCGACCACCCTTTACATTTGACCCTCCTCACCCGTCTGTATCAATATCGGATGATGATTCCCACACTCCCCATCCATCATTTGACCATCCATCCTTGTCATCTTCTTTTATTACTGCTTTCGATCTCTCGGGGATTTTATATTCCATCTTCTTCGACTACTGCTCTGCCAGAGTCTGTCCCTGAGGAGCATACATTGGTTACCCACTCCATCTGTACATGGTGTTCCTTTAGTTTATGGGGATCCATCGGCACCCATTGATCAGACTACCGCATGTATACTTATACAACCCCTAACAATTTTTTATACTATTATTTATCTTCATTATAACATGTATTGATACAATATTTTATTTTCTTTCATAACAGATACATATACAGATAGGAAGTGGGGGCAGGGGCATACATGCATGCATTCGGTGTGGATCCGCAGCACGTAGTTGATGGTGGAATACAATGAAGATTTTCAGATGATTGAAAAATCAGGGCAACAATGTCGGAGTTTTTCGGCGACGCTTACCAAATACTCCAACATCATTCCTGTCAGCCCGCTATCATAGAGACAGCTGCCAAATAAAGTCAAGGATAAAGCCTTGGCAGAGATATGGGTCAAAAAAATTGTTGTATTTAATGAAATATATTAATTTTTTTTATTTATATGAATTAAAATTTTGGTTTCAATTTCGGTTTAATTTCCCTGATGGTGAGGGTGCACGGACACCACATCTAAAGGATTTAGGTGAGCTTTGGAGAGATTATAAGCATGATTTGTACATTTGATGGAGTGATAGAGTGGGCATAGAGTTAGAGGCGGACCCTGTCATGGATTATTTTCCATTAGAATAGTACAGAAAGATGATTACTCATTGGGAGACTAGCCAATTTACAGTGTTAATAAAATTAGAAGTATTTAAATGAAAATTTTCATGTTTTTCATTAATACTAATTATTGAATTTTATTTAGGATGCATCTGGAAGAAATAAAAAAACATTGATTCTAAAAATACATCCACACATTGGAATGTACTACGATGCTAGATCATGGGAGATAGCTGGTATGAAAGTTTATAATCTTTATTTACGACTTGCACCTTCTATTTCTTCCTCCATAATTTATTCGATTGATAAAGTTGTTATATAATTTTAGTTTTGAAATTACTATTTTTTTGGAATACTATTTTTAATTTTGGTTTCCTATAGTCAATGTCATTTTAGAGGCGTAAATTGAATATAAAAGGACGTTTTCCTCAAGCAAAACTACTTTTCTCGAGTAGAAATAAGAAATATGGAATTGCGGTTAATGAACCGATTTAGAAGATTGTAAGTTTTACTTTATAGATTTAAAATTTTAATCTCTATTTTGTAACTTAATAATCTATTTATATTTGTAACAGGATTCTTTAGAGGCCCTTGATACCTAGGAACCTGACAATTTTGGGCCAAATGATTACTTACATCCGGTGTTGGGAGATGAGCACCCTGGTAGAGTACGCTGCTAGCCTAGGAAGAGTATAGTTCTGATGAGGTATTTTTCCTCCTCAGGTACGAGTAGTAGTGCCAACAAGTTGTAGTAGGTTAAAAGAATAGGAAGAACAGGCTGAAAAAAGGGCCACAGAGATAGTATCACAGTCTTCTATGGCAAACACATCATTTATGAAACTGATGGAAGCTTTACGTCCAACACATCCACCAGAGGCTAGAACTACTTGTGAGGAATATATTTCATCGATGCATTCTATATACAGTGCACTAGGTGATAGTTATAGTGGTGTTTGAGATGATGGCGAGGAGTAGGCCGAGGCGGGGGGAGGAGGAGCCCAAGGAGGAGGCCGAAGCAGAGGAGGAGGGTGAGGAGGAGGGCCGAGGAGGAAGAGGAGGGCGATGAGGAGGTCGAGGCTGAGTACGAGGGTGAGGATGAGGTCGGGGATGATGATGGGGACAAAAGATAAGGATGAGGTTGAGGGTGAAGATGATGGTGATTATAGTGATGGTGATGAGGGATAGATTGATCCTTTACATTTTTGACTGATATTACTGACCTTTGATGTTTATTGATTTGTTGTGCCTGAATATATGTGTGATTAGGTAGGCCACATTATCATTATTTTTTATTTATAAATAATAAAACATGATTTTATGATTTGCTATGAAATTCCCCTATTTTAATTAAATTGTAATTTTTTAGTGGAATTTAGAAATTTTTTTGTCTGATTAGAAGTTGATATAATGATATTATTTTTTTAACCTTGAAATAATTTGCTTAGAAAATATGTAAATACCATCCCATGAACCTGGGACACCCCCCCCCCCCCCACACACCCTCCTTCCTGGACCCCAGACAGCCCCCCCCCCCCCCCCACCCTCCTCCCTGGATCCCGGAGAGCCGCCCAGAGAGCCCCACACCCTCCTTCCTGGACCCCGGACAGCCCCCCACCCTTCTCCCTAGATCCCGGACAGCCCCCCCCCCCCCACCCTCCTCCCTGGACCTCGGACAGCCCCACCACCCTCCTCCCTGGACCCCGAACAACCCCCCGGATAGCCCCCTAGACAGCCCCCCACCCTCCTCCCTAGACATCGGATAACCCCCGGATAGCCCCCACCCTCCTTCCTGGACCCCGGACAACCCCCCTCCTTGCTGGACCCTGGACAGCCCCCCACCATCCTCCTACCATGCATAACCCCCACCACATATATCTTCATCCTCCACTGGGTACCTCGCACAACTATGTATCACCAACATCATCAAACCAATCACTACATCATAAGGTCACTGAGCCCAATCTATGCTCTCTTTAAGATTCACCCTAAATCCCAATTGAATTAACATTCCATTACTATTACTTCAGTACCAAGCACCGACCACCTACCTTGATTCTAGAGACAATCACACTCTTTATTTGGCATCTCAGATCCCAATCTAATCTCTCTTCAAGATTCACCCTAAATCCCAACAGAAAATAGGGTTTTAGAGCTTCGGAAGAATATGAGAGAAGAGTGCAAATCCTAATTAAAGAAAGGAAGCGAGGAGAGTATTTTAAGTAAAAACAACTGACCTTCAGAAAACTGACCAAACTCTTTCTAATTGTGTTAATACTTTAGAACAATGATCCATGGGTCATTTTTGATGTGTAAGAGTCAACCCCATCTCAATCTGAGGCACGGTGTGGCCGGTACTACTCAAACTGTCTCACTTTTATTTGAATTGGACAACATTTTAAGTGAAAACAAAAACTGGAATATGGAAAATCAGCGAAACACATTTGGATTTTGTTGAAACTTTATAAAAATTATACATGGATCATTTGTGACATGTACGAGTCAACCCCTCTTCAATATGCATCGCGGTGTGGCCGGTACCACTCAAATTGTCTCACATTTATTTGAAATTGGCAAGATTTTAAGTAAAAACAACAACTTTCATACGGAAAATCGACCAAACGCATTAGGATTATGTTGATACTTTAGGAAAATGATCCATGGGTCATTTTGACATGTATGAGTCAACCTCGGCTCAATCCGAGGCATGTTTTAGCTGGTACCACTCAAATTATCTCACTTTTATTTGAAATGGACAAGATTTTAAGTGAAAACAACAACTTGCATACAGAAAACCAACCAAACACTTTATAATTGTATTTATACTACAAGAAAATGATCTAAGGGCCATATTTGACATGTAAAAGCCAACCTCACCGCAATCTAAGTCACAGTGTGGCTGGTATTACTCAAAGTCTCTCTCTTTTATTTAAAATGGACACTGTTTTAAGTAAAAACAACATACATTTGGAAAACAAACCAAACGTATTCTGATTATGTTGATACTTTAGAACAAGTATCCATGGGTAATTTTTGATGTGCACGAGTCAACCCCATCTCAATATGAGGTACGATGTGGCCGTTACCACTAAAAGTGTCTCACTTTTATTTGAAATCGACAACATTTTAAGTGAAAACAACAACTTGCATACGTAAAACAGACCAAACGCATTCGGATTATGTTTATACTTTATAAAAACAATAAATGGGTCATTTTGGAAGTGTATGAGTCAATGCAGCCTCAATACTAGGCACGGTGTGGCTGGTACCACTCAAAATGTCTCACTTTTATTGAAAATGGACAGGATTTTAAGTGAAACCAAGAACTTGCATAGGGAAAACCAACCAAACGCTTTCTGATTGTATTTATACTTTAGGAAAATGATTTTTGGGTCATTTTTGAAATGTACGAGTCAACACCGCCTCAATCCGAGGCACAGTGTAGCCAGTATCACTCAAAGTGTCTCACTTTTATTTGAATTGGGCAACATTTTAAGTGAAAACAACAACTGGCATAGATAAAACTGAACAAACATATTCTGATTGTGTTGATAATTTAGGAAAAAGATCCATGGGTCATTTGTGACGTGTACGAGTCAACCTCGCCTCAATCCGAGTCACAGTGTGGCCGATACCACTCAAATTGTCTCACATTTATTTGAAATGGATAAGATTTTATGTGAAAACAACAACTTGCATAGGGAAACTGACCAAACGCATTAGGATTATATTGATACTTTATGACAACGATCCATTGGTTATTTTTGACGTGTATGAGTCAATGACATCTCAATATGAGTCATGGTGTGGCCGGTACCATTCAAATTTTCTCACTTTTATTTGAAATGGACAGGATTTTAAGTGAAAACATCAATTAGCATATGGAAAACCAACCAAACTCTTTCTGATTGTATGTATAACTTATAAAAACATTCCATGGGTCATTTTTGACATGTATGAGTCAATACCACTTCAATCCGAGTCACTTTGTGGCCGGTATCACTCAAAGTCTCTCTCTTTTGTTTAAAATGGACAATATTTTAAGTAAAAACAACAGACATTCGGAAAACCAACCAAACGTATTCTTATTGTGTTGATACTTTAGAACATGGAACAATGGGTCATTTTTGATTTGTACGAGTCAACCCCGTCTTAATATGAGGGACTATGTGGTCGTTACCACTCAAAGTGTCTCACTTTTATTTGAAATTGACAACATTTTAAGTGAAAACAAAAACTTGCATACGGAAAACTGAACAAACGCATTCGGATTATGTTTATACTTTATAAAAACTATCAATGGGTCATTTTTGAAGTGTATGAGTCAACTCAACCTCAATCCTAGGCACGGTGTGGCCGATACCACTCAAACTGCATCACTTTTATTTGAAATGGACAGGATTTTAAGTGAAACCAACAACTTGCATAGGGAAAACCAACCAAACGCTTTCTGATTGTATTTATATTTCAGGAAAATGATCCTTGGGTCAATTTTTACATGTAAAAGTCAACCCTGCCTCAATCTGAGACATGGTGTGGCTGGTATTACTCAAAGTGTCTCACTTTTATTTGAATTGGGAAACATTTTAAGTGAAAACAACAACTAGCATAAAGAAAACTGAACAAACGTATTTTGATTGTGTTGATACTTTAGAAAAATGATCCATGGGTCATTTGTGACATGTAAGAGTCAACCTGACATCAATCCAAGTCACGGTGTGACCGGTACCACTCAAACTGTCTCACATTTATTTGAAATGGATAAGATTTTATGTGAAAGCAACAACTTGCATACGGAAACTGACCAAACGCATTAGGATTATGTTAATACTTTATTACAATGATCCATGGGTCATTTTTGACATGTAAAAGTCAACTACGCCTCAATTCGAGGCACGGTGTGGCCAGTACCATTCAAACTGTCCCACTTTTATTTGAAATGGACAGGATTTTAAGTGAAAATATCAACTTGCATACGGAAAACCAACCAAACTATTTATTATTGTATTGATACATTAGAAAAACATTCCATGGGTCATTTTTGATGTGTATGAGTCAATCCCACTTCAATATGAGTCACGTTGTGGCCGGTATCACTCAAAGTCTCTCTCTTTTTTTAAAATGGACATTGTTTTAAGTAAAAACAACATACATTCGGAAAACCGACCAAACGTATTCTGATTGTGTTGATACTTTAGAACAAGGATCCATGGATCATTTTTGACGTGTACAAGTCAATACAATCTCAATCCGAGGGATGGTGTGGCCAATACCACTCAATGTGTCTCACTTTTATTTGAAATGGAAAACATTTTAAGTGAAAACTACAACTGGCATACGGAAAACCAACCAAACGCATTCGGAAACTATTGATACTTTAGTAAAACTATCCATGGGTGATTTTTGACATGTATGAGTCAACCCCACCTCAATAAGAGGAATGTTGTGGTCGGTACCACTCAAACTGTCTCACTTTTATTTGAAATGGACAGGATTTTAAGTGAAAACAACAACTTGCATATGGAAAACCGACCAAATGTATTTGGATTGTGTTGATACTTTAGCACAAGGATCCATGGTTCAGCCTCACACAATCCACTTCTCATGTGAGGAACTCCTACCCCTATTCTAAAACACATGACATTTATTATTCCAATCCCATCCTCAAACACTGGGTTCTAGGACCAAACCAAAGTCCCTATGGGAACCCAATACCAAAGACATAGTTGAATATTCATACCCACTACCCAAAATGGGGATTCATCTCACATCACACCCAAGAGACTAAATTATAATTATCCACATACCCCCATGTTCCAATTGAAAAGTCTATGAAAAACATGTAGTTTATTCTAGTAACCCATCTCATATGTCGAGATTGGATAATGTTTCCCACTAACACATCGGGAACCATTTATATATGGATACATAGTCATTAGAGGAATATAAATATATCATGTGCATATAAATCATCTTAGGTCTAAGCACATGACCACTACCTTTGTCTATCTTATGGGTATCATGATCCTTGTCCACTCTACCCAAGTTTTTCTGTTGGTTTTAAGATAGTCAACCCAAGACCATGAGTAAACATCCCATGTGCTTCCTATAACATGTAATCTTTTTCTCTTGTGTGTATTGGTGTTGTGGTTTGAGTGAGGAGTGAATTATAAATTTTGAATATTGTTATGGGTGTTATTGCTTTTCAATTCTAAATTTCTGAATTCTGGATGTATTGGATTCTGGCTATATTGGTAATGAAATCTAAATTTTGAATACTGTTATGTGTATTGGATTATGGATGTATTGGATTTTAATTTTTTATTGGTGTTATGGGTGTTATTGCATTTCAATTCTAGATGTATTGGATTCTGGATTTTTCTCTTGTGTTGTGGTTTGAGTGAAGAATGAATTTTAAATTTCTAAATTTATGAATTCTGGATGAATTTTAAACATCTCATATAGGATTTTGGATTGTGGTTGTGTATGTGTTTTTGCAGGTCATGGAGAGTTGCAGGTTGGAGGGGGATACTAGCTGTTGTGGAGTTGCAGGGCTGCTGGTTGTTGTGGAGCTGCAGCAGATGTATACCAACGGTTTTCAAAACCGTTGGTATAGCATTTTGATGTATATTATACAAACGTTTTTGTTATAATCATTAGTATAAACTTGTACCAACGGTTTTAAAAACCGTTGGTATATGATTTGGATGAAAATTGTACACTATATACCAACGGTTTAGTACCGTTGGTATAAGGGTAACATATAAAAATGGTTTGTGAAATCGTTGGTATATCTCTTACATTAACACCTATACCAACTGTTTACATAGAACCGTTGTTATAAGCCTTTACCCACGGCTTACTTGGCCACGGTTTGGGAAACCGTTGGTATATAATATACCAACGGTTTCTAGGCCTTTACCAATGGTTCTGAACCGTTGGTAGAGGGTAGAATTTCAGTAGTGTGTAGTTTCGGGAAAAATAAGTTGGGTGGCTTGTCTCAGTGCAAATTCCACAAGGCCATGAAGGAGGGGATTGGGGTGTCTTTTGATCCAAAGAAATCTTCCTTACCATAGTGGTCAATTCTTCCAACTTATTATCAATCAAATGATTTTCAAGAGGAGAAGGACTTACCTGATATAATCCTCTAACATGTGGTGTACCTCGATCACCAAATTTTTGGGAGTTTTTGGCCATTTTTCCAATCAATGCATGTGAATCTACTAGTGTCTTGTCCACCAATACTTCTCTAGTCGTGACATCCACAATGCTCCTCTCCATAAGTGTGATTCCTTTAAAGAAGTATTGGATGAGGAGTTTCTCACTGATTTGGTGATGCAGACAACTTGCACACAACTTCTTGAATCGCTCCCAGTACTCATACATTGACTCTTGTGAATGGAAGTGATCCCTGATGTCCGAAAAAATCTCTTCAATAAAAAATGGTTCAAATCATTCCAACATGTTATGTATTCAGGTTGTAAATAATACATCTAGTCTTTTGTAACTCTATCAAGTGAAAATGGGTATGCCCTTAGTTTAATTTTATCTTCAGATACATTTCTTGGTTTAAGGGTTGAGAAAACCACATAAAATTCTTTAATATTTTTGTTTGCGTCCTCACCATATAAGCCATAAAACTTTAGAAGAAGGTGAATTAACCCAGATTTCAGTTCAAAGTTTGATTCGAGCTTTGGGTATGCAATACAATTTGGTTGACAGTTAATATCAGGTGAGGCCAATTCTTGAATGGATCTATTATTTTTATTTCTATTATTTTCATCCATTGGTTCTTGTTTTATTTTTTAAATATAAGTGTTTCCAATTTTAGTGTTCTAGGAATAAAATAATTCTCTAACCGGTTGAATGTTGAAACTTCCCGTAGACTGAGAATGTCTTATTTGAGCCTGAAGGCTACGTTAAATCTCAGGTTCAAGATATAAAATATCTTTAGAATTAGTTCATGTCATAAATCAAATAAAAATAAAAATTAGAAAAGTGGACCATAGTAAAAATAAAAATGAGAAGTTTGAGTTGATGGTCCATAAAGAAGAATAAGAAAATAACAGAATATGAAAAAAAATCAGATTGGGTAAAGAAGGAAGAAAGAAGTGAAGAAGAGAATAAAATGTAAAATAAAATAAATACCTCTAATTGGTTGAAATAATTACTTGCCTCCCTAGAAACAGTTCCAATTTGAAAGTCATTGTCGTGAGATCTCTCAAATGAAGTGTTATTTTTTGGGGACTTGGGTGCAGTAGAGTGGATGACCAAGGTCGTCTCTCAAAGGAGGAAGTAAATTTAATAGCATAGTAATGATATTATAAAAATAAAATAAAATATTATAAACACGCTACTTAGAAGTATGGGGTGGTATCATTTATAAAACTATAAAAATTTTGCTAAAAGAAGATTTCATTTTTATTAATTTTGAAATGAAAGTTGATTAACAAAGCACAACGAGAAGATGTTTTTAAAAAAACTATTTTTAGAAAGAGTAATCGATCTAACTCTACCTATTCAATAATTTATTAATCATTATAATTTAAATTAATATCCACTTAATTATGATCCCTTAATTTGTTAAATCCCGAACCCTACGAGAATTAAGTTTACCACAAAGATGAAGTGAATTTAACCTTAGACTAACTTCGGAACATGCAATCGCAGCACCCTGTTTTGATTGGTATTCTAAGTTTATCTTATGGTCAGTGGTAAGTTAAGTTAAATTTCCTCTCTGTAAATTAAAATTAATTGATTTTAGAGATTATATTTATACACTACAAATTTATCCTGTGTGGTTTTTGAATTACCAATTAAGTTTGTGCTCTCACAATTCACACAATTCTCGACCTCTTGTGATTTGTGTTTATTGTTCAATTGCTCCTTTCGTTTCATTTAATTTAAAAAATCAATTAATAGATCATATTATTTTAATTACAGTATCTCATTAATTCAAAATAAATGAATAAAGGAGGTTAGAAGTAGATCAATTACTAAAAAGAACTACTCCTCCATGGGCAGTGTAGTCATTGTAGAAACGTTTTTCATTTTTAAAGGTTTAGAGAGGGTATAACCCAATCTCATTTCTACTCTTGATTCCAGCCCAATTAGTAAGATTAGGAGAAGAATAAATTTGAATAAAACTGAAGAAAACAGAATAAATAAAAGAAGAAGAAAGAAGTATATTATGAAAACACAAGCATTACAACATGAGGAAGAAGAAGAAGGCTTTGACGAAGGGATCCTTACTTCAAGAGTTACCTTTAATGAATTGCTTGGCGAATTCGAGTGAAACCACTTCTCCTATGCCCTCAACTTCCTGATGCACGTCTGAACCTATCCAATTGAGAAAAACACCAATTTATAGAATGGAGGGAAGGTTATATTTAAAGTGGTTTCAAGTGTGAATGGGGAATCTCGGCCAAATATTTTAAGCTAAATTGCACCACTCATTTGACCTCCAAAACGCGTGAATCATTTGTCCTGTCAGAAAGATGATTTGTGTGAAAATCGGTCCTCTAGCTCCTTTCAAAAGTGGGGTCTAATCCAAGCACGGATGAAGAAGTTATGACTTAAATACAGAACTGTTGGCGAGTCCATCCCTGCTTTGACTTCATGGCCCATTAAGTCCAATCAAATGAACAATTTAGCTCATATGTCCTGAATGAAAGTTGTAGCCCATTAAGTCATGAACATATTTAAAAAAAATTAAATACAAATAATACATATTCAAATATTTATGTCCAAAATTCTACAGTGAATTTTAAAGGGTAAAACTAAAATTTTCAACAAATTTTCAAATGAATGATCTAATCCCAAATATTTTATAAATAAACATATTTAACACAATGTGATGAAATGTTTTCATTTATTTTCAATAAAATATTCAACGAAATTGTGTTTTATCAATAATACCAAAACATGAATAAATGACTATGAACCAAAGATGTAGACATGTCATTCCATATAACTGTCAAGAGTCAAATGCAAACCAAAAAGTAAAGACACGCTGACAACTCACCAAGTAGGTCCTGACATCACCTTCGGTTCCCTCATCCAAGCTCCATCTCAACTCAGTCATCTGACATAGGGCATTTTCCCTTATCCAGTCACGTAAACATGTAGTCTATTTGGGTATCGATCCGAAAGCCCGAGTAAGATATGAGCACAACTCAGTAGTCAACCACCAATGGTTTCTATTGAAATATTCAATCTACAACAGTGTATGCAGTTTCATAAAGAATAAAGTACAAATGAATAAGTAAACATTTTTCATATTAAATTATTTTTTAATTAACCATATAATTTCTCAAGTTCACAAAGACACCTGAACCAACAATACCTACTTCGGCACCTGCCAGAGTCTGAACCATCCACTATGGGATATCACATTCCATTCCATCATATATTTTCATTATCCAGTTAATCTCAATTTCACATTCAAACAATGGGGTCTTAGAGTAGAAATTAGGCACCCTATGGGTATTTGGAGAAGTAATCCTTGTCCTACAACTCAATGATCACATGGAATATATATATATATATATATATATATATATATATATATATATATATATATATTGGGGACCTAGAGTTGTAGTTTGGAACCCAGTGGGCATTGGGAGTGGCATTCCCTATCCCACAACTTAGTTTTAAATATCAAAGCTCACAGTTCCACATTATCAACCATTTATTAATCATTTCTATAATTCATTATTCAACCCATTTCTTAAATTCATTTATCGAACACACATAATTTATTAGTCATAATTCAATCATAAGATCACACCCCATGGATTACCATCAATTTCATAATCCCATTAATCAATCAATTTTATAATCTTATTATTCACCAAACTCAATATCACATATTCACCCAATTTCATTATCACTTGGGAAGGAAAATCAATTAATTAATTCAATTTAGAATGCAATTTCCAAATCTGAAAATTGAAATATCACAATTACATGCACATTTAAAATAAAAAAATCGACCGTTGGCCCTTCGGCGACTTCCCCTCCGGTGGTGCTTTCGGCGTCCGTGCCTGCTGTCCCGAGTGATGCTCCTCCCGGAGATGGTCCGTCGTCCTCGCGGGGATCCCCGACTCCTGTTCCCAAGCGTTGTGGACCGGCTCAGTCCTTCAAAGACGCTCTCTGCGGCCTTCCCTGCGGTCCCCCAAAGGATTGCTTTCCGAAGATCAGGCCGATATCTCCTCTGGTGGCGCGGGATGGCTCAAGGATTTCGATGGAGGTTTGTGCTTCGACCTTTGATGATGCTTCGGCATGATTAAAGTGGACGCTTGTAGCTCGCTTTGGTTCTGCGCTCCCGCCCCTTCCGGCCTTCAATCGTTTTGTAGACTCTTGGGGTCGCCTTGCTCCAGCTCGCATATCCACCATTTGCAGAAACTCCTTCTGCCTGGTCTTCTAGTCGAAAGCGGACTTCGTCCGTGCTTGGTGTAGAGCCCCCCGCTTTTAGGGCCGCTGGCGCTTCAGTTTGGCCTGATGGTCCATGGAGGTTCACAAAGGGAAAGAGAGCCCGCATTCTGCGGTTTGGATCAGCCTCCCGGGCCTGCCGCTTCCCTTCCAGAACAGTGCCTTTCTCAAGGCTATCGGCGAATCCTTGGGTGGATTTCATTGTGGCCAGTACCAAGATCGGATTCTCCGGCCCCAGGCGGGGAGATAGCTTCCTCAAAATCTCGGGATGATCTTCACAGCATGGGCATTGTCCCCAACAGCAAGAGTCCCCCTTTTTCAGGGCTTCCTGATTGCGTCTCATGTCTCTGTTTTCCTTCTCTATGGCTAATGGATGGTGCTCTTTTGGAACACTTCCTAAGATACTTCGCTGGGTTCCCTGGGATCCCCTCTCTGGTAATCTCTTTAGAAGAGTCATCTTTGACCCCAAGTGTTGGTTCTCAAGCCTTAATTGAATGTGACCAAGAGGTTCTTGTCTCCCCAGCTCTGAAAGAAGTTAAGTCTAATGAGGTGGAAAGAGTGTCGGAGCCCAAGGACCGAACCCCGCCCAGCGCGGCCAGGGGGAAGCTCCTTAAACCCTATGCACGTTCCCAACACTTATCTCCGGTTTCATTTAATCAGAGCCCAAGGATGTGTACAATATTGAAGCAGAAGCAAATTCAGATTAAAGAGAGTTCCTCCTCCTACCGTAACGAGACCAACACGCATGGGGCCAAAGCCGGGATCACCTTTTCTCAATGATACCCATCCTAATATGGAATGATTGTGGCATCGGTGCCCAGGTTAATATGGACTTCATCACCTCAGAATCCAAGAAGTGTAAGGCTCAGATTGTTTCCATCCTTGAACATAAACAGAAGCCAGGAAAAAATTCAGGAGTTCACCCGAAGGACAAGGATGCATGCACCCTTGCATGCTGATCCCATCAACAAGCACATATGGGTTTTTTGGTGCAGGGCAACTTCGGTGGTATTGATTGAGGCAGGGGAGCAATTCATCAAGATTAAGTCACTCAAGGTACGAGAACATTTCTGGTGTCATCTGTATATGGAAGTTGTGACATGCAAAGGCGGGAGGTCCTATGGAAAGAGCTCAATATGTTTGACCCAGGGGACTTGCCTTGAATCATAGGGGGCGACTTCAACATGGTTACGGATCCAACAGAGAAGAAGGGGAGAGGATATTTTCCCTAGAAGGCCAGCTTGGACTTTGTCCAATTCATGGATGGAAAATGATTATTGGGCATGGGTTACTCAGGCGACCTTTTCACATGGTTCAATAACCAACGTGGTTATCAACGTTTCCAAATGCCAAGGTAAGTCAACTAGTCCGTGGAATTTCAGTTCATTCCTCGTTATTGCTATCTTTTTCTCCAGGACAGGCCACACAGGAAAGATTCGGGTTTAAGAGTCAGTGTAATGGAGACACGAGCTACCAACAGGTGGTTAATGTGATATGGGGGAACTGACCCAAGGCCACACTTGGGTGGTCATTCACAACAAGCTGAGGAGCTTGAAACAGGGCATCCATCAGTCGAACAGGGATCTTCCTCCAAGGGATCAAAGTTTGGATGAGCTAAAAAGGGAGGTGGAGCACTAGGAAGCTAACCTAGAGGAGGACTGGGAAGACTCATTCTATGATGTGCTCTGTGATAAAAGGAATGGTTTTTTCCATTGAGTTCCTGGCCTAGGAGCGATGGTCTAGGGAAATATCAAAGATTAAATGGCTTCGTGAAGGTGACAAAAAACTGCTTGCTTCCATGCTTGCGTCGAGGAGAAGTGTCAGCCTATTAAACCAAATATTGTCATGGAAGATGGTTTATATACTGACGATGGTGAGGTGGAAGGGGAGATGGCGCACAAGTTTTTCAAAGATATCTGGTCAGAGCCAACTTGACCATGCCTAATGGATATCCAAGAGGGGGTGTGGAGTTTTGGGGAGAGGTTACGACTCTTGTCGAGGATAGTGACAATGAAGCACTGGTAGGGGTACCAGAGAAGGAAGTGGTTTTTAACACCATGATGTGGCTCAATCCATAGAGTGCTCTGGGTCCCGACAGCTTTCTAGGCTTGTTTTATAATGGCTCCTGGGAATTCGTTAAATAGGATATCATCAACACAATCCAAGATTTCTTTTGAGGAGGAATCTTACTATATGGGTGTCTTGTGATAAATCCTTAGTGATTATACTGAAGATCAAGGACCGCTCCTCCCTTCTCCATTATAGACCAATGAGCTTGTGTAATTTCCCTTATAAGCTCTTGACTAGTATTCTTAATGCTAGGTTGGCTGATCATTTTCCCTCGTGGATTTCTCTTGAACAACATGGCTTTGTTAGAGGCCACTCAATTAAAGGGGCTATCACATTATCTCAAGAGTTGAAGAGGGATCTTAACTTCAAAACTAACAGCTCCAACATGGAAACCAAGATGGACATGAATAAGGCATATGATCGAGTGGAATGGGGATTCATTAATAGGGTACTTGCCTACATGGGCTTCTCTACATAGGCATGTGACCTTCTCTTTTCATGGTTATAGTTCCTCATGGCTAGCAGTTTCCTTCATGGGGAGAACCTGGGGATTCTTTAAATTGACTCGCGGCCTTCGTCAAGAGGATCCATTATCTCCAAGCATCTTCATTCTAGTCTAGGACATTCTCATCCGAATGATTAACAGAGGTATTGACAATGGTTCCATCCTTCCATATCAAAGAAAGTTGAACCTCTCAACAACTTCCCATTTAATGTTTGCTGGTGACACCATAATCTTCAGGAATAATGGTTAGAGATCAATGCAGGGTGTCAATAGGATACTTGATGATTATTACGACTGGAGTGGACAGGTAATCAACAAAGACAAAAGATGCTTCTATTTATCTAACAAATAAGATCCTGGGAAGAATGTGTATTTGATCAATAGGTTGGGTATAAAGCGGGGGGAATTTCCAATATAATACCTTGGTACTCCCACATCCCCTAGCATGACAAGAATGAGGGACTTGGATCAGGTGGTGAACAAGATTGTGAGACGTGTGTTCCACTAGAAAACCCACTTCCAAGCATTTGGGGGCCAAATTTCTTTCGTCAATAGCATCCTCTCAGTGATCCCTATTCACTCCTTGGCTTCCACTAACATCCCAAAAGGGGTTATCAAATCCATTGATAAAATGTTGTCTAGATTTATTTCGAATGCATTAGCAGAGGGAAGAAAAAGATGGGTGTCTTGGGAGAGGATGGCGAGACAAATTCGGGATGGTGGTATCAATGTGACAAGTCTAGATGTCACCATTAAATTCATGCATGAAAAACTGGGGTGGGAGTTTATTGAAGAACTCTCTTTGTGGGGGAAGATCATGGAACTTTGTCTGAATGGGTCTGAGCATCAAGATATCTTGCATGTCTCTCCTCTATGGACCTCAATCTATGACATTCTCCTTACTCTTCAAAATAATTCAAAATGGATCATAGGAGAGGGGAACATTCTGTTTTAGCAACATAACTGGGCTGGTGATATGATAGGATACCTAGGTTTCTCTTCTCCCACCATCTCCTTTAAGGAGTAAAGTCAACACCCTCGCTTCATTAGGTTAGTTTTGGGCATCAACATGGCATCATGTTTTCAGTGCTATAAGAGAAAAAGCGAGGAGAGAACACACCATATATTCATTGAAGGAAAATGGGCTCGAGAAGTATGGAGATTCCTTGGGTAGTTCACCGTGTACATTTCCTGGGATCCCCATGATTCTTCTTTCCAAGAGCGATGGTTTGAGGGGTCTTAGAATGAAGGTATAGAATGAACAGAAATATCTTTAATCTTCAATGAAAGTTTTTGGGTGATTTGACAAACAAGGAATCAGGTGAGGTACGAGGGGCTTCATTTGACAGGAACATCCATAATTGCAGGAACACAGAACCTGCTGGCTGATTGGGTGTCCCTCATCAACAACTAGAAGGATGATCTTTCGCTTCTGTAACAACTGGGTCCCGGTGACAGCATAGACACCCCGCCTTAACATGGTCATTGGGTCCTGGCCCACCAGGTACCACCAATTGCCCCGCAGACATGTGGTCCCCACCCAAGGGCCCACCCACATGCCTGAACGGGTCATCTGACTAATGAGAGTCTCCACATGCTAACACATGTCCTTTCCAGTGTGCTTTTTCCTCACTCACACACACCCTAGAAAACTTCCAAGAAGGTCACCCATACTGATCATAGCTCCAGGCCAAGCACGCTTAACTATAGAGTTCTAATCAGACAGGCTCCAGAAAAGGAAGGTGCACCTTGTTGACATGATTCATATCATTTATTCATTTAACCCTTTATCATTCTGGGGTGTCCCTTTATCATTCTGGGGTGTTACAGATTCAACTACTCCAAGTTCCCTCCGGGACAACACACCCTCATGACAGGACTCTCAGTAACTGGGTGTGATGGCTTCCTCCAATTGACGGGCTTAAGTTAAACACTGATGGTTTCTGCTTATCGAGTGTCATTCACGGTGGATAAGTGTTGAGAGACCATAAAGGAAGTGTAGTTCTGGCATTCATGGCTCACTATGGAAGTGGAAATTCTCTGCAGGAAGAGGCCAAGGAGGTTCTATTCAGGACCACCCTATGCAAGCAACAAAATATAAGGCTATCTTAAGTGGAAATAGATTCTAAGATAAAAAATAAACCCTTTATGGGGAAAGTACCCACCCCGTGGTCGATCACCTACACCATCAGAAAGTGCAAAGGCCTCATTTCTAGCTCCAATGAGGTCACTCATACCTGGAGGGAGGGGAACAAAGTCACATATCATCTTTCTTCCCAGGCTGATCAAACTCGCAAAGTTACTTGTCTTCCAAACATATTTTTCTTTAAACCCAAGGGGGTGAATTTGATACGGGGGGATTCCCTTGGCCTGCATTATTACAGACCTCCTTAGGCTGGAAGGCCCTGCAAAGATTTGTTTATTCCATGGAATAAAAATCATAATATTGATGATGACAATTAGACCACCTACCTCATGGTCTTTTATAGATTTTCATCCAACCGAAATCCTTAATTTGATGTGGGATGATCAAAATCACAATGGCATATAAGATCTAGGACCAATGCCTAAGATCAAGATCCTAAGAAACAAGATCCACTAAAAATATATCTAAACCATCACCAATGGATGAAAAACATTCATCTTCATCAAGAAATAGAGACGGGATAGAGAGGAAACCAAGCAGAAAAGAAGTCACATACTGTAGAAGAGAGGATCCTTCAATCAGATATTTGATTCATCAGGAAAGGGGTTCAAGCAGCATTGTACTCCTCCTAGTAGCCACCAAAAATGAATGAAATAGGTTTACACTAAGTGGGTATGAATGGGGATAAAAATTGAGGTGTTCATGATTTTTTTTAAAAAAATTCAGTGTAATTAAATCTCATGCTCAAGGTTTTCTGGGTCGAGGCCCATGATTTGTCAAACTGTGTGCATTAACCATGTGTCTCTACTTTGGGGTCCACAATTTATCCTAAGTGGTGGAAGTTTGACAAAATAAGTGGCAACCATGAAAACCCCTAATTTTTTAGAGTGCATGGTTTGGGGTGGGTTGCCGCATAGTTTAGACAAACTATGCGCCACCTATTATGCCTCCAAAACGGGGTGCACAACTTCATGGGAAAACCACCCAATTTTTCCGAACCTGCACCAACCATAAATATCCCCTTAGGCTTCCAAATTTATCCAATTTCACCTGAAAAACCCTGAATAAAAACCCAACCAATATAAACTCAAAACAAAGGTGAAAGAGTACGTGAAAATGAGCATGGGACATCTCCAAAAATGTTGGAATCTTACAATATCTCCACCATATAATATCTCATCCTATATATGTACTCCAAAGCATTTGTAAGATTATAAGGTAAATAGGGTGGTCTACTAAGCCTTCATATATTCTTCCCTCTCTGATGTTTCCTCTGCAGCACGACAATGTTTCCATAACACTTGAACTATCAATATAGCCTTTCCCAACAACACTTTCTCACTGTGGTCTATAACATAAATCAGATTCCACTTAAAGGATGCATCATCCCCAAGCTCATCATTATCAAAATCAATCACAAGATAAGGGTTGTGGTGATACTGCCAAATTTTTGACCCATCAAAAAAAAATCATGCATAGCACTATACCTTTGTTTATGATTCAATCAACATGCCATGAGCCTAATTACCTCCACAATCTCAAAACTTTTGATAAAATTTGATTCCAACTTGAACTATCTTCAAATACTATGGTGACCCAATCTAGGAAACACACAAAGGAGCACATGATCAGCCACTGTAAACTCACGGGGTAATTGATGTCGATTAGCATACGACATCTACCTACTCTCATATATAAGCATATGTTTCCGAATAAATTGAACTTCCTCTGATGAATCCTTTATGAGACTCGATCCCATAAACTCTGACTCACCTACCTCTACCTAGCATAGAGGTCATCTATATTTACAACCATATATATCATCATATGGTTCCATATAAATAGATTCATGATAATTTTTGTTATAAGTGAACTCAACGAGCGCAAAGTGCTTCTCCAAAGACCCACCAAAGTCTTGGATGCATGCACAAAGAATATCTTCCAATACCAAAATAGTATGTTTCAAATTCCAATCTATATTCAATTGGAAAGTCATACTTAGTGATACATGCATACCAAGTAACTATTTCAAGTCTTTACAGAAGCGATAAGTAAAGTGTGTGCCACATTCTAAAACAATACTACACAGCCCCCATGTAGAACAACTATCTCCCAAACATACAAGTCCCCCAACTGATCAATTATGGAAGTCCCTTGGATAGGTTAGGAATGTGATTTTTTAATTAGTCCAGAATTACCCATATAGAGTTCTTTTTTAAATTCATAATGAGAATAATCGCCACAAAATTCATGGTAACGTCATCCCACTTCCATTCTCGAATGGGAAATGGACGTAGTAAACCACCAGGTCATTGATGCGCAGACATCGCCTACTGACAGGTGTAGCATCGTGTCATAAACCATACAATATCCTTTTTCATTCATGACCACCAATACTATTGATGAAGGTTATGGTAAATTTTAGTCAAACCAAGATGCACTTCCCACTTTGAGCCATGAAACTCACTTATCATATCTTCTCACATACACGAAGGCACAAAAACATGTTTCTAGATATAGATGTTCCCATCCCCATCTGTAGTCTAATTGGAAGGTGCCTCCCTGCCTTCAAGGCCTTCCCTCATGGCCAAAAACTTTCGATCTTAATACTACATCTCCCTAATCTGGCTCATAAGTGTATACTTTACTAATACTGATACAAGGGTCATCATCTCTTGGACCTCTCAAACCACAACATGCATCTTAACCAACAATTTCATCATCCTAGACTTAGAAATAGAGTCCTGATCTATCTAAGTCTGTGTTTTCCATCTCAAAGCATCAGAAACACAGTTTCCCTTTCTAGGTAAAAATGCTATCTCAAAATCAAATAACTGAATATACTCAAACTATCTCTATTTCTATATATTCCAATTTCATTTGGAAAAGATATACTTTGATCTTTTTTATCTATGTACATGGTAAAACTTTCTCCCAACAAATAATTTCTCCAACTTTAAGGCATAAACCACCATAGCTAACTTGAGATCATGTATAGGGAAATTTGGTTCATGTGGCCTCAACTATCATGACCCATATGCCACAAATTGATCCCCTAAATTAACATTTCTCCAAGTATGATACTATATGAATCACAAAAAACCATATATTCCTCACCCAGCATGGTCAGGATCAAGATCGGTGTGGTACTCAAACACTTCTTCAACTCTAGGAAGGCATTGTAAAAATACCCTAAACATTAAAACTTGATCCCCTTCTTTCTCCTACTAGAAATTGGTGCTTCCAAGTGGGAAAATTCAAAGATAAACCCCCAATAATAACTCGTGAACATAAAAAAGATTCAGATATCAGAAAAAATTCTTAAGCTACTCTCAAGAAACCACTACCTGAGATTTCCCTTGTTCCACTTTCAAACCTTCCTCTAAGATGATGTGACCCAAGAGAAACAACATATAGATCCAAAATTGACAATTAGATAGCTTAGAATATAGAAAATTATTCCTCAGTGTACTCAAGATGATTGTAATATGTTGGGTATGATCGTCATGAGTCTTGGAGTACACCAAGATATCATCCAAAAAAACATCTAAAAACTAATCGTGGTTCGGATGGAAGATTTGGTTCATCAAGGCCATTAACATGGCCAGTGCATTTCTCCACCCAAATTGAATTATAAAGAACTCATATAGCTTATAATTTCTTCTGAAAGTAGTATGCGGTATATCTGAAGCGTTAAATATCGACTCATGAAAACCCGACCTCAAGTCAATCATGGAGAAAACCCAAGATCCTCTCAACTAGTCAAAGATATCATCGGTACATGGAAGAGAATACTGATCATTTACTGTCATTCAGGTCAAATTATGATAGTTAACACATAAACACAAGGTTTCTCCGGCCTTCTTAGTAAACAAGACTGGAGAACCATATGGTGACATACTCGTACATATAAATCCATTAACCATAAACTCTACCAGATGATTATTGAGCTCTTGAATCTCTATTAGTTCAATTATATAATGTGAAATATAAATTTGATCAACTATAGGCATCATCACAATCAAAAACTCAACATCCCACTTAGGTGGAATCTCTAAGAATTCCAATAGAAAAACATCCTAAACTGGTCTACTATGGGTGTAAAGACATCATTATTACACCTCTATCACCCAAAAAAATACTTGAAACCTGGGTGGTGATCTCCCCTAGTTCTTAAGGAACTGGACTTGCAAGGATTTCTTAGATATCCCATTCTCCATGATGAATATAAATGTCACCCTCAGGATACATAAAGGTCACTCTTGTTTGGTAACAATCAATGTGGCTTTGTTATTCTACCAACTAGTGTATACCTAAAATCATGTTGAATCCTAAAATTTCTAGCATTTAAAGATCCAAAAAAATAATCCATAAACTCAAGTGAAACCCCTTTAATAAACAGATGTCCCTTGATCGTACTCCTAACAGTGTGTTGATCTTCAAAACCCCACTCATGAACTCCACCACCAGACTCAAACCAGTTATTGGTTATGAAAATATAAAATATTGAGAGGTTCTTGTATCAAATATATAACTAGAAATCATATAATCTACAAGAGGAGTACCTCTGACTATCGATGGACCAACCTTGACATCCACAAGTGCATACCGAACTCCATGCAACTATCCTACCCTTGTAACTTATTCTGCAATCTGAGTCCCCAAAGATGCACCAAAAATAATGATATGAGTGTTCTTTCCCAAATATACCATGTCCACCTCCTCAACCACCATGGCCAAAATAAATACAACTATATGAATGATGTGTGGTATAATACCCCCTTCCAGTACCTTGATTCTTCCTAGAACCTCTAGCATTTCCCATCAGTCAAAGGTTTCTACAATTCATCTACAAGTTACCCCTCCTACCAAAAGATCATCACTCTAATAGAAGTCAAGGAAAATTGGCTACGAATGTGTCACAACCTTTCACACTAGTGGTAATATATTTAGTTATTTCTTTGGGTAACTAATCCTTCACCTTGGCCACTCTGTTCTCTATTTTTAGTGTTGATATTTTTAAAGAGATTCTTCTAACTCTCAAAATATATACCTTATAATCACCCTATAGATACCAACTATATTCCACTGGAAGCCTACATCAGGTTCCCCTTGGAAATGAGATAGTGACTTAGCCCCTTAAAAACCTCTTCAACCGAAAAATGTTAACCTGGGGCTTAATATTAAATTTATCACTATTCTAAAAAAGTTTCTCCATAGTTGACAAATCTCCTACCAATGCCAAAACAATGTTTATCAAATTAGTGAAGGGACCAGCATAGTCCAGCACAGTCATACTCACATGGGTCAACCACATAAATGCAAATTCCCTCTCTTTCCTTAGTGTCTCATGGTAAAAGTGCTCTAGAAACAAATCCTAAAAGTTTTTTCACTCCATATTCTCCAGATGCTCAGCCCGAGTCTACATTCCCCATTAACGCTTAGCTCGACCACATAACATATAGGCCACCATCATGACTTCTATCTCATCAGGAGTCTCTAAATGGTCTTGGACCATCTGTATAGACTCAATCCAAAACTCTGTTGTCTCAGGTCCACCCTCTTCGGTGAAGTTTGGAGGGTGCTACAACTAGAAATCTCATGTCAGGTCAAACCTATTTATCACAAACAGACTTAGGACTTGATCTATAAATTTCATAAAGTGATAAAAGTTCTCACGGAACATCTCTCCTACTCTTCACCTGGTACTATTAGAGCCTCAGGTTCCACTACTAGGGGATCATTTCTAGCCTTGTTTTTATGTCATCTTATCAAAATTCATCATCATGGAGTAATATATCTACAATTCCAAACACATGTATTAGGAAACATAACATATCATTAAGACATTTAAGTAATAAGGATTTAAATGTATCCATAACAAGTCATCCTCCTTACCTCACCACACAGTCAAAACTGAGGAACTATTACTACCCTCAACCATCCCTCAACTAGTTCATGGATAAATAGGGTAAACACACTTTCATATTTCAAGGTTTCCTATTAAAAACCCATTTATCCATTTTTATAATTACCATATTCAGCATAATTTATTATTTTCAATTTCATATTAGTCACCTTTTTATCTTAATTTACTCAAATAAATAAAAGAATTTCATTTTAACAACTCAACAAAAACCTTCTTTTTTGTGAATGCCTAAAATGCACTACTGGAATTCTTGGTAATTGCAACGGCCAATTTGTGACGGGATCCCGTCGTAAATAGGCTTTTGCGAAGGGGCCCCGCCGTAAATGACCCGTTGTAGAAAATGTTGTCGGAAATACAATTATTTGCGACGGACCCATCACAAATAATTGTATTTGCGATGAGAAACATCTCTGTCGCAAATAAACCTCCGATTATATGTATTATATATACATAAACGTTTTCACGACAGGCCCATCGCAAATACTATTTGCGACGAGCTCTTGTACCGTCGCAAATATATATATATATATATAAAACTTTCTGTGACGGGCCCATCGCAACAAATGATTTGCGACAGGACTACTTGACTGTCGCAAATAGGCTTTAAAAATATTTAGTTAGACTATTTGTGATGGGGTCCCGTCGCAAAAGGCCCCGTTGAAAATAATAAATTAATTTTAAAAAAAATTAAAATTTAATAATATTACGATTAATGAAAAAATAATATTACTATTATTAAAACAATAAAAAAATAAAAAAATATTAAAATTCTGGATATTAAAAACAATATAAAAAGATAATAAAATATTACAAATTAAATTATGTAATATTTTCACCGATATAAAGGACAGAAAATGTAAATAATTCATATTACATGTTAATTTTAAATGTTTGTAACATAAAAAAATAATTAGGGGGTCATCTTCTGGGGGAGGTGGAGGAGCTGAAGGAGCTGGTGGAGGAAACGTCATCCCTAAAATATGAGTCAAACGACGCATGTACTCCATCTGCTCGTGATGTTGCTGCTGCCATCGAAGCATCTCCTCCTCGTGCTGCTGCTGCCGCCGACACATCTCTTCTTGCTGCTTCTGCAAAATCTATATATGCTCAGCCTGAGCTCGCAACTACTCCTGATACTGTGGGCCATAAGATGATGCCTCTCCATGAGCTCCTCTCGAGCTGTACGCCGACATCGCAACAGTATCATAATAAGTATTAAGAGTCAAATGGGAAATAATGCCAAGTACTCTGCCCTTCTCAAAGCCATACTGAGTCGCCTGCATCCATGCTGCCTCATTGAAATGGTGAGCACTGGTCTGCTCAGCTGTCTCGTCCTGACCCTCAGCCTTTGTCTGACAGGTCTCAGCCTCATATGAATCCTTCAATTGCAATTTAAAATTAAAACTGTAAAAATATTATATGCAGTTAATTGTTAAACTGAAAAAATAATACTAACCACAATCTGACGCTGGTGATCACGTCTAATCTCTCCAGTGGATGGATCACTGTACATCCTCCGATAAACGCCGACCTCCGTAATATCGGGATGCTCAACTGCCTACAGAAATATAAAATAAACTGTTTATATTTATAGTTATATAAAATATTTTAAAAATATATTTACCAGATTCTCTTTATGCGAACTGAATGTACGGCTACTAGATCGATGCGTCACCTCCTGTCTCCCCTGGTTCTGTCGTCCGACTGAAGATCTCCTCTGAAATCCACCACCCAACCAGTGTAAAAATAATCCATCCCAAACATGAGATGAAATGTACTCTAGTCGGTGGGCTCTACACGACTCATCAAATTCCCTCACCTCTACTTTCTTAATGGTTGTCCTTCTCAAATTGTGCAAAAACTGGCAGAAACGGTCACGCATAGAAACTTGTCATGCCGTGTGGATAGCATTGCGCATGTTATCATCGATAGGATTCCATAAACCCTACAAATAATTTATAATATCAAGTTGTTACTAAAATAAATTTCAAAATAAATATTATTTATTTACATACCAGACAATGATGGAACATGTCGTGTCGCACATCAACGTGAATTTGTTCCCATGTGATCCATGGATGAGAAAAATAATTCGCAATATAGCGCTCCCCTGTCCAATAGCTACATGCTGAAAACTGTGAAAAAAATAAATAATCAAACAATTAGTATATATATAAATAAATTAATGAAATCAAACTAAAATATACAGGTTACCATACCTCTGTGTGAATGGATAAAAACCAAGATGTGGACGTCGCTCGGGGATAGGGTCAGCAATCATCAGTCGTGAAAGACTGCGCCCCCTTCGCATACCTCCCGAACCACCAGTAGGCTGAGGGTTAGCTGATCCCACATCCTCATCATCCAAAGGTAGGTCAGCCTCCTACAACTCATGAAATAAATCATCGTCCATATGAAACACAAAATGATTGTTGTTAGAAGATAGTTGAAAATAACTATTATAGATAGATATATATTAGTTATGATTATAACCATCATTTAACTATTTCAATGTGCATCTTCATCTTCTTCTCCATAGATGTCAATGTCAATGTCTTCATCTTCCTCCTCAGCATCATCAATATCCATATGAGTTTTAGTTTCATCATATCTTGTCATTTCAAATTCATTTGTAACATCATTGACATCTTCATCATCATCGATCCTTAATTGTGGGGAGTCATCGTCGATATTCACGTCTCATTGTGAATCAGATGGATTTTCATTTGTCTCTTGAAAAATTTCAATTCCTTCCACCAATTGCTCAAGTCTCTTGAAGTAGCATAGTACATCGCATAATAAATTTGATGTGTCTATTGAGCTAGTAAAAATAGTTCATTTACTGCAAGAAGACTTTTATATTTAATATCAATGATTTCATGAGTCGGATGAATATGAAAACCTCATTCAGTATCCAACCACCGACATTTAAACATTGTTATGTAATTCTGTCTTATAGAACACAGATCAATAATTTCATCCAAAATTCCAAAAAATTCAACTTCAGTTTCTCTATGATGTGATCCTCTCAAGAAAACTCCACTTTTCATTGTTTTTTTTTTGATTCCTCATATGCAAGTGTATGAAATTGAAAACCATTCACCACATATACATTATAATATTTAACCATTTTGGATGGTGGGTTACTCAATATACATAGTCTTCTGTCAAATTTATCAGCATATTGAGACACCAGAAAATTTGTAAAACAATTATCAATATAATAAATATTAAACAGAATTGATTTTAAACCATCAATAATTTATGTTACCAGTTTTCGAAATCAGTGAGAAAAAAAAATTTGTCTGCGTTCTTCAAGAGCAGCTGCTGTAATTTGTGGAAGTTGTTTCTCGATATGATTATCATATAACCTACAAATAAAATAAGTTTAAATACTATAACAAAATTATATAATAAGTGATAGAAGCACTTATAGGACAAATGATTTCATTTCTTCACAGTTGAGGAGAATGTATGTATGAGCTCTGTGATGTTCATCATCTGAAAGCCATCATTTGTGAACTCCCCTGAAACCAAGATTTGGTTTATTAAAAACTGTTAATTGATTTTCCATTTCATCATTAACATTCCCCTCATTTTTCCCCATGCGATTCTATTTTTAGGGATACTGACACTCAAAATAATGAGAGAAGAAAAAAGCAATTTCCTCTTGCAAATAAGCTTCAGCAATTGAGCCTTCAACTGATGCTTTGTTATGTATTTTTTTCTTTAATTTCTGCATGCATCTCTCGAATGGGAACATCCATCGAAACTGTACTGAACCTCTATATTTAGCTTCATGTGGAAAATGTAATATCAGATGTTCCATTGAGTCAAAGAAAGCTGACGAAAATACTTTGTTCAGTTTACATATAATTACAGAAACATCTTCTTGCAGTTTTCTTAGCACATCATAGTCTATTGTCGCTGCACAAATGTCTCGAAAAAAATATGATATATCTGTTATCGAATCCCAAATCATAGAATTCAAAAAACCTCTGATTCCAATTGGCATAAGTCTTTCCATTATAATATGACAATCATGACTTTTTAATCCAGTAATATAACCATTCTTAACGCATCTTCCCAAATTGGAAGCATAGCCATATGAAAGTCTCAAATCTGTAATCCACTGAAAAAATAATAATTGACTCTCTTTGGATAGTGTATAAGGTGCTTTTGGCTTCATTAACCTCTGTGATCTGACATTTTCAAATAATTCAAGTTCTGGTTGCCTGCAAATTTGGGCAAGATCTAATCATGCTTTTACAGTATCTTTGGTCTTACCTAGTGTATCCAAAACTGTATGAAATAAATTATCAAAACAGTTCTTCTCAAGATGCATAAAATCCAACATGTGGCGGACCAACAAATCTGTCCAATACGAAAGATCCCAATAAATGCTATGTTTTATCCAGTTATGTTCTTTCCCAAAGCCATGAATCTTTTGTTGGTTTGTTGTTGGTCCAAATGTGATGCGGGTAATGAAAATACAACTGATTTTAACTCTGTACCTGAGATCATCTTTGGAGGTTCAGCTCTTTCAATTATACCTTTTCCGAAATGAGATTTTTTCCTCCGAAAAGGATGATCGGTTGGAAAAAATCTACAGTGACAATCAAAATAGCAAGGATTTTTTCCATTGACCAGCATAAAGGATTTGTTTTCTTTCATATAGTAAGTACTTGATTTCAGACCATGTGTACTCCAACCAGATAACATACCATATGCCATAAAGTCACTAATCGTCCACATCAATACAGCTTTTAATTTGAAATTTTGTTTCGCAGCAACATCATATGTATTAACACCATCACTCCACAATGTATTTAACTCATCAATCAATGGTTTCAAATAAACATCAATATTCTTTTTGGGATGTCCTAGGATTAATAGATTCAAAATGATATAAGGCTCCTTCATCAACATCCATGGAGGCAAATTAGTGTTATGAAGATAGGCCAACATGAATACTGACTACCATAAGTACCAAACGGACAAAAACCATTAGTAGAAAGACCCAATTGCATGTTTCAGGCTTCTATAGAAAAAGATGGATGAAGACGGTCAAAATGTTTCCATGAATCCCCATCAGATGGATGATTCAAGCTTTTATCAGTTAAAATCTTGGTTTTGTGCCATGACATCATTGACGCTGTGTTCTGAGACATAAATAAACGCTGCAACCTGGGTGTAAGGGGGAAATATCTCAACTATTTTACTAGAATCGATCTAGACTTCCCTGGTTGAGCTTATTTATACCTCGATTGTCCACATGTGGTACAAATATCCAATGACTCATTTTCACCAGAATATAAGATGAAATAATTTGAACATGCATGAATCTTCCGATAACTAAGGCCCAAATTACGAATCAGCCTCTTTCTCTCATAGTAATTTGTAGGCAACACATATCCTTCAGGTAACAGTGTTTTATCCAAAGAAAATATATGATCAAAACATTTGTTTGATATTCCATTATCTGATTTAATAGCCATAAATTTTGCAACCGCTTTTAATTTGCTTATCTTGAAACTAGCATATAATGCATCTTCAGTAGACTTCAACAACTCAAAAAATTAAGATGGTGCCAACTCGGGAGTTAAATCAATATCATCGTGAGTTTCTATTTGTTGCACAGATAGACCTGCCACATCATGTACTAAATTTTGAAACCGTTATGGATCTGGAATCAAGTTATTAGAATGTTCTCTGGAACCATGTTCACCGTTTTGATACCAAAAAACATAATCTGGTTGAAAACCAAACCGCAAGAGATGTCCCCCAACTTTATCAAATGTGTCAAACATTCTCAGAGCACATTTTTTACAAGGACACTTAATTGTGCCTTCAGATGATGCAAATTCTAAGAAAGCTTCAACACCCTCAATATAGACAGGATTTAAACCAGAACCATTTGGATTTTTTTGCTGATTTATCCAAGCTGAATCATCTAATAATGACTGATGTTGACTTCCTTGTTCCATATTTTCCTACATAAATTATAAAATCATCACTGTTTTTTAATAGTTTGAAATTATAAAAACACTATCTGAAAAAGAAGATAAAAAATTACAACTACTTAATAATTATCATTAATTAAGGGAGACACAATTTTCTGTGGATTGACGACTACTCTTTTGTCTGACAGCTCATTTAATTGCATCTTTCTCACACATATTATTTCTAATTATTCCTAATTATTCCTAATTATTGCTATTTATTACAAATTATTACTAATTTTTACTAATTCTTAGAATTTCTTTCTAATTATTACTAATTTAGAAATACATAGCAATACTTAGAAAAAGGAAAACTCCTTGAATAATGAACAGAAATTTGGTAATCATCATTGTGGAGATGACTACAAATTTTCCCTTCACTATCCAAGCAGATTTCGTTTACTAATTATTAGTAATAAAAAAATTATATTATCAATATTTATGAAAAAACAATATTAATATTATTTAAATAATAAAAAATTTATAAAATATTAAAATTATCAATATTCACAACAGACTTTATTCTATTCTTAACATGTTCAAATCTCAAAGGGTCGTCAATTGTAAAATCATTCACAATAAAAAGTTTGTGTTTGTCATGTCCAATGCAAAATCTATAATTGTACTTGCATGGTTGATCACCTCGCAAGTAGTGTTGCAATATGACGACCAAAGTAATGACATTCTCTTCTCTATGAATCATCTCATATGACACTTTACATAGATCATTCTTCCTTAAAAATTTGAGGGGATATCATTATTTTTCCCATAAATTTTCAAGGAAGAATGGTCTATGTAAGGGTTCATGTGAGATAATTCTTATAGATAAGAAAGGCATGACTTGATTTGTCTGATTGCAACACTACTTGTGAGGTGATCAACCATGCAAGGACAATTACAGAGTTTACATTGGACATGACTCACACAAAATTTTTTATGGCGCATGACCTAACAATTGGCGACCCTTTGATATTTTAACATGTTAAGAATAGAGCAAAGTCTGTTGCCAATATTGATAATTTTAGTATTTTATAAATTTTTTATTATTTTAATAATATTAATATTGTTTTTTTGTAAATATTAATAATATAATTTTTTTGTTGCTAATTGTTGCTAATTATTGCTAATTATTGCTAAATGTTGCTAATTGTTGCTAATTGTAGCTAATTGTTTCTAATTGTTGCTAATTGTTGCTAATTATTGCTAATTATTGCTAATTATTGCTAATTATTGCTAATTATTGCTAATTATTGCTAATTATTGCTAATTATTGCTAATTATTGCAAATTATTTCTAATTATTGCTAATTATTGCTAATTATTGCTAATTATTGCTAATTATTGATAATTATTGCTAATTATTCCTAATTATTACTAATTATTGCTAATTATTGCTAATTATTGCTAATTATTGCTAATTATTGCTAATTATTGCTAATTATTGCTAATTATTGCTAATTATTGCTAATTATTGCTAATTATTGCTAATTATTGCTAATTATTGCTAATTATTGCTAATTATTTCTAATTATTCCTAATTATTCCTAATTTTTCCTAATTATTACTAATTATTCCTAATTATTACTAATTATTACTAATTATTACTAATTATTCCAAATTATTGCTAATTATTACTAATTATTACTAATTATTCCTAATTATTGCTAATTATTACTAATTATTACTAATTATTCCAAATTATTGCTAATTATTACTAATTATTACTAATTATTACTAATTATTACTAATTATTACTAATTATTACTAATTATTACTAATTATTACTAATTATTACCAATTAGTAAAAATTATTGCTAATTATAACTATTTAGTAATAATTGTTGCTAATTATTCATAGTTATTCCTAATTATATGTACTTATTCCTAATTATATCTACTTATTGCTAATTATATGTACGTATTGCTAATTATATGTACTTATTGCTAATTATATGTACTTATTGCTAATTATATGTACTTATTGCTAATTATAATTATTTATTGCTAATTATAACTATTTATTTCTAATTATAACTATTTATAGCTAATTATATCTAATTAATATTAATTATAACTAATTATTCCTAATTATATATAATTAATATTAATTATAACTAATTATTTATAATTATAACTAACAATATCAATTTCTTAGTAAAACTAAAAATAAATAAAAATCAATTGAAATCAAATTAAATTAGAACTAATAAACAAAAATTAAAATTAACTTAAAAAAATAAAATAAATATAAAAAAAAATATATAAATACCTTAAACTTTGATACTTTGAAGATATTGACGCTCTCTGATTGCTCTTGTATAAAAAACTTCAACTAAAAGAAAATTTTTCTTTAAAACTGAAGAATAAAGAGAGAGAGAGAGACCAAGATCCGAATGATTTAGAGAAAAACGGATGAGGTATATATAGGTTAGATTAGTTGCGACGGGCTTCTCGTCGCAAATGGTGGTAATTGCGATGGGGCCCGTCGCAATTAACCTCACCCGCATTAATTACTATCGGCAGTTAAAGGGTTATTTGCGATGGGTCTCGTCGCAAATTGTACCTGCCGATAGTCTTTTGGCGATGGGACGACATCCCGTCACAAAAAGTTATTGACCGCCGCTGAGTATTTGCGACGGGTCATGTCGCAAATACCCCTATGCGGTTTGGCGCGGAAGCCGCGAGGTTTGGCGCGCAAGTCGCGCCAAACTATTTGCGACGGGGGGACATCTCCCCGTCGCAAATGATATTGGCGTGGTTTGGCGTGAAAGTCGCGCCAAACCTTTTGCGACGGGGGACGAAATTCCATCACAAATAATTGGTTATTTGCAACGGGCACTTTTCCCCGTCGCAAATACCTTCCTGGACGGGTTATTTGTGACGGGATTTCTTCCCGTCGCAAATAGTCATTTATCCCGTAGTGATGATTCATGACACAATAAACCCTCAGTACCAGGAATAATACACGTGTACTCAACTCTCATTCCATAACAGTCTTTAAAAAACATTAAAAACTAAAAAAACCACACAACAAGTGAATCACTTGAGGTGAAATAATAGATAACTTTAAAAATAAAAATCATGAACCACAATACCACCCTAGGTACTTGGATTTTTCCCTCATACATGGGGCAGCTACTCCCAAGAACAAGATAATGAAGAAGGCCTGATTCATCCTATTATCAAATATACAATTAAAAAATAGTAATATAACTTAAAAGAAAAGAAAACTTCTTTGGTACCACTTTGTAAGGACCTAACCTAGGTGCCACATATCGCTGCCTCAAGTTGGTGGGTTACAATGCCTCAGGCATGCCTCACTATAAACCAAAGGTTGTAGACTAGAAGTGAGGGTTGAATGTGTAATGTGGGGAGAATATACTCTCTTTATCAAAGAATCACAACAATAAAAAAATAAAAAAAAAGACAAATGATAATAAATAATAACTGGAATAATACATAATGAATAAAGACCAATCCCACATGATAATCCCAAAACATGGATAAATGACATTGAACCAAAGCAATAGAAATTTCATGAAATATAAGTTTCAAGAGTAAAATGAAAATGAAAAATTAAATACATGAGAGAAACTCCCCAGGTAGGTCCCGAAATCACCTCTGGATCCCTTATCCATGCTCCATCACAACTCATCCATCTAACATAAGGCTCCTGCCCTTATCCTGTCCTGCAAACATGTAGTTTATTTGGATATCGATCAGGTGGTTGGAGTAGGTTATGAGTAAAAATTATTAGGGAACATCCAATGGTTTCTAAAGCAATATCAATTCTATAATAGTGTGTGATGTTTCATAAAGAATAACGTAAAAATGAACAAGTAAATAGTTTTCACATTAAATTATTCTTAAATTAACCCCATAATTTCCCGAGTTCATAAAAATGTCTAAATCAATAATACTAGCTTCATGTCGTTCCATATTATAAACCATAATCCAAGGGATATCATATTTAATTCTATCTAGGGTTACAATTATTCATTTAATCTCAATTTCACATTCAAAAAATGGGTTCTTAGAGAAGCAGTCTCGCACCTCGTAGGTATTTGGGGTAGCAGTCCTTGTCCCACAACTCAGTGATCACATGAAACACACACACACAAATAGATATATATATATATATTGGGGGACTAGAGCGGTAGTCTATAACCCCATGGTTATTTGGAGTAGCAATTCATGTCCCACAACACAGTCATAAAAAATCTCATCTCATGGTTCAACATTCTCAACCATTTATTAACAATCTCCATAATTCACTATTAATCACATTTCTTAAAATTATTTATCAACCGCACATGATCTGTAAATCATAAATTCAATCATACTAGAAAATCCCATAGGTTTCCATAAATTTCATAATCCCACTAATCAATCAATTTTATAATCCCATTAATCAATCAATTTCATAATCACATTTTTCACCAATTTCATTAACACATATTCAACCCATTTCATTATCACATGGAGATGAAAACCAATTAATTATTTCAATTTTTAATGAAATTTACCAATGTGAAAATTTCAATATCATAATTACATACACTTATTTATAATAAAAACTATGTGATTTTAAAATTAGATTATCTACCTCAAGATTGTGGACAGATGTTCTTCAAACCGAAATCCCCAATTTGATAAGGAACAATCAAAATCACAACAAAATGAAATATCTATGACTATAATATCTAAGATAAAGATCCCAAGGAACAAGATCCATTAAAACCTATATCTAAACCATCTCTATGGGGGGGAATCATTCCTTTTTATCAGGAAATAGAGATGAGAGAGAGAGAGGAAACCAAAAAGGGAAGAAATCACATATCATAGAGGAGATGATCCTTAAATTATATATTCAATTCATAGAGAAAGAGGTCCAAGGAGTCTTTTAATCCTCCAAGGAGCCTCAAAAAATGAAGAAAATTTGTTTTTAATGAGTGGGTAAGAATGGGGATAAAATACAGGGTGTTCAGGATTTTTTTAAACTTTTCAGGGGAACTAAATCCCATATGCATGGTTTCCAAAGAAGAGGTTCATAGTTTGAAAAAAAAAGTTACCCTTAACTATGCACCTGTACTTTAGGGGGACAAGGTTTCTCCTAATTGGAACACGTCTTGAAAAACCATGTTCCAACCATGAAAACCCCCCACTTTTCAGGGATCACGGTATGGGGAGAGTGGTCACATTTTTTGTCCAAACCACATTGAACCTCCTATTCCTCCATAAATGGGTGCATAGTTTCGTGGGAAAATTGTATGGTTTTTTATAATTTTGCTCCAAATGTTCAAAACACCTTGGTACTCAAAATTAATATAATTCATCCAAAACAACCCCTAATAAAAAACCCAACCAAGATATACTCTATACAAAGGTTAAAGACTACCTGAATATGAGAAAAATACGTCTATAGAAAGGTTAAGATCATACACAAACCATGAGAACATACTGTGTGCCAACAATGACCCCCCCCCCACTATTTTTGGGTGCAAGGTTTGTAGAGGGTGGGCACATTTTTTAGGAAAACATCACGCCACCTCCTATTCCCCCAAAAAGGGGTGCACGGTTTCCCTAGAAAACTGAACAATTTTCCATAACTGTGCTCCAAATGTTCATAGCCCCTTGGTCCTCAGAATTACTAAAATTTCTCCCCCCCAAAAAACCCTAAAAAACCCAACAAAGATATACTCAAAACTAAGGTTAAAGACTACCCTCCAGTACATCTTCAGAAATGTTGAGTTCATACACCAACCAAAGGCAAGTTTTATCTTATAGAAAATATCATATAATATTTTTACAACATTATAGCATTGTGGAAGAACCCTTAATTTGAATATGTTTGGTGGTTATACCCATGTACATGTTCCATATCAACACACCTTGATTTGTATTTCTACAATCATGGTTTAAAAAACCCATAATCCAACTATCAAGTATATTTGATACCATTAAAGTTACACATTCATGCATCATTCTAATTTTCAAAGATTGAATTTGAAGCCTAATTAATTATCATTTGTTAGTCATCATCTCATCACCCTAAACCGTATGAAATAATTTTCTGGGCATCATGGACTTAAACTATGTTCCCCTCCTTCTAGGGTAGTATATACTAGTATTAAACCCTCATTCATGTTGGGTTTTCACCTTTTCTTACTATATATGGAATCCCATCTGTTGGTAAAAAATTTCCAACCATAATTATCAGCTCCGTTAGTCAAATTTTTTTACCTTAAACACCAGTCATATTATTCTATCTTTCATGAAATTAAATTTTCCAAATAAAATATATGTATCACTAATCAAATTAAAAACCCACAAAGGGATGTTTGGTAAAACCATAACTCTCTACTCACTATAAATGAGTCTTCTGTGATCTATGAAAAATTGAGTGCTTAGAAAGGAAAATTCATAAAACTTTTCAAGTTGAAAATATCAAAATGGAGGCCTATGAAAAATTAATGTTCTTACATGCTAATCCTTTACCATATGAAACTTGGGGAAAATTTTCGACTCATAAAAAAGAGACACAAATTTCATTAGATCCATCATATGATCCTAGAAAAAGTCAATATGTGCTTGTTTCATCCCTCAACCTAAGAAAAAACTAATCACCCTTTAGTTCCTCTCATATATCAATTCATATATCCCATGAAAAATGAACAAAGATATGGTTTTAGGATCTTTGATTCCTTTTTAGAATTTTAATTATCATTCTAAAATTCCCCTTCATGATTCCCATTATGTTGAGTCACCAATCTACCATATATGAATAGACCAACTTAGTGTAAAATGATGGTACATGGGCTATTATATTCGGCCTACTTATACCCATTCAACAACATACATCTGAAAGGGAATCATATCTTTTATACAACTCAGATAGCCTTAGTCTACAGTGATGGTGAATTTTTTTTTCACCAAGCTTTCATATTTTTAAAAAGTGCACACTCTCATGAGAAAACCAAGTTTTGATCCTTCATATCATAAGACTCACATGTTATATGGTAATTTTAAAAAATACGATTGTATCTATAAACATATTCCCATATGAAGGTGGATATATGAAAGTTTATGGATTAGTATATATCTAATTTAAACTCAAGCATTTGAAAATCACAATTGGTTTTGATCCAAACTCATTTAATCCTTATATTTAGTTTTTGATATTGGTGTTATTCTTTGTAAGTTTCATATATTTACCCAGATTAATAACCAGGGAATCAAATAAAAGAAATAATAGATAATGATCCCAAAATATAGTTGGTCTTTCGTTAATAAAAAATTAGGAAAGGAGCATCTATGTTATGTAGTCTCTCTTTATCGTTATTTATCGAAGGAGGAAAGAATTAAAATGATACAACAAGAAGTTATCAATTGTCTAATGGAGTTAAATCACTTCTTTCTCAAAGAAAATGATATTTTTATGTAGTTTGATAAATGTTATGGATTTTACTTCTTAATCAGGTCTGAGTGCGTCATCCCTTACAACAAAATACATCCCAACTTTTGTAACCTCTTAAATTAGTTATTGATACTAATCTGCTATCGTTTTAGTAGTATCCAGTTCTTGGTCACTTCTTTCCAACCATTGGCATAATCGTTCAAACTATTTCTTGAGTTTTTACACTTTTTCCCTCCCTTATATGGCCAAAACTTTCCTCACTGATGCTACCATTTATTGTCGAGAAGTTTCATTGAGCACAAAAATAATGATATTTATGAAGTGGTTAATGGAATCAATAATAACTAACATATTTACCTTTTCTTGAATAGTGTGGTAATTGAACCCATTATATACAAGTATCATGAACATGCGATGAAGCTTGTATGAATTCAAAGGAAAATAATTTTATGGAGTTATGGAGATTAGTCTCCATATGTATTTCTATAAATACTACTTGGTCACATGAAATAAATTAGGATACTCCTAGTCGAGTTCAGAATCTCCCTTGGAAGGAAAAATATATTCGAGGAACAAATTCCATAATGAGGTTCTAGTCTCAACATCTTCAGAATGAGCAAGTACCAGATCTATCTATGTCCCTCTTCCATATATTGGATAGGAGGTTAAATCATTTCTAATTGTAATTATAGTATCCTATGATAGTATCACTGAAATATATACCAATTATATGATAACAAATAGAAAAGAGAGTAAGATAACCAGATAAGTGAATATTAACCTTAATTTTCTAAAACAATGGAACCCTCAACTTCTTTCACCCAATCAATAGGCATATAAGGTGGGCTATTTTTTGGTAATTATCATAAATGGATTCAAGATACATTATCAATTTTCAAGGACACTTCACCCTTCAATAGAGATATAGACCCAAAAGGAATACCTAACCCTGGTATCCCCAAATCATCATCATGAATGGTTACACATCGGTACTAATAAGAGTTATCCAAAGAGAATAATTATAAACAAAATAGTTAGGATACATTGTTACTAACCCTACTTTCAGGGATTTTGAAAATCATAAACCATTTTTTACCTAATTAGATAGTGTAAAACATGGATCCTCTCACGATGGTATATCCTCAGTAAATAAATAGACCCAAAAGGTATTTTTGATTAAGACATGGTCTGAATGTCACCATGGATAGCTATGAACATAAAAGATATTTTTTTTATCACCATCATAATTTTGAATTAAATTTTTTCTATTTTTATTAACCAATTATTAAATCCTTCTGTTCTCAATATATATTTTGATTTTACTTTCTAAAAATCAAGCTCAAAAATATGAAATTAAACAATGACCCAATTGGAAAACATGTTATTAATTTTATCATGAATTTATATACACTAGTATACATTAGAAAATTATTTTATTTTAGTATTAATAATACAACAGGGTACCATTTATTCAACTAGACCCGGCGTTGGATCAAATCATAAGAGGACCGATGGGGGCCACAATGAGAATAAAATATGGGCTCGGCAGATTGGACCACCCTTGTGTATTTGGGATATATCATTATAGCGACCCTCACTTTTCATATATTAATATTACACAACTTTAGAGGAATACTTAAAACATTATACAAACAAACACCCAAATTCAGTACTAGTCTTGTGCCTTTGGAAACATGGAAGCATAAACACAGATACCTAAGTGACCTACATTATCTCCCACTAGGTTCTTCCTGACTAGAACCCTTCTTATACACATCAAACATAATACATATCTTCATAACCTGGGGAAGGAAACATAAAAAGTGGTGACATAAAATGATAATTAAGGGTAAAAAATAGTCATATTTAAGCATAATCACAAGCATAAGGGAATGATAACATGATCATGAAAATATAATATCATACCCTACATATCAAAGATCATATACATTAATCACAGAATAAAGCTTGGCAGTTCATAAAACATGAATCATAAGGAAATAAAGAACATAATATATAAAATCATAGCATAAGAATAAAACAAGCAATTGTGGAATACACATAATCATATATTATAATTTTCATAGTATCCAAGGCATCACTTCCAATACCATCTTGGTAGGAAAGGTTCACTCCCCATACCATCTTAGTAGTCATGGTTTACTCCCATGGCCATATTAGTATCATTAGTTAACTCCTCATACAATCTTAGTAGTCATGGTTCCCTATAATCACAATATTAGTATTCAAGGTTCATTCGCAAAACAATATTATTCTATCTCATGAGATATAAATATTTACCTAATGCATTGGAGGGAGATATAGGTCCCACCAATCTCATTATGAAATCATACATACATGTGCTACTATATCATAAATAATAATATCATAACCCATAAAATGAAATTGTTATTATAAACATGTAATCATATAATAACATGGGTTAATATACAGGTTTCATAATCATATAATCATAAACATAACCCATCAAAATAAGTTGGTTTCAAAATCATATAACCTGTGAAAGAGAAATGGGTTCCATAAAAATCATGCCATCAAAACATAATACATTAAGAGAAATAATATGAATTAAAAAATTGAATGATTTCACCATAATGGTATGAGTAACAAAAATTGATGTTATCTTAGATGGTAAATAATATTGAAACATCTTTTAAAAACATTTCTTGAAGAAAATAACCTTTCTTCATTGATTTTTTTTTTTAAATATAAAACCTTTTGAAAAAAAAATTCTTTGAAAAAATATTTGAAAACTTATAAAGGAATCATTGAAAACTATAAAACGTTTTTAAAATCCTTTTTACTTGAATATTATCTTCAAGTATCATTTAAAAACATTTTATAAAACATTGTTTTTGAAATAAAATAGGTTTCTGACCGAAGAGATAAAAACCATCAGATATTAATAAAAACATTTTATTAATTATCTTAAATACCAAAGAGTGTAAAAATGGTACTAATACATGGATATATTTTTAATAAACAGAGGAAAATTAAACTCATGATTTTTCTTGAGAGATGGAACATAATAATTCATCAAAATAAGTATAAATAAAAACAAACTCGAAAATCGATGAGATTATTTAAATAAACCCTTATAACTTGGTAGCTTGGGATCATACTCTCCATGTAATAAAAAAATTACATGAAGCTTAAAATATCATTAAAATAATTATACTTATGATATAACATGTAAAATCTAAATATATACACCTCGAAAAATAATTTAAGTGCATAACAAAACTTGAGTCTCAAAGAAAGAAAATTGAAACAAAAATATTTTACCAATTTGGTAACTTTTGAAACATAAAACCCATGAAAGAAAGATCATAAAATGGATATTTGAATACCCATAAATTTAATTATAAGATAAATAAAATAAAATCATGTGTATTAGATACACCACACAAAAGGAAAGAGTGGTGAATTTAGCATGTATCCCAAGAAAATAAAAAGTGAGATGAAATCCCCTTACCTTGTATCCTGACTCTTTCCATACTCATTAAAACCACCTATATAATAAATATAAATTTATTATAAATATTTTACATTACCATATTCTTATATCTAGAACCATTTATTTTTTTATTATGACCTTATATTACCCGCTTGTTAACCATCCTATGTTAAGATTTCACTTCAGATAATATAAGCTTTGTTCTTCGCATGGGTATTAATTTGTTATATCAATAGACCATATAATTATATCATGATTCTAGAATGAAAACCATGATATAGATAGAATTTATATATATTATATTTTTTTATAATAATCTATATAATATTTAAGAACAAAATGGAATACATCATTCATGGAGACGGTAAGTCGTACGTACGCTTGAAAGTTGTTTATGTTTTTATTGTCCTATTGAAAGAAAAAAATGATATATATGTATAAATTTATATCATTATTATAGTAGAAATATGATATAATAAATACCATATGTATTCAATAAACCCATCCGGAATAAATTCTATATAGTTTATGAAAAAATCATATCGCTTTGAGGTGGTGATAGTCCACACTTCCTCAAACGAAATTATTGTATTTATACCAAATGAAAAGTAAAAAAGATATGTGTTATAAAAGGAATAAAGACGATTAAATAAATAATAAATATAACATATAACATATATAAACATATTTTTTATCATAATTTCCACCATGATAGGTGGTAAAAGAAAAATGAGTAGTCGTCGTTTAGTGAGGTAGTTGTTCACCGTACACATAAACAGTATGTCAATTACCCATTAGATGGAGGTGTGTGGAAGTGTAGGTTGAACCCTTTGATGAAAAATATCATAGTATATTGGAGATACTAGTGTTCTTATAAAATCATGGAATACAAATATGGGATGGGTAGGGAAGGAAAATAAAAGAACGGAGCTTGAGAGAAGGTGTTACCTCTTAATTGGGTAACTCCTTTTGGTTTGTGAAAAAAGAATTACTTAAAAGACTTTATTCCCAAAGGGATGACTCAAAAAGAAATGGAGAGATTTTGGGAAGTTTATTGGGAAGATATTGTCTGACAGTAAGTGGTTTTTTAAGTTTTAAGAAGAGGGAGAGGTGGTGGCCTTTTATAGGGAAAGGAAAGGACACACATGGTATTTTTTAAAACAAGTTAGGTCTACCAATGTTTTTACCTAAAAATTCATAAAAAACCAAAACACCACAATAATGGAAGTTTCATGGAAGAATAATTTCCATAAAATGGTTTTTTTACAAGTTTCTATGTCTTTTTAGGTCAAACAATTATGCTTTAGTCCTTAGTTAAGCTTAATTTTACCTTAATCGATGTAATCAATTTAAATTACGTTCACTAATATTTTTTTGTCAAAAACTATGTTGACCTTATTATAATTATAAATTATGTTGATTACAAATATGGAATCCATTTTTCCAAATTAAAATCACAAAATTGATATAAATTAATTTAAAATTAATCCTTTAGTTGGGTCGACAATGCAGGTTTTTAGAGTGATAATGATCTAATGTTTGCTTAGATTTTATATCAAATTTCAATGTGAAATTGGTTCCTATTACATTAACTGAATTAATTAGTAAAAATAAAATATAAATAAACTTATAAATAAAATTAAAATATAATCTAACCATGTAAATAAATTAGATGAAAATACATTTTTGAATTAAAATATGGTATATTTCACTATTCATCAAAAAATGAAGTTTCTGAGAAAAATCCCAAAACATTACCCTAATATAAATTCAAAATTATAAATTAAATAATAAAGTTTATTTTATAAAATTAAATTTATAAATGGGTCTAAAATTAATTTTATTATTTTTCATAAAAGGACATTAAAAATAGTTCATTCAAGAAAATTGTATTTTTAAGCATATAAGGACTTGAAAAAAATCATATATTTCATTATCAATTTGTTTTATTTATATACAAATTTATAAAAAATATTTTAAAAGTTTTTATTACTATTTATATAAAAAATTTTAATAGATAGTTTATTATTATTTTTTATAAATAATTATAAAAATAAAATGTTTTTTTGTAGAAACATTGGTGTTACGTGTAGTGTATTCCAAGTCGGTGTTGCATGTAACGTACATCGAGTCGATGTTCCTTGTATCATATGTTGAGTTGGTTCCATGTAATGTACACCAATTTGGTTCCATGTGAATGGAATGTTTGGCTTTTTTCATTGCTAGTTATAAATGAAAATTTAATTTATTTGAAAAAAAGGTCCATAAAAACCTAGGGTGTTACATTCTACCCCACCTAAAATGATTTTCCCTTGAAATTCATCACTCGGGTAAAAAAATTTATATATTTATACTTCATCATATACTAAAGGTCTAACATAGGTTCTTTTAACTATTGGTTTCTCTTTAAAACTTTGACCATGTGAGTGGTCTGGTTTCGTAGAACATTCTTTATATGATATAGAATTTTAATAGGTTTCTCCTTGTAAGAATGATCCTACTCCAGTGGGATGACCTCTGAGTTTAGTACATGTGTTGTTTTACGAATTTACTTCATAGGGAGAGATATATAGAATACATCATGGACTTGAGAGAGATTTGGAGAAAATGCCAAGTGATAGGCTACCATCCTGATATGATCAAGAATATCAAAGGGACTGATATACCGAGATCTTAGTTTCTCTTTCCTCTGTAATCTCAATATTTTCTTCCAAGGTGAGATTTGTAGAAATACCTTTTCACCAACTTCAAATTATATGTCACATAAGCGGTTATCAACACAACATTTCTTCCAAATTTGACTTGCATTGATATGTTGTTGTATGGTTCTAACCATCTTGATCATTTCTTCATCCATCTCATGTCCCAATAGCTATATTTCTGCAACCTCATACTAGTATTTTGGAGCTCTACATTTCTTCCCATAGAGGGATTCATATGGTTTCATCTGAATTCTTGAGTGAAATTTGTTGATGTAAAAAATATCAAATATAGGAAGGTGTTGATCCCAAACACCTTTGAAATAAATAGAAAAAGATCTCAACATAACCTCTAGGGTTTGAATTGTTCTTTCAAACTAACCATATTTCTGAGAATGATAATTAGTTTTTAAATGAAACTCTATATTATGTGCTTGAGAAAGACTTCTCCAAAAAAATTAGTTAAACCTATGATCCCGATATGATACAATAGAATTTGGTACTCCATATATCCAGATGACTTATTTAATGTATATCATGTAAAGATTATCTAGAGAGAGACATTCTATGAAAGTGATGAAGTGTGCTGACTTAATAAGGTGACTGATTAACACCCACATAAAATTAAACTCTTTATAGGTTTTGGTTAGTCCAACAACAAAATCCATAGTGATGTTCCCCCATTTCCATTATGGTATAGGTAATGTATGCAACATCCCTATAGACTTTTGTCTTTAAACTTTTAGTTTTTTGTATACCAAGAACTCAGATACAAACTTTGTGATATCCCTCTTCATGCCATCCCACCATAATTATTCTTTCAAGTCCTTATACATCTTCATAATTCCAGGATGAATAGAGAATGAAGAAATATGAGTTTCCTCTAACAAATTCTTATTCAAGTATATTATGAAAAGAACACACACACAATTCCTAAACTATATCATTCCACCCTAATCAAGGTTAAACTCAGAAACATTTATGAATTTATTTTTATGCTCTTCATCTTCCTTCTACGCCTCCTTAACCATTACTTGGATAGAGGTTTGAACATTCATTTAAGAAATATAATATTTTCCTCTTCCTTCAGGATTTCTAGATCCATCCTTTTTAAATCCATAAATATTGGATCTTTTGTGATCCTCATCATGGATAAGCTAGCATGATCCTTTCAAATCGAAGAATCATCCACCTTCTTCACTTTCCTTGGGTGGTAATGTATCGAGCAATCATAATCCTCTATCAACGCTAACAATCTTCTCAGGCACATTTTCAACTCCTTCTATGTAAATATATATTACAAACTTTTAAGATCAGTATATATACTAAACTTTTCTTCATAAATACATTTCCTCTATATCCTTAATGCAAAAAATTATCGCTGCTAACTCCAAATCCTGAGATGGGTAATTTTTCTCATGAATCATAAACTTCCATGAGGCATAGGATATATCCTTGTTATTATTCATAAGAACGCATCCAAATACCTTCTAGGATGCATCTCTATAGATTAAAATCCTATCTCCACTACAGGGTAATGTAATAAAATTTTCATTTACTAAACTTCTCTTTGGTTCCATGAAATTTTAATCACATTCATCTATCTAGAGGAACTTGAAACACTTTAGAGTTAACTAGGTCATAGGATTATACAGTCATGAGAAATTATCCAGAAAGGATCGATAATATCCATCTAAACCAAGAAATGTATGGATATCACTCACCATGGTTGTTCTAGGCTAGAATTCAATAGCCTCTATCTTTGATAGAACTATTATTATACCGTCTCTTGATATTATCTAACCCAAAAATGAAACATTTTGTATCCAAAATTCTCACTTTGTAAATTTTTCATATATTTTTTCCTTAGGGTCTGTAGTACAGTTCTCAAATAATTTTAATGCACTTTCAAGCTATTTGAATAGACAACAATATCATCTATAAATAATACCACAAACTGAACAAGGTAATATCTAATGAATCTATTCATTAAATCCATGAAGATAGTAGGGGAATTAGTAATACCAAAGAGAATCACTATATATCCATATTTTATAAACCTTGTATGGAATTTTGTCTTGGGTATATCCTCTTTCTTCTCCCTCAATTGATGATATTCAGAATGAATTCCAAGCTTGTAGAAGTATTTAGATTTGTATAGTTGATAAACCAAGTCAACAATATGGGGGAGAGGATACTTATTCTTGATTATGATCTTGTTCAACCCTCGATAATCAATGCAGAGTCAAATTGATCCATCTTTCATTTTCATAAAAATAAATGATGCACCAAAAGGTGACACACTTGACCGAATGAATCCCTTTTCAAGGTTTTCTTGGAGATTCTTCTTCAATACTTGCAACTTAATCAGAGACATTATATAATTAGTATTCAAAATTGGTGTAGAACTGTAACGTCCCGGTTCCAGAAGCCACCCAGAGGTGCCCCATACCCGGTTGGTCACATGAACTCAAGTGAATTTCCCTAAAATCCAGAGGCTGCCGACTAGTAGCGAGGGCCTTGGGTTTGATAGTGGGGAAACTATGCCCTCATTGGCAGAGTACACAACAGATGTAAACAAAACATGAAATAGCAGAATCAGTAAATATCCAACAACAATGCACAAGTAAATGGCGGAAGACTAAAACAATAAACCACTAGAGCACATATGTATATATGAAATAATGCATGATAAATATCTAGGAAAATAGATAAATATGTCACAATTATAGAAATGCAAACAATACAAAAACAAGTACACAAGAAAAGATAAAGAGATCCTCAGCATTGCAAGCCTAAGCTCGGTCCCATGCTCTCCTGCTCCAAAGAAATCAAGTACTAGAAGTTGAAGGGTGCTTGCACATGTCTATACCTGCAACAACATAGTCTGTTTGGGCCCAAAACCATGACCCAAATAGGGTGTGAGACTAAATCCCAGTAGGCAACCACCCAAAGATTTGTGCCTTGCAGTTAGTGAGCATATGTCAGGTAATAGTACAGTAAGTATTAAATAGTAAAAGTAAACAATAGGTAGAAATTAGCAAGCAGAAACGTGATGATATACAATAGTAATCAATCCACAGAACAACAAGCAGCAGTGAAGCAAATAGCTAACCACAATAGAAACCCCTCCGGGAAGTACTCACAACCAACCCCTCTGGTCCTATCCAAGAAGTACCAATAACCCTTTGGGAAGTTCACTCAGCCTAACCCCTCTGGTTTGGTCATATGAAATTATAAGACTCTCTGGGGAAGCTCGCTCGGTCAATTCCCCTTATAGTATAGGGTAGTCTGGGACTCTCTGAAGAAGATCACTCGGTCTAACCCTCTTATAGCCCCAAGGTCTAGAAACTCTCCGAGGAAGCTCACTCAATCAATTCCTCCTATAGTCTCAGGTCTATCATATACTCTTTGAGGAATCTCACCCGGTCAATTCCTCCTCTAGCCTGGAACGGTTTAAAGAAATTCAAACAAATAAATACTCTCTGAGGAATCTCACTCGGTCTACCCTCCTGTAGTCTATAATGTCCAAGACTCTCTGGGAAGCTCACTCTGTCTATCCCTTGTAGTCTATAATAACCAAGACTCTCTGAGGAAGCTCACTCAGTCTACCCTCATGTAGTCTATAATATCCAAGACTCTCTGGGAAGCTCACTCGGTCTATCCCTTATAGTCTAGAGCACCAGGTTCTCACAGTCCTGTGCTAGTTTGTGCATAATAATGCTATAAGGCCAAAGTACACCTATAGAGAAACTTGGATAACCATTCTACAAAACAACAAGCATGTCAAGATTATCATTCCATCCTATGATCACAAGGCATGGAAAAAAGGTATAACAGCCAAGGGTTAACAAAACCCAAATCTCATAATAAGAAAAAGGCATGAGAAAAAAATCCAAGCATAGCAATTATCCTCAAACATGATCAAATTACCTCTACACAAGCATACAAGTAAAGAATGAAAATAGAAGGGGTAAAATAGAAATCACACAATACCCCATTCATGGGTATTGGTTGGAATTGCACATAAAACTCAAAGACATCGAACGGAAAGGCAAAAACCACCTACCTTGGTGCGAGGAGATCAATATAATTGAACCATGAGTCTTGATTCTCCTTAGAACAGTGTATATCTACAAAAACACACAAAACGGTCAACCCACATTATCTCGAGAAAGAGGGAAAATCATAGAATGAAACTCAAGAAGAAGGAAGATCTCACCATTGTGGTTCCAACAAAATCGGTGGTGGTCAATTCGGCAAACAGACGGTGGCTTGAGGCTTGGAGGATGTTTGCGGTCGTACAGACGCTCCGAGTTGAAGAACCATGAGAAGAAGATGTTTCTGTCGATTAGGCGGGACCCCGGTCTGTTTAATGAAAAAAAGTACACAACGTGTACTTATGGGGTATAGGGCATGTACTTGGCCTTTCCATACTCCGCTTTAAGTGGCCTCAACATTGCCCCTACACACCGTGTGTGTGGACCGGGCACGGCCAGCACACGGCCTCACGTGGTAACAAGGTACACAACATGTACTTTGAAAATTTCCAGATTTTCCTCTTTCTCTAAAATGACCAGAAAAGGAAAAACATACCTGAAACAAAGATCTAGGTTCTTACAAGCTTCTCCCCTTAAAGAAATTCATCCACGAATTTCCCTAGATAGGCGTAGAAGAAGAAACCCCGAACAGCTCCGGCCACTACGATCGTACATCGGCCTCCCTCTCCTAGGTCTCGTCTTGTACTCACCCGTGCTGCCATAGCACCCATACCAGAGGAACAGACCATCCATAGAGAACCTTTGTACTGTGATCAAAAATCCGGAAATGATGCTCCTCAGACAACGCATCTGCTTCGAGCTCAACCTCCTCGGGTTGAAAGACTTGAGACGGGTCTGAAAAGTAATGTCTAAACTGAGAAATGTAGAAGACGTCGTGCATAGACTGGTACCTCTGAGGTAACTGAAACTGATAGGCAACCGTCCCAACTCTCTCCAACATCTCAAACGGACTGACATACCACGGTGAAAGCTTACCCTGTCTCCAAATCCTCTTGTGTCCCAACCTCAGCGGGACACGCAGGAAAACCTGATCCCCGACCATGAACTCCAAAGGTCGTCTCCGCTGATCAGCATAAGATTTCTGTCGAGACTGTACTATTTCCATCCTCTTCTGAATCAACTCTATCTTCTCTGAGGTCTCCTGAACAAGACGAGGTCCCAGCAAGGCTGCCTCTCCTGCCTCTAGCCAGCACAAAGGTGATCGGTGTGGCCTACCGTATAAAGCCTCGTAAGGTGCCGTCTGAATGGTTTCCTAAAAATGGTTGTTATAAGAAATCTCCACAAGAGGAATATGCTTCTCCCAAGATCTGCCAAAGTCTAGAATGCAAGCTCGGATCATATCCTCAAGCACCTGGATCGTATGCTCAGACTAGCCATCTGTCTGGGGATGGTATGCTATACTTAAAAGTACATGTGTACCCAGAACCTTCTGAATCCCCTGCCAGAACCGAGAAGTAAAACGTGCATCCTTGTATGAAACAATGGAGTGCGTAACTCCATGCATAAGTAAAATCTCTTGGATTTACAACCGTCCCATATCACCAGCACAAAAGGTATCCTTGATCGGCAAGAAATGAGAAACCTTTGTAAGCCTATAGACGAAAACCCAAACAACATCACTCCCTCAAGGCAACCTTGGTAACCCGGTCACAAAGTCCATCGCGACATCATTCCACTTCCACTTGGGAATGGGTAACTGCTGTAAAATACCTACTGGTCGCTAAGGCTCCACTTTCACCTGCTAACAAGTAGAACATCTCATAACAAAACTAGTAACATATCTCTTCATACCTGGACATGAGTACTGGTGGTGTATATCACGATACATATTGGTGACGCTAGGATGATCTTCCCAAAATGAGGAATGGAAATCCCACATCAGCTACTCACGTATGTCTACTGGCACCCATACGCGCCACTGGAAACGCAAGATCTCATCCTCACCCACTTTCCATCCAGGAAGAGGGTCCTCTCCAAACACACTCTCCAACAAGACTAGGTCTTCTGAATCTGATAGTTGCCTCATCCGTACTCGATCAAGAAGGGTAGAGACAATAGATACAGAAGATACAAAATTCTGCCCCTGTTTGTTGTGCACCTCCAAATGCATCTCAGATAATAGATCCATAAGATTCCACTCAATGCTGGCCTCCTGAACTACCTGAATCTGAGTTCTTATGCTCAACTCATCATCCACTGCATTTCCATTTCCCGACGTATAGGCAAGCTCAAAGTCGAAGGATTGAAGATACTCGACCCACCTATGCTATCTCAGATTCAAATCATGTTGAGTGAAGATGTACTTGAGAATATTTTGGTTCATAAACACAAAAAAGTACTCTCCTAGAAGGTAATGTCTCAAATAGCATAAGGCATGAACAACAGCTGCCAAATCCAGATCGTGTGTTGGGTAGTTTCTCTCGTGCGTCCTCAACTGCCAAGACCCATACGCAACAACTCCATCTCCAAGCATAAGCACAGCTCCCAGCCCAATACCTGAAGCATCGCAATAGACTGTATAGCTCTTGCCCGACTCTGGCAAGACTAGTATCAGTACTGACGTCAACCTCAATTTCATCTCTTGAAAGGTTGTCTCACAATAATCTGACCATAAGAACTTATCACCTTTCTTGGTCAGGCCTATCAGCGGTGATGTAAGGCATGAAAAGTCATATATGAAATTCATGTATTATCCAACCAGCCCTAGGAAACTCCGCACCTCAAATACATTCTTTGGTTTCTCCCAGAAAACTACAACTCTCACTTTCTCTGGATCTACTGATACTCTTGTCTTTGATATAACGTGACCCAAGAAGTGAATATGATCCATCTAAAAGTTTCATTTTGAGAGTTTAGAAAAAATTTGATGCTCTCTCAGTGTACTCAAAATGATCTCAAGATGGGTATCATGGTCATGTCGAGTGTCATAGTACACCAAGATATCTTCCACAAAAACCACCACAAAGGAATCCAAGTATAGATGGAACACTCAGTTCATCAGCGCCATGAAAACTGTTGGCACGTTCATGAGGCCAAAAGACATGACCGTATACTCGTATAGACCATACCTTCTCCTGAAGGCTGCAAGAGGTATATATGATGGTCAAATGTGCAACTAATGATAACCGAACCTCAAATCAGAACACCTGGGATCCTCGAAGCTGATCAAAGAGGTCATCGATCCTCAGCAAGGGATATCGGTTCTTGACCGTCAACTGGTTCAATTTCTGATAATCCACATAAATCCTAAGGGTAATGTTTGCCTTCTTCGTAAACAGGATAGGTGAACCCCAAGGAGAAGTACTGGGTCGGAGGAAACCCTTTTCCTGCAACTCCTCCAACTACTTCTTGAGATCCTGCAACTTGGGTGTAGCCATCCTATAAGGAGGAATGGACACCGGTGCCACTCCTGGCACGAGCTCAATAGAAAATTCTACCTCATGCTCCAGAGGAAAACCTGAAAAGTCCTCTAGAAATACATCCCTAAAACAATCCACCACTGGAGGAAAGTCTAACTGTGAAGTCCCCTGGTCATCCAGATAAAGACTAGAAATATGGGCTATAACTCCTCCTAGCCCATGATGCTCTGGTCTAGCTCTACCCACCTGGATATCCTACTCACCTCTATGGAAAAAAGATCTTCCCACTGGTGATACGAAACTCACCCTACGGAGATAGCAATCGATGACTTCCTAGAAGGGAACTAAACATTCCATTCCGAGAATGACATCATATCCTATCATCTCTAGGACATAGAGGTCCCATAAGAAGTGACACCCTACAACCTCAAGAGGGAACTCTCTTCACTAATGTACGCTAGACGTCCTCATTCCCAATGGTGTATCAAGAGTCAACATGTCGGCAGATGAAAAGATATAGAGCCCAAGGCTCTCCACAACAGCAACAGAGATAAAACTATGCGAAGCACCAGTATCAAAAAGTGATGATGATAAAACTGAGGCTACAAAGATCGTGCCTCGAACTGTGGAAGGTTCGGGGTTTTTCTCCTGATGGGTCTGCTCCATGACGAAAGTATGGCCTATACTGTGGCCCTGCGCCCCTGGATGACCACTCTGAGCTGATCCACTCTGCTGTCGCTGGTAACCTGGTGACTGACCACCACGGCCGCAACCTCCACCTCGGCCCAAACGGCTGGAAGAACTCCAGTTCCCAGACTGGTGAGAAATTGGTGATACATCTCCTGTACACGGGGTCATAGAAGAACCACTACCACCATATTTAGGCAAGAAGATCTAAGAAAAACTCTGAAGATGGCCTATTTTTCCACAATATCGGCACTCCTTCAGGTCTCTCTGACACTAAGGCCTAGTATGCCCACTCCTACCCCACTGGTAGCATACAACCTGGCTGCCTGAAGATACATTCTGCCTACCGTGATCTCCTCGAGCATACTCCCTATGGCGCTTCTTGCTATCAGTAGGAGGAACACTGACTCTGGATGTCGAACCACCCTGGATCACTGCTCCAGAATGCCTCATATTGCGCTCAGTGATCAGCTCCTGGTTGACAATAAAGGATATCAAATTCAACCTAAAGATATTCACCTGGGAACAGATCTCCTGCCTGAGACTGTCCTCAAACTTCTTAGAAAGGAACAACACATCACCTGCTGGAATCAGCGTGAAGCACTGCAGCTCAGTAAAACGCGATGAGTACTCCATAACAGAAAGAGTACCCTCCTCGAGACTCATAAAATCTCAGGCTCGGTCGGCCCTCCTGGTCTTTGGATAGAATTAACCGTAGAAGATGCACCAAAACTCATCCCAAGTCATACTCAGCTGGTGCCCTGACTATGAGATCACCTACCACCACCTCTTGGCAGTGTCTTGGAGCATATAAGCAGTCATCTTCACCTTATTCTCTAGAGGTATCTCCAGATGCTCAAAGAACGTTAGTGTGGCCTCTAGCCACGACTCTACATCCTGGGGTCCTCCATCCCCTCAGAAAGTAGAAGGATGTTGCTGCTGTAAAACCCACATCAACTCATACATCGACGGGGTAGGAGGAGGTGCTCCCTGAAAGGTCTACATCATCACCGGGAAGTCCTCCCTGAACTACGCATCGACGCCTGCAATGGGTATAACTACTGGTACTAAGGCTTTCACAACAGGAGGATCTGCAGAGGTCTCTGATCGGCCATATCCGGTGTCTGATCACCGTTTGGCAGCTGACGTATGACCGGAGGATGTCTTAGAGGAATAGCTCTGAAAGATCAAAAGCACACCTTAGATAAGGATTATAAATGATAGAGAACACAAGAGTACAAAATGGGAACATGAGGACGAAACAGTCAAGTTTCACTAAACATGACTACACAACATGTATAAAACTACACGACATGCTTCTTAAGGCCATTCACATGGGTGTGTACTTCTGCCACCTTTTGTTATGTAACACCCCCGACTACACGGCGTGTTTTCCCCACACACGGTGTGTACTTCATCTCCATTCCCCTGCCTGAGTCTCTTTACATGGCTAATTCACACGGTTCTCTTAACCCTAGACTACACGGTGTGTTCACTAAAGACACAGCGTGTACTAGAAAAGGTTTTTACAACCCGTGTTGTTAGTCGCACGGTCGGATACACGGCTGACCCTTACACAACATGTTCCGAATAAACATGGCATGTATAGAAGAGATAACATCATCTTGTGTTCTTCTCAACACGGTATGGTACCTAGAACAAGACTACACGGCATATTCGTACCCAACACGGTGTGTACTACATGAGCTTCCCCGACCCGTGTTGTTAGTGACACGGCCGGGTACACGGCTCACTACTACATGGCATGTAACAACTGTACACGGCGTGTGTTTCAAAACTTTTTCACCACCCCATGTTTCTTCACACACAGTCAGTGACACGGTTTAAAACTACAAGGCATGTAGTCAAGTACACACCGTGTATTCTGGGTTTTTTTCGGGCAGTAGCTCAGAAACTGCACCAAAACCCAGAAAACACTGAAAAACAAACATGAAGGAGTCTAATTACAATTCATGAGGTCCCATACTCCCCGCGAACAAAAGCTTGGGATCTTCTACATATCATATGCAAGGGAAACAAGTCAATGATCCACCAAGTTCTAATTCATGAGGGCCCATAACACCTTAAGAACCTAAATTTGGTGATCATTTAAGCAAGGCACAATGCAAACAATTCCCCTATCAAACTGCAGGGATTCTATTAAAGCATCTATCATAATAGCATGCATAATCTACACAACGTCTATCAAAACAACATGAAATCGCTAATGCACCCTAGATGGCATGGAAAGAATGAATGGCATGTGATTTCTAACAAGTTCCTATATGATTCATGAGATGGAATACCCTTATCTCATCAGGTTGCGACAGAAATAGAACCGCACTAGCACAACAATAACAACACAAGTCATGTGAATCACTCAAGGTGAAATCATATCAACCATAAAATCTCAAACAAGAAAATTGCAATAATGAGGTAGATTATCTTTTCCCTGTACAAGGGTCATCTACTCCCGGGCACAGATTATTACCATGTACCGAATCTATCCTATCCCTGGATAAAGGCTCCAAACAATAAATCAAGAGAGAAGAATTCCTCTGACACCACTTTGTAACATCCCAGTTCCAGAATCCACCTAGAGGCGCCCCATACCCGATTGGTCACATGACCTCAAGTGAATTTCCCCAAATTCCTGAGGCTTCCAACTAGCAGTGAGGGCCTTGGGAGTGATAGTGGGGAAACTTTTCCCTCATTGGAAGAGTACACAATGGAAGTAAACAAAATATTCAATAGTGGAAGCAGTAAATATCCAAAAACAATGAAAACGTAAACATCGAAAGACTAAAACAATAAACCACCGGAGCACATATGTATATATTAAATGATGCATGATACATACCTTGGAAAATAGCCAAACAGGTTACAATGCTAGAAATACAAACAGTACAAAAACAAGTACAAAAGAAAAGATAAACAGGTCCTCAGCATCGCAAGCTTAAGTACGGTCTCATACTCCCCAGCTCCAAAGCAATCAAGTACCAGAAGTCAAAGGGTGATTGTCCTTGTCTATACCTACAAAAAAATAGTCTGTTTGGGCCTAAAAGCATGACCCAAACAGGGTGTGATACTAAATCCCAGTAGGTAACCACTCGAAGATTTGTGCCTTATAGTCAGTGAGCATATGGTAGGTAATAGTACAGTAAGCAGTAAATAGTAACAGTAAACAGCAGGCAGTAATCAGCAAGCAGTAACAGGATGATATACAACAGTAATCAATCCACAGAACAACAAGAAGCAATGAAGCAAACAACTAACCACAACAGGAACCCCTTTGGGAAGTACTCATAGCCAACCCCTCTAGTCTTATCCAAGAAGTACCAACAACCCTCTAGGCAGTGCACTCAGCCTAACCCCCCTGGTTTGGTCATATAAAACTATAAGACTCTCTGGGGAAGAATTCTCGGTAAATTCCCCTTATAGTCTAGGGTAGTTAGGGACTCTCTAAGGAATATCTCGCAATCTAACCCTCTTATATCCCCAAGGTCTAGAAACTCTCTAAGGAAGCTCACTTGGTCAATTCCTCCTATAGTCTCAGGTCTATCATAAACTCTCTGAGGAATCCCGCTCATTCAATTCCTCCTCTAGCCTGGAACGGTTTAAGGAAATTCAAACAAGTAAAGACTCTCTAAGAAAGCTCACTCCATCTAACCTCTTGTAGTCTATAATATCCAAGACTCTCTGGGAAGCTCACTCGGTCTATCCCCTGTAGTCTATAATAACCAAGAATCTCCAAGGAAGCTCACTCAGTCTACACTCCTATAGTCTATAATATCCAAGACTCTCTGGGAAGCTCACTTGGTCTATCCCTTATAGTCTAGAGCACCATGTTCTCACAGTCCTATGCAAGTCAATGCATAATAATACTCTAAGGCCAAATTACACCTATAGAGTTACTTGGCTAACCATTCTATAGAACAACAAGCATGTCAAGTTTATCATTCCATCCTACGGTCACAAGGCATGGAAAACAGGTATAACGGCCAATGGCTAACATAACCCAAAGGTCAAAACAAGAACAAGGTATGGGAAAAACATCCAAGCATAGCAATTATCCTCAAACATGATCAAATTACCACTACACAAGCATACAAGAAAGGAAAAAAAAATAACAGTGGTAAAACATTATTCACACAATACCTCGTTCACGGGTATTGGTGAGAATTGCACATAAAACTCAAAGACATCGAATGGAAAGGGAAAAACCACCTACCTTGGTGCTAGGAGATCAATATACATGAACCACGAGGCTTGATTCTCCTTATAATATCATAGATCTATGAAAACGCACAAAACGTTCAACCCACGTTATCTCGAGAAAGAGGGAAAATCATGGAATGAAACTCAAGAAGAAGGAAGAGCTCACCGCTGCGGTTCCAATGCAATCAATGGCGGTCGATTCGGCAAACAGACGGAGGCTCGGGGCTCAGAGGATGTTCACGGTCGTACGGATGCTCCGGGTCGAAGAACCTTGAGAAGAAGATGTTTTTGTCGATTAGGCGCGACCCCAGTCTGTTTAATGAAAAAAATAAAGTACACAGCCTATACTTCTGGGGTATATGGTGTGTACTTGGCCTTTCCGTACTCTGCTTTAAGAGGCCTCCACATCACCCTTACACACCATCTGTGTGGCCTGTACACGGCCAGCACACGACCTTGCGTGGTAACAAGGTACACGGCGTGTACTTTGAAAATATCCATATATTATTCTTTTTCTCTAAAATGAACAGAAAAGGAAAAACATACCTAAAATGAAGATTTGAGTTCTTACAAGAGCCAAGTATTATTTATATTGAGAACTCAGCTTCATGTTTTGGTGGAAGGATAGGAAACTCTTCTAGAAATAAATCCAAAAAAATTCCTAAAAATAGGTATATCATTGATATATATTCTCTCCCCAACCATTTTAGATAAAGAACCCTTTTGAATGGTAATTAAGACACATACACTGGATGTAATATCCAAAATAAGTTTATACTTATAATCTCATGGTTGTATAATTATAGGAGGGCTTCAAATATCAAAAGTAACTTTCCCTCCATTAAAATTGATGTGGGATTTCTATAGAGAAATCCAATCCATGACTAAGGTGACATGAAATTAAACCAATGGAATAATAACAAAATTTACCAGAACCATATTCCCAGAAACTTCAAATAGAGGGGAATAATAGAATTGAGATGAAATCATCATTCCATTAGGGGTTTTCATAGCTAATTCTATATCTAATTATTTTTGTGGAAAATTAAAACCATTAAAAAATTCTTTAGATATGAAAGAGTGGGTAGATACAAAATCAAATATGACCTTAGCAGTTCTAGAGTGGATGATAAGTGTACCTTTCATCATGTCATTATCGCACCCCTCATCAGAAATATTGATTTCATGATATTTATCCTTGTCCCTCGTCTTAAGAGGTTGTTGACGTCGCTCATCATCACCCTCGCTTGGATTTAGGAAGCGGTTAGTATAATTCTCATTCTCCATACACTTGTTTCACAGAATCATGGGAGGTACATTTTGTGTTTGTTTTTCATCATTCACAACATTACTTAACTTCTTCCCATTACTTCAGCAATAAAATTCATAATGGCCTTCCCTTCCTCACTTAAAAAATTTCTTAGACCCCTTAAGGAAATTTCTTCCATGCATTTTCCCACACTTAGAGCATAAAGAGAATCTCATATTCATCTCTTCATGGTTTTTATATTTTCCTTTAAACTACTTATTCATCTTATTGTATAAACCATGATATTGATACTTGACTCCAACCTTCATTTCAACTTTGATTTCACAAATCAAAATCTATTCTTACCTACTAAAGTATCTTAGGGAAAATTCCTTTCTGAGACTTGGATTTAAGACAATGAAGGACCTATCAAATTTAATTTTGGGTTGGATGATAATACCTCAGGAATACCTCAAAAGTCTCATAAAATTAGCCTCATAGGTACAGCAGATTCATCATCCATTTACTTCAACTCAAATAAATCTTTATACATGTTATCTTGGAGAATCCAAGTAAAGTACTTATTGAAAAATAAATTCTTGAACTTATACCAATCCATGGATTCAACCTCATATTGCAGCCTCATATTCTTCATTAGAGTCCACCACTGATCTGCTTCACCCTCTAACTGATAAACATCTAGAATTAATTTCTCATGCTATGAACACTGAAGAATGAAAAACATATTTTTAGTAGTACTGATCCATTTTTTCATCAACAATTGGATCATAATAACCTCTTAAAGAACGTGTATGTTGCCTCATGAAATACTCAACGGAATTTTTTTCCCTCCTTTGATCACTTGGAAGTCCATTGTGATTCATATCTTGAGAAATTTGTGTGAGAATAGTAATGAGGTTTTTCATTCCAACTCCCATAGAATACTATTTATCAGGAGTACAATCAATTCATTTCCATCACAATCACGATTAACATGGTTCCTTCAGGTTCCAACCATCAACTAAAACCAAAAACATATAGTAATAAAAAGATATCAAAGTGAGGAACCATATAATCATGAAAAGTAACATATAGGATGTATACATTATGACACCTTCCTTAATATTTGATGCCTTAGTTTTATCCTAGGTTATTCATATACAAACTCTATTTAAATACTTTATGATAGATCCTGAAGAGTTTTTGAATTTCCAAGGAATATCCCTTGGGAGTGTCAAACAAGGTGTGTAGTAAGGCTTGTTATCATGTACCAAATTACCTATAGTGAGGCCCAGAAAATCTTATCATATTTGTTACCCATAGATACATTTGTGTCAGAGCCATGTTCACTTGTTGTATCTATTCATAGATGTATTGCTAAGAAACCACTCACTCCACCCTTTAACCAAAATCTAGGACATTTCCCTATACTTTTATTTATCCTTAAACTTATCCATATACATGTCCTTAGTGATATCACTAAGGTTTTCTCATCCTAGATTCTAAATGTTAACTGAACCTTTTCTCTGATATCAAATATAGCGACCACTATTTTCATACATTAATATTACATAACTTTTTTTGGAATACTTAAAACATTATACAAAAAAACACCTAAATATTATTTTATTCTAATGTCTTTGGAAACTTGGAAACATAAACAACGATACATAGGTGAGATACATTATCTCCCACCAGGTTCTTGAAAATAGACCTTCTTATACACATCAAACATAATGCATATATTTACAATCAGTGGAAGGAAACATGTAAATGGTTGAGCTCAAATGCTTAGTAAGGGTAAACAAGGGAGATACATAAGTATAATCACGAACATAAGGGTATGATAACATGATCATGGAAATAGAATATCATTCCTTTCATATCAAATATCATATACATGAATCATGGAATAAAGCTTGGAAGTTCATAAGACATGAATCACAAGTAAATAGATAACATAAGTCATGAAATAATTACACAGGAACAAAACATGGAATTGTGGAAGATAAATAAGCATGTAAAATTATTTCCATTGTATCCAAGGTATCGTTTCTAAGATCATCTTAGTAGTATAGTTTCACTCTCTATACCATCTTGGTAGTCATGGTTCACCCCCACGGACATCTTAGGAGCATGGGTTCACTTCTAATTCCATCTTGGTAGTCATGGTTAACTCTCATAGCCATCCTAGTAATCAAGTTTCATTCCCAAGACTATAATATTCTATCTACAGAAATATAAATCTTAACCCAATCCATTGTAGGGAGATATAGGTCCCACCCATCTCATAATTAAATCATACATACATGTTCTAAAATATCATAAATAAAATCATCATAACCCACGAATTGAAATATGTATTATAAACATGTAATTATATTATAACCTATGGAAAGATTTTGGTTTCATAATAATTTCATAATAAACATAAAATATGAAAATAATCTAGTTTCAAAATCATATAACTCATGAAAAGATAAACGGGTTCCATAAACATAACGCCATCAAAATATAATTTATTCAGAGAAAGAATATGAATTGAAACATTGAATGATTTCCACATAAAGGCATTAGTAAATCCAATTTATGTCATCTTATATGTGAAATAATTTTTAATTATCTTTAAAAAAATATTTCTTATGGAAAATAAACTTTATGTATTGGAAAATGTTTTTTTAAACGTTAAACCTTTTGAAAACCATTTTCATTCAAAATAGCTTTGAAATCTTATAAAGGAAGAATTAAAAACTATAATAAATTAATAAAAAAAATTTACTTGAATATTATCTTCAAGAATAATTTAAAAACATTTTTTAAAACATTTTTGAAAGCATGGTTTTTGAAATAAAATAGGTTTCCAACTAAAGAGGAAAATTCAGTCATATTTTATTAAAAACATTTTCTTAATTATATTAAGTAACAAAGATTGTAAAAATGGTACTAATTGATGGATATATATTAAATAAATAGATTATAAGGAAACTAATAAGTTTTCTTTAGATATGGATCCTAAGATTTCATCAAAGGAAGCATAAACATAAACAATCTTGAAAAGTGATGAGATTGTTTCAATAAACCCTTATAACTTGGTTACTTGGGATCATAATCTACTTATAATAAAATGAAATTTCATCACACATAAAATATTCCTTATTTATTTAAATTCATGATATAAAATGTAAAATGGTAGTATATACATCTTAAAAAATAATTTAGGTGCATAAAAACACATGAGTCTCAAAGAAAGAAATTGAGACAATACTATTTTATGGATTTTGTAACTTTATAAACTTAAACCCCATGAAACAAATATCCTAAAATGGATGTTTTAATACCAATAAATTTAATTATAACATACATATAATACAATCATGGGTGGTATATACACCACCGAAAAGGAAATAGTGGCAAACATAGCATGTATCTTAGGGAAATAAAAAGTGAGATGAAATCCCCTTACCTTGTGTCTTGACTCTCATCATACTCGATCAAATCACCTATATAACAATTATAATTTTATTATAATTTTTTTTAAATTATCATATTTTTATTTATATTACCATATATGTTATTATTATGACTTTATATTACCCTCTTTTTAACTATTCTATGTTAATGTTTCACTTCGGATAACATAAACTTTGTTCGTCGCATGTATCTTAATTTGTAAAATCAGTTGTACTTATAATTATACATTGATTCCATAATTTAAAAAATTATAAAAATAAAACTTAAATACATTATATTTTTTTAATTATAAAATATAGAATATATAAGTACAAAATGGAATATACTGTTCATGGAGATGGTAAGTCATACGTACGCATGAATGTTATTTCTATTTTTATTATTGTATTGAAATAAAGAAAGAAAATTACATATATGTGTATATGTATATAATTATTAAATTATATTTATGATATCATATGTATCATATAAATTTACTAAAACCATACTTAATAAATTCCTTGTAGTTTATGAATGAATCATATCTCTTTTAGGGGGCGGTATTCCATACTTCCTCAAACAAAATTATCGTGTTTATACCAAATGGAAAGTAAAATGATATGTGTTGTAAAAGAAATATGGAAGCTTAAATAATGGAAAAATATAACATATAAAATATATAAATATAGTTTCCACCATTATTTCAACTATGATATGTGGTAAAGGATAACTGAATAATCAACGTTCAGTGAGGCGGTAGTTCGTCGTACACTTAAACATTATGTTTGTTACCCATTAGACGGAGGTGTGTGTAAATTTTGGTTTAAACATTAGAATAAAAAAATAATAGTATATAGAATATAATTTTTTTGTTATAAAATCATGTAATATAGATATTGGAGAGGTGGAGAAGGAAAATAAAATAAAGGATCTTGAGAGAAAGTGTTACATCTTAATCGAGTAACTCCTTTTGATTTGTTCCAAAAGGATACCTTGGAAGAATTTATGCCTAAAGGGAGGAATAAAGGGGTAAGTTAGGGATGTTGGGAAGATTATGGAACATATATTTTTTTAATATGAGTGGTTTTAGAGTTTTTAAGAAGAGATAGAGGTGATGGGCTTTTATAAGGAAAAGAAATGGCAACCTGGGCATTTTATAAACAAGTTAGTTGTACCCATATTTTGACCTATCAAAAGTCATAAAAAACAAAAAAAACTCAATAATGTAAGTTTAATGGATGAATAATTTCCATAAAAAGGGTTTTTAAAAGTTTTCATGTCTTTTTGGGTCTTAAATTTAACATTGTTTTTAGTTAAGCCTAAATTTACCTTAATTGATGTAATTAATTTTAATTACTTTCACTAATATTTTTGGATAACAACTAAGTTGAACTTATTAGAAATTATAAATTATTATGAATCCAAATATGGAATCCATTTTTCAAAATTTTAATTATATAGGTGGAAATAATTAATTTAAAATTAACCCCGTAGTCAGGTCGACAATGCGGGTGTTTTAAGTTAAAATGAAGAAAAGTTTGCTATGTTTTTATATCCAATTACAATGCAAAATTGGTAAAATAACCTAAATTAGATTAATTAGTGAAAATATAATATAATTAAACTTTTAAAAACAATTAAAATATAATTTAACCTTATAAATAAAATAGATGAAAAAATAGGTTTGAATTAAAATCATGTATTTTTTTCACTACTCATCCAAAAATGATGTTTCTCAAAAAAAATCTAAAAAACATAACTTTTGATAATTTGGTAATTGTAAATTCAAAAATTAAGTTTATTTTATCAAATTAAATTTCTAAATGGGTATAAAATAAATTTTATTATTTTTTACATAAGGACATTAAAATATGTTCATTCGAGAAACAGTATTTTTAAACATATGAGGACTTTACCAAAAATCATATCTTTCATTATCAATATGTTTTATTTATATAAAAAAATTATAAAGAATATTTTAAAATTATTTATTTCTATTCATATAACTAAGTTTAATGGGTAGGTTATAATTATCTATTACAAATAATAATAAAAATAAAACGATGTTTCGTAGAAACATCGGTGTTGCGTGTAAAGTATCCCAAGTTGGTGGTGTCTGTAACATACACTGAGTTAATGTTATCTACATCATACAATGAGTTGGTGTCATGTAACATAAGCTAAGTTAGTTTCATTTGAAATTAATTTTTAACTTAGTGCATTGAAAAATATAAATGAAAATTTAATTTATTTAAAAAAAGGTCTATAAAAACTAGGGGTGTTACGACATGGCATAAATAAAAAATAATGGAATAATTAATCCTCAATATGAAATTAGTACCAAATTTCCACCACTCCACCAAATTTTATGTCATTATTATGAGGATAAGTTCATCCACCATTCTGATCAAATAGATTGAAAATTTTAACATGGACAACTCCCTTATACCCATAAGCTATGTGGATTATTTTTTTCATTTATATATTTTTTTAATAAAAAGACTCATCTCATTCATTGATAATGTATGATCAAATAGAAGGATGGTAGGGGATTTTTTGGATATCCATCTTCTCATATTTGGCTTTCATCCCGCACCATAGAGATTTAAACTCCTTATGATCACTCGGAGGAAGAACCTAAATGTAGTCCTAAGCTTCAGTTTGTAATCATTATGAGATTTTTTTAATTCTATGTTTGAGTTAATTTTTTATTCAACCACATCACTTTTTTCTATGTTTTTTCTTGTATGTAGGAATGAGAATCAAAATGTCATGTATCTTTAGTCATTTTTTTATAAGCTAGATCACGTGATGATTTGATCTCATTCGACTCATTTGTCACGATTTAAATTTCATAATTTTTTTTAAAAATAAAGGATTATTTGATCAATATAATATGTAAAATTTAATAACATTCATGATATTGTAAATGTTTTATCTTACATAAATAAAAAAACTTCTACAACACATCATGTTTTTTGTGTATTTCCGTGATGAGTTTCAGTTACTAAGTTTAATGAAATCCACTTGAAAATCAATGATATTCAGTGAATAACTTTGTGTTTGGTCAACTACTTGGAGTTGTCCTATTTTTTATTCAAAATAATTATGGTTCTAGGTGATAAAAATCAAGTATTAAAAGTTCTAAGCACTATTTATTGAAGTGGTGAAGGATGAGAATCAAGGGATTTCCCGGGGTTGATCACTTTCAATATCACAAGTCAATATTTATATTCTTATAATAGCAATTAGTGTTTAATTGATGACTTATCCAAAAATCCCCATTAAATCAAAACAATATTTTTAAAATTAATGATCAAAGGATCTATTGAGAGATGGCATAATGTTTTTGTTGTACTACCTAAATTATATTAAAAACAAAATCTAATTTGACATGCTCAATGATAGGATCAAATTTTGGAACAATTTTCAAGAATGATTTATCATTTTTTCACTTTACTTATTTTTTATTTTCTTTCCAATTTCATTATTTCCTTTTTAAACTCTCTTTTCCACCCTTTACTTTTGTATTTTTATGCATGTTTTGTCTTTATATCTTTGTCTTATTCACTCTTATTTATCATTATATAATGTAGTTTATTTTCACTCATTTTAACTAGTTTTTTGATTCATTTATTATTTATTAAAATATAAAAATATAAAAAACAAACGTAACACTATTATTTCATGGAATGTTCAGGGAAAAAGTTTCTCAAAATTAACCCTGAAATTGAAAATACAATTCACTCACACATTAGGTATTCTAGAGAATGGAAATTAAGTAACACTGAGGATCCTATAGTGGATAATTAAGAGGTCTCAAACCATTCTCAAAGTAAATAAATTTAAATACATAAAATCTGGGGTAAAAATAACAGCCCCCTAAATGAAATTACGACCCCTAATATGGAATACCAACCTGTGTACTTCCAATACCCCGAGGAAGCAGGAAACTTTTATACGAGATCATGACTCATCCACCTTAATCCTAAATAACATGGTAGTCCTAGTGAGGACCCTCCCAATCATTTCATGTATTTTCATATATTTGTCTCCACCATGAAACCGCAAAATGTTTCTAAGGACCACATAAAGTTTAGGGCTTTCCCTTTCACCCTTTATAGTGTAACCAATGATTAGATTTATTATTTTACAAACAAAATTGGTGTCTTGAATGAACTCAAAACACTCTTTCTAAATAATTTTATACACACCACATAAACTACATGTATTAGAAAATATATTTGTAAAATTATGCAAGTACATGGTGAGACCCTACATGAATACTAGGATAGATTCAAAATACCACTCTAGTTATCCCCCCCCCCCCCCCACTAAACTAGTAAAAAATTAATAATTTTATATGTATATAGGGTAATTTTACTCATGTATCATGGCATGATAAATGTCATAGTTGGTGATTATCTAGTGTACGAAACTCCTACTACTTCCCATGTATTCATAGTCAACGTGACTCAAAATGCACAACAATTTGATACACGAGAAATAACACCCACTCAAGGAGTTCATGAGGTAAACTATACTTCCATAGAATAAAATATGGATAAAAAATATGATTGAATATATACACTTTTAAGTCAATTATACCATGATAAAGGAAAATTACACTCTCCGCATGTTCCTTTTCATTATGGTATTTGTGATAATTACACACATTTCTCTAATCACTTCCCCAACTCTACGATTCATCAGAGTCTTGTGTAGTGGTATTTCTTGGGAATTAATTTTAGTAAGCACCCACTTCAGTAAATATAACTTCAAGAAAAATTAAAATCATAATCCATGGTAGAAATAACAACCGAAATATTGATAAGGAGGCAACTGTGAATACACCAAACATAACTGGTATCAACAAAGCCAAGGTATAAATCCTTCTTATCCTTATCCATCATAAAACAAGCATCCTATTCTTCCAAAATCTAAACCAAGCCTAAATTATATGGTGAAGTAAATTTCATAAAAAAAATACTCCATTCCCAATAGAGCACTCAATATTCAATTCATTATTTGAGAATTCAAGTGGGAAAATAAGAAAAATAGAATTGGTCAGAAAAATATGTTCAATTTTGAAAAACTACCATCCCAACATGTCATAAATACAAATGAAAAAGGTAATTTATATTCCATTACACTTATTATTATTATGTAAATTTACCCATATAATTAAAATACACAGTAGAAATATCCTTCTCCTCTTGAAAAATCTCTTTATCAATATTAAAAATGTTCAAGTAAAGATAAACAAAACAAAAAGATAAACAAAGTTTTATCTTTGATGTTGTTAAACAAATTATTTTAGAGGCTAAATTTATAAAATTGACTTTCACCCACATGTGGTGATTGAAAAGGGAATAAAGGAGTAAATCTTGGTAGGAATATATTAGAATCAATAAATCCAGAAATTCAGACCAAATGCAAGGATTTGGGAAAATTTATGATACATTTAACCATAAGAGAGAATTTATTTTTTTATGAAATGATTCATTTAGGATCTTTCATTAGTTTTATTCCTCAATCTATGTATACTTAATTGTAGGTTAGAGGGATTCAACCAACATGAATCATGGTGAAACTTTTGAACCAAAAGAAAATACACCCAAATGGAGTGATTGATGATGTCCTTGAGAAAGTGAAGAGTCTCATATTCATAGAAAACTTCTACATGCTTGATATGGAAGGTGCCAAAACCAAAAAATATAATCCTATCATACTCAGATGAACATATCTTAAAATATAAAATAAAATCAATAATATTTACAATTGGAAATTCTTTATGGAGTTTGTAAGAGAAAATCTAAGTTTCAATATCCTTAATTATATGAAACACACAGTTGAGTAAAAATATACTATTGTGATCTATTCGATGGAATTTTACCCCACTGACACAAACACAACATTTTTTCCCAAATACACAATCTAAGATTTCTTCCTATACTTCACAATTTTTTTATTTGGGCATTAATTCATGCTTTCAGTGTTGTGTGGGTCTAGAAAAGTTTTTTTTTGTATTTTAATTGATGGGTGTTTTCATTCTGAGGTGCTTATGATTGCTGATGATTATGAAAATATAATTCTAAATGATTATACTTCCATAGAGAAGAAAAATATGCAAATATATAGTTTCATTAAACTCACTCCATCCAAATCCCTTCCCTCAATCTAAAAACCACATGTTTTGTAATTAAAAACACTTCCCACTAATTTAGAATAGGTTATCTTGAGCCTATAGACCAATTTCCCATCATTATTGCTTAAAAACATTGTTTATAAAATAAATATAGAACCCTTGAACTTTTGAGAGAGAGTGAAAAAGAAATAGGTGTACATTGGATGATATTCCTAAGATTAGACAAAATATTTTATGAACCTAATTATTTTATAGGATTAGGTGAAACCCATAATAAAATATCAATGTTTGTTAAATACCTCCTCATATAAGTGTTACAAATAAATGTTAGAAAATTACTTATTTGTAAGATCATATATCCCATATATGAATATAAGAAACATTTTTGGAAACAAATCAATTCTAAAGGTTTGAAACTATTGGTATAAGCCCCAAAACAATTGTTATAGTCTATACCAACAGTTCTATGCACTATGGGAATTACATATATCAGTATAGGGATATACCCACAATTTTATTTGAAATCATTGGTATATCTCACAACCAATTTTTAATACCCATAGTTTACATCAAACCATGGATATATATCTATACCAACAGTTCCTGAAATGGTGGGTGCATAAGTTTGTCCAAAACTGATGTATACCCACAATTTTTTGAATCATGGGTATACAGTTCTATCCCCAATAGACTGAAGCAACACCATCTAGCACCTCTCATAGAACCTGAAAATAAATTACAAACCATGGTACATATTTTAATGAAGTAAATTTATTATATATTTATTATTTAACCATCATGTTATCAATAGTTTTAAAACCATTTACAATATTATAACATACATATAAAATCTACATAGTCAATCAATTTTAGTAATTAAGCATTATCCACATGCCTCTTTACTATCAATTCAATAATAGAGGGGATTGATATCTCCCTCATCACCAACATCTCCATCATAATCATTACTATCATTATCTCATTGATCATCGACATCATCATCATTATCCTAACCACCACTAGTAGTTTCATCACCTAGAAACCCACTAGTACCTGCATTGACATCACTCAATGCATCATATTTAGACGGAATTTTTTCCTTGCATGAATATAAAACATTAGAATTATCTGATTGAAGTGATGGTCATATAACTAACATAGCTTTCAGGAAATGTTTGATGACTAGTTTACCACTTTAACACTCCTATATATCTTTTTTTGGGACTTAGCTACTTCGACATGAGCTTTTTATAGCTCAGTGGTGGGAGAGGGTTGAGAGGTTCCAAATGAGGTCCAATACCTAGGTGGTGATGTTTTTTCCAGGTCAACATGAGACTCCCCTTGGTTCTCCTCACTTAATACATGTCTCAAATGATCATTTGGCCAAAAAAAATTCAAATTCTTTCTCATCCGGGGCCTCTAGGGTACACTGTTGAAAATAGAAACATTATATTTAATTTTGAATTACATATCAAAATTTGAAATATCAATAAAAATATATAAAATATTTTATTTCGTACCTTCATTTATTGGACTTCCAACATTATTCCTCCTACTAAAGAAAAAAATATTTTTTGAGGCACACTGCCTTTGGTGCCCAATTCTGCTTGCTCCAAATGACATTGATTACTATAATAGTATATTATTGAAAAATATGATATTTATAAACCTAGAATTAATTAAAACTTTGGATATTTAATATTTACATAAATTGGAGAAACAACTAAATATACATTTAATTATAAATTTCATAATTGTGGAATAATGTAATAAATACATAGTAATTGGCATACTAAACGTGGGTAAGATATGGATTACTCTTTTGTGTTCATTTTTATCCAATTATATTTCTGTTGCGTTATTTGGTCATTTAGTCACTCTCTTATTTTGATCATTTGGTCATTGGTTATTTGGTTCATTTTTTGGTAAATTTTTTTGGTAATTTATTCTTTTAGTCACTTTTTAATTTTTTCAATCAGTTAGAGTATTTTATATATTTTCTAGTCTAGTAAATTCAATCATATTGGTTGAGGGTGTTTCTTTCATTAACGAGTTATTTCATTTTGATTATTTTTGGGTTTTGTCTTTTTGGGGAAATTTCATTTAGCCCATTTTGGTATTTTTGTCATTATTTTTTCTTTCATTAGGTTATTTGATCAATTACTCATTTTTCTGGTTAGATAAATTATTCCATTTTAGTTTTGGTTATTTATTTTTCTTTCGGTTTGGTTATAATGTTCATTTTTTGTTAAGCTATTTTCTTCATATTAGGTTACGCCAATTGGTAAATTTTTGGATTGATCATCTGGTTTGTCTTTTGTTTATGTTATATTTGAGTTCGGTTATTTGGTTTATTTTGGGTTATGTCATTTGATCTATTTTAGGGGTATGTAATTTTTAGTTAGTTAATTTGGTAATTTGTTCATTTTTTGGTTAGAACAATTGGTTTTCTTGGGTTTAGTCTATCTAGTTTATTTTGGGTTATGTCATTTTTTTAATTTAGTGTTAGGTATTTTTAGATTAGGTTATTTTGTTCATTTTTGGGTTATCTATTTTTTATGTTATGATATTTGATTTATTTTGGGCTAATTCAATTGGTTTATTTTTGGGTTATAGCTTTTTTCGGTTACATCATTTAGTTAATTTTGGTCATTTGGTCATTATCTTATTTTGGATTTAGTCATTTGATCAATTTTTTAGTTTTTGGTTTGGTAAATAACATCATTTTGTATTAGTATGTTTTTAATTTTTTTGGATTAGGTTATTTAGTTCATTTTTGGATCGGGTGTTTTCATCATCTTGGGTTTTGTCAATTGGTTAATTTTGGGTTTGTTAATTTGGTTCATCTTTGGGTTATGTCATATTTGAGTTAGGTTGTTTTATTAATTTTAGGTTATTCCATGTGGTTCATTTTAGGGTTGTGTAATTTTGGTTATTTCATGGGGTAATTTGTTCATTATTTGGTTAGAACAGTTGGTTTACTTAGGTTTATGTTATTTGGTTTATTTTGGGTTATGTCATTTTTTTCATTTTTTGTTTTGTATTTTTAGGTTAGGTTATTTTTTTAATTTCAGGTGAGGACTTTTTAGGTTAGATAGAATTAAACCTTTACTCTTATCCACTAGGACATGGGATTTTAAAAACTCTCAACTAAAAAATTTGCATCCCTAAAAATATAAATCAATTCTAAATCTAGGATCTAATCCATACCAAAATTATCAATCCCTACTTAAAAAATTATAACATATATTGAATATACACCATTATTCTGATGTGTGAGTTCAAAAATTTAATTCAAACAACAAAATATAAAATATATAAAACCTAAGAGGGAACTAATATCCAAAAAAACATTATATGACCTGGAAAAAAAATTATTACCTCCTTATATAGCATTATTTCTATGTCATCAAACACAACATTAATATATGATCCCCAATTTCAATCCAAATTACCAACAACAACTAATTAACAACCAGATGGATTGTTAACCACAAAATAACTAATACACACTCAAAATATTAATTTCAAGTCCATTGAGTAATATCATTATAATACACACAACTGTTATCAACCCAATGAAATACTACCAAAATACCTGGTAACATACCTAAAATCCTCAAAATATTATCAACAAAACTATCATCAAACTTATGTAAATACCCAATATAAGAATCATTATGGATTTACCTTCACCTTCCTTCCTTTGAATTTTGGTTTATCAAAAAAATACACTTCAAAATAGTTTCACCAAATCATCATTACTATTTAAAATCCCCCCAAAAAATTATTTCAAATATAAATTATACCTTATAATCGACTTAATTTAAAATAAAATTTGACAAAACACAATCCCAAATTACATTAAAAACATTAATAATTTCCACAAATGCACTAATTGTCAAAAACTAATTCTCATTCAAAAATTAATTTTATAAAATAATTTCTTTCCTAAAAAGTAACTATTTAAAGTTATTCAACCTATGTTAATACATTTTCCCCATTTAAAAAAATCATTAAAAATATCTCCTTAGTCTAAAAATAAAATTGGTTTTAGAAAATTTATTCAGTATGCATGCACATATTTTTTGTTAGGTTAATTAGTTCATTTTGGGTTCAATTATTTATTTTTCATTGGGTTAGGTTATTTAGTTCGTTTTTGGTTATGGTATTTTCATTATCTTGGGTTATGCAAATTTGTTAATTTGGAGTTAAATTATTTGGTTTAAAAAGTATTTTTTGAACTGATACATTCTCAAATGCATCCCTTGAGGAATGATACATTCATCAAATCATGTTTTCAAAACTAGAAGGATAATATTTACATATCATTGAGGAGTTAAATTAAAATCAAGAAATATTGTATTTCAAGATTTCATTGTAACTTTCAGCATGTTTAGAGAAGTAATATTAGCACAACCTGGGGGAGAAAGAGGAATTCATTCAAGATATAAATTCTAGATTAAAAGATAATTTATAAACTCATATTAAAGGGATTAATGAGAATAAAGATTAAATTTATGAATGTAAGTAAAACTAAATGGGTAATTTCCATCTTTCTATATTAATGTGGCATTTCAAGCCTTTAGTATTAGGACTACTTTAATTTGTTTTAGGATATCTTAAGACTGTTTTTTTGAATTTTAATTCCTTTGTATGGATATGTACGTTTTTATACTTCTTGAAAATCCAAATAAAATGAAATGTCCAATTTATGTTGGTTGGATAATATTCAATTATGGTTAGGTTTATTTGAATCGATTATAGGAAATTACATGTATGAATATTTTATAGTTTTTATGATAACTATTTATTAAAATCAGTTTACATTTTACAAAATGAAACTAAACTAGTGAAATTTAAATATAATGAACCCAAATTTCAATAAACTATCATCTCTCATGATCAAACATTTTAGTATTCTCCAAAGAGTTAAAATTCATCATAGTATCTTTGTTATTTTTCTTTTTTTCCAAAAAATTAAAAAAACAAAAAATCAATAAAACTAATAAGAATTACTATTTCAATGAAAACCATTAAATATTAAGAATACATTAAACTCATTACTCTTCTAATATATGATCATTTCTTTATATTGTGTTGTTTGATAGTCGGTGAATATTGGTACACCCTAGAGATCATAACCAACTTGACCCTTCCAACTAATATATAAACCAAGCTTATATGATTTCCATAACTCCCAAATATCTATCAAATCTTACTAGTTTCACCATTGGGAAAGTTAAAATAATGATTCAAAGAACATGTCAATTCATATAAATACATAAATAATATAGATATAAATTTAACAAATTTTCTTACTATTATCTCTTCCCATGATTTCTCATTGATTTCATTATCGATATGCATCTATAATATTAACTTTAAAGTAATGATACCATTTTCCATGGATAAAGTTTCTATAAAAATTATACACTTCTTAGAATTTTTACCAATCATTTGATTGTCTTAATTGTAATCCACCATTATTTGTGTTCTACCATTAAAGGATTAACACATACGGGTGAGACCGTGTCACCTATAAAAATATCCCGCTAAATAAGAGAAAAGAAACAAATAAGAAAAATTAATTCACAATACAATAAGAAAAAAATGATGTGATATAGTTTGACACACTTATAAAAGAAACCTAATGTAGGCTTCTCATTTGGCTCTAATGGACCTGTGGTCTATCATGGATCAGTAGCCTCTAAAGGATGTACTAGTTCCAATGCATCCATTGGGTCATCTGTATGAAGTAGAGTGGAAGTTGAAGGAACAAAATCATCATATCCTAGATGGATAAAAGAAAATTGAGGTTAAATAGACATGATAGGATAAAGATATAAGGATTTGGGAAACATTATAGGATATGGGTATGGTATAGGTGTAAAATTCATGAAGGCGATTTAGACATTATATGATAAGTAGAGGCTAAATAAGATTATGAAGGAGTCATGGGGGGAAATCATTGGGGCTCAAGTGGAGGGTGAGAAAGAGTGGTGTATCGAGTGTATGCTGGTTAGTAAGGGTGTGAGTGGATACAATGGGTGGTCTATGTAACTCTAAGACCACCCCCACTCAGACACATACTAGTAGGCTGAGGATAAATCAACTCCACTTCAGATGAATGCCCTTAAAATTTTGATAAAGTATAAGAAAATGACATTAAATGTAATCCAGAATAAAAATATTACATTTATTATACTCACTAAGGGACATAGAGGAGTAAAACAAATCTCACACATCTATTGATCATTATCAAACAATCACTTAGTTTTAATTTCTTCAATATCTTTCATAATCTACATAATAATGAAATATAAATTTTTTTAAAAAAATTAAAAAATCACATACAACATACAAGTCAAAGAAGTTGTAAACAATGTCATAACATGTTTTAGAAACTATAATTTAATACCAAGTTATACATTTTTAAAAAAACCCATTTTAAACCAAATTTTTAGAATTGAAATAAATCTAATTAAATTCAATGAAAAAATACTAAAATAAAAATAACACTATAAACTAGAACTAGATTAAAATAAATAAAATACTACTAACCTGAGAAACCCACATCAAGGTAAATTGAATGAAATATGAACATATATGGTTGCTTCTATATATTACCCACCATTACTACAGGATCAACATAAACTCTCACAATGGGAAAATTTGTGTCATAAAATGCAATATATGGGGTCATATTTTATTTTCAATTATATCTAAGTCACCCCCATTATGAGTGATTACTCTCTCTCTCTCTCTCATCAATTACCCTTTTTAATGGTGATATACTTTGGTTCATTAAAGATAATGGTAATGAAAAACAATTATGAAATGTAGATCCTATCATACCCAATAGTTATAGTGAAACTAGTATTCTAGTAACTTAATTATATAACACTCCCATATTAAACCCACAATGGTCAATTAATGAAAAATAAGGTAGAGAGGGAGGGGAGAATTTAATGTATAACCCAACATGAATTAAATAAAACTCCATACACACATTAGTGTAATCCCCCTTTATCATAATATATATGACAGGTTGATGAAATAAATGAAATAAAACATATAGAATATCTAATAGAGAATAAATATGGAGGCTTTAATTCAAATATCAAAAATATATATTCAATAAATTATGTAGTACCTAATTTTAAAGGAAAATATCAACTAATTATCAATATAGTCAAACCTTTATTAAAAAATATTAGGCTCATTCATTTCCCAGCCATTGATTTAAGAAATAATTAAATTCTCATTACTATGTTTAATTATCAAATTTATAAAAATAAATCACAATATCTCTAGTCTTATATATATCCAAGGATAATTATTCTTTATTTCATCTAGCATTCTGCCTTTATCCCCTTTCTAATTTATTAACAAAATAAATGATAATTATTTTAACATGACTCATTTATTGTAAATTTGAATATGGATCTCATGGAAAATAGATATGAAATTCCTTTAATAAATTCACAGGGATTGTGTTTTTATTTTCATGTTGACTAGATCTTTGTGACATAGATATAAACCACGGAATAGCATGTGCATGGCCATCCATTTTTCTTGATGCATTTATTTACTTCATGGATAGAAATAAAACTCATAAATTATATATTTTAAAAACACAAACAAAAGGTCACTAAATCTATATTTATCTAGTATAAGAACATGAATGTATGAGATCGATCACATGATGGAATGGATAAAATTGAAAAATTACTTAGTATAAGAGAATACGGATTCATAACTCACTAATATAATGTTTAAGAATTTTTGAATCAAAAAATTCTTGTATAAGTGGGAATCATCAAAGGATATGGGAAGACATCGCTCGCTCAAGTGACAGATATTATGGTGGGATTGAGAGTGAAAGGGGGGATGGGAACTGATGTATTTGTGAAAAGTCTATACCAACTTTATTTCAAAAATTGTGGGTATATCCCAACCTATACCAATTGTTCTAAAAACCCTTTTGTATAGCTTTATCTATACTAATGGTTGGAATGAACTATTAGTATAGCCTAGATCCAAGAACTATATACCAATGTTTCATGTAATCCACTGGTATAGAGGTATCCAGATATCCCCACTATCCTATAGTGGAACGTACCCATGTCAACATGACACATCACCTGAGTTTACCCGCTACTATGTGCAGATCAACCACAAATCCTAAAAAACATGTCTCGAGTGTACTAAAAAGAGATAAACAATGGTTTATAAAGAGGAATAAATACAAGGATACATAACAGAACACTAATATATGAATACCATGAATCCTATCAATATTGATCCCAACAACAGTCTATCAATATCAGAAGAATAACCCGTAATGGAGTCACACACTCAGAGGTTTCATATATCCACAACTCGACAAACCCAAGGTTCCCAATGTGTTGTGTTTACCAAAAACAACTGAACAAACCATTATCTGAATTTAGAAAATAACTTTCCCAATAAATGTTCTCTACGACCATATTTGAAAATCCATATTATATCCAAAATATTCTTTGTGGATTTCCATCGAACATATGATGTGTATAAACTATTTTTAAATAAAAATGCCTTTAAAACGCACTCTATCATGGTTCCTAAGATAAATTTCATAAAACAATAATTAATTGATATCAAATACATCAATTTCATAAACTAAAAGAATGAAAAATAAAGTAAAATTAATTGATTTATGGATTTTCAACACTTTATAGAGACACCAACCTTGCCAACAAGGGAAAAATAATCTCCTTCAAGAATAGATATTTGAAATGAGGATATTTGAACCTTTCTTGCCTAGATCCAAAAGAAACATTATCATTTACCCATAAAACCCTCTATATCTACAAATCACATCCCAATTAGGTTTTAAAGGAACAAATCTTGAAGATATTAAAGAGATATCTTGAAATATGAGAAGAGATCAGATAAATAATAGAGTGTACCTTGAAGATATCCACTAAAATAGAGAAAGTACCCATAAGGAAGTAAGGTGAGAATCCTATAATGCATTGGGGAGAGGTTAGTTTGAGAGTAGGAGAGATTAAGAGGTGTTTAGTCTTAACAAAAATCAAGGATAGAAAGTTAAATTCTAATTTTAGGGGTTTAAATTCGGGTGCAATGTTAGGAAAACTTCGTGTTATCCATGATATAATAACTTACCCTGGGAAACCAAACCACATGGTTAACTAGGGATATCCATACTATTAGAAAACCTATACACAAACAATGTTATAGCCTCTATACCAAGCCTCATGCAACCACATGGTTTTTATGGCGTCTCACATGGCTTGAAAACCCATGCTCAAACCATGCAAAACACCACTAGAGATTAAAGTTCTATTTCACATGGTTACTACATGGTTAGTTATAACACATTTCTAAACTATGTACCAAGCCTATTTTATCCAAATTTACAAATTTTTACCCGTCGTCTCCTAAAAACTTCTCAAAACTCAAAATAGAAAGACCAAACTCAAAATAAAGAATACATATAACCTATAGGGTGTCAAAATTCTCCCCACCATAAAATAATTCAACCCCCAGAAAGTGATAAAGATTCCAGACTCACAAAAAGATAAATTCACTACTAAATTATAAAAAATACCTAATCCAGAATCTTGTGGCTATCTCGCCTACACTACCACAATACATAGAACAAAGTAATTGTTTTTCCATGTAGTACCCTATCTTATAAATCTATAATTTGAATTGTTTTTTCAACAATAGAGGTGTCAAGATCAATATAAAAATCTTCCAATTAAATCACATGATAAGGTTCTTGTTAATACCTCTTCATATGTGAAACATTTAATACATCATGAATAAATGTTAAGAATGATGGAACATCCAACCAATAAGCATCCATTTAAAAATGTGCATTGATCTTGAAAGGTCTAAAAATCCTCAGTGTCAACATACCATTCATACCCAATAGACGATTTCCCAAATTAGGTGAAACTCTGAGAAAGAAATGATCACTAACCTTTTACTCCAATGGGGGAGGATGATGGTCCATAAAGTATTTCTAATAACTTTGAGTGGTTGGTATCCTCTTTCAGATCAACTATTACATTTTCATTTTCCCTTAAATAAGGATTGTCCCAACTAAGACCGTTAGCCCAATTTTACACAACACTAATGAGACTGACATGAAAAACAATAAAATTAATTTAAAGGGTCCATTCTAATCAAATCCTACTGACCATTATTATAGGTAGGTTTGACTAAAAGAAGATTCTTTCCCCATGAACCACAAAAATAAAACACACACACTCGAACTATATACTTAATGATAAAAATAGGTCTCTCGGTCTACCCATTCATTGGAGGGTGATACATCATGCTTAATTTCAAATGGGTACCCATTCCTACTTTAAAACCTTTCCATAATCTGGACATAAACCAAAGGTCCCTATCAGAAACAACTACAGAAGAAAGTCCATGTACTTTTATGATCTCTCATATATACAAGTGTCTGAGCTACTCCACCTTCATCTCCTCTGCAATAAGAAGGAAATGAGATGATTTCATTAGTTGATCAATGGTTAACCAAATAACATACCTCCAAAAATGATTCAATTTTAAATTTCTAATAAAGATCATAGATATCTCATCCCACTTATACACTGGAATGGTTAAAGGTTTCAACAAACAGTCAGGTCTCAAGTAATGTACCTTAATCTTTTGAAAAAATAAGGCAATGAGACATGAAATAAATGATAAACTACCACATACCCAGCCACCGGTATCAAAATCTTGGATCATGATACATCTTGATATTCCCATCAAATATAGACCAACAATACTAGTGTCCACTATCCATCAATTCCTACCTCATAGATTTCATAACAACTAGCAACTCTTGGAAACACAAAGCACCAATAGAAGACCAAGTACAATCATATGATGTCTCACAACTATTAAGAATATTAAAAAACACTATAAATCATTATTTGTTACCTCTTCAAGCTAAATATTCCCATTAAATTATGATACATCATTCACATAAGCTAATAATACCAGTCCACCGGTCTCTTCAACTACCAAAATCATCTCAACAAAAAAACTCATCATATGCAATTCCCCAACCAATTCCTTTATGCCTTGAGTTGCTAATTTAGTACTCAACATGTTGGTAAAAAATTCCATTTCTTAAGAGTATAAGAAATATAAAAATAAAAATTATAATGATACCTAACCCATTGTATATAAAGAAAATTTATGTCTCTAAGGAAAAATAAAATTTAGGCTAGTATGATCTAAATATATTTTAAATCTCTCCCCATAAAGTTAGTGGAGACAATTTTTGAGATCATGAAACATATATTCCAACTCACTTTCATGGATAGGATAGATTTTAACCTAATAGTTTAATTGGAAAGAGTCATAGTTCACCACCAATTTACCCTACATCATGATGCACCCTAATCCCATACCTGGGGCATCACAAAAAACACCATATCCTAAACCTAGTTCTAGAAGAATTGGAATTGGAGATATGTAACACCCGAGACTTTTATGAGAGTTTTTTTTATGTTATATAAATCATCAAAGGAATCTTTTGATACACACAACACTATCTTGACTTGCTTTACATGCAATCACGACCTTCCTTGATATCTTGTGTCGTACACAATACCGAGTTTCATTAAACAACGATATATTATTATGGACTAGCCGTTATGAATATTATTAACTACATTTTGAATTTTATAACATTATTATTCATATTAAACATTTTCTAGAACATGGTAAGAGAACAAAATAATTTTTTTGGGTAAAATAAGTATTTTTCAAAAAAATGCAGTTTTGCCGCCTTTGGATGGCACATCCACATTAAATCTAGTTTTTGACATGTTTATAAGTTCAATTTGAAAAAATAAAATCCGTATTTTGAATCAGGTTATAAAAATTTACTTTGGATAAATTTTTGATATTTTTCTGATAACTTTCATATTTTGATGAATAGTAAAAATACGCTAATTTTTAATTAAAAACAACTTTTTTTCATTGAGATAATTTATATGGATAAATTATAATATGGAATGGTTTTAAAGTATAAATAAAATATATTTTTACCATTTAATATAATTTATGTCGTTAGCACTAATTTCACATTGAATTCATAGGTAAAAACATTTCAATCTTTGGCAATGTTTTAACTTCTAAAACCCATTTTCTTAACAACGGGATTTATTTTAAATTAATTACTGCAACTTATATGTTTTGAATTTTGAAAAATGGATTCCATATTTGGAATCAGTGGGTCAAAATTATGTTAATAGGCTACTTTTTTATTTTTGGGCATTATGAATAGTAACAATGGTAAATTTTATTTACCATAGTTAAAGGTAAATCGGTAATTAAGGGTAAATATAAGATTATAAAGTTACCCTAACACCTTCCAAAATCCTATTGTATGACTAAAAGTCAACCCATATCACCTAAGGGTCGTATTAGATTAATTTAATGGACTTTTTGCCATGAAAATAATTTAATTATTATTAAAACCAAAGAATGTGACTACATGTCACTTTCTTAAATCTTATAAGTATAATAATTTTAATTTAGTGATAAACTTAATGAAACTTCAAACATGAATAGTCTCCAGAAATCTAATACAGTTATATATATCATAGAAATTTATTTAAAATTTTTAGGTATTAAATAATTATCATTAATTATGACACAATAGTGATGTTGAAATTATTCTATTAATTAAAATATCAAATAAATGGTTTTAAAAATATTAAAATAAATATTATATGAACTATTTAATGTGATCCACTACTTTTCTAGATACATATGACATTTTATGGATCTATTAAAGCTTTTAGTTCCAACATATCTTCTGTATATATTTTATTTAAATTCAAATAAATGAATAGTGTCAAAATTGACACTATTGTTATTTTATAAAAATAAAATATTATAAAATTGTTTAAAAATCACAAAAATATTTAAAAATTATAAATTAAAATTTATATGGTCTAAAATGTCATTAACTGTCAAATTATGGAAAATTAACAACACATATGTAATTATTTTAATAATTTAAAATTTAGAATATTATTACCTCAAATAAAATTAAATTGATAAATAAGGAAAAATCAAGTTGATAATGTTTAAACTAAGTTTCTAACATGTATACATTTTATTGGATGATGATATTACAACCCTATCTCATCTAATATTTAGATATGAGTCATTTTGGAAGTTTTTATGTGGGGTTGGGATTTAATATAAACTAATATTTCTTATATTTCGAAAGGTGCCCCTCTCCTCCCTTATAAAAAAGAATCTCCTCCCTCTCCTCCTCACACCAATTTGAGCCTTCTGGCTCGTCCAATACCTGCCCATTTCACTTCTCCACTTCCCTAGAAACATCCTAGAGGTCCTGGTTTCCTTCAAAGACCAATTGTAGTGCCCTAAGAGGAGGTCTCAAAGAGGCGCTTCAAAGAAGAGGTAATGTCTGTTGCCGATTCTTTTATCTTTATTTATTCTTCCAATTCTTCCTCTTTAGTTGTTTCATTATGAAGTAATAACATCAGTATCACTCATATACTGATATATTATTATAATTATGGAAAAACCCTATTTCACTATTTGTCCATCCTACGAAAAACGAAATCACCGCACGTGCGTACATACGGAATACCGTCTCCACGCCATGGTGTAATCTATTTCCCCCCACCACCTTACTTGGATGTGTATAATGGTGTAAATAATAACTATATATGATTATTATAAATTTATATTGATTCTGAAATAGTATACATACACTCCAATACAATTCCACGATCATGGGAACGATATCATCGCTCGTGCGTACGTACGGAATACCGTCTCCACGATGTGATGCGACTCGTTCTACATGATCTTCATTGCATAATGATTATAAAAATGAATTGAATGAATGAATATGATATATATTACACTAATAACATTCTGTAAATGAGGTATCTATAACCTAAAGAGAAGAATAATAATTTATTCGACAAAACACGCATAAGAACAAAAAGTAATAAACACCTGAATAACAAGTAGTAATGAAATATTACTAATAAGAAGATAATAATATGACCATATATGATATCATAACAATAATTATGATTCTGGAATAAGTCAATAACATTATTTAAATCATTATACAGGAGGTTTGGACACTTACGAAGCAAATCGGACCTAAGGTAAGGGAAATATCACAATCTCATTTTTATCCGAGATTGTTTATACTTTGGAATTTACTGGAGCATATTTTATCATCCACATCCCTGTTTCCTCAATATGTAATATTTATATCCTTCTACAATAGTTTATATCCAATTTTACCCTTCGGTGAGTTTTTAGTAAAACATATGAAAGGAATCTTTTGTCGTTTTTCGTACGAGGTACTTTTTGAATTTTCCGACAAAAGTACGAGAAGAATGTTTTTTTTAACTTATACGACATGAATGGATTTTTAAAACATTATTTCCAACAAGATTCCTTTACAAGTTTTCAAGTTTATTTTTAATCAACTTCTTTTATTTTAAAATTGTATGACATGTTCAGAAAGGAAAAATGTTTTTGAAGTAGAAATGATATTTTCCTCAAGAATGGAGTTCAAGTGCTTTATCAAAATTATTTTCCATCTAAGATAATATAGGGTTCTGTTTCTATCCATATTATTAAATTTATTTGATTATGTTGTGATGGAGTTATTTTTATGAATTCCTTTATCTTATATGAATTTTTTTATGATGTCATGATGTTTAAGAATCCCATTTTTATTACATGGGTTATGAAATGATGTATGATTTATGATTTTGTGGCACACATAAGAATGGTATCATTATGAGATGGGTGGGACCTATATCTCCCTCCAATGCATTGGGTAAAGATTTTATATCTCATGAGATAGACATGGCTAGAATGGAAGGTTAAACCGGTTCAGTGAAACAGGACTGAAACAAGGAGTGAACTCGGTTCAGAAATGGACTTTGTCCACTAAGATAGTCTTTTCAATGAGTCTTGACTAATAAGAACTGATTCTCTATGATTATGTGTGTATGTCACAAAGATTCAAGTTTTAAGTTATGATTATTGTGATTACATTTCACTTCCATGATTTATCCCATGTTATGAAATTATGATCTCTTTTGCAGGGTAAGATTTCCAAATTGTTATGTTCTTATGAATATGATATGACTGATTTTTCTTTTTTTCCCTTACTGAGCATTTGATCTCACCCTTTTGTATGTTTTCTTTCCCCAAGTCAGGAAGAATTTTATTAAGTAGGATATGCCAAAAGAGACTCTAGATATGATGAAATAAATGGGAGGCAATGTAGATGCTTTATGAACCAGTTTTTTTATGTTTCCCAGTTTCTAAAGACACTATACCTATATGGTCCTTTCATGGTTTTGTTATATGTTGTAATAAGTATACTCCAATTTTGAAGTATTAACCATGTTTGTAAATTATGGGTCCTTATATTTGGTATCAGAGGAAGGGTATAGTCAACCTTTGGAAACTAGGATGTGAAATCCTTAGTAAGAACCCTAAGGATAAGTCTAAGCATAGAACACAATCTTGGTGTTTTAGAAATGGCCATGAAAAACCTATTATAAGACCTTAAGTGTGAAATTTTATTCTTGATTATGTGGTTTTCCTATTATAATTAATGTTTCTCACACTATTCTTCATGGTTTTAGTCAATGGCTAGAACCTGAAGAAACAGTGTTAATGCGGAATGCGACGGGCAATGCAATGATGGTCCCCCTGAGCAACCAAACATTATGGGAGCTGTAATGAAAAATCTTGTAGCCATGATCACACAACTTTATCAAGCTATGAATCATGGAGGACTTCCAAATGATCAAAGGAAGGAGCAACATTCTGTCGAATCCTTCATGAGGCAGCGTCCACCTTCATTTAGCGGGTCTTCTGATCAATTAGTGGCTGAACAATGGATCAGTACCACTGAAAAGATATTTTCAATTCGTCAATGTTCTGAACATGATAAATTCATCTTAGCATTGTATCGTTTGGAAGGTGATGCTGATCAATGGTGGAATCTTGTTAATAATATGAGTCAAAGGGATGAAATTGAGTCCATGTAATGGGATGAGTTCAAGAACTTATTTTTCAATAAGTATTTCCCTCGCATTCTTCTAACAAAGATGGAGAAAGAGTTTCTTGAACTGAAGCAAAAAAGATGATGAATCTGTTGGTACCTACGAAGAAAATTTTACAAGACTTGCAAGGTACGCTTCCGAAATTATTATCCAACCTGAGAGTAAGATCGATTGATTCTTTAGTGGTTTAAAACCAAGTCTTCGAAGGGTGTTAGCCATAAGGGACTTCAATAGCTACGAGGAAATTGGTTGATGTTCTCTTAAGGTTGAGATGGATATTGGTGTAACCCATCAGTCACATGGGTTTGATAAGAAGAGGAAAATGGAATTCAAAGGAAAATCTAAAGACCACACTGAAAAGAAGATGAGTTTTCCCTTATGCTGAAAGTGTGGAAAGAAACATAGAGGAAATTGTCTTAAGGGGACAAGCAAATGTTATAAGTTTGGAAAAGAAGGTCATCGGGAAATTTAATGTCGAAATAATGGGAAGAAGATATCTAATGATGCAAACAAAGGAAGGGATACATAGAATAAACCTACTACACTTCAATGATTCAAGTGCAAGGAGATGGGTTATTATGCCAATCAATGCCCAAATCCAAGGGTTGATGATGATGGTCGATGTCAATAAACTCTTAAGGCTAAAGTCAAAGGAAAGTCACATGAAATTTCTATCAGCGATGTGGAGTACGATAACGAAGTGGTGAAAGGTACACTTACCATCCACTCTAAAGTATCAAATGTTTTATTTGATTCTGGATCCACCCACTCTTTTATTTATGAAGAATTTTCTAAGGGTATCAATGTATTACCTCAACAATTAGATGTTGAGTTGGCTATGACAACTCCTAATGGCACAACAGTCGCATCAAAAGTTTACAATTCTTCTCTAATTGAAGTTTGTGGGAAAGTGCTTCCTACAAATCTTGTGATCCTTCATATAGTGGAATTTGATGTGATTCTTGGTATGGATTGGCTTTCTTTATATGGAGCTCATATCAATTGCCAAAGAAGGGAAGTCACATTTCATATTCCAGATCAATCTATGATCATCTATTGATGCAAGGATGAACACAACCTTCCAGTGTAAATTTCATCCATCTTATGGGTCTTGATTCCACTAAATGAAGGTTATTTATCTCAAATGGTTGCAGATAAACTCATGATTAAGAATATTCCCATTGTACGGGAGTTTGACGATGTCTTTTCGGAGGAATTTCCGTGTCTTCCACCAAATCGTGAAGTTCAATTTTCAATAGAACTCGTACCGGGTGATTTACCTATTTCAAAGACACCTTATAGAATGGCCCTAATTGAGTTGTAGGAATTGAAGAAGCAACTCCAAGAGAATATCGATAAAGGATTCATACGCCCTAGTGCGTCACCTTGGGGAGCACCTGTTCTATTTGTTAAGAAGAAAGATGGATCAATGAGACTCTGCATTGATTATCGAGAACATAACAAGATCACTATCAAGAACAAATATCCTCTCCCGTGCATTGATGACTTATTTGAGCAACTACGGGGAGCTCAATACTTTTCCAAGATTGATCTTCATTCAGGGTATCATCAATTAAGGGTCAAAAGGGAGGATATACCAAAGACGGCTTTCCGTACAAGGTATGGACACTATGAATTTATAGTGATGTTATTTGGTCTTACTAATGCCCCTGCTATCTTCATGGATCTGATGAATAGAGTCTTTAGAGACTATCTTGATCAGTTTGTGGTAGTCTTTGTAGACGATATTCTTATATATTCAATGATCAAGGAAGAACATGAAGATCACTTGAGAATTATATTAAAGACCCTGAGAAAGAAGAAGCTTTATGCCAAATTTACCAAGTGTGAATTTTGGATTAAAAAAGTTGCATTTTTGGGTCACATAATCTCAAAAGAGGGGATATCTGTGGATCTAGCAAAAACAGAGGTTATCGAAAGATGGTCAAGACCAACAACAGTAACTGAGATCCGAAGTTTTCTTGGTTTGGCTGGATATTACCGATGTTTTGTGAAAGATTTTTCAAGGTTATCTAACCCACTCACAAAGTTGAATCTAAAGGAGTTAAGTTTGTTTCGATGGAGAAATGTGAAGAAAATTTCAAAGAGCTAAAAAGAAGGTTAGCCAGTGCACCTATCCTCACACTACCTTGCAGTGGAGAAAGGTTTGTGATCTACAGTGATGAATCCAAGAAGGGACCGGGATGTGTTCTCATGAAAAATGAAATGGTGATAGCTTATGCCTCACGACAGTTGAAAATCCATGAGCAAAATTATCCAACTCATGATTTGGAGTTAGCTGTGGGAATCTTTGCATTAAAGATTTGGAGGAATTAACTTTATGGTGAAAGGTGTGATATTTATACTAATCATAAAAGTTTAAAGTATATTTTCACACAAAAGGAGTTGAATATGCGCCAAAGAAGATGGTTGGAGCTGATTAAGTATTATGACTGCTCAATTCATTACCACCCTGGGAAAGCAAACAAGGTGGAAGATGCATTAAGTCGACAAGACCATGCTAGCTTATCCATGATGAGGATCACAAAAGATACACTATTTATAGATTTACAAAGGATGGATCTTGGAATTATAATGGAAGGGGAAAAATCGTATCTCTATCAAATGAATGTTCAACCATCTATACATGTGAAGATTCAAGAGGCGTAGAAAGAAGATGTCGAGTTACAAAAGAAGGTGAGAAATGTTCCTGAATTCAACCTTGATTGTGATGGGATAATAAAGTTCAGGAATCGGGTTTGTGTTCCTCCCATCCCATAATTAAAGAAGGAGCTACTGGATGAGGCTCATAATTCTTCATTATCTATTCATCTGGGAAGCACGAAGATGTATAGGGATCTGAAAGAGTATTTCTGGTGGGATGGCATGAAAAGAGATGTTGCTGAATATGGCTCTAGATGCTTGGTTTGTCAGCAAGTTGAAGCTGAGAGACAGAAGTCTAAGGGGATGTTACAACCATTACCCATACCTGAATGGATATGGGAAAACATCACTATGGACTTTGTCACCAGACTTCCAAAAACATCCAAAGGAAATAAGGCTATATGGGTCATAGTTGATCGTCTTACATAGTCTGCACACTTCATGGCTATTAGAGAGGATTTCTCTCTAGAACAGCTTGCCAGGATATATATAAAGGAAGTGGTAAGATTTCCTGGAGTACCACTTTCTATTATATCTGATCAGGATCTGAGGTTTACCTCAAAGTTCTGGAGAAGTCTTCAGCATACTCTGGATACAGAGTTGAGTTTCAGCACTGCTTATCATCCTCAGATAGACGGTCAGTCTGAGAGGACAATTCAAACTCAAGAAGATATGTTGAGAGATTTCTCTATAGATTTCAAAGGTGGTTGGGATCAACACCTACCTTTGGTGGAATTTTCTTATAATAATAGCTTTCACTCCAGTATTCATATGGATCCTTGTGAAGATTTCTATGAAAGAAATGCAGGACTCCAACTTGCTGGGATGAAGTTGGGGAAAGAAATCTATTAGGACCTGATCTTGTTGATGAGATGGCAGAAAAGGTCAGATATATTCAACAACACATAAGAGCAGCTCAGAGTCGACAAAAAAGTTTTTCCGACAACTGAAGAAAATACTTGGAGTTCGAAGTGGGTGATAAAGTGTTCTTACGAATATCTCCTTAGAAGAGAGTAATGAGATTTGGGAAGAAGGGAAAGCTGAGCCCCAGGTATATCGGTCATTTTGGAATACAGGATCGTGTTTGTAAGGTGGCTTACCGATTGGTGCTTCCACCGAATCTCTTTCAAGTTCACAATGTGTTCCATGTATCTCTCCTGAGAAAGTACATACCTGATCCTTCACCTATACTCAGCTCAGAGGTTATACCGTTGGAGAAAGATCTTTCTTATGAAGAACAACCGATAGAGATTATGGATCATAGCGAAAAAGTCCTATGGAACAAGACCACTCGCTTGGTGAAAGTTTTATGGAGGAACCACCAATTAGAAGAAGCTACATGGGAGCTTGAGGATATGATGAGGGAGAGGTATCCTCATCTGTTTGTTAAAAAGTGACGAATTTCGAGGGAGAAATTCATTTTAAGGGGGGTAGAATGTAACACCCGAGACCTTTATGAGAAATATTTTCTTTTTATGTTATATAAATCATCAAAGGAATCTTTTTCTACACACAACACTAGCTTAACTTGCTTTACACGCAATCACGACCTTCCTCGATAGCTTGTGCCGTACGCAATACCGAGTTTCACTAAACAACGATATATTATTATGGACTAGCCGTTATGAATAGTATTAACTACATTTTGAATTTTATAACATTATTATTCATATTACACATTTTCTAGAACATGGTAAGAGAACAAAATAAATTTTTCGGGTAAAATAAGTATTTTTCAAAAAATGCAGTTTTGCCTCCTTTTGACGGCGCATCCACATTAAATCTAGTTTTTGACATGTTTATAAGTTCAATTTGACAAAATAAAATTCTTCTTTTGAATCAGGGTATAAAAATTTACTTTGGATAAATTTTTGATATTTTTCTGATAACTTTCATATTTTGATGAATAGTAAAAATACACTAATTTTTAATTAAAAACAACTTTTTTTCATTGAGATAATTTAAATGGATACATTATAATATGGAATGGTTTTAAAGTATAAATATAATATATTTTTACCATTTAATATAATGTATGTCATTATCACTAATTTCACATTGAATTCATAGGTAAAAACATTTCAATCTTTGGCAATGTTTTAACTTCTAAAACCCGTTTTCTTAACAACGGGATTTATTTTAAATTAATTACTACAACTTATATGTTTTGAAGTTTGAAAAATGGATTCCATATTTGTAATTAGTGGGTCCAAATTATGTTAATATACTACTTTTTATTTTGGGCATTATGAATAATAACTGCGGTAAATTTTATTTACCATAGTTAAAGGTAAATCGGGTAATTAAGGGTAAATATAAGACTATAAAGTTACCCTAACACCTGCCAAAATCCTATTGGATGACTAAAAGTCGACCCATATCACCTATGGGTCTAATTAGATTCATTTAATGGACTTTGGTCTATGAAAATAATTTAATTATAATTAAAACCAAAGAATGTGACAACATGTCACTTTCTTAAATCTTATAAGTATAATAATTTTAATTTGGTGATAAACATAATGAAACTTCGAACATTAATAGTCTACAGAAATATAATACAATTATCTACATCATAGGAATTGATTTAAAATTTTTAGGGATTAAATAATTATCATTAACTATGACACAATAGTGATGTTAAAATTATTCTATTAATTAAAATATCAAATAAATGGTTTTAAAAATATTAAAATAAATATTAAATGAACTATTTAATGTACTCCAATAATTTTCTAGATACATATGACATTTTATGGATTTATTAAAGCTTTTAGTTCCAACATATATTCTGTATATATTTTATTTAAATTCAAATAAATGAATAGTGTCAAAATTGACACTATTGTTATTTTATAAAAATAACATATTATAAAATTGTTTAAAAATCACAAAAATATTTAAAAATTATAAATTAAAATTTATATGGTCTAAAATGTCATAAAGTGTCCAATTATGGAAAATTAACAACACATATGTAATTATTTATAATAATTTAAAATTTAGAATATTATTACCACAAATAAAATAAAATTGATAAAAAGGGAGAAATCAAGTTGATAATGTTTAAAATAAATTCATAACATGTCTAAATTTTATTGGTTGATGATATTACAACCCTATCTCATCTAATATTCGTATATGAGTCATTTTGGAAGTTTTTAAGTGGGGTTGGGATTTAATATAAACTAATATTTCTTATATTTCCAAAGGTGCACCTCTCCTCCCTTATAAAAGGGCACCTCCTCCCTCTCATCCTCACACCAATTTGAGCCTTCCAGCTAGGAAAATCCCTGCCCATTTCACTTACCCACTTCCCTTGAAACATTCTAGAGGTTCTGGTCTCCTTCAAAGACCAATTTTAGTGTCCTAAGATGAGGTCTCAAAGAGGCCCTTCAAAGAAGAGGTAATGCCCGTTACCGATTCTTTCATCTTTATTTCTTCTTCCACTTCTTCTTCTTTAGTTGTTTCATTATGAAGTAATAACATCAGTATCACTCATATACTGATATGTTATTATAAGTATGAAACAACCCTATTTCACCATCTATCCATCCTATGGAAAATGAAATCACCGCGTGTGCATACGTACGGAATACCGTCTCCACCCCATGGTGTAATCTATTTCCCCCCACCACCTTACTTGGATGGGTATAATGGTGTAAATAATAACTATATATGATTATTATAAAGTTATATTGATTCTGAAATAGTATACATACACTCCAATACATTTCCACGATCATGGGAATGATATCATCGCTCGTGCGTACGTACGGAATACCGTCTCCACGATGTGATGCGACTCGTTCTACATGATCTTCATTGCATAATGATTATATAAATTAATATAATGAATGAATATGATATATATTACACTAATACCATTATGGAAATGAGTTATCTATAACCTAAAGAGAAGAATAAGAATTTATTCGACAAAACACACATAAGAACAAAAAGTAATAAACACCCGAATAACAAGTAGTAATGAAATATTACTAATAAGAAGCTAAAAATATGACCATATATGATATCATAACAATAAGTATGATTCTTGAATAAGTCAATAACATTATTTAAATCATTATATAGGAGGTTTGGACACTTACAAAGCAAATTAGACCTAAGGTAAGAGAAAATATCACAATCTCATTTTTATCCGAGATTGTTTATACTTTGGAATTTACTGGGGTGTATTTTATCATCCACATCCATGTTTCCTCAATAGGTAATATTTATATTCTTCTAAAATAGTTTATATCCAATTTTACCCTTCGGTGAGTTTTTAGTAAAAGATATGAAAGAAATCTTTTGTCGTTTTTCGTACGAGGTACTTTTTGACTTTTCCAACAAAAGTACGAGAAGAATGTTTTTTTAACTTATACGGCATGGATGGATTTTTAAAAAATTATTTCCAAGAAGCTTAATTTACAAGTTTTCAAGTTTATTTTTAATCAACTTCTTTTTGTTTAAAATTGTATGAGATGTTCAGAAAAGAAAAATATTATTGAAGTAGAAAGGATATTTTCCTCAAGAATGGAGTTCAAGTGCTTTATCAAAATTATTTTCCATCTAAGATAATATAGGGTTCTGTTTCTATCCCTATTATTACATTGATTTTATTATGTTGTGATGGAGTTATTTTTATGAATTCCTTTATCTTATATGAATTATTTTATGATGTCATGATGTTTAAGAATCCCATTTTTATTACATGGGTTATGCAGTGATGTGTGATTTATGATTTTGTGGCACACATAAGAATGGTATCATTATGATATGGTTGGGACCTATATCTCCCTCCAATGCATTGGGTAAAGATTTTATATCTCCTGAGATAGACATGGCTGGAACGGCAGGTTAAACCGGTTCAGGGAAACAGGACAGAAACGAGGAGTGAACTCGGTTTAGAAATGGACTTTGTCCACTAAGATAGTCTTGGCAATGAGTCTTGACTAATAAGAAATGATTCTCTATGATTATGTGTGTAAGCCACAAAGCTTCATGTTATGATTATTGTGATTACATTTCACTGTCATGATTTATCCCATGTTATGAAATTATGATCTCTTTTGCAGGGTAAGATTTCCAAATCGTTATGTTCTCATGAATATGATGTGATTGATTTTTCTTTTGTTTACCCTTAATGAGAATTTGAGCTCACCCTTTTGTATGTTTTCTTTCCCCAGGTCAGGAAGAAGGTTATTAAGTTGGATATGCCAAAAGGGACTCTAGATATGATGAAATAAATGGGAGGCAATGTAGATGCTTTATGAACTAGTTGTTTATGTTTCCCAGTTTCTAAAGACACTATACCTATACGGTCCTTTCATGGTTTTGTTATATGTTTTAAGAAGTATGCTTCAATTTTGAAGTATTAACCATGTATGTAAAGTATGGATCATTATAAGATAAATTCATTATCACCTAAAGTTCCTCAAAATATCTCTGTCATTTTATATTCCACTCAAAATAAACACCCTTATGAGGAAAATCTATCATTGGAGACGCAAGCCTATAGAAATCCTAAACAATCCACCTGTAATAACTAGCTAAGCTCAATAATCTCCAAATATAAAACAATTTTCTATGTTTCTACCATAAAATTTCTACCAAAATATTTTTAGGATACATTTATATTTCCCTAAAAGATATAAAATTACCCAAAAACTTCCTTTATTGAATCCAAAATTCTCATTTAGAAATCTTATCCTACAGATGATGTTCGTTTATTATTTAAAGGATGATATACAAATTATCCTTGTGTTCCTCCTCTGACATAAAGTAAACCAAAAAATCATCCAAAAATACAATGATGAAAGATTCCAATAACTAGTTAAGGATATATATCATTAATTCCATAAATGACATAGAAGCGTTACTGAGGCTGAATGGAATAACTATAAATTTGAAATCACTATATCTTCTCCTAAACTCTATTTTAGGTCTATCATATATCATACTCCCAACTGATGGAACCCCAAAAGGATATTTATTTTTTTTAAACCAGCATGCTCCTTTGATTTGATCAATGAGATCTTAAATACTAGGAAAGAGTTATTTGTTCTTAATGGCCACCTGATTTAGCTTTCGGTAATCAATATAAAGCCTGATTCTTACACATACCTTATTCACAAAGAGTACAAGTGAATCTAAAGTTGACACACCTGAATGAACAAATACCTTAAACTACATATCAAAAATATGAACATTAAGCGCCTTTAACTCAGAAAATGTCATACGATATAATGGAATAGAAATTAGAATCATACCATAAAGAAGATCAATAGTGAAATCGAACTATCATTGGATAGGTGACCCAAAAAATCATTAAGAAGTACCTCAAGGTACACACTCACTACTTCTAGAAGTATAATTCTTATAAATATATCAACATAAACAATAAACATATCTGACAACTCGCTTGAGATCATTTTTGCATAAGGAACAACAATCCCTGATCTCCCTGATCTAGAGTCCCACTCACCCTGAAAGACAATAGGGACTCTAACAGGAGATACGAACTAAATTCACTGATGATAATAGTCAATTTGGTCCCTGACACAATTCACCAAATCCACTCAAAAAACATGGCCGAAGATATGAATATCAATAACAAGAAAGTCCCAAAATATTCAAGGTCGACAATCATCACCTGACACTCAAGACAATTAAAATTTTGTTCTTTCCACTTTCCCAATGGGAAGGAAATATCAAACAAGAATGTAATAAGTTATGAATATAAGACCAACACATCAATCAACTTGGAAGATATAAAATAATGATTTTCAATCGTATCAAACAAAGACAAAACCACAGAGGATGAAATGAATAATGAATCTCTCATAGTAGTTAGACCTTCTTCTGGCTCCTCTAAAGAAAACTCTACTATACGAAGATACTAGGTCTCATCTCCCCCATGTTATTTTTTTCCTAAGTACCCCCCTTGGTATGAGAATGAGATCTACTACCCTTTTCAATGAAAAATAATCCTGAGATCACTTGGTGATAGTGGATCTCGCTCTAATTCCTTGGGAAATCATTCCATAGAAACACATAAGAAGATCGAATTACCCAAAATAATTACATTCCCTGGGTGCTTTTATATTGTCACAACCGTCATTTCAATTTATTTTATTTTTATTATTTCTTGGTTCTGAGTGTCCGCTCCACGGTCCGGGCTGCGCCCGGATTAAAATATTTGTCGTTTGATGCTTTTTCTGGGTTTCGGACCCGTGCGCGATCACCGCGTGGTTGGCGGTCTCAGCGCAGTTGGCCCAGGTGTCGGGCAAGTGCTCTCTCTTTTTTTTATAACTTTTTTTATTCTATTATTTTAATTTTGTTTGGATCACGTTATTATTAAATGGTTATTTTTATTATTTTTTATTATTGTTAATTTTATTATTATTATTATTCTGTTATATTATTATTATTATTATTATTATTATTATTATTATATTACTATTTTTATTATTTTATTTCAGATTTTATTATTAGTATTATTTTATTATAATAAAATGAAAGGAAAAAAAATTAACTAAACCCTAAACCTAATCCCACGCCACACCCTCGTTTCCCCCTTTCTCCCTGTTTTACACATGAGGCCCCTCCCCTCTACCTGGTCCTGCCCTCCACGTCGCCTCCCCAGTTCGGTCGCCCACCATCCGACCGCCTCCTCCTACCGGCGGTCCCCCGTCTGGCCTCCCTCTCTACCTGCGGAGCACCCCATTTTCCCCTCCCCTTTCTTGCGCCTCAGCGGCTCCCACACCCCTGCCCTTGCCCCGACTTACCTTCGCCATGACCCCCCCTACCCGGCTCCTTCCCGGCACGTCGTCGACTCCGCACCCCCGCCGCTCCCCGTTCGGCTTCCGGTGCTCCCAGCTCCAGCACTCGTGTGGCCCGACCACCCTAGCTCAACCTCACCGTTGTGCGCCTCCCCTGCCAGCCCTTCTGGTGAGCCCGCCGCCAGCCAGCGGTCTCCATCCCCCTTCAGCGACCTTCGGCCAAACTCCGGTGAGCCCCGCCTCCGGCCAGTATCCCTCCGGCCGTCATTCCCTTCAAACAGTCAATCCGCAACCCCCCCCCCCCCCCCGCGGTAGTTTTTATTTGTTTTAGATGCTAAATATTGTTAGGGTTTGTTTTTCAGGGGTTAATCTGGTCATAGTTGGTAAAATTTTCATTGCGTATGGTGGTTTTGGCTTCCCTCAGGTGCGGTCGCGGTGAGATCAAGGTTTCGCACCATTTTCGGGTGGTCCGTCAACATCTGAGGCAGGTGTTTCCATGTATAACTTTTGTTTAACGAATTAATTTGTGAGTTTAATTATTTTAGCATGTTTATTTATTAGTTTGTGTGCTGTGAATCTGGTTTTTTTGATATTAAATATGCATTTGATTTCTTAAGTATCATGTTTATGCGTTATGCGTTTAACGATTGTTTTGTGAATTAATTTTCTTCTTAAATTAGTTTAGAATATATATTAATTAGTTTGTTTGATGCTAATCAATTTTTTAATTGAAGTTGATATGTATATGTGGTATGTACGTGTTTTCTGTGAACAACCATGCAGAATTGTTTATTCGCATTTCACAGACTTTGCAGTTTGTGTTTTGGTTTATAGTCGATGTGCAGAGAGTCATAAAAGATATTTTTGAACAGGTTTTGGTGTGTGTAAACTGAAAAGTGGGTTTTTATAAAAAAACGGTGATGTTTTGTGTTCTCAATTGGGTGCGTTGTTTTATAAAATGTTTTATGGGTTGGTTGTTAGGTGTTGAGTCGTGTTTTGGTGTGATGGTGTTGTGTGTTTTATTTTAAACTGTTTTCTTATGTGAAACTGAGTGTGTTTTGATGTGAGCCTTGGTTTCACCATCCACAGATGTTTTATAAATTATTCAAATGGTTTATTGCTTAAATCATGTGGTGTGTATGATGTTTGAGAAGTGGTTAGTGTGTCTAATGTCGTGATTAGATTCAAATATAGATTTTGGTTGTGTTTTGATATGTGTTTTGGATGTGGTATTTTCAAAACGTGTCGAGCTGGTTATTTTGCATTGTTATTCATTTGGATCGTTTAAAGTCCATGTTTATGTGTCTTTATTTGTTTATGTGGTTGTTGCAGCATGTTGGTGAGGAAATAGCGATACTACGATCATCGGTTTGGGCGTGCTTGCACTCCTTTGCGAGACGTGTCACGTCGTTGCATTCGAGCTACAAATTGAGGTAGGTCCCCCACTGCACTTACCTTTATATTTAAAATTTATTAATTGCTTGTTGTTTTATTAATTTTTAATGAATTAAAAATAATATAAGATACTAAATTTTTAAATGATTATTTGGCATGAAAAGAGTCGTTTATTTGTGTGTGGCCGATGATTGAGAGGTCGAGTTCGGTTGCTGACCCATGTGTGACACTTTTACCATTTCCCTTAGTGTGTGTTGTTTGTGATTATCCTTTTGATTAACAACTAAAGTTTGGATTTCTGAATTGTTCGCAATATGTTTTAAAAATGCAATGCACCTATTTCTTTCAACATTAAACTTGTTCTAAATTAAAAAGGTCAATGGACTGTTACTTTTTTTAGAAATGAAAGTGTATGGAAACCATATTTTATATAATTAAGCTCAAACATGGAATTGATAAATTCTTTATTTAAGGGTATGTGCATTGGGAATAGAATTATTCGGGCCTACCTACTGAGTTTTAATACTCACACCTATAGTGTTTTCTTGTTTTTAGTTCTGTTGCAGGTTCCAGCTTCAGTTGTTCACCTTGAGTGATGTTGGGTTGTGGTATTGGAGAGTGACCCCCGGGGTCATGTGGAGTTTTGGTCGTGGTCAGGTTAGTAGCGTTGTTTGTTCTTTATTTATTTTCTTTTGTTCTATTTATTTATTTCAGCTGCTCAATTTGTTTTCTTTTGGGCCAAATCATTCCCACCTATTTACACTTGATGCTTGACCCTATTTGTCAGCCCGTGGGGATCGGGAATGCCATTCGGGACTTGTCGCGGACCGGATCAGGTGATCGGTTTAGGGTCGACCTGGGTTGGTTCGTGACAAAATGGTATCAGAGGCATGCCCTTATTATTTGGGATGTCCGGTAGATGGAGATTAGGTGTGTCGGGACTCGAGAGGTAGGTACGGGAAGGACGTCATGAAACCTCACCCGTTTCTCACCTCGAGTCGCCAGGGATTGTCTAGGAATTGAGTCTTTGTTGCGTTTTGGATTGAGGGATGACAACGGAGGTAAACCTATGTTACATCGTGATCTGAAATGGAGTAGTGACCCATGTGGAGTCCGGGTACACGGTTTGAATTCCTCCTAGTTGTTGACGCTTACTTGGGGCATGACCCAATACCATGTCTCCAGGTTAGGTGTGACCTCTAGTCCCTCACTCTGGTGGTTTGATACAAGTTGACTGTCATTTTTCGTTCTGGTTGCTGTTAGGGCGTTTTTGGAAATGAAAAAAGTGGTTTTTGAAAATGGGATTGATTTCTTTTAAATGACTTTAAATTTATGAAATGGGTTTTAAAACTGAAAGCATTTGGTTTGGAAAAACTGGTGTTTTCTTGGAAAGTGTTTGAGAATGGTTTGGGGTGAAACCCTAGGTACTCTTTATGAACGTTTTAACATGTGAGAGGATGCGTGGAAAGTGCATGTTGGTGAGTATAAATGAAAGTGGATGAAGACATGTGCAACGTTTCATGAGATTACCTGGGCGTATTTGAAATTAAAGGCTTGACCATGTTTTTCTAAATTGTCTTTTAACGAGGAATTTTTTTTGGAAAGTGATTTTGGTTTGAAAAGTGGATTTGGTATTTGGGAGAGTGGTCTTGAAAGAAAGCAGTTTTGAAAAAAAAAAGTGGTTTTGGAATCTAAAATGGAACGAGAATTTTGGACAGGAAATTTTGGGTTGTGTTTGTGGTTGTTTGGTTTCTTGAGATGGTTGTTTTTGGATGAGGGTGCTTTATTGATGTTGCTTCGATTGATATTTGTTTCGGCTTGGTAATATATATGTTGTTCAGAAATGCCGCCCAGAAAGGCCCCCAGTGTTTTGATGAGTCATGCCTAGTTTTTGGTCTTTCTCGTATGTTGTCTGTCCTTCATGGTTATTGGAGTCTATTAGAGATAGTGGAGTGGTTTGAAGAGGCCAAGTGCGTCTTCAAGGTATTGGGAACTCCCGAAACTGTTAGAATGCATGTCGTTTTGGGTTTGTTCAGAGGTCCAGCTCTGGATGAGTAGGAGTTGTTCGCCCCGCCATTACTGTAAGTTGGGATGATGTGGTATGTCTTTAAAGATTTCTTCGTTCAATGGTTTATACCTGAAGAAGTAAAGGAGGAAAAAAAGTGGAAGAGCTCATGCGTGCTCAACATGGCCAGCAGACGGTGAAAGCGTATGTTGACCATTTCAAGGATCTTGTGTCTCTTTTTCCAGGGGTAGTGTTGTAGGACTGGGTGAAGACTCATCCCTTCATCAGGGGTCTTCATCCAGAGATCAAGGAGGGAGTCCTCCCTTTTTGGGAGAATCACTTTTGAGAAGTTGGTGCATGAGGTGTTATTAGCTGAGTTGGTTTCTGGAGTGCAAACGGTTGACAATCCACTGTATCCAGTTGCTCGTGAAGTTCCAACATCTGATGAGAAGAGTGTGTCAGGTAAATTTGTTTCTAAATATTTCTTTTCAGTGGCTCTAACCCCCAGTTCGTCGGACCATCCAATGGTGTACCTTCAGTATGGACGGTTAGGGAATACGAGCCGCTATGTCACACCCCCCCCCCCCCCCGAAGATGTGCCATCTTTGCAGGTTTCTGGATCATCTAGAGAAGCTTTGCAGGAAGCGCCGCCTGAGGAAGACACTGTGACATGAAGATTCCAGTTCCTGACTATGAGGCAGGAGATGCTTCAACCATCAGAGCCCCAACCATAGGTCTTGGGGTGAAGCTTGCGCGCAGTCAGGAGTTGACGGGGGTGTGAATCCTCAGTTTGGGTTGGGGTGTTTAGTGTTGCCAACGAAACATTTAATGTCCTTCCATTGTCGTTCTTTCTCTATTAAAGTTTTGGCATTGTTGTTGGTTCATTGTGTCATCGTGAGGTTGGGATGAATGTGTTCGTTCATAATCCAAAATGTTTTCCTTGTCTAATCATGGTTTCTGAATCGTGCGCTTTTCCTAAGAGAGTGTGTTTGGCCTTTGTCTGGATTGTTTTTTTTGGGTGGAGCTGTGTTCGTTTGGGGATGAAAGTGCCTGTTAAGAGTAGATATTTTTGGTTATTCTCGGGTTTAATGTTTGGGTTAAGTCCTGATCGGAGGTTTTTCTCTAGTGTTTGGGCTTTCTTTGGTCTGAGTCGAGAGTTCCAGGTTTTGGCGGAGGTGTTGTTTCGTTCGTGCTATAGAGGTTAGTCTTGATCGGTTGGGAGTTCCCGTGTCGCCCCCCTTCCCGAGGTGGTATGTTTAGGTGTTAAATTTTTGCGCTAGTTGAGTTATTGTGGTGGGGAGAACCCTCTTGTGTTCCCCCATTCTATTATGTTTTGGTTTCTTCTAGTTTTATTTGGTCATGGATTCTTTTTTTTCCTATCGTTTTGCTGGGTGACTTTCTGGGGGCAGAAAGTGTCTGTGGTGGGGAGAATTGTCACAACCGCCGTTTCAATTTTTTTTTTATTTCTTGGTTATGAGTGTCCGCTCTGCGATCCGGGCTATGCCCGGATTAAAATATTTGTCGTTTGATGCTTTTTCTGGGTTTCGAACCCATGCGTGACCGCCGTGTGGTTGGCGGTCGCCGCGCAGTTGGCCCGGGTGTCGGGCAAGTGCTCTCTCTTTTTTTTATAACTTTTTTTTATTCTATTATTTTAATTTGTTTTGGCTCACGTTATTATTAAATGGTTATTTTTATTAATTTTTATTATTGTTATTTTTATTATTATTATTATTCTGTTATATTATTATTATTATTATTATTATATTTCTATTTTTATTATTTTATTTCAGATTTTATTATTAGAATTATTTTATTATAATAAAATTAAAGAAAAAATTTTAACTAAACCCTAAACCTAATCCCGCGCCACACCCCTGTTTCCCCCTTTCTCCTTGTTCTACGCCCAAGGCCCCTCCCCTCTACCTGGTCCTGCCCTCCACGCCGCCTCCCCAGTTTGGCCGCCACCATCCGCCTGCCTCCTCCTACCGACGGTGCCCCGTCCGGCCTCCCTCTCTACCTGCGCAGCACCCCATTTTCACCTCTCCTTTCTTGCGCCTCAGCGGCTCCCACACCCCTGCCCTTGCCCCGACCTACCTTCGCCATGACCCCCCTACCCAGCTCCTTCCCAGCATGCCGTCGACCCCACGCCCCCGCCGCTCCCCGTGCCGCTTCCGGTGCTCCCAACTCCGGCACTCATGCGGCCCGACCACCCTAGCTCAACCTCACCGCTGCGCGCCTCCCCTACTAGCCCTTCTAGTGAGCCCACCGCCAGCCAGCGGTCTTCGGCCCCCTTCAGCGAGCTCCGACCAAGCTCTGGCGAGCCCCGCCTCCGGCCAGTATCCCTCCAGTCGTCGTTCCCTTCAGACAGTCAATCCGCAACCCCCCCCCCCCCCCCGTGGTAGTTTTTCTTTGTTTTAGATGCTAAATACTGTTAGGGTTTGTTTTTAAGGGGTTAATCTGGTCTTAGTTGGTACGATTTTCATTGTGTATGGTGGTTTTGGCTTCCCTCAGGTGCGGTCGTGGTGTGAACGAGGTTTCACACCATTTTCGAGTGGTCCGTCAACATCCGAGGAAGGTGTTTCCATGTATAACTTTTGTTTTAATGAATTAATTTGTGAGTTTAATTATTTTATCATGTTTATTTATTAGTTTGCGTGCTGTGAATCTGGTTTTGTTTGATATTAAATATGCATTTGATTTGTTAAGTATCATGTTTATGCGTTATGCGTTTAACGATTGTTTTATGAATTAATTTTCTTCTTAAATTAGTTTAGAATATATATTAATTAGTTTGTTTGATGCTAATAAAGTTTTTAATTGCAGTTGATATGTATATGTGGTATGTACGTGTTTTCTGTGAACAACCATGTAGAATTTTTTATTCGCATTTCACAGACTTTGTAGTTTGTGTTTTGGTTTATGGTCGATGTGCAGAGAGTCATAAAAGATATTTTTGAACAGGTTTTGGTGTCTGTAAACTGAAAAGTGGGTTTTTATAAAAACAAAATGTGATGTTTTGTGTGTGCAATTGGGTGCGTTGTTTTATAAAATGTTTTATGGGTTGGTTGTTAGGTGTTGAGTCGTGTTTTGGTTTGATGGTGTTGTGTGTTTTATTTTAAAGTTTTTTCTTATGTAAAACTGAGTGTGTTTTGATGTGAACCTTGGTTTCACCATCCACGAATGTTTTATAAATTATTCAAATGGTTTATTGCTTAAATCATGTGGTGTGTATGATGTTTGAGAAGTGGTTAGTGTGTCTAAAGTCGTGATTAGATTCAAATATAGAGTTTTGTTATGTTTTAATATGTGTTTTGGATGTGGTATTTTAAAAATGTGTCGAGCCGGTTATTTTGCGTTGTTGTTCGTTTGGATTGTTTAAATTCCATTTTTATGTGTCTTTATTTGTTTATGTGGTTGCTGCGGCATGTTGGTGATGAAACCGCGATACTACGATCATCGGTTTGGGCGTGCTTGCACACCTTTGCGAGGCGTGTCTCGTCATCTCATTCGAGCTACAAATTGAGGTAAGTCCCCCACTGCACTTACCTTTATATTTAGAATTTATTAATTACTTGTTGTTTTATTAATTTTTAATAAATTAGAAATAATATAAGATAATAAATTTTTAAATGATTATTTGGTGTGAAAAGAGCCGTTTATTTTATACCGAACACTTGAAACATTTTCTTGACGAGCGGACACCCAGTATTGAAAGAATGCCCTTTTTGGCCTTTGAACATAATTCACAGAATTTCAAATGTAACATTAGTTTTAAAGATAAATTATTTGTTCTGAACAAGTTTTTTTGGGCTTTCTTGGAAAATGAGGTTTTTCTTTAAAATTTGTGAAGGCCCGTTTGACACTTTAATAAAATTAATTATTTTGGAAAACCCGTTCAGGGGTGACTTTTGGTGTGCATTGATTTTGTGATTTGTAGGTGATGTTTGTGCATCGTGACTGTTTGATTTTCATTGTGGACACACCCCTGTGTATTGCACGTGTTGACATGGGAACCTGGCATAGTGAGTGAATCTTCTGAGAACGATTGCTGCACTAGTTTATATTACGCACTGGCTAATGGCCCCATAGCAGGGGAATACTGAGTTATTGTTGCTATGGGGATTGGGCCCCTCAGTTAGGCCATGCAGGGCTATGCCGGGCGTTAGGGAGTTATGACGTCATCGAGTTAGGGCATGCCTTTAGGATGAGTCAGATGTATAGTATGTTCTGGATTGTTCACGATCTCCTAGGTTCGACCCATGTTTCTTTTAGTGTTTATTTGTGTGTGGTGGACGATTGAGAGGTCGAGTTCGGTTGCTGACCCATGTGTGCCACTTTTACCATTTCCCTTAGTGTGTGTTGTGTGTGATTCTCCTTTTTACTAACAACTAAAGTTTGGATTTCTGAATTGTTCGCAAGATGTTTTAAAAATGCAATGCACCTGTTTCTTTCAACATTAAACTTGTTCTAAATTAAAAAGGGAAATGGACTGTTACTTGTTTTAGAAATGAAAGTGTGTGGAAACCATATTTTATATAATTTAGTTCAAACTTGGAATTGATCAATTCTTTATTTAAGGGTATTTTCATTGGGAATAGAATTATTCGGGCCTACCTACTGAGTTTTAATACTCACGCCTATAGTATTTTCTTGTTTTTAGATCTGTTGCAGGTTCCAGCTTCAGTTGTTCACCTTGAGCGACGTTGGGTTGTGGTATTGGAGAGTGACCCCCGGGGTCATGTGGAGTTTTGGTCGTGGTCAGGTTAGTAGCATTGTTTGTTCTTTATTTATTTTCTTTTGGGCCAAATCGTTCCCACCTGTTTACACTTGATGACCGACACTAGTTGTCAGCCTGTAGGGATCGGGAATGCCCTTCGGGACTTGCCGCGGACCAGCTCAGGTGACCGGTTCAGGGTCGACCCGGGTTGGTTCGTGACATATATAGTTTGGATTGGTATAACCAAGCCTCCCAAAAGAATAAAAGTATTTCTGATTATGTCTCAAAGAATCCCTATAAATATCCCCTGATGTAAACTGATCACCCTCATGTTTTCCTTTTTGGACCAATGAAACACCATGGCTACCGCCTATAGAAACTATAGCTCCACCTAAACCTTTTTCCCTAGATATTTATACTTCAACCATATATTCCTTATCAACAACCTTAGAAAAATTCATTAGGAATAATAGAATCAGCATCAACCGAATATCATCCCTCAAACCCATCTAAAACCTCTAAGATTTAAGGTAGTCATTAGAATCAAGATTGGGTGATCATTGAAACAAGTAATGGAAATGATTGGCATATTCCATATATAACATCCCCTCCTGAGTGCAACACACCGGTGCCCCAAGTCGGGCCGATACTTGAACTCAAGCATGCCTCCCAATAAGGAAGAGGTTTCTGACTAGCAGCAAGGGTCTAATATCAATCATGGGGATACTATACCCTCTTTATCAAAGTATAAAAATAGTGTAAATAAATAATAATAACCAAAATATATAACCATGACCAAAATAATGTAGAATTTCATGATGACCAAAAAATGAAATACAATTTCCAAAACTAAACAGTAGATATGTCATGATAATATATGTCAAATATCAATATGAAAAACCCAAAATAAATAAAGACATTGACTAATCCAAAATGGGTCCTGAATTTAAGTTCATTTCTCACATACATGCTTTATCCCAACTCATCCATCCAACATAGGGCCCTTGCCCTTAATCGATCCTCCAACCATGAAATTTGCTCGAGTACTGATCAGGAATCTCGAGTAGGGTGTGATTATAACTCAGTAGGCCCCCACCAATGATTTCTAAATAAATATCTGATCTATAATAGTGTATGCATTTATAAATAATAAAGTACAATAAATAATGTAAATAGTTTACATTTATTCAATTACTCTTTATTTAACCACATAAGCCCCCAAGTTCTCAGGTACAGCTGAACTCTCAATACCTTCTTCGTCCCAAACCAGAGTATGAAATATCAAAAAGGGATATCATATATCTGAATGCCATAGTTACTATTCATCATATCAATTCAAATCTGAATGTCATTGTTACCATTCATCATCTCAATTCATATTTGAATTCCATTTTTACTATTCATCATTTCAATTCATATCAAAATTCCATTGTTACCATTCATCATCTTAATTCATATCTAAATTCCATTATTATAATTCATAATATTAATAAATATTTGAATTCCACTATTACCATTCATCAATTTAACAATATTTATCACTATGGTATTTTAATGCAGTAGACCATGTACCACAAATGATTATCACATATATCACAATTTCACATGTATCACAATTTTACATGTATCACAACATCACAATAATTAGTTCTCTAATTAATTAATTAACTTAACAAATTTCATATTCATATCATTCTATTAATTAAGTCAAAAATTAATTAATTCCCTCAATTCTATTAATTAATTAAATAATTAACTAATCACGTCAACATCATTAATTAATTCAATGATTAATTAATCAAAAAAATTCCATTCATTAATTCAAAAATTAATTAATACTATTTAACCAGTTTTATAATCACAAAAATTCCATAATTAATTAAATAATTAATTAATCCTATTCAAAATTACAAATATAACCACAATTAATTCAACATTTAATTATTTCAATTCAATAAATTCAATATCCCCAATTTCACAATACCCTAATTAATTAATTCACCAAATTAATTAGTTCAATTTAATAAACTCAATTTCTAATAATCCAATATAAATATATAATTACATACATGAAATTGAAATAAGGACATTGGGGTTTGAATTATAGACCACTTACCACAATCTCGATGATCAACACTCACCAATGGAAATCCCCAATTTGAGTGGAACAATGACGAACAATGAGATCTAGATCTGAAAATTAAATTAGAGATCCAAAAAATCAAGATCCAACAAATCAAGATCTAGATCCAACCAAATATAGAATAACATCCCTAAAAGTATGGCATAAGAATGGGAAACTAATCAGGAAGAAACCACATAACCAGAGAGGTACAGATCTGACAACCGAACTTTGAATCACCAAGAATGGAGGTCAGGAGCCTTAGGAAATCATCCAGTAGCCTCTAAAATCAAGAGGAATCATTAGGGAATGACTGGATATTAATTTGGGGTTAATATGGTGTTTTTTGTGTTTCTAGAATAAATTTTTTTGTTAATTAAAAACCACGCATGGTTTCTTGGAAAGGGGTGTAAAATTTTCCAAACCATTTTCCAAAACCATGCACCTCTTTTAGTGGGGTGAAAATTTTCTCTTAAGAGGATATACAGTTTAACAAACCATGTTCCATCCATATGAATCCTCTCTATTTGGGTTCATACGGTTTGTTGGGTTGGGGCGCTCAATTTGGTCAAACTATGCACCAACTGTGCATTACCCCTCTTTCTTCCAATTTTCTACAATTTTCACCCAAACTCACCCAAAACATAACTAGATAAAACATTACTCAAAACAAGTAACACTTATACCTAAAAAAAATCCCATAACATCTTCATAAAAGTACAGGATCATAAAATCTCTACATATTATAATAGTTCATCCTCAAGTTGTACTCCTAATAATATATAAAATTATGAATCAAAAAAATTGGGCCACCAATCCCAAATATTTGTTTCTTTTTCGCAAGTTTCCTCATAAACACGGCTATGTTTCCCAAATACATGAACTATTTTCAGGGTATTTCATCACAAACCTTTCTCATTGTGATCTAACATGCATATCAAATGCTCCTCAAAGGACGCATCAGTCTCAATCTCAACATCATCCACATCAATCAAAAGAGAAGGGTTGGGGTGATACCACTGAAGTTCTGATGTGTGGAAAAAATCATGCATTGCACTATATCACTATGAAAGATCCAATCGATAATCCACCAGCCTGATTCTCTCTACTGTCTCAAATAATCCAACAAACCTAGGTTCCAACTTGTCCTATCTCTGTATCCTATAGTGACCCAACCTAGGCAACACCCGAAGGAATACATGATCACTCTCTCTAAACTCTAGGGATTATTTATGTCTTTCATAATATGGCTTCTATCTACTCTAATATCTATTCATACATTTCCAAATTTGTTGAACATTCACCAATGTCTCTTCCACAAGACTCGGTCCCAATAGTTCGGACTCACCTACCTCTATCCTGTATAGAGGTGATCTACATGGCCATCCATAAAGAGCCTCAAATGGTTCCATCTGAATAGTTCCCTAATATTTGTTGTTATAGGAAAACACCACATGCACTAGGTGCCTCTCCCAAGACCCAAAAAAGTCTAGGACATATGATTGATGCATATCCTCACACACCAATATAGTACATTCTGATTTCTCATCTTTCTATGGGTGGAAATTGATACTCAATAAAAACCCATGTACCAAGTGCCTTTTTCAAGACCTTCTAGAATTGAAAAGTAAAACATGAGTCACATTATGAAAAAAAATACTTCACAGCACCCCATGAAGATGGATTGTCACCCGTATATACATATCTTTTAACTACTCCACTAAGAAAGTCTCACATACTGGTAAGAAATGTGACACTTTTTAAAACGGTCTACAATCACCCAAATAACATCACTATTCTGAGGTTTACCTAGAATTCCAACCACTAAATTCATGTTAACATCATCCCACTTCCATTCTGGAATGGGAAACAGCTATAGAAAACCTCCAGGACATTAATGCATGGCCTTCATCTACTGCTAGGTGTAGCATCATTCCACAAACCTTTCTCTCTTCTTTTTTATACCTAGCCCCCAAAAATATCATCATAGGTCATGATACATCTTGGTCACACCTGGATGAACCTCCCACTCTAAAGCATGAAATTCATGCATGAACTCGTCACAAATTATCATATGCATAATAACTTGATCCATGATATAGATGACTCCATCTGTATCTATGCTCCATATTGAAGGTAACTCCCCACCATGATGGATTTTCCTCAAGGAAAAACATTCTAGATCCTCATACTATATGTCTCTAATCCATCTCAAAAGTATAGATTCCACTGAAATTGTTCTGATAGTTATATACACCTAGATCTCCTAAACCACAACATGCATCTCATCCAGTAAATTTATCATTTTACTTTGAGCACTAGACACTTGAATATCATGATTCTAAGTTTATTACTTAAAGCATCAACAACACAGTTTCATTTCCCAAATGTACATTCTAAATCAAAGTCAAATGACTGCATGTACTCAACCCATCTCCATTGTCAGAGATTCAAAATCTCATTGAAAAAAATATGTGGTTCAATCTATTGTGATTAGTATAAATTGTAACTTTTCACCAAATAGGTAATCTTTCCAACACTTCAAAGCACAAACCATACTAGCTAAATCGAGGTGATACATAGGGTAGTTTTGTTCATGTGGCATCAAATTCTGTGACCCATACACCAAAACATGATCTCCCTACATAAGAATTACTATATTCCTAATCCCCTGAACATTAGAAAATGTCATATAGTCCTAACCCGGCTCATGTAGGATCAATACTGGTGCTGATTTTAGGTGATTCTTCAACTCTTAGAAAGCATTTTTTCATGCTTACAACTAGTCAAAATTTATTCTATTTTTGTTAATACTAAAAGTGGTTTTTTCAATTGGATAAATTCCTAGATAAGAATCGTATACTATCTAGAAAATTCCAAAAATCTACAGATATTGAAAACATACTTGGGTTGTTCACAGGAAACCAATTTATGCACCTTTTCTATTTCCATGGAAACACCTTCCTCTGAGATTATGTGACCCAATAAGTGTTCTTGATTAATCCAAAATTGAAACATACATAGCTTTGAATATAGCCGATTCTATCTCCGTGTACTCAATATGATGTCAAGATATTGGGTGAGATCATCACAAGTCATGGAGAACACTAAGATTTCATCCATGAACACAACAAAAAACTGATCCAGGTACAAACGGAAGATTCTATTCATCAAGGCCATAAACACGGTTGGTGTATTCATTAACTCAAAATACATTACTATAGACTCATAAAGTTCATACCTTATTTTGAAATCCATCCCCATTATATCATAAGGTTTAACTCTCAACTGATGATATCCTAATCTCAAGTCAATTTTGGAGAAAACACAAGAACCCCTCAGCTGGTCAAAATTATCATCAGTTCAGAGAAGAGGATACTAGTTCTTCATAGTCATCTGGTTTACCTTTTGGTAATCAACAAAAATGCGTAAAGCTATGTTATCCTTATTTTCAAACAAAAATAGGGAACCAAAAGGGTACATTATGAGATGGATAATTCCTTTATCCTCCAAATCCATTATATGGGACTTTAGGTCTTGAAGATCTATCAGTTCCATTCTCTATAGTGGAATAGAAACTGGGCCATCCCATATGATGAGATCAATTGTAAATTATACATCTATCTCAGGTGGATTACCTAAGAATTATTTAGGAAACACATCTGGAAACCTATCCACTATGGGTGGAAAGGCATTGTGCTTCACACCTCTATCATCCAGCAATAGACTAGAAACCTAGGTGGTGAGATCTCCTAGGAGCATGTGAATTAACCCGAAACAACCTACATAGATATGTCATTCCCCACTTTGAATGTAATTTTATCCCTTATGAGACATAAAATTCACTCTCATGTGGTAAAAGTATTATTGGGAAAAATATTCTACTGACCAGTCTATATCCAAAATTAGGTCAAATCCTAACATGTCAAGAATATAAAGGTCCCAAAGAAAACGATACTCCCAACATTGAGAGAACACTCCTTGCATAAACAAATATCCCTTAACCATACTCACAAAGGTTTATATATCAATAATAACCTACTCAAAAAAACCACATCCAGTATTAAACCATTTAAAAGTTATACAAAAATAAAAGAATGAGAGGCACCCGTATCAAATAAAGAACTAGCAAGTATTGAAGCTACAAGAATATTACCTCTAACTATCGATGGTATGGTATTTCTACCTAATATTGTAGGATAAACAACATGAAAATGTACTAACCCTATTCCCTGTGATACTTCTTGAGTTCCCTAAGCTTCAAAACTCTGCAGATATAGTTTCTCTTTCCTAGAATCACCTCATCTGATGCCTCTACCACCACGGCCAAAAGAACACCAGTTTCTAGATTGATATGGTATATAAGATACCCTTCCTACACTCTGGTTTTTTCTATCTCCTCGATCACTACCTATATATCATGGGTTCTTCCAGAACTTCTATAGATGTCTCACTCTTCAACAATATTGTCACTCTAATGGTGGTTGGGGACAGTGTCTATGATAGTGGCCAAGATTACCTTAATAGTGTTAAAGAACTTGGGAAAGATCTTTAGTAACTGATCCTTCCCCCAAGACACTCTTCTTTCTATAAACCTAGCTAACACTCTCATAGCGAAGCTTCCTACTCTAAAAGTACATACATAGGATCATCCAGTATAAACCACATGTCCTCCACTAGAAGCCTCCTTCAGGCTCCCCTCATAGATGAGAGACTGATCCACAACCCCTATAAACTTCTTTAACCAAAATATGTTAACTGGGGACTTAAAATATCATTTAAGTACATCTTAGAATGACCTTTTCAAATCTATATCATCTCCTTCCAACACTAGATTAAAGAATTTCATATCTATAAAGTGACCAACATAGTCTATCACAGACATGTTCCCTAGATTTAGCTAAATGAACCTTATTTCCCTCTCTTTTCTAGGTGTCTCTGGATAAAATTTCTCTAAGTACCACTCCAAACATTCCTTCCATACCATACTATTAGCATGTCCGGTACAAGACTAAACATCACACTAGCACTTTATTAATCTTCATATCATATAAGTATCCAACTTCACCCTCTTCTGATCAAGAGTATTTGAATGATCATATATAGTCTAGATGGACTCAATCTAGAACTCTTCCACCTCAGGTCCACCCTCTCTGGTAATGTTAGGATGGTGTTTTAATTGAAACACCTCTGTAAGGTCATAAATTCTTTTCACGTCTCATCTAGGGTCTCTCTCCATGGATTTAAGAAACAAAGAAACGTTCTCTCTAAACATCTCTCCAACTTCCTCACCTGGCACTATCAGTGCCACAAGTTCCACTACTGTTGGACCATCTCCATCCATAACCTCTGGTCGTCCTATCAACAAGCATCATCGTGGAGGAACATCTCTACAATAACCAAAACACTTCTTAGTAAACATAACACAACTTTAACACATTTATGTAAGAGGGAAATCACAACAATCCATAACAAGTCTTTTACTCAAACCACTTCAAATAGTCAAAACTGATTCACTATCACTACCCTTAACTATCCTACATCTAGTTCATGGTTAAAAAGGGGTAAACTCATTATCATTATTCAAATTTCACATTAGATGCTCATTTATTCACATTTTCATCATTTTTTAATTTTCAATTTCATATTAAGCACCATTTTTAGTTCAATTATAAAAACAAGGAAAAATAGTTCAATTCCAACAACTTACCCAAAACCCATTTTAATTTTCATGCCTAAAATTATATATGTCACATAATAATATTGATTGCGTAGAATGATACATGCATACTCAAGTATCATTCCAGACCAAGAAACAAGTCAAATATCTGAAACAATTATAACATCACACAATAAGTGCATCACTCAAGGTGAAAAAACATCAACTATAACAACAAACATCAATAACAACAATATCACCCTCGGAACTTTCCTTTTACCCTCATACATGGCTAATAAACTCCAATGAACAAGATCTTAACCAAAACATGACTCATCCTATTCTCTTAACTACCTTTCCCAAATAGTTGGACAAACAACCACTCTGATGAAACTTTGTAATGTCTCGACTCAGGTGGCACACACTGGTGCCCCAATCCAGACCACAACGTGACCTCAAGTGTGCCTCCTCATACGTCATAGGCTATCAACTAATAGCGAGGGTCTAATATTGATCATGGGGAGACTATAACCTCTTTATCAAAGTATCATAATAGAAAAAAAATAAGTACAACCAAAATATGTAACCATAACTAAAACAATACAGAATCACATGATCACCAAAATAAGAAATACAATATCTCAAACTAAATAGTATATATGTCAAGAAAATATTCATAAAGTGTCAATATGAAAAAAAGAAAATAAATAAAGACACAAAATAATCCCAAGAAGGTCATGAATCCAAGTTTGGTTCCCTCCTCCATGCTCTATCTCAACTCAGGCATCCAACACAAGGACTTTTCCCTTAACCTATCTGGTAACCATTAAATCTATTCAGGTACTGATCATGATTCTTGAGTAGAGTGTGATTATAACTTAGTATCCCACCACCAATGGAATCTAAAATAATATCCAAGAAATAATAGTTTATTTAGTTCTATAAAGAATAAAGTACAAGTAGTAAAGTAAGAAATTTACATGTGTACAATTACTCTTTATTGAATCACATTAACCCATATATTCCCAAAGACACCTGAACACTCAATACCAGCTTTAGCCCATATCGGAGTCTGAACTATGCCCAAGGGATTTCATATATCTTAATTCAACTGTTGATATTCATCATATCAATTGACATCTAAATTCCATTGTTATCATTCATAATATCAATTCATATATGAATTTCGTTGTTACCATTCATCATCTCAATTCATATTTGAATGAAATTGTTACCATCCATTGTCTTAATTCATATCTAAATGTCATTGTTACCATCCATCATCTCAATTCATATTTGAATTCCATTTTTACCATTCATAAATTTCACAACACTTATCACTAAAGTCTTTTGATGCAAGAGATCAATTACCACACATGATTATCACAAATAGAAAAATATCACAATTTCACATATATCACAATATCATATTAATTAATTTTAAAGAGAATTAATTGAATTCAAAAATTACATATTCACATCAAACCATTAATTAATTCAACAATTAATTAATCTTTTCAGTTCCATTAATCAATTAAATAATTAATTAATCATGTCAATCTCATTAATTAATTCAATAATTAATTAATCACAATAATTCTATTAATTAATTAAAAAATTATTTAATCTAATTTAACCAATTTTATAATCACTAAAATTTCATTAATTAATTCAAAAATTAATTAATCCAATTCAATAATGTCAATATAACCACAATAAATTCAATAATTAATTATTTCAATTCAATCAATTCAATATCCCCAATTTAACAATTCCAAAATTAATTAATTTACCAAATTAATTAACTCAATTTAATAAAATAATTTTATAATCATCCAATAAAAATTATATAATTACATACGTGAAATTTAAATAAATACTATTGGATTTGAATAATAGATCACCTACCTCATGATCGGTGATGAACACCTGCCAATAAAAATCCCTAGTTTGAGCATAATAATTATAAAGAATGAGATCTTTATCTAAAACCTAAATTCAAGATCCAACAAATTTAGATCTTATTAAAACAATCATACACCTATATATAGGAAATGTATATCTAGATCTGACTAAAAATAGAATAAAATCCCTAAAAATAATGGAAGAATAACGAGAAAACTAATCTATAAGAAACCACATACCCCAACAGGTGCAGATCTGGAAACTGGGATTCAAATCACCAATAACAGATGTCAGGAGCTTTATAAAATCATTAAGGAGACTTCAAAATCAATAAAAACCATTAGGGGACGCGTGGGAGTTGATTTGGGTATAATTCAAGGGTTTGGGTTTTTCTAAAACAACTTTTTGGGTTAATAAAAAAGTTTAAAATGATTTCTAGGACAGGGGCACATGGTTTTCAAAATCATGCCCCAAAACCATGGTTTTCCAAATCATTGTTTTCCAAATTTTCAGGTGCATAGTTTCTCCTAATAGGGTGTACTATTTGACAAATCATGCATCAGCCATGTGAATCCCCTCTATTTTGGTTCATGGGGTTTTCGGATCTTGGGCACATGTATTGGGAAAACTGTATGTGAATCGTTCAATGCCCCTCTTTCTTCTACTTTTCACCAATTTTTACCCAAACTCACCTGAAATAAAACCCAACGAAAATGTACTCAAAACCTGGAAAATAGTATCAGAAAAAAGTCCAGAGACTTCTTCATAAAAGTTCTGGATCTTACACTATAATTGAATGACTTCCTTTCTCCAAGGTCATAAATTCCTATGTCTTTTCCACCAGAACATTTTATGGTAAAACTATTAGTTCATGATCTTATTGAAATAAGTCCAGGTAAGATCCCCATATAACATATATTTCATGATAAATTCCCAACATTTTCTTTCTAATCTTTCAAGTTTATAGGTGAGAGAACCCACCATAGATTCCTCTGGAGTTTTTATTAAATAGAGGATCATATCAATTCATTTAATCTATACATTGAATTCATGCGTTCCCTTATCACAATAGAAGAAAGGTGGGTTCTTATTTGTAAATTATGAGTCATGATCCACCACTTTTCCCTAATTTCTGACACCCTTATAACCCAAATTTTGAAATGTGTGAATGATAACTTACACCAAAGAGGGGTATACTTGAGGATTTTCTTGTAAAACGTCTCTAATAGCTTTCTATCCTTGATTTATAAGATCAATTCTAGGAGGAATCATCTACAAAACACCAAAGGCAGTATCCAATTAGTTATAGAGAAAATCCCTAAATCATAATATGAACATCAAGAATCTATATTTTAGATTTCAAATAACAATAATTTAAAGGAAATACCAATTCAATGACAAAAGGAAAAAGTCTTAAAAAATTCCAGGTTCATCTAACTAAACCCAAAATTTAGTTAATTTAAATGTCCTCAAAAATCTAGAATAAACTTGATGAAAATACATGATCACCCAAAGTAACTGGAGTTCAGACATGAAATTGTGCTAGTTGGGCACCCTTCTACCCATACTACTTGAATTCGGGTGGTCCTAACTCCAATATACCATAGACCCTAAAAAAATAGAGGAATTGGAATTACACTTTTATTTGGGTATTTTATTGGATTTCATTTAGTAATAAACTAACCCAACTTAATATGATACATCACCTAAGTTGACCCACCACTAGGTAGAGATGAAACACCAAGACTAAAAAACATGTCTCAAGTATGTCGAAAATTGATAGACATTAGAATACAATATAAAAAAAGATAATACAACCATGATACATACAGCTTCAATCCATAAATGGATAAACCTTAGAAATAATGAAATAAGACAAGACCAAGTCTCCATGTGACCATATTTTACCTCCACCCCAAGGCACTACTATGGAAACATCAACCAAGAGAAGTCAGTGAGCTCCATGATGCCCTTACCTTTACTTATGCCTTCTGAAACAAGGACAAAAAACTCCCAAAGGAAAAAGTAGGTTTTTAGAACTCAAAATTGGTTGGATTGCACCAAGAATATATAAATTTATATCACCATACAAACATTAGTTCTATATTAAAAAAAAGTTTATAACTAAATTTCAAACAGACCCCATTTTTTAAAGATTCTTTATTTTCCTTTAAATCATTTCATCTTCACTTAAACTAGGAATATTATAGGTATATAAAGGATAGTATAAAAGAATAAATAGAGCTATCCATGAAGGTATAATAACATAAAAATGCTTTCCGTCTAACATGAATTAATTCAATAATTTATAAAATCAAGAAAAAGTTTGGAAACCAAACTACATGGTTACCTAAGGATAGCCACACAGTTAGAAAAACTATGCTCAAGTAGTGTGAAATCCTCTTGACCAATTACCTTTGCCCGTAGATTTTGTTTCGAAACGCATACAGTTTTAAAAACTGTGAAAACACAATTGGAAATCATATTTTCATATAATATGGTTACCACATAGTTATTACTAATAATGTTCCTACACTATGAACTGATCCTATTTTCTCTAAATTTCCAAATTTTTTACCTCAAAATCCTTAAAACTTCTCAAGCCGTAGAAGAGAAATATCAAGATAAATATAAAAGAAAACATGTTACCAGTGGGTGTAACACTAATAGTAAATGTGTTATCCCATTAAAAATTATTCCTAAGAAAACTAAAATGATACTAGTTTCAAACTATAAGAATGAAATTGTTTCAAAACGTACGAAAAATAGTTCTCAAGTCTATATTGACTACTTTCGGCTAAATCAAACCACATCAAAAGAACCACATTTATCTACATTTAATTGAATAAATTTTTAAAGGATCTGGTTCTAAATCCTATTATTTTTTTCTCAATGAAAATTAAAGTTTTTTTTAAATCTATATAGTCTTTAATGATCAATTAATTACAAAATTTGACACACTATTCATCACATATTCATATATTAAGATTCTAATTGGTTTGTGTAATGATCATAGTACTTATAAATCTTATATGTTTAGAAATTTTTATGAGTACCTTGATAATTTCATGGAAGTTTTTTTAGATGATTTTACAGTTTATGTATCTTCCATTGGTAATTTTTTTTAAAAACAAAGTTTTTCCCTCTTCTATTACATTGATAAAATATCTCATATTAAATTATGATAAATTCAATTTTATGGAAGAACAAGGGATATTTCTTGGCCATGCCATTTAAAATATTGGGATTCAAGTTGATAAATACAAAATTAAAATAACTTCCTCCCTCCAATATACAAAATGTGTCAGTGTGGTGTGGTGTTTCTTATTTCATGTTATTTATTACATAAAATTCAATAAATACTTAAGTAAAATCACACTTTCTATATCATAATTTTTATAAAAATATTTCTAGATTTTTTTTAGAAAAATTGTGAGGATTAATTTAATTTTTCTAAAAAAATTCTCATATCACCTCCCATTATCCGACCACTTATGTGGGATCTCCACTTGTAACTCATGTGTGAAACCTTTAACTTTTTAGATACAGTAGTTCTATAAAGAAGGTTCAAGAGGGATCTCATGTCATTGTGTATGTCATGTGTACCCTTGACCCAACCCCGATAAACTATATGACCACTGAAAAAATTATTTTTATTGTGTTTTCCTTATAAAAATTCCATTATTATCAAATTTGGTCAAAAGCCATTATGTTTTCCAATCATTATGACCTTTGGTTTATCCTTAAGAATCCTAAGTCTAAGCCTCACCTCATACAGTTGATTCTCCTCCTCTAGTACTTTGACATAAATATTTGAGATAAAAGATGTGTTGAAAATGTGGTAACGGGCCGCATTAGTTTCATTTTCCCATTATTGTACCTCCCTATTGACTCATCCCGCCCCATTGGAAATTTTTTCCATGATTAGAATCTTTGTGATATTTTTTACCTTACCCAGTGGTATAATGAGATTGTGAACTCTTTAGCAGCATTTAGGGTCCCAACTAACTTTATCACTTTATAATCCTATAGGCCTAAGAATGAGACACGTGGTTATATTTATGATGACTCATAATTTTGGATAATTTTTAATTATTTGGATGGTCATTGGTGTGCCTTTGACCATCAGTTTACATATTTTTTGAGATTCTTCTATTCTATGGTTTAAGGGGGGCACTTCATTCTCAACGTATAGAATAAAATGTCCTTAACTTTAGAATTTATTATCCAACAATGTATATAGATTCCCATTGATTTGATAAGTCATTCACAGGATGTCAATTTAGAGGAAATATCTCCAAGAGGAATGAAATACCAAAAAATCCATGTTATTTTGTGAGATATTTAATTCAAGGGGAATTGAATTCATGTGGACATTCACAAATTATTTTGAATTCATGCATAAATTTTTGGTTGTTGATTATGTATATAAATGGGTGGAAGTAAGGGTGAATTGGAAGAATGACTCTTGAGTGGTTATTGAATTTATGGGATCTCATATTTTTATCAGGATTAGTTTAATAAGGTTTATAATTTGTGATTTAGGTTCTCACATTTGTAATTTCAACATGAAAACCTTTCTCTATAAGTAAAGGGTTTTCCATAAAGTATACACAATATATTTCCCACAAACTAATGGAAAATATATAATTTTAAGTTAGTAATTTAAAAAATATTGAAAAATGTAACAACCTAATAGGAATGATTGGAGTTTATGGTTGGATGATGCAAAGTCTTGTCACCTCCTAATGGAGGTAGATCACGATGCATATTGGGATATTAAATATTGTAATATAAATTTTTAAAATACTAGTGAGTATTGGTGGTCACGAATTTATGAGTTAGAATAAATTTTCTATGATGCATAAGAGAACTGTTGAATCTATAAAGACTAAAAAAATTATATCCATGATGAGATAATACATTTTTGGAGTTCCATATTGATGAGAATGTTCTCTTATACAATTCCAAGTTAAAGATCCACCCAAAAAAGCTTCATTTTCATTGGCTCAGTCCTCATAGTGTTTATAATATTTATCCTTTTGGTGAAATATGTTTTTTCATGAGAAAAATAGAATAAGTTTTATATTAAATGGGAAGCAACTTAAACAAATCTAACAAGATTTTCCAAACTATCCAATAGAGGATCTATATGTGACAGATTCAACCAATTATATCATTTATAATATTCTAAATTCTCTATATATTTATTTATTGTCTATTTTTTTAAATATAATATATTGAGGACAATTTAATTTTTAGGTGTGGAGTAGGGATACATAGGGTAGTTAATATTTTAGTTTGTCAAAAAACAAAAATAAAAAATAAAAATCCCAAAAATTATTGTTTTGTTTCAATTTTAAGTTTCTTTTTGTGTTTTTAGATTCACTTTGATCTAAAATAAAACATCCAAAATAATTTTTCATAATTGAGTTTATCATGAGGGATATTACTTAGTTTTTGAAAAAAAATGGATTGAAGTGAATTTTGATATTGAATATTTTTCTTGAATTTGGACTTCCAAAACATTTTCAGGAGTTTGATAAATTTTTAAAACTCATGCCTCATTAGCACTGACCAATATATATTTTCCCCAACCTAATAGGTTCTTTAAAACAATTTTTTCACACTCTTACTAGTTCCCCTGTTCTTGAGTAAAATAATATTGTGTTCTTAATCTATAACTATTTTTATCCTTTATAAAATGTTTTTAGAATAAGTAAATGTGTTGTTGTGATTTAGGTTTTTCTATGACAGTGAGACCCTGTTTTTATCAAATTTTTATGTCTCTCTATAAATTATCCTTTATTAATACCATAGTGGCCATAAAATCACTTTATAGTGAATTAAAATCTTATTCTCTATACTTATCCTTACTTCTTATACATTTCATTATCATAGTTCACTATAAGTTTTGGGGATCAGGGAAATTTATGTCTTATCATAAGGATGAGTTACTGTTGAACTGATATTGTGGTTTGTATTTTATTTGTTGTTAATGGATATGTTATGTAAACCTTATGTCAATATATTTATTAAGAGTATTGGAATTGTTGAATTTGGATGTCACTAGATTCTCATAGATTCATTCAATTGATGGAAATGATGTTTGAAGTTTTTTTGCATGTTTACACATTATTTATCAAATAAATATGTATATGAGTGGCCAAAAAAATTAACCATCCATTAGAATCCAAAGGAACTACTAAACCACATTCATGGATTACTCTTAGGATAAAACTCCACTTTGGATTGCACAAGCAGCTATAAAGGAGCATAGTGAGGTCCAGATTATGTTCTCATCAATGTAGAAGCATGGGTCATCATGTAAGAGGAAAATAGTGATTTTCCTCTCACAGGAAGGGTGGAATAGGAGGCTAATGGTGAACATTAGCATCCGTACAAACTTCCCCACCTAAACTAAGGAGTATGGTGGCTTATAAAGGATCATTATTCTGAAGTTGAAATCAATGTGGGATTGTCTTTTATGTTGGAATTTTCATCTGTCATTAAAATATATGGACACCCATGTTAGATACTTCCAATGATGATGTTGTACCATATGGAATATAGTTATACATAGTTATATATATACTACTAAAAAGGAACAAAAATGGACACCTAATGATATTTAGGATTTTAAATAAGATGATAAAGTTATAAACTCTTTGGGTTTTGGTTTAGACGAAAATGAATTTATTTGAATTTATACATGAAAAAAATCATGAAATATAGGAAATCATAAAATTAACTCTTGAATTAATGAAAAAATTTAAATATTCCTGATCATATATGTTTAGAAAATACTTTGAGGTAATTTTATAAATCCAAACAAATCAATTACAGAACTTTTTACACGATTCATTGACATTTGTAATGGTAGAAAGGATCTTGGTGATACTATATCTATGGAAACTCTATTACATAAAATTGATTTTATTTTACCAATAAATTTTAATCCCAAAGCTACCATGATCCAAGAATCTAAAGACATAAATAATATAGCAGTTGAGGAGTTCATCAGATCATTCATGACATATGAGATAACTATGAAAAGACAATCCATAAAGGAGGAAGAGGAGGTCAAAGAAGATAAAAAGAAAATTTATTTTAATTCAATCAATAAAGAAACATCTAGAAAAAAAACTGATATTTCTCATCTTTATAACAATATGAACAAGTACATCAAAAATAAAAGATATTTTTACTTCTTCAAAAATAAAAATCAAGAAATGGAAGTTAATTTCTTCATTTGTAAAAAAAAATTCACATCAAGATGAATTGTCCCTTGAACAAGAATAATACTATAGAAAATAAGAAAAGTAATAATACACTAAAATTTTCAACTTTGAGTGCTAGTGAGGATTCATTTTCATCATTTTAATTAAATAATGAATTTTTTAATTTCCCAATGGATGATATTGATGTATTTAATGAATTAAATTCTATATGTTCAAATTATTTATATTATAATTCTCTAGCATATTCTTAAATTTATAATTATATTCTTTATTAAAAAGATAAATTCATTATTTATTTGTGAAATTTCTTCAAAATTTAAGGATCTCAAAAGAAATTCAATCTAGTTGTTTTTTATAAAAATAAAATTTTAGAAGAAAAATTGGAATTTTTTTTAAAATGAAAGAATAAAAAAATTTGAGAATATTGAATATCATATTAAAGAGCTTAAAAATAATTTTTCTCAATTCACCCTTGTTGAGTAATATTAAATATAATTTTAGGCTCACAAAATCATGTTAAAAATAATTCTAAAATTGGTTTTTCAAAACAATATAGTTTTAAGAGAAATTCTAAAACACTGCTTTTATAAAGGGAAATCCCTAAAAGAAATTTTTTTAGTTATTATAATAAATTGTAGAATATTATATATATATTCAATTTTAAAAATTCTAGATATGGTAGACAAAAAATCATTCATCTTTCATCTCACTTTTCTAAGGTAAAATATTTTTCTTAACAATTTTGTATTCTAAAGTCTTTATTATCAAACTTAAGTGGAACTAAGAAATTAGAACCAAAATATTTGTGTCTGGATATTTTATAGGACTAGGGACTAAATTTTAAAACCTGATAATCTACTAGGTATATGTATATTGGGTGCTAGAGGAATATGTTTGGTGATCTATCTGAATTCAATTATCTTGAAAACTTCAATGGAGGTCATGTCACATTTGAAGATGAATCAAAAAGTAAAATTATTGGTATTGGTGTGATCAACTACTCCAAATATACTTTAACTAAATATGTTTTATTTTTAAATGGCATGAAACATTACTTTTTAAGTATTTTTCAATTTTTTGATATATTATTTTGAATTACTTCTGAAAATGATTTTTGTAAAGTTTTTAATTCCAAAGGAAAACATTATTTACTACATATCATTTTGAAAATGTTTATATTATATAATTAAAATATCTTGAAATTAAAAAAAAATTAGTTTCCAAAGTGCAAAATATAATGAATATTTTCTTTAGAATCAGTTATGAGGTCCTTTTAACTCTCATTCTTTTGTCAGCATCAATTATAACCAATTAGTATGAGACATTCTAAAGTTTTTTTTCAAAGATAACTTATTCTGTGAAACATTCCAACTTGGAAAGCATCAAAAATATTCCTTCAAATCTAAAAAGTAATTTTCATCCTCTAAATCATTATAATTAGTTCACCTTATCCTTTTTTACTAACTCAAGTTGCTAGTATAGGATGAAAATCTCACACCTTTGTAATTATCAATGATTATATAATATTTACATGGGTTTTCTTCCTATCTCATATAATGAGTCCTGTAAATAATTTTTCAAATTTTACAAGAAATTATAAAATGATAAATTTTATTGGCTTTTATCCCTTAGAAGTGACCATCATGTAGATTTTGATAATAAACACTTTGATGAGTTTTGTCTTTCTCAAGGTATTCGTCATTCTTTATCCACTTCAAGAACCCCTAAAAATGATGTTATTAGAAGATAAAATAGAATCCACCATGAAATTTGTAGGAACATATTTATTGATTTTTGGATAATTAAATACTTTTTTTCAAAGGTAGTAAATAACTCTTAAAATATCTTTAATCATGTGCTCATAAGACCCATATTTAGAGAAACCCCTTATGAAATTTTTAAAGGAAAAATTCCTAAAGTTGGATTGTTTAAATTTTTTGAATATAAATTTATTATCCTTAACACCAAGGATAATCATGAAAATTTGAACCCCAAATATGATTATGATACCATTATTGGTACTTAATCTCAAGTAAAGACAATCGTGTCTTTCAAAATACAGAACAGTCCTAAGAATAGTTAATTCAAATCAAATTCGTTGATAATTTTCCAAAACCTCATACTCAAATTGATGTTGATGTTGAACAATCTAGTTTTACTACACCAGAACATCTATATTCTAAAGAAATTGAAGATTTTAAAGAACTCCCTTTAACTTAATTACCAAAATCATGGGTGGAATGCAAATACCATCCTCTTGAGGAAGTTATTGGTGAATTATAATCTTGAACCTGTACTAGAATTTCAGTATTAAATGATATTGAACATCAAGATTTTCTCTATCACATTAAACCACATTCCCTTGATGATTATACTAACTAAGATAAGTGTATGTTTTCCATGAAATAGTAATTGAACTAATTTAAAAGGAACAATGTTTGGAATCTCTTGGAATAAAAATAAAATCATCTAATTATTGGCACTAAGTGGTTTTTTTAAAAAAACGTGATGAATAAAGAAAAATGCACTTAAAATTTCAAGACTTATTTCTAAATTATATAATAAAGTAAAAGGTATTTATTATGATAAAGAGTTCTCACCTATTGAATGGATAAAATCCATTCGACTCATGTTGGAATTTACTAATTATTTTAATTGTAAATATTTTGAAATGGATGTAATTTTTTTCTACATGGTTCTATTTCTAAAAATGTTTTTTTTGGATCCACCACCTAGTTTTGATAATCCTAAAATTACAAATAATGTTTTTAATTTAACTAAATAAATTTATCTTTTAAAACAATCCCCTCATTATTGGTAATATTGGTTATCAAAATTCATTTTATCAAATGATATTAAAATGGAAAAATATGATTCCAAAAATTTTCTAAAACATTTTTTAAATGATCTCTTAATTTTTCAAATCTTTTCTGATGATGTTATAATTGGATCAATTAAAGACTCTATTTTTATTTAATTTTTTATGTTAATAAATAAATAATTCTAAATGAGTTTTATGGGAGAACTCAAATTCTTCCCTAGTTTTTAAATTTCCCAAAATTATGATGAAACTTTTCTAAAAAAAAATAAATAAACTGATGAAATCATAAATAAGTTTCTATTGGATCAAGATAATGAAATTATTACACCTATTACTGCAACTTGTAAAATAATTTTGGATAAATCTAGTAAACTAGTTGACAATAAGGTTTATAGAAGTATGATTTGAATTCGACATTTCTATATATTACTCAGCCAGAGCTCATGTTCAGTGTATGCCTTTGTGATCATTTTAAATCAAATCCAATGGAACCCATTTGAAAACACTCAATATAATTTTTAGATAATTTTAAGGAACTAAAAATCATTTATTATTTTAACCAAAAGAAACTTCTTTGGAACTTAATTTTTTTTATAACGATTTTGAAGGGTGGGAACTATATAGGAAAATTACTAGTGGTGCTTTCTACCTTCTAGGAAAATATCTCATCTTATGGATAAGTAATAATTATATATATATTTATCTTTCAACACCATAAGTGAAATAAAAAGGCACTCATAGTTATTTCAACCAAATCATATGGATGAAACATACTATCTTTTACTTTTATCTAATATATGATCACATCCCTATCAAGTGGGATAACACTAGTGTAAGTAGTATCTCTAAAACTCTTATCCAATTTTAAGTGCCTAGATCCCTGTGGATCGAGCCTTTACATGTTACCAAGGCTTGTGGAGCTTAGAGGAGTCTCAGAGGAAGCCAAGAGCAACTCGGGTATTGAGAACTGGGAGTAGGGAAATTTCACTGTGTGAAAGTGGGTTTCACACCATGTAGAAGAATCCCATATCATGAAAGTGGGATTCATATTGTTTAATATTTTAGGGTTTGAAAAATAAAATAAATACGAAAGGTGGTGATTTGTTTGTGGAAACTCACCTAGAGGAATTATACAATGTTAAAGGGGATTACAAGTCGTGTAATCCCCCAATGTTGTAATGTTTTAAAAAATTCCAGTTGCTGAGGTTGTCAAACCCTATAGTTGTAGCTTCTCACCCTCTCATCCCAATCGACCTGATAGTGTCCTCTTTGGAATTTTAGATATCCCTTTGATTGGGATCAATCCTTGTGTTTCCATCTTTGATTCTTGGTGACCGGGCTTGATCCAACGTGCGTTTTCCTTCATTTTCTTGTGGTTTATTCTAGTTCGATCTTGTTTTCCTCTCATTCTTCTCACTATGATATGGTGGATTCTTGCCCATGTTTCTAATGGGGTTTCTCTCGGGTTTTTTGGTGTGGTGGTGCCAGGACATCTTCATATGGATGAAGAATTTTTGGGAAATGTGATCAAAGATCCCTTTCATTGATCAATTCTTATGAGAATAACATCGATGAACTTTTGAGGTAGGTGATTCATTACTTGTCTATTTAATTAAGTACAATAATAGAGTTAGAATAGTTTATACCCTTATATTGCAATGAAATTGAGCTCACTAAATTCTTGAATTGGATTAAAGAATGGGTATCAATTATATAGAGATGTTGTTATTTGTGCCATGATAATGGTTTTCCTCTTGATTTTATAGATAGTGTGATATCTATGCCTTTCTTGGTTTATCTTGTATTTCTGGATAGAAAATGGTAATAAACGTAAAGCAAGAGTGAATTGATAATTAATTTGAAAGATGGTATAAGAGGCATGTTAATGAATCTATTTGTTGTTATAATTTTATTATAATCAAATTGAAGCAAGTGTGCATGTTTAATTTAATTGGTTAACGAACCTGGATCATGTTAATTCTTTTTTACAAAATAATTAAAGGCATGTTAAATTAATTTTTGATAGATAGTGATAGCTTTTTTCATAGGTTACTTATAGTTGGAACATGTGAATAATGAATCTGTTAATTCAATGTGGAATAAGAATTGGTTGTGTGATAAATATAATGCCTTTTTAGGGCTTGAGTTTCTTTATTTCTTGTAAATAAAAAGTGTCATATGCTTTGGAGTCATGAGATATCGTTGTGTGTAATGGATGAATGCCTTTATTTATGGCTAAGATCCTGGTTTCTAGGTTTGTTTCTTGCTTCTTATAAAAAGGTTGTGCTTGGAAGGTTGTTGTGTTTTGTGGGGGTAAGGAGGTAGGGATGTGACATGAGCCTAGTAAGTCTAATCCTAAAGGGATATTCTGGTATGGGGGGAAAGAGCACCGATTGTTTTGGTATCAATTGATGCCTAGAGTAGTGACATTAATCATTTGATGAATTTGGTGTTAGGGAGGACACCAATGAGGATGAAATGGGTTAAAACTTGGATTACTAGTTGTTATTAAAGGTGGATGCTTGTTTGAGTCTCTTGTTTGGTCAATATCAAGGTTATTTGTTTATCTACTTTATATTCCCCAGTAATTGAAGAAGACAGGTGTGGTTGGTTAATCTCCTTCCATGGGAGGTGAATATTCAAAGGGCATTCCACGTTCGTTTTGTGTTTATCTCCTCATGGTTGGAAGAGTTTACACTCCTGCTATAGGAGGCAAAGACTCAAAGAGTTGTTAATTTACACACCTTGCTGATCCCCTTGTGTTTAGGGAGTTTAAAATGTTTTTCTAGAGCATATAGTGATAAGGAATGTAATTATGTTAATAAATGAATAAATGTTTATACCAAGGGTTTAAATCCTGCTGGGGTGAAATGTGGAGGTTGAAATTCTTAGAAGCTGTGGGCTCGGTTTGGTTATGCCTGGAGGGCATGATTTTTTGCGGAAATGGTAATGTGTAATGTGAAAATTATAATCGTTAATTAATGGTTAAAAAATAAATAACGTAAAGTTTAAAATATGAAAAGGGATAAGATAATTTAATGTATCTCTTTAAATGGTTGTGTTCTTATAGGATATTTGGTGTTGGCAGTGGCAGTCGGAACTCTCAGAGACGTTAGCTACAGTTGTGTCTGAGACTAGGATATTCTCATGGTGTGGTTCTAAGCTATGTTATATCTTGTGATTTTTGTGTTTCTATATGATAATCCACCATATTGATTAGGTAAGATGACACCCTAGGGATTCTGAGCCCTGTGGGTGTTTTTTCTAACATCCAGGTGGCAGGATGGATGGTTGAATACCCCCTTTGTCCCCACACTCCTCTCTTGGTAGTTACTCGTTTTGGTATGAATGGTGGTTAGTTTTCACCATATAAATGTATAGAGGGATGTAATGGATTGTGGTTATTTCACACACATATATTATAGATATAATATTGTAAGGACAACTATAGCTATAACGTGTATAGGTTGTGATGGATTGACGATCTTTACTCATTGTATGGGTTGTGATGTCTTGAGGTATAATAACCAATATATGATACATGTTATGTTAGTTGTGGTGGATTCCAGAAACTACCTGGTTACTTTTTATTATGTGGACATGGTTTGTGTTACATGAGGTGCATATTGTGGTGCTTCTCCAAGGTGTCTATGGGATATCCTTTTGGAGAGAGTTGCTCCGGACGTGCGATGTTTTGGTAGAGTGGAAAACTAATAGGGAAGTAGTTGTGGGGTAGCATTGATATTCTTTATTATATAATATTCTCTTGTATACGATACATAATGAGGGTAGTCATAGTGTGGATGGGAACTTAGTATATCACTTTAAGTGATGATTTAGTTTCACTCATTGTTCATTTTTCTTTAGCATGCCTACTTTACTATTTAATGAGAGGATATGTGGATGCTTCTACTAAATATACTATTATACTCACCCTATGTATATATAAACTATTTTTCAGGTCATTTGTAGTAGTTTGGTGATCAGGCTTTCTACTAATAGCTTGTGGTTGCAAGAGTTGTTTGGGATTTTTGGTCAATGTTGTCTTTAATTTCTTTTGGAACTTGTAGTTTTCAAATTTAATTGGAGTAGTTATTTCATTGAATAATATTTTATTACTTTGGTTTTCTTTTATATTGTAGTCTGAACAGTATTTGGTCGGTGTCTATGTTATCACTTTCTTCCACATGTGTTTTTCTTAGAGCAAAATGCAGCCCATATGCATGTTTATTATACCCATAGTGCTTGTCACCAACGTAGGGAATACTGGAGGCAATAATCAAGGGTCACTATCTCTCTTCTCCCATTGTTGGCCTACGAGGGGTACACTTTGTGGGGAGGGGGTCCTGACACCAATAGTTTCACACCAAATGCATTGATCTGAGACACTACGTTCTTAGAGATCACTTTCAAAAAGTTGATAACTTTATTGAATTTGTTTTCACCAACCTTTAACTTTTTAACATCTTCAATAAAAACCATCCACTTAATCGCTTTGAATATTTCTAAGGTAGGTTGGTTATGATTATCTAGAGATATTTATATCTTAAACTTAGAAATCTTGATAATTTTCCAACTTTTTTTATAAAATTTTCAAATTATTTTCCAAAATACATTTTCAAACTAATTTTTTTTCAAACATTTAATAATTTTGGTAAAGACAATTGAGTGTGATTCTCGATGAAAAAATATTCATGTCTTGATACAAACTAGTGGAGGTGGTTCCGGAGTAGATTCACCTAGATTTTGTTACATCAAAAAGAGATAGTGGCAATTTCCAGCCAATCTTTACCCAGGTAATGAGTAGTGGGCCTTTAATATATACCTGTTTTGATGATCCTAAGGAATTTTATATGGTTATTTAACATAATATATTCTAAAACTTAATGATGGAATTGATTTTCTATGTTAAAATGTAACTTTTTAATGTATATTTAAAATAATTCATTATTATAATTTTGTTATCTTAGTTTAGTTTTGGTAAATGGATTCTCATATTTATAATGAATTAGTTATGGGTGATCTAATCCTATTAATAATTAAATTATCCTAGAACAGACACTTATTTTTAAAAAAATTGGTTTTCAAAATTTTATTTAACTCTCATTTTTTAAAATCTTGTTCAAAACTTTTATTTCTCTCTTGAGTTTATTTTATTTTGATATTTACTGAAATTCTCTCTTTCTGTGTTTTATTTAAAAATTTAATTTAATTTTTTCAATTTTCTCAATTTTTAAATAATTTTATTTCTCTCTCACAAACTCATTAATTATGATAAATGTAGTTTTAAATTATTTATTTCCCTTATTCACTCTAACCCTATCCTTGAATTATTTTTTGATAATCTAAAATGGGGATAAATCTTTGAAAAATGTAATTATGGTAATCTTTGATATTATGTAAACATATGGTAAATGATATTATTTGTTTTTGTTTTGGGGTATATATGTCAATGTTTTTCTATGAGGGAGAAAAATGTTTTTATAAAACCTATCATGCTATAATTGTTATATTATTTTTATATTCTCTTTTTATTTGGGTGCTTGTGATCATAAAGAAGGGGTAAATTATTGTGCTTTTCACATTCTTAAGATTTAAAGATCATAAACACTCTTTAATGTGTCTAATAATTTCATTGGTTATTATAGGATCATGATTACATCTTGTTATAATGTTGAAATATGCATCAATAATCCTTGTTAAAGTCTTTATGGACTTTTCGAACACATGGAGGGAAGTTCCCAAATCAATTAAAGGAATTTAGTGGAGGCTGAGAGTCTTTAATTGAGTTATCAAGGTAGTAGGTAGTGCCATATTTCCAATTTAGAGCCACTAACCATATAGTGGTTTTAGATATAAGGATTTTTTAAGCATGATCCCATTGGATAGCCAATGTAGAAGCATTGTCTAGCTGGTGGGAGCTAGAAGATCCAAGAGATCCCCAAGAAGCCTACCGACTAGCTAGTGGGATCATCTAGATATTTAGTGGAATCTTTATAGAATCTTCCATGGAACATTAAATGATATTAAAAATCATTAAATTGGATATTTAATGCCTCAATTAGATTCAAGAATCCTCTAACACCTATGAATACTATATATAGACCCCTTGGGAGGCTTTATAGCTTACCTTGTCAACCAATTAACAATGTACAAGTGCTATGAACTTAAAATTACTCATGATCTCTAAATTGATCTCAATTCCAACAGTTTTTGGACTTTGTAAATCTTTTAAACACTCTTACATATCTATCTCATTCCATTATAATGATTCTTCTTTTAGTTTGAGAGAATCAAGACCAGGCCTAAACAAGACTGCTTCTTGTAATCCTCACTTGCTTCCAATATTTATTCAATTTTTGTGATCACTAAATTTTATTTTGAGGGACTTTATTTTCCTTTAAAAATCATAAAAAGGTTAGATATTCCTTTCCATTGAGGTTTCTATCTATTACTGTTAAAAAGTTCGGGTAAACTATATTTCTGTTTCTTGCTATAAACAATTAAAAAGAAAATTATTTTTGGTATCTTTTATAACATTAAATCCAAGGGACTAATAAAATTAACCCTCAAGTAATTATGGTAGGAGACATAGGGATTCTTCAAATAACATCGTTCCAACTCCTTTATCAATTCATATTATTTATTTTATATTTCTCTCTTTATCAGTGTAATAGTTTTGTTCTTATAATTTCAAACATCAATTTTCTTAATCATTAAAATTAAAATTCACTTAATATTATATTCTTATAATTTTACAAACATATATATTTATTCAAATTCAATTTTTCTTTTGACATACCAATAACGATTATTATTTTTAAATTCTTCAAAATGTTTTCATTATAATTAAATTAATAAAAATTGGTTTTTAGTCTTTAATAGTACAATAATTTATTTATTTATTAATATAAAATTAACACCCCCTTTTATTTAATCCTAATCCTAACTATAGTGGATACATAAAAAACAAAGAGGTGGGGACTACCCAGGTTAAAGATGAGAACAAATATTAGAAGAATTCTTTGAAATAAAGGGTGTTGATGTCTATAAATCTCTCCAATCAAGTAGGATCCTTAGAAATAATGAATGATTATCTTGAAGAAATGTCATCTATTATTAAAAATTAATGGTTAATATAATTCATGAGAGATAATAATCCATGAATACTTTTAAAAAACATACAATTGAAGAAACAACTACTATCAATAATGCTCAATTAGAGGTCGATGAAAAGTGGATTAAATAGGTTTACCATCTACTAAATTAAAAGAAGGAAAATCATTAGGATTGTGATAAAAATATTAGGAAAGAATATAAGGGAAAACGTAAATCAATGAGGGGTGATAAAATATTATTTAATATGAAATTCTTAGAGATTTCAATTAAACTAAAGAATATGGAAACAACACAAGATGGATCTTTAAAATAATTTGAGTGGAAAGATACTAACACAAACAATAGAGGAGGATTCCTCTACTAAAAGACCGGTATCTAGTGGAAAGAAAATATTATGGTTATATAATGATTATACTAAATCAACCTCAAAAGGAAAGGTACCATAGACATTTGAGATAATATTTTTCTAAAACTGGTTGCATGTATAGTATTTTTTGAAAACTAAAACTACATAAAAGTGGTTAAATAAAAATGATGTGGAACCCACCAAAAATTAAAAGGTAATTATAATCATGTGTATAAGGAACCATTTCCCTAAATAACCCCTCTTACTGAATGGGAAAGCCCAAAAATAGCGTACATAAATTTTAGCAATATTTTATCTTAGAGAAAATGATCATGTTTTCTGGTATATTTTTGGTAATTTTATAGGTTTGGGAATATGGATATGGAATATAAGTATAATGTTTTAGCCAATAAAATAAAGGGAAGGCCTGCACTATGGGGGAGAAGGAATGAGAAGATGCAACAAATAGATTTGAAATGATGGAATAATTATATTTTGTTTGTAGTGTAAGTGATCATAGATAAGATGAATGAATGAATAAATAAATCAATAATACAACTAAAAAATTAACAGAGAATACCAAAATTTATGAAGAATAGAGACAATCCAACCTTGTAAAAAATTCCTGATAAATATGATGAAAATAACCTTACCAATCAGTATTTGAAGAAGACTAGTGTGTTATCCTTGGGTAGCAAATGGGAAAAAAGTTGTGAAGTTAATAATAATATTATGAAATTAAATATTTATATTTCAACAAAAGGGATAAGGTGTTTCTGTTGTGGAAATATAGGACACATCATGGACACATACAAATAATACATGAATGTGAGAGTTGAAAGGATCAAGTTAGAATATAATGGAAGAATAGTAAAAGAGAGAAATAAAAGGAATAAGTTAGTGAAGATCACATTTGAAAAGCCATGTTTAAGTAACAAATAGGTTTAGCACAATCTTAAAGTGTGTTTAAAAATCTACCTAATCAATTTAGAGAAATCAAGATAAATGGAAGTCAAAGATAATGAAAGAGACAAACATAAATATAATATTATATGTGAATAATAAATTTAATTTTATGATAGTTTTTTTAATACAAAGAAAAAATCTTTAAAATGTTTTATGTGGCAGGTTAAAGTTGACTGGACACAATTCAAATGATTTTGTAACAGTTATCCCTTCCTAATAAGAAATCCTAAAGAGCAAAAAAGCTCCACAAAATGATTTATGTTCCTTGATGACTCATGATAGAAAGAAAAATCCCACATAATAATAAATATAAATAACTCTTGCTTCCAAAAGAAAAAAAAATTATTTGAAAAATAATTTTGTAACCATGAAGATTCCTTTCATATATGGATCTAAATTAAAAAAGTTAAACTAGTTGATAAGAAATTCTAAATCAAACTGGTCACATTGATGAAAAAGTAGAACCACAATATTCCCTAAAGCAATTGTCTAGTATTTGTGTATAAACCATATAGGTAACATAGGGTGATTTTGTTTATAAAATTTAGAACTAATGAAATGATGAAATATGGAATAACTATTATATATTCAAATTAGACACCATTTTGGAGTAAAATATAGGATATTTTGAAGAGTATTTAAAGAATTGAATCTTTCCTAAGGAAACAAAATATGAAATTTTCCATCTTTGCGCTCATCTCAAAAACTCAAATCTTATATTTTATTTGATGATGATATCACTCTTGTTGTTATAAAGATGATGTGAATCCATTTATAAGGGTTTTCTTGAGATGTTTATAGATTTGAATAGTTCATACACATTTGAATTCAGAAAGGTGCTTGTGAGTTTTTCATTCAATGGTGTGTTTTGTTACTCTCTCTTTATTTTTTTGAAAGAATCAATATTAGATATTAATGGGTAGAAAATAATTTTATCAATGATGATAAAAATGGACGGAAATTTTCAAAAGTCTCATAGTTGTTTGAAATTAAAATTTGTTGAGTATTCCTTAAAAATATTTTAATCATTGTTTTAAGTAATTGCAAGAATTTAGGTTTGTAAAATTTATAAATAATAATTGAAACTAAAAATTTTAACAAGTGGTATAAACCTAAAATATTTTCATTACTCTCTGAGGAATTAATTTGGTATGTTAAAATAATCAGCAACACTTTATATTGGTCAATGAAAAAATTTGTTTTCTAATTCAAACCCTCATGTTTTTTACACTGAGTATAGATAATGTAAACTATGAGTAAGATAATATATGGAAATTTTCTTAAGAATTAATTGATATTATCCTCTTCTATTCACTTTTTATTTTTACCAATAAAGGGGTGAATAGAGTAAAATGAAAATCCAATGAAAAATGAGGAAATAATAAAAGGTAATAATTGAAGAATAAATAAATAGGCAACAAATTGACATACAATATTATTGAATTGGTATTTAAAAAAATTAAAGTGGGGATACTATTGGCCTAAATTTATAGTTTTTATTGAATTTTTTTTAATGGATATAAATTGTAAATATAATGTCAATATATTGATGAAAAAACTTGGAAGGGTTAAAGGTTGATGCCTTAAAATTATTATAGATTCATTCACTTAACGGAATTAATGTTTGAAATTTGGTTGAATATTTAATCATTATTTTTTAAAGGGATCTATATATATATATATGGGAATAAAAAAATTATATCCATTGCAAACCATAGAAACCACAAAACCATATCCACGAAGTGTCTATAGGAGCAAGATCTACCTTGTCTTACATAGGTGGCTATGAAGGATCATAGTGTGGGCCAGAACATGTGTGCATAAATGGTGGAGCATGGGTTGAAATGAAATATGGAAATGGGTATTTCCCCTCGTATGGAAGGAACCATGGTGGGTAATGGAGAACATTTTCTCCCATGAAAGCTTTAATTCCTGGCCTAAGGATCTTGGTGGATTATAAAGGATCACAATCCCAAAGTTTAAATTGACGTGGGATTCTATTTCAAGAAAGAATAGTTCATCCATCATTAAAACATATGAACAGTTGTGTGATCTACTAAAAATGAAAACATTCAAATTTTCCTACTTCTTCACACATTTTAATTACAGCTTTCCATTTTAAACTACACTGGAAAAAATTCATGTAGATGTTTTTAAAGTACAAAAAATATGATGGTAGGGTACTAAACAAAAAAAATACCCTATGAATCACTATCTGAACTTGTGAATATATATTTAAAAAATGTGGATATAGGAATAATAAATATTTTTTCACTTTGAAATGCATAAAATCAACTGTGATAACCTTCATTATAAGATGATGCCCCACATGAAGGTTTGTATGAAGGTATTGAGCATGGTGGAAATTCCTTTAATAGTTGTTATATAAAATTTATTTTAACATATAGATGATCAAAACCAAAATATAGAATCTTTCATATTAAATTTATAAATAATTAATTTATGAATGAAATAAATATTAAATAGTATTATGATATTTATATGATGTATATGTTGATCATTTAGAAAACCCAATTTGGATTACCTTTGTTGTTCTTGGAGGATACCAGTGTTGAATCCCTCTAACAGTGATCCATACATGTTTATTTGATCTTTGAATGAAACCAATTGATTTATGGTTTCTATTATAAAGAATCAATTGTCTTGCATTATAATTATTGATCACTTATAGTTCCTTTGAGCTTAAATGAATATCTCTAGTGCTTATCATTATTGAGAGGGATAGAGGAGGGAGAATAGAGAGAGAATATTATTTTGTGAAATGATTTTGAGATCTCTATTAACCCTTCACAATAGACATAAACATCTATTTATATTGAAAGGGTTTAGATTAAAATATCATTTAATCTCATAACAGGCCTTAAATAATATAATAATCATTATTAAACACCATTCCACAAAATAATAATAATATTATTATTATTATTTTATGGCATGTTCTAACTTGTGTAGTAATATATGTTATTTACTGGCTTGAAAATAAATATTTATCACCAAAAACTACCTTAGTATGCATCAATTCCTCAACATTTTTTAAATATATAAATAAATATTTTATTTATCAATAAATAAAATAAATATTTCATTCACAATACATACAATAAATATTTATCAAATATTCATGTAATCAAATAAATAAATTATTTATTACCTTGTGAATATAGAAATCAATAAAACCTAAATAAAATTATTCCCCATTCTTGAGAATAATATTTATTAAATTAATTAAATTAAAATATAATTTAATGAAGATCAATGAATTCACTTACTGTGTGTCTCTCTAGGATTATTTCTTATTGGTTTTATGTGAGATCCACCACTACAGTATTATCACAATAGAGTGTGATATGATATTTACTACTATATACCATGTCAATATCTTGAATGAAGATTCATATCCATATTGTTTCCTTAACTGCCGAATAAGTTGCAATATAATCAGACTCTACTATAGAATCAATGACCATATCCTTCTATGATATCTTCCATATCACAACACCTCTATTCAAAGTGAATATGTATCCAATTTTCATTTCTATATCATCTTTATATGTCTGGAAACATTCATATCCATATATTTTGATGTCTAGTTCCTCATCTCTTCTATATAACAGAAACAATATCCTTACTACACCTCATATACTTAATGATAGTTTTTATTTCCATTCAATGGTGGTCACTTGGGTCAGCTTTATATCTTCCTACCACACTTAAGGCATAAGTGACAAATATCTTAGTACATAGTAAAGAATATATGATTGATCCAATAACTTACATGTATGGAATACTTTACATTATTTATCTTTCCTCATTTGTTTAAGGAAACCTTTTATTAGAAAGATTAATGCCATGTGAAATTGGAAACAATTCAATCTTGGATTGTTCTATACTTATCCTCTTTATTATCTTGTCAATATATATACCTTAAATTAGTTTGATGAGTATCTTGGATCTATCATGACATACATTGACCCTAACAATGTAAGATGCCTTGACTAAGTCCTTTATAGAGTATAATTTATACAATCAAGCATAAATATACAATAATGATATCATTTCATTTCTAATGAGAAATATATCATCAAAATATACTATTAAGAAAAATGACCGCACTCCCACTAAACCATTTATGGATACAAGGTTCAAATTTATTCTTTATAAAACCAAATTCTTTTATTACCTCATCAAATAAAATGTTCCCTGAAAAATATTCTTAATTTAATCCATAAATGATTATTTACAATTTTTATATCTTGTTGGCATACTTTAGTGTCACAAACCCTTCAGGTTGTGTCATATTGACATCTTTATAAAGGTTCATGTTAAGTAAGTACATTTTAAAATCCATTTACCAAATATCATAGTCATGGAATATCATGATGGAAGATATAATTTTGATGGATTTTCGCATTGCAACTGGTTAAATGGTTTCATCATGGTCTATATCTTGACACTATTTAAACCCACTTTCAACCAATCATTCCTTATAGGTACTAAATTTACCATCCATGTCCATATTCTTCTTGAATAACCATTTTCAACTAACCTAATGAGGGGATGCCAAAATCTAGACTTTGTTTTGGTACATGGAATCCATTTCATAATTCTTGGATTCTTTCCACATGAAAATATTGTTCCACTTACTACTTACTTGCAGGTTAGAGGATCATTATTATCAACTAATAATCAGTCACCATACTCAATGACTAGAAAACAATATCATTTTGGTTCTCTAAACTCTCTAATACACCTATGTGGTTATTGTAACTCTATAACTTCTTCTTCTTCTATGGGGAATTGTGGAATCTATTCCTATGCCAACTCTAGTATACCTTGAGCCTCATCTTCATCAAAGTCTACCTCACTCCACCTATCAATTTTATATACGTTCCCCCTCTCAAGTAATATGGTATGTGTTTCCACTATTACCTTTTTATCTTAAGGGTTATATAGGTAATATCTCATTGTTTCCTTGGGGAAACCTATAAAGGTACACTTTGTGACTTTGGGTGAAAGTTTGTTACCTGAGGAGACTTTCAAAAATTCTTACCAAGAGGTTTCAGAACTTTATTCTTATATTAATTGAATCTCAACAAAAAACACCAGTAAAAGTTGTAAAGTATGAGTACGCACCTATTTTCTCAACAGGAAATGGCCCGCACACAGCGGTATAAACTAATTCAATAAGATCTTTGACCCTTTCCCCTTTTCCACTAAATAGGGTTTTGGTCATTTTTCTTGAAAACATGATTGATATATACCTTGTGATTTTAGTTAAAAAGAATCTAAATATCCATTATTGTGTAATTTAGTATAATTATTTTTGTTTAATTAACATAGTCGATAATTCCAAAGTTGGGTGTGGTATGATTCAAGTGAAGTAATTTCATTATCGATTACTATTACTTGGTTTATGTAATCCAACACATAAATACTATAATTTAAATGTGTCTTACCATAAAAATGTTGTCCTTATAAAATAAGAAATATGTATTCCCAAATTTTAAATTAAATCCAACTGTATATATTCTGGATATAGAAATATTGTTTTTTGGAATGTATGGAACATAATAATATTCTTTTAAAAGCAAAATCATTTTAGTTGGCAACGTGATATAGAAGTTACTGCTATCTAGAGTAGCAAGTTTATCTCTTGGAAGCTCCCAGATCTACTTCTCCTCAATAAATATTTTTAAATCTACTTGATTCAAATATTTTAATACATATATGAGAACCAAAAAATGTTTCTAATACCCAATTTTTAGAAATAGATAAATTTCACTTGATGACAAATACACCCGAAGACTCCCCTTGCTTCTTTGTATGGGTGTGGTTTTTTCAGAGAACCTTTGGGCCACATGTTAAAAAAATATCATCTTAATCCTTTGAATTCCCCTTGATTTCTATATTTTTGGAAAGGTGTAAAGAATATTTTGGATTATATATCTCTCTTTATATTTCTATTTATTCAACCTAAGGATGGAAGGATTTTCAAGCTTTATCTCCTTATCTATTTGGAGAAGAAGAGTAGGTAGGTCTAGGAGATACTTATCAATGTTGTTCAAATTAAAATTTAACAAAAATATGGAGAATCTCTGAGTAGTTATGTAATAATTATATTGGTGCATAGTTTATTAGGTATTTTAAACCATAGAACTTATAGGAACTCAATGTAGCCGGTGACTTGACTACTTTAAGCCTAGATGGTGAAACCTATCTTGGATTTCTCTGAAAAAGAGCTTGAATATCTCAAATTATTTCTGTGTAACTCTCTCTTAGTATAATCCACATAGATTCTTGAGCATACTATAAGCATTCATGTTTTCGTGATACTTCATAAGTTCAGTAGACATAAATTATAGAATGAAGAATTGAACATGAACTGCATTGTTCATATGTGTTTCATAGACAAGAAAATCTTAATCACTCACCTCATTAGAAAGCAAATTAATCATTGAGTATAATATCACATAATATTTCCATTCATGGAGTGGTACAACCCAAAGGCATCTAAACAACTCCAGGAATTTACTGCTAGTGAAGAGATGGCATTTCTCCAATATAGATCATAGGGATATTATGGATGATGAAAATTCCATTTTATACTATTATAAAAGATTAAATTATTAGCACATTTCTTGATTACAATTTATGTGAGAAATAATAAAATTAATTTTATTAATTCTACCAATATTTTATCAATCCCCAATAACACTCACCATTGAACTCAAAATATTTAGTTACTTGGATTTTCTTAGCACTTACTTCCATGTTTCATCATGTCTAGAGAGGGATACTTCTCTTGATATAAAATGGTTAAGTTATCCCATAACCTATATAATAAATCCATTTTAAAAATCATTATCTCAATGAGGGTTAGACAAACACTAAATTCTAAGGCTTTCGTACTTAATAAATTAATGTAAGGCCAAGTCTAACTTAATATATATTTAATGGATTTTATTTTATTATTCATAAATTTTAACTTTTTTTTATCCTTTACATAAATTTTTAATATTAAGTGGATTTTAATTAAGTAATTAACCATGTTGGATAAAACATTTCTACCTAATACATTTATTTAAATTCAATATTTTCACATTAATTGACTTATTTATGTGATAGTAGTCTTGCATCCATAAAACAAATAATGCATAGGACAGAAATAAATAAATAATAAATGACTCGATCATGAGCTTATCTTGTATTTGATTTATTGAGTGTAAAATAAATCAAACTTTGACCAAGGATAAAATTCATTATTCCAGTCATAGAATGAGTTACACCATTCCACTTGTACACATATGTATCACCTAGTTTAGAATCATTATGGTTGATCCTTTAACTACCTCAATAAACCTTGGGATTATCTATTAATTAAAACTATATATAACTCACACACAGGTGAGGGTAACCAAAAGATTGGTGAATAGGGATTATATAAATAACCTCATACATGCTTGTCCTACATAGTAATGGAGGTAGGTATGATACTTAGGCCATCAATTTTAATTTAATATTAAATATTTTCAAGCACATGAAATAAATTAAATTAAAACATCCAACACATACACAGGCCTTTGTCATGCTCATGAACGGTCATACATGTAAGGTATATGCTAAAGTAAATTGATGAACATTCATTTCTATTTTTTCTTTATTATTAATATAAATTCACTTGCAATAATAAATGAATTAATTTATTTATTAATTAATTCCATTTCATTTTAATGAACATAAAAATTCTCTTGGAGATACCCATCTTAATGAATTTCAGGGAAAATAAATAGCAAAAAAATTATTATAGATTGTTATAATAAATTAAATAAGAAATTTAATAATATTTTAAATCCATTGTTAAATTAATAAACACAAATTGTAACAACTAATAAAATTTGGTTTTAAGGATTTAATTATCAATTTAATGTAATTTAATTTTATCCTTAATGGTGAGACTACACGACATGTACATATGAGTTACATGTCATGTATCTTGGTTGTTCTATACATGGGTTACACACCTAGGGCTTCAAGATGTAAATCAGTCAGACTACACAGTATGTACTACCAACTACATGTCGTGTGTTTGTCTTGTCTTGTTTCCATGAAACCAGCAAAAGGAATTAGTGTGTTCATAAAATGTGGTACTACATGACTTTTACAAGCCAACTACATGCCATGTATATCACATTTCATGGGTATTATTGTCTTTCTAAAAGAAACATCATGTACTTAAAATTTGAGAATTAACGAGTTACACATTTTATTCACCAACTACACATCATGTACTCTATTAAGGAAACATGTTGTAAGCCCCACACAGTTTTGACCATATATAATAACCATATGGGTTTCCTGAATTTCACCACTAACAAGTGTAGACTACACGACTTATAAACTAGCTACAAGTCATGTAATTCAACATTCCATGTTCTGGGTTATCGCAGTCTACACCCGATGTAAAATAAATACACCACCTATAATTACTACAAGGAAAATTATATATCCCATGAAACGGATAGCTACAATGAACTTGGGTACATGATGTGTACTCTTGATACACATCCTACAATCTTATGTTATCCATCTAGATTCCTCGGCACTTCTCAGTGGAATATATGATCATTATTAATCTATTCATGGACTTAAGAAATTCTGAATCTTTAATTAAGAAATTAAAATGTTAAAAACAAGTTAATTCAAACCGCATTAAATAATGAATAATATTAAACGAAAAATACAACTACGATTGTGAATATTGATCAAAGATCAATTAAATAATTATAAATTTAAAACATGATTACTTTGATATCACTTAAAGGTTTCAAGCATAGTGGAATCACCTTTAGTGGGTGTTATCTTAAAATTTATTGTAACATAGATATTCCTAAAACCCAAAGAGAGTAACTTCATGTTAAATTTATAATTAATTCATTTATGATTGGGAAAAATATTACCTCTAATTAGGATATTTCTATGATGTAGATGTTGATTGTTCAAAAAAACTATTCAGATTACCATTGTTTTTCTTAGAGGAACCAAATATATAATACCTCATGCAGTAATACATATGTGCTCCTTTGATATTCAAATGATGCCAATTGATTTTTGAGTGTAAGCATAGTGAATCAATTATCTTGCATTGTTCATATTGATCACTTTAAATTCCTTCATTCTTAAAGGAATCTCTCTAGCACTTCTCATTCTTGAGAGAGAAGAAGAAGAATGGGGAGAGAATTACGTTGTGTGCAACGATTCTCAAATATCAATTGACCCTACACTATAGAAATAACCATTTACTTATAGATATGAGGTTTAAGTTTAAATAATATTTAATTATGTACCAAATAATATATTAATCATTATTAAACCTCATGCCACATATTAATAATATTGTTATTATTATAATTTTACGGCATGTGCTAACTTACATAGTGATAAATATTATTTATTGGCTTACTAATAAATATTCAACTCCAAAAATGATCTTGGTCTGCTCCAATTCCTCTACATTTATTGAATATCTAAATTAATATTTAATAAAAAAAATTACTCATCAATAAATAAAATAAATATTTTATTCACAATCCAGTGAATTAATATTTTTCAAATATTCACGTAATCAAATAAATAAATTATTTATTACCTTGTGAATATTAGAAATCAATAAAACATGAATAAAATTATTACTCGGTATTTAGAATAATATTTATTCTATTAATTAAATTCAAATATAATTTAACAGAGATCAATAAAAACACTTAGTGTGTAACTGACTAGGATTATTTCTCATGGGAATTATGCGGGGTCATATAAAGTGCATGATTACTTTCTAACAATTGGTCATGGAACCCAAGAAAAATAACTTAATGTTGATACATCGACAACCACATATGAATGCTCACTGTGTAATTCATTACATCATATAGAAGGTTCCACATCTGTTTCACCAACCCATGTGCTCGATATTTATTTTATTGACTATTTGAAATAAACACATCATTGCACCATGGGAATAGAATTTAATGAGATGGTTCTATTCCAATCAAATGGGTGAGATATAAAGCTCCATAAAAATTGAAGGGAAAAATCCTTCATCAACATATCCATTAATAACATGTCAGTTTTGATGCACCCAATGTAATCTACTTCCAACCAACATATTAATTGGTGGTTTTGGTCACTAAATATAAGTGCACGAGTCATGACATGCATTAATGATAATATTAATGTCTAAGGAACATTAGACACGCTCATAGATAGGAATATATGATGACACAAAAATGTGAAAAATTACTATAGGTAGGTCTATTCTAATAATCTTTCATCCTTAAGATTACCAAGTGTAAAATTCATGAGAATAAGCCTCATTTAATTATGAATAATCACACCAAATAGTCTTCATTATATTTTTCCCGTTATAAAATGTAATCTAACCATAGAACTATATTTAAGAATATCGTCATAGAACTTTCAGGTTCTCATCATAGTGGGGAAATTCAATGACCTTATTAATGTGAAAGATTCCTTGTAACTTTATTACATTAAAGTCATGCAGAATAATGAAAAATATGTAAAAATATTTTTTTTTAACATTCAAATGATTAAATATACATACAATCAAAGTACAAACAAAAATTCCCAGGACACCAACTCAAACATAGTCAACCATCAGAACTTTCACAGTAATATGATATACCAAATTAAGGATAATCAACCATGAGATCCACCATGGTTATTTGATCAACCATATGAAGGGGGATCTATTATAACATACATCATACATGCAAGGTAGAAAAAAATGATTTTCATTCACGCATACAATGTTTTTAGAGATAAAAGATATACATTGAGTTTTTTTCAACTATGTACGATCATACTTATATTATATAATTAATAATGGTAAAACATCAAATAATACAAATGAATTGGACTTCATGGGATAAATATCACTGTAATATGATTCTAGTTGAGTTATTCCATTAATCCTATGTTAACACTTCAAAAAGGATTTTCATTAAATAGTTGCATGAGTTCCATACTAGAGTGAGTATTCCATTTAAAAAGAAGAATATCATAACAAAATCATATAATATTAAAATAGTTTCAATCTATCCTGTAACATGCATGTGATCTAATGAAAACATTGAGGATATATGGATAGTATGGAATAAAATAGAATATGGTGAATAAGATTCCATATATTCTTAGGAAAATTAGGGAGTTAAAAGTCTTTTGAATGTTAAAAATAGAAATATATGTGGTTTAAAAATATGGGAAGAATAAAGGATCCAAAACTACATGGTGTTAATGTATATTCATGCAGATTAAGTTTTTTTAAAATCAATCGGTTTAAGGAAATATTTTTTGATATTCTTATATTGAATTTATATAGAAGTCATCCAATTATTCAAGAAGTTTTAAATGAATATTTTAATTCAATTCAAAGTCTATAGTGATTTAAATATCATGAATATATATTATCGGTCTTCTAGAGAATAAAAAAAAACCCTTATAGATTCAAAAGGACAAAATATTTTTAATAATTAAATGTTTATATTCTAGGGAGTTATGAATATATAATATTTTTTGATACTTGAAAAACAATATCCATGATTTATAGTTAATATAAATATTAGAAGAAGGAAGATAATTAAAATAAGGCTCAATGTTGTTATTCAAGTGGCACCTTTTGTAAGTAGAACTTTGAGAGAGAGAGATAATATCATCACTAATGATGTTAAACATTTTGTGAGGATATAAGATAATGGAAGAAGAACATATTCTTTATCTAATACAAAATTTTATCATACATATGATAAATTCTTAATAGAGATAACATTCATTACTCTACTACAGAATTATTAATAAAATAGGAACAACACTAAAAATTATTGAATATTGAGTCAAGTCATTTTATTACAAAAGTAAAATAGGAAGTTCATTCATATAGTCCATGAGGGACTCAATACATCATAATTGATATTTCTTCATCGAGGTTAAATTCTATTGTCTTGTACAAAGGGATATAATACATCAATTACTTTATACCTAGTGGATAATAGGATAAAAAGTTCATTGCCATACACTTTTCAGAGCTTTCTTTGATAAAAAGAAATAATTTTTACATGTGGGATAATTATAAATATGTATCTTGGAGGTAGTCATCATTAGAAAGGTGAACCTCAATAACAATACCTAGTTTTTTTTATATTTCTTTAATACACTATGTCCACATTCCAACCAAAGGATATAGATACACTCATTGGATAAGTGAATAGGTGATTAAAGGATAAATTTTAAATTGTATTAAATAGTATTCCACACAAATTCAACCCCCCACCCAAATATGGGAAAATCCCAAAGTGATCCTAATAGTTACATTGTTTGGGAATGTTGAGGTTGGATAACATTTTTTGGACGGTCCAAAAGTTGTCTATTTTTTCCTGTAACACATTTGAATCCTCCTAAAAAAAGTAAAAAATTAATTTAATAGAGAATCTAATTAAATTATTTATAACGCTCATTTTTATGTCTTGAGAACCAAAAAATAAATAAAGAGATTGTGTTATTTTTATTTCAATATATTTTCTTGTTGTCCCATTCTCTTAAAAAAAATAACACACATATGTGTGTGTATAATTAAAATATATATATATATATAATAAGAGGAGTAATCATTAATTGTAATTTACTTTCTATGGGTTGTGGACTAAAATGAAAAGGGGATTTGATTTAAGTTATAAATATTTGGGTACTTTAAGTGAGGAATATTCCTTATTTTTGAATGATTTATTGTATATTATATTTAAGAGAAATCCCTCCTCCTTGAGGGAATTTGTTTTTCCTATTAAAACCCACCAACCTTAATCCTCAATGGAATTTCTTAAAATTACTCACCATTGTAACAAAATTATTTTCTATGTAGTGAAGAAATAGTAATTAACCAAGCCTATTGTATGATTTTCATGATTTTGAGATCAGAATAACATTGAATAAATTTCACACTTGAGAGATCAGGGATTCATTGTGAGGTAAGTTGCAACATGTTGCATGGGTTAAAGAGTGAAGTTGAATAGATTTGAATGTGGGAGAAGAGGAATAATAAAAAATATCAATTTCATAAAAGTTAAGTGATGGATTTCATTTTAAATATTCTTAGAAATGTTTTTTTCTTTGACTTAGGAATGATAATTGATGGTGATATATGACTTTTCCTTTGAGTACAATGGTTTAGTTGTGAGGGTGTGCTCACACAATGATATATTGTTTAGTTTAACCATTATAATTGATAATTAAATTCTTTATGGATTTTAGTATCCCATTATTAAATATTTTTGGTGTAAATAGATATTTTTAATTCATTTTTTGAAAATTATTATAAAAAATATCAAATTGTGCATTGATCTAATTATACAACATGTTTGTATTTTTTTCATAAATTTATGTGCACATATAAAATGTGGAAGATTATTTTTTATAGGATTAATAATAAATTATTATATGATTTATTCAACTATAGCTAGACCTAGATCTAATCATATGAGGCCCAATGGGGCCCAAAAATAGAAGAAAACATTCGAAAGTCATATTCAACCACCCATCTATAACCAATCCATATAATGGGATAAAGACATCCAAATGGGTGGATTCCTCTTACATTTGAAGGAAGGATCAATGGGACACCTTTATAATAAATTCCAAGTCAATATTAACTTGATAATATAGTATAACACGATAATAATTTGTATGGAAAATTATTATGTGGGCTACTTCTCTATATCCAAAGTATCCTTGACTTATTGTTTCGTTTTCTTATATAATATTTAATAAAAATACTTCTATCCTACATTTACAAGGGATTATTGACTATAAAAATAGAATAAGATTCTTATGATTTATATCAAGTAATATATGGATTCCATTCCATTCCATATAGTTTTAAACTCCTTGTGAACACCAAGGGGATGAACCTTTGTATAATCCCAAGCTTCAACTTGTAATCATTATGTGATCTTGTTAATTCCATGTTTGAGTTAAACAATTCTTAATTTTCCTATTGTTTGTATTATTTCTCTAGTATTCACATATATGAATCAAATTATAATGGATATTTATATATTCCTTCATAAATTGGATCGAGTGATAATTCGAGCTTTTTTAACTCATTTCTCACCCTTTCGCATTCTTATGAATTTTGAAGGAATGAATCATATGATAAATCTGTAATGTAACCTTTAAGAATATTTTTGTTGTTATAATTAGTTTATATTATATAAAAAACAAACTTGGATAACACATCAAGTTCTTTGCATGCTTCCTTGATGAGTTTTAGTTATGAGGTAAAGCACAATTCACTTGATCATCAATGGTAGTCGGTGATTCACTTTGTTCTTGAACAAACCCTAGAAGATATCCTAGTGTGTAATTGGAATCATTATTGTTTTAGGTGTTATAAATAAAGGATTATAATATCTAATCTTTTTATATTAAAGTGACAAAGGATGAGCATCAAGGTATTTCCCTAGGTCGATCACTTTTATTCTCATAAGTCAATCTTCATTTTATTATAATGTTAATTTTGTTAAATTAATGACTCATCCCCAAAACTACCATTTCATTTAATCTTTTTTAAAATTAATGATATAAGGATTTATCTATATATAACCTAGGTTTCCTACTATACTTCAGAAATTATAGCAAAAACAACATAAAATTTGATATACCCAAAAACGGGTTCAAGCTACTAATAGAGAGTCATATTAATTATTAATAAGTAAATATGATTACTGTATATAAAATTTTTTTACGAGGTGACACCTTAGCTAAATAACTCAAGGATCCTTTATTGAAAAAAATGTTTCAATTAGTATAAATAATGGTATTTTACTATAATCTATCTCAAAAAGATAAAGCAAATCAAAAGAGTGATCTTCCAACTATATAAGGCCATTATTGAAACCTTTATTTGAAAAAATATCTTCTATGGAGTTTTCCTCCCATTAAAAAAGGGGTAATGTAAAAATATTTGGAAAAAAATAGGCACTCCATCCATCGAGCTATGAGACTCCATGATAGATGAATCGTTCCATTATGGAAATCTTGGAAAATAGTGGTAAAGTTTCTTTCAATCGAAAGGTTGATCCTATATTTTTTTCAATGGATACTGAATTTATGACACTAATAATTTCATCTTCAAGGGAATATGTGATTTCATATGTGACAAAGAGTCATATGACGACCTTCCCATTATAATGAAAAAAGGAAGCACCAAATACTGAAGGTCCCTAATTTCCCTTTTAAGCCCCATGTACATTGATTTTGGTCCATCAAGGAATATAGGACTCATATAAGACCTCAAATGTTCCAACCAATGTCTTATAGTTTCCAATGATTTCAATTATTCTTAGCATATTAAAGTCATGAATGGAGTTGTAAAAGTGGCCACCTTGAAGTAGTCTAGCCTCCTTGATCAAAATAGTGATCTTCACTGGATATACTACAAGGTTAAAGGGATATTGGTTATAGAATATAGAATTCAATTCATACCATATAATTTTCAATAGTTCATCCATTGTAGTATCGAAGATATTCTAAGTTGGGGAGAGAGATTTGCACCTGTGTAAAAATTAACGTTAAGAGGTAATGGGAGGTTGTAGATAGTTATTATAATTAAAATAGATCAAATATGGACTTACATAAAGATGAGGAAGTGGTGCAACAATGGAAGAGGTGATTATTATACTCTTTTTGTCGATTAAAAAAACACCTAGAATAAATAATAATACCAAAATTATTTAAACAAGTATCAGGGGGAAATTCTTTATAAGAAAGTCTCCAAATGGGGGTCAGATGAAAGGGACTGATAAAAGGCTAGTTGAATCTACTAATATAGTTTAATTCATGGCTATATTCAGTATTAATTGAATGATAATATAATTTTTTGTTTAGAGTACAATTTTAAGCAGCTCCCCAGATAAGAACATTGTCATGAAGAGTAAAAGAGTAGACACTGTGAAAGCTGTTGAACTCCTCTAGCAGATCCAAATGAGGAATAACATAAAATCATTAATAGAGACATGTAATCTATCGGATTATTCTAAAGCTTCAAGGAAGATATAAGAGAATTAACAGCCCGATTATTGAGCTATAAATTAAAAGAATACACCCTATTTTCAATCCATCTGGAGTGTGACATGGTACTGGAAACAGATGATTTGATGACTGACCAAATTGAAGAATCAAGATAATAAATATTTCCATTATTCAATTTTCCCAGGATATCGATATAAGAAATATTATATCCATATAATCACTTTTTTATAATTCTTTAATAGAACATATCTCAGATAGTATCCTTGAAATTTTTTATTTTTTTGAAACCGAAACCTTTATTAAAAAGAGGCTTGCAATAGTTGATCCAAGGGAAAATGACTAATTTTCTTTTGAGGAATCTACCACTCCAAATGAAATTATTAATGTAAGAATTTATATTCTTAAATATACTCATGGTTAATTTATAAATCATGATGGAGTACACTATTTTAGTATTCTTATCACATCTTTTTATTCTAATGAGTGCACCCTAACCTCACTTATGGTCTATAGGTAGGTCTTGAATTGGGTATTTGTTATTTTTAAATCATTTATGAACTCATAACCACCCATGAGGGCTACAATACACACCTACAACACATGGAAGGGACTGATGATACAGAATTGAGCTATTCCCTTCTAGAGATGTCCAAATTTTTAGTATAATTTGTGTAATATCAGTATTTAAAAACTGATCTGTTTGTTTCTTACATGTTGTCTGGCCATCATGAAAGTACTCGATCATATTCTAGAGTTTTAATCTAATAACTTGATGAGGAACTCATGTGTATCGATGCTAAAAATATTTCTTTGAATACCATATTATTGATACTTAGAGTAACCTTCCATCCCCATTCATTGAAGTTTCCTTCCTTTAATTTCATCCAATAGGCATCATAAATTATTGATTCTTATGATTTGGGAAGGTCCAACAGCTCCTGATTTGTGGTTATCCAAACTTGTAATAATAAACATATTTATCCATGTCTCGAAAGTGATCTCAATCCATGGTCTAGAATCCTCTCTCACAGAATTTCTCCCCAAATTAGGCAGTTCCCTTAAGAGTAGAGGATCCATCTCTGTGTTATCTCATATAAATATAGGTGGGAGGAACTCATCATACATTTTCCCAATAATTTAAGATCCACTAATCATATGCACATCTCAAAGGATTACCCTAACCTATATGTTTACCGCATAAAAATTATTAGTACCTAGACTCAACCTATTGAATAGATCCAGAATTATATACCTATTTTGATGCAAAAAATTATATGGGACCTAGAAAGCTTCAAACAAATTCACAAATTTTAACCCATTTTCAAAATCCTCATTTCATTATTGTACCCTAAATGTATATCCCTAATATATGCTAAAGGCCCATCCATAATGAAGATCTCTACATGATTCACAACCAAGTATCTTATTATCTATGGATTTCGTCATGACTGAAAAATAATTATAAGATTTAAATTTTGAAACTCATCTCATTTCCTCCATTTTTAAAAGGTTATACCCAATACATAACCTTATGAGTGGTCATCATCAATAATGAATTTTCAGGATTTCAATATATTTGACTGAATTATAACATCATGCTTGTTAATCCAATTAATTGGTTTGTAACCTATATATGGTGTGGGTAGACGGATATCACTCAATAACATAAATACATACAAGGAATATTTCTCTGATGATGGATAGTCTCATAGGCCTCCTCCCATGAGCATTTAAATAATAAAGAACTTTGAGTAAATGCATTAGCATCGGTTAACCACAATGATTTTGATCATTGTTTTCCACCTCATGTAAATAACCTGATTACATTGTTATGAAGTCCTGTATATAAATATATGATATGGTAATGGTAAATCAGTGAAATCAACAACAAAAAATGGCATAATTTGGATGTTCACACGGTCACTAAAAGTCCATTTAGTCACCATGTGAATGATAGTACATGAATTATGGAAAATTTCTTATTTAGATTTGTATGTGGTGACCTTAAATGTTCACTAGAATAAATATTTCAATGAATGAATCATACGCGGAACCCCTCTATAGAGGATGGTATTTAGAGATCATACATGATGGTACATGGGTCTCATCTGTGATGGATTATTCACTTTGTAATTTAATGATGACATATAAAGTGGTCCCCTGGGTAACCTATATATAGGGGGTCTTTATTTCTCTCTAGAGATGAATGACTTGGGAATTTACTACCATAGAAATGACTCATTGTACGGAATTTCTAACAAAATTCCCAAGGGTGGTTTATTAACACCTGTTAGGTCTACACCGTGCACCCAAAGATTAGAAATCCAAAGGATATAAAATTTTCAAATGAAATTGAACCTCTAAGTGGAAAGTATTTTGTGACCAAAAACTAACCAAGAGTGCGTGTGTTGAACATGTTTATAAAAAGTGTTCATGGATTCTTAGTGAGTCTCAAGCACAAGCATGTAAGTATGTGCCACATTCTGGAAAGGATAATTCTTCATAGAGGAGTGTCACCCATGGTACTATGGAGAAGACCATCTACTTAAACTGACATCCCTAACACTTACATGTTTTGGTTCCAACCATGAAATCTATGTTTCCTTGTCTTATATCAATCTACCTTCTATATGGACTCCCATTTTAGAAATACAGTATTAGTTTTTTTCCTATAAATATTATATTCAAGGAGATGGAACAGGAATATCTAATTTTTTAAGATAAAATCAGAGACACTGATTGATGTATCCAAAAAGTGAAAATTTTCTTTGTACCAGACCTCAGAGAAATATGCATGTAATTTCTCATCCAAAACCAAGGACAAGGAAAAATGTAAGTAAATACTAAATCATAAGTCCCATATATGAAGTTTCTGCATGAGGAAACTTCACACATGGTCACTATATGAAATTATCATACATGAATAACCTACATGTTTCCACTACACATGAGGTCACTACGAATATGGACCATATATGAAGCACCTATGTGAGGCCACACTGTGTGAGGTCATTACACAAGACCCGTACTTGAATTTTTGGGTAGGGATACTATGTGTATCTCTTATAAAATAATCTATATGAAGTTATCCTCTATTTTTCAGAGATTTTCATTTTGTATAGAAGTTTTAATCTATACTAATTAGGGTCATATGACATGCCTTTTTTCCTCCTCTTACTGGTCGATAACCCTAAATCATATAACCTACATCTGGTCTCTTCCTAAAGTAACTATATCATGATTACTTAGAACTTTATAAAGATTTTTTATTCTCCTAAGTTACTTACCTTGGTTGAACATATTTGAATGATCTTCATTCCCACTTTACACCAAGTTTAGAACCCCAAAAAGGCCAACTCAAGGCCTTCCCTAAAACCACTAAGAATATATGATCAGCTCATTAGATATGCTATAGATCCCTCCTTCAATCAATTACTCCATTTATAAAAGTATTTAATCATTTTTTTTTACTATAATGATAGGACCCTTAGGTTAGTCACACTCCCCTACTCCCTTAATAGTGAGGTTCCCTATCATGAGGATAGCAATTAGATCCATCAGGGTGCTCATCATGTCTTACAAAATGTCAAGATAACTGATATAGTCAACTCAATTATTCATTCATGAATGAGCCTTTACCGTAGGTGTAAGCCCTGATAATGTTTTGATTGGTCGTTTCAACACCATGATTAATCAATGATCCATGGAGAGAGAAACGGATTTGGGTGTCATCTATTCCTATTTATTATAAACACGTAAGGGAAGCCTTAATATATAAGTCCCAATCAATCCTTTATTGTCACCCCCTTCATGAAATGAGTTTCCAAGTCATAAAATATAAAACTACATGAGAAATTCCTTATTTTATGGCATTAAACTATATTTATGGACCTACCACATGACCTAAAACCACGAAACTCAAACTCTAGGTGCTTTAATTCATATTAACCAATATACATAAGATAACTCTTTAAAGTTCAAATGAAATATCCAATACCTTATTGTCACTGGGTTGTACTCCCTATGGAATCTATATCCTCACTAGACCATATTCTTTTTGGGACATAGCACTCCCCATTAGTCTATATTCCTCGTGATCCATAAAATACTTCCACAAATACCCATACTCTTTAATGGATTTCCTTTATTAATGGGCCATATTCTCGGTAAGATAAACCATAAAGCATCACTTAGGAGTAAATACCACCACAACCATTTTTTGGAACTATTTATCTTCTATTCTATCAATCATGGATACATGATTTTAAAAGGAACTTCATTTGTTTATGGTTTCTCAACTTCAAAATGTGGCACTATTATCCTTATCATATGACATTAAAAGTTGTGATGTGCCCTGTTAAGTGGCATTGAACTATGTGGTTTCTGATTCCCTTAATCTGGATACATATTAATTCTCTATCATGGGTATATACCCAACTCTACAACACATATAGCCTCCTTTTATAGATATAAACTTAAGAGTGGCCAACTATGTGGTTTTAAACCATAGTATGAACAACCAACTAACAAGAGGATAATGGAGAACCTATTTTATATATAAATGGTTTTATTGATAGAGAACCTCTAAAACATATATATGATCTATTTGATATTGATACTTAAATTCATATATATATTCTAAATGATAAATGTTGAAAATAAATCATTAGTAAGGTGGTAACTAGTCTTGTGCTATGATTTGGAAAGGATTCATTAACATGTCTTAAATATATAATAGATTCTGAAAGTATTCCGTATTAACCCCTACAATAGGGTTCAGATAATCCCAACCTACCATCCTCTCAACCAACATGCATTATAATTTGTCACTAGAAAAGTCTATGTTATTATGTTCCTTTATAAAGTAGGTTTGTGTCGACTTAAAACATTGTGGCTAGAAATCCATCAAAAACAATTATAATCATCATTATTTGAAACTTTTCATCAAACATTTTCCTTGAGACCATTTTGGTAACTAATTTAACTATTTACATTATTTTGTCCTTACTGAAAAGTATTAAACAAATTTATGATATCAAGTAATATCCACTATGTTAAGGTAACTAAACATAACTATCAATATTTCTATTTATCGATATACCCCAAAATAATTTTAGGATATTAAGTGATATCAACTTTGATTTGAATGGTATAATAATTTATTCATTATTCTTAAACTTCTTTAAGTCCAAAACATAGTCCCACAATCCTCTTAGATATTATATTCTTTTTATAATAATAATAAATGACCCACAAACTACTTTGTGATAGGAAATAACACTTAATTACTTTAGAAATAATATTTAATAAATAAACTATTGTGTCCATATTATATATATTATTCAATTTTCTTGTAGAATTATTATAAAATATATATTTTATTCTTTAAAATATAAAATTTATGGGTGGTATAATCTTAATTTCTTGTATTTTAATAAACACCTTGATAAACTCTTTAATCCTATTTAAAACTCCTTTTATCCTTAAATTCTTTCCAATAATGTTATAGAATCTGATGAATCATAAACCATGTTTATAAAATCCATTATATCATAATGTTTATATCAACTCGTTATTAATAAAAAAATATTTTATCATATAAGATAAATGAAATGAATATACACATACATTATTTAAATCCATAAGAGTTTGATATATTCTGTTGCATTCAATTATTTTGATGTAGAAACTATTTTCTTCTTTATTTGAATAAAAAATATAGTCTTGATCAATTATTTACTTTATTTTTTACTCTTGTACATATAAAACATTTTGTAAAATTTATGTACTCCTGTACATTTACAACATTTTTAAAATTTACATTTGGTATTATATACCCTTAAAAATCAAAGAATTGATTTCTATAACATTGATATCTAACATGGAAATTGCATATAGTTTCTCAAACTCATCTAGAAATCCTAATAAAATCCATTATATGGAAAAAGTTTCCTACCTTCCTAAAACTACCTTTAGGTTTCAATGACCTTGACTAGATACTCGAAGTAACATTTTTGGACTTTCTAAGAAATTTATCTTCTTCCAATTTGAAATTTTACTAACTTATACTATCAACACAACACTTTATTCAAGACATCAAATCTCATGATCATTTTTTCTCAACAACTTTAGAAACTATAGTAAACTTTTATTAGGCTCATTCATAATATCGTAAAATTTACTGATTTTTTCATAATTAATTCAAAATCTATAACAATATTTAAAGAAAACCATCAGTATCTAAATTTCATTAGAATGCTCAATCACATTGAGTATATGTATATAGAATAAAGTTACTTTGATAATTTCTTATCTAATACCTTTGAAACATCAATTGAAACATTATATTCTTATTATAAGAATCAATATTAAAGTGTTAATCAACATCAAAAGATGGTTAAGGGTTTTCTCTATCACATAAAATTTACCTCTTACACAAGAATAATTCTTAAGTTTCTTTATAAGTCTAAGGAGTTAATTTCATTAAGATTATCCCCTTAAGGGTTTGATCACCAAGTTAATATGAAATATGATAATGATACCATTATATATATAACATAATCTTTTATTATATTTGAATCATGTTTTATATTAATTTAATGAGGACTTTTGTTAAACTCAACATTATTCCATTGGAATCCTTCTTAGGGGATTTCCAGTTAAGTGCAACTCAATTCTCATAGTGGGGTTTGGAAACCTAATACTTAAAGTTAAACATTTCCACCATGATTAATATGGTAATCTATTGAGTCTGTGACGTGTGTTTGATTTTAAAGTAATCAAACACTTATTTTTTTAAGTGGATTTAATCTCACACTCTTATCTCATGTTATTCACTTCACATGTATAGATGCTTAAAATATTTTTTTTGGAATCTTATTCTTTCCACCATACCAATATATCCAACCATATTGATTTATAACTCTTTATAAAACTCATAATGTGTATTTCAAACCCAAATTAAAATCCAACTAAATTCATACATATCCAAATATATCTCATGCATAAGGAATTTGAAACTCTTTCTTGTAAAGTGTTAGAATCATATGAAATCAACAATCCCAATGAGATTAATATTAGAGAGATAGATAGACAAACCCCATTTTTCTTGACAAGGCATAACCCTCCAGACAAGTGAAAAGTCGGACCCAACATCCCTCTACCTAAAATACATTACTCAAGAGGGATCTTAATTCCATAATAATTCTAACACCTAATATGTGTAAACTATATTTAACCATTAAATTCAACCTCATACTCTAGTATAAGGTAAATTTAATGTAAAATAAAACTAAATCAATTATCATACTGAGCACTTTATTTCATAGATGCAAGAATCATAACTTAAAGAATCAATTTAACACTTGAAACTAAAGTATACAATTATTCATAAAATAAAAATTATATTAATAATTAAAATTGGTAATAAAATAAATAAATGAACATTTCATATATTTGACCCTGAGATAAAATAACACATTATCAATTCATCAATAAATCAATAATATAATCTGTATATTAATATATGTATTTCTTAAATTATATAATTAAATTGATATAAAAATTTTATACTTATATCTAATATGTACTCTTTCATATTAACTTTTTTTATTTAACTTTACTTAAATATATTATATTAAATTAAATATAAACATTTTTATATTCCAATTATATTAAATAAAAATTTCATAAAATCTAAATATCATATATTTAATATTACTTAAACCATAATCATATTAATTATCAAAACTCCTTCTAGTATGTTTTAAATAATTACTTACATAGGGCCTTTAATATGAATAGTTAAAATTAAAATTATTAACAATTATTAATTTTAATTATAAACTCTTTTATATTTAGCCTTATTTTTTAATTTTAAAATACTTTATAAATTATACTCATAATTACGAAGTTCCAACCAAGATATAGAAAGTATAAGAGGGGGTGAATTTTAATACTTTAAAATAATCAAGGTAACTTAAACTTTAATGTGGAATTTGTTGGATAATAAATATCAATATTACAACTATAAACTATATGTCCAGTGGAAGTGTGAGGAGAGAAAACAACAAAGTAACCAAGTGAACATAGGGATTCATAGTACCAGGAAAGTTCAGTCAGAGGAATAACCTCTGACCATTTATTAAAAGAAATAAAAGTGCAGTAAATAAGGAGATGGATGAGGGCGAACATCTTTCTCAAACCCAATGAGAAGTCCCCACCAAACATAGCCAATTACAAACCAAACCATTACACCCAAAACCAAAGACCCATACTGCTGATTCAACACTTCAACCGTTCATCATCTTCAAAAACATCAAAACTTCTAGATTTCAACAGCATATCTTCACTGCAATTACTGTAACCGCGACTTCATTCCAGAGATCTTCCCGAAAATAGATCAATCACAAAATCAGAAATCCAGAACGAACGGCCATCGATCAAACACAAACCCATCTTCACCAAATCAGAACCTCAAAACAGCTTCCATCCGCACCAAAAACCACCAAATCAAAACTCCTCCCCCCTCCAAGCCATTGGATCCAACCCTGAGCAAACCGTAGCACGCCATGGCCAATGTCGATCCAGGATGAAGCCGAGCAAGGAACAAGATCCGTCGGAGCTGAGCACATCACCGTCGAGCACACCGCCGCCGTGACTGAACCGAACAGCAGGTCCCACGAAGCCGACGACAAGCCCACCAAGCCGACGACGATCCGAAGCCGCGACGAGATCCTGAAACTAGGGACGAGCCAAGTGAACATAGGGATTCATAGTAGTTTACATCCAAATAATTATAAATTTACTCATCACATGTAGTGACTCAGATTTTCCCAATTTTATTTTTAGAAAACATCTGGGAAATTTGTGAGACCAGGCACTGAGACGGCGTGCGATTCTAAGCCCCGATGTGCTCTGAACATATCGGTGAAAAATATTAAGTTTTTAATAGTGCCTGCAAGCAATAGTCTTAGAAAAGTGGAATAACTTCTAAAGTATTTCCCTGATCAGAAATCTAAGGGCACTGTTGAGCTCAGAGGTGAGGCTTCACCTTAGGCACAACTTAACTTCAATCGGTGTCGGTCTTCTGTAGAAAAACCTGAAAATGGAATAACCATCAAAAAAATAATTAAAAATAAATATTTTATTTTTAAAATTCCTAATAACAGATAAAGGGTAACTCATATTGGAAATTTGAGACTAGTGTTGAGTTTGTAAGGGGTGTTTTCCTTAGGTGTGACCTAACCTTTCCAGTACAGGCCAAGTGTGAAAGATAGTTTTTCAACGTGAACATCATTAAAATATTTTAATAAAAATATTTTACTTAACATTGAGTGATGACGTAGCAACGGTTTCCCTTTTTAATAAGCCTTGTCAGAAATCCAGGGTTATCGCCATAACCCTGGAGTTTCCCTAAGGCATGGATAAGGAGGCTCTCTCACCGGTGATGACAGATTAGAGGTCGGAAATTGGGTCAAGCATCGAAGAATGATGATAATGTGGATTCATTCTTCATCAGTGACCAATACAAACCCCAGGTAGGGTGTGAGTTTTATTGATTTTTTCTCCCCTATTATTTATCCCTACGATGAATGTGGATTCATTAACGAACGGACTAATTCATGGGTCATGTGTATTATGGGTTGGGTTTATTCTATGTTGGGAGTTGTTATCAGATTGATACATGTTACAATTTAATTATTCCCTATTTATTATTTAAATTTTAACATGTAAGGATCAAATCTAAAATGAAAAAGTCCAAGATATGTCCATTTTGGGCATTCATGTGCCTTACCTTTATCCATTCCTCATTCTTTGATTCTTACATTTTCACAATCAAAGGATTACTGCACCTTCGATCCATAGTGGAGTGATATGTGTTGGGATCCAACCCCGTGATGGCACATAGAGGTGGAAGCATGAGGTGGAGGTTGGTGGTGGCAGCTCTTTCCATTCTAGGTGGGGCATGACAGAGTGAGGCCCCCAGCAGGATGGGTGGCGGCGGAGGCGGCACCGGCATGACAGGGCGGTCGGGCCAGGAGGACCCAGCAGGACGGCCGCTGGTAGGGTGGCCAGTGGTGGTGGCATTCTGTGGTCTAGGATAGACCGCAGTGGCGAGATGCCATGCGGCATGTAGGCCATAGGTGGCGATTAGACAAGGCCAATGGAAGGACTTCCAAGGGTGAGTTTTGGTTGATGAGGTCCAACAGGACTACATCAAAAGGAGAACTTGCGGCTCTGATGCGAGTGAGAACTATTCACACAGACTCCCCGTGTGAAACAAGGTCTAAAAACATTGGTCAAGGAGCTTCCTAGAACACTTTTGGGTGATCGAATGAGCTAGGGGAGAGCATGGATATGCAGGCCGTGTTTGGTGGATTCGGGGAAGCCAGCGCGACCTGGGTAGGGCTGGACCAACTACACCGCTTCAGCGGCCTAGGGGGCTAGACCATGCACCCTAGAAATCTGTATTCTTGCATCCCAATGGGCTAAGTCCATCGGGTCAGGCCGGTTTGTTCCATCCGAGACCGACCGGGTCGGGTCGGGTCAGCCAAGCAGGGCAGGTCTGGACTCGTTCCACTAAAATGGCCATATCTTTTAAATGAGAGGTCTGTTTGACGATATGATTATGGAGTCGGCGACCTTGAGACAAGGAGTTACTTTTGAGATGTATTGGTGTGTTTTTAGTATGGACCAGTGTAGGTTCGGAGTTTCCCTTGGTTCTTTCCTCAAGGGTACTGTACGACATTTGTTCACATCACTACATATTAATACCCTCTAGAGACAGAGTCTCGGATATAGTTTTTTCATCCCTCCGTAGGATTGGGGTGATCCTCTATCACCCATGATAGAGTTTTGTGGGAATTTATGCGACCTATGGGTGTAGGGATTTAATCCTACATCCACTGGGATATATCTGTATGGTTGTTGGCATCCTCTGAGAAGGATCCCCTACATTACGAGTCACAACGGTAGAGATATTGGTATCCTCTAAAAATGATCCCCCATAATACAAGTAGCATTGGTAGGGTTTTCAATATCCTCTAAGAAATATCCCCTACATTGCGGGGTAATATAGATAGGCTTTTCGGTATCCTCAGAGAAGGATCCCCTATGTTACGGGGTAATACAGATTGGGTTGTTAGTATCCTCTGGGAAGTATCCCCTCTCTATATACCATGACCTTGACCAATGTTTTCAATTTTGGATGGGGCCAGAATTAGTGAGAACTCTTTGTAAGAGTCTTTGATGATATCAAGGCTTGAGGAGCAAGTTTTCCCGAAATGGGCATGCCTCAAACAGAATCATGTGGCTAATATTTGGTTGTGATCTCGAGACATTGTGTCTTACTGAGACTAGATGTATTAGGGTAACGTCATGATGAATCGAGACCATTTGTTCTCTCGAATACTTATGGTTGACTATTTCTATGTGCTTCAATCATATATCTCAAGGAGTGATGTCTCTCAGAAAAAGCATGCTAAAAACGGAACAATATGGCTAGCAGTGGTGGAGACCTTGATACTTTGAATACAATCGGCATATACCAGGACGTTCTTTGTATATGTGTTGTGGATATATACTTCTTTGAGATGACAATATCCTCTTATTGATGTTTCCTTTGTGGTCCTTTACTTTTTGTTTTGGGGTGTCCAAATGATTATTGTTTTACTCACCTTTGCACCATATTTTCTCGCATGTGTCATGTCTTATGCAGATAATCAACGCTTCGACATAGTCCTTGGTGGAACAGGTCCAGTCGGTGCATAAAGATACCTGAAAAATGATGTGTGCTTCTTTGGCTTCAAACAGTTGTTCTGTACCTACCCTTCAGGTAGGGTTTTCTGCAAAGATGTGTGTGTGTACAGGTACTTCAGAAAATGCCTCTTATTTGTGGGATATTCCTACTCGGTGCTAGTTACTAGCCCACGGCCTATGGGATTCAGTCTTAGGGTATTCATGGAATGTGCCCCACTTGGATGCGTCAGGACAGAGTGTAATCTGAGTAGGTCATTTCTATCTTATCGACCAAGAGTCTGTGTATTTCGTTTTGGGGAAACAATGTTGAATGTTTTGAGTTTTTTTTTTCAAGCTAGGGAATCTAGTGTTGGTTTGGCATCTGACATATCCATACACCAAGACCCTGAAATATTCTTTTAGACTCAGTATATGAAAACACTAGTTTCAAGGGGAAATGATGGTTCATGCATAATATAGGAATGGTTTGTGTTTTCCATGTCCTTGTTGAGTCAACTCACCTGGTATACTCTATTGACCATGGTACATCTTGTTTTACTTCAAGATGCTTCCATATAGACATCTATCTTTTACTCCACCACGTAATCACTAGGATGATCCATGGGGTAATGAGATATTAGTATAAATATTTGTACCATAGACAGCACATTTGGGTGGTGTACCAGCTATACCACCACATATAGAGTAGCATATGGTACCCATAGTACCAGCGGATGAGATACACATGCATAGTGAACTTTATGAGTTTCAATGACTGAGACCTATTGACTTCGAAGGAAATCCTAACTATCATGTGTCTAAGGACTAGCTTGAAGTACTGACTGAGTTTTTCGTCCCATTAGGGCACCAGCAGATCAGATGGTGGTCATGGTAGTGAGCCTTCTACATGGCTCAGTAGGGATATTGTTGGGTTTAGATTACCTGATCTTACATTGAGGTGACTCTTCTGTTGATAGGGTTTGAGAGCCTTTTCAGAAAAGGAGTTATCAACTTAGAATCAAATGTCTCAGCCAACATTATTCCTATGTACAATCCTACTTATTATAGGGTGATATAGAAAACCTTCATGGTTAAAAGTACCTTAGCTGAGCGGATACAACCAGTGAATGTCAACAACGGGAAAGCAGGTGAACAGACCTTTGGAGTAGGAAAGTGACATCAATCTCGTAGAATGAATGTGTGATACATTTTTAGAGGAGTTCCCAAGATATGGGATCTATAGCTCATGGCTCATAATGTGAGTCTAGATGACCTGAAGAGAAGCAATTATTTACGTGTGATGGTTGGGGATATCTCACTAGAGATTGTCCTGCCTATCATATTGTTTGAAGGAAAATATTGGATGGGCCATCAAGGAAGAGACATTGAAAAGAATATATGGATCTGTAGGGTGGAAGAAGTGGTAGAGGATCTGATAGAGTAGTAGGAGGTGGTATCCATTTCAACATGTTACCACCACCACACCCAGGTGGTCCACACTAGGCTTAGGGAGCTAGAGGAAAAGAGAGGGGAAAACTGCATGTAGTCAAGAAATATGACCGAACGGCTCCAGAAATTATTTGGGTGTGTTCTATGTCTAATTTTAGTTTTTATGTTAATTGATATAGGTTTTAATCTTTCTTTCTTGTCAATAATATCATTCAATATCAAGAGTTTCCGATTAAACTGTTGAATTGACCCTTACATCAGGAGATACCTATGGGAGGAGACTCGATAATCACACTTATACTAATAGTATGATATGACCCTTGAGGAGAGAGTTTCGGTTGTAACCTCTTGTTGGTAGCGTTGAAGCCTTACAACGTCACTCTTGGTATGGATTGGATATCAATAGTCCACGCTCAGATTAACTACTTTAAGAAAAGGGTGAGGTATGTCTGTAGAGATGGAATGGGTTTTTCCTTAGTCGGTTAAAAATGAAACTCAAGAATCATGGGATGGACTCATGCATATGAGCGTGTAGCCGATCACTCATGAGTCAGCTAGCCTTACACTCAAAGTAGTATATTTTATGAGTTTTTAAGTTTCTATTACTAGTGGTAGCATATTATGACGTCTTCCCTAAACATATTCTAGGATTACCTCCCCACATGGAGATAGAATTTTGTATTGTTTTACACCTTGGAATTTCACTGATATCAGCATCAGCATACCATATGTATTTCGTATAGATTTGTGAGGTGAGGGTGTAGTTGTAGGACTTGTATAGGAAGGGCTTAGTAATACCCAGTGTTTAAGGTTATTTGTGGATTATTGGTGCTTTAACCAAGTGACCGTGGAGAATGAGTATCCACTACCAAAGGATCGATGACCACTTTGATCAGTTGAAAGGGGTGTGGTGGTTCTCAAAGGTTGACATTGATCTATCTATCACCAGTTGCGATTACGGGATGAGGATATACTAAAGACGACTTTCAAATGCAAATATAGTCACTATGAGTACTTGGAGATGCCCTTAGACAATATGAAATCCCTAGCCGTATTCATGGGACTCAAGAACTGAATATTTCATCCTTGACTCTGGAGGGGAAGGCTCTCGTGTGGAAAAATAGGTGATATAAATCTTTTCAGTAGTTGATACAGAGTTCTATGAGTGCCCCGGTCTTGAGTTTTCTAGAGTAGGGAGTCGAGTATGTAGTGTTCTGCAATGCATAAGGGACCAAACTTGGTTGTGCCCTAATGCAGAGGAAAGTTGTGATTGCCTATAGTTCACACCAGTTGAGACCACATGGGAATAACTATGTGACCCATGATCTTGAGATGGAAAAAATAGTCTTTGCATTGAATATGTGGTGACATTTCCTAATGTGCAAGAAGTTTATCATCTACTCTAACCATAAGATTATTAAGTATATATTCTCTCATAAGGACCTAATCTTGAGATAGAGGTAATGGCTAGAGTTCCACTAGGACTATGACTTGGAGATTTTCTATGCTTCTGGGAATGGGAACATGGAACCAAATGCTCTCAATAGAAGATCCAGTTCATAGTTACTGAATAAGACATAGGATTAGTTGGCCATATTATAGATATCCATTATGGATTGATATGGAGCATCTTACCTCTAGTAAATGGTTGTTAAACCTCCACTCTTGCAGTAAGTTAGGGAGGTACAGCTCGGTGATACCGACGGCATGACTTTTTGTGCTTAGATGTCCACAGGTCATGTCCCGTATGGATACTCAAAATCTGGGGAGCACTTCATTCTTTTCACAGGATGCATGGTAGGGGTGTTGAATGCCTTTAGTGGAGAGATGCATTGGGATATATGTGTGGGTGTCATGACAGACATTGGGGATGACAAAATGGTTTGAATATGGGATTATTTTTTGATATAAAAGTTTAAAACTTGTTTGAATCAGTTTCTTGGTTTGTCAACTAATTGTGTCAATCCCTTCGTGCTTTGAAGGGATTGCACCTTTTCTTTCTTGGGGTTATAGTAGGGAAGTGGGAGACGATATCGATGGACTTCATGAAGATTTTACCACATACGTCCATGGTACATGATTCCATCTAGGTAATCATTGACTTACTTTCCATGATTTCCCACTTCTAAGATTTTTGGGAGTATAGTTCAATAGACAGTTTGGGATGCCTCTACATGGAGAAGATAGTTCAACAATATGGAGTCCCTTTGACGATATTTTCAGATCATGATGCTCTCCTTTAATCATAGTTTTTTAAGGTATTCTAGGATATGTTTGAGACTCATCTTCACTTGAGCATAGTGTTTTACCCAAGGAAGGATAGCCAGACTGAGTGGGTCATTCAGGTTCTAGAAGGAAATCAATGGGCCTTCATGTTAATGTTTAGGCTACAATTTGGAGGATCTCCTACCTATGGTGGATTTTTCATACAACAACAGATACCCTCCATCATCGGTATGGCACCATTCGAGCCTTTGTACGAGCGACCCTACAGGTCACCACTTTGTTGGACTCACCCGGGAGAGTTGGAACTCATGGTCCTAGAGTTGGTATAGGAGACTACAGAGAAGGTACTAGTCATCCAAGAGCAGATGAAGACTGCACAAATCCATCATAAATATTATGCTGAGAGGTGATGGGGGACTTTAGAGTTCAAGGATAGAGACTATATGTTCCTTTGGGTCTCTCCTCAATGCTAAATATAGATATTTGGTTAGGAGAAGGAGGCTCTCTCATCATAGATGACGGATTGGAGGTCAGAACTCAGATCAACCATCTATTAATGACGACAATGCAGATTTGTTCTTTATTAGTGATCAATCCAAACCCCAGGGCTGGGTGTGAGTTTTTTTTATTTTTCCTCGCCTATTATTTTTTCCTACAACAAACGTGGATTAGTCAATGAATGGAATAATCCACGGGTCATGCGTATTGTAGGTTGGGTTTATTCTATTGTGGGAGTTGTTATTGGATTGATACATGTTAAAATTTAATTATTCCCTCTTCATCCTTTAAATTCTAACATGGATGAATCAAAGCTCATAAGAACAAGGCCAAGATCCATCCATTTTTGGAATTCATGTGCCCTTTCCCATTCTTTGATTCTCATGTTTTCACGATCATAGGATCGTTGCACCTTAGATCTGTGGCGCAGTGATCCAGGTTGGGATACAACCCCACAACGGAACATGGCGGAAGTGACATGAGGCAAAGGCTGGAGGCAGTGGATATATCCATTCTAGTTCGGGAACGACAGAGTGAGGTTGATGGAAGGGTGATGGTGGTGGAGGTGATACCTGCTCGGCAGTGTGGCCGGGCCGGGCAGACTCAGAAGGAAGGTCATCGGAAAGGCGGGTAGTGGAGGCGGCATCATGTGGTCTATGTGGGACTGTGTTAGTGGGATGGACTATAGCATGCAGGCAATGATCGGCAATCAGAAAACGCCACTGATAGGGCAGTTAGTGGTGGGTTTTCGCAGACGCAATATAGCGGGACGGCGTCGGAGGGAGAACTCGCGGCTTCGCCACGGGTGTGGCTGGTCACGTGGAATGGCCATGTGAACCACGGTCTGACCATGTTGACTAAGGAGCTTTTTGGAACATGGTTGGGTGCCCCCATGAGCCAGGGGCTGGCGCAACCAGGGGGCGCGTCCGGTTGAGTCAGGTCAGCCCGTGCGATGTGGGCTAGGTAAGGGCAACCAGGCCGCTCTGGTGGCCCAGTGTTCTAGTTCGCGTGGCCCAACAGGTTGTGGTCAAGCGGCCTTATGGTTCGTTCAGTCCCAGATAGACTAGGTTGGGTCAGGTCGGCTGGGCTAGGTGAGTTCGAACCCAGGCCAGTCTGAACTCGTTACACTAAAATTACCAGATCTTTCAAATGTGATATCTATTTTATGATTCATATGTGGCATTGGGACCCTTGAGATGAGGTGATAATTTTAGAGATGGATTGTTGGGATTTTATTATAGACTTGTGTAGGTGTTGAGTTTACCTTGGTTCTTTCCTCTAGGGTTCATTGTGACATTACATCCAAATAGATAGATAATAATCTCTACTAGAGGATGAGTCCTGGATAGAGTCATGGAATCTATATGTAGGACTAGAGTGATCCTATATCACCCCTGATAGAGTTTTCTGCTAATTGATGTGACCTCATAGTGTAAGGTGTTAATCCTCCATCCAATGGGTCATATCGTTAGGGTTGTTTGTATCCTCAGAGAAGGATCCCCTGTGTTACGATCCTCATTATTAGTGTTGTAGGTATACTCTAAGAAGGATCCCCTACATTATGAGCTACTTCAGTAGGGTTCTCGATATCCTTTGAGAAGGATCCCCTACATTGTGGGGGAATACAGATAAGGTTTTCAGTATCCTATGAGAAGGATCCCCTATGTTACAGGGTAATACATATTGGGTTGTTGGTATCCTATGGAAAGGATCCCCTTTCTATATACTATGACCTTGACCTATGCTTTCAATTTGGGTGGTTCCCAAATTAGTGAGACCTCTTTGCAAGATTATATGATGATATTAAGTCTTGAGGAGTGAGTTCTCCTAAAATGATCATGCCACAAGAAGAATCATGTGGCTAATGTTTGGTTGTGATATCGAGACTCCAGGTCTTAGCAAGACCAGATGTCTCTGGGATACTTCATGAATTATCAAGACAAGTTGTTCTCTTGGATACTTCTGGTATACCTTTTCTATGTGCTTCTATGAGATAGCTCGAGGAGTGAGATCTTCCAAAACAATCGTGCTACGAATAGAACCATGTGTCTAGCAATGGGGGAGACCTTGAGTCTTGGAACCCTTTATGAGTATACATGGATTTTCTTACTAATTGTGTTGTAGGAATATATATTCATAGAGATGATTGTATCCTCATAGTGATGTTTCCTTTTTAGTCCTTTACTTCATTTTTTATGGTGTCTTACTGAGTATTGTTTTACTCACCCCTACCCAAGATTTTCCCCCATGTGTCATGTCTTGTGAATATGATCAATTATTTGATATATTCTTTGGTCGACCAGGGCCAGGTGGTTCTTAAAGAGACCCAATAGATGAGGAGTGCTTTTGTGGCTTCGGAAATCTTTTTTGTACCTACCATTCAGGTAGGGTTTTCTATAGAGGAGTTCTGGGGACTTGTACCTTTTTATTTTTTTTGTTGGGCTTGTATTCTGGACCCGTTTACTTTTAGTTTTCTATTTTTGTACTCTGTGTTGGGATATTAATGTTATGCCTATTTTTTGACTTAGTGTTTTTAGCTTCAGAACTTTTTCTTGGATACATTTTCATGTGTACAGGTACTTAGAAAAATGACTCCCATTTGTGTGATATTCCTACTTGGTGCTAATCGTTAGCCCCTGACCTATGGGAAGTGTGACTGGGGAAATCACAGCATGGGCCTCACTAGGTTGGGTCGTGATATCACACTCTCAACTCAAGAGAATATATATCCACTATATATATATATATACTTTTATAATGGGTGTAGACCAAACATAGTCTAATACAAAGTGAATAACCTTATGCCAGACTTGTATAGAGGAGTATCCCTAACCCAACATAGCCTTTTTAGAGGTGTGATAGAACTCAAGCTTTATAAGGAGTATCTCAATCCTATTGACTTTTAATTGGATCATTAAAAACTAATGAAACTACTTTTTGGTTAGGTGACGAAACTGGTCAACACCTTTTAAGGGTGGAATAGCCCATGTAAGTGAAACATTATTGTGCATATAACTCTCTAAAAAATAAAAAAAATATTCAAAACATAATCAGTTTTACATGTGGTTTCTGTATGGAAAACTAATCCTTGTCCCTTCACAGATGATGTAATTTTTTACCTCGTGAATTCTAACAATACCTTGGAAAGTCAATATAGAAAATGTAGTTCAGGGACATCAATATTGAATTGTGATGTCAGGTAACTCTATTCAAATCTTTTCCAACTATCGTAATTTATTACTTAGTCCCTTTATATATACAGGCTCTAATATCTATAAATTTCATGATCTTACTTATTTAATAACTTCACATTGAAACATCTTGTAATGATAAATAGCATTTAAATCATATGTTTAGAATGATTCAAATCAAGTAAGGATATCATCAAATACTTCCATAATAAAAAACATTAAACACTTTGAAATACTTTATGATATTACATGAATTATCTTCCTTTTATAATTAAAAAAATGATTTTGAATATTGTTAATCAAAATATCAATCATAGGAAGCCTCCTGATAAAGCATTCTTTTCAACGTACCATCATGGAAGCTATAAACATGATATTCTGATATGTTACATAATCTCATCATACTATTAAACATTTTTCCTAACATGAAATTTATCCTAGACATCATCATGAAAATAAATCTCACAATAAAATAATCTCGTGATAAAACTGTGAATTATGTTTCTTGAAATGTAGTCTTATGTTTTCACTCTCAATAATACATTTTCTTTAATAATAACTCACATAACTTCTAGATATTACACTATATAAAATGTAATGTTAAACTTATTAGGAAAAAAATAATATCTTCCATCCTATAACTCATTAAATCCTATATTAAACTATTTTAAAACACTTAAAATATGTCCCCATATTATAAGGCTAATTTATGAACTCACATAATAGATAGAACAAAATAAGATAAATCTTAAGTAAGTTATAATACCAAACTGATAGAAAAATATATTATTGCAACACCAATTGCATTGTCCTAACTTCATATTCTCAAATTTATACTCCATTATACATTGTCCTTTTCATAACCTTAAGTTTATGTTTGAGAATTGTTGGCTAAATATCACATCAAGATGAAAACTTTAGTGAGTATTATTTTGGTGATGGTATGTAAACCATCAATGTAGATCCCATTCTGTATAAATCATAAACTTAAATTTCAACTTAAGAGTGTTTACTTCGGTTGATATATCAGGATAACCTTATCAAACTTCTTCTCAATTGAAATCATAATTCCAAGTTTAAGTCACAAAATCCATTCAACTAAAATTGTAATAACAAGACAGAATCAATTTCATTTTTTTATTCTAAAAGTAGTTTAAGAATCAAACATAAAATATGAGAATAATAAAATAGTACATGATAAAAAATAAGTATCTATCAAAATATAATAAGTAAAGTGGAGATTATTCACTCAACATTCTCCCCATTTTTGATAATTATATAACCATATCGAACGTTAACATCAAACTATAACATTTCTAACCTAAAAATGAACATCTTAACTTTTATACCCTTTTTATTATAATAAAAAATATAATAAAATTTATTCAATTATTTCATGTAAAAAATAAAACAACATTCATAAATTAAAAATTTTGTTCTTAAAAACGTAAACAATAATAAATGACAATGAAGAGAATGCTTAAGTAGAAACAACTATACATTGCAACAATGGATTAAAAGAATAATTCCCACCTAATATAGGATTACTCTATATTTAATTGATAAGATAACTAATACACATCTCATGAAATCCTCATGTATAGAAACAATTAAAACTACAAGGATCCATGAGATCATTTTAAGGATATTAAAATAATTAAATAAAAATATATACAAAGCATTAAAAATAACCAAAAGATAATAATAACAAATAAATGCATGCCCACTATACATAATAGAAAATACTCAAAAATATCTATATTCTAATATACTACATAATAAAATTCAAAAGGGTATGAATTCTATCTATAGGAAACTTTCTTATCTAGGTACAAAACAAGCTTAGGTTAATTAGATTCAAAAAGGTCCCTTTATAAACCCACACTATAGAATTGTTTCATAGTTTAATTTTGAAATAATATTTAGAAATAAATTAATTATTATGACCAATAGATTGAATAAATTGTAAATAATAGTTAATTTCATAATTACCAAATAATCCACACTTAAAATAATTAAAAGAATAAATACCTTCACTTTTACCATTAATAAAGAATTTCATATACATATTTGGTAATTATCCATTATATCCAAGATAATTCATATTCATCCTTATTTTATTCAACTTTTAAAATATGATAAGTTCACATAGACTTTCTCTTCCATTAGTAAAGTTAGAAAAAAAACTTCAAACTTTCTACCTCAACCTTAAGTTTTCTATTTTCCTTTTGAACAACTTCCATATAATCGTAGATTCTATATTTAATTAATAAAGTATTAGTTTTCTAAATATCATTATATTATTTTAATATAGACATATCATCTACCATATCTTTGAGTTTATCCTTCTACACTTCATCATTTTTAGAAAGAGTATCTTTTAACCTTTCATTTTCCAAAATGAGTTTTTTTTCTTTCACAACCTTCTTATTTTTCTTACTCAACATCTTATACATGATAGTATGATTTCCAATTTATTCATGATACTTATCACAAATCTCATTTATCTCCTCCGAATTTGAAATATCATAACCATAAACATCAGATGAATTAGAATTAGAATCCAAAGAAATATTACTAACCTTAATCATGTTATCCATAAAAAATAGTTTGTGGTTACCTTCTCACTATCAAATTATTCACTTGAATCAAAATACATTGTTCAGCTACATTCTATACCCAATGCTTTCTTTTCCTCTTTCATTTTCTTCTTCTTTTCTTCTCTTTGATTTTTTAACCTCGAACATCAATATTTTTTGTGTCATATTTTCTTTCACTCAAAACATCTAATAGAGGAATAAGGATTTCCATTCTTGCATTTCCTTTTAAAATACATCCAATAATTCTTGTCTTCCTAATTTTTATTGAAACATTATATTTTCCTCAAAAGTCCTTGAATAAATATTATAATGTAACTTAACTCATAACCTTTATCACTAAAAAAATAACCTACACTATAATTGAAAAAAACAAAAAATATAATTTTAGATGATTTTAAAGTAATTACCTTATTCATATCACTAACTTCATTATCAATATTATTCTACACATGATCATACTGTAATTAAAAAGTAATAATCCATTCATGGTATATTCATTAAATACCTTATTTTATTCAACTGTGTCTTTCTTGGAATGTCACTTCATAGGTAGTTCTCAATGAATTATTTTAATAAATGCTTTATTCTTCATTGTCACGCCAAGATTATTCATATTATTGACATTCTTAGTAAACCTAATGTACATATTGCTAACACTTTCAAGCTCAAACATCTTGAATTCATGAAATTCATCCCTGTGAACACAAAGAATGGTTCTCTATTATATAATACTAAGTTTTTTTTAGAGGGTAAAATTACTCACTCGTTTTTAATTTTAAGACTTTGGTGGGTAGACCAACTATTTTATCGATCAATGAAACTTAATTCTGAGTTTTCCTTTGACCTAAAACCTTTTTTTTAGATGAGTATTGATTCTCGAAACGTGTCTCAAGGGTTCAGATGGGTTTTACGTCCATTAAAGGATAAAAACACATGTTTTCAAATTGTTCAGACTAAGGCACAAAGTTTGGACAAACCATAAGTCCTCACAGGACAAACTGTGCAACCCTCTAGATCTACTATGCACAGTTTGACAAACCATGTAGGATGGGGTGCACAGAAATGTGTGAACCTCTATATTTTTTAGTAGAGGCAACTACACAGCTTGGTAATGATATGGTAAAACCATGTTCAATCTACATGCTTAGTTACACTTACCATATGGCTACACATGGGATAATAATGGTTTGGAAAAACCATAAAAGATAACCACAGGGGGTCTGGATCTTAAGCAGCAGGAGTCACATGGTTTGCGCACAGTTTTCAAAGCTATGTGAGAAAACTGTGTGGCCCATTAAAATTGTGAAATGACCATTTTTTATCCTTCCCTTTATCTTCTTTTCTCCTTATTTCTCCTCCATTGGTTGCACACAGTAGGGACCTCCTCTCTATTTTCTTCTTTCACTTAGGGATTGAGCCAAATTCTCATACAGACTCTGTTTCATGATTCATCTATGGTGTTTTATCTTTATTTGTAATTCTTAGAATCCTCTTTCTTCTATTATTCATTTCCCTCTCCATATGGTGTGATAAATCTATGCAAATGGGTTAAACATATTTTTATAGTGTTTGTCTAAAACATTTTTCTCTTCTAAATAGGTCTAATTTAGAAGCTAGGGTCATATGTACGGGTGTCTACCAACATGAGGTAGGTGGTTATTATCTTTATTTGTGTTTTTTTGTTCTTTTGGGGTGATTCCTTGATAAAAATTTTGGGTATTTTGAGTGAGATCTTATAAATTTAATGGTTGTATCTAATTAATTAATTCAAACCATTGGATATGACTATGGGCATTCTTCTAAATTCTATAAATGATTGAGGCTTGGTAAGAGGTGGGACCTTGGGAAGATTAGGTTGGGATGTTGTTTTATTGGAATCGAGTTTTTCAATATAAGTATATTGAATTATTATATATATGTGGATTTCTTTTCATGAGATCCATGAGATAATGACAGGCTCAGCCTAAGGATTGAGATGGCATTATCTATCTAGATTGGGGAAATATGATTGTCAAGATGGGAGTTGCTTGATATATATATATATATATATATATATGTGGGTAATGTTGATCACATGTTGGGTGACTCGATCATCATATTAAGGTGGTACGGTCGTCAGGTTGTGAGCATGTCCTAGGTTATATGAGATGGTGATTCCCATCGGGTGGAGTGACATGTTCGTAGGGGCATGAGCCACTGAATTAGTGTGGTTTAAGAATTTAATTCGTGATTGATGCTCATCTATGTTGGACAATGCGTCATTTGGAGTTGTGTGCACATAGTAATACTTAGATGATAAGCTGGTATTGACCACTCATGTGGGTAGAGTCCTCTAGTAGATGTAATTAGATAATTGGATGGTGATTCTAGTCATATAAAGCTAAGGGGATGGTGAGGAACCATCAATTGATAGTGTTGAGACTGTTAGTTAGGGGATGAGGCTCACTGAGCTTTAGGCCTTTGGGTTAGGACTTATTTTGGATGATAGATATTGTCATTACTTGGGAAGTCAATTGTTGAGTTGATGTTGATATTACTTGGAGGATAGATATTGTTGTTCCTCAAGACATTAGACTTTTTGACAACGAGTGCTTTCAAGTAGGGGGTTGAGGGACTAAGTTATTATATTTGGGCGTGTCTTCGGGATGTCAGTGACTTGATATAGAAATGAGGTGTCAGTTGGCCCATGGTGTTGGGTGATCATACAAAATGTAAAACCAAAGGGTTCACATAGACTATTTACTATATGGGATTCCTTATACTATGAGCTAAGGATCTTAACCAATACAATATTGAAACATTTTCTGAAGTTGGTGATAGCTTCTTGGTGGATGTTGAGAACCAGGGAAGATTATGTTTATTAAATGAATGAAACGCCTTTATTTCTTTTATTATAAACCTACTGAATCAAAAATGTAAGATAGGAATATGTCGGTGGTGTCCTACTGATATTATTTCTCACACCCTACATAGGCCCTTCGGGAAGTGTGTAGACTTTATGGATTTGTGTTCAGGTAAAGGTCCAGACTCAGGAGATGGATCATAGTGGTTAATTTGGAATGGGATGGATGGAAATGTTCCTTGAGTTTCCTATATCATCTAGAGTTTCCTTTTTTCCCTTTCTATATCAGCATGCTTATATGTTTGTACTAAGGTCGGCCATTGGTGACCCCTTTGGTTATTTATATTTATAACCCATATTGGATGCAAGTTTTTCTTTAGTATCTATAAATAAAATTTTGTGATTTTTAATTCTAAAAATGGTTTATTGATATTTCTATTATATTATTGCTTCTTTTATTTCTTTCACTTCCGCCATGGGAAAGTTACTGGTCCAGTGTATGTATGTTATTTTGTTCCACTATTATACTTATTTATACCACTATTATATAATCAAAAAAGGGTATAGTCTCACCACTATCACCTCCTCACACTCTCACTAATAGTTGAAATCCTTTGGAATCTTGGTAGGTTCACTTAAGGCCTAGTGGCACTCATCCCAATGCGATGTTTGGGTGTAATTTTATGTTAGGGCACTAAAAATGATACAAAATTAGTTTCTTTTACATATTTTGGGTCTTACTATATGGGTTATGGTAGAACAAGGATTAGTATTCTATCATATTTGGGTTTAGAACTTGTTTTTGGGTGCCTATAGCCCCATGCACAGGGAATGGAGAAAGTTTCTAGGGGTGTGGATTTCTATTATATTTTGATCATTTGAAATTTTATACAATTTATACCTTGAGTGTCACACTTGGGTGTTATTGTTAACTGTTATGACATTTGATCCTTATCCTAGTATGGAAAGGAAGGATATTTGGAAACTTGGCCTAGTATGGAAAAGGATGTTTGCTTGTTTATGATTTTGATAGGGACATAGTAGTGTGATATATATGTGTATGTTCTTGTAATAGATTTCTTGGTTATATGTGATCTAAAAATGTGTGTGTGTATATATATATATATGCATGTATGGGACTGTATCTTATAGGAGCAGGATGGGATGAGGATATGAGGTGATGTTGATCACCATGTGGGCCAATGAGGTCATTAGATTGAGGAGACGTGGTTCATAGGGACATGTGTGGCACAAGGAATATGTGATACTTAGCTCTAATATGGGCATGTTAGAGGCCAAGAGTTCAGATTTCATATGACATGGTTATGATAGGGAAGGGTAAGGGTAGTGATTTTACGCTGGCTATTATTTTACTCCCTATCTGTGATATATATATATATATATATATATGTGTGTGTGTGTGTGTGTGTGTGTGTGTGTGTGTGTTATCTATGATATCTGATCATGTATTGTTATTCCATGGGATTCCACCTAGAAGGGCTCTAATGGGAGTTAGGCAGGTGTTGTTTTGGTACTGCAGGAGAGTTCATGGTTTGAGACCCCTGAGGGTTAGGTTGGGACCCCAGAGGGTCAGGATTAGGCCCTATAGGGTTAAGAAGATCATGATCTGTAGGTATAGGCTCAAGTTTTTTCTCCAGTACAGGAGGGGAAGCCGCTATATTTGATAGATTTTGGGTTTTTTCTTAATGAAAATATAAGAGAGAGTCTGGTATGGGTCATTCATGGAGTTGATAGGGGTCTTAGGGAGAAGATCCTTCTATGGCATATTTGAATTGGGACTTCCATCCATAGCACTCGCCGCTATTTCAGGGTGAGGGTAGACCCTAGGTGGCTGAGAACTAGATCGAGTCGATGTAGATGATCTTAAAGAAGCTTGAGACACCCCTAGGGTGGAGGGTAAAGCTGGAAATGTATGTTCTCAGATAACCAACAAAGCTCTTTTGGGATGTGAAGGTCCAGGAAGGAATACATGAGGGACTATCTTGGAAAGACTGAGTCTAGGTTCTTCATGAACTTCTTCCTAGAGATGTTGAGGGTGGATAGAGATCAGAAGTTCTTGAGCCTATAGCAGGGTGACATTTCCATCATGCACTATGTAGTGACATTAAACAAGTTATCTCACTTCACACCTAGTATGGTGAGTTAAGACACCTCGAGCATGAGGCATTTCAAGGATAGTTTATCGAACTCCATTCTTGAAGGCAATGAATTAGGTACTCATAGCCGAGGGAAATTTTAAGGATTTGTCGTACTCGATCCGGGTGATGGTGTTAAGTGAATTTGGTGGTGATGCTTCAGATAGCATGAAGCAAGGACAAAATGAGTTCTATCAGGGTAGTTAGGACAACGACTTGTGTAGACCACCTTGGAGTGTGTATTTTATGGTGTGATTCCAGTGAGGGCTGCAAGGTCATGTGTGAACATAGTGAAATCCGGATCCAAAGGAGTGTCAGGTATGTGGATAGGTCGGGCGTCTTGACATTTTATGAAGGAATCCTTCTCGAATCACTAGTATCCAGGGACTGGGTCATACTTAGGATTTTGATATCGGACCAAGAACAGAACTAGGTGATGGTAGCTAAGTTTCAACTTCATGTGGAGTTTGTGGTTGGGATGGCAGGACCCGTCAGTGGGGTCAGTGGATGGTGGCTCATGTAGCACCATAGGGAGGCCAGTCTTCTGGAAGTCGGGCTTCGGGCTAGGTTCATGTCGTGGATATTCCATGGTCGGATCAGGCTGGTGAACTAGTTATGGTTAGAGGTACTCCAAGAACATAGCCTCATTTCCTTTTGTTTTATTTTGGCATGGCCCATGTGTAGTCATGTCAGCTTTTTGTGCACAAGGTGCACGAGATATATCTATGTATGTATGTATGTATGTATGTATGTATGTATGTGTGTATGTATGTATGTATGTATGTATGTATGTATGTATGTATGTATGTATGTATGTATGTATGTATGTGTGTGTGTGTGTGTATGTATGTGTGTATGTATGTATGTATGTATGTATGTATGTATGTATGTATGTATGGATGGATGGATGCATGGATGTATGTATGTCTGTGTGTATGTCTGTGTGTATGTATGTCTGTATGTATGTATGTATGCATGCATGGATGCATGGATGGATGCATGGATGTATAGATGTGTGTATGTATGTATGTATGTGTGTGTGTGTGTGTGTGTGTGTGTGTGTATGTATGTATGTATGTATGTATGTATGTATGTATGTATGTATGTATGTATGTATGTATGTATGTATGTATGTATGTATGTATGTATGTATGTATGTATGTATGTATGTATGTATGTATGTATGTATGTATGTATGTATGTATGTATGTATGTATGTATGTATGTATGTATGTATGTATGTATGTATGTATGTATGTATGTATGTATGTATGTATGTATGTATGTATGTATGTCTGTGTGTATGTTTGTGTGTATGTATGTCTGTATGTATGTATGTATGCATGCATGGATGCATGGATGGATGCATGGATGTATAGATGTGTGTATGTATGTATGTATGTGTGTGTATGTATGTATGTATGGATGTATGTATGTATGGATGGATGAATGTATGCATGTATGTATGCATGTATGTATGTATGTATGTATGTATGTATGTATGTATGTATGTATGTATGTATGTATGTATGTATGTATGTATGTATGTATGTATGTATGTATGTATGTATGTATGTATGTATGTATGTATGTATGTATGTATGTATGTATGTATGTCTGTCTGTATGTGGTGTGTGGAACATGGGTTTAATTTATGTGAGTACCATTGGGTGCATGTATTTTGAGGTCTGTTGGCATATGAGCATCATTGTAAGGTGGGACATGTTGTGGTACAAGGAAAAGAGACTGGTTTTGGGAATGTGTTGAGATATAGGATCTCATAAGTGCCATGTGTGACATGGACAGGAGGTTGTAATCAATGCAGTGCAGTACATGATGGGTATTGGGTATGAAACAGGATCACTTGATGATGTGTAAGAGTGATGATGCATCATGGGAGGAACTTTGAGTCTAATAATGGTTGAAGTACCATTGGTTTTATTTTAGTTTTGGGTCGCGATGTGACTGGTGTAGGTAACTCCTAAGGTGGGGAGTACCTTGAGAGAGTTTACCTGTGACTTGATAATTCATGTAGTCTTGGTTAATTTTAATGATATGGGTATGTATGGTACCATCCCCAAGTTTTTTTATACCTTAGAGATGATCTATGTTAAGGTGGGGAGATTCTAACATCTCATGATTTTGGAGTGGGTTGAATTCCTCGCATGTTTAGAATTTCTAAAGTTTGATGGGTAGAAAAACTCTTTTCTTGATCAATGGAACTTAATTATGAGTTTTACAATAACCCAAGACCCTTTTTTTAGATGAGTCTTGATGCTTAGAAAGTGTCTTAGGGGTTCAAATAGTTTTTAGGTTTGTCGAAGGTTGAAAACATGACTTTTCAAAGTTCGAAGACTAAGGCGCATATTTTGGACAAACCGTGCAGCCTCCTAGGAGAAACTGAGTGGCCCTCCAGGTCTATGGTGAACGGTTCGACAAACTATGTAGAATGGTGCACATGGACATGAATGAACCTTTTCAGTTTGTAGAAAAGTAATTTTCATGGCTTGCACACAGTTTGGGAAAAAGCATGCACAAGTCATCTGCTTAGTTCCATTTAACTTGTGTCTACGCATGAGCTCATCACGGTTTGGCCAAACCGCACGAGATAACCGTGTGAGGCATGGATCTTAAGTAGGAGTCTTATGGCTTCTGCAAGGGTTTTAAAACCATGTGAGAAAATTGTGAATCCCATTAAAATTGTGAAATGACCATTTTTTCTCCTACCCTTTTTCTTATTTTCTTCTTCTTTCTCCTCTATTTGTCATGTAGAGTAGGGATCTCCTACCTATTTTCTTATTCTACCTAGTTATTGATCCACACTCTTTATATGGACTCTGTTTCATGATTCTTCTGTAGTTTTATATTATTATAGGTTAGGATTCAAGCCCTCTTTATTCTATTCTTCATTCTCTCTCCATATAGTTCAATATATCTATGTGATTTTTACCCTATTTTTAGGGTCTTCATCTAAAATGTCATTTTCTTCAAAATCTATTAGGTTTGGAAGCTATGATTAGATGTGTAGGTATATACAAATACAAGGTAGATGGTGCTTATATTTTTTTTGTTTTCAGTGTTTTTTGGGGGGTGAGGCCTTGAGCACATCTTCGGGTAGTCCAATAAATACCCTATAAATTTAATGTTATATTTAATTAATTGAACCCATTGAAGATGGATATGGGAATGATTCTCAATTTTAAAAATGGTTGAGGCGGGGTGAGAGGACATAACTTGGGTATATTAGGCCAGGGAGTTTTTTATTTGAATTGAGTTTTTCAATTTAATTATATTTAATTATTATTATATATATATATATATATATGAATTTATTGTGATAATATCCATGGGATCACGAAGGGATCAGACCAAGGATTGAGTTGACATTGTCCATCTAGACTAAGATGATATGATCATTAGGATTAGTGTGGCCCGATATATATATATATATATATAGGTGATGTTGATCAAAGGATGGGTGACTCGGTCATTGGTTTGATGTGGAGAGGTCATCAGGTTGTGGGCATGGACCGGGTTTTTTGAGATGGTGATGACCATTAGGTGGAGTGACACGGTCTTAGGGTCATGAGGTTCCAAATTGGTGTGTCTTAGGAATTTAATTGGTGATTGTCACTCACCCATGTTGGAAAATGACCCATTTGGACTCATGTTCACACAGGACTCAGATGATGAGGTGGTATTGACCACTTGTGTTGGTAGAGGCCAACGGTAGATGTATCTTAGGGAATTTCATGGAGGTTATTTCCTTATAAATCCATGGGGATGGTTATGAGCCATTATTTGATGGTGTTGAGACTATCAGTTGGGAATTGAAGCTCATCATACCTGAGGCCTTTGGGATAGGAATAATTTGGGAGGATGTAAATCATTGTTCCTTGGGACGTTGGCTCTTGAGACTATAACACCCCCAAAATTCTGAAGTATAAATTTCTATTTGATATCATGTATCACACGCATCGCCAAATGTGTAAGGGAATATAATAACCCAAGACGAATCTACTATATATTTACTATTTTAAATAAATTCAATATATGATATAGATTGTAGTGTATGAAACACTAAGTTAGCTTATGTTACAAGAAAAATAAACCTTCCTCAATATCATTTGTTACACATAAGAGAGACCATCCTTGATAGCTTTCATTACATGCAAGACCGAGTTTCACCAAAAAAATGATATATTATTAAAATATTATTATTTAATAAAATATGATATATCCTAGCCATTATATTGACTATTATGAATATTATGAACTAACTTAGGAAATTTAAGCTTTACATAAATATAAAATGAATTCATTTTTTACCAATTAATGAGAAATGAAAATAATAACCAATTGGATATAAAAAAGAAATATTACTATGCTTCTAAAGGAGTTTTGTCTTATTAAACATAGTTATTTAAATTAGTGAATGAATTTAATAAAATATATGTGTTATATATTCAATAATAAATATTTTATATTCATCCATTAGGTTTGATAGGCATAATATAAGAAAAAACCCAATTTCACACATAAAAACCTATTAATTTATAAAGGCAATTTTACCACCATTTAATGGAGAACCCATCTAAAATATTAATTTTAAAACTTTATTTAATTTAATATGTCAAAATAAACTTCATAATTTAAATATAAACATAAAAATTAGGTTATGGTGAATTTTTGATATTTTTCAAAAACATATCATTTTTTAATGAATAGTTAAAAATACTAAATTTTAGTTCAAAACAGCTTTTTCATCTATTTTATTTATAATGTTAAATTATAATTTTAATTGTTTTTAAAGTTTAAATAGATCATATTTTTATAGATTAATTAAATTTAAATCATTGGAATCAATTTCACTTTAAAATTGACTATAAAAACATTGGAAACTTTTAGATATATTTACTTTAAAAACCAGCATTGTCGTCATTCCTGCAAGATTAATTTAAACTCAATTTTTTATAATTATATGATTGTAATTTTCAAAAATGGGTTCCATGATTTTAATAAACAAAATTTATAGTTTCGAAAAATACTAACTTTGTTTCATAAAAAATATTAGTGAAAGTGATTAAAATTAATTTCAACGATTAAGGTTAAATAAAGATTAATAATGGACTAATCCATAACCATAAGGCCCAAAAAGACCTAATCAGTTGTCCAACACCACTTTTATGGAATAAATAGGTCATGAACCTTCCATTGTTTAGTTCTTTCTATTTTGGAATACTTTTTTAGGTAAAAAGATGGGTACACCTAACTTGTTTTCAACAATACCAAGTGAGTCATTTTCCTCCACTAGAAAAGGACACCAACTCTCCCCATTACTCACACATCTCAAGAAATTTTTACTTGGAAAATATCTACCCAAATAACTCAGAAAAATCCCTTACCTAATCCTATAATCCTTACCTTGGGCATAAATCAATCCAATGAATTCCTTGGGTGCAAACCAAAAGGACTTACCTGATTAAGAGCTAACATCTTTCCTTAAGCTCTTTAGTTTAATTTCCATTATCCAACCCCTAAAATATTCTTATTCTATGAATTTATAACAACACCAGTATCATAAATATACTATGATGTTTTTATTCTATTTTTTTAACTATACTTACACACACTTCCATCTAATGGGTAACAAATATATTGTTTCTGTGTATAGCGAACTACTGCCACATGAAATAATGATTGTTCATTTTTCCTTTCCACATATCATAGTGGAAATTAAGAAGGATAATATATTTATATATGTTATTTATTATTTATTTATTATTCATTAATTATTTTATAACACATAACCTTATACTTTCCATTTTTTATAAATATGATAACATAGTTTGTGGAAGTGTGGACTACCGCCCCCTAAAAGTGATGTGATTCATTCACACTATAGATGGATCGTATAAACGATGGTTTTAATAAAACATATGTAAAATAAAAAACTATATATAATATTTATGACATAATTACCTTTGTCTAAATTATATATATATATATATGTCATTTTCTTTGTTACCCTTTCACACACACTTAAAAAGTGATAATGTCGTTCATGGACTTGTGGACTACCACCTCCTTGATGTGAAGTGATTAATTTTACATCATAATAATTCTATATATAAGTATATATGATAATATAATATGTATTTTATGATATAATTATCATTTTGGAAGTATATTATTATACTTACCTTCTTTCCAAAATAATCATTGAAAAAAGAAAATGCCACTCATGCATAGGTACGACCTACCATATCCATGATTGAGACGTTGATTAATTTTTCATAAAAATATTTAATTATTGGTTTTAAAAAATATATTTATTTATAAATATAACATTTATGTCATTATTATTATTCTATACATGTTATATAATGACCCCTTTGACAATAGCTGACCAACCAAAGTTGTTTTTGACACATAAACCAAAATTGGTCAAAACACCCAATGTAAACTTAATTATTTAAGTAGTCATATACATCATGGTAAGAAGTAAAATAAAATAAATGATAAACATGAAAAAGTTTCTGAATAAATTATATAATTAAAATTAGTTTTTTATTCAGGAATATAAAGACACAGGTGCCAAGTCGGACGCAAGGTATGGGATTTCATCTCAATTTACATTCCATTGAGACTTATTTGTTATTATGAACTAATTAAATTTTAAATGGTGTATTTACTAGCCTTTTACATGATATATCATGAATATTATTACTCTAATTATATTATAAATTTCATTTAATTTTATTTTTTCATGAGCCATATGATTTAAAATGTTTCATAGTTGTATGGTACACATTGGACAGTTTAAAGATTATTTTCCTCAACAATAACTTTAATTATCCTTTAATGGAAATTACATTCGAGAAAATTATATGAAAACTGTTCAATAAACCCTTTTTTAGGACCAATAGGGGCCTATATACCCAGAGAGGGGGTGAATCAGGGTATGGATATTCTTTTCAAAATTCTTCCTACCCAGTGGATCTTGACCTCTTTATTACAAGGGTTACTTTGTTTGCACTTGTGTGTTTATTATGACCACTTTTTTTCTTCTTTATATGATGATGATGCTTTGAATGAAATGCAGGGAAGCAATCAGGCAGACACAAAGATTTTTACATGGTTCACCCTCACTGGGTTACGTCCAAGGAGCAAACAACGGTGATGTGTCGTTGTACCAAATCCACTAAGACTCACTACCAATAATGTTCGATATAGATCACTTCTATGCCCAGGATCACTATCTTTACAAAGTTTAGGGTCATCTCACTGATTTCCCAAGGGTTACTCCCTATTTCTCTTTCACTGGATCTCTGCCGGTAGAAAGGATTAACTTCTCCATCTTCCTTTGCTCACTGCACTTAGAAGAGATCTACTCACAGTTTATAGACAAGTAGGTCTCTTCATTTGAATGAAAGAATGCATCCTCAACTGTCGATAGATGTTCTATTAAAGTTCAATGTTCATCCACTGATGAATACCCCTTTTCCCCTGAACACTGAGCAATTCCTTTGGAAAATACCTTCGCAAAACACCCTACTTCGTGAGGCTCCCAATTTCACGAATCTCAAAAAAGCCTTCACGAAGATCCTACCTTTTCGCGAAGCACTCTCGCGAATCACTCTCATGAATCACTCTCGAGAATCTTAAACCTTCTCAATGCTTATCCAATTGCGGAGCTCCTGCCTCTTCACGATGCACACTCCTTAGAGAATGCGGCCTCACGAAGCATACTTCCTTTCGCAAAGATAGATTAGTCGTCGGGAAGCACCTCTCTTTTGCAAAGAACACTACCTTCACAAACTACCTTTGCGAACCGAGATCAAAATATTTTCTTTGAAAACTCTCTCTACTTATCTCGATGGGGTCGACCTCTATTTATAGGAGATTCCACCGACCCTCGATCATTCCGTGCAAAGTCAACGCCACATCTTCACTAATCACGAAGCTCCAAAATTTCCACCGGAATTCTCTCAAAATCGCGAAGCACCACAAAAAATTTTCCGATCGTGAAGCTCACCGTAATCACGGATCATCGTCATCAACATTCTTTCATGCCTTCGCTGTGAAGCTCCCTCGCAAATCCCTTCACCACCATGATGCGCTTCAACCTCTATCGTTCGTGAAGATTGACGTAATCGCGAAGAACATTGTCAACATTCATCATGTCTTCGTGAAATTCAATCCATGAAGCCTATCTTCACGAAACTCATGCCTTTTCCATATTAAAATAAGATCTTCAAGGATATCTACTTTTTGCAATGCTCACCAACCTCCAAATTTTGGACCCCAAAAATTTGGCAAACACTGGGAAATAGAGCCACATTGTACTGGTATTTTGTACCACCTCCAGATCATTCATTCCTTTTTCATGGTTCTTTGTCAACATTGATTGTCAAAAATATCTCTGGAACTTGAAAATTCACCATGGAAACCTACTTTTTCAACAAACATAATCAACCCAAAAAATAATGCAGTGTTACCTTGAGGGATTTTTGCCCAACAATCTCTCCCTTTGGGTTTGTTGGCAACTCTTCACAACTGTTCTGTGAATGATTTTATGCACTTTGATACCTTACTGAGTCTCCTTCAAAAATCTACCACCATTCGCCTATTGCGATTCTGATAGTGTTTAAGGAATCACTTAACACGTACTCTAAGCCCATATGATCAATGCTCGGCGTGAGAAACAAGAGTAGTATGAAAAGTTCATCAATGAATCACTTCATGTTAGACGCCAATTGTCGATTCCAAACTGATACCATTTGGAAAATTGATACCAATTTTTAAACCATACCGATGCCAATTGGTGATAGCTAGAAACCTTCTCTCACCATTCAAACATCACTCTTCTGCTTTTATCATGATTCTCAATTATCGTGACATCTATTATTTGATCGATCACTTCTAGCATCATCAGATTTAATTTTCTCCACCTATATCATTGGTCCCCCTATCTCATTGCTCCTCCTATCTCGCTGATCCACCTGTCAGCTTCTCCTCATATCTGTCATGATTTCTCAAATAGTCACATTGTCTCCCCATTGAACAATCACTATTTTCTTCCGATTTGTCAACGAACTCAATGGTCACTCTTTTGCAGTCTGTAACAGAGTAGATAACACATATCAGCACATTAGGTAAAAACACACACCATACCTCAGGGAGAGGGGGGTCGTTCCACATCCACACGTTGTTAAGTGCAGGGAGTCGACTGAACTTCCAGATCCAGTCGATGCCTTTCAAACGCTTCCTCGAGTAAGGCCTTTGTTAGAATTTCTGCAACCTATAGTTCTATAGCCACATACTCCAACTTCACAATTCCATTCTCAACCTTATCCTTGATAAAATGATACTTTATCTCAATGTTCTTTTTCCTTGAGTGATGGACCAGATTTTTTCTGTGATTTATAGCACTTGAGTTATCACACTGGATTCCAATCAGAGACTTCACTTCAATTCCCATATCATCAAGTTGTTATTTCATCCACAATAACTATGTGCAAGCTTGAGTGGCTGTAATGTACTCAACTTCTGTGGTGCTCAATGAAATACAATCTTGCTTCTTGCTTATCCAAAAAACACATAGTCCGCCAAGATAGAAAGCACCTCCTAACATTGACTTCCTGTAATCCGCTGAACCAGCCCAATCTACATTAGTATATCCCAATAATTCCGACTGAAAATTTCCATTATACATCAAGCTGAAGTCCAATGTACCCATTATATACTGAATTATTATTTTCACTGCAAGCATGTGGATTTCCATGGGATTACTCTGATACCTCACTTCTTGGAATGTGGCGTATACAATATCAGGCCTTGTTGCAGTCAAGTATAGAAAACTTCCAATGATTTACCTGCATTCTGTGATATTAACTGCCTTTTCATCCTCATATTTGGACAATTTCATCCGGGTAGCTATTGGAGTCTTCATCTCCTTGGAATTTTCCAATCCAAATATTTTTAAACCTCCTTGGAATATTTGGATTGTGAAATGAATGTTCCATTCCTTCCTTGTGTCACCTCTAGACCGAGGAAAAATGTTATCTCTCCAATCATTGACATTTCGAACTCACTTTTCCAGAATTTGGAAAAATGTCTGCACTGAGCTTCATCTGATCCACCAAATATTATGTTGTCGACATAAACCAAGACCATAATCCTTTGATTACTGTTGTTGTTGAAATAGAGATTTTAATCAACTCCCCCATGCTGGAAACCAATCTTCTTCAAGTACTGATCAAGCCTTGAGTACCATGCTCTTGGTACTTGTTTTGGCCCATACAACACCTTCTTCAGTGTCCAAACCTTGTTCTCATCCTCATGAATGAGAAAACCATCTGTCTTCTCGATATTCACTTCTTCCTCCAGAATCTCATTCAATAATGAAGATTTGACATCCATCTGGAACACTTTGACCTTTCTTTACACTGCTATGTCTAAAAATAATTTGATTGTTTCTAACCTTCCAATAGGTACAAATGTCTCATCGACATCTATTCCCTCTATCTGAGAGTATAATTTGTAAACCAATCATGATTTGTTCCGAATCATTGTTTCATATTCATTCATCTTATTGTGATAGACCCATTTAGTCTCGTTGACATTATTTATCTGCTGGCCTCAAAACAAGCTTCCATGTCTAATTCTTTCCTGAATTGGCATCAGTCACTTATACTCCCCCTGTGTTTCTTTCTCCCTCATCACATTCATCATGAAATTTCTCACTATTTCATTTTTAGTGGAATCATTCCTTTCAACTACTTCTCGCAGCTTCTTGGTATCCTAAAAATAGTCAGATAATACCACATTGTTAAATAAAAATAAATGAGCATGGTATGCATGATTATTGTTGCTTCTCTTGCAATATTTCTTCCGTCGATATAAAACAACTGATCTGAGTCATCCAATTATTAATTTGATGGATCTTGCATCTGATTTTGTTATATAATGGTCCTCCTATGTTATGCAACACTTCCAAGTGTTAGGACTATAAACATTCTTTATCTGCTGCATCATATATTCTCATTTAGAACTCAGCATTGAGCCATTAAAAAAATCTCTAAGCCTACTGAGTTGAAAGTCGGTGTAGGAAATAAGAGATACAGTTAATAACACAATCACTTCCTATGCACTCTAGTGTTCCTTTTCTTCATCAACTCTAGTACCTGATATGAGTCAATTAAAACTCTGAAGCATATCACTTCTCCACTTTTCATCTTTAGATGAAAATTCCCCTTGGATAGTATCTCCCTAATACCTGAAACACTTGAATCATCAGTTAATATAATTTATATACATAGGGAGAGGGGGACTTCTGGAATCCTCAAGAAGATGATTTTGGTTGATCCTGATGGGTCGACCCTTTGATTCTTTCTTGTAGAGCATCACACTCCATCCCTATTTTTTCTAGCTTCCTATCCAACTTCAACTTTTCTGGCCATATGACTAGGCATTCTTTACCCACATTCTGAGCCTTTTTCTGATACGTAGATTCGGCAGGCTTGGCCTTCCTCACACTTTGAGGTTGAAACCCATGGGTATACATTTCCTTCTTTGATGTTCCACCAAAATTCCATTTCCCTTGACTCTTTCTCTAAGCAGGAATATCTTTTCTTGTCATCTTCCCTTGCTCCTTCCTCCATTGTAGGGATATTCCTCTTTCCTCCACTTCTTATTGTGGCATGAGACTTGCAAATTTTTTAATGCATTCTTTGTTTATTATTCTTTTATCATATTTTTGAGTCACCACACTAGTTTTTGTTGGTGGTAGGTTCTCCACTAAACATACATTCTTCTTACTCACAGATGTAGTGTTTCCTCCCTTTTTCTTCCAGATTTGTTCATGTTCTTTCTTAGAGTGTGGTTGTGAGTTTGACTGATACAACTTTTGTTCAGCTTCATGTGATTCCCCTAAGTCTCTAAGCCTATTCTCCAACTCACCAATTTTTCTCCCAATGTGATATTTCTCTTTATATATCACTGGAGTCAAGAATCTCTTTTTGGGATCCTTTTATGTTCTCACATTCTTCTTGCTGCAATATCTGTCCAAATGCCCATGATTAGAACATATGAAACATCTTCCATTAAAGGCATACCTCATTTAATCATCTCTCAGTCGAGATGTTGATGCAGATTGAGTTTTTCCTCTGACATTGAGCTCATGAGCTTCCTGACAACTATTCATGGTGTGTCCCATTCTCCTACAGTAATATCATTTAACGAATGCTTTCCTCTGAGAGACTATTCTCTCTGATTTCTCATAACGCTTCTTCTTATTATCAGATTTATCAAAGTTTCTATTATCACAACCGGAAAAGTATTCCAGAGCCTCTGAAAAAAATCTTGATGTGTGACCATGTATCCTGCAGAAATAGAATATGTCGTCACTTCTTTTTGTAACTATCCTCTCAGGAATATCTCCAGCACTTACAAGGTTTTTCTTACCTCTGGAGATTTTCACTGCACTTTTCCTATCACTCATAGGAGTGAGATCATCATATCCAATTCCAGATTTTCTCAAAATGGATGGCCTTTGGGAGGATATAATCCTTTCATTCTTCTTCTCTGATGTAGCATATTTGGATTTCATTTTATCAACACCTGCCGAAGGATAATCAAATAATAAGTGCAATGCATCCTTAAACTTGGTCTTATCTTTATATTTAGATTTCTCCATTTCTTTCTGTACTGATTCTATTTCTTCCTCCTATTGCTGAATCTTTTTATCTCTTGATTCAATTTGAGAATCAATTTATATCTTGAGAAGCTTTCCTCTACTCATCTCATCTTCTAATTCATGTGTCATCATATCCACCATGCCACCTTGCTCCTTTACTTTCAATTTTTCCTGAGCAACAAATTCAGAGATGAATGAATTCTCTTGTTGTAGCCTTTGATTATTATGAACTATCTCAGATAGTTGTGTAGAAATATCAACATTACTGGATTTCAAAATATGAATTTCATATGTGTCCAGATTCTTTCCCTTAACATCATCTTTGAGCTTTTCTCTCTTTATAGAAATATTTTGCAGTTGTTCGGCTTGAGAATCATTCTTCTCCATTAGATCAGTGGCCACATCAATAATCCTTTCATTTAATCCTCAGAGCTTTTTAACCTCAATTTCCATTGCTTGGATCTTGATTTCTTTAGATTTCATCTATTCATCCAATTTCTGATCCAATTCCTTTGCCTTGTGGACAACTTCCACTTTTCAACTTATTGGTGGTTCTTCATCATCAGTGATTCCAACGTCACTTGGAATATCAGGTTCTTCACTCATTCCTTTAGAATCATTGAATGAGTAAGTATTTTCACAGTATGATTCATCTAAACCATTCTTCTGTTCACTACATGATTCCTTTAAATGAATCACACTCTTTCCAATGACACTTCCATAGTGGGTAATTTCTCCAGACTTCTGCTTCTTCTTTTAAGTTCTTCATTTTTCCATAGCACAATATGGTAAGAGAAGACTGGATATTTAACTTGCGTAGTCGATTGAACCAAGTCAGAACAAACAAATCTGATAAAAGAAACCAATTGCTCTGATACCAATTGTTAGGACCAATAGGGGCCTATATACCCTGAGAGGGGGATGAATCAGGGTATGGATATTCTTTTCTAAATTCTTCCTACCCCACTAGATCTTGACCACTTTATTACAAGGTTCAATTTTTTTTCACTTGTGTGTTTATTATGACCACTTCGTTTCTTCTTTATCTGATGATGATGCTTCGAATGAAACACAGGGAAGAAAGCATGAAGACACGTAGATTTTTACTTGGTTCACCCTCACTGGGTTAGGTCTAAGGAGCATACAACGGCGATGTGCCGTTGTACCAAATCCACTAAGGCCCACTCCCAATAATGTTCGGGATAGATCACTTTTATGCCCAGGATCATTTCCTTTACAAATTTTAGGGTCAGATCACTGCTTTCCCAAGAGTCACTCCATATTTCTCTTTCACGGGCTCACTGTCCGTGGAAAGGATTACCTTCTTCCTCTTACTTTTCTCACTACACTTGGAAGGGATCCACTCATAGTTTATAAACCTCTAGGTATCTTCATTTGATTGAAATAATGCATCCTCAACTATTGATAGATGCTCTATTAAAGTTCAATGTTCATCCACTGATGAATACCCATTTTACCCTGAACACTAAGAAATTACATTGGAAAATACCTTCACAAAGCACCCTACTTTGCGAGGCTCCCAATTTCACGAAGCTCAAACAAGCCTTCGCGAAGCTCCTGCCTTTTCACGAAGCACTGTTGCAAAGAACTCTTGTGAAGATCAAGCCTTCGCAATGCTTAGGCCGTTGCGGAGCTCCTGCCTCTTCACGAAGCACACTCCTTAGAGCACATGGCCCCACGAAGCGCACTCTCTTTCGTAGAGATAGATTAGCCGCTGTGAAGCACCTCTCGTTGGCGAAGAACACTACCTTCGAGAACCGAGAGCAAGATATTTTCTTCAAAAACTCTCTCTACTTCTCTCGAGGGGGTCTACCTCTATTTATAAACGATTCCACCGACCCTCGATCCTTCCACGCGAAGTCAGCGCCACATCATTTCCAATCGTGAAGCTCTGAATTTTCCCCCAGAATTCTCTCTAAATTGTGAAAACCCCCCGACAATTTTCTGATTGTAAAACTCATCGTAATCACGGATCATCACCGTCAACATTCTTTCACGCCTTCGCCGCGAAGCTCGCTCACAAATCCCTTCACCACCTCGATGCGCTTCAACCTCTTCCATTCACGAAGCTTGACGTAATCGCGAAGAACACCATCAACATTATTCTTGTCTTCACGAAATTCAATCCATGAAGCCAATATTTACAAAAGTCATGCCTTTGCCATATTAAAATAAGAACTTTAAGGATATCCACTTTTCATAATGCTCACCAACCTCCAAATTTTGGACCCCAAAAATTTGGCAAACACTGGGAAATGGGGCCACCTTTTACTGGTATTTTGTACCACCTCCAGATCATTCATTCCTTTGTCATGGTTCTTTTACAACATTGATTGGAAAAAATATCTCTGGAACTTGACAATTCACCATGGAAACCTACTTTGTCAACAAACACAATCAACCCAAAAAATAATGCAGTGTTACCTTGAGGGATTTTTTCCCAACAATATCTCCCTTTGGGTTTGTTGACAACTCTTCACAACTCTTCTCTGAATGATTTAATGCACTTTGATACCTCATTGAGTCTCATCCAAACATCTACCACCATTCACCGTTTGTGATTTTGATAGCATTCATGGAATCACTTAACATATACTCTAATCCAACATGACCAATGCTCGGCGTGAGAATCAAGAGTAGTATGAAAAGTCCATCAATGAATAAATTCATGTTAGACACCAATTGTTGATTCCAAACTGATACCAGTTGCAAAATTGATACCAATTATTGAACCATACCGATATCAATTGGCGATAGCTGTAAACCTTCTCTCACCATTCCAACATCACTCTTCTGCTTTTATCATGATTCTCAACTATCAGGATATCTATTATTTGATCGATCACTTATAGCATCATCAGATTTAATTTTATCCCCCTATCTCATTGATCCCCCTATCTCATTTCTCCCCCTATCTCACTGATCCACCTGTTAGCTTCTCCCCATATCGGTCATGATTTCTCAAATAGCCACACTATCTCCCCCTTGAACAATCACTATTTTCTTCCCCTTTTTCAACGAACCCCAAGGTCACTCCTTTGTAGTCTGTAACAGATTAGATAACACATATCAGCACATTAGGGAAAAACACACACCATACCTCGGGGAGAGAGGGGTCGTTCCAAATCCACACACTTTTATGTGCGAGGAGTTGACTGAACTCCCAGAGCCAGTCGATGCCTTTCAAATGCTTCCTTGGGTAAGGCCTTTGTCAGAATGTCTGAAACATGTAGTTCTGTAGGCACATATTCCAACTTCACAATTCCTTTCTCAACCATCTCATTGATAAAACGATACCTTATCTAAATGTTCTTTTTCCTTGAGTGATGGAAGGGGTTTTTGCTGAGATTTATAGCACTTGAGTTATCACAATGGATTCTGATCAGAGACTTCACTTCAACGCCCATATCATCAATTTGTTGTTTCATCCACAATAACTATGTGCAAGCTTGATTGGAAGCAATGTAATCAACTTCTACGGTGATCAATGAAATGAAATCTTTCTTCTTGCTTATCCAGAAATATACAGTCCGCCAAGATAGAAAGCACCTCCTAATGTTGACTTCCTATCATCCACTGAACCATCCCAATCTGCATTAGTATATCCCAATAATTCAGACTGATATTTTCCATTATACATCAAGTCGAAGTCCAATGTTCCCTTGATATACCGAAGTATTCTTTTCACTGCAATCATGTGGATTTCCATGGGATTACTCTGATATGATGCTGCTTGGCATGTGGCGAATATAATGTCAGGCCTTGTTGCAGTCAAGTATAGCAAACTTCCAATGATTTGCCTATATTCTGTGATATTAACTGCCTTGCCATCCTCATCTTTGGACAATTTCATCCAGGTAGCTACCGGAGTCTTAATATCCTTGTAATTTTCCATTCCAAATATTTTCAAAACCTCCTTGGAATATTTGGATTGTGAAATGAATGTTCCATTCCTTCCTTGTGTCACCTGTAGATTGAGGAAAAATGTTAGCTCTCCAATCATTGACATTTTGAACTCACTTTTCATGAATTCAGAAAACTATCTGCACTGAAAAATATAAATACACTCAATATGATTGGATATTTAGTGTAAATCAATCAGAGAACATTCACACATATTTCGTAAAACCAACACCAATGACTTAGATGTTTAACTCAATGAATGGAAATCGAGTTAAAATGACTCTTATCAAGTTCATATCGATGACTTAAGAATTTATCAATGGAGTGATTATGTGTATCAAAAGTATATCCCCACAAATGGGAGTGTAAATTCCAACATAAATAAATAAACAGTGATTCCACACATAATCATATCATGATATAATTAAGAATTATAAGATTAACCCAAGGAATGGAAATTGGGTTAAGAAGTTCCCTTACAAAAATCTGATAGCCTAACGACGTCATTTTAAAATTCAAAAAATGATCTGATGAGAGAGAAAGGTGTATATCATAATGTGGACATATAATTTACAGCAATAAGTGTATAGAATAACATATCCCAACATAAGAATATGTAAATTAAAATACATAACAAGAGAAGTCATTTAAAAAGAAGAGGGTGAAAGGTTCCCTTATCGATTTGGTAACATATGAAACATAAAATCCATGAAAGAAGGATCAGAAATTATAGATTTAAATACCCATAAATTAAATTATATTATACAAATAATACAATCATGGTCAGTACATACACCACACAAAATGAAATAGTGGCAAACATATCATGAATCTCACGGGAATAAAAAGTGAGATGAAAACACATTTCCACGTTGTAATCAATCGAGCCATAAGAACAAAAGTTAATAACCCCAAAAAGAATCATATAATACCATTAATATAAATATAATCATGATAATATATATCAAATGTTAGTACACAATACACCTCATGTAATAAATATGTGGCGAACAATGAAAATCTCATGGAATTAAAAGTGAGATAAGAAACCCCTTACCTTGTGTCTGACTTGACTCGATCATTATTTAATATCCTGAATAATAAACAAAAGTTAATTTATACTTGCTTAAAAACATTTTTCAGTTTTATTATTCATTTTATATCAATTATTACCTTGCTATAACAATTAGTTAATTATTTAAGTTCATATCAGACATTTTTTGGATGTTCGGAACTTGAGTTAAAAATGAACTTGTTATAATTATAAATTGTCCATGTGGTCGAAATTACATTATCTAAAGAATGATATTCATGATTTATATATCATATATAGCGTATATATTTAGTATATATATGTATTTATAATAGTACATATCATTTGGAGATAAGAAATGAAATGCACTGTTCATGGAGATGGTAAGTCGTACGTACGCATGAACGCTACTTTCATATATATTTCATATTTAATTGAATAAAAACATAATTATACATAGGTATATTATAATTCCTATATAATATCTAATATAATTTTATTAACTCCATATTTTATACATTCCATGTATGGCATGAACGAGTCATATCACTTTGAGGGGGAGGTAGTCCGCACTTCCTCAAATGAAATTATCGTATTTACCCACTATAGAAACCATAAAGGTATTCTATAAATGAAAAATATAGAAGCATATAAACAATATAAATATAATATATATCACATATATATACATTTTCATCTTAATGTCCACCATTAGAGGCGGTAGAATATAATTAAACAGTCATCGTTTCGTGAGATAGCAGTTCGCCATCCACAATAAATAGTGTGTTCTTTAACCATTAGACAATGGTTTGTATAAGTTTAGCTCAAATAATTCTCATAGACACAACCTAGTATATTTAGGATACTAGTAATTATAAAAAATAATGTAATAAAAAGTTTTTATGGGTTTGGATAAGTGAAATAAAACAAAAGAATTTAAGAGAAGATCTTCATTTCAATCGGATATCTCTCTTTGGTTTGAACCAAAAGGTTTAATTGAATTTCCTTATACCAAGGGTAAGGATTCTAGGAGGAGTAGAGGGATGTATGGATCTTAATTGGGTGGAGTTTGGAAGATCCAAGGGGCTTGGAAAGTGTGAGGAATGGGTTATAAGTGAGGGATTTTTATAAGGGGGAGGAGGGGCTCTTTAGGAATGTTTAAAAATATTATCTTATTATATAATGATTTTCGGTTTCTAAAAGTTCAAAACTTATAAAAGTATAATATAAGATGACTCGTGTTCAAAATAAAATCATCCAATAATAATTGGAAAGGTTTTATATATTATTTTAATATTTATAATCTTACTTATTTAAATCAGTCATTAATGAGGTAAACATTGCATCATTGTTGTGTCATAAATAATTTTATTTATTTGATATCTAAAAATGATAAAAAAAAGTATCATGATTTAGGAAATCCTTTTAACTTTAAAATTAATATTTATAGTCGAAGAGATAACTTATATAACACTATATAATAATTGATGTACTAAAATATATATGTTTAAGTCATTTTTTTTCTTTACTTTAAATTAATTAATATAAAGTGTCCTTATCACTCCGAAGTGGCTCCATGAGATCTAAAAATAGACCCAAATATTCCCATGGTCAGAAATGTATCAACCAATAAGATTAAGACACATGTTAGGGTAATTTTATATTATTATAATAATATTTTGTTACCCTTATTTACCAGATTTACCTTTTAACCATAGTAAAAAACATTTATTCAAGTAGGCAAATCGTTTTTTTTTTCATTTTCAAAAGCTGGTTTATGGGTTCCCAGTACCCCACTACATGTATCCAATACAACCACTTTCACCATTACAAAAAAAATCAAACAACCAATGGAAATGACCAAGAAACCATGAACCATGGCACAAGGACCTTAGAAATGCTGGCCAAACCTCAGAAAGGGTTACCTTGAACGTCCCCTGACGTGACCATCGACACCGGCCCAAATCCTCCCGTTAGAAAACTCCACCGGAATTCACCCAACCTTCAAGAGAAATTAAATGGACCTCCAGGAAGAATCCATCCACAAAGGACGTCAATGAAACCAAAATGAAGATGACAAGATCCTAACGTCGTTAGCACCCTGATCAGCAGACAACTCAGAAGTTCCACCTTGCCCTTAAACCACATTCCTCCTTTAACATCATCGCAAAAACCTCCCACATATCCCAACCAGCCAACATTCCATACCAATACATAGAATCATCAAACCCTCGCATAGAAAATGCAAGAAGTGCATCTGAACACTGGAGTAGAAATAGTCATACCAAAAATCATCTAAATGAAAACATTAAACAGATTCAGAATCAAAGTCACCCAAAAATCCAAAAACCCTCACAAGGAGAAAATCCAATGTTCTAGCCTCGGATCCTTGGTCATCAACTCCTCAGCTCACCGCGATGCCCGACCGCAAAAGCTCACAATAAGAAATGAGGAACCAGACCTCAATCAACATCAACACATTCAACCAACATCAAACCTCTTCCTAAGAACGAATAATTCAATCTAAGACCAATGACGGCTCCTGAACAAAGCTGAAAGCCAAACCAATATTGTCTGCAAAAAAACCTAAAATGGAAAAACATCACCAAAACGCCAGAAGGAAGACCGCCAAAAGTCGGATCCCATCGCCACCATCCCAGACACCCACGAAGACTACGATGATCCACCCGACATACAGACGGAAGAAGCAGCAACACACTCAGGCCGTAGAAGTAGGATCTTGGCCTCCGACCAGCACCATGCTTCCTTGAAAATCCCTATCCGGTGAAGGGGGATTAGTGCGAGGAGAGGACAGCAGTGATGCAAGGGAAGGTCGATTCCACGAAGCCACCAATGCTACTGAAACTGAGGATCTACCGCCGCAACCTCACCGAGCATGAGGGAGGAGACGTCGTGCCAACCCTAGACGAAGGAGGCGACGACGAGGAAAAGAATTACGTGGAGAGTTCCCCTTATGGGCTCATCCCATTTACTGAAGTAAATATTCATATTTTATAAAAATAAAAGTTACCTATTTACACAATTTGGACCTCTTAATTCTAAATATGTAATCCACTTTTACAAATTCAAATCAAATAAGAGGAAGAAATTAATTTAAAATTAATTCCTATTGTCAAAACAAATAGCTTGTTTTCAAGAAATAATAACTATCAAAAGATTGACACTTATTTATATCCAATTTCAAAGTGAAATTACTTCCAGTGACCAAAATTGGAATAAATGGTAAAAATATAATATAATTACACTTTAAAACCAATAAAAAGATAATATAACCTTATAAATATATTCTTTTAAAAGGCAGTTTTGAATTAAAATACAGTATTTTTTCACTATTCATTAAAAAATGAATTTTATCAGAAAAATACCAAAAATTTACCCAAAGTAAATTTTGATATACTGATTCTAAAGAAGAATTTTGTTTTGTCAAACTGAATATATAAAATCAACCAAAACTAGAGTTAAAGAGTGTTCTCTGTCAGAAGGTGGTAAATCAACCTTTTAATGAATATTAGAGTATTTATGTTTAAAATTAGATTCATTCACATTTTAAGCCTCTAAATTTTATTCGATAAATGTAAAAACATTTAACAAACATGTATATTAATATTGTAGTTATTTATGTCCATTCTAACTAATAAAACAGCTAGGAGTTAACTACCATTTAAAATAACATTATTATTATATTATTTTTCAGTATTACTCAACGTTGTGTGCAACGTAACATTTCAAAGAAACCCGTTGTCTCATATCAGGTACACCATAGAACATAGCTTCCCCTTTAAATTAAAATTAATATTTAATTCACTAATTTTAAAAAATATGAAAATGTTATATTCTTTATTTACCTGGGATGTTACATCCTTCCCCCCTTTTGTGAATTGCATCCTCGAAATTTTAAAATTGCACTTGGAAACTTCATTGAAAGTCACACATCATAAAAAGAGTCATTAAAAATATCACTTTAAAAGAAAGAAAGAGAAAGAAAAAGGTCACCTGAGATAAAAGACACTAGGATTCCATGAAAACATGGATATGGAAGAGAAACTAACTCACATATATTAATAGAGAGTGATAGAGAACATGATCACGAAAAATTAACCACCACAATTCCATAAATTTGTGTTAGGGTAAAAGTCTTATAATAAAAGAGAGTTATAACATATTTTCTTCAAGATAATTTTCATAGAGTTGAAGAATTTTATTAATAACTAGACTAAGATTATAAGGAAATATACTTACTTTTCATATAGAGTGTCATCCTTTAATAAAATTCTACCACAAACTCATCTTTTCTCCAAACGGTAAGTATTCAAGATGACTTGGTCACCCCAAAAGTTATAGAATAAACTTCTAGAGTATCACATAATCTACAAAATATTAACTATATATTTCCCCTATCTTTAGACATAAACCAAAACCAAAATTGGTTAGTACAAGATCTGATAATACCCAAAAGGATAATCTATTATAAAAATAAATACTACTCTTAATCTCCAAAATTCAACAAAAATTACTCAAAGTTCAAGAAATAACATTAAATATACAATTTCCCTTAAAATTATTCAAAATAATCCAAACTAATATTGAAACACAAAACTCAGAAGGATTTAATCACATAGTATTCCACAAAAAATCTTAACATTTATCTCTAAAAACATTGACTACTCTTAAAGTCTCATACTGAAGTGCAATTAACCTAAACACATATTCTCTATGATAGATTAATCATTTCCATAAATAAACCAAATCACCTTATGTCCACAATAAAAAGATATATTCTTAAAAAATAATAATTCAACCATTACTCCACAAATTAAATACCATATTATTTCATTTTTCTTAAGCATATAGTCTTCCCAAAAGAGAGAATGTCTTCCAAAATAACCTTTATTACTTAATCAACAAATCATTTTCCTATAATAAGGATGTATATTTGAGAAAACATTAGATCCCAAATAAACTTATTCTTGATCCATAAAATCATTTAACATAAAAGAATAATTCATGCTAACCAGGGACTTCTCGTAGGACAGTGTTAGGTGATGCGCCCTTGTCACCCTTTGGTTGTGAGTTCGATTCCTGTGGCCATGTCGGACACGATGGACCATCACCCATATTACAAGTTGTCATTTTTATAAAACTCAAAACAATTCCTAACATGTTTTAACCTCAAAGTTTCTCTTATACCTTTCATTTTCATCCTAATACAGTAAGACCTCAACATATTATATATTGTCATTTTCTTCACCTCCATATGATAAAATAAAACTATTCCCAATAAAAAGAACATAATACCATGATCATGGTGTCCATATGGTTTCATCATCATTTTATTCGCGTAGGTAGAAGGTATATGCATTGTAGTAATGATTTAGAGATTCTTCAAAATCATTTGCTTCCTTAATCCAAATACACCTTGTACAACTTGGGTTATATGGGTGTTCACAGAAAAACAGTTTTGGAAAATAATCATGTAAGACATATAATTTCAGAACATTTGATAAAAGATGATTTTTTTAAAATAGTTGGACAGAGTTTGAGTTGAAACATTAAATAAATGGTCCTTCTAAAATACCATAAGTATTTTCTGAGAGACTATATTATAAGAGAAAATATAAATAGGTTGTGCAAGGGTCTCCTTCTTCAAAAGATTTTTCAAAATCATAATATGCTTTAAAATACTATGATAAGGTAAAATACTTAAAAATGCCTTTATAATATTTAAATTTCTTGAAAATATGGGAATATTGAGAAAATAGGATTTAATTAAATACAACCCATGATCCATGATGATATTGAGGTATAGTGGAGGTGTTTGATATTTCAAACTACTTCTTACAAGTGAGTTGTATTCTAGAAAATGTTTCAAAATAATCTAAACATGAGTTTGAAATAATTATTCCAAGCATGTCATCAGGAAAAGATAGGAATATTATTTACGAACCTCTTCCTTATACTTATAACCAACTTTACTTGATCTAAAAAATTTATAAAATAAGAATTTAACTAAAATAATAGACATAGGGACTAACCATGTGTTTAACTAAAACTCTTAATCCCCAATGTTGTCTAAACCAACCTTTTATACCAACTATAAGGACCTGACTATAAAACATTACATAATCTAGAATTAAATGAATAATTCACATTGAGGATATTTTCAGGTTTAGAGTTTTAGAGAATTAGGCCATAACTATTACATATCAACTTGAAAATTACATGTATACACTACAATTCAGTATCAATTTTTTTAAATAAAAACTCTTAAAAAGAAACATGCCTAGTTTCAAGTTTTAAACAACATGACTTTCCCTTGATCCCATCCTTGAACCTATTCATCTTTAATTCCCATGGAAAACATTTCAAAAACTTGGGATGAGAATAAAAATATTAGTAAGGGTTATAAAGTTATGAAAGGAAACATTAACCCATCAATAAATACAAATCAATGATACCATACTTTTCAATCATAACATACCACATAAAATCAGAAGATTTATGAATAACACAAAAAAATCAAAAATCATAAAGGTAAATTGTGGAAACCATATCATACTTACATTGTAGCTATCACAGGTATATAGGAAGTTATGTTTGAATACCCATCACAATATATTCCCTAAATCTATTAGGAGAAACATTAACGTTTACCTTTATCACATTACTCAATGCATTGGAGAGATATCTTAGGCTCACCCACCCTAGGTTTATCACGAAACCACCTGCATACGTAAACAATGGCCAATAACCATAACATATTAATAACACATAAAACAATCATAAAGGAAAGATAACATTTCCACATTGCAATCGCAATATATCATTTCAATATATTGACATAATCAATGGTTTATCAAACCATTTAAAACATTTAATAAAGATATTTTTGAATCAAAGTGTTCCATAACAATTTGAAAATTCTAAATTAATAATAATTTGAAAACATTAATTTCCATATAAATAAATCCTAAAAACCATTTTTAAAACATGTACATTAATGAGAAATATTTATAAGAATAAATCTTTCAAACATTTTAACCAATATTTTAGTTAATGAGTTTTTAACAAAATGAGAGACGCTTAAATACAAATAATTGAGGAATAAAATTTAATCAGAACTTTATAATGTCATTAGAATAAAGGGATTCATGATATAATATTCCAAAGGATAGTATATACACCATATAATATTGAATTGGTGCATAACAACAATTAAGTCTCAATGGAATGTAAATTGAGACAAAATCCCTTATAAAAATTGAATCCTTAGAATCAGGATAAATGAATTACATAAAAATGTGTGAAAAATATAAATACACTTAATATGATGGTAAATTCAGTTTAAATTAATAAAATAACATTCACAAATATTTTTTAAAAACAACACCAATGACTTGGATGTTTTACTCAATGAATGGAAATTGAGTTAAAATTATTCATATCAAGTTCATATTGATGACTTGAGAATTTATCAATAGAGTGATTATGTGTATCAAAAGTATATCCACAGAAAGGTGATTGGAAATTAAAACATAAATAAATAAATAGTAATTCCACACATAATCATAGCATGAAAAAATTAATAATTAGAAGACTAACCTAGGGAATGCAAATTGGGTTAAGAAGTTCCCATAGAGAAATTGGATATCCTAACGGCGTCATTTTAAAATTCCAAAAATGAGTTAATGAGAGACAAAATGGTATCTCATCACTTGAACATAAAATTTACATCAATTAGGATATATAAGAACATATCCCAATATAATAAGATGTAAATTAAAAGACATAACAAAAGAATTCTTTTAAAAAGAGGAGGGTGAAAGGTTCCCTTATCGATTTGGTAGCATACGAAACATAAACTCCGTGAAAGAAGGATCATAAAATGAAGATGTAAATACCAATAATTAAAAGTATATTATACAAAGAATACAATCATGAGAAGTACATACACCACAAAAAAAATAGTGGCAAACATATCATGAATCTCACAGGAATAAAAAGTGATATGAAAACCCTTTACCACGTTGTAATCAATCGAATCGTAATACCAAAAGTTAATAACCACCAAATTAATCACAGAATACCATGAATATAAAGATAATCAAGATAATATATATCAAATGGAAGTACACAATATACCACATGCAATAAATAAGTGGGGAACAATGGAAATCTCATGGAATTAAAAGTGAGATAAGAAACCCCTTACCTCGTGTCCAACGTCACTCAATCGTTATTTAATATCTTAAATAATAAACTAAAGTTAATTTCTACTTGATTAAGAAAAAATTTCAAGTTTATTATTACTTGTATATCAATTATTAACTTTCTATAACATTCATTTAATTATTTGAGTTCATATCAGATATTTTGTCGATGTTCAGAACTAGAGTTAAAAATGAACTTCTTATAATTATAAATTTTCCATGTGGTCGAAATTAAATTATCTACAGAATGATATTCATGATTTATATATCATATATATCATATATATCTATTATATATATATGTATTTAAAATATTACATAACATTTGGAGATAAGAAATGAAATGCACCGTTCATTGAGACGGTAAGCCATACGTACGCATGAATGATACTTTCATTTCTATTTCATATTTAATGGAATAAAAACATAGTGATACATAATTATATTATAATTTTAGTATAATATCAAATATAATTTCATTAACTCCATCCTTTATACATTTCATGTATGGCATGAACGAGTCATATCATTTTGAGGGGGCGGTAGTCCGCACTTCCTCAAATGAAATTATCGTATTTACCCACTATGGAGACCATAAAGGTATTCTATAAATTACAAATACAGAAGCATAAAAACAATATAAATATAACATATATCACATATAAATATAGTTTCATCTTAATATCTATCATGAGATATGGTAGAAGATAATTGAACAATCATCATTTCGTGAGGTAGTAGTTCGTCGTCCACAAAAGTAATATGTTATTTAACCATTAAGTGGAGGTGTGTGTAAGTTTAGTTATAATACATATCATAACAACATTCTAGTATATTGAGGATACTTTTTTTGTTATAAAATAAAGTAATAAAAATATTTTATGGGGTTGGAGATGTAAAATAAAACAAAAGAACTTTAGAAAATATGTTACCTTTAAATCAGGTATCTCCCTTTGATTTGAACCAAAAGGATTAACTGAATTGCATCCTTAATAGGTAAAGGCTTCTAGGAGGAGTAGAGCGATGTAGGAAGATTAATTTGGTAGAGGTTGGATGAGCCAAGGGGCTTGAGAAATGTGAGGAATGGGTTAGAAGTAAGGTATTTTTATAAGGGGGGAGGGGCTCTTTAGGAATGTTTAAAAATATTATTTTATTATATAATGATTTTCAGTTTGTAAAAATTAAAAACTTATTAAAGTTGAATATAAGATGACTCATGTTCAAAATAGAGTCATCCAATAATAATTGGACAGTTTTTAAGAAATAATAACTATCAAAAGATTAACACTTATTTATGTCCAATTTCAAAGTGAAATTACTTCCAATGAACAAAATTAGATTAAATGGTAAAAACATAATATAATTACACTTTAAAACCAATCAAAAATATAATATAACCTTATAAATATATTAGATTAAAAGGTAGTTTTTAATTAAAATATAGTATTTTTTACTATTTATTAAAAAATTAATTTTATCAGAAAAATACAAAAAATTTACCCAAGGTAAATTTTGATGTCTTGATTCTAAAGAAGAATTTTATTTTGTCAAATAAAACATATAAAAGAGACCAAAACTTGATTTAAAGAGGGTTCTCCATCAAATGGTGGTAAATAAATCTTTTAATGATTATTAGAGTATTTATGCTTAAAATTAGATTCATTCACATTATAAGCATCTAACTTTTATTGGATAAATGTAAAAACATTTAACAGACATGTATATTCATATTCTTGTTAGTTCTGTCCATTCCCACCAATACAATGGCTAGGCATTAACTACCATTTAAAATAATATTATTATAATATTATTTTTCAGTATAACTCAATGTTGTGTGCGATGTAAGATTTCAAAGAAAATTTTTATTGCATATCGGGTACGCCATCGAACATAGGTTCCCCTTTAAAGTAAAATTAATATTTAATTCACAAATTTTAATAAATATGAAAATGTTATATTCTTTATTTACTTATAATTTTACAGTATAATTTATCCACTCTTTGGTTCTCAATGTGTTTTATAAAATGTTTTTAAGAAAACCCAACATAATTTATCTCTTTAGTTGGAGAACCTATTTTCTTTTAAAAACCTTTTTTTTTAATATTTAAAAAAAATTAAAATGATTTGTTAAATACATTTTTACCCTTTTCCTTTTACTAATGTTTTACATAAAATCTTTTTATCACTTTCTTAATAATTCATTTTTCTAACCTTCTATCATGAAAAAGGAATGTTCTTATTACCTTATACAGCATGTGCATATTTAACCACCATCATTCCTTAGAAGCATCCTTTTCATGTTCAAAAGGAAAATTTTCAAAGAAAAATTTTTTAAAATTAATTTTCAAAGAAACGTTTTTTGAAAAGGTTTTTCAAAAAAATTATATTTTCCTCAAAAATGTTTTTAAAGGATATGTTTACAATATTTCAATTCATAGATGAAAACAACCCTTCATTTTAATCCACTTGGGGTATGTTGTATTAATACAATCCTTAATATTCCTTTGGATTATTTATCATTTACTTTTACAAGGATAGTATTCACATTCAATTCCTTGATTCCTTTTGTCCCCATTGAATATTTAATTTCCTATGATCATTGAACAATGAATTTATCATATTTTACCATATCATTTGTCACATATATGTTCATTTCCTAAACCGTATATCATTTTTTATATGGTGTTCACTTTGAATTTTATTTGATTATTTGTATAAATATTGATAAATCTATATCTCTTACTTCATAAAGATATTTGATTAGGAACATTGTTAAATCAATTATTCGATATATGAGGAATGTTTTGGACTGGTACAGCACAGGTGGGACCAGTTATAGACATCCCCTTGATGCATTGGTAGTCTCATGGGACGATCCATTTTTCTAGGCTCCTTAAATGTTTTTTACCTGGTATGTTTTAAACATTATTATGAAATGTATTGATGGTAAATGTACCATGTACCTAGGAAACATAGCATACAATAGTCATGCATTTCCCTCATTTGGTTTTAGTTATTATTCATCCATGAGATTTCACTTCAACATATCTATGAACATATTGCATTTTTAACTCATTGATTAAATGGAATGTGTTTTATTTTCATACCTTACCATATTTATTTTAGCTTATCTTGTTATTTGAATGGAATGTGGTCTAGTTATTACATTTCCATACTGTTTATGAAATTAAATTTAGTTTATTGATTACATGGTATGTGTGTTCAATTATTTACTATGGCATGATTATTATTCTCATTGATTCATTATTGATTCCACAACACTTTACCCTTATTGATCATTTGATCTAACCCTTATTATGTTTCCTTTTTCATGGAATGCAAGAAGCGTACTGTGAAAGATATTCAGTTTTATAATACATAGAATAAAGTTACCCTTGAAGTTATTATCCTAAAAGTTATTTATTTAGTTAGAAAAAAAATATGATGTAATTAGTGTGTTAATTTGTAATACACGAATCATGTATGTATCTTGTTTACCAAGACTACTAAAATATTTTGTGCTTCGGGATTTGATTCCTTGTAATCACGCCAATGTAATTGATAGCAGACATCAGATCTTATCCTTCTGGGGTTGTGTCTCTATAGTTGGTATAAAAGGAAGTTTAGTAGAAAACTTGGGAACTAGATTTAGGAAAAAAATATTAGAGAACATAGAACTAATGTATAATTTGAGGATAAGTATAGAATAACATCCTAAATATTTGGTTAGATAGATTTTATATAGTTTTCCAAGAAATACATCCATGTCTGGATACTACAAGTGGACGTGGTTATGGAACAGATGTACCTAGGAGTAACAACTCTGACAAGGTGTGTCGGGCCTGACTCGGTGTAACCCGGTACACAATAACAGGACTTACTTCACACCTTGTTTAACATACCATGGGGATATGCTTAGGATAATTCATATTTTATTTACAAACCAATATGAAGGATTTTGACAAGGAATAAACTAGGTTAAAAGTAAGTTGGTTTAGATTTAAGATAAGGTATCAGGGTTTAGAAATACTAGAAATGATATTATAAATAAGAATTAGACCAAGGAAGGAAATATGTTAAAATAAAAATGATGAATTATTTATATTTTGAGGTTTTATTGAAATCCATAGTTAAAAGGCCATTTAGTGATTAACCTAATTTCAAGTATGTATATCATAGTTATTTTAGAAATTATATTAATATGGTTTTAGAAAAGTACAGATTGTAAGATGAGTGAAAACCAATCAAAATTTTCAAGGTCGTGGGTCTTGAACCCTTGACTGAAGGATGATAATGGTTTCACGCCAACCACTAACCTACATAATGTGCTGGTTAATATTTCATTGTTTTTAGTTAAACAAATTGCTGAATAAATTTTCATAATGAAATAGTAATATAACTTTGGAGGATTTGAGATTAATCTATTAAACATATTAATTTTGTAAGATATTTAGAGATAAATAGTTCAACTTTTTACTCTTTTATAGTCCTTACGATCCTTTGAAACATTCTTTTAGTGCTTCGGGGATTAAAAAATCATTATTAGTAATTAATTTCAGGGATTAAAGGGATGCATTATAATTTTATTGAAGAGAAAACAAAATTTAGGATTGTTGGTATTAAATTGAAACCTATAAAGTAAGAATATTTCCTTATATTCTTGTTATTAAGAGAATTACCCAACATTAGGAAAATGACTTTGGAATAAAATGTTTTCCTAATACCTTAACTTCTGTTGAACAAATAGTCTATTAAATCATAAAATATTTACGAATTTGAGGCCCCAAAATTTATATTGATCATTCACTTATTTTTTATTGATGACCTCATTCACTCCCTATAAATATTTACACTTTTCCTCTAAGTACAAATTTTCATTTTCCACTAATGTTCTCCTACTAAGACACCTAGTTGCATGGTAGTTTGTGTGACCTTTGTACTTACCATTCTCTCTTTTATAGAAGATGTTTTATGAACCATTCTCATGATGTGGGATTTCAATGTAGTAAATATCACACAATCTATTACCAAGATCAAGTTTAAAATGTGATGACACGATTTAATTAAGGTTTGGAGAATGTAACACCCTAAAATTATAAAGTACAAATTTGTATTCAATAGCGTGTATGACACGCATCACCAAGCGTATAAGGGAATATAATATCCCAATAATATACTATATATTTACTATTTTAAATAAATTAAATACATGATATATATTTTAATAAATGCAACACCAAGTTACCTTGTATTACACGCAAGAGATACCTTCCTCGATAGCTTGTATTCCACGCAAGACTGAGTTTCACGAAAAAATTATATATTATTAAAATAATATTATTTAATATAATATTATATAACCAATTAATTATGTTAATTATTATGAATATTATTAAAAAAACTTATGAAAACTTATCCCTTATATAAATAAAAAATTTATTCATTATTTACAAAAAGGAAATTGTTGCACACACTCTGAAAAATATTTATTTGTGATTTTACTAAGTTCATCGCAGTGGCTGACCTAGGTCATTCTCTAAAGGAGTAAGGGAATTAAATAACTATTAATGGGATTTAATTAAGTATTTAAATAGTTAAAAACAAAGGAAAAGAAATATGGGGGATTTGTTTTGTGACTTTTCAAACAGTAAATTAAACAAGAAAATGAGAAGCAACAATCAAGAGAAAATTTATTTGAAACACTTATATGAGAAGATGTAGTTGATCTAATCAAATATGGCATCCCGCCTTTTTATCACAAAAACTTTCATTACATTTTACAGAACCGAGGATCTTTAAGGTTTAGTGTCTTGGAAAACAGGAACTTAAAACATGAAAACATAAAATATTCTTCTTAAACACTTGAAATTCTTCTCCTTATGTTCATCCTAGGTTCATTAATACATCTCATAAACTAGGGACATACATCAAAAGAACGGGTGAGAAGAAGGCCCAGTAAGGGAAATAATGGGAAACATTTAACATGTGAACTTGAGATACATCAATAAAGTCATGAAAAAGAACTTTAAGGCATGAGAAAGAAATCATGAGGCATATCATAAAAAAAATAATGTATTTAATAACTTGAATATGTGGCTACAACATTTAACATATACAATCATTTTCATTTCACTAAGGTCCATTCCCAAGGTGTCATTAAAAATTACCAAGGTTATTCACCAAGCGTCATTAAAAATAGTCATCTCTAGAGATTAAGTCTTTACCCAAAGCATTGGAGCGCTATCAGGGAGCACCCTTAAATTTGAATTTATTATCATGTGATCCACATATATCATCATTAATAATTTCATAAATAACCCATATAGCATAAAATAAATGGGTTTCCATTCATAATCATAACGTTTTAAAAACTGCTTTAAAGACATGATCTTTATGTCACTTTAAACCCACGGAAAAGGAAAGTGGGTTTCATGTATGTAAATACCAAAATTTAAAATAGAACATTTTGATATATATGTGAATACCCCAGTATAATAAATATATTTGAGTATTCACTTAATAAAATATAAGAATTTGAGAAAAGAGAGAGGCATTTTAAGACGAAAATTCTGCAGCATAACGGCTATGTTACAGGGTTTTATAAAACATTGAAAAGAGAGGGGACATGGTTAAACCAATCATAAATGATCCATAAAACAGTATAGGGATAGAATATAAAGGATATAAGAACATGGTAATGACATTTTAAAGATATACCATATGAAATGAAGAACATGAAAGGAAGACAAAAATAAGATTTCTCTTATGAAAATTCAGCAGCCTAACGGCATCACTTAAAACATCCAAAATGGAATGACGAGATCAAATAGGGTTTCTCATAGTATGAAAATAAATGATCAGTATGATAGATATAGATATCATACCCCAACATAATAAAAAGTAACTTGAAATACTTGACCAGAAAATAGAACTTGAAAATGAGAAGGGTGAAAGAATCCCTTAAATATTTGGCAGCCTAACGGCGTCACTTATACTTCAAAAAAATGATTGAAGAGATCAAATAGGGTCTCTAATCATATGAACATAAATTATCAGTATGATATATATAGAGATCATACCCCAAAATAATAAAAAGGAACTTGAAATACTTGACATGAAAATAGATCTTGAAAACGAGAAGGGTGAAAGAATCTCTTAAACATTCGGCAGCCTAACGGTGCCACTTAAAATTCAAAAAAAATGAATTGACGAGATCAAATAGGGTCCCTCATCATATGAACATAAAAGATCAGTATGATAGATATAAATATCATAAGACAACATAATAAAAAGGAACTTTAAAGACTTGACATGAAAATAGAACTTGAAAATGAGAAGGGTGAAAGAATCTCTTAAAAATTCGGCAGCCTAACAGCGCCACTTAAACTTCAAAAAAATGAATTGACGAGATCAAATGGGGTATATCATCATATGAACTTAAAAGATCAGTATTATAGATATATATATCATACCCCAACATAATAAAAATGAACTTGAAAGACTTGGTATGAAAATAGAACTTGAAAATGAGAAGGGTGAAAGAATCTCTTAAAAATTCAGCAGCCTAACGGCACCACTTAAACATTCTTAAAATGAATTGGTGAGAGAAAGAGGGGGTATCTCATCATAGGAACATGAAAAGGAAATTAGGATAAATATAAAATAACATCCCCAACTTAAGAACATGGATCATAAAAGGAATGACATAAAAGAGAGTACTTGGAAAGAAAGAAAGAGGTAGGATCTCTTACCTTAAAACGTATCTCTTAAAACTCAAAGGTTGGGAACTTGAGGGCTTGGGGGCACCTTGGGAGGACTCTTTGGGAGTTAATGAGACCATATCTTCGTTCGGGGAGAGTTGGGATTGAAAACTAAAGGAGGAAAGCATGGGTATTTATAGGGAAAGTGAGAGGACAAGGCATTAATGGCCAAGGGACACCTCATTGGTGGTATTGGCAAAAACATGGGCTTGCCCATGGTATTAGACACTTGGGACACCTCATACAATAATTCATCCCCTTTAGTCGACCATACCTTAAAATATCTCATGACATCATCATGATGCTGTCATGATTTCATTAAACATACCAAAACCCTAAAACTGTATTTTTACTATTCACTAAAAATTCAAATTTTTCCGAAAACTCCCAAAATTTCCCCTTAACCAAATATCAATGCTATGATTACAAAAATGAACTCCATTTTATAAAAATAATTTTCTAAATATTTTTAATTTAATTTTTAAAAAAAATACATTATTCACCAAAAATTCATTTTTTCAGAAAAATCCCCAAAAAATACCTTAACATAATATCGATACTCTGAGTTCAAAAATAAATCACATTTTATAAAAATAATTTTCTAAATATTTTTAATTTAATTTTTAATTAAAAAACACTATTCACCTGAAAAAACTAATACTTGATTAAGAATTTATGAAACTATTATTTAACCATTTTATTGAATCACATTACTTAATCAAGGTGCCAAAATTATATTAATATTTTCTTTAAGTGATATTACTAATCCATTTGGTCACATTACTAATCCTAAGCATAAAATCACTATTCATAATTTACTATTCATCAAAAATTAAGTTGATCTTATTAGACTCTAAATTTCATACTGAACATTATTGCAGAAGACCAATTTTTGAAAATAATTACACAAAATTAATTATTTAAGGTTTACATAAATATTTTCAAATATCCTTTTTCTAGAATTCATCAAAAAAAAATATGTATACTATATTTATCCAGACATTTGAAAATTCACAAACTTCATCATAAGAAGAAATCAAAATTTTTATTTAAGTCAAAGGATTACACATGGCAGTTACGGTCTCCTTACATAGCCCCTTATAACCCCAGCATAGGACCTAAGTGTAAGGTGTGCTAAGGTGAGAGAATCTGAGGGCGGCTTGGCCAACATTGCACGAGTAGTAATCTCTATTTGTTTGAACTTCTCGTGAAGGAGATTCCGTTCTAGCTTTACACGATGAAGTTTGGATTGGGTTTGGTCCAGAGAAAAGCCCAGTGGTGCTACCTCCTTCCCAAGCTCCGTTAGATGGGCTTCAATTGGCCCGAGACTACTGGATGAGGCCATCAAATCTTTTTTCTATATTAATTAACCAAGATCACTTGTATTTAGAGACAATAATCGAAACGTTTAGTTTACAGTGGTCATATTGACCAATGGTCATATAACAGTCGAAAACCAATGGTCTCATTTTGATTATACTAATGTTATCAATTGAAACAGTTTGGTTGAGTATCAAATAAAATAACACACAAAATTAGGAAACAATATTTTTTCAAAATTTCAGGTCTTTACATCAAAGCCCTTAACCATTCATTTATCATTATCCCGTATATTTATAATTCATTAAATTATGATCCCCTAACCTTGTAAACATATGAACCCTATGGAAATTAACACAACCACAAATATTTGTGAAAATGAGCCCTAGGTTAACTTCAGGACCTTCAATCACAGCACCCTGCTTTGATTGTGATCCAAAATCCAACTTGTGGTCAGTGGTCAATTAGGGAAGAATGTACTCCCTGTATTTGAGAATTAATTTTGATTAGGGATGATACTTAAACCCTACAATTCTATTCTAAAGTGATTAGATTTTAGGATCGAGGTTTCACTCACACGGTTTACACAAGCCCGACCATGTAGTCAAGTGCAAGTCAATTAAGTCACTTAGAAATTAAAACTCAATAAATTGATCACAATTTTTGAATTAATTTATGTTTATGGATTCAAAATAAATAAATTAAGGGAGTGGGGATTAGATCAAATACAAAATAGATCACTCTTCCACGGGTGTAATGGTCATCGTGGTGACATTTTTCATAAGTAATGGATTCAAAGGGGAATACCCAATCTCATCTCCACTCTTAGACTACAACCCAAGAAGAAAAATAAGAAGATGAAAATAGAGTAAAACATTATATTTATTGAAGAAAATTCATGTTATAAGCATAAAAACAAGGAAAAACAAAGAGGAGGTGGGAGAGCAGATCCCTCTTAGAAGAGAACTTTGCACAAGGCCTCACTTCTTCCAAGGGTTGTGAGGTGTTCCCAAGAGACTCCCTTTTGGAAACACATTCCCAAATCCTCGAAAATCCCTCACAAATTGTGAAAACTCCATTTAAATAGATTTTTTGAGGTCAAAGGTTACATAAATTTTTTAAGCGTGAAATGAAAACTTGGCCAAAAAAAATTATTCCACATTTCACCATATATTTGACCTCACAAACGAGTTCATTGGACAACCGTATAGAAGTATGGTTTGTTCCTAATTATTTGGATGAGATTCCCTCCAAATTTGGGTTCAATCCAATTTCGGATTAAGAAGATACTACCCAAATAGTGAATTGGTGTCCAATCTGGATAGTTCTATCCAACTTTGTCTTCATGGCCCATTTACTCCACTCAAATGCATAATCTAGCTCCTAAGTCCTCAATATAATATGTATCCCATTGCGTCAGGAAAACATTTTCAAAAATTTTAGTCAAAATATTCTAAATAACAATATTTATTCCCGAAATACTACAGTAAAGTTTAAAAGGGTAAAACTGGAAGTTTCATCAAATTTGCAACTGAATGATATAATCCAAAATATTTCATAATTGATCATATTTATTATTATGTGAGGAAGTTATATCTTTTATTATAAATAAAATATTTAATAAAATTGTGTTTTATCAACTCCCTCACACTTACCCTTTTGCACTCTTGGGCAAAACCTCATATCAAGTAAACATCAATATCAAATCAAAACAAATTTTAAAACACATATCCTTGAGATCCAACAATTCCACACCAAGAAACACAAAATATCATGCCTCATAAAAACCCATTATTTAAAGTTCTCCATTTATATCATTCAATGTGTTTACACTTCATTTATCTTCCCATGAACAAAACACTTACCTCAATTGAATTTTCTCTTATCACACAAATGTCAATTTTTAGCAATGTCTTTCTCATCCAAACGCATAAAAGGGTCACCACAGACTTAATAAATTCCTCCATCACCACCCGGTGTGATTAAAGGAAATATGTTTATCGTGAGGACTTTTTAGGTTTGTTCTATGGCTTTATGTTGGTAGGATTAAGATTTGAAAAATTCTGAGGCTGAATAAGGAGGGGTTGACTCTTTTTAAAACAAAATTGCATTAATCTAATTTTCACTTTAATATGGTTTCTTTCTCAATCCCCATAGCATCGATTCACGATCATCATCATAAAAAATAAATGAATGTGCACACCATTCTACATTTCAGCAATAAAAATGTCAATCTTCTCAAACATGATTTTCTAGAAAACTCCAAATAGGTACATCTTTCTCTCTCTATCAGAAGCTCTAGAAAGGCATAGATTCACTTATCATTAAATCTCCAAAAAAGGCACAACTTTCAATATGATGATTTTCTTTAACATCAAACACATCTCTTAATAACTTAATTTTCCACCCAAATTATCACATAATGTGGTATCACAACACAAGATTGTTTCTCCCACACTTAAGTTCAACTGGATTATGCTATTTCACTTAATGAGTTGGTTGGATAAGGAAAATTGGCTTGTAATGTGGCTAACCTAACAGGTTTTTCCTAGCTTATAAGGGATAAAAGGATTAAATTTTCAAGGTAGTCCATTATAGAAGAAAATATTCTTGAAATATAGGCTTTAATACCAAGCAAATACCTCAATCATTTACACATAAGTACCTCAAACCCTTACGTTTTGACAGGAATAAATCAAATTATGGTTAAATCAAGTATAGTTTGTTTCTCTCAAGAAGTGACATAAATGTAAAGAATGTTAAAATAATGTTTCAGAAACCTCACAGGAAAGTGATTTCAAATATAAAGACTGTGAGATGTGTCATGGGATTCAAAATTCAGTGTACTTTTCATGAAATTAATAAATATTTAAACTTGAAAAAAAGTCATTTTCATCATTCATTTAATCTCAGTTTCAAGTTATAAATTGATTCAATTATTGATATCGAATTCATAATGGTTATGACAATCATTTCAGCTCATAATTTTCAAAAGAAAACAAAAATTTGTAAAATAAAAACATAAAATTTGAAAAAAACGCAATTTTTTTTGTTTGGTTTTTTTCAAACAGGAAAACAATTTAAATTACTGAACTAAAGGGTTCCCTTCCCCAAACTTAAAACATTGTATTATCTTCAATGTGATCCCATGAGATAACATATGCACATGAAATGCAGAATTTTATATAGGAAAAATAAAATAAAAGTGAAAGGGTAAGGAATAGCCTTCTATGCTCAAGTCATGATGGGGTCATACAGTATGATAAAATCCATTACATCAGTAGGAAGTACCCCAATGTATTTCTTCAAATGTTTCCCATTGACGGTCAAGCTCTTTCTTGTGTCCTCTTTTGTGATCTCCACTGCACCATAAGGAAAAACATTAGTCACAACATAATGACCTAACCATATGGAATGAAACCTACCAGGCATCAACTTCAGTCGTGAACTATAGAGAAGGACTTTCTCTCTAACATGAAACTCCCTTTGTTGGATCATTTTGTCAAAAGCTAATTTTGATCTTTCCTTATAGAGCCTTGAATTCTCATATGAAGACAATCAAATCTCTTCAAGCTCTTTAATTTGTAGCTTCCTTTGGATTCCATTTTGTGCCAAATCCATGTTGCATTTATTTATAACCCAATAAGCCTGATGCTCAACTTCCACAGGGAGATGACCCAATTTCCCAAAAACAATCTGAAATGGGGGCGTACCAATCGGTGACTTATATGTTGTCCTATAAGCCCACAATGGATCGTCCAAGAGCTTCCTCCCGTCTTTCCTATTTGGCTGCACGGTTTTCTCCAAAATTTGTTTCAACTCACGATTTGAAACCTCAGCCTGACCATTTGTTTGGGGGCAGTATGGTGTTGATGTCGTGTGTGTCACCCCATACTTTCGAAGGAGGGATAAAAAATTCCTATAGTAGAAGTGTGTCCCTTGGTCACTAATGATGACCTTTGGTACTCCAAACCTTCCATAAAATATGTGCTTTAACAAATTCCACTAAAACATGAGAATCAGCAGTCCTTATGGCCTTACCTTCCACCTATTTACTCACATAATCAACAGAAACCAAAATATACAAAAACCCAAATGAACTAGGAAAAGAACCCATAAAATCGATTCCCCACACATCAAAAATCTCATAGAATAATATGGGTTGTCGAGGCATCTCATGTCTCCTAGAAATGTTTCCCAGGTGTTGGCAATGTGAGAACGAATTACAATACACGTGAGAATCATGGAATAAGTTAGGCCAATATAATCCAGAGTCTAAAACTTTCCTAGCTGTCTGTTGGGGTCCAAAGTGTCCACTACAAGAAAATGTATGATATAATTCTATAACAGACTCAAACTCATGATCAGGAACACACCTCCGAATAACTTGGTCACTACACATGCGCCATAAGTTTGGATCATCCAAAACATAAAATATTGACTCACTCTTTAATTTTTGGACTTGATATTTCTTTAAATTTGTAGGAATTTAAGAGGCAACAAGGTAGTTAACTAAATCTGCATACCAAGGATGCGTACTTGGGATGGAATAAAGGTGCTCATCGGGGAAAGTGTCCTGAAGTGGTACCCGGTCCAAGGTGTCATCCTCTAGTCTGTCAGTAAGCCTACTCATGTGGTCTGCCACAAAGTTTTCCGACCCCTTATTATCCTTTATCTCAATATAAAATTCTTGAAGAAGGAGCATCCATCAGATTAACCTGGGCTTTGTGTCTAGATTCTTCAAGAGGTACCTCATAGCTACTTGGTTAGAAAAAACAACTACTTTAGAGCCCAATAAATATGAACAGAATTTATCTAAAGCAAATATGACAACAAGAAACTCCTTTTCTGTGGTTGTGTAGTTTGATAGGGTTTAATCTAGTGTCCTTTATGCACAGGCAATCACATGTGAACATCACTCCACCCTCTGAGATAAGACAGCTCCAACTGTGAAGTTGGCGGCATCACACATAAGCTCAAAAGGAGTCTCCCACCATGGGGGATGTATGATTGGTGGAGTGGTCAAACACTTCTTTAGATCATTAAAGGAAGTCTTGCAAGAATCATCAAACATAAAATCAGAATCCTTTTTTAAGTAATCGCGACATAGGAAGAGAAATCTTACTAAAATGTTTGATGAAGCGAAGATAAAATCATGAATTCCCTAGGAAAGACCTAACATAACTCACACATGAAGAATATGGTAAGGATTAAATAATGTCTATCTTAGATCTATCAGCCTCTATCCCATGTTTTGACACTACATGACAAAAGATAATACCATGCTCTACCATGAAATGACACTTTTCGAAGTTCAAGACCATATTATTCTCAATACAATGATTCAACACCTTTACCAAACTAGATATACAATCATCAAATGAAGACACAAACCCTATAAAATCATACATAAATAACTGTATGCAGATCTCAATAAAATTATAAAAAATACTCACCATGCATCTCTGGAAGGTACCTGGGGCGTTGCAAAGTCCAAATAGCATCCTTCGGTAGGAAAACATTCTAAATGGACAAGTAAATATTGTATTCTATTAATCCTTCAGAGTAATATGAACCTGAAAATATCAATAAAATATATCCATGAAACAGTATTGTGTTTCCCGATTATTCTCTCAAGCATATGATTAATAAATGGGAGGGGGAAATGGTCTTTGCGAGTGGAATGATTTAGTTTCCTATAATCAATACACACACGCCAATGGTTTTTCACCCTCATTGGAACTAACTCATATTTCTCATTTTTAACAACTCTAACACCGCTTTTCTTAAGCACAACCTTAATAAGACTCACCCACTGGGAATCTACAATGGGATAGATTATACCTACCTCGAGCAATTTTTCAACCACTTTTTTAACAACTTCCAGAAGGGTTGGATTGATTCTCTTTTGGGGTTTCCACACTGGTTTAGCCTCATCCTCCAAAAGAATCCTATGCATGCAAATAGAGGGCCAAATACTTGATATGTCATCCAAGGTCCACTCGATTGCCCGGATGTTCTCCCTGAAAATATTCAGAAAAAATTCTTCATGTTTAAAAGGAAGATTGTTAGCAATGGTAACAGGTAATTTTTCACCACTTAACAAGTATGAGTATTTGAGATTAGGTGGAAATGGCTTGAGTTCCAATGTAGGGGTAATGTATGGATGGAGACATTGAAGGAATAGAAATATGTGCACAAAGAGCACCAGTATTAGAATATAAATCATCAAAATCAGATAATAGAGCATAAAATCCATCAGCATACTCAATAGCCATATCATAATCAGAGTTCAAATGATCAGAATATGATTCTATTTCAAAATAAAATCTAAGAGAGTCTTGTGCATTAGAAATAGGTGTGGAAGTACTCTTAGACATCAAACTAGAACCAATACTCATAATATTCCTAAGCATAGGACAATCAAATTCCATGAGGATTTTATTTGGTAGTTCAAAATGGGAGATAACAAATGCATAATGGTCCACTAAGGGGTACTTCATGGATTCAATAACATTAAATATCACAACTTCATCCCCAAAACATATGGAAAGTGTACCCTCATTGACATTTATGACAGTTTCTGAAGTTTTGAGGAAGGTTCTACCTAAGATAATGGGATCATGAGAACTTACCTGATCATCCTCCATGTTAAGCACCTAGAAATTTACTGGAAGGATCTTGTCTCTTACCCAGACAAGTACATCCTCAAGGACTCCCGTTGGATATGTTGTAGCTCTATTTTCCAACTACACCACTACTCTAGTCAGCTTCAACTCACCAACCTGTAAAGAATAGAATAAAGAGTGAGGCATCACATTTATGGAAGCTCCCAAATCACAAAGTGCATCAGAAAAGTAAAACTCCCATATGGTGCATGGGATAGCGAATGTCCCAGGATCCTTTCACATTGTTGGCATTGATAGAGTCGGTGTAATGAGTGCTGACACATTACTTCCAAGATTGATCCTCTCATTTCCCTTGAGCCCTCTTCGATTGGTACAAAGTTATTTTAAAAATTTGGCATACCTTGGGATTTTATTAATGGCTTACAGTAAAGGGATGTTGATCTCTACACACTTGAATGTATCCAAAACTTCTTTTTGCATCGCCTCTTCAGCCATATTTTTGGTTTTTACAACTCTGTTTGGAAATGGAAGGGGTTTAGGAGGAACATAATCAATATTTTTCTTACCTTTATCTTTCTCCTTGGATTGCTCATCAGTTGGTATGTAATGGCACTTCTCAAGAGTTGAGGTGAATCCCGGTGGAACGATGGGTGCAGATGTATCAGTTGTTTTCTTCCCACTTCTCAATGTGATGGCACTGATATTCCCCTTGGGATTTGGAGTAGGTTGAGAAGGAAGATTTCTGGAGTTCTTACTTACCAGTTCAAAGAGGGCAGTGGAAATTTGGCCCATTTGTGTCTTCAACTCCCTCAGCTCCAAACCTTGACTCTTCAACTCATTCTATTTATTAAGAAAAATTTTCTGTAAAAGGTCATCAGTGTTAAAATCTACCTTGGGTGGGTGATTCCCTTGTTATTTCCTTGTTGATGTTTTGACTTCAGATCTCCTTTGGGGTTGTTGGAATCCCTATTGGTAAGGCGGAGGTTGTTGGAAATTGTTTTGAAAAGGGGGCATGTGTTGTTGTCCAGATCCATACCTCATCTCCAATTTATCCTTACAACCTTGGTTGTATGATGGTTCAAAGGAATAAAACTTCTTTTAGTGATAAGTTTGTTGCTGCTGTTGATATGGTCTCCCAAGAAACTTTTTTGCACAGTTTTCTATTTCTTGAAGTTGTGGGCAACAGTCAGTTGGGTGACTTCTCTTAGTGAAAATGACACAAGGCCTTGAAGGAGGGGGTTGGCATGTCTTTTGATCCAATGCAATCTACCTCACCATAGTTGTCAATTCTTATAACTTAGTATCAATCAAATGAATTTCAAGAGAATAAGGACATACCTGATGTACTCCTCAAATATGTGGTGTACCTCGGTCACCAAATTGTTGGGATTTTTGGGTCATGTTTTCAATCAATGCATGTGCTGATATCGGTGTCTTTTCCACCAATGATCCTCCAGCTGCAACATCCACCATTCTTCTCTTTATAGGTGTGAGTCCATCATAGAAGTACTGGATGAGGATTTTCTCACTGATTTGGTGATGTGGATAGCTTGCACACAACTTCTTAAATCACTCCCAGTACACATACATTGACTCCCCTTGTACTTGCTTGATACCTAAGACCTCCTTTTGAATAGATGTGGTCCTTGAAGCTGGAAAAAATATCTGCAAGAAAAGATGTTTCAAATCGTTTCAACAAGTTACATCTTTGGGTTGTAAATAATACATCCAACCTTTCGTAGCTCCATCAAGTGAGAATGGGAATGCTCATAGTTTGATTTGTTCTTCAGATACATTTCTTAGTTTTAGGGTTGATCAAACCACATTAAATTCATTAAGGTGTTTATTGGGATCCTCACCAGAGAGGCCATGAAATTTTTGAAGCAGGTTAATTAATCCATATTTTAGTTCAAAGTCTGATTCGAGATATGGGTATGTAATGCAATTTGGTTGATAATTAATATCAGGTGCATAAAGTTATCGAATGGTTATATTAAGTTCATTTCCATTATTTTCATCCATTGGTTCTTGTTTTATGGTTGAATTTGAATTACTTTTAATTTCAATGTTCAGAAAGTGGAGGAATTCTCCAACTGGTTGAATGTTGAAAATTCTCGTAGACTGAGAATGTCTAATTCGATCCCGAAGACTACGTTCAATCTCAGGGTCATGATCTAAAATATACTAAGGATTATTTCATGTCATAAATCAAATAAAAATGAAAATAATAAGACTGGGCCATTGTAAAATAAAAAATAGAAGTTCGAGTTGATGGTCCAAAAAGAAGTAGAAGAAAATAAAAGAACAAGGAAAAAATTCAGATTGGTTAAAGAAGAAACAAATAAGAGAGTAAGTGAATAAAATGTAAAATAAAATAAATACCTATAATTGGTTGAAATAATTACTTGCCTCCCCATCAACGGCGCCAATTTAAATGGATGTTGTCTCACACACTCTCAAAAATGTTTATTTGTGATTTTATTAAGTGCAGCACAATGGATGACCTAGGTCGTTATCCTAAAGAAGGACTGAATTAAACAAATATTAATGGGTTTTAAGTAAGTATTTAAACAGCTCCAAACAAATGAAAAGAAATATGGGGGGTTTGTTTTGTGACTTTTCAAACAATAATTAAATACAAAAATGAGAAGAAACAGTCCAGAGACAATTTCTTATAAATATTACCATTCATTTATCATTATCCTTTATAACAATAATTTATTCAATTATGATCCCCTAACCTTGTTAACCTCCTAACCCTACGAAAATTAACACAACCATACATATTTGTAAAAATGAGCCTTAAGTTATCTTCAGAACCTTCAATTACAGCACCCTGCTTTGATTGTGATCCAAAATCCAACTTGTGGTTAGTGGAAATTTAGGGAAGAATATCCTCCCAATATTTGATAATTAATTTTGTTTAGGTATGAGACTTAAACCCTATGATTTTATCCCAAATTTATTAGATTTTATGATTGAGGTTTCACTCACACGGTTTACAAAAGCCCGACCATGCGGTCAAGTGAAAGTCAATTGAGTCACTTATAAATTAAAACTCAATTAATTGATAAAAATTTATGAATTACAGTATGTTTATGGATTCAAAATAAATAAATTAAGGGACTGGGTATTAGATCAACTATGAAAGTAATCACTCTTCCATGGGTGGAGTTGTTACCATGGAGACGTTTTACATAAGTAATGGATTGAAAGGAAAATAGCCCATCTCATTTCTACTCATAGATTCCAGCCCAAGAAGAAAAATAATAATATGAAAAGATAATAACATGGAATACTTATCGAAATAAATTAACATTACAAGCATAAAAACAAAGAAAAACAATGGGGAGGTGGGAGAGGAGAGCCTTCTTAGAAGATAACTTTGCACAAGGCCTTACTTATTCCAAGGGTTGTAAGGTGTTCCCAAGAGACACTCATTCGTAAAACCCTTCCCAAAGCCTCGACAATCCCTTAGAAAGAGTGAAAACCCCATTTAAATAGATTTTTTTAGGGCTAGGGTTACATAATGTTTTTAAAGGTGAAAGGAAAACTCAGACAAATATTTTATTCCATCTTTCACTGCATAGTTGACCTCCAAAACGTGTGAATTTTCTAGCCTCTATAAGTTTTATTTGTTCCAAATTATGTTCCAAATCTTACCTCCAAATTTGCGCTCACTCCAAGTCCGTATGAAAAAGATATGACCCCAATAGTAAAGTGGTGTCCAATCTGGATGGTTCTGTCAACTTTGTCTTAATGTCCCATTTACTCCACTAAAATTCACAATGCAGCACCCATTTCCTAAATAGAATTATAGCCCACTGAGTCAGAAACACAGTTACAAAATTTTAAGTCAAAATATACTAAATAAAAATATTTATTTCTAAAATAATACAGTGAATTTTAAAAGGTTAAAATGGGAATTTTCATCAATTTTGCAAATGAAAGATCTAATCCCAAGTATTTCATAATAGATCATATTTAACATAATTTGAGGAAATTATATCATTTATTATCAATAAAATATTCAATAAAATTGGGTTTTATCGTTTAGTAATTAATGATAAATCAAAATAAGGACTAATTAGATATAAAAAAGAAATATTATTATGATTCCAAAGGAGTTTTGTGTTAATAAAAATAATTAATTAAAATTAGTGAATGATTTTAATGAAATATATATATATTATATATTCAATCAAATATTTTTTATATTCATCCATTAGGTTTGAGAGGCGTAAGATAATAACAAATCCAATTTCACACGTAAAACTCTATATTTATATAAAGTCAATTTTACCGTCTTTTAATGGTGAACCCATTTGAAATATGAATTTTGAAACTTTAAATGATTTAATATGTCAAAATAAAATCATATCTTAAATATAAATATAAAAATTATATAAGGATTAATTTTTGATATTTTTTGGAAATATATCATTTTTTAAAGAATAGTTAAAAATACTGAATGTGAGTTAAAAAAAATTCATCTAATTTATTTATAAGGATAAATTATCCATTAAATTGGTTTTAATGTTTAATTAGATCATATTCTTATCAGTTAATCCAATTTAGGTAATTTTAATCAATTTCACTCTGAAATTTTCTATAAAAACATAGAAAACTTTCGGACTTTTTTACTTTAAAAACTCGCATTGTCGTCCCACCTACAGGATAAAATTTAAATAAATTTCTAATAATTATGTGATTGTAATTTTGAAAAATATATTCCATGTTTTGAATAATAAAAATTTATAATGTATAATAATACCAACTTTTTTTGAACAAAAATATTAGTGGAAGTGATTAAAATTAATTACAACGATTAATGTTAAATTAAGATTAATAAGGGACTAAACCACAACCATAAGGCCCAAAAAGACCTATAAACTTGTAAAAAACCACATTTGTGGGCATAAATCATCCATTAACCTTCCATTACGGATTTTTTTTGGTTTTGGAATACTTTCATTAGGTAAAAACATGGGTACACCTAACTTGTTTTCAGCAATACCAAGTGGGTCTTTTTCCTACACTGTAAAATGTTTCCAACTCTCCCCATTCATCACACCTCTAAATACACTTTTGATCAACCAAAATCTTCAAAAAAAGATTATAAAAATACCTAAAATAATCCTAGAAACAAAAACTTGCATAGAAAATAATCCAAGGAAGCCCTTTGGTGCATACCAAAAGAAGTTACCTGATTAAGAAGAAACATCCTTCCTTCAGATCTTTAGTTTCATTTCCATTATTAAACCCCTAAAATATTCTTATTATATGATTGTACGAAATAAACTTTATACTAAATATACTATTATTTTTTATGATAATTTTTTTACTTATACTTATACACACTTCCATTCAGTGGGTAACAAACATATTGTTTCCGTGTACGGTGAACTACTACCTCGCGAAATGATGATTGTTCATTTTCCCTTCACAGCCTCTTAGGATGGAAATTATGATGTAAAAACTATTTATATATGTTATTTATTATGTATTTATGCTTCTCTAATTATTTCATAATAAATAACCTTGTACTTTCCTTTTTTTAAATACGATAACATCGTTTGTGGAAGTGTGGACTACCACGACCTAAAAGTGATGTGATTTGTTCACACTATACATATATCGTATAAAGGTTGGTTTTAATTAAAAATATGTGACAAAAAAATATATTATATTCCTGAAATAATTTCCTTGATGTAAATATAATATATATATCTCTCTCTCATTTTTTCCTTACCCTTTCACACACACTTAAAGAGTGATAACGTTGTTTGTGAACGGGTGGATTACCGCCTCCTCGACATGATGTGATTCATTTTACATCACAATAATTATATATATAAGAATATATGATTAAGTAATAAGTTATTTATGATATAATTATCATTTTAGAAATAAATTATTTTACTTTCCTTCTTTCCATAATGATCATTACAAAATTAGAATGTTACACATGCGTACATAGGGCCTACCATCTCCAAGATTGTAATATTGATTCATTCTTCATAACCACATTTATTTGTTGGTTTTAAAAATATAATTTATGTATAAATATAATAATTATTTTATTATTATTATTCTTTACCTGTTATATAATGACCACTTTGACTATATTTGACCAACCACAATTGTTTTTGATACATAAACTGAACTAGGTCAAAACACCCAACGTAAACATAATTGTTTAAGTAGTTGAAAAAAACTTTATAATAAGTAAAATAAAATAAATGATAAACATGAAAAAGGTTACCAATAAATTAAATAATTAACATAATTTTTTTATTCCTGAATATAAAGACACACAAGACAAGTCAGGTGTAAGGTAAGAGATTTGGTCTCAATTTACATTCAATTGAGACTTATTTGTTATTATGCATCATTTCATGTTTTCTTGGGGTATTTTATAACCTTTTACATGATATATCATGAATACAATGACTCTCATTTCATTATGACTTTAATTTAATTTTATTCCTTCATGATTCTTATGATTTATAATGTTTTAGAGTGGTATGGAACCCTTTGGAATGGTTAAAGATTATTTTCATCAACATTAACTTTAATAATCATTAAATTGTTATTAAATTAGAGGAAATTATATGACCATTGTTCAATAAACCCTTTAATTTTCAAATCTTTTGGTTGTTGATGACCAATTTAAATTATTCGTATCATTTTTTCACTCTTTGGTACTCAATGTTTTTTAGAACATGTTTTTAAGAAAACCCAGCTTTATTTCCCTCTTTTGTTTAAGAAACTATTTTCTTCAAAAAACCATTTTTTATTAAAAAGTTTTTAAAATTTTCTTTAAATTTATTTCTTAAATACATTTTTACCCTTTTTTCCTTTTACCAATGTTTTTAATGGAATTTTTTTGTCTCTTTTTGAACAAGTAATTTTTTTAACCATTTACCATGTAAAAGAAATGTTCTTTTTACCTTGTACAACATATACATATTTACCTACTACAATTACTTCTAAGATTCTTTTGTATGTTTAAAAGGTTAATTTTTAAAGTTTTTTTATATTTTATTTTAAAATAAATTTTTTTAAAAAAAATCAAAACAAAAAGAAATTTTCCCCAATAATGTTTTTAAAATATTATTTTATAATATTTCCATTCATCAATGATAAGAACCCTTTATTTTACTCCACTTGGGGTATGTCTTACTGATACCATCCTTAATTTTTCTGTTGATGGTTTATGATTTATTTGGATAAGGATAGTATTCACATTCACTTGACTGGTTCCTTTTTCCCAATTGAAATATTGAATTTCCTATGATCATTAAACATTGAATTTACCCTATTTTACCATATCATTTATCATTGGTATGTTCATTGCCTCAACCGTATATTATTTTGTATACGGTGTTCACTTTGAATGTTAATTGATTATTTGGGTAAATATTGATAAATCTGTATCTCATACTCCAGACATATATTTGATACGATGCATTATTAAATCGATTATTCAATATATAAGGAATGTTTTGGATAGGTATGACACGGACGGGGTCCGGTTATAGATATCCCCTCAATGCATCGGTAGTATCATGGGATGATTCGTTTGGATAGACACCTTAGATGGGTTCTTACCTAATATATTTTAAATGGTCTTGTGAAAGGTCTCATCATTAAAGGTACCATATACCTAGGAAACATGGTGTCCAATACTCAAGAATTTCCCTTATTTAGTTTCAACTATTATTCATCCATGATATTTCGTATCGATATATCTATGGATACATTTCATTTTCAATTCATTGATTAAATTTCATGTGTTTTAGTTTCATACCTTTCTATATTGATTTTTATGTATCTAGTTATTTGAATGGCATGTGTTTCTAGTTATTACGTTTCCATATTGTTTAGGCACATCCATTAAGTTTATTGATTACATGGTATGTGTGTTCAGTTATTTATCCTGACATAATTATTATTCTCATTGATTCATTATTTATTCTGCTATACTTTACCCTTAATGAGTATTTGAGATCACCCTTATTATGTTTCCTTTCCCTGGGAATCCCAAAATCATACTGTGAAAGATATGTAGGGATATTCTAGATGGAAAAAAGTTACCCACAAAGTTATTATAATAAAAATTATTTATTTAGTTATAAAAAAATTTGTTGTAATTAGTGTATTAATTTTTAATACAAGACTCATATATGCATCTGGTCTACCAATAATACTAAACTCTTTGGTCCTTCAGGATCTAATTCCTTGTAATTAATCTAATTTAATTGATAGAAGAAATTGGTTTTATGCCTTCTTAGTTTAGGTCACTATAAGGATGATGGTTATATTAATTGGACGATAGGTATTGTTGTACCTATGTATGTCAGGCTTTGAGTAAATGAGTACTTTCAGGCAGGGGTATGAGGGACTAGATTCTTATCGTTTGGGTGTGGATTAGAGATGTCAATGACTTGAAATGGATATGAGGTGTCAGTTGTCACATGGTTCTGGGTAAACTTACTAGATTTTGTACCTAAGGGTTCCCTTGGACTATTTACTATAGGGGATTCATTAGGCTGTGAGATACGGATTCTCTCCTCTATAGTATTCTGGTGTTGGCTGAAGTAGGTGATAGATTCCTAGTGGCTATTGATCACCAGGGAAGATTATGTTTATTAAATTCATGTGTTCGCCTTATTATTTTTAGCATACACCGTCAAAATCAAAAATTTAATATAGGAAAACATTGGTGGTGTCCTATTTAGATTATTTATCACACCCTACATAGGCCCTTTAGGACACGTGTAGACTTTATGGATTTGTGTTCAGGTAAAGGTCCAAGATCAAGAGATATATCTTAGTGGTTGAATTGTAATCTATCATGAACCAACTCAGATACCCTAGTACTCTAATACCTGATCCAGCACTAACATGGCCTTAAGGGTGTTCCCAATCCCCATAATTTGGAGAATATCACCTTCAATCATAAAATATAAAGGTTGGAATGGTTTTTCCACACAAATAGAAAAAGAAACAAATACAAGTTATTATAATCAAAAGAAAACTCCATAGGGAGAATAGTAATGGAATTCAAAGAGGTATATAAAACCAAAGTACAACCAAAAAGTACAAAAAACTAAAAGATAAACAACCCAAATCCCAATGGACACAACTCTCTAAGTCCCAAGGATCAACAAAAAAAACCACATCTTAGGGGATCTTTCCCCTTTATCAAACCTAGAGGAAGATAATCAATAAACACATAAAGGCATAGGTAGGGTGTGATCTAAAATCCTAGTAGGGTCTCACCAAGGATTCCATAATAAGGTACCAAAATAATTAATCAAATAAAGCTTCCAATTTTAAATAAAAATGGCATCAAAATACAAGATCATATTTAAAAAACATTCTTTTCATTTAAATTGATGGATTAATTTTGGAACAATGGACTAACAAACATTTTATATAAAAAATATTATATAAATTCAAAAGGCATATGTAAACTAGTTTTACAAACAATGGAATATGTATCAAAATAATCACAAACAAGTAATATGGTCATATTCTAAAAGGTACAATAGTTCCAGGCTATGGGATACTCACACACTTATATAATGAAAATGGTAATTTATAGACACATCCCATTGACACTAGTAAAATAGGACTAACCACTATCCTACTGAGGATATGATTTTTCAATAAGAGTTTTAAACCTTTAATACATTGCTAGGAAATTCTCATCATAGCATTTATTTCCCTAATGACTCACTAACTACCTAAGCTTGTATGTTCCCAAACAATAATCAATAATGGGAAAATTATTTCAAAACTATTCAAAATATAATTGTCCAATTTTCCATTTCAATATTCCAATTTCACATTAAAACCCAATACATGGGTTTTAAATCAATTCATGCCTTTTTCTAGGATAAAACTAATAGGTTATTACGAAAACAATTTAATTCCTTTTCTAAAAATAAATTTCACAATTCAATTTCCAAATATCAAATTCCACAATTTCCATCAAATCTAAATCACACATTAATTCACTAGAATCGGGGGTTTTCCCCCATTTCATTCCAAATTAATTTAAAATCACAATTAACACTAAATTTTATTTTAACCATTTAATTGAAATAAATTAAAACAAAAAATAAATTATAGGTAAAATTAATTGGCCAATCTTATACAGAACCACCTATTATATATCACTAGATCATGTAACACAACACCCATAATGAAAAACTCCAATGAATAACGTCAGTAAAGAAGATCCAAGAATCAAACTGAGATTCAAGATCCAAAAAAATGGATACTATATCCTCCAACAACACTAATATATATTAAAACCTTAGGAGAAAATAGGATGAGATTTGGAGATGAAGAACAGGAGAAGAAATCTTACTAGGTACGGTGTAACACTCTGACCCTAGTTACCCAGAGTCTGTGCATTATTATATAACATTGGCATGATACAAGGAATCATGTCCTGAAAGACCAATTAGTTTAGTATCCTTGGAAGTACTAGATACATTCATAAGTTTTACATTACATCATGAAATAAAAACATCAACAACATTTTGTCCCCTTTGGAACACACTTATATCCTTATCATATCCCTCTAGGTCAACCATAAAATACTTCTTCACATCCTGGGAAAAATAAAATATAGAAAGGGGTGAGCTCAGATGCTCAGTAAGGATAACAATATAGCGGAAACTTTCAAAAATAAGCATAAACAATTAAGGTAATGTATTAGACTAAAACAAAAGCCTTTTAAAATTAAACTTCAGTATAATATGGAAAAGATAAAATCAAACAATTCAATTTACTTATTCATGTGGAAATTATAATAGTCGAATAATAACATGCAATATCAATAGCCACTTTCATAATGATGGAATGCATAATTCCATACTTCATAACCACATAGTGAAGGCCTTCTGCGAAGACTACAAATAAGATTTTGTAAAGGCCTTATGCCAAGACACTAGTTGGTCTCATGAGACCTACCGATTCATCTAGGAGATATAGAAGACTCCACCCATCACTTACTAAGTCCAGTTCATTCCTTATATGAAAAGGTTTAAGCATAACATAAACATTCGTATTAAAACTAGCATATGAAATGTCAATACTTTATCCATAAACCATGAATGGTATCAGAATAACACATCCACAGTCAAACATATCACAATACCATCAATAAAATATGGAATATTTTTATCATAATAAATCAACTTCAAACAATCTTAAAACCCATCACAAGGATGTTGACATAGATGAAATCAAAACTTTTTTTTAGAAAAATTTTTCTTTCTATTTTGAAATCATTTAGAAATCATATAATTATAAAAGAAAACATTTATTTTTAAAATATTCTTATAATATTGTAAATAAATCTTCAAAAATGTCATAATGGTAGAAAATAGCCGCACTCACTATATAAGTTAAAAAAATATTCTAACCTTAATTTTGTCGAAAAGGTCACAAAGTACCTTGTTTGGAAAACGAAGGAAAGACTCATTCCAAAAAATATATGGTAAAATAAGGGTATAAATGAATTTAAACCATTTTCTAGTGAATATTAAAAATGGTTTGAAATACATTTTTAAGAAAACACGGATGTGGATGATAAAGAGGTCCCAGTAGATACCTACGTACAAATAACCTCGGATAATAAAGAGATTGTGGAATTAACTCTTACCTTGAACTTTTAATTGGTTGAGGGTACGTTAAACTCATGTGTAATAGTTAAATCATTTTTATTAAATTATACAAGAACTATATACATAAATATGATATAATATATGATCCTCTAATATTTCTTTGTTAATAATATTTTAGTAGTATCATCATTTCAGGTGTTAAACTGATCAGTTTTCATTTATATGATCGGCTACGTAAGCCATGTTTGTTAAATATAGGATGTATTTTATTCATATACAGAATGATATTAAGTTATTAGACAATATTTTTAATCATAAAATTAAAATTATTCTTGAATGGTTACGATGGGGAATGAATCTCATCGCATTCATGGAAACGGTAATCCGTACGTACGGACGAGTGACAATATCATTATATTGATGGTGAAATCATATGTAATTGGATTGTATATCATATATACAGAATCATTGAAATGTTATATTTATTATTTACATCAGTTATACGCATTATTATACCCATCCAAATAATGAAGTGTTTGACTAATAAACTACACCATGACGTGGATACAGTAAGTTGTACGTACGCACTTATAGTGACTTTGTCATTCATATGATGGATAGAATAATGAATATGGTTGTACCATTTTAATAAAATAATAGTATATAGTATATAATGGAGTTATTATTTTAGAATGGAAACAACAAATAAATAGGAAGTAGAAGAAGAAAAGAGCTCGAAAGAGGTGATAAATATTTACCTCTTCTTTGGGTTCTTCCTTTTTATTTGATCAAAAGGGCTCCTTAGGTTGAATTTATTATCAAAGTAAGGCCTCTAGGTTAAAGGGAAGATATTTTAGAGGATATTTGGGCAGGGTTTGGCCGAGACAAAAGGATTTGGAGGTGTGAAATTAAGAGAAGGGGAAGTGGCCTTTTACAAGAGAGGTGAGGATCTCTTTAGGAAAAGCTTGAAATATTATTTTATAATAAAATTATTTTCGGTTTATAATGTCTTAAAAATGAATTATTTAGAGGATAAGGTAGGGATGGATCGAAAACTTCTCAACCAATAGGTTTTAGATAGGTTTAGTTCATCATATTAATCTTATCGTTTAGCATAAACTCTTAGTTAAATAGTTTGACATTTACCATGTCACTTTGTATTTATTTATTATATGTTTAATAAACTTACTATAACAAGACAAGAGAACCCAATGTGCTTCATTATTAATATATATAACCTTATCTAAGTCATTTTGCTGAACCTTATATTTTTAGGAATATTATATCAATTAATAATATAGTATTTGTTTTAAAAACTCAATTATGTCAATTTTGACACTATTTAGCATTTGATTTTTTTTGAAAGCCATAAAAACATTATCACTTAGAATAAAATTTATTTAACCAATAATGAAATGTCATATTAACCTATAAAATTATTATAATTCATATTAAGCCTCAATTTACATTTTTTATTGATATTATAATATCAATTATTTTAATATTTCATTAATAAGGTAATTATTGCATCATCATTGTGTCAAAAATAAAATAAATTATTTAATTTCTAAAAATTATAAATAAAATACCATTATGTATGAAATAATTTTATATTTCTAATGAATATTTATAGTTGAATTTATAAAATTTGTAACCTTATATTAAAAATGGTTTAGTTATTAAACTTTGAATTTAACTCTTTTAACTCTTCTATAAATAAAATAATAATAAATGTCTTAATCTAATTTAAGTGGACCAAAGAGGATCATATTTTATTCTTAAGGTTGTATTTGGTCTAATTATACTTATACAATAGAATTAGGACATGTGTTAGGGTAATTATCATATCATTTTTACCCCTAATTACCCAATTTACTTTTAACCATTGTAAATAAAAGTCAAAAGTTACTATTTACCAAAAATTATTTTCATCTTATTGAACCACATTTTACTTACTAATATTAACTGTATCTCTTAGATATTTGAAATTCAACTCACAAAAGTGGTAAAATTATGTTTTATGCAAATTTTCAAATGCTCCTAGGAGGTGGGTAAAAGATGGTAAAAAGTTCAATAAAATCTTTATATATCTAAACTTTTTATAAAATGACTCCAATTAATTACATTGAACTTATATAGGTATTATTTATCTATTCAGGCCTAAAATAAATAATTATTTAAACAAAAAGTTGGTTTTAACCAATAACGCTGTGTTTTTCACTATTCATCAAAAAGTGAAAGTTTTCAAAAAAATACCAAAAAACCACTATATGCTAATTTCAATACTCTGAATTTAAAAATGAAGTCCATTTTGAAAAATAAAATTTATAAAATTTCAAAATGTGGGTATTACTATTCATAACGGCTAGTTTGATTGGTCGCGGTGTGTTAGAATCTTGAAGTTGCATATAATGCAAGCTATTTCATTATTCAAAGGGAAATGTACTGTGGAAGCTTAGGGTGTTACAGATAGATTGAATGACATTCTCTTAGCTTCGATCTACTTCATAAAGGGTTTATATGATCCAAAATGGGCCCTTGAGATCCCTCTTAACCTTGTAAAAAGTGATATCCCAGTTTAGGTTCAAGAGGGGGTCCCAAATAGGGTTTTGGTAATTTACATACAATTTTTCAGAATAATTAAATATCAAGTACATGATTAGCTAGATAGGGTCACATGGTTGGTCAAACTGTATGCTCATCTAAAGGGGTACATAGTTTCTACTAGGTTGTTGAAAGTTTTATCAAACCAGGAACCAACCATGAAAACCCTCACTACCTAGTTTTTCAGAGTTTTCACTAGTAGGATAGTAGCAAGATGTTACAACCTTCCCACCATAGAAACTTTTTTTCCCCAGAAATCCATTTAAAAATCTTCCATTCTAGAAAGATGAGGCCATTAGTATTTCACCAATTCCTCTCTATCTAATGTATCATGAGTATCAGGACCGTACTTCCATAGCACTTGAACTATAGGAATCATCCTCCCACAAAGTACTTTGGTTTCAGAATCAATTATCCTGATTTGATGCTTATCAATGGATAAATAAGTCTCAACATCAAGATCACCCCATATCAAAACATGAGATGGATCACAAAGATAATTTCAGATATGTCATACGTGGAACACGTTATGTATCAATATCAACTGTGGTGGAAGTTTTAAACAATAATCCACTTTTCTCGTCTGATCAACCACCTCAAAAGGTCCTGAAAATGAGGATCATGCTTCCCTTTCCTCCCAATACATTGATGACCTAAATGAGGTGAAACATTCAAGAACATCGGATTACCAATAAAAATACCAATGGTCTATGGTGAAGATCATCAAAAGAATTATACCCAATTTTTTCCATCAACATTCTTTGAAAAACAAACAAAATATTTTATGCCTTAACTTGAACCAAACTCAATACAACCAAGGAACATTCACTAATCACTAACCAACACAACAAAGATTTACAAGTTCAGACATACAAGGCCTTGAAAGGATCCATCCGGATCATGGAATTGTAACTATTTTTATAAGAAAACTCAACTAATCCCAAATGGTCATCCCAAGCTCCACCAAAGTCAAGAACTCAGGTGTGAAGAATATCATCAATAATCTATATATTTCTTTCTATTTTTCTATCCAAATGTTGATGGTATGTCATACTCAAACATACATAAGATCTCAGTGCCTCTTGAAGTCCTCTCCAAATGAGAGAAGTAAAACAATGATCCCTATCAAAGACTATAGCATATGGAACTCTTTGAAAACAAAAAATATCTCTCACATAGATATTTTGTGGATCCTCAACTTTGGTTGTATCATTAATGGGTATAAAGTGATCTGATTTAGTCATCCTATCAATCAAAACCCGTATCGCATTCTTATTTCTCTAGGTACATGGAAACCCAACCAAAATCTCTATAGAGATCTCATTCCACTTACAGGTTGGAATTGGAAGTAACTAAAGAAAACCCGAATGTCTTTGGTGCTTGGCCTTGACATTTTGGCATGTATAACAATGAGAGACAAAATCAAAAATTCCATGCCTCATTCTTGGCCACTAGAATCACCACCACATTTCATAGAACATATTTTTAGTTATTAGGTGTACTTACCACTAAGAATTATAAAAATCCCACATAATAGATTTTCATAAGGGAAAAGGTACTACATACCAGTTCTAGAAACATAAAATACTCTCTAGGAAAAATAAATACTCGACAATGGTCTCCCCACCATAAAGAGAGTCTCTTATACTATGGAATTCAACATCAAGCTATTGTTTCAGAATAATAATCTCGATAAGAGAGGAGGTTAACTAAAAACTAGCCAAGGAAACCACATTCCCTATTTCTCAAACTCCAATATACAATTGTGCAAAAAAATCATCAAGTTCCACTCTTCTGATGATTATTTCTTGGACTGGGTAAGAATTTTACTGCTCAAAGAATCTGTGATGACATTCCCTCTCCCTGGGGTATAGGTGATCCCAAGGTCAAATTATTTCAGTTATTCCACCCAACATGTCTAGCGGATATACAAATATTTTTTAGGGAAGATATAACTCAATCTATTATGGTTTAAATACATAGTAAACCTTTATCTGTAAAGGTAATATGACCAAATCTTAATTTCATTCATCACAACTAAAAGTTCAAGGCCATGTTTCAGAAAATTCTTCTCATGTGTCTTAAGATTTCGAGAGCTATAAGAAATGACATGATCGCCTTGCATAATAACAATGTTGAAACTCAAACCTGATGCATCATAGAAAAACACATAGCCATGCTCGGCATATGGAAGTGTCAAAACCACAGTAGAATTCAAAAGACATTTCAACCCAACAAAATAACACTAACATTTATCATGCTAAGAAAATATTTTTCCCTTATGAGTTAAAGTTATCATCGAAGAATCCAACTTTGAGAAGTCATTTACAAACAAGAGATAATATCCAGCTAAACCAAATAATCTCTAAATCTATAAAAAATTTCATGGTTATTAACATGTCATAACAGAGTTTACCTTCTCAAGATCAACTAAGATACCATGTTTCAACACCATGTTCCCCAAGAATTTCACTTCATGAATCCAAAAAATACATATTGATATCTTGGCATAAAGTTAGTTATTTTTCAATAATTCTAAAACTTCTCTCACATGATGAAAATGATCCTCCTTAGACATAGATTATACAAGGATGTCATCAAAAAAACTACCACAAAATTATCATGATACTTTTGGAAATTACTATTCATTAAATCCATAAATACTATAAAATAATTGGTTAGGAAAAATGGAATGACAAGGTCCTCATAATGGTTATACCTACTCCAAAAGGAATTTTTGAGAATTCTAGTTTCTTTTATTCTCAGTTGGTGATAACTATATTGAAGATAAATCTTTGATAACCACTTCTCCCTTTCAACTAGTTAAAAAGATCATCAATCCATGGAAATTAATATGTAGAATCATGTTTATTAAACTGGACTAAAATATGAAGGTTTTTGAACTTTTTCATTTACAGGATGGGTTAGTTTTAAAATCAGACCTCAAAATGAGATTCTGAGAGTTGTATCACTCTTAAGTGATGTTTTTGGGTGTGGTTGAAGGCATGAGAGGTTTTCTAAGTGGATAGAGGAGTTTTGGGAGCACCAGACCCAGAAATTTCATGTTTTAATAAGCTGTAGAGGGCACATGGTTTGGATAAAACCAAGTGGCCCAATATAGGTAACTATGAGACCCTTTTAAGGGTGGTAGTGGATTTGTGCATAGGTTACACATGGTTTCATAAACCCTAAACCTGTCCCAATTGGGGCATGTCTTGGAGGCAGTAGACTCTGCATGGTCTGCACACGGTTTCACAAACCATGAGATTCAAGTCACGATGATGGGTGTTTTTAAAGAATTAAATTAAATTAAAGTAAAATGGAAAAGATAATCAAAACCTAACTAAGAACTCACACACCCTCTCTCTCACCAACCATGTGACACCCCCTTGGGATGTCCCGCAACCTTGCACAGAACCCCCCTCGGTCGACCATCCTTCTGCAATGAAATCCACATGGATTTCTTTATATTTTTCACACGAACCATCACATTAAGGCCTTCCTCACCATATTCTCTTTATTTCTAGTCAGATTTCGTCTTATTCGTCGCACCTTGAGGTTCGGTCAAACCCTAGGTTGAGGCTAACTCATTTTTAGGTTCTTCCCTTCAATGTTAGGTCATGCGGAGGCTTCATCAGGTGTGGTTCTTGCATGTTACGGCAACTGTCCCTAAAGGTAAGTTGGTTTCGGTTATTTCAGTTCGTCAAAAATGTTTCAGGGTAAGTTTTATACCTTCTAATTTTTTTACCTCTTGAATTAAGATTTTATGTGAATTTGACTCCCTATTAATTAATCGGTAGGCCATTGAGCTGTTCTGGTGGTTTCGCTTCAATTTGGTTCATCATCGACACCTAAGGTGAGGGTTTTCCTCTATTGCCTCATCCCAAACCATTTAAATTTTGTTCTTTAATTATTTTAGGGTTCTTAGTGTAAAATGTGTAGTGTTTTGGTCCCTTCTTGTTGGTTTCGAGTTTCCAAGTCAAGGGTGACTCTCCTGCATATGCATAGGTAAGTAAATATATGTATGTGGGTTCCCCCATTACTTGTTTAAATATACATGGTAGTGATTACACACATATGGGGCGAGGTGTTCCCAAGTATATATATAAGAATTCATGTGTAGGTGAGTGGTGACTATTATATACAGATAAGCATATGTGTAAGGATACCCTTGTGCATTCCCATGGTCATGTGGGTGTGTTCATAGGGGCTAGGTGTCCTTGCAAGTGTGTGGAAGTAAATATACTCAGCCAGGGAGTAGTTTCTTTTAGTTAGAAATCTCCAAGAGTCGAAGTGGACGGCTCGGTTCCACCCTAAGGTAGGGAACCTTTCCAAGTCATCATTTTTATAAATGCATTCATAAATTACATACTGCACTTTTATTTTAAATTAAATGCATGCAGTGAAGTATTTATATTGAATTCCTCTTAAATGTGAATTTAGCATGTTTAGTTTTAAATTCTTAATGTAATAAAAAAATTTATGATAATCAGTATCATGTTTTTGTAATAAAATCCTTCAATCTAGGTGCACTTCCGTCAAGAAAAAAAATTAGTGGTTAGACCTTACTTTCATTACTTTTCGTGTTTTATTCTTATGCCTTGTTGTTATGTTGTGATACAGAATATTTAGAAAATGGCTCAAATGGAATTATAAACACTGAGTTTCCCATTTTAAATGATTAAAGTACTAAGGCACCGTCTAAGTGTTTGGTCTAGTTTTTAGACTGGAATTACCCATGTAGGTAATATACCTTTTACATGGATACTTGGAGACTTATAAATAAAATTGACATGTTTTGGTAAATGAAAAGAGTTTAGTTAAATGAATGGTTAATTCTTAACCATTGACCCTAAAAACAATTTACCAAATTTTTTTCAAATGTTTTGAATGTTAATAAAACCTTGGGTGACATGTGGTTTCCAAAGTAGGAATTCCATGGATGGACTCAATGGGTTTTGATACTCACGCCTTGGGAGATACATGGATTCCCATGTAGGAATTCCATGGACAGACCTCTGTTCATGAGAGAATACTTGGTTCCACATCCGGGGTGACCATTACCATGTTATGGTAAGGTAGTGGGGTGGATCTTGACTTTTGAATATACCTTAATGGATTTAATAAATCAATAGTTTCAATGCTACTTGACCTTTACAAACTAATGGAAGGTAATAATTGAACCAATAAATAAATGCTTGCAATGCTACTTGAACTTTCCACACTAATGAATGGAAATTTTAGGACCAAAATGAATTATTATATGACTTATTTATTAAAAAGAAATTATTAGACTCAAGCTTGACTTGGATTGTGATTAGAGAATACAATGAGCACTCATATACCCCATTCTAAATTCAAGGACAGCTTTCTAAGGTTAATATTCACCTAGATCTCATTCCTTGTCTTAACATTGGATGCCTGGTATACTACTGTTGGGTCCCCCAAGTAGTACTACAGGATACCTTGGATACACTCCTTGGATCCAGCATTGACAAGTAGGTTCCTTGGATACACTCCTTGGACCCAGTCCTTTCATACCCTAATTTTACCTTGGATGCACTCCTTGGACTCAATAGGCACCTCATCGCGGAATTCATTGGACTAAACTATAACGAACCATACTTTACATACATGGTTATTACTTCAAAATTGAAGCATAATTATTTTAACATATAACAAAACCATTAAAGGATCGTATAGGTATAGTGTCTTTAGAAACTGGGAAACATAAACAACTGGTTCATAAATAATCTATGTTGTCTCCCATTTATTTCATCATATCTAGAGTCCATTTTTGGAATATCCTACTTAATATCCTTCTTCCTGACCTAGGGAAAAGAAAACATACAAAAGGGTGAGCTGAAATGCTAAGTAAGGGTAAACAAAATAAATATCAAACATATCATATTTATAAGAACATAACATTTTGAAAATCTTATCCTGCAAAAGAGATCATAACATGGGATAAATCATAGAAGTGAAATGTAATTCCAATAATCATAACAAAAAACAATAGGACTTGTGGCATACACACATAATCATAGAAAATCATTTCTTAGTATTCAAGACTCATTGCCAAGACTATCTTAGTGGACAAAGTCCTTTTCTGAACCGAGTTCACTCCTCGTTTCAGTCATGTTTCACTGAACTGGCTTAACCTGCCGTTCCAGTCATTACTATCTCATGAGATATAAATCTTTACACAATGAATTGTAGGGAGATATAGGTCCCACCCATCTCATAATGATACCATCCTTATGTGTGCCAAAAAATCATAATTCATACATCATAGCTTAACCCATGTAATAAAATGGGATTCTTAAACATCGTGACATCATAAAACAATTCATATAAGATAAAGGAATTCATAAAAATAATTCCATCACAACATAATCAAGTCAATGTAATAATAGGGATAGAAACGGAACCCTATATTATCTTATATGGAAAATAATTTTGATAAAACACTTGAACTCCATTCTTGAGGAAAATATCCTTTCTACTTCAAAAACATTTTTCCTTTTTTAACATGTCATACAATTTTACACTAAAATAAGTTGATTAAAAATAAACTTGAAAACTTGTAAAGGAAGCTTCATGGAAATAATGTTCTAAAAATCCATTCATGCTGTATAAGTTAAAAAAACATTCTTCCCGTACTTTGGCCGAAAAAGTTAAAAAGTACCTCGTATGAAAAACGACAAAAGATTCCTTTCATATCTTTACTAAAAACTCACCGAAGGGTAAAATTGGATTTAAAAAACTATAGGAGGATGGAAATAATATTAAATATTGAGGAAACATGGATGTGGATGATAAAATATACCCCAGTAAATACCAAAGTACAAACAATCTCGGATAAAAATGAGATTGTGGGATTTTCCCTTACCTTAGGTCCAATTTGCTTCGTAAGTGTCTAAACCTATTGTATAATGATTTAAATAATGTCATTAACTTATTCCAGAATCATACTTATTTTTATGATATCATATATGGTCATATTCTTAGCTTCTTATTAGTAATATTTCATTGCTACTTGTTATTCGGGTGTTTATTACTTTATGTTCGTATGTGTGTTTTGTCGAATAAATTCTTATTCCTCTTTTTAGGTTATAGACACCTCATTTACAGAATGGTATTAGTGTAATATATATCATATTTATTGATTCAATTCATTTATATAATCATTATTCAATGAATATCATGTAGAACAAGTCGCATCAAATCGTGGAGACGGTATTCCGTACGTACGCACGAGCGATGATATCGTTCCCATGATTGTAGAATTGTATTGGAGTGTATGTATACTATTTCAGAATCAATATAACTTTAAAATAATAATATATAGTCATTATTTATACCATTATACCCATCCAAGTAAAGTGGTGGTGGAAAATATATTACACCACGGCGTGGAGACGGTATTCCGTACGTACGCACGCGCGGTGATTTCGTTTTCCATAGGATGGATAGATGGTGAAATAGGGTTTTTTCATACTTATAATAACATATCAGTATATGAGTGATACTGATATTATTACTTCATAATGAAACGACTAAATAATAATAAGTAGAAGAAGAAATAAAGTTGAAAGAATCGGTAACGGACATTACCTCTTCTTTGAAGCGCCTCTTTGAGACCTCCTCTTAGGGCACTAAAATTGGTCTTTGAAGAAGACCAGGACCTCTAGGATGTTTCTAGGGAAGTGGGGAAGTGAAATGGTCAGGGTTTGGCCGAGATTTAAGGATCAAATTGTTGTGAGGAGGAGAGGGAGGAGGTTCCCTTTTATAAGGGAGGAGAGGGGAACCTTTCGAAATATAAGAAATATTAGTTTATATTAAATCCCAACCCCACTTAAAAACTTCCAAAATGACTCATATCTAAAAATTATATGAGATAGGGTTTTAATATAATAAACCAATAAAATTTATACATTTTATTAATTTATTTTAAACATTATCAACTTGATTTATCATTACTTATCAATTTAATTTTATTTGTGGTAATAATATTCAAAATTTTAAATTATTATAAATAATTACATATGTGTTGTGAATTTTATATAATTTGACACTTCATGAAATTTTCTACCATATAAATTTTAATTTATAATTTTTAATATTTTTTGTGATTTTTAAACAATTTTATAATATGTTATGTTTATAAAATAACAATAGTGTCAATTTTGACACTATTCATTTATTTGACTTTAAATAAAATATATACAGAAGATATGTTCAAAATAAAAGCTTTAATATATTGCTAAAATGTTATATGTATCTAGAAAATTATTGGAGCACATTAAATAGTTCATATAATATTTATTTTAATATTGTTAAAACCATTTATTTGATATTTTGATTAATAAAATAATTTCAACATCACTATTGGGTCATAATTAATGATAATTATTTAATCACTAAAAATTATAAATAAATTTATATGTTGTAGATAATTGTATTATATTTCTGGGGACTATTCATGTTTTAAGTTTCATTAAGTTTATAACTAAATTAAAATTATTATACTTATAAGATTTAAGAAAGTGACATGTTGTCACTTTCTTTGGTTTTAATAATAATTAAATTATTTTCATGGAAAAAAGTCCATTAAATTAATCTAATCCAACCCTTATGTGATATGGGTCTACCTTTATTCATACAATATAATTTTGGCAGGTGTTAGGGTAATTTTATAAACTTATATTTACCCTTAATTACCTGATTTACCTTTAACTATGGAAAATAAAATTTATCGTAGTTACTATTCATAATGCCAAAAAAATAAAAAGTAGACTATTAACTTAATTTGGACCCACTGATTCCAAATATGGAATCCATTTTTTAAAATTCAGAACACATAAGTTGCAGTAATTAATTTAAAATTAATCTCGTTGTTAAGAAAACAAGTTTTAGAAGTTAAAACATTGCCAAAGATTGAAATGTTTTTACCCATGAATTCAATGTGAAATTAATGATAATGACATATATTATATTAAATGGTAAAAATATATTCTATTTATACTTTAAAACCATTCAATATTATAATTTAACCATATAAATTATCTCAATGAAAAAAGTTGTTTTTAATTAAAAATTAGCGTATCTTTACTATTCATCAAAATATGAAAGTTATCAGAAAAATATCAAAAATTTATCCAAAGTAAATTTTTATATACTGATTCCAAAGAAGAATTTTATTTTGTCAAATTAAACTTATAAACATGTCAAAAACTAGATTTAATGTGGGTGTGCCATTAAAAGGCGGCAAAACTGCATTTTTTAAAAAATACTTATTTTACTTGAAAATTTTATTTTGTTCTCTTACCATGTTCTATAAAATGTGTAAGATGAATAATAATGTTATAAAATTCAAAATGTAGTCAATAATATTCATAACGGCTAGTCCATAATAATATATCGTTGTTTAGTGAAACCCAGTATTGCGTACTACACACGCTATCGAGGAAGGTCGTGATTGCGTGTAATGCAAGACAAGTCAGTATTGTGTGTTGTGAAAGATTCCTTTGGTGTTGCGTATAACATAAGACATAAAAAAATATTTCTCATAAAATCTCAGGGTGTTACATAAACTCCTTAGATTAAACCCTTACCCCTTAAATAGACCCAGATACTACAAGGTTAGTGGACCTCATGGATTGTGTTTCCTTGGTTATTACCTTGGGACTTTATTACTAAATATCATCATAGGATGCCTTTGATGAACTCCTTGGGTCCTGCATTGACAAGTAGGTCCCATGGTTGAATCCCATCAGGCTCGGTCATTTCTTAGCCCCATTTTACCTTAAATGAAACTCCTTGGAATCAGTTGGTGACTTACTCACGTGTGACCAATGAATAAACTAGAAATACTCAATTAATGAACTGATTACATTTCCAGACACCAGCCAAGGGATAAATCAGGTAATTGGGGTATTTAGTTACATTGTACTACTTACTTTATTTATGCATGCATGCACACTGTTTAATATCTACCACATTTTCAGGATTGGTCTAGACATCGGTGGTGCTGGCCTACTAAGATTTATATCTCTCACCCTACTCAGGCTGCCATTTCACTGGGGTACACGAGTATATTTTCTTGTTCATATGGTCTTGGACCATGGTTGTTGTTGTTTTCTTGTACCCAGGAGTAAGGAACAAAGGACTGAGCTAGATCTCAGGATTCTCATGGAGATCGTCATTGGGATTTTAGTTATTTCCTTTACTTGAGACCTATATTGTATTGTGTTGAAAAATAATGTTGTAATTTTTAATAATTTTCATCTTGTATCAATACCATGTCAGGCATTCATCTATTGTATAAACTGGCATTGGCCACCTTTTTCAGTTAAATGAAAATTTTCTTCTGCTGCTTTTTCAATTAGGTATTACTTCTTCAACTTTTGATTGTTATTTACTATTTTATACCATTGTGAAACTCAGATAAGAGGGTATAGTCTCCTCACTAACTATCCTTACACCCTTCATGCTAGTCAGAAGCCCATGTCATATGGGGAGGCACACTTGAGGTCATGTGGAAACCGGTCTATCCACCATCGTAGTGGTGATCCAGGTCAGCATGTTACAAAGTGGTATCAAAGCTAGTTTTTTCTTTTGTCTTACTATTTTGGGTTGGTATAAAGGATACTAGGAAAGTGTCAGCGCTTGGTTAGTAGTCATTCTTTGGACTTATCACTCTTGTACGGTAAATGACCAAGTGGTCAGGGATGGGATTGTTTTTTATGATATTATTTATTAAAATTGATATGATTTCACCTCGAGTGATTGATGTACATTACGCTTCTCCTAATTTATGGAATTATGAATATTACCCTTGTCCTGTTATGGAAAGGATGGAACATACATGCATCACATTAGGCACTTATTAATTCACATGCCATGCATATATTCCATGCCATGTAGTTGCATTAGTAGGTTTTCTGCTAAGTATGATTTTGTGCTTTAAAGTTATTCCATGATTATATTTATACCTATGTAGGTAATAAATTAGCATTCTTTTTATGCTTACAACTCGTTATAATAAGCTCCTATGATTAAATTATCGTGATTCTGTGATTTCATCTTGTTCCTTTATGTTAACTACTTATAGTGACATGATAGCTTACTTAGATATATGTAAATGGTTTCATGGGATAAGTAATTGGTTATGGTTATTATGGGATCCAATTTTTAGTTTTAAGGTGTATGGGTTCCTTATAGCTTGGAAAAGGTAACTTGTGTAAGTGAACCATTATAAAGGGCTGCTAAATTCAATCGTTAAAGAAGTTAGTTTTGACTAAAGGGATCCAAATTCCAAACTCTAAAGTGTATGGGCACTTTGCAGGTTGGTAGGTGGTTGCCCCTATAAACTGGACCATTATATTTGATCATGTTAAATTATGAATTAAAAATGGTATTTATTAATGGGATCCAATTTTCAATCCATGGAGTGTATGAGCACTTCATGCATTGGGAAATGAAAACCCATGTTAAATGTGATGACATGATGCTTTATTCTATGATTATAAATGTGAAAAATGTTTATTTTTGATCAAAAATCAAAATGTTTATCTTTTAAAATGAAAATGGACCCATGTAGGTCAGTTGGGGAGTGTTTTTATGATATTATCCATTTGGGTGTTTAAATTTTAATAATTTGTGCGATTGTTATTGGGTTAATTTCTAAAGAACCTAGGTTGGTTAAAATGGGACCCTCATAGGTCACCTTATCTTCTTAAAAGGAATTTATTTTTATAATTTTTCTGAAAATAATGGGATATCAACTAATGTAAAATATTTTAAAAGGGATTTTTATAAAACATGCCAGTTTTTTCCTTGGGGTGTTGGTTAAAATCAAGTACCCTATGATTTGTTTTGAAAATGGTACTTTGATTTTTTGATTAAATATTTTGATGATTAAAATATTAAATGTGATTAAATATAAATTTCTCTGAAATGGAACTTGTAATAGTGTCCTCTATTTAAAACCCTCATGTAAGGGTAGTTTGGACTTCTCATTGAGCTGCCTTGGAACGGATGCACAAGAGATTTCCGTAGTCATTATTTCTTTTTGAAATGATTTGTATGATTGAATTTTAAGCCTAGTGGTTTCCATTATAATGACCTCGTGTTAGGTTTAATTTTTTTTCTTCATAATGGGGATAGTTTGTGGTAGGGGGAACCCTTAGAGATTTTTTTCCTTGCTTATACTGTGATCTTTCTTGACTTTTAGTGTCATTGTCCCTAGTCAAACTTTTAGTTTCCAATGACACCCATGTTTAAATGGGTGATCATGTGTTTATGGAACTCTTTATGTGATTTAACATTGAGTAATGGTCTTTTTCAACTGTTTATATGTGCCTCGGGCATGCTAACTGCTTTCTAGGTCATTTTACACTTTCTTCTTCTTAGAGATGGATGAATTAGTATGGCATCATCCTGGAAAATAGTAATATGAGGCAATAAAACTCTAAAATAAATATTATTTTACTATTAATTATGGTCTTGGGTCATCTACAAGTAGGGTTACTTGAGCATTAAAGAATCAATTTCATCCCAACACTCTAGATGGTTTTCAAAAAAATCAGGTGTTTTGACATGCTGGTCTCATTTTTATAAATCTAGCAAGCTTATGAGAAGTTAGTTTTCCTTCATTTTGTGGCTAGGACACTCCTAAGGTGAGTCGTTTAGTGTTAAACTAGGTAAAGTTTCCTTCCATGTTGAAGGAGCACAACCTAAGGGGACCATTGGGAAATGGTTGGGTTATCTTGAATGCCCTTGAGGATTGCAGGTGTTGTTTTATGTCAGTGCTTGCTTGGCAGCATGACTTTGATCTAGTTTGAAGTGTATGTGACTTTAGGGAAACACCATTGGTCTCAGAGGACTTTTGGGGTTAAATATAGAGAGATAATGGAATTCCATGGTTATAAGGAATGTGTTCAGTTAAATGTTGGTCCATCGGTAGGTGAAGCTGTGTTTTATTCTATGAAAATTCAACCAGTCATGGTTCAACTGTTTTTCCTTCCCGTCTCTGGGTGTGTTCGAATGGAGAACCCCCCCCCCCCCTTTACATCCTCTTAGTGTACTCTTATTAAGATATTATAATGTCCCCTATATCTACATCATACTTGGTATGCTAAGAGAGGGTCTGTCTTGCGTCATGCTAAATCCTTAAGCTCTTGAGCTTGTTGGGTGATCTTTGTCAATGTTACAGGCCGACAGATGGTTCTTATCAAGGATTGGTATGTCCTGAGTGATTCATGGGTTCCCAATTAGGAACACCTTATTCTAACTCATGGAATCCTACCATTTATTTTGAATTGAGTTGGCCACCTAATCTGGACTTCTTATAGATAAGTTGGCCAAATGGCTCGACTCAATCTCTCTATTTTCTTTTTGATCTTTATAGTTGGTGATGAATTATTTTTAAAGAAAATTTCTAGGTGAAGAAAAGTGGGGTTTTAAGGTTGGTACTATATTCTAAGGAAGATTTAATTATAATTTATGTCAGTTCAATTTGAATTCGATCGTTTCTTTTTAACGAAATCATGCCAGAAGTGTCTAATAACACTCAGAGTTGTGCCTTGTAAGACAATTATGACAGTAGAGGTATAGTGGCTTGGAATTGCCCCTTTTCTCAAGTAAATACCTACGGTGGGGAGCACCATCAGTCGAATTTTTATTGATATTATGACACAATCATTTCTCTCTCTAAAAGGGCACAAGTAAGTTCTGTTTTTGTGGTTAAGTTGAACTTTGAATATTGGCTCAGGTTGTAAAGGCTGAAGTGTAGAATGCATAGGAAATACTTAATGTGCATCAATCATTGGGAATGTAATGAAACCATTTGAATGAAAATTCATAAACCTTGTAGGTCGGGTGATGTTTAAATTGTTCCCAAAATCTTTTTGAGGATGAGAAGTTTTTAAGGAGGGTAGAATGTAGAATCCTGTGTTTTTTAACCAGACTAAAATACGAAGGTTTTTGAACATTTTTGTTTGCTGGATGGGTTAGTTTTAAAACTAGGCCTCGAAATGAGATTATGGGAGTTTGATCACTCCTAAGTGGTGATTTTGGGTGTGGGTGAACTCTCGAGATGTTTCCCGAGTGGCTTGAGAAATTTTAGGAGAACCAGACCAGGAAAGTTCATGTTTTAAGAAGCTATAGAGGGCGCAGGGTTTGGCTAAAATTATGTGGCCCAATGCAAGTAACAGTGAGTCCCTTTTAAGGGTGGAAGTGGATTTGCACACAGGTTGAACACTATTTCTTAAACCATGTACCTATCTCATGTGGGGTGTGTCTTGGAGGTAGTAGACAATGCATGGTTTGTGCAAGGTCTCGCAAACCGTGTTAATAGGTTTTTTTAATGAATTAGATTAAATTAAAGTAAAATGAAATTAATAATTAAAACCTAACTAAGAACTCATCTCCCCTCTCTCTCATAGACCACAAAATTCCCCCCTTGGGCTCTCGCTTCACCTCACGCAGAACTCCCCTCGATTGACCATCCATTCGAAACGAAATCCACATGGATTTCTTCTGATTTCTCATACCAACCTTAACTGTAAGGTCTTCTTCACCTTCTTCTCCCAGTTTCCAGACAGATTTTTGCCTATTCATTTCTTCTTAAGGTTCGGTCAAACCCTAGGTTGAGTCTAATCCATTTTTAGTTCCTTTCCTTCAATGATAGGTTGTGTGAAGGCTTCATCGGGTGTCGTTCTTGTGTGTTCCAACAACCGCTGATGAAGGCGAGGTGGTTCCTGCGATTTCAGTCCGCCCACAATGTTTTGGGGTAAGGTTTATACCTTATTCTTTTTTTTTCTCCTCTTTAATTAAGATATTTATGTTTCTTTGACTACCTATTAATTAATCGTTAGGGCATTGAGTTGTTCTAGTGGTTTCGCTTTGATTTGGTTTGTTGTCGACACCCAAGGTGAGGGTTTTCCTTTATTTCTTGGTCCCACACCATTTAAATTGCGTTATTTAATTATTTTAAGGTTTATAGTGTTAACTTTGTAGTGCCTTGATACCTTCTTTTTGGTTTTGAGTCTCTAAATCAAGGGCGACTTGCCTTTGTATGCATAGGTAAGTAAATATATATATGTGGGTTCCACCATTATGTGTGTAAATATCTATGGCAGTGATTACACACGTATGGGGCTTGGTGTGCCCATGTATATAAATAAAAATGCATGTGTAGTTGACTGGTGATTGGTATATGCATATAAGAATACATGTAAGGATCCCCTTGCGCATGCGCATGGACATGCGGGTGTGTGAATAGGGCCTAGGTGTCCTTGCATGTGTGTGGAAGTTCATATACTCAGTGGGGGAGTAGCTACTTTCAGTTAGAAATATCCAAGATCTGAAGTGGACATCTTGGTTCCACCTTGAGGTAGGCTCCCTTTCCAAGTCCTCAATTTTATAAATGCATTAATAAATTTCATAGTGCACTTTTATTAGAAATTATGTCCATGAATTGAATTATTTACATTGAATTCCACTTAAATGTGAATTTAGAATGTTTTGTTTTATATTCTAAATGTTTTGTGTGATAGGAAATATCATGTTATTGTAATAAAACCCCTAAATCAAGGTGACCTATGTTCAATCTAAAAATTAGTGGTCAGACCTTAATTTCTTAACTTGTCATGTTTGTAATTCTTATTCCTTAATGTTATGGTGAGATACAGCATGTTTATGACATATCCCTAATGGCATTAGAAACACAGAGTTTCCCTTTTTTAAATGATTAAAGGACCAAATAACCGTTTAATTGTTTGGTCTAATTTTTATATTGGAATAACCCATGTAGGTAATTTCCCTTTTCCATGGATACTTGGAGCCTTATAAATTAAATTTAAATGTTTTGTTAAATTGAATGAGTTGAGTTAAATGAATGGTTAATTCTTAATGATTGAGCCTCAAAACAATTTACCAAGTTGTTTTCAAATATTTTGAATGCTAATAACACCTTGGGTGACACGTGGGTTCCCAAGTACGAATTTCATGTATGGACTCAATGGGTTTTGATACTCACTCCTTGGGAGATATATGGATTTACATGTAGTAATTCCATGGATGGATCCTGGTTCATGAGAGAATAATTAGTTCCACATCTGTAGAAACCCTTACCTTGTTAAGGGAAGGTAGCAGTGTGGACCTTGACTTTTGAATATTCCTTAATGGATTTAATAAATAAATTTTTTCAATGCTACTTTACATTCCCACACTAATGGAAGGTAAAAATTCAACCAATAAATAAATGGTTGCAATTCTACATGACCTTTACACACTAATGTATGGAAAGGGTTGGAAAAAAATGAATTATTATGTGACTTATTTATTAAAAATAAATGGTTATACTTGATATTGTCTTGGATTTTGATCATATAATACCTTTAGCACTCATGTACCCCATTCCAAATTCAAGGACGAATTTCTAAGGTTAAGACTCGCCAAGATCCCATTCCTCTCCATATCTTGGGATGCATGATATACTATGGTTGGGTCCCCCATTTAGTACTATAGGATGCCTTGGATACACTCCTTGTATCCAGCATTGACAAGTAGGTTACTTGGATACACTCCTTGGACCCATTCCTTGTTTATCCTCATTTTACCTTGGATTCACTCCATAGACTTGGTAGGTGCTTCATTGTGCCATTCCTTGGAATGCATTCCTTAGATTACACCCTTACCCTTTAGCTAGACCCAGATACTACAGGGTTAGTGGCCCTCATGGCTTATGTTTCCTTGATTATTACCTTGGGGATTTATTACTAAATATAATCACAATATGCCTTGGATACACTCCTTGGGTCTAGCATTGACAAGTAAGTTCCATGGCTAAATCCCATCAGGCCCGGTCATTGCTTTGCCCCATTTTACCTTAGAGGAAACTCCTTAGAATTGGTAGGAGACTTAATGACATGTGACTCATGAACAAACTGGTAATACTCAATTAATAAACTTATTACATGTCCAAACACCAGCTGAGGGATGAATCGGGTACTTTGGGTATTTAGTTACACTATAAAACTTAGTTTATTTATGCATGCTTGCACACTGTTTAATATATACCACACTTTCAGGATTGGCCTAGACACTGGTGGTGCTAGCCTACTGAGATTTATATCTCTCACCCAACCCAGGATGCCATTGCACTATTGTACTAGAGTAGACTTTCTTTTTCGCAAGTCCTTGGACCTTTCTTGTTGTTTTTTTATTATACCTGAGAGTTAGGAGCAAAGAATTTAGTTGGAGGTCAGGATGCTCATGGAGATTGTCATTGGGATTTTAGTTATTTTCATTAATTGATCCTTAAATTTTATTCTATTGAAAATAATGTTGTACTGCTTCCTTTCATCATTTATCAATACCATGCCATGTATTCATCTACTGTATAAACTGGCATTAGACACTTTTTTTCGATTATGTGAAATCTATCCTCTACTACTTTTTTAATTATCTATTGTATAAACTGGCATTGGCCACTCCCAAGGGATTACCTTTTCCTAAAAGAAATACTGCTTCCAGTTTTTATTTTTATTTACTCTATTATACCATCCCACAACTCAGAAAAAAGGGTATAGTATCCCCACTAACTATCCTTACACCTTCACTACTACTCAACAGCCTCTGGCATATGGGTAGGCACACTTGAGGTTAGGTGGTGACCGGTTTGGCCACTATCTTAGTGGTGATTCGGGTTGGGATTTTATAGAATACTTATTCTTTACCATAACTCGAATTAGTTTTCATTAGTTACTATAAAGGTTAAGTGACCCATCATACTTCTTAGTAAATAGAATCGACATCGCCCAAGGTGACGCACTTAGGAATATGAAGTATTTCTCTAATAGAGTATCCAGATGAGTCCTTAACTATTTCATCTCAACTGGTGACATGCAAGAAGTAGGAATATATACCTACTGTGTACCAAGTACTAAATCAATAGAAAAATATACCTCTCTTACTGGTTGCAGGCCATAGAAGTCTGAAGGAAAAACATTGTTAAACTTGATGAAAACTAGAGAGAGATCACCGCTCAAAGATTCCTACTTTAGAACAAAAGAAAATACAAATATCGCTTTCCTTATCTCTGAATAAGAAGTTTTGTCTCTACTCAAAATCGACTCCCACTCAACCTAAAAGATACATAACACTCTATAGGGTACAATAAAGGAGACCCATAAAAGATATAAATCCATTTAGGATTTATTAGAAATGATCTAATCCATCCCAAAAATGACATCAGGAGATTTCATGTCAAGAACCAGAAAATACCAAGTAAGATAAATCTTATATAGAGAGAATACACAAGCAGGACAATAGAGACCCTACTCTCTCTTTGTTCTGAGGGGTGTAGTAATATACATCACATAAGATAAAATATATGTAAGAAGATTTAGAATACTCACAATATGGGTTTAAATGAACAAATGATATGAACCAGTATCAAATAAAGTAGTCACTAAAGATGAAGCAATAGTGATGGTACCTCTAACAGTCACTGGACACATATCTACTTCTTTTGGAGACTCTTACACTATGTTATGAAGCTTGTTTCAGATGCCTATGGCATAAAACCCTTAGTTCATGAATCATTTGATTTCACCATTTTACTTTTGGGTACTAATTATCCCATTCCTCTAAGTGTATCACAATAGATATTATATAACTTCTACAAGTAACTTGAACGTCCATAGGAACCACGTACCTTGGGGTCCTCAATGCAAACCTATTTCGAGTGACCTAATTTTACAAACGTAAAGCAAATAAAAGGGCATCTTTCAGGAACTGAAATATTACTAGAAGAATCCTACTATTAATAACCATCATAGGAATCATCACACTTACTCTTCCATTTATGATAACTCATGGAACTTCCACTGGGAGAAAAAGGAACTCCCATAAACCCTGACTTTCCAGAAATGTCCATCTTAGCCATGAAACATCAGTATATGAAGGGAAATTTAGTAATAAAACATGATAATGGATTTCATATCAAATTACCATCTCAAACCATTTAGTCTTAGTCTTATCATTTGATACAGTATCAGGTGAAAATTTCACAAGATCAACAAAGTGATTTTCATATTCTGTCACGGTCCTATCAGCCTATTCGAGTTTGAAAAAATCTATATCCCTGGCTAACACCATTTAATCTATATAGAAATAATCATTTAAGAGAGATTTAAATTCTTTCCACTCTAATGAATTGTTATTATTTTCCTTCACCATCATGCACCACCATCTCCTACTAGGTCTATTTAGCTAGAACATGTACCATCTCACCTTAATCGAATCAGGAATGTCAAATAACTCAAATAAAATCTCAACCCTTCTCAACTAATCCTCTTCTTATTGAGGGTCATTTGAGCCTTGGAACTTCAGTGGATTCTAGTGAAGAGATTCTAGATAATGAATCCTGAATTCATCTCTCTGAGGATCCACAACTGGAGCCTAAATGGGAATACGTGTAGGCATCTATCCTAAAGCATGGACAGTACGCACAACTACTTCAACCAGATTTAGGTCCATCATAGGATTTTCTTGTTGTATTTTAGTAGTAACTTCCTCATGGATCAAATTCACATTTATTCTCATATGCATGATGCTACACAACATCATAAAACAACAAATATATCATCATATTACCCATATTAACACTCAAATTGTAGAGAACTGGTTTATTCCTTGTAATATATCAAAATATTTCTAAATATATTTCCAGAGCAAGGTTCTAAGACAATGTGCGATTACGAGGCCCAGTGTGTCCGGAATTTATTTTATAAAAATATTAAACATATTTTATATTACGCATGCTCAGTTAATTAAATAAAATGAGATAACTCTTAAATGATTTATTGAATTAAAATCGGAGACCGCGGTTGGGTCCAGAACATGTTGTTTACACTAGACGTGACATAAAATGAGTCAGTGCGGGATGTTCATACCTCTCTCTTATTGGTGGTGTGTTTAATAAATTTAAATAATTAATCAATTGATTGATTAATTTACAATTGACTAATTAAAATAATATAAGTAGGTATTTATTAGGAATTAAATATAGTTGGCCTCATAATTCCTATGATTCAATGGTGAGAGCATCATCCCTCTCTTGAGAATTCTTTCGACAAAAGATGAAACCTTGGATCAAGGTGATTTGAAGAGCGATGAATGCAATAGATGTTGGAGAGCGTGTTCTTCATTAATGATAATTGATCCAATACAGTTAGGAATCATCTTTGGTGATTTTATTTACACCTTAGATTAAACATATGAGTATATTGATAATTATTTCTTCAATATGCACCCCATTCACATGTTCTAAAGGACTGAAATTAGAATATTTCCTTTGTTTTTCAGATATTTATAATCTATATTTCTTGTTCCTGATCGTTGTCCAAGAACACTTGTCCAATGATAATAAACCCCTTTTTTATTTTTCATTTATTCCCATGTTCTTTTCATTATTCACCGTTGGAACCCCACGATTCCCAGTTCGATAGTTTTTGGGTGACCCGAGCCTGATCGGGAGCCTGGATTCACGGAGGATCAGTGAAATGACAATAGAATGTTGAATCGAGCATAGATCTGAGAAGTTCATGGGATGGGGATAAATAATTCAATTATTTGAGGCCATATCATCAAGAAATTAATCCTCAGTGATGCGAGGAATGAACGTGGTTTACCAAATCTTCACCTAATCTATTTTGTGGTGAACGATGGCCAGTGAGCATGAATCACAGGCAGATCCATGATATACAGGAGGAAATGATCCAGGTTCTATGGAAACTTTAATAGATTTGAAGTGTGAAGGCCAGATTGAGAAACCTATGATTTCTAGAAATTTCCAGACTACGCGTCGTATATTATAAAGAACACATGGTGTGTGGATCCTTTCTAGTGTCAGTGCTAGGGTTTGGGAACCCATAAGGATGGAACGGTGTGTACTCCCTTGACACATCATGTAGTTCCTTTTTATGTGAATGAGTTTATTTGTCCACCTACACAACCAGATGCATGTCATGTACAAAGTACATGGACACGGGTTGGACACACAGGTTGTATCCCATATGAACCCACACACCATATACCAAAGTATACAGACACAAGATCTGAGTACACAGACACGACTAGAAGACATGGAATGGTCCCTGGATAGGTGGGACATGCCATGTAGTCCACCAAAATGGAATGTACGCCTACACGGATGATATATGTGCGCCGAACAAAGACATACCCTGTAATTCAAGAGGTACCACACGTCATGTTGGTCCCCTCACATGTCATTTACTACTTGAGATCATCTAAGAAATATTTGAACATTCATATCTCCTTTTTCAGAACTTGGATTTTAGACCACGAGAGGCTTATCCTGAGTGTGTTTCCACATATAACATGATGGTTCCCTTGAAAGAATATTTTGAGATATCATGTGAATATTCTGGTTTTGGAATGCACTGAGGTGACACCCAATAATGACAGTGAATATAAAAAATCACCATAGTAGTACTGGGATTACCTTACAGCTGGGCTAGGTAGTGGTGTTCCCTAATGGCAGTTCTAGGCTTACTCTTCAGTAGGAATGGTAAATGGCATTCACTGATGATCTTTTCAAGTTACCCTCTAGTTGGATTGGGTAGTGGAGTTCCCCAAAGTACTAGGCTTACCCTCAAGATGGGCTGGGTGGTGGCATTCCTCAATAACATCTTTCAGGTGTAACCCTCCAGCTGGGCTGGGCAGTGGTGTTTTCTGGATGACTCACCGGGCTTACCCTCCAATTGGACAGGGTAGTGACTTTCCTTGATGATCGTCCTGAGTGGTACCCTCCAAATGGAATGGGTAGTGGCGTTCCTCAGTGACTACCAAAGAAGGACCCTCCTATTGTATTAGGAAATGAGAACCTTTCCTAAAACTGGTGACACCTCAAATGTGGTGCATAGTGAAAATGTGTGGTTTGATTTACCCTTGGACTCGAGAGAAAGAAGGATTATTTCCCCACTGAGATGTGTTCTTATTACATGACCTAAAACTTTGTAGGAAAGAAAGTGCTGCCCAAAGCGGATATTATTAAGTTGTGGTGATTGATCCCCTTTAACTTCAGTATTCTGGGAAAACGCATGAGTTGTTGGGCATCAAAGAGGTATTTACTATGGATCTATTGGGGACTCATATTCTTGGGGTAATATTTGATATGGAGATACCCTTACTCTCTCATTTGGGATTCTTTGATTGGTCATATATATATATATACACTATTTTAGTACCCACTTCTTGGGTTTCGGTTACTCTCCTTCCAGGAGAGGTGAAGACACACGGGGTATTCCACATGATTTCCATGTATCGATTTTGAGGGTTATATGAGTATACTCTTCTACTATAGGTAGTGAAGACTAGACGAGAAGTTCATCTTCTCACTTTTTTGAGCTCCTTGTGTTTGATGAGTTTACTTTCACTCTCTTATTTGGTTGAGTTGTAATCTCTTTTATCATACCTTGTTCTATATACTGCTTTCCTCTTCAGTTGTATCTCTTACTACTCCCCCTTAACCTTTTCAGGGCATTCTACTAGGTACGTATATACTCATCCATACATGGGATTTTACCAACACATGTTGTGTATTTTTCAGTCAACTGACCAGTCGATCGTGACTTTAGAGGAGCTTAGGGATACGGATTGCTTTGATAGAGTAAGGTGGTCGTAGCTTGGGATATTGGATCTGGTCTCTTAGTTTCTTTACTCTTTTCTAGTTTTTTGGTTTGGGGCGTATTTTTGGTTGGGTGTGTATTTTTCTTCTTTTTCATTTTAGTTTACACCACTATAATTCGTATTATTTAGAGGTTAATGAATGTTTGGTTTATTTATAGTAGTGTTTCATTATTAATTTCTTTTCCTCTACACTTATTCATTGATTTGACTATGTGTGTGTGTGTGTAAAGGTACCTAGGATAAGGACTACCTGAGATAGTTATGACTTTGGTGCTAGTCGCCACCCCCTGGCTAATGGAGGTGGGATCGGGGTAGTTGTGGCTCGAGCCCCTGCTTGGGCTAGGTCTTAAAAAATTGGTATCAAAGGTTGTTCGTTCCTTGGGAATTTTTTAGTATGTTCCCTAAAAAGGATTTGTTGGTTTAGGGAAATAGTTTTTAAGTGTCTCAACTGTGGTTCTCATGCCAGGCAGTCTATTGATGGTGCGAGCGGCTGATGTATACATTCACCAGGACCTTAATTACCCAATAGTTGACTCGGCACCCTAAGAAATTTTGTTATAGGGAACAATGGTACATGCATCATATAAGATTGAGTCTTGACTTTCCTTCTTAAGTTTTCTCCCCATTTTTGTTATCAATATATAAATATATATGCCCATCTAACTTCAATACTCCTTGATAATTTTTAGGATTCCTCTGCGATGATAGTCACTAAGAATACCAACTCTAGTTCATGATGGAAGCCCTGTGAGAGATGGGTAATCAGTTAAGGGTCCATCATCTGATACCCTTACTCTAATTGGGAAGGTACCAGCACCTCCACCAATTGAGCATTAGATATTCCCATCAAATAAGGCCAAGGATGTGGCAGGCTGAGTGCACTCTATGAGTTCCATCATCAGCAACCACTGAGGTTCTCTGGCGAGCCAGATCCCTAGGTGGTAGAGGATTATCTAGACTCAGTGTTCTTCATCATAAAGCTTGTTCAGACGCTGACAGATCATATGGTGTCTTTGGTATCCATAATTTTACATGGAGTTTTTGGGAATTGGTGGATCCTAGTAACCTTAATGAACATTGAGTCGGCACTCTCGCGGGATGACTTTTAATAGCTTTCATCAAGAGTACAACCCCTCCTGCCTACACTCCATTCTGATTCAGGAGCTTCTAGAGAATTATTACGGAAGGATGTAAATGGTAGAGTACACGAATAGGTTCAAAGACCTTTCATGCTACTCTCTAGACATGATCAAAGATGGATACTTATGAGGATGGAAGTTTTTGTAGGGAATCTGCATATAGATACAAGCCAACGTAGTGCCCATGTGCATCCCCAGCTATGCCAAGGTTCTCAAGTAAGAACTTGTGATAGAGATCATTTTGAAAGAGGGATGCCATATATCTTGATTTTGGTAGTGGTAATGATAGGTCTAAGTCATCTACCACAGTAGGAAGGCACCAGAGATCTCGAAACAGGAGACCCTTCTATGACCAGTATTGAGGATGTGTTCATATAGTGCATGGGAAACGCAAAGCACTAGGGAATATCAGAGAGGGGTGGTGAATTCAAGTGATGGACAAGGCCACATGGTGTGGGACTACCCAACCAGACATGTAAATCATCCTATGCAAATATCTAATAGACTGCCATAGTAGAGTCAGTGCCATGATCAGGGACCTCCCACGTGAGGACGAGGTAGTCACTAGAGAGGAAGAGCTGGGAGAGAAGTAGGAGGACCTATTGGTGGAGGAATATGCTATGAGTTCCTTCCATCATCACCACCATGTATCCCATTTTAGGCTCATTTAGCTAGTGGCCAGGTCCTTCGATAGTTGTAAGCTTTGGACATCTATGATCCTACAACACATGAGATGATTTGAGGTACGACCTCTGTTAATTCTACTCTTTCATATGTATTATTAGACATAGGTGCCATCCATTATTTTATCTCTCAAATCTTGGTTCAATAGTTTTGGCTCCTAATATAGATGTTAGCAAAGCATCTTTATCTTGAGGTTCTGATAGTTAACTCTTCCTCTATTTCTTTCATCTTCTGAAAATACAAACTATCACTTGGAAGAGATTGGTTCACATGGGACCTTTTTTTCATCACAATGGAACCATATGACATCATATTGGGAATGTATTGGATTTCCAAGGTTCGAACATAGATCGACTATCACCATAGACTAATCATATATGTACACATTGATGGGATGAGGTTCTCCTTTTTCAAAGACAGACACCCCATAGTAGGACAAATAGGTGAAGTGAGCAAGAGGCTACAACCTATTACCCATAAGCTAGAGAGTGTGACCCTTGGTGTAGTATAATATTAGAGCATCTGGATTCTTTTAGTTTTGTAGGATGATATGGAAAACATCCCAAAAAATGTTCATGGACTACCACTGATGAGGGAGATGTATTTTTCATTGATTTTTAACTAGAGACTTCCCAGATGTCTTCTATGGCATATCAGATGGCACCCACTGAGATCCGAGAGCTATGGTTATAGTTGGAGGACCTTCGTGAGAAAGGTTTTATCATACCTAGTGTTTCCCCCTAGGTAGCTCCAATTTTGTTTGTAAAGAAGGCATATGGGAGCTTACACATTTGCATAGATTATTGTCTCCAGAACTAGGCCATGCTAAAGAACAAGTATCCTTTTCCAAGGATTGAAAACCTCTTTGATCAGTTGTGTGGTGTGAGATAGTTCTCCAAGATTGATCTCAGGTCTGACTACCCCCAGTTTCAGGTTCATAAGGATAATATTCCTAAGTTGACATTCTAATATTTCTCTAGACACTACAAGTTTCTAGTGATTCCCTTTTGTGTGACAAATTTCCCCTCTGTTTTTATGGATTTGATGAACCAGGTCTTCTAGCCATACATGGGCTAGTTTTTTGTTGTATTCATTGATGAAATACCATTTACTCTACAATATAGTAAGATCATGTAAATCACTTAAGGAAGGTCCTTGATTTATTTCGAGAGCACCAGCTTTATGGAAATATCTCTAAATTCAATTTTTGGATACAAGAGGTTCACTTTTTCTAGCATGTTATTTTTGAATAAGGTTTATCCATGGATCCAGTAAAGATCAATGTAGTAATTTATTGGGATCCACCTAAGAATGTGTCAGAGGTGTGGAGTTTCCTTGGATTGGAAAAATAATACAAGAGATCTTTGGTGGACTTATATAGGATCACAGAACCTTTTACTGATCTAACATGGAAGGGACAACCATTTACCTAGTACGAACAATTCCAGAAGTCCTTTGAGGAGTTGAGGTAGATAATAAAAATCCCTATAGTTTTGTGACTACCAGTGGAAGGTGTTGAGTTTGTAGTGTATTGTGATACCTTAGGATCTATATTCGGTTTCATGTTGATATAACTATAAGTAGTCATCGCATACCAGTCAAGGAAGGTGAGACCTCATGAGTATAACTATACAACTCATGACCTAGAACTATAATTGGTTATCTTCACCTTGAGGATGTAAAGTCACTGCCTTCTGGGAGAGCACTTTGTGGTTTACTTGGACCACAAGAGTCTCAGGTACATCTTCACTCTGAGACACCTGAACCTAAGGCAGTGACACTGGTTAGAGTTCCTATAGGGCTATAACTTTGAGATAGTCTATACTCCAGTAAAATGAAACATTATAGAATATTCCCTTTGTAGGAATTCTATGATCGCCTAGTGTTGGAAGCTTCTCAATAATTAGCTTCCCTGTAGCTGACCCTGATGGAGCAGGCGGGTACAGTCATTCTACAGAAGATAGTGTTGGCTCCTTCACTTCTTGACCATGTGAAAGAGTCCCAACTGAGAGAAATTGACTGTGAAGTTATACGTGATCATATATCTATATTCTATGTGCCATATAGATATTCTAAAGAAGGGAATCACAAGATCTTGTTCCAAGATAAAATAGTGGTTCCAGTCATGATGTGGGTGGAGGTGATGTGGGAGTTCCTAACTTCTCCCTTAGTTGTACATCCTGGTGTAGGTAATATCTACAAAGATATTCATTGGTATATTTGGTGGTCTTTCATGAGATGGAGCATAGTTGAGTTCATCTCATGTTTCCTTACCTGTGAGTAGGTGAAAGCTAAGCACCATGTTCCGGAAGGTTTGTTGCAGCCTCTTAAGATCTCAGAGTGGAAATGGGGTGTAATATACATTGAATTTGTAAAATGGATTCCATGCATATTTAAGGTCCATGAAATAATGTAGGTTATAGTAGATCAACTCATGAAGTCGGTACACTACCTTACTTTTAGGGACGAGAGTTCGGTAGATAGTTTGGGGTAGTTGTATGTATGGGAGATCATCTGCCTCCACAGAGTACTGTCAATGATTATCTCCAATCGTGATGTGTGGTTTACATTGATTGTGAAGAGGCCTATAAGAGGAATTATGGACACAAATACAGATGAGTATAGTCTTTCACCACTAAACTCATAGACAGACTGAGTTCACTATTTATGTGTTATGGGATATATTGAGGGCTTATGTGTTAGATTTCAGATGGAGCTTAAAGGATCACCTACCTTTTGTAGAGTTTCTATATAATAACATTTACCACTCTACCATAATCATGGAACCTTTTGAGTCCCTATATGGGATACCCTAAAGGTCTCCCTTATGATGGACGGCGATTGGAGAGTCATATCCTTTGCACCTAGAGTTGGTACCGGCGACAACGAAGAAAGTGCAAGTCATCCATGAATAGATGAAGATATCCCAGAGTAGACAGAAAAACTATAAATATCACCATTTTAGGACCTTGGAGTTCGATCATGGAAATCATGTCTTCTTTATAGTCTCCCCATGATGAAGAATGTGGAGGTTTGGTTGAGGAAGCAAGAAATCCATGAGGTTCATCAGGACAATCTAGATTGTTTGAATTATTAGTGAGGTTTCCTACCACCTCTCCCTACCCCCACAGTTGGATTAGGTGCATGACATCTTACACATGTCACAACTATGGATATACATGCATGATCCTATACACCTCATCAACTGGGGCAAGTTGGACATCAAAAACGGATCCACATTTACAGAGAACCTGATGGAAATCAAGGATCGGAAAAAGCATACCTAACATGGATATACCATCCCTTTGGTTTGTGTGTGGTGGTTGTATATAAATGTTCAAGAGAGTTCTTTGGAATGGGAGAGTCATATGAGGGCTCAGTACCCTAAGTTCTTTGCATAGTTTTGATTTTTGTAAATGAAAATATTGGAGGGAATGATGTAGAGACCCAATTTTTTCCTTGTAATACATTGAAATATTTATAAATATATTTCCAGAGCAAGGTGTTGAGATGGTGTGTGATTCTGAGGCCCGGTGTGCCTAAAATTTATTTTACAAAAATATTAAATATGTTTTATATTTTGAATGCATGGTTAATTTAATAAAATGACATAACTCTTAACGGGTGCATCGGATCAGAAATTTGAGACCACGGTCGGGTCTAGAGTGAGGTTTTTACCCAAGGCACAACATAAAATGAGTCAAAACGGGATGTTCAAACCTGTCGCTTGTTGGTGGTGTATTTAATAAAATTAATTAATTAATCAATAAATTAATTTTTTATTTACCTTTTAACTAATTAAAATATTATAAGTTGTTCTTTAGAAATAATTTTCTATGGTTCGCCTCATTATTCCTATGATTCTTCGTTGACTACTTCATCCTCCTCTGGATAATTCCTACAACGAATGAAGAAAATTTGGATCGATGTGATTCAAATCATGATGAATGCAACGGATATTGAAGTGTGTGTTCTTCATCAATAACGATTGATCCAATACTGGTGGGACTCTTGTTTGGTGATTTTTTTATGCCTTAGATTAAACATTTGAGTATATTGATAACTATTTGTTATATTTACGCCCCCATCGCATGTGTAAAAGGATTGAAACTATATTATTTCTTATATTTATTAGTTATTTATAATCTATATTTCACGTTCCTAATCATTTTCCAAGAATTCTTGGCCAATGACTGTAAACCCCTTTGTTATTGTGAATTTATTCCCCTGTTCTTCTTGTTCTTCACCGTTGGAACCCCACAATTCACAATTCGATAGTTTTGGGGATACCTAAGCCTGATCGGGATCCCAGATTCATAGCTGATTGATGAAATGATAGTAGACTGTTGAATCAAGCATAGATCCAAGAAGATTGTAGGATTGGGATTAAAAAATTGGTCGTTTGGGACTATATTGTCAAGACTAGAAGCCAAAGTGGCGAGAAAAATGAATGAGGGTTTACCAAATCTTCATTGGATCTATTTTCTGGTGAATGATGGTCGATGAGCATGACTCGCGTCCAGATCTGCAAGATAAGGGAGAAAAAAATCTGGGATCTATGGAGTCTTGAATAAATTTGAAGTGTGAAGGTCGGATAAAGAAACCTAAGTTTTCTAGAAATTTCCCTACTACACATCGTGTAGTATGAAGAACATAGGGCATGTATCCCCTTCCCAACAAAGGCTCTAGGGTTTGGGAACCCATAAGGATGACACAACATGTACTTCCTTGATACATTGTCTAGTTCCATATTGTTTGAATGAGCTATTTAGTCCACCTAAACAACCAGAGGAACATCACGTACCAAGTACATGTACATGGGTTGGACACATGGGAATTATCCCATGTGAACCCACACGTCATGTACCAAAGTACATGGACATGAGGTCCAAGTACATGGACACGGCCGGCAGACACAGCCCAATCCCCTAATAGGTGGGACACGATGTGTATTCCACCTACACAATGTGTAACCTACATATATGGGACCTGTTTTCTGACCAAAGACACGGCCAGATAGTGAACAGGGACTACACACCATGTGGGTACCCTCCCACGTCGTGTACTACTTGAGCACTTCCAGGCAATCTTTGAATGACCGTATCTCCTTCATTTGAACTCAGATGTTGGCCTATGAGCTACATATCCTGAGTTTTTTTTCTTGTATAATGTGATGGTTCCCTTGGAAGTTGTTTTTGGGATATGATGTGAATGTTCTGGGTTTTTCACGTGTTGAGGAGAAACCCAAGGACAACAACGATCATACAAAATCACCATATAAGTATTGGTCTTACCCTCCATCTAGGATGGTTAGTGGCGTTCCCCAATGGAATTTTTAGGCTTACCCACCAATGGGACTAGGAAATTTCATTCCTAAATAATCTTTCTAAGTTACCCTCCATTAGGATTGGGAAGTGGAGTTCTTCGAAATTTCGGTATTACCCTATAATAGGGCTAGGCAGTGGCGTTTCCTGATGAAATTTTCCAGGCATAACCCTCTAGCTGGGTAGGGAAGTGGTGTTTCCCAGATGAATCATAGGGATTACCCTCCAGTTGGACTAGGAAATTCCATTCCCCAATGACCTTCTAGAGTTGTACCCTACAGCTGGTTTGGGAAGTGACATTCCTCAAGAACTACCAGAGAAGGACCCTCCTATTGTACTAGGGAACGGGATCCTTTCCTAAAATTGGTGAATCCTCGAATATGTGACATAGTGATGAGGCATGGTTTGGTGTACCCTTGGACTCATGACAAAGTGGGACTCTTTCCCCATCGAGAACAGTTCTTATAACGTGACCTAAAACTGTGTGTCTGAGTCAGTTCCACCCAAAGAAGATAATATCAAGTTGTGGTGATTGATCCCCTTTGACTTGTGTGTTTTGGGAAGACACATGAGGTGTTGGGAATCATAGATAAATTTACTTTGGAACTATTGTTGTATCATCTTCTTGGGATGATATGTGAGTTGCAGATCCCCTTACACTCTCATTCGGGCTTCTTTGAATAAACTTATATATATCCTATTTCAGTACCTACTCCTTGGGTTTTGGTTACTCTCTTTCTAAGAGAGGTGAAGACTCTTATGGTATGCAACATGATTTGAATGTCTAGCTACTTATGATTGAAAGATTCTATTCTCCTAATATAGGTAGCTAAGACTCAATGATAAGTTTATATTCTCACCATTTTGAGATCTTAGGTTTGGATGATTTTACTTTCACTCTCTTGTTTGGTTGAGTTGCACTCTCTTTTACCATACCTTGTTCTATCTACTTCTTTCCTCTTTAGTTTTATATATTAATGATCCCCTTTCACATTTTCTGGGAATTTTATTACGTATTTATATACTCACCCCTACATGGGATTTTTCCATGATGTGTTGTGTCTTTTGTAGTCGGCGGAAAGGTTGATCATGACTTCAGAGGATTTTAGAAATACAGATTTCTTGGACTGTGTATAGTGGTCATCACTAGGGATATATAAAATGAGATCTCTATTGCTTTAATATTTTCTAATTTTTTGTTTTTGGACATATTTCTAGTTGGGCATGTATTTTTTCTCTTTTCCTTTCAGTTTACACCACTTTACTTCATAGAGTTTAGAGTTCTATGCATGTTTGGTTTATTTAAAGCAGTTGTACATCTCTTATCTCTTTCCCTCTTCACTCTTTCATTGAGTTGGTTGAGTGTGTGTGTATAGGTACTTAGGAAAAGGCCTCCCCAGGTTAGTTATGTCTTCAGTGCTAGTCGCCACCCCCTGTCCTATGGAGGTGGGCTTGGGGTAGTTGCAGCTTGAGACCCATCTTGGGTCAGGTCATGACACAAATAATAGAAATAGGGAATATTAATACCATCATATATATAAACAATATTTGGATTCCAATCTATCCAAATAAAAATTAGGGAAAAGAATATAACTAATCATCAATATGAATTTCACAAACTATCCATAGTGACTTAAGGATCATTATGATGTGAGATGGTCAGGCACTCACTCACAACTACTTCTTAAGTCCTAACAATATTACAAATTTTATACTAAAATCATGTTAAGATTCCTAACCTCCACATTTTATACCACTTTTTCACAAACCATCTACTATTGTAAAACAAGGTTGAACCCACGGTTTTCAAAAAAACGTGTGTATAGGTCACCCCTATACCCACAGTTTCTTGAAAATGATGTGTATAGGATTTAGTTGAGACCTGTATTGGTTCAATACCTATACTCATGGTTTTGGATAAAATTGTGGGTATATGTCAGCCCTATACCCATAGTTTTGAAAAACTATTGGTGTAAGGTTTGGTTCAAGACCTATACTCATGGTTATCTTAAAAAAAATGGGAATATGTCATACCTATACCCATATTTCTCTAAAAACCATGAGTATAGGGATGACATATACCCATGATTTTGGTAAACCATAGGTATAGCTTTCATGCACAAGTTCCGAAAAAAAAATCATGGGGAATAAACAATTTCTCATGGGAAAAACTATTTCCATGGTCTTCCACCTATAACCAAGGTTTAGAAAAATATATATATAATTAAATATATATTTATATACCAATAACCGTATGTGGGGTAATGGTTAGGCATATCAATTATATAGAGGCGGTCCAGGGTTATAATCTAGCTCCCAAAATTTTTTAAAATATTATACCCATGGTTTTAAAACCATGGGTACAGGGTTACAAACACAATGAAGTATTTCTCATACACCTATTCCCAATGTTCATAACCATGGGTATAGTATTTTAAAACCTTGGATATATCTCCAATCTATATCAACGGCTTAAACTTCCATGGTTCTCTGAACTATGGTTATAGCCTATACTTATGGTTTAATAGGATATACCCACAGTTCCAAACCGTGGGTATAGGGTAATTTTCCAATTGTGATCCTAGATGCCCCAATACTCTGATACCCAAGAAGGAACTAACATGGCCCAAAGCGTGTTCCCAATCCCCGTGAATTGGAGACTAGCACCTATTATCATACAAGATAATGGTGGGAGTGATTTTTCCACACAAACAACTGAAGAAATATATACAATTTGGTATACTCAAAATAAAACTGCACATAGAGAATAGTAACAGAATTAAAATAGGTATATAAACACAAAGTACAACTATAAATTACCAGAAACTACAAGATAAACAACCCAAGTCTCAATAAACACATATCTCTAAGTCTCAAGGATCAAAAACCATAACCACCTCTAAGTGTCACTTTCCCCTTTCTCAAACTTGGAAAAATATAATCTTCAAACACATGAACAAACAAGTATGGTGGTGTTAAAAGCCCGGTAGGTACCCAACAAGGATTCCATAATAATATTCCACAATAATTAACCAAATAACGCTTTAAATTTTAAATAATATGGTCATAGATGTACAAGGGCATATTTAAAACAAAAAATTATTTTCATTTCAATTTTTGGAAACATTTTCTAAACAATGTCCTAAAAAAATTATACAAAAAAATCTATATAAATTCATAAGGAATATGTAAAGTAGTTTTAAAAATAATGGAATTAATATCACTTATAATCGAAAAATAGAAACATGATCATATTCTAAGAGGTATGATAGTTTCAGGCTATGGGATCCTCACACACTTATATAATGAAAATGGTAATGTGCACACATGTCCCTTCAATACTAGTCAAATAGGACTAACCAAAATCCTAATGAGGATAAGATATTCCAATAAGTTTAGGTTAGAGTTTTAAAGCATCAATCTATTTCAAGGGCATTCTCATCCTAGCGTGTTTGTATCTAATAACTCACTAACAACTTATGCTTTCATGTTCTAAAATAATAATAAATAATGAGAAAATTATTTCAAATCTTCTCAAAAGAAAATTTCCCCATTTTCCATTTCAATGTTACAATCTCTCTTTAAAATCTAATACATGAGTTTTAAATCAATTAATGCATTTTTATAAGATAAAACCAAAGGTTTTTCATTTAAAAAATTAATCCATTCTCTAAAAAAAATTCCACAATTCAATTTCCACAAATAAAATTCCATAACTTCCATCAAATCTAAATCACATCCCCAATTCACCAAAATTGGTGGTTTTTCCCCAATTTCATGACAAATCAATTTAAAATCCTAATTCACACAAAAATTTATTTTTAAAACTTAATTAAAATCATTTAAAAAAATTAAGAGATTATAGGTTCAATTTATTGGCTAATCTTATATAGAACCACATACCATAGATCACAGGATCAAATAACACAACACCCACAATGGGAAACTACAATGATTAACATCGGCAATAGAGATATAATAACAAAACCTAGATTCAAGATCCAAAACAACATAGATTATATACTCAAACAACATGGAGATATATCAACCCCTAAGTAGGTGAATAGAAGAGATCAGGAGATAAATAAGGGGGAAGAACTCTTACCGGTAATAGATTGAATGATGTTTTCCCATCTTCAATCTTCTTTGGAAAGGGTTTAGAGGAGACAAAATGGGTCCATGAGATCCCTATTAACCGTATAAAATGAGATATCCTGAGTTAGGGTCTAGAAGAGGTCCAAAATAGGTTTTGGGTAATTTTAAAATAGTTTTAGGAATAATTAAATCATGCATTCCTAGTTAGTCGGGCAGGGTCGTACATTTTGTTAAACCTTGCGGCCTAATCATGCACCACTCTAAAGGTGTGCATAGTTTCTTCTAGGAAAAAACACAATTTTTCAAACCACGTTCCAACCATGCAAACCCTTAATTACTGGGTTTTCCTGGTTTTCACTAACAGATCACACGGTTTGGGAAAATTGTGCGCCAACCACGCACAATCTAAGATCCTTCCAAAATTTTCAAAATTTCACCTAAATCACACATAAATGAGACCCAAAAAAATATTGATTAAAATAGGGTTTAAGAGTACCTAAAAATAGTAAAAATATGTCTCATAACCTTTAAAATGATCAAATTAATTTAAACAATAATTCATAATTTATTCGATAACCAAGATCAACAATTCAACTATATACAGGTTATAAAATGGAAGTTTAAGGAGTGGAAATATTAATGTAAAAAAATTGAATATATGGTTTATATTAGTACATATCCAAATGATCCTAAATCTACTCTTCAAACTATCAACTCAAGAGCATGGATATCAACTATAGATATAGCATTTTATAATGGGTACAGACTAAACCCACACATTTAAAGAGGGTTCATCCCAAAACCAACACATATTTTCATAGGTTTAGAGAGACCTTAGTATTTATAAGGTGTATCCCCAACCTAGTACCTTTTAATTGGATTTTAAAACAAATATAGTGGATTTTTTTAGGTATCATAACTAATCAGTACCATTTAAGGGTGGTATAACCTATGTAAGTGAAACGTTATACTGTAAAAAACTCCAGATAAAAAAACCCTTTAATGTTTCATATAAGTTCTCAAAATATAAAAATTATTCTCAAACCTTAACAGATTATGTAAGAAGGTATCTAGAATTTTCTATTAATGTGATGGTAAATTGATGTAGAAAATTTAGTTTATAAATTTCAATATCAAACCATGAAACCATGTAACACTTTTCAACTCTTTTCTCACAATCATGAATAATTTCTTTGGACCTTTATATAGATGAACTCGAACAGCTATAAAGTCTATGATTTTACTTCTTTAATTACTTTATATAGAAATATCCTATAAATCACATCATTAGAATAATTTAAAACAACATTAAAGAGAGCATTAAACAATCCCACAATAATAAGAATTAAATACATCCTTAAACACTCTCATGACAATAAAGATTAAATACTTGGAAATAATCCCGAATATTATATAGAATAGAGTTCTTTGATATTTCAAAAAAAATTAATTTTAATATCATTTCCCAAAATATCAATCATATGACTCATCTTGATAATATGTTCTCTTCAGCATATCCATATAAAAACTCATAACATGAAATTATGATATATAACATAACCTTTAAATACTATTAAAAATACACCCAACCATATAAAATAACCTTGGAATTCTCTTTATAATAGATCTCATAATAAAATAATCTTGCGATGATACTTAGCATTACTTTTCTTAAAACATATTCTCTCAATAATAAGTTGTCTTTAAATAGAATTTTACATAACTTCCAGATATTATGTCTTAAAAACATGATATAACCTTAAAAAAATAATGATTATATCTTCCATATTTTAACCCATTCAATCTTATATAAAAATAATTAAAAAAACTTTTAATGATATCATTAGAATATAAGTGTAAATTACAAACTGATATAATAAATAGAATCAAACAACATAGATCTAAAGTGATTTAGAATATAAAACTAATATGAAAATAGTTTATTGCAATGTCAATTATATTGACATAAATTTTTATTCAAGAATTGGTACTCTAGGAGACTTTGTCCAATTTATAACCATAAGTTCATACTTAAGAATGAGTTCGCTAAAACATTGCATCGAGATGAAAACTTGAGTGATATTTTTTGTGGTGAAAAAATGTAAGCCTTAATTGTAGCTTATATTCTATATAAATAATAATCTAAACTTTAAACTTAATAGTTCATCCTTTAGTGAGTATCATGAGAACTTCGCTCAAATTCAGATCAATTGAAATCATAATTTCATGTTCAATATGTATCATCCATTTAACTAAAATCATAAACTCAAGAAATAATCATCATCTTTATTTTCTTATACAAGTAATTCATGATTCAAACATAAAATATGAGAATAATAAAATGATATATGGGATATACAAGTGAAGTTCCCCAATGGATTTATGGAGAAGAAATTGTATTTTTTTAATATGAAGGAAATCTAATGTATGTTGATGATGGATGATGGAGTAAGTATCTACCAATTAAAGAACACAAAGAGGTTTCCCATTCACTTCATAGGTATAGAGTTTTCACTATTACTTCTTGAAGAACCTTAAATGATAGATTCAAGTAGTATCCCCTAACTTATAATTATTTTTTTATCTAGTTTGTATAGATATGTGACAAGTACTGATGGAATGTTTCTAGAAATTATTATAATATGTTACAACTAAAGTTAAAATAGACAGCTACTAGACAATACTAGACAACTTGTAAAGATGTAATTAAAATGATCTAAAATTAGTTCAAACTTTTTAGTAGAGTTATCTAATAATAGAGATACCATCTGTATTATTGAGTATAAACCCTATTATGTGTCCTTGCAAGGTTGGGAGTATGATCAAAAATATATATATGTCGGGATGGTCTCTCTTGTGGTATCAGTTCTCTCAGGTCTCTAAGGAATATATTAGGACTTTTGCCTCTATGCCTATGGGTCATTTAAGGTTTCCCTCTCAACCCATTTAAAAAATCTATTATCCAATAATAAATAAAAATATAAAGTCCTTTGGTTCATTTAGAATAACTTTAAATTTTTTATGTTGACACTAAAAATGGATTAAATCATGAAGTGTGTATGGATGATTTTTTTATATTTGTAAGCATAATTGTCCATGTAATACATAAATCCCAGTCAAGTATAAATTAGAGAGGGAATTTCAATTTTAATTTATTGTATGGGTTAAATTTTGATATAAGATTTGGAATAAAATTCTTATGGTTGGAATGCTTGAAAGTGATGTTTTTATACATGGAATGGGGTTTTAAATGTAGCTCAGTTGATTGAGTGATCCTTGGAAGCTTCTGGTTAAGTTTTAAGATTTTTGGATGTTTTTGTATATGGATCATAGTTTGGGGTATAATACTTAGTAGAACCCATGTGGATGCCTGAAGATTAGGGAATTTTCAGTCGGTTTTTTATGGAGAATATTTTGTTTACACGGTTAAGGGAAAACGATGTGAGTTTCAAGAGGAAATTGTGTGAAACTTTTAGAGGAATTTCATAAACATCCATATGCCTTTTGTACGGTTTGGTAAAATGCGTGACCAAGTCATGTGAGGTGGATGGTTTAAGATAGAAGAAAATTCACAGTTGGTACAACATTTGGCCAACCATGTAGCCAAACCATGTTTCCTGTTAAAAATAGGAAAAATACCATTTTTTAACACCCTCATCCCCCCAAAAAAATTAACAAGGGGAAACCCCCTTTTTTCATTTCCATCCCTCATGCTAGATGAATTATCATTCCCCTTACTTATCATCTTCAAGCCCCATAAATGGGGTGTTCTAGGTATTATTTTCTAATGATTTAAGATTTTTTTTCAACTCTAGTGATCTCTAATTATATCCACTCTCACTCAGTTAAGATCTATTGTTATGGATTTTGGATCTGATTCCACTAAAGCACGGTGGAATTGGATGCTAACAATGGGTCTTTCATTCTACCGAAGAGAAAGGTATCTCAAGACATTGTCTCCATGAATCCTCTTGGTGTTTTGGTGAGGTATGTCTCCATGGAGAAATTTTTATGGTTTTTCTTTAAAATTATTTAGAAATGATTATGAAATCAAAGTAGCGTGTTAGGTAATTTTTCTAAAATAAGGTCAGGGCAACATTGTTGTTTTTTTCCATGTGTTTGGTTGTATTTTTGATGTGACGAGGCCACAAATGAATTTTTTTTGGAAGTTATTCCCTTTTATATCTTAATTATCAATCTAATTTTAAATGTGATAATTAATTTTTTAAAGTTTATTGGCTTGAGTTATGGGATTGAAATGTGGAGTAGTCTTGTATAACCTTTGTCAAACCTTGGTGGGCCTTAGAAGCTATTTCTGGTCATTAGAGATCATTTGAAATTTTTGAATAATGGTAGGTGGTCTACGTACTTGACCTTATGGTATTTATGAATTTGATATATGTAACAGGCATATGGTGTCACCGCTGAGTTGATTGATGTGTTTTGACTAAATGAATGGTTTAATCAATGTATAAAATGTTTTAATTTAAATAATTTAACTATTTTAATTAATTTGATTGGATTTACTTGACTAGGATTCAAAAAGTGCCAATGCCGCAATAGACCTTCGGCACTGGTTTGTTTCAGTTGGGCTATCGATGGTCTAGGTCCTATTTATAAATGTTTTCATGGTATGTATGGAACCTGTGAGGGGTGTGTGTGGGTTATATAGGCTTAGTGGCCCACTGTGTAGGTTTTTGTTAAACTATGGATGGATAGGGAGATATAACGACCCTATTAGGACTTAGTGGACCTTGTATAAGTACCCAAAAGACCTTTCCTTATAAAGAAAGGTGGATATCTATAATGGTTGGCCCATGTGGGATATGATGGATCTTCAGATGCCCTGGATCTATTGTGATCATTGTGGTGATAGTGGGGTGGGTGAACCTCCTTCACTAGAATGTGCATACTTAGGTATCTTGACCTTGTAGAGACTGGTGAATTGGTCGAGTGTTAGACTCACTTAGGATTCTTGGGGATGGAATGGTCTTAATTCCATCTCCCTCATTTTTTTTCTATGAGGCCTTGATGAGAACTAGGGGAACCTATTAGGTGCCCTGTTATTTGTTAACCCCTGTGAGAGGGTGTGCATGAAAGTAATGGTGATGATTATGGGTGTCACCTATGAAGCTAAATTTATGTTTTGAGCCTATTTAAGTTCTGATGAGAAAATCTCACTTTGGGGAGTTTGAATATGGATTTCATAGTGGTTTAGGAATAAGGCCACCCATGTTTAGAATCATTATATTTATAATGATATGGTATATACCTTGGGTCATTTTGATAAGAGAAATAAAAACTCCCCTTATAGAGAGGATTGTGATGCTACTAGTTAGGCTTGAATGTTCTGGATCTTGGACGTTTAGACTAGGCCTTCACATGAAATCTTATAGGGGGTATTTTGGTGGGAGATCATGGATTATGAACTACTAAGGTCCCTTTATCTTCTAAGTTTTGGCTAGTCTGGTATACTGAGAGAGCTTATCTTTGGGTTTTTTATGCTTATAGGCTTATCAATGGATGATGAAACTCTTATAGAGGAGGTATTTGTTACCTTTGGTTATATTCCATTAATTAAAAAAAAACCTTTAAGGGGAGTTATGTGATACTCTTATACACAACACACCTGATGGGTGGATGTATTGTTATTGTTAGCATGGTATTGTGATGTGCTCAGAGATACCCTGGTACTAGCCGAAGTAGGTAAGGTCGATCGGGGTCACAGACCTGATGATCGAAAATGGAATTTGGGAATTCCCTAAGTTATATGTGTACAAAATGGGTTAGTGATGATATTATAGAGTCATGGCCACTGAAATGTTCTCATAGAAGATTTGGAGTCAAACAGAAAAAGTTATTTTTAGTTATATATTTAATGTTTTACAATTTATTTATTTATTTTTATTGATCATGTCACGTTAACATATAACCACATATGTCGGTATGTATGGGACTTCATTGGTGGTACCCTACTGAGCTTTGTATGCACGCTCTAATCGAACCACCATTGAACATGGGTACCCAAGAATCTCTCACATGGTTATTTTAGGCATAGGTTTGGGATGAGTCCTAAGATGGCATGGTCGAGCAGGATAGCTCAGATGACTTCTGAAGGTCAGGATGAGGTTAGGCTCAGTGTACTCATAAAGCTAGAATGTTTAATTTCTTTCTTACTTGTATGTTTAAATGACCGGACCAGTGGATGATTAGCTATTTTATAATATAGTTGTTTAGGCCTTTATTTCATATCATTTATTATCTTTCTTGTTTATATTTGTTACTCTTAATTTAGTTTATTCATATGAATGATATGCTATTATTTTATATTATACTTCACACTCTAATACAGAGGTATAGCCTCCCCCAAATACCTCACTAGTCTCCCCCCCCCCACCCTCACCCCTGCTATTAGTCAGCAGCCTCTGTCATTCTAGGAGGTGTTCATGAGGTACAATGGAAACTTTAATTTTGGGAACCGGTCACTGGTCAGGGTTGGTGGGATGTTATAAGAGACTTCATAAACATAATTTATGATGTGTGTAAATATCATCCATAATAACTATTTGGAAATTAACAAAGGTATTAGTTCATGAGAATTGTCCTTTTGAGTGTAAGGATGATTCCTCACTACATAAATATCATCCAGAACTATGTAATCATCATTTTCATATATTTAAGCATGAATATAGAATTGTATAAGGATAATAGATCATCTATTTACTCATCATGACTGGACTATATAAGGATAATGACTTCATTAGTTTATCATAAAGATATACAATTTCTGCATAATGAATATTTCTAATCCATGTAAGGATAAATCCTGATCTATATAAGCATCATCTGTGCAACCATAAATCTATACAAGTATCATTCCTTAGGACAATTTGAAAATGTTCCAGACTAAAAATACGATTTTTCCAGAATTTTATATTCTGAAGAAGTAATTAAATAGGATGATTCCATAGATATTTATCCATGTTTAAAACATGAAGCTATGTTGATCTGTGATTAAAGATTTATTTATAAAATATTGAAATATGTAATGAGATAGGATATCATTATTACATTCATCTATGATTTTCAATTGATAATATTTGAAAATAAATATTTGTGATCAAAATATAAAATATATTTATTTGATGGAGGTGTTGATATTTAGTGTTTAAAACATCACAAAATTATTTATGATCTAGTATTTTGATTAAGTAATTAATCTTAAATATTTTGAAAAGGAGATAAAACACTGAAGTGATTATGATAAATAATATAAACCTGATATGAATAATATATATATTAATTAAATCTAGAAATTAAATATGTCAATGCAAGTGATGACCTTCATGGCCTAAAATAACACAACTGAACTTGTGCTTCTTATTGAATGAGAGGATTATGAGGCTATGTTTCTTGATATAGTATGCATAATCAAGATGAAATATATATTGGTTTCATGGTAATCTCTCTCTTCATGATAATAATGTTCCACAACACAAGATACTATGGTATATTTTTAAAATAGCTATAAAGATTGATTATTTGAATATTTCTATGGGAATATGGGAAAGATATATCTTGACCCTAATAAAGTAATATAGGACATATATTCAACTAAGATAAAAATAATAAATTAAATATAAAAGGGTGGTTCTGAAATTTCAGTAGTGATCATGGGTACACACCTACATGAAACAGTTAAACAAGATATGTAGAGATCATGTGGGGAAAATTTGGGTGCATGTGATTGGTTTAATTTCAATTAACTTCTATATATTTTAATTTATAGAAATTGAAAAGGACCCCTAAAAAGTGTGGGATGTTTTTGAAAAATTTGTGTGTGGGCCTCTAGAGAAATGTGACATGTCCTAAAGGAAACACTGTCGAAAGAATAATAGAATAATAAAAAAGATAATAGAAAGAAGTCTATGTAGACATAGAGATCTCAAAGAAGAACAAAAGTCAATAATAGACTAAAGAAGAATACATTCCCGATATTATGATCATATTTTATAGATGTCGTGGCATCCTATACAAACATGGTGGTCAATAATGGAAGTTATTGATAAATTTTGGGAGACTAGGTAAACTGAAGAACTAATGGAATGAGGTTCTTTTTTACTTGTGTAATTTAATGAACATAAACCTTTTTAATATTGTGTTAATGCATATAAATTTACCTACTAAACTAATTTTGATTTATGATAATATTATATATTTAATTATATAACTTGGATATCTTTATCACAATAATGAGTAGGTTTATTAGGAAGGGCCAAACCATGTAAAAACATGTGTTAATATTTATTTGTTGTATTTCATTTGATAAAGGTGTGTATTATATGTTAAAAAAGAAGATATCCATTTATATTAACTAGAAAAAGGGGGTTATAGAATAAAGGTGGAAATAGTTAAATGATAAATTGGATTTTTTTTAAAAGTTTTCAACACTTGATTCACCCCCCTCTCTGGTCTCTTCACCAATCCTAAGGGGTTTTAAATTGTTACTAGAAAAAAATTTCCATTCAATAGGATCTTATTTTTAATTCCCTTGTACTTTTATTAAAATTGTATTAAGTGTGTATTTTAAATGAAAAACCACTAATAAAGAATTCTATTTTCATTTATGTTAAGACTAATTTAGATGTATTTGCTAAAACTATAAAAAATAAATAGAATAAGAAAGGAAAGAAGTTGAAAATGAGTTCCAAACTAAATAAAAATCAAAAATATTTTAAGGTAGTAAAATTGGTAGTTTATCTATATAATATATTAATATTTTTCCTTATAAATAATCAAATATACATAGTGAAGCGTATATAGCTTCTAAATTAGTTGGAAGCCTATAATATGAGGTTATAGACTACATGAAGAAAGTTATTACTGAAGTTTTCACTCACATACTTAAGTTTATTCAGGGACTAGATGATGATAATATAAATATGATATCATATTCAAAAGATATGTGGAAATATTTGGTAAATAAGTTTCATTAGTTCAACACTCTCTCCAAAATTGTGAATGTTATAGATTATATTGTGTTAACATTTTAAGAAAGAAAAACTATCTATCTGGATAAGGATTGAAAAAGGGTACTAATTAGATATTTGAGATAAGCAAATATTGTGAAGAAAGAGTGAAATAACTTGAAGATCATAAGCAAATTATTAATCTAAAAATTTAGTAGTTGGAATTGAAACTAAGAAATCTGTAAACCACTCAATAAAAATCTTTACAAGCTATTTGATAAAAAATTCATTCCATAATTACCTAAGTTAATATTATTTTTACTAATATGACTCAAAATTGTGGAAATAAGAGCTAGTAATTTTCTCTTAATCAACCCATAATTAGCTTTGTGAAAATGGTAACCCATAGTCCAATTGAATCTATTTCTACTAAATATGTTTTAACTGGTTATACATATTTCAAATCAAAAACAAAAAAAATATGGAATGATAAAAAATATAATAAATTTATAAAATCATAAAGGGTAAATATAGAGCTATATAATAAAATAATCTTTCCAAATAGATCCCAAAAGTGTAGAGTTTATACCCAAAACAGTAAGAAAAAAATTAATTACAAACTACAAAAAAAATATATAGAGATTGGTGGTTTGGGGATATAGAAATAGAGTACTAGACGAACATTTTAACATATAAAAATCAGATAAGGTTTGAAGTCAAGGGACAAGAAATGAAATTCAAATTTGACCTACTGAGAAAAATTAGTTCTCATGGAAAAAATAAAAAAATATCACTAAAAACATATTTGAGTCTCTAGAGAATTTTTTTTTACTATTCCAGAATAATTGGTCACTATTATAAAAATTTATGGTATCTAGTAACCCAGCCTAACTCATATTCCACAAAGAAAATAAGGCAACACCGGTTAAAGAAGATGGTAATCGAATAAGACAAGCCTCACTAGGGGTATAAAAAAAATAATACCACACTCAAGAAGAAAGTTGATCATCATGATGTATCTATAAGGAATAGATTTAAAATGTCTATGAAAATCAAGAAAGTAGGGGTCAATCTAGAAAAAATAAGAAAAGAATAAATTAAATTGAGATTTATTAGGATTGGTTTAATTTTTTATATCCAAGATGAATAATTCAATTTTCAAGATAGTTTTCCAAAGAATGATAACCTAATAGTCATTGAATACGTTTATAGAAGGTGAAACAAAGTTACACACATTTTTCTCTAGTTAACGATATGGATTCCACAATAATTGAATTTTTAGATAAATAATATAAATAACTAATTACTTCTAGTGAAAAAAAATCTACTAGAAATGAAAACACACCCAATAAGATGGTTGGGCATGTGACAATGGAATAGTTAACCATATAACCAACTCAATTGGAAATGGTGAGGAAGACAGATGAGGCATGAAAGAATGAAATTTCTTTGCTAGTACAAGTAAAGAAAATTATTTAAGATAAAAATAATAACAAGAAACACATTATTCTTATAGAGTTTTAGATCAGTAAAGCTAAAGAGAAACAAATCATGAAGGGTTCTAAAGTTTTTAGAGCTACTGGGAAAAGAGACTCTGGGTTGAGAAATATGTATTAACTTTGTTTCTATAATTTAATTGATAATGATGAACCATATTAATCACCTATTTTGTTTTTTGTGAATCTTGGAAAATTGAATTGAATGTGAAACCTAAATAAAGACAAATGGTGAATGTTGAAATAACTATACAATATGAGAAAATTAATCCATCATAGAAAATATTTAAATTTTCATATTAGTGTCTCCTTGAAAAACATTTCATATAAAATATCAACTGGTATTAGACATATCAAATGGTATCATAAATTCCTAGAGTATAATTATTAAGATTAAGTCATCCATGATGAAGATTCTTGAAAAGAACCCATTAAGGGGGAGCTAAGGAATATAAAAATAGAAAAAATTAAAAAATTCTTATTGAATTTAGAATTTTAGTTAGTCACACAAGGTTGAAGGATGAGGTATAATTTTCACTATCCTAATTCACTTTTGGTTTTTATTAAATATGATTAACAAGGGGGGTGACTCTCTAAACAATTCGGGTGAAAACAACATTACACATCAAATGTATTGATGTGTTTGTTAAAGTTGAGTCTAGGATCATGAAAATTCTTTAAAATATGTTTTATCACCCCTTATAGAAATTAATTTTAGTTGAAAACACATTATTGTTAGATTATGGAAATTTTTATTATATAAATTTACCAATATTGTTTTCTAAACTTGGTTAACCTAAGTAGGCTTATAGTTGATTAGTTTATGAAACATTTTTAAGAAAAATTTGATTCCACCCTTATCTAATGTGTAATTGATTGATTATATGAACAAGGAGGAGAAAAAAAAGGTAGAATGTTTTTTTAATAAAATTATAAGATTAAGGAGGAAGAAGATGTTTCTTTTCCAAGATTATCCTTTATATTCCTAGAATCTCAATATGGGGGAGAATAGTATTGACCTTTTCATTTATTATCAATAAGAGAGAGAAGAGTTACATTGAATATCACATAAATTACTTTTTTTAAAGATAAATTTTATTTAATTTCCATTTATGCTTTGTTTTGGGGGTTTCTCAAGCTTTTATGGTGGAATGGGTGAGTTTTCCTGAATTGGGCCAAATTGTGAGCCCAATTCTAGATTTAAAAATAAATTTTGTTTCTTTTATAACTTTTTCATTTTTTAATATTTTTCACCCATTCAAATTCCAAAAGTGGTATCCCCTGACATATTAACACCACCATTTTAGTTTGGAGCCCTTAGAAATCCATAACCAAGGTCTATATGGGTTTTTATTTAAGGGATTGGGCCTGCCCGAAAGGCCAATACTGGTTTTAAAAATCAAATTTGATTTATTAATAAATTATACATTATTAATGATTTTTGGGTGATTCCAATCCTCAAACATGCCCAGGGAACCTAGATACGCGCCCAACCTCTCTCTCCCCACATTGGATATCTTCTTCATCACGATTGAGTGCTGTAATTCTTAGGGTTTTTAAAATCGGGAAGATTTGAGGAGGTATGTTCATTCCAAGATAACTCTCCCAATTATTACTATTTTCCCCCCATTCCGGTTCCTAAATGACCTCCCCATTCCTGTTCGAATAACCCCAAAACTGTATCCATTTTAAATTTTAGATACTGGTGTTTTGGGTAGATTCATTCAAGATTTATCAAGTAAGTTAGTCCATTTCATTCCCATTTCAAATTTCTTAGGGTTTCATTCTATTTGTTTAGGGTTTTGTTACTTTTTCAATAAAGTGAAAAATTACCAGGGGGTAGGGTTTAGAACCTAGGGTTTAACCTTGGGTTTTCTTGGCTTTTTATTGTGGTTTTATGTTTGATCTATGTCCCTCTTGATGCGGCGATGGTGCGATTTGATTTTCACACAAAGGATTCAAGGTTTTAACTAATTTGGTAGGTGATTCCATATGTATTCAATATATGTGAATTGACTTGATGTTTTTATGAAATTTTCATGTTCATTTAATTTTATGGTTGCTGTAAAAAAATAGTTTTAGTGGTTTTTGTAATGCAAATTAATTTTTAATGCCAATTTTAGGTGAAATTGGGGGTTTTTCATGAAAGTCTCTTGTTGGTTCTTTTGGGGCTGCCCTATCACTAATTATTTTAATTTATTGGGATTTACTAGGGCTGAAAATATTTTTTGAATTTTTATCCCTTCTGTTTGTTGCTACGAAATTTGGTTTTAATGGTGTTGTAGAACTTGTGTACTTTAAGTGTCATGTTTGTTTAAAAATGGAAGTTTTACAAAGATTACATTTCTTGGTTCACATGGGGCTGCCCTAAATTTGATTTTTTGGTTTAATTGAATTGTATAAGGCTTCCTTTTCTGTTTTGGTAACTTATTGGTGTGCATATAGTGTGCAATGTGGGGTTTTCAGGGAGTGTTGGGTGCAAAACAATGTGGGTTTTTGAGAAATTGTTTTATGGAAAATCAAAGTGTTTTGTTGTGTGTTTTAAATGGTATAAAGTGTGTATAGCTACTGTATTTTTTGTAAGTGACCATTATTGGTGTTTTTATATGAAAATGGATGCATGTGGCATGCTGAATTTGTTTTAGCACAAAAGGGGGAAGCCCGGGTACCTAGGTGGGGCGGATGTGTACTAGTACAGCTAGTGGACCGGTTGGGTTTTGTCTCTGTTTCACTTAGCATTTGGATAAAGACAACTCTAACTAAACTATGTGGATGATGATTTGGAACCAATAGGTTATGGGTATGTTCCCTACTAGTGGCTCGTTCATGAGAATGGATTTTACTCTGGTTACTTTACACCGATGTATGAGGTACATGGGGCCCGAGACTATCTAGTGCCTAGGGGTGTTCCCGATTTTGTTTCTCATTGTGTTTGTGGTATTTTAAATTGTATTTGGGTGTTTTTGGAATTAATTTACAGTAGATAACATGTCTATTTAAATGTTTGAACATTCTGAAAACTTTAGCGTGAAAAATGTTTTCAATTGAAAGTTGCATTTCTTGGATTTTATCACTACTTTTCTTTGCGTATTAAAACTGTTTTCTTTTTCACATTGTATTGCATGATATTTGGAATCATTGGGTGGTATCCTATTGGGCTTAGGCTCATAACCTACTTACACACCTTGGGTGTAAGTAGACTTTGTTATGTTTGAATTAGGTAAAGCAAAGGTTAAGGGTGATGGCGGTTCAGGGTGTTAGTACCCATCCTTGGGGCGGAGTTGTGGAGACAGCTTGGGGGTGATGACTACTTGTCATGTGGATTCCATGGGTCTGTTTTGTTGTTGTTTAATTGTGTCTTTGGACCTTTTGTACTGAATTTGAACTTATGTATTTAGTTCTATATTTTTGTATAAACCTTGTTGGTATGAATTTTTCAGATTCATTTTATCAAATATTTTTGGTGTTTTATGTATACATATTCGGGTAAATAATTACCAAACCAAGATAAATGATACCTGGGAACTTGTTCCAGCCCATGGGGATATGGAACACCCTTCGGGCCTTTCCACGGACTGGGTCGGGCACCAGGTCGGATGGCGACCCGGCTTGGTTCGTGATAAAATGGTATCGGAGGAGGTTCGCTCTCTTTGGGTCATGTTATTTGGGGAACAGTCAGGATAGTCTGAAGTTAGGATTGTCGGGACATGGAATTTTGGTTATGAGTAGTGTGGATGACCACCACACCTCATGACAGGATTCAGGTCTCCAGGGGAATCCGGGACCTTTCAGAGTTCATTGGTTTTCTTAGTTTAATGATGATTAGGGGAAATGAAAAGAGAGTTGGGTTAATGGTCTCAGTGAGCTCGCAGGGCCTGGAAAGCCATGTGGAGCCAGGGATATTCCCTAAAACACTCTCTATAGAAGTGAAGTGATTGGAATATGGCCACCAACCATATTTCCAAGTCACCCACTGAAACTAGTTTCCTCTCGCATTGTCTTGTATTATTTAGTTTTAAATATTGGAACTTTGGTTTTAAAGTGACTTGGTTTTAAAAAGTGTAATGTTTTTGTGAAATGATTTTCAAATAAAGATGGAATGGTTTGATTTATGAAATTGTGTAACCTAACATTTAGAATTATTTTTAAATGGAAAATCGTGTGCTTACACCTCTTTTGAAAGCAGAAACTATACTGAAGTTGGTTTTGAAAAAGTGTTTTCAATAGAGTTTTCTAAACTGTTGAAAGGTGTTTTAATGGGATAAGATGTTTTGAAATTGAAGTAGATAACTTGAAAGTGAGTTTTAATTTGAATGATAGTTCCTTTCTGAAAAATATTTTTAAATGCGGTAATTTGGGTTCAATCTCCTGGTTAGGGGTTTTGAGAAATAGGATGTGTTGGTTGACCATTTTGGTTTTGAAAAGTGGAAGAATCTTTTTTTAACCTTTGGTATTTCTGTGAGTGACCACATGCATGGGCTTATATGGAATTATGGATGGTTGATGGCATGACTGAATGAGTGTCGGGACGGATATGAGGAGGGTGCCCGGTGTGGCACAAAAACATACATGTGTGAGGCCCATGGGGTACCAATGGCGGATATGCTTACTGTTGAATCATTTGTTTTGGTTTTAAAGAAAAAAATGATGCCTTAATGAATAGTTTCAGATGGTTTGTATTATGGGTTTCTGAAAATGTTGATGGTGTGGGATGTTTTGAGTACAAGATCCCCTTCTGTTCGAACTGTGTTTGGGATTTGTTTTTGGTCAGTAAGTTGTGTTGTAGGGAGGGTTAGTGGACTCTTCTGAAAAATGTTTTGGGATGCCTTTATGGTGGTTACCTTCATGTGTTTGGATCTGGTTTGTGGTATATCATGACCAATGGACCATCTTGGTTGGGTCCTTGGGTTCAATTGTTGGATAAGGTATTCCCCATTAAGGGTTATTGCACAACTGAAGTGCAACCCATATTGTTTCGTTGTTTGAATACCCTCCAGTTGATCAATATAAGGAATGTTTTTCTTGAGATTTTTATATTGAGTATACACCATTTCCTTTCATGGTTTATTGTATCCTCTTGTAGTGGGAGATTAATCATGGAAGGTTGAAAAAGACCTTAGCCACTTATGTTTCCTGGTTTTCCGAAGGTGGAAGTGGTTTGGGGTTGTTATCATGGATGAGTATCTGGATGGTGTCTAAGAGGTCCTCTCGGTCCATCGTAGTCTCTTCGAAGTAGGACTTCACAATAATCTACCAGTGTGGGAATTCTGGTCATGAGAGGATATTGTGGCCACTATCTAGAATTTTGTGCTGTTTGGGGATGTTGTATAAGGTCCCACTCCAATCATTGTTTATATCAGTCGCAATGGTCATGTTTTGTGGTGCCTTTTGATTTTGTGCACTTGATTGACTTTAAAGGTGAAAGTTGTGCAATCCTCTAAGAGTATCTTTATGTTGGGAGAATGTATCCCTTGGAAAAAATTCAAAATCTTCAATTTTAGAGAAAGGTTATTATAGTTTTTATATACTTGTATAGTTTCTCACTCGAAGAAACAAGGTGTGATATTTGTTCATTTTCTAAGCCCATGTTTTAGTGAAATATCAAGTTAGGGTAAAGTGAGTTTGGAATGTGTTATGTCTTGAGAATCTTATCAAGGATTTTATTATAATTGTTGGTGTCACCAAAAGATGAATTCTAATTCATGGTGGTTTCCAAAGCCTAACCGTGAGGTCGAAGATGCTTCAATCATTTGAGCTCCAGCCATAGGTCTTGGAGAGAAGCTGACTCGTAGTCAGGGGAAATCCCAGGGTTTTTTAAACCCATGTACAATGTCTTATCCTTAGTATGAAAGATAGTAATAGTTTAAACCTCTAGTGTAATAATATTTCTTCTGTTGTTACCATTCGGTGGAAATAGGTTGAGGGCCGTGTACCCATGTCATCACCTAATGTCATTCCCTCCCCCTTTAGTTTCCATCGAGTCATTAGAGAATGGTCGGAAATTTCGATAGAAGTGTTGAGGGCACAATTTTTGTATGATTAGTAGTGACCATGTTCTAGGAAGCCATGCGAAAAGAATGATCTACAAAGTTAGTGCAAAATTTCCCAAACTGTGCGGACTGACCCTGCGCCCTTCTTAAATATTAAAAAAAATTGGGTCTTTCTGTGTCGGCCCATGCTGGTCGATTAAGATGGTTGGTTCTTATGGTGGGGAGACCCAATATGATTCTCATGAATGTTCCTTCGTAAACTGTGAATGTAATTCTACCCTTTGTACTATAGATTTCGTTCAGGCCTCCCTCTGTTAGTGTCTTGATTCTGTCTCGAAAAATAATATAGGTGGCCTCTTATGGTGGGGTGCCTATTTGTGTTCCCCCAAACCAATAGCTCATATTTATCCATGGTCTTGGCCTGGTGGTAGGTGGTATCATTTAGAACTTTCTAGATACCAACATATTCCTTGAGTAAACTTTGGGATTGGAGAGCTCCCAATGGGTTAGTTAATGTAAGGTATGTGTAACCTTGTTCGAAGTTGTTGTTCCTTTGGGTGAATTGATTGAGTCTTATTCAGATAGTGTTTGAGAAGTTTTAATTTGGTATAAAGTATGAATGTGATTGATCATTTCAGGAAGTGGTGTAAGTTTGGGTTGTGAGATTAATCATTCCTTAATTGATCACTGGAGGTGTTTTGGCCCTTGGGGGCGAAGCTTGGCAAAGAAGTACATCTTGGTTTATCGGTTGGGTTTGGTTTTCATATCTGGCCTTGTTGTAGCTTTCTGGGGATCGAAATTTTTCATGTTGGGGATAATTTCCACATAAATGACTTATTTTAAATATAAATTTCATTTAATTCCCATTTAGGATTTGTTTTTGGGGTTTCTTAAGCTTTTATGGTGGAATGGGTGAGTTTTCATGAATTGGGTCAAACCGTGAGCCCAATTCCAGATTTAAAAAAAAATTCTTTTATAACATTTTTAGTTTTTATTATTTTTCACCCATTCTAATTCCAAAATGGTTTCACATCAGATATTAACACCACCATTGTATTTTTGTTCCTTTATAAATCCATAACCAAGTTGTATATGGGTTTTTATTTAAGGGATTGGGCCTGCCTGAAAGCCCAATTCCAGTTTTAAAAATAAAATTTGATTAATTAATACCTTATTCATTATTAAGGATTTTTCAGTGATTCTAAGACTCAAACACACCCATGTAACCCAGCCACGTGGGCAACCTCTCTCTACCATCTTTGAATATATTCTTCATCGCGATTGAGTGCTAAACTTCTTAGGGTTTCGAAAATCGGGCAGATTTGAGGAGGTATGTTCATTCCATCATAACTCTCTCAATTCTTACTCTTTTTCCCCCATTCCAGTTCCTAAATTAACTCCTCATTATTTTTCTAAAAAACTCTGAATTGTGGCCGTTTTCAATTTTATATAATTCTATTTTGGGGAGATTCATTTAAGATTTCCCAAGTAAGTTAGTCAATTTCATTCCCCTTTTAAATTGATTAGGGTTTCATTATTTTTGTTTTGGGTTTTGTTCCTTTTTTCTTGAAGTGAAAAATTACCAGGGGGTAGGGCTTCGAACCTAGGATTTAACCTTGGGTTTTCTTAGCCTTTTATTGTGGTTTTAGGTTTGATCTATGTCCCTCTTGGTGCGGCAATGGTGCGATTTGATTTTCACAAAAAGGATTCAAGGTTTTAACTAATTTGGTAGGTGATTCCATATGTATGAAATATATGTGAATTGAATTGCTGTTTTTATGAAACTTTCATGTTCATTTAATTTTATGGTTGCTGGAAAAAATAGTTTTAGTGGTTTTTGTAATGCAAATGAATTTTTAATGCCAATTTTAGATGAAATTGGGGGTTTTTCAAGGAAGTCTCTTGTTGGTTCTTTTGGTGATGCTCTATCACTACTTATTTTATTTTATTAAGATGTAATAGGGCTGAAAATACTATTTTGAATGTTTATCCCTTTTGTTTTTTTCTGTGAAAGTTGGTTTTAATGTTGTTGTGGAACTTGTGAAGTTTAAGTGTCATGTTTGTTTAAAAATGGAAGTTTTACAAAGATTACATTTCTTAGTTCACATGGGGCTTCCCTAAAATTGATTTTTTGGTTTAATTGAAATTTATAAGGCTTAATCTTATATTTTGGTAACTTATAGGTGTGCATATAGTGTGCAATTTGGGGTTTTCAGGGAGTGTTGGGTGCAAAACAATGTGGGTTTTTGAGAAATTGTTTTGTGGAAAATCAAAGTGTTTTGTTATGTGTTTTAAATGGTATAAAGTGTGTATAGCTACTGTATTGTTTGTAATTTAACATTATGGGTGTTTTTATATGAAAATGGATGCATTTGGAATGCTGAATTTGGTTTAGTACAAAGGGGGAAGCCCGGGTACCTAGGTGGGGCGGATGTGAACTAGTAGGGCTAGTAGACTGGATGGGTTTTGTCCCTGTTTCACCTATAATTTGGATAAAAAAACTCTAACTGAACTATTTTGATGATGATTGGGGGACACTAGGTTATTGGTATGTTACCTACTAGTGGCTCGTGCACGAGAATAGATTTTACTATGGTTACTTTACACCGAGGTATGAGGTACATGGGGCCCGAGACTATCTAGTGCCTAGGGGTGTTACTGATTTTGTTTCTCATTGTGTTTGTGGTATTTTCCATTGTATTTTGGTGTTTTTGGAAGTAATTTACAGTATCTAACATGTCTATTTAAATTTTTGAACATTCTGAAAACTTTATCTTGAAAAAAAATTTCAATTGAAAGTTGCATTTCTTGGATTTTATCAGTGCTTTTCTTTGCATATTAAAACTACTTGATTTTTCTCATTGTATTGTATGATATTTTAAATAATTGGGTGGTATCTTATTGGTCTTAGGCTCACACACTACTTACACCCCTTGTGTGTAAGTAGACTTGTTTATGTTTGACTCGGGTAAAGGAAAGGCAAAGGGTGATGGCGGTTTAGGGTGTTAGTTTCCATCCTTGGGGGCGGAGTTGTGGAGATGGCTTGGGGGTGATGACTCCTTGTCATGTGGAGTCCATGGGGATATTTTTTGTTGTTTCATTGTGTCATTTGACCTTTTTTACTGTATTTGAACTTATGTATTCAGTTCTGGATTTTTGTATAAACCTTGTTGGTATGAATTTTTCAGATTCATTTTATCAAATATTTTTGGGGTTTTATGTATTCTTATTCGTGTAAATCATTCCCAAATCAAGATAAAAGATACTCGGGCACTTATGCCAGCCCATGGGGATAGGGAACACCTTTTGGACCTTGTCACAGAATGGGTCAAGTGTCGGGTCGGATGGCGACTCGTCTTGGTTCGGGACATTGACTTTGGAAAAAATAATTGGGTTTTTGGTTATTAACAATAAATCAAAAGGGGTTATTGAAGTTCCCCAATGGATTTTTGAGTAAAATATTGTATTTTTTATCAATAAAAATGAAAGTCACGCTACAAGAAAAATACAAAATATTGGTAATTTTAACTATCACCTATTAATAGATGGTGGTAATTAAAACCACCATGTTTTCCCAAGATGACAATTAATTAGTGACCATTATTTTGAAATTTTTAGTGTTCTAGTTTAAACATTCTTCATCTATAATTAGATGAAGTTTTACAAAAGATGACAAAATGAACACAGTGATTTTTTTCCCAAATTTTTGTACGCAGCGTTGTGGTGCTTAAAACCACCAAAAATGTCATAATGGTGGATTTCTATTTTTAATTTTTTTCCCTTAAATAGAGGTGGGTTAGAAGCATATATCAACAGGTCTTTAGTGAGTAGTGATGGTTAAAACCACAATGAAATGTTTGATGGAATTTTTTTAATAAGAGGATGTTTAAACTACCACTAGTTACAAAAAACACAAAAATTACTATCCTTGAATATGATACCACATATAGTATTACATATGAATATATTTACGATATATTGATTTCAATCATTTCAATAATCGAAAAAATATAAGTAATACAACATCTATATACATTAACAGAACTCATCTAAACATATGGTGCATTTGTTTTAGTCTAATACTACACAAGAAGTAAATATAAGTTTTAGTCAAAAAAATAATATATACAAATGGGTATCCAACATCAATTTTTCTCTCCCATGTTAGGTTGGATGCCTCTAAATGATCCATGCTCCTAATTTTCATGTTGGCTACCAAATTCCAATGTATTCAGTGCTTACATTAAATGAGATTTAGAATATAAATTATTTTTAATTAGGTAATTTATATAAAAAAATTTAAATCAATTTTTATATTAATATAAACATATTAAAATAATTGTAGTAGATTTAGTACCATAGTAGTCTATCATATTAGGACTGCAATGTCTACATTAATTCCCCTATCATGACCTAAAATAAAGACCCTAATTTACTCCTCTTCACTAAAAACCGCTCACCTTGATCTATCCAACATGTATCATGATTCAATATTCTATTATTGAGGATCTCAATTTGATTTTGTGATTCTAAGGGATCAAGAACAATAAAATTACTCGAACTTTCAAGAGGATGAATCACAATGAATGATGAAGAGCTCCTCCTAAAGACTCATTTCAGTGATAGTGTAGAACCCAAACATTGAACATGACTAGCATGTTACTTTCACAAAATATGGGAAAATGAATTGTTATGGGAGACTAATGATAACTTATAGGTATTAAAATCTCATGGATCTTTGATTTTTCTTTAAAATAAAACACATATTAATAAAAAATATTAATTTAAAAAAACAGTGATTTATATTTATTACCCTAAGGCTTATAGGATGATCATTTTCTGAATTTCCATAAACATTCTTATGCACATTAAACCACAAATCGATTCAACTGACCTAATGACCAAATTATTTTCCAATATCATCAAATCAAAAAAATTAAAACTATAAAAATTAATCTAATTAAAATGAAACAAAAATTTATTTAACAAAATGGATAGATTATTTTCATGTTGGACGTTCTCCTTCAAAAATGTTTACAATCATCTATGTGTAGTATGACTTTTTTTCTCCCTATGTGATGTATTTTTAGAAGATTCCTAACAAAAATATTAATATTTATATAAAAATGAATTATTTTTAATATATTAATGTCAATGTAGTAATTAAATGTCAAATACCTTATATAAACTAAAATGATGAATATCCAAAAAGGGCCTCCACTAATCTTGAGGTATCACTTCAAGTACCTTTTCTTACATTTGATGTAGAATCAAGGAGGTTTCATTGAACTCACATAAAAACCTTTACTTAAATTCCTTCCACTTGTTACCCGAACCTTTAAAAGTTAATTAACACATAACCATTTCATGAAAAATAAAATGGAAAAGAATATAAATATTATATATGTAAAAAAAATTAGACTTATATTTGATAGGAATATTAGATAAAAACTATAAATATTAATTTTGACGTACTTTCAATTGTTTTTCAAAAATATCAGTCTTCCAATTGGCCGGAATATGCCTCCAGTCATGATATGTTATGGGAAGGTTGTCTCAAATGATAATTGGTCCAAGATATGCACATTAAGACCTTGACGTTATCTTTAGGCACCCCAAACATGTAAAATGGCATAACTGCTTTAAAATTTCTCAGCCTACAAACATCAGATGTGTTCATGTTTGTTTCCAAAGTGTTATTATATGAATATATTCAATAAATATATTAAATAATTAGTATACATATATAATAAATCATTTTCATGTTTATAATTATATACCAATAATATTCACCCTCCCCTATCCTCATGATAGAAATCATGGAACCATACTCTCAATTGACAATCGCTCCTCGACTACCCTATCTGATCCATCTGATATCCCTAGAGTAGAAGGTGGTGTACTAGAAGTAGGGATAATGCTAGGAAAATATGAGAGAATGTCATATGTAATAAAATTATGGAAATAGGGGAAAATAAAAATAGGTATAATACCTAGTGTAGGTGAAAGAGTATCAGATGGGTCATCCGGCATCATAAGAGTTATGGATGATCATATTGTATCTTTAAATCATTTTTTTCTCATTATTCTTACATCCAACAAGAATATAAAACAAATTAGAACATGATATAAAAAAATATGAAATTTATTTCAAAATATTGTACATAGATTAATTAAATTCATATATTCAAAATAAGTAAATAAAATATAAGTTAAAGGGGGACTGAACATATTATAAATTAATTAATTATTAACCATATTATTGTCATTATCCACCATTAAAATGATTTTATTATCTTCACCCTCCCTTGAAAGGCTAAATGTTTTAATATCATCATAGATATATAGATCAAAATCTTATTGTTGATGGGGTTCAATGTCACAAAAAAAATTATCAACTTTATCACTCATATCATAAATGTTTCTCAGTTTGACATAGAATACAACACTCCATCCTTCATCGAATCTGTCATCCACATAATATAACAAATTTATCTTGTGAGGACAAAATATATATATAATGTTATTCATTTTCATCAGTATCAATGAAATTATAAAAGTTAAGATAATAAAATTATAATGAATCTTTCCTTATTCCCCTATAAATATTGATCCACTTTCATTTGAATATCAAAACTAAAAAATTACCATGAAAATTTTATTTTATAAAGTCAATAAATTTTCCATAGTATCCCAAGTCTATGTATTTTGTGAAGATGAAACTATTTCATGTCTTTAAACTATCTATACACAAAAGTGTATGAAACTTAAAGCCATTATTATTATAATAATTGATTCTCTAACACTTCTTCAAAGGTCCTCGAGCTAAATATTTTAAAACATCTAGCAGTCCATCTTTATTATAAATATTAATGATCTAAATTTATAAATATAAAATATTATTAGTTATAAAATATAAATATATCAATTTTTATGAATAAAAAATTGATTACTATTTTACAGGATGAGAAAACCAATCAATAATGTCTTTTTTAACGTCTTTTGTTATCTATTTCTCATTTCTTGATCAACTCTGAATCTATATATTTTTTGGGTCTTTAATAATTCAATGAAATTATCTATAATATCAATATTTAGCATCACATATCTATTTGATATCATAAAATCTATTTGGTTTAATAAAACTCATGATATCTTTTTCAACTTTAAAGCCTGCAATTGGAAAGTTTTTTGGTTTAATATAGGACTACAATTTGTTCGAATTATCATAATATGTATAAATCAATTGAATTGTGTCTCAATATTATCTAAATACCTAAAAAAGGTGAGACACTTTTCCTCAATATAACCTTTAGTAATAGATCCTTCTATTTGAGAATTTGTTTTTCACAAAATGATTCAAATGATATAGATTCTTAATGAAATAACAAAACAAAGAAGAATAAAAAAAATAAGGAGTTTAAAAATTTTAATGTATTACCCATAAAAAATTAATTTACTATAACTCTCTATGGGATACATCCATCAATAATGTATGGGCCCTCCAATATTAACTTCCTTGATCAAATGAATAGTTTGATAACTCGTCATAGTGAAAAATGATGGGAGAAATATGATATCCAAATAACAAACTTTCATTAAAATTATTTTATAAAGTTTTTTAAGATAAATGAGGTTTAAATATTTCTCACAAAGCTATATAAAGAATGTTTAAAACTCAATTAAAACTATTTTTATTTCATCAGGTAACAATTTAGCCAATACCAAAGGTAAGAATTTCTACATCAAAATATGTAAGTCATGGCTTTAAGTTCATATAACTTATGATGTTTTAAGTCAATACATCTTGAAATATTACTTGAATATCCTTCAAGTACTTTCATATTATTTAATATTTCAAGAAAGACATATTTTTCTTTATTTTTCAATGAAACAATTACTACAAGATGATTTCAATTATAATTTCCCTTAGATCATGATTTATATTCATTTATTCCAAGTCCTTATGAGAATTAATATGATCATTTGATTTTTCATGCTCATTCAATATTGTAAAAACAAAATTATCACATAAATTTTTTTCAATGTGTATAAGGTCAATATTATAATTTAATAGTTGAAATTTCCAATAAGTCAGTTTAAAAAAATACTCTATTTCTTCTATTGTTGGGTACCAACTATATCTGATGAGATTAGAGCTCTTTTCCTAGAAACCTTCAACTAATACTCTTTCATAAACTTTTCATTTATATTTGATAATTGCGACATGATTTCTAAACCTAATAATAATTTTGGTGGTGAACTCAACTCATATTATCCATCGAATCATGACTTGTAAAACAGATATTTATGATACGAATCCAAGAATTGATGAGGATTCATGAAACACCAATTTCTTCTATATGGTAGTATTCTTAGATCAAATTCAAATTTATAAATTATACATGCCTAAATAGTTAGAGTGTTATAACTAGACAAGTTTCCTAATCCAAGAAAATCATTAATCATCCACATTATAGATTCAAGAATTTTGAAACTTTTGTTTATTGATGCATCATATATATCTACACTATTTTCCCATTACTCTTTAAATTCTTCTATAAGAGGATGAAGTTATAAATCGATGTCATTTATAGGAATTTTCTTTTATGTAATGACCATCAAAATAATGAAATAATTTTGATTCATACATATTCATAAACATATATTTTAAGGGACAAAAATAACTTACTATATGTTATAAGTTTTACTTAGAGTTTGAAATGGATTAAATCAATTATTATTTAATCCCAAAAGAGCATTCAAAGGATCTAAATAGAAATTTAGATATAAAGAATAGAATTATTTTCATTCTTTAAAATCTATGGGATGATGTTTAAAACTATCATTGTGTTCTCCCTATAATGACACTTAATTTTCTCTATTGTTTTAGAAGACATGAACAATATTTTCAGTATTTATTTTAATGGAGATTCATGTGAAACCTTTTTAGTAGTTTTATTTCTCTTCTTCTTTATAGTTCATTCATTTAGACCGTAATCATGATTCACTGATTTCCATATAGAAGTATAATATCTTCTACACTCTTCCCTATCTAAATTTTCTCCCCAATACAACATGAATTCATTAGAACATACATGTATATTATTATAATTTAGGCCAGGTTTCTTAAAAAAATCTTCATATCATAAAATTATTGAGGGGTTTTATCTTAAAAAAATGAATCATGGAGCAAATCAAATATCATCGACATTGATTTATCTATAATTCCACATAATCACTTGATATAGTATAACTTTAATAAAAAGGAATATTTTTTATATTTGACAGATCCTTCTTAAAACTCCTAATTTAAATGTTATATTAATTCATAAACCATATTTGATTTATTAGTTACCTTATTTGTAGTATTAATCTCTATAAAATTGGAAATAGACTATATTGATATATCATAATCTTCATCATTCTGTACAGTATGGAAAATATCGTTAATTAGGTTATAAATTTCATTATACAGTATTGTAGCAGTGGGTTTTCCATTTTTATGATGATCACATGTAGAAATTTATGCAATTTCCAATTCCACATACCAAATCCATCTCAAAAATCTAGTAGTAAATTGTTTCAATACAAATTTCTCATAAAAAATGTCTTTTAAACCATCTTATAAAATTACAATAAGATAATTAACATTTTATTCTTCCATCTATGGATCAATTTTTAATTTACAAATCTAAAAACACCCCTAACCCCTTAATATATTGATATATATTTTGGGGTAAATTAATCAAACTTTTATCCATTTATTTGATATTGATAAATATTTGTACAAAAAATATGACACAAATTAATTAAATAAAATCATGCTAAGAATAATAAAAAATATTTAAGGAATAAAAATGAATTAATATAAAAAAATTATAAAATTTTACTGAAAATAAATCACTAGATATAATTATAATAAAAATAAGTATTATTAGTTGAAGGAATGTGAAACATTTAAATAGTTTTACTTACAAAATAACTACTAAAATGATTTTTTCTTGAAATTAACTTAATGGTTAAATATAATTTTAGATTTCTATGATCACTTTATATAGAAGAATATATAAATTCTAGGCCATTATCAATTCATCATGTTTATTCATGCATTAATATAAATTTATCGTAAGGAGGATGGAGTTAAGAATAAATGATATTTGAGTGCTTCAACTTAAATATTTATTTTGATGTGTGTGTATGTGTGTATCTAGGTTGGATATGGATAAACATAGAGTGGAGGGATATTTTTTACATGCATTGAAGATCCATTTATTGGATTTTTATAAATATTTTTATTAGGATATCATTATAATAGAAATATGTTATAGTTAGGTATGATTTGAAAATATTGAAGATATGTATCTTATGATTCATAAGATGATATTATAATGTTTAATTAAAATGTTTTAATGGTATTAATATGAATATGATTCCTTTCTTATATTGAAATTATTTTTTTAACTTATAATCTTATATAAGTTTTAGTCTATTGATAAATTATTTTATCTTGTTAGTAATCGGTGTGACTAAACCTAGAGTGGGAAATAATACTTAGTAAGGTAATAACACAAACATGAATATGGACATAAGATAATTATGGTTTTATATTACTAATAACTTATGTTTTTTTACTATTAGATAAGTAATAACATAATGAATTACTAATAAATTTTCCTATTATATTTTAAAACAACAAAATATAGTGGATTTTTATAAAATAATATTGAATTAGTTCACTATGGATATGATCAACCCAGTGTAAACTAGAGATATATTCTCACTAATATTATTATAGATGATATGTGAAATTATCCACCCCAAAAATCCATTATTATTAAGGGGGACAATACATAACCTTAATCACCCTTTCCCCTATACTATAGGTTTCCAACCAGAAGTGTGGGTTAGATCCATATCATTATAAGACTACACCTGCAATCAAAAAACCATCAAAAACAATAATAAGAAAAAACCATTACAAAAAATAAAAACCTCAAGGTAAAATGGAATTACATTGGAATTTATCTAATAATATCATATCATATTGTAATGAAAAATAAAACACATTTCAAATCATTCATCTACACATCAAAATGAGATTTATCAGAGGCCAATTATATACATAGTATATTAAAAGGAAAAAAAAGAAACTATAATTTTACTATTTCATTATAATTTTACCTAAATACTACTATTAATAAGAGATAATTTCTCCATATTAGGTTTGTCATAAGGGGACAACATCGAGGAGAGTAGGAGGCATCAAAAAAATCACAAGGATATTGTGCGGTGGAGGAGTCATTGGAGGCCTATCATGAGAGAGGAAGAAACGAGGCCATCAAATTAGGACTTCATGTGAGAGAGGAAGAATAAAGGGTGTCACATGATAGTATATATTAATTATTAGTGGGGGTTATTTAATGAATATATACTAAGCACATATTTTGTGGTGTTTTTTTAAATCAACTCTAATAACTAATTAGCAATGGTAAAATTTAGACCTCTGCTAATAAATTGATGGATATTAGATTTTCACAAATTAACGATGATTGCATGAAACTACCTCCAAAATGTAATTTTCTTATAGTTTCAATTTGTTTTGATTATGGGTGATGGATGAATTATCCACCCAGTAAATAACATTAAGAGACTAACCATATAGTTTATGGGTAACAATTTTATGTTGTTTCTACTTGAATAACTTGGATATAAAGATTCAAGTAGTAGAACCTAAATTCTGATAATTATTTGGGATGGTTTTTATGGACATATTGTAAGTTCCAATGTAATGTTTCTAGAACTTTATAGAACATTTTATAACCTAAGTTTAAGGAGATGACAGCTAGACTATACTATAAATCTTGTAAATTTGTAATTAAAAGTGTTTAAAAGTGGTTCAAAACTTTGATAAGATTTTAATAATAGTGTAGAAACCATGAAAGTATTATTAAGCATGAACCCTGCTAAAATCAGTGAAGAAACATATCTTGGATGAATGTTCTAGATGAGTTTATTTAAAAAATGGAATGAGAAGTCAGTGAAGGTTATTAGAATACAGAACCCTGAGTATTTAATATATTATAGAACCATATAAATAAGCTAAAAAGTTTTTTAATTATTTTGCTAATTCTTAGAACTATTTGAAGCTATTTTAAGGGTACTTGAAGTGATTGGGGAGGCTCTGAGTTGATTTGTAGTGAATATGATGTAATTTAAATAAATTCATATTTTTAAGGTTAAATCTAAAAATGGATTAAGTATTTAAGGGTGTATGAATGAGTTTATTCCTACATAATCATTATTAGGCTATTTATAAACATGATTTATTATGTGCATAAAGATCATCAAATGATTATGTTTGAAAATTGAAAAAGGAATTATTTTTTAAGGATCATCGTTATGAGTGTAATGATGATTTCTTGCTTTATAATGATCATATAGAACAATAAAAGAATCAGTTTATTGTGTTTATTAATAGATCTATAAGTTCATAATGATTGTCCTTTATTTTTGTAAACATCATTGTAATGACCTCTATCCCAGTAGCTTGAAGCTGGTGTCACTTTATTACATTGACATAGATACAAAGGGTCAAATCCTTAAGGGCAGATGAGTTTATTAGTTTTGGAGAACTAGATATATATATGATACCTATTTTATAAATGGATATAAAATAAAAAAATATAAATGAAAAACATTGTCATCCTTGAACTCGTTCCAAGAATTCCACCTCATATCTTGGGGAAAGGAAACAAAATAAGGGTGAGATCAAATGCTCAATAAGGGTAAAGTACAACATAAGCTATCATGAATCAATAAGAATAATAAATATGGAAATGCAAATAACTTATCACCCATTCAATTTAAAAATCTTTGACTATCATTATATGATAAGGCATAATCAATATAGAAATGTGAATAACTGAAAACATGTGTCATTTAATCAATAAAGTAAGAATGAAATGAATCCATAGATAATATCATTGTAAAAATATCATGGATAACAATAATTGAATTAGTAATGAAGGAAATTATTAATTATTATATGCCCTGATCTCAGAAATCATGATACCTTTATAGTCAAAACCTTTCACAAGGTAGTTTAAACTACATGTAGAAACTCGTCTAATTTGGCCAATTGATTCATCTCATGAGACTACTGATGCATCGATGGGATATCATAAAACCATTCCTCACCCATGTCATCATGTAAAAAGAATTCCTCATATATATAATAATCAATTTAATTCATAAATAAATGTTCCCTCTAATCAAATATCCATATTTAATAAATGATATGGATTTATCAATATTTTCACTCTTAATAAAATAACTTTCAAAGTAAACACAATATGTAAAAATGGAAATTTTAGATAAATTTAATGGCCAATGAAAGATTATTACAAGAAAGTTATTTTTTAAAGAGAAAGCTAACAATCACAAAAGAAAGTGATATTGTATAATAAATTTTACCACTTTTTAATTCTCAAGTCAAATACCCTTGGATGAAATGATTCAAAGTAAAACTTAAAATACCATGAATTATGAATGAATCATAAAATTACACATAAAATGGGTGGTATTTAAACCAAAAAAAATTTAATTGGTGAATAATAACAAATAAGTCTCAATGTAATGTAAATTGAGATGGAATCCTTTACAATGATCATAAAGTTGAAGTGGAAATTAATCAAGGAATAGATTATGTGTATCAAATATAAATCCACAAAACAAATTGGAAATACAACATAATATAATCAAGATTTATTTAACATATAATATTATAATATCAAAGATGGCAATGAAATAATATAACCTAATGAAAAGAAATTATGTTATAAAATTCTTTACAACTTGGTAATTTTCAATTCAAATACCCATAGAATAAATAATTCAAATTGAAACTCAAAATACAATGAATTATTAATTATTAATGATATTAAACATAAAAGGGGTATTATATAAACCATATACAATAATTTAGGTGCATAAAATTAGAATATGCCTCAATGAAAATAAATTCAAACAAAATTCCATACCTCATGCTTTCTATTAGTTTAATGGGCTTTAACCTCTTGTATAATGGTTTTAAGAAAGTTATTAATTTATAAAATAACCATAATCATATTTATAATATAATATATTATAATATTATAAAATTTTATCACCCATTTAATATTTATTTATTTTCAATATTTTGGGTGTTAATTACCTTGTTTTCTCATTCATGTTTTTTTTAAAGTTCGAGTTCTTATGCATATTATATAGTTCCGTAACATCCAGAATAATAATCATAAAAAATATAATATTTATAAAAATATATTAATTTTAAAACCAATAATTAAATATGGTTTTAAAAAGTAAATTATGTTACAATCATAGAGACGATAGGTCCTATGTACACATGGCTAACGTTTCCATTTTTTAGTGATCATTATAGAAAGAAGATAAGTGATATTTTATTCTTTTAGAATTATAATTATATATTAAATAAAATATTATTTCTTTAAATACACTTATATATATCATCCATGTGGAGTGGTGATGAAAATATAGTCACGTCATTTTGTTAAGGCGGTAATCCACACGTATGCAAAAGAGGTTGTCATCTTTCATTGAGTGAAAAGGAAAGAAATAAAATGATATATATATAATCTTTTCATAATGATAAATACATCATGAATATAAAAATTATTTACTATATATCACATATAATCATAAAATTTATCCTTATCACTTTCCATGTAAAGTTTTAGTGTAAGACGAATCACATTGCTTTGTGAGGCCGTAGTTCACCGTACACACAAGCGACGTTGTCGTATCTCCTAAAAATAGAAAATAAGAAAGGTATATATTGTATAAAAACTACATAGGTATAATTATGTTATAAATATAATATATATATATATATACACTTTATATCCATCATCATAAACAACTATGAGAGGTGGTAATGGAAAAAACGAATGACACCGGTTCACAAGGTGATAGTGCTCTATACACACGAATGAAGATTTCATAACCCATTTGATGGAAGTGGAGATGGTTGTAAGTAATTAAATTAATGTAAAAATATATTATTAAATGTAATATATGGTTTCTTTTTATTATCATGTCTTAAAAATAATTTAATTAGGTTTAGAAAGAAATAAAATAAAGATGCTCATTAAAGAACATTACATCTTCTTCGAGTAACCTCCTTAAGTTTGTACCAAAAGCCTTCCTATGTTGGATTTATACCCAAATTAAGGATTCTAGGATGATGTTATGAAATTTTGAATTTCATTTGGTGGGTCTATTCTGAACTAAAATAGTTTAATGGTGTTAATAAGAGATTATAGTGTGTAGAATTTTATAAGTGAGGTGAGTGGCACACTTGTAATTTTTTAAAAGAAAAAGGTGTACCCATGTTTTTCACATAAAAAAGGATCAAAATTGAGTATTCAAGATAATTATACATTACAGGGTCTAAATATGTCCATAAAATAGATTTTATAAAAGTTTTTAGGTTATTTTTACCCTTATATTTTTAGTTTAAACCCTGGTAAATACATTTTTACCTTAATTGTGGTAATTAATTTTTATTATTTTCCCTATTAATTTTTGTAAAATACTAAGTTTAAATTATTATATAATATAAATTATTATGATTAAAATTATGGGACCAATTTTTATGAATTAAATTCATATAATTGGAAAATTTTAATTTAAAATTAATCCCGCATACATGATGAGAGAGCGAGTTTTTAAAGAGAAAATGTTCCAAATCTTACAAAGATTTTATCTCCAAATTTAATATCAAAATGATTCCAATGACATAAATTGGATTAATTAATATATAATTTAACTAATTATAATTTAAAACCAATTCAAAATATAATTTAACCCTATAAATAAATTTATCAGTAAGACAGTTCTCAATTAAAATTCAGTATTTTTAACTATTCATCGAAAAATGAAACATTTCAGAAAAATCCAAAACATTTACCCTAAGATAATTTTTATATTATGATTTTAAAAATGAATTTAATTTTATAAAATTTGTAGAAATTAATTTTAAATTATATGCGCAAAGCGCGATTAATCCTTCTTTTAGAAAAATACACTTTTTGAGAACAAATTTATTTTTCTTTTAAATGATTATTATTTTATATATAATAAATTGATAAAAATAATTCTTATAAATTAATTAGTATTATTCATACTCTCCAATTTAATGGATATTTTATAATTTTATACTATATTATGGTTCATTCTAACTCAGGGTTGTGTGTTCTAGAAGTTATCGAAGAGATTAAATTTAAAGAAATATATTTTTTGGTTATTTAAGTTCAGTGTTTCATGACGCATACGCTATAAAATACAATGTTATTATTTTATAATTTAGGGGTGTTACATTATTCCCACCTTAAATAAATTTTTTCTTCTCAATTTAAACTTGATCTCGGTAATCAAGGGTTTGACATTTGGAAACACTACTACAAAAGAGACTTTTAACAGTGCTAAAATAGGCCTTTACCAGCACTAAAAAAGAGATGACTACTATAACATGGTTAAAAGACTAAGGATTTTATCAACACTAGAAAAGTGTTGATAAAGGTGTGATTTATCATTAAAAAAATCTAATAAATCACACTTTTATTAGTACTTTTAGAAGCACTGATAAAGGATGACATTTATCAGTGCATTTAATTATCACATATAAAGGAACACTTTATTAGTGTTTTCAGAACCATTGATAAAGGGACCCTTTATCAGTGAATTTATAAGAACAGATAAAGGACTCTTTTATTGGCACATTTAGTAGCATTGATAAAAGGAAATATTGCAGTGTGATGTTAAAGAACATTGCAGCACTAGAAACAATGCATGCGGTGTGCTGTAACAACACACTGCATCACTAGAAACTGCAAAAAATATAGAAAAATAAGATATAAATACATAATTTAAATAAAATAAAATTTCTAACACAAATACAATAAAAACACTATTATAGAATATGTCAAATTTGTTTGACTAAAATTAATGTCAATTTTGAATTAAAAAGGTTCACTTAGAGACATATCGGTCACATCATGAGTCAGATTGAGGTGAGTCTGATTCTTACATATCAAAAATGACTTATGGATCATTTTCTTAAAGTACCAAAATAATCTTAATGTGTTTTTTCAGTTTTGAGTATGCCAGTTGTTTTTTTCCACTAAAATTAATGTCAATTTTGAATAAAAAGACACACTTTGAGTCATACAAGTCACATAGTGCATCATATTGAGGTGAGGCTAATTACTACACATCTCAAATGACTTTTGGATTTTTGTTGGAATTATCCAAACAATACAAATGTGATTCCTCAGTTTTGAGTATGCCACTTTTTTTTACTAAAATGTCATTTTAAACTAGAAACAAGCACTTTTAGTCATATATGTTTCATCATTTGTGGGATTAAAATGAGACTGATTCCTACACATAAAAAATGGATTTTGAATCATTATCCTAATTTATCAAGATAATCCAAGCACATTTGCTTAGTTTTCAGTCAGTGACACTTTTTTGTATTAAAATGTCAATTTTAAACTCATAATGGGAACTTTGAGCCATACCAGTCACACCGTGAGTCAAATTGAGGTGAAGATGATTCCAACACATCAAAAATGACATATGGATCATTTTCCTAAAGTACCAAAATAATTTGAATGAATTTCCTCAATTTTGAGTATGTCAGTTGTTTTTTTCACTAAGATTAATGTCAATTTTAAATAAAAAGACTCACTTTGAGTCATACTTGTCACACCATGTGTCAGATTGAGGTGAGGTTGATTATGACATGTCTTAAATTAATTATAGATAATTTCCCTAATGTATAAAAACAATCCATGTTTGTTTCCTCATTTTTGAGTATGCCACTTGTGATTTTTACTAAAATTTCAAAGAAACATTCACTTTTAGTCATACAGGTTGCATCGTGTGTGGGTTTGACATGATATTGATCCCTACACATCAAAAATTAATTATGAATCATTTTCCTAAATTATCAAGACAATATAATCATGTTTTATCAATTTTCAATGATTGAAACTTTTTTGTAATAAAATGATGATTTTAAACTCATAATGGGCACTTTGAGTCACACCAGTCACACTGTGGGTCAGATTGAGGTACGACTGGTAACTAGATGTTAAAAATGAATTATGGATAATTTTTATAATGTACCAAAACAATACAAATGTTTTCCTCAGTTTTGAGTATGTTAGTTTTTTTCACTAAAATTAAGGCCAATTTTGAATAAAAGGAAGCACTAAGAGTCATACCGATCACACCATTCATCGAATTGAGGTGACATAGATTTTGACACATCTCAAATAAAATATTTATAGTTTTCTTAAATTATCAAAACAATATGAATGTGTTTTCTTAGTTTTGAGTATTCTACTAGTGTTTTTTACTAAAATGTCATTTTAAACTGAAAAAAATCACTTTAGTCATACAGGTTGAATCATGTGTGGGTTTTACATGAAACTAATTACTACATGTTACAAATTAATTATGGATATTTTTTCTAAATTATCAATACAATCTGAGTGTTTTTTCTCAGTTTTCAGAGAGTGACACTTTTTTGTATTAAAATGTCAAATTTAAATTGATAATGGACACTTTGATTAATACTAGTCACACCATGGATCAGATTGAGGTTAGGATGATTACTACATGTCAAAAATGACTTATTTATTGTTTTCCTAAAGTAACAAAACAATATGAATGTGTTTTCTTGGTTTTGAGTATGTTAGTTGTTTTTGTCACTAAAATTAATGTCATTTTTGAATAAAAAGATGCACTTAGAGTCATACCGGTCACACCGTGAATTGGGTTGAGGAGCAGCTGATTATAACATGTCTCAAATGACTTCTTGATCTTTTTCATAAAGTATCCAAACAAAATTAAAGTGTTCCCTCGGTTTTGTGTATGCCACGTGTATTTTTTACTAAAAGGTCATTTTAAACTTGAAACATGCAACTTTTTTCATATAGGTTGCATCGTGATTGGGTTTTACATGAGACTAAATTTTACACCTCACAAATGAATTATGAATCATTTTCCAAAATTATCAAGACAATTAGTGTGTGTTTTCTCAATTTTTAGTGAGTGGAACTTTTTTGTATTAAAATGTTAATTTTAAACTGATAATGGACAATTTTACACCAACCCTCCTCGATGACCATGACATATCAATATTGGTTATTCTCTAATAGTTATCTCATACACATGTTGAGTTTAATGATTGATTACACACATATTTATTCAAAAATTTAAGCTGGATTGTATAATTTTTTGATGATTGGGAGTTGCACAAATGTTTCTTCACTAACACTAGTGGAGAAATTGAGGCTTCCAACATAGAATGGTCTTATAAGTGGATTACTTCCCCAAATAAAATCACTTAAACAAGTGTTGAAAAACATTTTTCCAATAAGGCACCTGAAACATTTTCATAATGTCTCTTATCCTGAGTTACAAGTGTCGTGTTAACATTTCAACAATTGTTCTCAAACACAATCTTGGTATGATCTTCATTCTACTTCATTGCACAAAAATTTTATTATTTGAAAGCCAGTGCTTCATCTCCCCCTCCACATTTGTCTCCACCTTAGTCTCCCCCAATGCCTCCTTCTTCATGTCATTCTCCAAATCTGACTCTACCACTGCCTCTACCTCTGCCTCTACCTCCGCATCCACCGTTTCCCCACAATTTTATTGTTTGCAGGTCAGATCTTCTAAAAAAATTTATTTCTACTATTATATTTCTCCTTGATAATGAGATCAAAAATAATATATAATCATTATAACACTAATTCTTCACACCCTAAATACATTTTGAAGTTCATAAATCATACTAGATTACAAAAATAGCAGGTAATCACCTAAATTTCTTGTCGACATACATTCTGACAAAAATTATGCTACCGAACCATCTCTAAAAAAATTATTTCTTCTTTTGATTATCTAGGTTGTTATAAATCTTGATAATACTGAGAAAATATATACAAATAGTTGATTATGAAATATATTTAATGAAATTTTATTTACCTTTATAAATTACATGTTGGGGGATGTTGTCCTTTCCATGATTTATGATCACTCTCATAAATTTTCAAAACATAATATCCATAATATATGCCATTATTTAGTTTCAGACATTATGGAAACATTGACCAAAATAAGTAAATTATATTTAATTGTTTTTATAGTTAAATACTTCTATATATACCTTAATTTTTTTCTATCTTTAGTAATTTAGAGGATTTATCTCTTTATTCACTAACTTAATGCCATGGTTTAGACTATATTTAGTGATTGACCAATCATAACAAAATTTTTGTTAAAACACATACTAAAACATATAATTTAAAGTCATATATAAAATGTTGATTTATGTGTATTAAATATTCACAATTCACATCATGTGTGGTCAGTTGGTTGTATATCAATGCATTAGATCCAAAATAAATAAATATTCAGGGTGTCCAGATTGACTGTGATCAGTATCCAGTGCTCCTAAAAAAATAAATTTAGTAATTAAAAAATAAAAAAATATTTTATGTGACTGTATTTTATATTTTAACTTATGAATTGTAGGAATAAAAAAAATTTCTCTCATATGATGCCTTTTTATTAAACACTTTGAGTAACTCATGTTTTTTAATCTTAATTTATTCATCATCCAAAGTGTGTTCTATAGTAGAAATTATATAGGGATTAATGAATTAAAATCAGGATACATACAATATTCCCTTTATATAGTAGTAATATAAATTATTGTATAAAATATGAATATTTATTAACTTTAATAAACATATTATCTCACTATTTGGACAGACATATTATGAAAATGTACCTTATGTATGTATTCACTACTGAGACACCCAACCATTCATGATTGGGAATCTCATTTTGAGTCTCAAGACAAATTCTAGCTGTCAAGGAACTTCCATATATTTTTTTAATATTCAATGTAAGACATAGATTTAACTTTAAATGTGTTCTTTGCATGAATTTTTAATGATAATAAATGTTTCTCTAGAACGGGCAGGGAGAAGCTACTCTTGGAAGGTTTTTTTGTTTTCCTGGTCGATTCACAAGATTTTTTTTGTTAGACCTTTCGTTTCTCTACTGATTTAACTATATGTATTATCATACCTCACTTTACACCTTTTATCATCAACTGTTACATGTTTTTTAAATGAATTATTTTTAAATATATACCTCGTGTATCTTTATAAGATAAGACGGCCATGCTCTGAAATCTCCAATAGCATTTTTTACCACTGTAATATCAGGACCATCAAGTGGAATAGGAAACTCATAAGTTGTCTCATGAACTACCTAAATCCCCACTCACATTTGATATTTTCGGAGGTCTTGATGGTTTAGCATATATCCTGAGATATTATACACTATACCCCTTGAAAATGGTGGTATGTGGATGTTGATAAATACAAATCACAAACAATTGTACCCTATAGAATTTTAGTAATATAATGTTATCAGAATCTGTTTAATTCACATTTAAGATAAATAGTAATGACAAAATTGATTACCATGGGTAAGGTATTTGGTTGGGAGGGTTACTATCCTCAAAGCTAGTGGGATCATTTGGTTCATATACGGATCTTTTCTCCACTTCCAACTCTCTTTGAACCTTTCTCATACAATGTTTTTCCAAACCAGACCGAGCAATAATATCTTACAGTTAATATATTTTTGTATGAAATAATATGAAAATATTAAATGTATCTTCATGTGGTTTTATCTTCTCAAAATATGTTTGAGGAGAAACTCCAAAACCTAATCCTCTAATATGACCATACTGTTCAGGCCAATTCAAAGATATTGAATGTAGCTTGTCTTCTAGTACCACCATGTCTCATTATTGTGTTTAAGACATATAAAAAAATGTGAACATAAATTGATATTTTATGTAATATTTTTATAAAGCATAAAAAATTAAAATTATGTCACACTTACACATGTTTCCCATACTCTTTTTGTGTTTTCATCAACAAATTTACCCACCTTATTTATACGAGCCTCCTTCCACAGCACATGACGTGGTATGGAAGTGCCTTTTTATTTTGATTCGTCAATCTGCATATAAAGAAAGGAACATATGTTGTTTTACATCACACAATTAAAATTTTATTTTTTATTTAAAATATAGAAAAAATCATCCTATAATGAAGAGTAACCTATCCTTTCTTTGTGATAGGAGTACATTGGTTTTGATGCATGTTCTTTATTTTCATAACTCTTTTTTTGCTTCAAAAATTAACAATTTTGAATCAAGTTGGATAAAATAAATAATGTATAATAATATATTATCGACTACAATGCACCAGAAATTATTTCTCAATATAATGATTTATGAAATTATTCCATGTTTTCTACTTTATAATGTGTGCATAATTAATTGGTGGGTGGGGCTTTACTTTCCCCTCAGCATCTCTAAGATGTAACTTCATAAGAAGAGTTTTTAAGAATCTATGGGATTTTCTAGCGGCCATTAAGAAATTTTTTTATGGAAATATTCTAAAATAAATTAACTCTAAAAGGAATAATGAAAATTAAATAAACTGTTTATTGTATAATTTTTCTATAAAATACAGAATGTATATCATAACATTACCGTTATAGCTTTCTAAAGGATTTCGTTCATTACAGGTTGGAAATGGCACCATGATTCAATATCAATCGGTACATTCATCCTCATTGTAACCCCAAGATAACTATTAAACATAAACTTTTTAGGGTCAATAGGTTGGCTTCATTGATTCTAACCAACATGAAATTTTATACCCTCACTTATTGCCTTGATTATTTTATTCAACACTATGATGATGTGGTGTTTTTCTTTTTTTTTTCATCAACATTTTGTTGATCTACAAATAATTATATAGTTTCATCATCAATAGCCTAATCTTCCTCGGAATTGGTAACATCATCATGTATAGAAGAAATTTTCTTCTTAAGTAGTTAACTATTTAATTTATCTTGAATAACAATAATATGATACACTCTATACATAAAAGTCCACATTTTCATGCATCTTGCATGAAAATTGTTACTTTCTTGAACAAAGTTATAATACTTCAATACTCCAGTACAACTAACATCTACTACCTTTATTTAATCCATCCATAGATGTGTGATTCTCTACCATCTCTTAATGATGTATTGGACTCCCTCTTTCAAACTATCCTTCCTATCATTATTATGTTGTCAAAGTTCCTTGATGTCATACCTCTCAAACAATTATTATTTCATTTTGTTTCTTGATATTTATCCTCCATATTTTTTAGACATCTACCTATATTTCCTAAACTAATCTAACCAAAATTCACCCCATACTGAGCACTGATGATCATTTTGGATGAATAATGCTCATAGAAATTCAAACATCATATAAGACATGGGGGATTAGTCTTAAGAAATGAAATATAATAATAAATGTTTGGAATACAAAAGTTCTATGACACTACCATGATAACATCAACTTATCCCCACTGAGCTGCACTGACTCTAACCTATGTTACTAGTCCTTTTCCCTCACTTGTATCCCAAATATAAGAGCTCTATATCTACTGAGGTTCAAAAATTACCAAAATGTAATTTTAATTATGGCTTCAAACATATTACATTTCAAAAATAAAGTAATGAAAATTCAAATCCACATGACTTCTACTTGCATTAATTTACTTCCACTCACAAACATTTATTGTTTTCCACTTCCTATGAAATGTTTCTTTTTTTTTGGAAGGGCTTAGAGGAGATACAAACTTGTGGTGGTATTGGTGTGAGATGGATGGGAGATCTTGACAACCATCCATTTCTCCAAAATTTCAAGAGAATATATTCTAAAGATGAATTTGAAAGAAGGGTCGGAGATCTCTACTCATTGTGGAAGGAATACCTTTCAGATTTAGATTGGAATCCTTTTAAATTTATAAATATTTAAGGGGAAGAGAACCAAAAGTGCATTTGGTGTGTTTTTTCACACAAAAATGTGCAACATGATTACTTTTAAGAGTTCACCTATCGTAGTGGTTTTATCATCCAAGTATGCTTAATTGAAGAGTTCTAACAGGATTTAATTTGACTAAACCCAAATTAAAAGTAATTTTTGATGAAGTGTTATCAAAAGTAACAGAGTTATTCATATAATAAAATTCATATCAATAAACCAAACAAATTAATTCATTATGTTTTGATTAATTTTTAGGTGTCATTTCTTGTGTTACATGAAGTAGTAAATGAGAAGGATGAAAGGATCAAAGATTTGAAGAATAATTTGGGAGATATAGTATTCAAAAACGTGGAAGTACCTTTGATGGAGATTAATGAAAACAATTTAAGCAGGAAGTATGCCACCAAGAAACATTGGAACCCCAATGATGGGAGGAAGGATAGTTTAAAAGAGGGAGTTTAATCTATCATCAAGAGATAGAAGGAAATCAAGTTTCTATCGAAGGATTAAATAAAGGTTTGAAGTTTAGTTATAATGGAGTATTAAAGTATTATATATCTGTTAAAGATAGTAACAATTTTCAAGAAAGATTCATGAATTGTATTCTATTGTATATTTATCTTACCCAAATGAATCCTTATTTACACAGACTTATTTTTGAAACCCATGGTCCTTTTTTATGAAAAGTTATTTATGTTTCTTAGGAATATTATGTGTTTTAGGATTCTTTCAATTATCATAGATTTGGAATATTTTCGTAAATTAAAAATGAGATATATGGTTTTCATGTGGATCATGGGAATGTAAAATCATTAGAGAAAACTTACCTAGTTACTTTACTTAACAAATTTATGTGCATCTTGGTGCACATGTAACTGATGTTTCCTTGGGTTAAAGGTTGTGAGGATTGATTATTTATTGGAAGGTATAGTGTATCAAATCATAGCTAGTGGTGACTTTTGGAGTTTGTGTCATCAATTATAGGTTGGTTATTCGTATATGGTTTTAATTTTATCTGGGATTTATCAAATTGTTATTTTTTCTGACTATGGGAATTTATATTCATGGGATTTTATTTTGTACTATTTTAAATAGATTTTCTTGTCATTTTACTTGTTTTTTAAACCATTTATCATGGATAATGTGGAACAATCAATATTTATTATCAATCCTTTGGAATTTTCTTAATGGTTCCAAGGGTTGAGTAAAATTTTGATTCATCTCGGGTGAGGTTATGAATAGTAGGACAATATTATGATGTTACGGTTCTATAGAAAAGAAATTTATTGATAATATAACTCACACACACACAAACAAATAAAAAAAATTCTAAATTAGGTAACTTCATCAAAAATAACTTCATTCTTATAGAGGAATTTATTTATAAAATAATTTGATATAAAAGTAAATTCATATATAACATTTTCTATAGATGATGCTCCATATGAAAACTCTTCTACTGGAATATGATCTGGTGTGTTGTGTTATGAAATGTGTTCGTTTATAAATGTAAAATAAATTAAATTGATAAAATCTATTTACCATTAGTTTATAAAAATTCAAACTTTATTTTAACTAATTATAAATTTAAAGGACATGTGAAATTATTGGAAACCATTCATTGATAATGGAAATAAATGGTATATCATTTAATGATCTTCCTAACCCATTGAATATCATCTTCTCTCATAATTTTAATTTTTTAGTGAATATATTTTTTAGTAAATTCATTAGCAATTGGAACCTATAAATCAATTATAAACATGCCTTTTATTAACAATACATCACAAATTTTGGGTTTAGATCAAATAAAAAACTAAAAAACTATGCTTATTTTGATTTCAATGAAAATTTAAATAGTTTTTTCCTTATTAAATTATATCTATATAACATAATGATAACTTTAACCAATATAAACTGAAAATTTTAAACTTTAGTTCCCAGAATTTGATTAACTCATTCACATTAAAGCAATTTGTATATGAACCCACTTTATATTATTCATATCAAATAACATTCCATTTAAAATTAGTCCAATATAACGTAAAAAAAATCATCTTCATGTGCATGTTATAATATGGAAACCAGATTCAAACAATGAAAAACAAAACTATCTAAAATGTGACAAGAAATAATATAATATAAACATTAAAAAATCACCATTAGTTGCAACAGTGGATGGAGATGCAGTTCATAGTGGTCTCGTATGAAGCTAGAATGAGTTTATAGAGTAGGGGTGGCGTTGTGTAGGTATAGGTATGTGAGAGAGATAAAGATATGAGATGTAGTGTTTCTCATATTTAAGAATAGCACAAAAATGAAAACCACAGATCCCAAAAAATCAAACAATGTGAGAGGAAAAGGAGAAAATAATATACATTGGATTCTAGCCATGATTTGTCTGAGAGAAGGTACAGCAGTTGAGCCGGCAACAGGGGAGTTCCACAAGATCTTGAGAATCATGACTGAATGAGTTATGGTTAGGGTTATTTAAAATAGATTGGGGACACTTTTATCAGAGATTTCAAAAAAGTGCGGATAAAAAGACATTTTTAGCGCAAAATTGATAAGTGCTAATAAAGGTTAATTTTAAAAGTGTTTTTTTAGCGCTGATAAAATTAACCTTTATCTACACTAAAACTTTAGTGCTAATAAAGGATTTATAATTATAATTATAAATAAAAAAATTGTAAAAAAATATATAATTATATCTTTGTTTATTATAATTTTATAATTATTTAAATATATAATTATTTCTTTATAATTAAATTAAAACTTATTAAAAATTATTTTATCTTATATATAATCATAAATATATAATTTTATCAATATAGTAAATATGTATTTATAAATATATTTATAAATATTTATTTATAATTATAAATATATTTATATCATTATATATATTTATATAATTATATATATATATTTAATAAATATATATAAATATAAATATAGTAAATATATTCATCATTTATGTATATTTATAATAATTTTATTGTAACACCCCATGATTTCATAGTGTGTTATTTCTTCAAAATAATTCAATAACTTGCACTACACGCAACACCGAGTTCAATCACACCATTAATTACCAAAGGAAAAAGCCATTCAAAAGAGGTTATGAATATTATTATCTAAATTTTAAACTTTATATAATCCTTATAATTTTAGAATCCATATTATGAGTTTCTTAGTCATAATGCAAGAACAGATTCATTTTCAGTATTACACTTTTATCAACTTTTAATAGTGAAACCTTTTTAAATACAATATTTTATACTTTTTGACTAAATGGGGACATCAAAAAATTTAAAATGAAACATCCCAAGCTTACACGGTACGCTTTCCTTTGAATAAAACAGTAGCGTGTGTTGTACGCAACTTCGAGTTTTAACACACACCACAACCGATCAAACTAGCCGTTATGAATAGTAATACCTAATTTTTGAAATTATATATATTTTATATTTCAAAATGGACTTCATTTTTGGATTCGGAATATCGAATTTAGCCTAAGGTGAAATTTTGGTACTTTTCGGATAAATTTCATATTTTGATGAATAGTGAAAATTACTAAATTTTAATTAAAAACAACTTTTTTAATCAAAATAATTAATTGTGATAAATTGTGAATTTGAGTGGTTTTAAAGTATATTTAGAATAAATTTTTACCATTTAATATAATGTTGGTCATTGGACATAATTTTACAATTAAACCGAACATAAACAAGTGTCAATCTTTTGATAGTTATTATCTCTTAAAAACACGCTTTTTGTTTTGACAGCGGGAATTAATTTTAAATTAATTTCTGCCACTTCTGTGTTTTGAATTTAGGAAAATGGATTCCATATTTTTAATCAGGATGTCCAAATTATGTAAATAGGTAACTTTTATTTTTACACATTTTGAATAATTACTGCAGTAAATATTTTATTTACCATGGTTAAAGGGTAAATCCGGTAAATAAGGGTTAAAAAATAATATTATAATAATACGAAATTACCCTAAAACGTGTCCTAACCTTATTGGTGGACACATACCCGACCATGAGCATCCTTGGGTCAATTTGGGGACCCCTTGGAGCCACTTGTATGTGGTAGGGACACATTATATTAATAAAGTTAAAATAAAAATAAAAATGGCATAAGCTTACATCTTTTAGAAGAACAATTTTTACATAGGGTTATACATGTTGGATTTTAGATTATAAAAATTCATTAGAAATCTAAAAGGATTTCCTACATAATGATATTTTATTTATAATTTTTAGAAATTAAATAATTTATTTTATTTATGACTCAATGATGATGCAGTAATTACTATAATAGTGAAAAATTAAAATAATTGATATTATAAATACCCAAATAAATATAATATGAAACTTTTAATGAATTAAACTAATTTTCTAGGATAATATGATATATTAGGATTTATTTAATTGACTTTGTTCGAAGTAATCAATCTGTTATGAGTTTCACAAAAATCAACTATTGAATAGTGTCAAAATTTACATAAAAGAGTTCTTAAAACAAATATTATATTATTAATTGATATTAAATTCCTAAAAATCTAAGGTTCGGCCAAGAGACTTATATTATGATAGGTTAATCATTAATGGACCACTTGGGGGTCGCTTGGATGTATATAGTAAGTTTATTAACCATATTATATAAAAATACAAAGAGACATTGTAAAAGTGAAACTAATTAACTTAGAGTTAATACTTAAAGATAAGGTTAATATAAGTACCCAAACCTGTCTAAATTCTATTGGATGAGTTTTTTTCGACCTATCCCCACCTCATCCTTTGAATAGTCAACTTTGTAGCCTTTGGAAACCGAATATGAATTTATTATAAATTAATATTTCTAGCTTTTCCAAAGGTGCCCCTCACCCCTCTTATAAAAGGGCACTCCTCCTTCTCTTTTCCTCACACCTCTCAAGCCACTTGGCTCGTCCAAACTCTAACCAAATAAGCTCCTCACATCCCTCTCCTCTTCCTTGAAGCTTCCCCTTAGGCAGAAAGCATTTCAAGAAGTCCTTTGGTTCCAACCAAAGTGAGTTACCTAGATTAAAGGTAACGATTTCTCTTAAATTATTTTCATTTATTTTGCTTCTCCAACCCCCAAACTCTTTTTATTTCCTTTCTTTTGTAACAACACCAGTATCCACAATATACTAGGATGTTGTAATAAGAAGGATTCAAACTACACATACACACAACTCCAGCTAATGGATGATGAACATAATGTTTCTGTGGATGGAAAACTAACGCCTCATGAAACGATGATTGTTCAAATACATCTTACCACCTCTCATGGTGGCCATTATGATGGCACTATAATTAAATATGATATTAATGATATATATTTTATATATAAGCTTCTGTAATTCCATTTTATTTCATACCATTATTCGTTTCATGTTGTATATACATACGATAATTTCATTTGAGGAAGTGCGGACTACCGCCCCCTTAAAATGATATGACTCGTTCATACCACAAATGGAACGTATAAAGGATGGTGTTAATGAACTTAAGTAACATATATAAAATATTATATTATACTGGAATAGTAATATACCTATGTATCATTTGGATTTGATTCTTTTAAAATGAAAATTAAATGGAAGTAGCGTTCGTGCGTACGTACGGACTACCGTCTCCACGAACGCGATAAGATTCATTCTCCATCATATCCATTCAAGTATTATTCTCATTTTAGGGTTAAAAATAATGTTAATATCATTCTTATTATGAATAAGATATAATCTATCCATTACAAACATGTCTTACATAACCAAACATTTAAGAAGAACGAATCGATTATCACCCGAAACGACGATAATACTAAGATATTATTAATAAAGCAATGTTAAAAGATCATATATGATATCATATTAATGTATATGATTCTTGTATAATTTAATAATAATTATTTCACCATTATACAGGAGGTTAACCTACCCCAACAAAGGAAAAGTACAAGGTAAGGGTTATTTCACAATCTCTTCATTATCCGAGGTTGTTTATATGTAATAATCTACTGGGATCTCTTTATCATCCACATCCATGTTTCTTAAAAATGTATTTCAAAACATTTTTACTATTTACTAGAATATGAGTTAAATTCATTTATACCCTTTTTGACTTTTATAAGTGGTTTATAAAGGAATCTTTCCGTCGTTTTCAAAACAAGGTCCCTTTTTAACCTTTTCGACAGAATTAAGGTAAGAATGTTTTTTTTTAACTTATACGGTGGGTGCGGCTAATTTCCGCCATTATAAAATCTTCAAAACTTCCCTTACAAGCTTATAAGGATAATTTCAAAGTAAATGTTTTATTTTATAATTATGTGACTTTTAAATGATTTCAAAATTAATAATTTAAGAATTTCAGAAAGGTACTCTTTATCAAAATCAGAATTTTAAATGTTTTAAAGATTTATCTTTATAAATATTTTTAATTAATGTCTTAAAAATGGTTTTTAAGGATTTATTTATATGGACATGAATGTTTTTAAAAATGTTAATTCCTTTCAAAAGTTTCAAAGTGGTATGGGACACTTTGATTCAAAAATCTCTTTTTAATTACTTCCTTTATAAATGTGTGACTTTTTAATGATTTCAAAAAAGGAGATATTTCTCTCAAATAGTTTTGATTTCATCTATGTCAACATCCTTTGATGGATTTAACGCTTATTTGAAGTTGATTTATTGTAATACAAAGCTTCTATATTGTATTGAAGGTTTTGTGATATGTTTGACTGTGGATGTGCTATTTTTATACCATTCATAGTTTATGGTGAAATTATTGACATTTCGTATGCTAGTTTTAATACGAATGTTTATGTTATGTTTAAACCTTTTCATATGGGAATGCATTGGACTTAGTAAGTGACGGGTGGAGCCCGCTATAGCTCCTCGATGCATCGGTAGGTCTCATGAGACAAACTAGTGTCTTGGCACAAGGCCTTGACAAAATCTTATTTGTAGTCTTGGCACGAGGCCTTGGCTATGTGGTCATGATAGTCTGGCATTATGCATTCCAACATTATGAAAGTGGTTATTGATTTTTGCATGTGATTATTCGATTAGTAGAATATCCATGTGAATAAGTAAATGGCATTATTTAATTTTATTTATGCCATACCATGTTGAAAGTTCATGTTTAAAAGGCTTTTGTTTTAGTTATACATTGCCTTAAATGTTTATTCTTATTTATGAAAGTTTCCACTATATTGTTATCCTTACTGGGCATTTGAGCTCACCCCTTTTCTATGTTTTATTTTTCCCAGGAAGTGAAGATGTAAGTTATGAATGACCTGCAGGGATATTATGAGGGGATTATAGTGTGAACTGTGGAAACATTATGTTGTTGTAGTAGTTTTTTTTTGTAATGTAAAACTTATGAATATATCTAGTGTTTCCAAGGCTACTAAACCAATCGGTCTTTCGAGATTTGATCTTCTTGTGATCATGCCAATGTTATGTAATAATGCACCGACTCTGGGTAACTAGGGTTGGGGCGTTACAGTTGGTATCAGAGGAAGTTTAGTACAAACCTTGGAAACTAGATTTAGATAAACTCTGATTAGAGCACGTAGACCTAAGATGAACTTTGAGGATTAGTATAGAAGAACTTCCTAGAATTTTGGTATTGTAGAGATTTTGTGATTTTTCCGAGCAATACATCCCTGTCTGGATACGAGCAGGTAGAGGCGGCTCTGGCACAGATGTACCTAGGGGTAAAACCCGAAAACACCGCTTTGAGCTAGACTCGAACGGGAACTGGTGCACGACAACGGGCCTTGCTGCACTCTTGGTTACGACACTCCCGGGGGATACGCTTAGGATAACTCTCGTTGTCTTTACAAATCATTATGAAGGGTTTATGAGTATATACGTCCTCAAAGAAAACATTTTTATGATTATGGATTATATCCATAAACTATTTAATTTATGTTATGTGTTTTACAAGTTTGGGATTAGGTATTATTATTCATAAACTGATCTAGTGTATGCCATTGTTTAGAAATGGCGCCCAGTAGAAGGAATGAGAACTCCAGAAATGCACATGATCCAAAGAGAAAGAAGGATCATATCTTTCATGGTCTTAAGCAAGAATTTATAAGAGAAATAGTCTCCCATGTATTATCATCATATGAAGAAATAATATCATGTGTTGATAAGATAAGTAAAGATTTTACTGAGTCCTATGGATTTGAAGGGAAGCAAGAGAAGAAAAGGATGGAAGAGAGAAAGATGGATAAAGGGAAGAGGGAAAAGAAGAATTATCCCATATGTGGTAACTGTGGAAAGAAACACCCTGGAACTTGCCTGAAAGGAATGGGAGTTTGTTATAAGTGTGGAGGAAAAGGGCACAAAGTACGTGACTGCAAGGGTAAGAAAATGGTTTTAAATGTACAATGCTTCATTTGCAAGGAGTTTGGACACTACGCGAACCTATGTCCCAGTCATCAGACTATGACGCAAATGATGTTATTGGATAATAATCAAGTTATGATACTACCACAGATGAAGAGGAATGATTAGAGTTCTTATGTTGATTATGTCAATTGAGTGTTGTATCAACAATGTACTTGTTATAATAATTATGGAGTATATAAGGATTGTACTTCAGTACTATTTCATTAAGGACTTGAGATTGTGTGGAACAAAGAAAAGTGACTCAATAGCAGGATAAATTTTTGGAAAATATATGGTTGAGAGAATGATAAATCATAATATAGTTCTGATACTGAGGTAGTGATTTTGGAATAATATGTGATTGTTTTGGATAAATTATATTGGATATTCTTGACTACCTTGGAACTGATTAATGATTTGTATATTCCATCATTGTTGGGGTTTAAAAGATTTTTGGATTAATGAAGTATATCCAGCATTCTATATGGAATAAGGGAGCATGAATGTAATCAATATGGAATATGGTAATACATGATGAAGGTATTCATATGCTATTACGGGGTAAAAAGGATCTATATTATGTTTACCTTCCTTATAAATGTTAGACTTTGAGTTTGGACAGAAGTATTTTGGATAGTTCTAGTTTGGATTATTTTGGATTGCCATAAAAGGACAACCCGGAGGTCGGGCGGCAACCCGTCGCGTCCGGCAAGGCTGCGAGACTTGAACCCGCAACCGAAGGGCGACAAGGGTGTATCACCTACCACTGGCCCATGAGATGTCCTGGATTAAATAATGTAGTTTTTATTAAAAGATCATGTAGATGAATTATAAATTTGTTTATTTTGGAAACCTATACGAATAGTGTAAATAGAATTTTTTTTACATTCTATTATCTTTTAGAGTGAAAGATGAGTTTGTGGTAGAAATTTATTAATGGATAAAACTCTAATTATAAAGTAAGTATATCTCCTTATGATCTTATCCAATCTCATAAATAAATTCCCCAACATTAATAAAAGAAACATAGAACAAAAATGTTGTCCTAGATGGTACCTTAAATCATCAAAAATTTATGGCTTTGGGATTTTTGGCCTTTTCATAGCCATGTTCTCTACCACTCTACATCAGATAATTGATGGTTAGATTTCTCTTCCATATCCATATTTTCCTACATGGAACCCTAGTATGTGTTATTTTCGGTAATCTTCATACTTTCCACTCTTTATTTTAAATAGAGACCTCATTAATTCATTTTTCGATGTGGGATTTAAACTAAGATATTTTGAAACGTCAAAAATGTGTTATCCTAATACCCTATGTTTTGTTGAACCGATGGTATTTCAAATCATCATAGATTGATGAGTTTAAGTACCTCAATTTTATATTTGTTTTTGACTGATGACCTCAATCACTACCTATAAATATTTACGTTTTTCCTCCAATTATATGTCTCAAATTTCCACCAATGTTCTCCTAATCGAGATCATAATTTGGTGGTGACCCTTTGATTTCTCTTTTCCTCATATTAAGACTAAATTTTAGTAGCCCAATTTCCGATGTGGGTTTTCCCACAAATATATTTTCTACTTTCAACCTTTTATTTTCGAAAAACAATTTCAAATTGCGAGGACGCAATTTATTGAAGGAGGGGAGAATGTAACACCCCATGATTTCATAGTGTGTTATTTCTTCAAAATAATTCAATAACTTGCACTACACGCAACACCGAGTTCAATCACACCATTAATTACCAAAGGAAAAAGCCATTCAAAAGAGGTTATGAATATTATTAACTAAATTTTAAACTTTATATAATCCTTATAATTTTAGAATCCATATTATGAGTTTCTTAGTCATAATGCAAGAACAGATTCATTTTCAGTATTACACTTTTATCAACTTTTAATAGTGAAACCTTTTTAAATACAATATTTTATACTTTTTGACTAAATGGGGACATCAAAAAATTTAAAATGAAACATCCCAAGCTTACACGGTACGCTTTCCTTTGAATAAAACAGTAGCGTGTGTTGTACGCAACTTCGAGTTTTAACACACACCACAACCGATCAAACTAGCCGTTATGAATAGTAATACCTAATTTTTGAAATTATATATATTTTATATTTCAAAATGGACTTCATTTTTGGATTCGGAATATCGAATTTAGCCTAAGGTGAAATTTTGGTACTTTTCGGATAAATTTCATATTTTGATGAATAGTGAAAATTACTAAATTTTAATTAAAAACAACTTTTTTAATCAAAATAATTAATTGTGATAAATTGTGAATTTGAGTGGTTTTAAAGTATATTTAGAATAAATTTTTACCATTTAATATAATGTTGGTCATTGGACATAATTTTACAATTAAACCGAACATAAACAAGTGTCAATCTTTTGATAGTTATTATCTCTTAAAAACACGCTTTTTGTTTTGACAGCGGGAATTAATTTTAAATTAATTTCTGCCACTTCTGTGTTTTGAATTTAGGAAAATGGATTCCATATTTTTAATCAGGATGTCCAAATTATGTAAATAGGTAACTTTTATTTTTACACATTTTGAATAATTACTGCAGTAAATATTTTATTTACCATGGTTAAAGGGTAAATCCGGTAAATAAGGGTTAAAAAATAATATTATAATAATACAAAATTACCCTAAAACGTGTCCTAACCTTATTGGTGGACACATACCCGACCATGAGCATCCTTGGGTCAATTTGGGGACACCTTGGAGCCACTTGTATGTGGTAGGGACACATTATATTAATAAAGTTAAAATAAAAATAAAAATGGCATAAGCTTACATCTTTTAGAAGAACAATTTTTACATAGGGTTATACATGTTGGATTTTAGATTATAAAAATTCATTAGAAATATAAAAGGATTTCCTACATAATTATATTTTATTTATAATTTTTAGAAATTAAATAATTTATTTTATTTATGACTCAATGATGATGCAGTAATTACTATAATAGTGAAAAATTAAAATAATTGATATTATAAATACCCAAATAAATATAATATGAAACTTTTAATGAATTAAACTAATTTTATAGGATAATATGATATATTAGGATTTATTTAATTGACTTTGTTCGAAGTAATCAATCTGTTATGAGTTTCACAAAAATCAACTATTGAATAGTGTCAAAATTGACATAAAAGAGTTCTTAAAACAAATATTATATTATTAATTGATATTAAATTCCTAAAAATCTAAGGTTCGGCCAAGAGACTTATATTATGATAGGTTAATCATTAATGGACCACTTGGGGGTCGCTTGGATGTATATAGTAAGTTTATTAACCATATTATATAAAAATACAAAGAGACATTGTAAAAGTGAAACTAATTAACTTAGAGTTAATACTTAAAGATAAGGTTAATATAAGTACCCAAACCTGTCTAAATTCTATTGGATGAGTTTTTTTCGACCTATCCCCACCTCATCCTTTGAATAGTCAACTTTGTAGCCTTTGGAAACCGAATATGAATTTATTATAAATTAATATTTCTAGCTTTTCCAAAGGTGCCCCTCACCCCTCTTATAAAAGGGCACTCCTCCTTCTCTTTTCCTCACACCTCTCAAGCCACTTGGCTCGTCCAAACTCTGACCAAATAAGCTCCTCACATCCCTCTCCTCTTCCTTGAAGCTTCCCCTTAGGCAGAAATCATTTCAAGAAGTCCTTTGGTTCCAACCAAAGTGAGTTACCTAGATTAAAGGTAACGATTTCTCTTAAATTATTTTCATTTATTTTGCTTCTCCAACCCCCAAACTCTTTTTATTTCCTTTCTTTTGTAACAACACCAGTATCCACAATATACTAGGATGTTGTTATAAGAAGGATTCAAACTACACATACACACAACTCCAGCTAATGGATGATGAACATAATGTTTCTGTGGATGGAAAACTAACGCCTCATGAAACGATGATTGTTCAAATACATCTTACCACCTCTCATGGTGGCCATTATGATGGCACTATAATTAAATATGATATTAATGATATATATTTTATATATAAGCTTCTGTAATTCCATTTTATTTCATACCATTATTCGTTTCATGTTGTATATACATACGATAATTTCATTTGAGGAAGTGCGGACTACCGCCCCCTTAAAATGATATGACTCGTTCATACCACAAATGGAACGTATAAAGGATGGTGTTAATGAACTTAAGTAACATATATAAAATATTATATTATACTGGAATAGTAATATACCTATGTATCATTTGGATTTGATTCTTTTAAAATGAAAATTAAATGGAAGTAGCGTTCGTGCGTACGTACGGACTACCGTCTCCACGAACGCGATAAGATTCATTCTCCATCATATCCATTCAAGTATTATTCTCATTTTAGGGTTAAAAATAATGTTAATATCATTCTTATTATGAATAAGATATAATCTATCCATTACAAACATGTCTTACATAACCAAACATTTAAGAAGAACGAATCGATTATCACCCGAAACGACGATAATACTAAGATATTATTAATAAAGCAATGTTAAAAGATCATATATGATATCATATTAATGTATATGATTCTTGTATAATTTAATAATAATTATTTCACCATTATACAGGATTTTAACCTACCCCAACAAAGGAAAAGTACAAGGTAAGGGTTATTTCACAATCTCTTCATTATCCGAGGTTGTTTATATGTAATAATCTACTGGGATCTCTTTATCATCCACATCCATGTTTCTTAAAAATGTATTTCAAAACATTTTTACTATTTACTAGAATATGAGTTAAATTCATTTATACCCTTTTTGACTTTTATAAGTGGTTTATAAAGGAATCTTTCCGTCGTTTTCAAAACAAGGTCCCTTTTTAACCTTTTCGACAGAATTAAGGTAAGAATGTTTTTTTTTAACTTATACGGTGGGTGCGGCTAATTTCCGCCATTATAAAATCTTCAAAACTTCCCTTACAAGCTTATAAGGATAATTTCAAAGTAAATGTTTTATTTTATAATTATGTGACTTTTAAATGATTTCAAAATTAATAATTTAAGAATTTCAGAAAGGTACTCTTTATCAAAATCAGAATTTTAAATGTTTTAAAGATTTATCTTTATAAATATTTTTAATTAATGTCTTAAAAATGGTTTTTAAGGATTTATTTATATGGACATGAATGTTTTTAAAAATGTTAATTCCTTTCAAAAGTTTCAAAGTGGTATGGGACACTTTGATTCAAAAATATCTTTTTAATTACTTCCTTTATAAATGTGTGACTTTTTAATGATTTCAAAAAAGGAGATATTTCTCTCAAATAGTTTTGATTTCATCTATGTCAACATCCTTTGATGGATTTAACGCTTATTTGAAGTTGATTTATTGTAATACAAAGCTTCTATATTGTATTGAAGGCTTTGTGATATGTTTGACTGTGGATGTGCTATTTTTATACCATTCATAGTTTATGGTGAAATTATTGACATTTCGTATGCTAGTTTTAATACGAATGTTTATGTTATGTTTAAACCTTTTCATATGGGAATGCATTGGACTTAGTAAGTGACGGGTGGAGCCCGCTATAGCTCCTCGATGCATCGGTAGGTCTCATGAGACAAACTAGTGTCTTGGCACAAGGCCTTGACAAAATCTTATTTGTAGTCTTGGCACGAGGCCTTGGCTATGTGGTCATGATAGTCTGGCATTATGCATTCCAACATTATGAAAGTGGTTATTGATTTTTGCATGTGATTATTCGATTAGTAGAATATCCATGTGAATAAGTAAATGGCATTATTTAATTTTATTTATGCCATACCATGTTGAAAGTTCATGTTTAAAAGGCTTTTGTTTTAGTTATACATTGCCTTAAATGTTTATTCTTATTTATGAAAGTTTCCACTATATTGTTATCCTTACTGGGCATTTGAGCTCACCCCTTTTCTATGTTTTATTTTTCCCAGGAAGTGAAGATGTAAGTTATGAATGACCTGCAGGGATATTATGAGGGGATTATAGTGTGAACTGTGGAAACATTATGTTGTTGTAGTAGTTTTTTTTTGTAATGTAAAACTTATGAATATATCTAGTGTTTCCAAGGCTACTAAACCAATCGGTCTTTCGAGATTTGATCTTCTTGTGATCATGCCAATGTTATGTAATAATGCACCGACTCTGGGTAACTAGGGTTGGGGCGTTACATTTATAATTATAAATATATTTATATCATTATATATATATAATTATATATATAATAAATATATAAAAATATAAAAATATTCATTGTTTAAATATATTTATTATAATTTTATAATTATTTAAATATATAATTATTTATTTATAAATATGAGAATAATAATTTTTAAAAAAATAAAATTTTTGTATATATATATTTATATAATTATTTTTTTGTAACCCCCTATTGAATCGTTGAATAACGCGTAGCCTCTGAGCGGCGATGACTTCCTCCCCCTTACGATCTAGGGTTTCCCCTCGGCGTCGATCTAGAGGGGGGAGGTTCGCATCTTCAGTGTGGAGCGGGAGGGTCTCTGGTGCAGCATCCCCCTTCTTTACGCTCCTTCCCTCGCAGGTCTGGCACCCAGCAGTCTTCGTAGTAAGGCATTCATTTTTGTAGCTTCGATGTTTGAAGTTAAAAAGGTGTTTTTGCAACATCACTGTCATCAGTGTTTCCCTATTATTCACTTCGCTTCCCATGGTTTTCATGATTTGGACTTTGAAGAGGTTCTTCTACAGTTCAGAGCTGACCAGATCTATTTCCTAATTGAAATTTCTAGGTCAGTGTGGCTCAGATCTCCTCATTAGCGATGCTTTCTTGGTGCGGTGTTGGACCTTCCAGTCTTGGGTGACGTTGTTCTGGCTTTATGGTTCTTGTCTTTCCTTCCTCTAGCATCTACAGCTGCTTGGGGATTGGATGGTGGTGGGGTTGTATCTTTGATTCGGGCAACCGGTTAAGGCTTCAGGGTGGACGGGGTCTTGGTTTGGGTTGATTTGCAGTGAACTGGGACTTTGCAATCGTGAAGGAGCAATCCGGTTGCTATGAAGGTTGTATTTGTGAATTCTCCAAATGGTTTTTGTGATGAAGGATTGTTGTGATGGTTCTGCAGTGTGTAGGTGATGATTTTGTGATTTGGTAGAATTATTTTGGTGTGGTATGTTTGTTTTGTGGCCTACGGTTTGCGGTTTATGGGACATTGCCTCCAGTTCGACTTCAAGGGTCAACTTCAATCCTGGGTGACGTTGGTCCAGCTTCATGGTCCTTGTCATTCCTTCCTATGGAATCTGTAGCTAGTTTTGGTAAAACCTTTAGTATATGAATATTTAATTTATTAATTTTTAATAATAACTATTTAATTAATAAATCTTTCAATATTTTTATTTTATTTTTATTTTTTTAATTATTTCATTTTATTCTAGACATTTATTAGTGCTTAAAGAGCACTGATAAAGGATATACTCTTTATCAATGCTAAAATTAAAGCACTGATAAAAGGTATCCTTTATCAGTACTAAAAATAAAACACTGATAAAGGATAGGTTTTATCAATGCTAACAATAAAGCGCTGATAAAAGGTAGATTTTATCATCGCTAAAAGAAAGCATTGATAAAGTCAACCTTTATCAGTGTTAAAAACCCATTGATAAACGGTACCCTTTATTAGTGCTTTTTTATCACTCATGAAATATCCCCTTTATCAGTGCTTCTTTTAGTGTTGGTAAAGGTTGACTTTATCAGTTCTTTTTGCAAGCACTGATAAATTTTTGTGCTGTTAAAGGCCTCTTCTATATTAGTGAAATACTATTTTTGAAAAAACCACATCAAAAAAGGGTTAATAAAACATCCTCTTAATAAGAGATAAAAGGAAGTATGAAGGTCATCTGGAATAATCACATAACTAGAATTACAAGTAGGATAATATATGTGGAAATTGAAAACATGAACATAGAAGAGAAAACTAATACCCAAATACTAATGGAGAGGGATGAAGAATATTGTCATAAGGAAATTAATGACCATAAATCCATAAACCATAGGCATGATAAAGGTCATTAATATCATAAAAATTAATGATAATAGGAATACATTTTTGTTTTAAGATCCTTTTCCAAGAGTTAAGGTATTCTTTAACTCTATAATAAAAAAAGGAAATATTTAAACTTAATGTATTTTTATTTTATTGGCACAATACCATCCATTGGTTGTAGTTTAATCAATTTCCATTTTATCTCTTACTCCAAGAAATGAATATCCAAAAATGAATTTTTTATGCCTGGAACACTGAAATTAAATTTTAACAGATCATAAGATCCATAAAATAGTAACAAGATATTCCTCCTATATTTACTAAAACTAAAATGGTTATCAAGAGTTATCTGATAACACCCAAAGTTCAAATTAATCCCTTTCATAAATAATGGAACTTAAGTATCATCTAAAATATGTCTGACCAAATTTTGAAGGAAGATCACTAAATCAATTGTATATTCCCCATAAAATATAAATTGGAAACTAATTTCATATTCCAAATACGTTAATACCTTGATCACTATAAAACATTAATTAAAACAAGAATGATTCCAAAAATAAAATCGCAGGTTTTTTAATATATTCCATAGATCCAAACATGTAGTAAACTACAGCAAGGATAACATAAACCATAAAATCACTAACCAATTTCATGGTCACCAATAATATCCCATAAACATATCATTTTCATTATTATTTCAAAATAGAGCACATATTAAGGGTTATCTTCCCTTAATACTTTATTTTCCAAAAAGTTAAACTCTCCACTAAATCACTTTTATTAATACCATTCAACACATGCTTTAAATCCTTTAAGAAATGGTACTACAGTATAATCCTTATACATTTCATAATTATTATAACTATGATATCATAGCTAAAATAATCATTTGACATAATTCTTGAATCCAAAAACAATCATATTAGTCATTCCACTTTGTCTATGGTAATAGCATAAGCTTGACCAAGATCTATTAGCTTATTTTTAGGTATATTCATTTTATGATTTGGTAATTCAACTGTGTAGTGCCCAATATCCTTAAAATTGAATCATTTAACATTATAATCTTTTCTATTAATCTTAAAATAATAATTGTGGTTTCCTTTATCTCTACAATTGTATGAAACTCTCATTCCCTTCAATAAAGTACCAGGGTGTTTATTTCTACAATTATCACATGTGGGAAAACCCTTATTACCCTTCTTCACCTTATAAATTTTTTATCTGTCATCCTATTCTTCTATGCCTTCACTTTGAAGCCATAATTCTTAGATAATTATTTATTTATCTTTTTATTGCATGATATTATGTCCTTATATGATGAGAATGTTTGGGATTCTAGTTCCCTTTGAAATATTGGCTTAATCACATCAACTAAATGACCATTATCACTCTTTTTATTACATACATTGATGGAGTTCACATTCCTTATGTTATGAATTGTTTCTAACTAATGAAGTACACTAGGTTAGATCATATCATAATGAAACATAATGTATAATCCCAAAAATAGTGAAATGAAAAACATAAACTAAAAACATTATGAATAGGTAATCTCATAATCATAAAGTTGGTTTCTTTGGGGATAACTCTATTTTCAAATCCTTAATAATGGTTTGTAACGAAAATATGAATTTCCCTAAGCATATCCCCTAGGAGTGTCATACTAGGTGCATGGAAAGGCTTGTAATCATGCACCAGGTAATGATCAAGTCAATATCAATGTTCCATTTTTAGATTTATTACCCCTAGGCACCTCTATACCAAAACTATGTCCACTTGTAGTATCCAAATAGAGATGTATTTCTAGGAAAAAACATTCAATATATTCCTTAAAAAAATGATAGGATATTATTCTATAATTATCCTCAATATATATCATAGGTTTATGTTTCCTAAAATATGTTTTCCTAAATCTAGTTCCCAAGGTTTCTAATAAACTTCTTATGATACAAAATGTAATGACCCTAGCCCCAGTATCCCAGAGACGATGTCTGTTTTATTACATTTGCATAGATACAAAGGGTCAAATCCCAAAGGATTAATCAGTTTAGTAGTTTTAGAGAACCAGATACATATAAGATACCCATTTTATATAGGTATATAAAATACAAATCATATAAATGGAAAACACTTGGCATACATCAAATAATTTCAAGAATTTTTCTTCATATCCTGGAGAAAGGAAACAAAATAAGGGTGATATCAAATGCTCAGTAAGGGTTGGGTATTGTAGAAGAAATCATGAATAAATAAGAATAATAAATATGGAATGTTAAATAATTTAACACACATTCCATTTAAATAACTTGACTATCATGATAAGATAAATCATAATCAAAATGGAAAGGGGAATAACTAAAAACACATGCCATTTAATAAATAAACTAAGAATGAAATGAATCCATAGATAATATCATTATAAAAATATCATGGATGATAATAAGTAAATTCTTAATGAATTAAATGATTGATTATTGGACTCCATGATATCACACATTAGAAACCTCTACTATCAATACCTTTTACAATATAGTTTACACTATAAGTAGAAACCCGTTTAATTTGGCCAATTTATTTGTCTCATGAGACTACCGATGCATCAAGGGGGTATCATTAACCAGACCCCACTCATATATTCATTTAAAAATCATTCTTCATATATCAAATAATGTATTTAATTCATGAATCGATGTGCATTATCATAAATATCTGTATTGAGTAAAGGATATGGATTTATCAATATTTCCCCAATTAATCAAGTAACTTTTAAAGTAAAAACCATATGTAAAAATGGTATTTGGTTTATATAATAATCATATCCATAATATAGTACTGTGGATATTTAGTAAAAATGTAATATCCATTGAAAAATGATTATATGAAAGTTATTGTTTCAAAATAAAGTTAACAATAACAAAATAAAATGAGATTGTACAATAGCTTTTACCACTTGGTAATTCTCAATTCAAATACCCTTGGATAAAATGATTAAAATTGAAACATAAAATACCATGCATTATAAATGAATCATTATATTAAATGCCAAATGGGAAGCATATAAACCACATAAAATTGAATTGGTGCATAATAACAAATAAGTCTCAATGGAATGTAAATTGAGATGAAATCCATTACAATGATCATAACATTGAAATGAGAATTAATCAATGGAAATATTATGTGTATCAAAAATAAATAAACATTAATCAAGAATAAATACAATATAAGATAATAAATATTAATTTCACACATAATCTTATAATATAAAATATGACTAAGAAGTAGTTTAACATAATGAAAATAAATTGAGTTATAAATTTATTTACAACTTGGTAATTTTCTACTCAAATCCCCTTAGATGAAATAATTCAAATTGAAACTCAAAATACCATAAATTATGAATTATTCATGATATTACATGTATAAATGTCATTATATACACTATATAAAATAAATTAGGTGCATAACATTACAATATGCCTCAATGAATGGAAATTGACACGAAGTCCCTTACCTCATGCTTTTCTTTAGTTGAGCGTGATTTAACTTAATATAAAATGGTTTTAAGCATTATATTAATTTATAAAAGAACCATAATAATATTTATAATATCATATGTTATCCTCTTATAACATTTTACCACCCATTTAATATTTTATTATTTTCATTGTTTTGTGTGTTAATCGCATTGTTTTCATATTCGTGATTTGTTTTGAAAGTTACAGTATTTGTGATTATTATATAGTTCCATAACCTAAAAAAATAATAACCTAATTATCTTATTTATAAATCAATTTGACTTTTAAAACTAATCATGAAATATGGTTTTGAGAAATTAATTTTGTTCCAATCATGGAGACGGCAGGTCGTACGTACGCATGTGTAACGTTTCCATTTTTCAATGATCATTATGGAAAAAGGGTAAGTAATATTTTATCTTTAAATAATTATCATAATATCATAAATATCATATTATTTCTTTAAATATATTTATATAGATCATCCATATATTCTGGTGATGAAAAGAGAGTCACATCATTTTGTGATGGCGGTAGTCCACACGTACACGAACAATGTTTTCATCCTTCATTGAGTGAAAAGTTAAGAAAGAAAATGATATATATATATATATATATTATCTTGTAAAAATGATAAATATATCATGAATATCAAATTTATTTTACTTATATTACATATAATTAGTAACTTTATCCTTATCACTTTCTATGTAAAGCGTTAGTGAAAGACAAATCACATCGCTTCAAGAGGCGGTAGTCCACTTCACACACAAGCGACATTATCGTATCTATGATAGAATGGAAATTAAAAAAATTATATACAATATAATGAATATAGATGTATAAGAATGTTATAAATGTCATGTATATATATTTTAGATCCATTATCATACCCAATCATGATATGTGGTAATGTAAAAATGAATGAGATTAGTTTGGGAGGCGACAATCCACCGTACACACGAATAATGATTTCGTAGCCAATTTGATAGAATCAGAGAAGGTTGTAGGTCATGCCCTTAACATAACAACACATAAGTATATGGAATATAATTAGGTTATTATATAATCATGTTTAAATAATAATTTAATAATGTGCAGAAATAAATAAAGTAAAGATGCTCATTGAAGAATATTACCTCTTCTTCAGGTAACCCCATCAGGTTTACACCAAAATCCTTCCTAGGTTGGATTTCTGCCCAAACTAAGGCTTCTAGGGTAATGGGATGAAATTTGGGGATTTAATTGGCCAGTTATTTTCCAAAATAAAATTATTTGAATGTGTGAAGAAGAGAGGAGGGGGTGACCTTTATAAGTGAGGTGAGTGGCACACTTATAATTTTTTAAAAGAAAAATGTGTACCCATGTTGTTCACATGAAACAAGGGTCAAAATGAATAAATTATTCTAATTCCAAATATGGAAACCATTTTTACAAATTATATTCATATAATTGGAAAATTTTAATTTAAAATTAATCTCACAGACGCAGCGAGAAAGCGGGTTTTTTACGAGAAAATGTTCAAAAATTTTGCAAAGTTTTTATATCAAAATTAAATATGAAAATAATTCCAATAACAAAATTTGGATTTATTGATATATAATTGAATTAATTTTAAATTAAAACCAATTTAAAATATAATTTTACCTTTTAAATAATTTGAACAAAAAGTCATTTTTCAGTTAAAATTCAGAATTTTTCACTATTCATCAAAAAAAATAGAACATTTCATAAAAATCCCAAAAAATAATCATAAGCTAATTTTTATATTCTTATTTCAAAAATGAATTAATTTTTATCAAATAAATTTACCAAAATTGGTAAAATAAATTTTAAATTATGCGTGCAAAGCGCGATTAATTCGTCTTTTATAAAAATAATGTTTTTTATAAAACATTTTTTATTTTAAATGATTATTATATTATTTATAATTAATATATAATCATAATTTTCATAATTTATTTATCTCTATTAATATCCAAAAATTCATTGTCTAGGTTATAACTTTATACTGTATTACAGTTCATTTCGACTCGGGGTTGCATGTTCTATAAGCTATTGAAGAGATTAAGTTTAAAGAAATAAATTCCATGGGTTATTTAAGATTTGTGTTGCATTTAGAATATGATATAATATACAATTTTATTCTTTTATAATTTCAGGTTTTTTCAATCATAAATAATCTACATAAGAATTATGACTTCATAAGGATCATCATGAGGTAGATCAGTGTTTGTGTAAAGATAATTTATAATCTCTATAAGGATGAGTATTAAATTGTATAATCAGCATATTTGTAAACATTAATCTATATATGGATAATTCCCTAGGAAAATTTTATAATTCTACAGACTAAAAATATGATTTTTCTAAAATTATATATTCTAAAGAAGCAATTAAAAGATATGGTGGAAATTTTTTTATGTCGTGTTCAAAACATGATGAAACTATATTAATCAATGATTCAAGATTGATTCGGGGAATATTGAATGAGATAAGAAGATATAAGATCACTGTCTCATTAATCAATGATTTTCAAATGAAAATATTTTAAAATAAATATTGGTGATAAAAATAAAAAATATAATCAGTTAATAGTGGTGTTGATCTTTAGTGTTTAAAACATCATAAAATTATTTTTGATCTAATATCTTGATTGAGATACAGATCTTCATGACTCTGAAAAGGATATCAAAGCTAAATGATATTCAGAGATAAATAATGAAGCTAAGATGAATAAATTATAGAGTAATTAAATCCATAAATGAAATATATCATTGCATGTGTTGATATTCATGGATTAAAAAATCACAAATTAACTTGTGATTATTGATAAATGAGTGGAAGGTGTGGATAAATTTCTAGCTAAAGTGTACATACTCAAGCTTGAGTATGTACTTGTTTCATGGGAATCTCTAAATTTCAGATAATAATGTTCCATGTTGTGGGTTTTTTTGTGTATTTTTAATATAGCTATAAAGAGTTATTATTTACCTATTTCTATGAGAAGATTAGAAATAAATATTTTTATCTTACTGAAAGAAAATGGGATATATATTCGGCCAAGATAAAAATAAGCATTAAAAAATGGAACTCATTTTAATTTTAGTAGTGGTCTTGGGGACACATCCATGTGAAACAACTAAAAAAGATATATATATATCAAAGGGGGGAATCTAGGTGCGTGAAAAAAAAATTCTTACAGATAACTCTTATAAATTTCCATTTATAGAAATTAAGAGGGAACCCAAAAAATGTGTGGGTAGTGTAATAAAAATTGGTGTGTGATCCTCTCAAAAAAATTTAAATATCCTAGAGAATAAAAATTGAAATGAGAAGATAGTGAAAATAATATAGGATAAAGAATCTGAGAGAGAAACATAGCTCTTGAAGAAGAAGATAATCTGATATTGAACTAAGAAGAAGAACACTTAGTGGTATCAAAAACAAGAAGTTGTTGACCTATTTCTGCTGGTCTGATGTAGTTGTTGTTGGAGTTGGTGGCCTGGAACCAACTACTTTTACTTTATTCATTAAATAAACACCTTATCACATCTTTATTGTTCTTATGTGTGACAATGAATGTGATAATTTCTCAAGGATAGTTGTTGCATTAAAGGTTCGTAGTGGATCCCTGCTATGATGAGAACCCGGAAGTTCCATAACACTGTTCTTGAATATATGTTCTATGGTCAGATGATGTTATTTGAGGGACCCAAATAATACAGTCCATTCGGGGTGAGGACTCATAAAACTTTGAGTCGCCATCTCATGGTGTGCTCCCTTGGTAATATCCAGGAGCATATTATGATAATGAGACCCGCCAGTAGGAAATCCACATTTCATAGTGTCATTGGATGTTCCTATCAACGGATGTGTGTATTGCTCCTGAGACTTTAAGATTATTATTAATGGGTATTACAACTCATGCACTTAGATGAATTGAAGAAAACTGTGATGACACACTGTTCGCAGCGAGGTAGGATACGTTGGGTGTGTCACGAGTGATACTAAATTAATAGATAATGAGAGAAAGGATTTGTCCCTTCTGTTCCATAACAGAAGTAGATATATCAGGCCCTTTTATGGAATTGATATAGCCTAAATAAATCCATGGTAATGGTAAGGTATGGGAGAGTTTGATTCTAGGAATTCAAAGAAAGAATAATCGAGCACATGGGTTGATGGAACTAGCATGCAGCGCGCTTGATTTGAGATATCGTGACAAAGGGATTATATTAGATGGTAAGCATTCATATGAAGTGACACCTCATTGTAGTGTTAAATTATTTATCTATGGGTGCCTTGGCATATTTCTAGATGCTAACCTTGGACTTTAGGTAGGCTTCACCTAATGTCACTAAGAAAGAGGCCTAGAGGGCCACACACTAAGTGATTCCATGTATCTCAGTTAAATATTAATTTAATAAGTTATATAAATATTATTACCGACTGTGGTTTAATAATTATTTAAGGATGTCTGATCACATTTATTTCGACACTAGTTATTAGAGAGAATATATTGTGGGTGAAATAATATATATTTATTAGCAAGTAATGCAGTTACATTTATTTAATAAATAAATAGCCATTACTAAAGGTCTATTAAATGTGGTGGAGGAAATAAAGAAAAATGAAAACAAGATAAACATGTCGTGTACATTGAATGTGCACACCATGTAGTTTTCATGGAAAACGAGTACATATCATGTATTAATGATGACAAGTCGTGTAGTTTTTTCAGTCAGGATTTTGAGGAAATAATATCATTTTATTAAATGATATTTATTATAATCAGTGTGGGTGCATGTCAAGTAATTAATCATTCGACATGGGGGTTTTCAATAAGAGTTAATGAAATAAATAAAATGTGTAATGTGTTTATTTATTGTCATAACTCTATAACCTCAAACCCGATTATAAATATCCTCACAACCCCAACACTTTTCAAGAGATAATCATTGTGCACAACAATTCTGGAGAGTTCTCTCAAGGCCGAAAGAACTCCTTCCTCCAAGAACTATCTCAAGACCAAGAGAGATCCTCCTCCATCAGATCAAGGAGATCGAAGGAGTACATTGCAAGTAAATTCTCTTCCACTCTATCACTTAAAAATACATTCAGTGAGGTCTAGAGATACATGGAACACGTGTGGATCACCTCTAGAGAAATCCTACACTTGGATTCTATGACGCAATGACGGATCACATCGAATCGTGACCGTAGATGTCAATGAATAAATAATTCCATCAAGGTAATTCTTGCCAATTAATTAAATTAATTATAACCAACATATGATGATCCTCTTGATGGTTCCAGGACCCTTATCTTTCTTTTAGTTCTTAATTATATTCCAAAGATCCGGCATTTTATTATCATAACGAATCTCGGATTGAACGTTGTTTAACGCTAAAATTAAAGTTGGGAAAACCCACCAATGCACTTCCACTGTTCCCAGAACCTACAAGTGGTATTAGAGGGGTCATATCGTTGATTATAATTTTTTAGTTTTTCGTTAGTGATTTATGCATTTAATAATTTAGTTGTTTCAATTCAAGTTAATCATTCTTTAAATCTGAATCTCGAGATCTGTTCCTCCCCTCTCGTTTCTCTTTCACCTTACAGAAATAAATTTTTCTTTTAATTTTGATTAAAATAAAATAGAGGAACTCATCTGAAGGTGTCAAATGCTCTTGGATGTACAACACCAGAATACACGGCATGTATTTGGAAGTACACGTCGTGTATTCTAGGTTCAATTCATTGACTGATCTGCCAAGTCATGTCATGTATTGGATCCTATCTAAGTCATTTATGACACCATGTGTTGACCAAGAACAAGTGGCACACGGTTTTGGGATTACACGTTGTGTGGTCCAACTGAACACAGTGTGTAGTCTCTTCGGGTTAGGGTTGCACCGTGCACCTCGTACACGGCTTGCCCGGCTGGAAACCATGTGATGCGGATACTACATGACATGTGTCCAAAAAGAACACGTCGTGTACTCCAAAAATTTCCGAAGTACATCCACACGCCATGTCCCCAGGCATGTACTTTGTATGGATAGTGAACAAAAGTACACGCCGTGTAGTAGGAACTACACGTCGTGTACTCATCCAAATTATGCAGATTTATTAAAATTTATTATTATATTATACAAACCCTTGATACGTGTACCAGAGTGAAGACGTAAATCTTAGGCACAACACGTGATAGGTGTTTTATATATATGTGTTTAATTTAACATCTATGTAGTGAATGGAAATTCACCGGGTTTCGCCCAAGGTACAAGTTACGTACAAAGATAATTTTAAATGAATTTATTTGTTTAAAATTATGATGGATGAGAATCTCAAGGAAATTCAGAAAAAGGGTTTAAGATAAAATGATTGATTAATTAAAGATAATTAATTGATTCGAGCGTGATTTATCTTAAAAAAGAACGATTAAAGAATGGAGTGCTAGTTTTATTAATGCGTAATATCGTTTCAGGTATGGATGATCATGAGCTAGACCAATACCTTTGTATGTGAATGGTTTCTTTTAATTTATTTATTTAAATTAAATTTGTTGGCCTGCGATCCTTCTCCTCATTAATATGTAGGGCCTACGTGCCCAAAGTTTCTTTTATGTAAAACCCCTTTTACCCCTCACCTGCATGTGAGATAAATGCATATGTAATGGATGGATCTCCCAAGACAGTGGATGTGGCTCAAGTTAGAATCCAAGGTGAAACAAATCCAAGGATATACAAAGGTGGATAGGTGGAAAGCTATAAACACGAACCTGAAAGGTTCAAGGTGTTTCTCCCCTAGTTCTTGGGTTAGTTTATCAACCTCTAGATAAACTATCCAATAGAACAAGCTCTTGATAATACCATTTGTTTTATTTCTTTCAGTTTCATGGTTTATTTATTTTGGGTGTTTTGTCACGATCACACAATTAATAAATTAAACAAGCATGCAAGATGGAACTAAAATAAGACTGGATTATGCGTAAATATTATCTTATACATGGTTAATCACTTAATTATATCCCACTTAATACTAAAAAGCATGTAATCAAAGATAATAAAATGGAAATTTATGTATAAGGATAAAATTACTCAAATAAATATTAAGTTGGTATAGCCTTCCATAATCTTGGTTAAAATCAAACCATAGTTCAAAGTGGTTGACCAACCCAAGTTGGGGTGATTTTAATTATTGGGGAATTCTAATTCAAGGTTTTGGGTTGAATTGACTTGTTTGCAGCAAGGGTTGACTACCACAGTAGTACTTGGTGTGACCAAGAGGCAAAGTTTGAGGAAATAAAAAATAAAAGGATTTCAGGATTGGGGAGTCCACTCAGCGGATCAAGGAGCTGCGAGTTAATGCATTTGTCATTTGGAATGCCTACCTAGAACCCTTCAAGTTTCTTGACAAACCCTATTTGGGATAATGCAAAGGGCAATATGGATCCTTTCCACTAGAATATTCAGGAAACAGAATATTCCGAAGTCAATGGTGAGGGCTATTGGATTTCGATAAAATAGTGGGAGACTAATAAGTATTAATTTATTTATTTATCTCAGTTTTTATAATAAAGTACTAAAACCTATTCTCATATTAATTTGTAGAAAAGGAAAGAAAAATGACTTCCAACATATCATTTCGAACCATACTCGAGAAGGAAAACCTTCTCACCGGCACTGATTTCCAAGAGTGGCAGAGGCGTTTGCGCGTCATCCTTCGCCACGAGAGGAAATTGTATGTGCTGGAAGAGCCTGTTCCAATTGTGCCTGGGAAAGAGGTCAGTGATGAGGAAATATCACTCTATGCAAAACATATGGATAATTCCATAGATGTCTAGTGTTTCATGATATCATCTATGTCTAATGATCTCTTGAAGCAACATGAAAACATGAACGCGTATAGCATGATGTTTCACCTTAAAGATCTTTACCAAGAGAAGGTGAGATAGGAGAGATATGAGATCTCCAATGCTTTGTTTACAACTAAGATTGGAGAGTCTGTGCCATCTAGGCCTCATGTAGTCAATCTCATTGGCTACATTGAACGACTCGACATCTTAGGGATTAAGTTTCCGGGTGAGTTGTGTACAGATCTCATCCTATCATCACTGCCCAAGAACTTATCTAGATTCATTGTCAATTATAACATGAGCAACAATGAGAAGATTCTATCAAAACTTATGACCTTAATTCACCAAGTAGATAAGTACATGGGGCGTGACAAACCTGCATTCCTTATGGTGAATAAGAAAAGGAAGGACAAGGCAAAGGGGCTAAAGACTTATAAATGGTTTGAAGCCCCCGAGCGTTGTCCTTCAAAAAAGGGGAATATCCAGAGGCAGGGAAAGGAACGGGAGGCAGTATGTTTTTCATGTGGCAAGAAAGGACACTAGAAGAGGAACTACACCCAGAAGCATGGGGATGCTAAAGTTGTGTTCGTTATCGAGTGTAATCTTTCCATTTCTACACATTAGGTATTAGATACAGCTTGTGGGGCTCACATCTGTATTCAAATGCAGGAACCAAGTAGATTTAGAAAGATTTCTAGAGGATAGGTGGATCTTCGATCTGCCAATGGCGCGATCTTGGCTATGTTGTCCATTGATGATTACCACCTCTCATTGCCGACTGGGATGATTTTGGTTTTACATAACTGTTATTATGTGCCTAGTGTTACCAAGAAAATAATTTCTATATCTTGTTTGGATATAGATGGATTTATTTTCAAGTTTGGAAATAAGGGTTGTCACTTTTATAAGAACAACATATGTTATGGTATGGCGCATTTAAATAATGGTTTGTATGTATTAAATTATGAAAACTAAGTGTTGGCAATCGATAACGAAACAAACTCACATGACTCATACATCACTCAGTTGTGGCCTCACCGTCTCGGTCATGTAAACGAGAAATGCTTGACAAAGCTCTTCCAAGATGGCTATTTAGACTCTACTAAGCTAAAACCACTTGATAGATGTCACGCTTGTTTATAAGGTAAAATGACCAAGTCTCCTTTCAGGGGACAAGGTGAAAGGGCCACAGAGCTTCTATGATTAGTGCCCACGGATGTGTGTGGACCATTTCCAGTAGAATCTAGAGTTGGATATTCTAACTTTATTACTTTTACTAATGATTTGAGTAGATATGGCTATGTCTACCTAGTGAGGTATAAGTCATAGGTCTTATAGAAATTTAAGGAATTCAAAAATTAAGTAGAGAATCATCTTGGTAAGAAGATAAAGACACTTTGATTGGATCGAGGTGGAGAATATCTGAACCAAGCGTTCATCGATCTTCTACGGGATTCTGGGATTCTATCACATCTCACTCCTACTTAGACATCACAGTGGAATGGTGTTAGTGAAAGGAAGAACCGCACCTTATTGTACATATTGAGGTCAATGATGAGTCATGAAGATCTTCCATTATACTTTTGAGGATATGCATTAAAAACTACAGCATACACATTAAACCGAGTACCAACTAAGGCGGAAAATGGAATTCCATCCGAGTTATGGAATGGAAAGAAACCCATTTTGTCACACACATGTGTATAGTGATGCGAGGTGTTTGTTAAGGCCTTCTTAGGAAAAAACTAGCACCCCAGGGAACGAGGTGTATCTTTATAGGATATCCCAAGGAAAGAAAAGGATATTACTTATATAAACCTTTAGACAAGAATGTGATTCTCGCCATACAAGACATCTTTCTTGAGAGGGAGCACATCCTCAAAAAGGATAGTGGGAGCAAGATTGACTTCGATGAAGTTGATGCTCAAGATACACAAGAGTTGGTACAGGAACAAGTTCCATAGTTCCCCATGGAAGAGGTTCTAGAAACACAAGTACTGCATAGGAGCTCAAGAGAGGTAACGGAACCAGAGAGATTTGGTTTCCTAGTCATCGAGGATGGTGAATCATTATTGTTGGACAATGATGAACCTATCTCCTAAAAGGAAGTAGTAGAAAGCTTAGAAGTTGCAAGATGGATGGAATCTATGGATTCTGAGATGGATTCCATGTATCAGAACCAAGTAAGGGTTCTAGTCGATGAGCTAGTTGATGTAAAGCATGTTGGATGAAAATGGGTATTCAAGAGAAAATTGGATATGGAAGGTCAAGTTAGCACCTATAAAGCAAGTCTTGTGGCTAAAGGATTCAAAAAACATCAAGGAATTGACTATGATGAAACCTTTTCTCCAGTTTCCATGTTTAAATCCATAAGAATCAAACTTGACATATCATCTTACCATGAATATGAGATTTGGCAGATGGATTTCAAAACGGCATTCCTTAATGGGAACCTTCAGGAAGATGTCTATATGACACAACCAGAAGTGTTTGTGAAACCAGGTGAAGCCAAACAGGTTTTCAAGTTGCAGAAATCCATTTATGGATTAAAGCAAGCATCCAGGTCATGGAACATTCTATTTGATGAACCCATACAAAAATTTAGTTTCATTAAGAATGAATGTGATCCATGTGTTTATAAGCGGTTTAATGGGAATGTGATCGTTATCCTAGTAGTATATGTTGACGACATATTACTTATTAGAAATTATGTACTAGTCTTACAGTCAGTTAAGGACTGGTTGAACAAGAGTTTCTCCATGAAGGACTTGGTTGAAGCATCCTACATTCTAGGGATCAAGATCATTTGTGATAGATCCAAGAGGCTGCTTGGACTAAGTCAGGGTACATACATTGACCAGATACTAAAGAGATTCAGTATGGAACAATCCAAGAGAGGATTGGTTTCGGTGTCACATAGCCTATATCTTTCTAAGAAAATGTGTCCTTAGACACAACAAGAGAAAGATAGAATGATTAAGATCCCATGTGCTTTGGCTATAGGATCCATCATGTATGTCGTGTTATGTACCGGGTTTGATGTTGCCTATGCATTGAGCATGGTATGCATATATCAAGAAGATATAGAAGAAAAGCATTGGAATGCTATTAAGACTATCCTTATGTGTCTGAGAAGAACTAAGGATATGTTCCTGGTGTATGGAGGAGACGAGGAGCTTGTAATCAAAGGGTATGATGATGTTGTCTTTTAGATAGATCATAATGATATGAAGTTGCAATCTGGATATGTTTTCTGTCTCAATGGAGGAGCTTTGAGTTGGAAGAGTTCAAAGCATCCGGTTGTCGTCGATTCTCAAGTGGAGTCTGAATATATAGCCGCTTCTGATGCAGTCAAGGAAGTCATCTGGATTCAGAACTTTGTCCAGGAGCTTGATGTGGTGCCTAGCAGTAAATATCCTATCACGTTGTATTGTGATAATACTGCAGTGGTGGCTCTTGAAAAAGAACCAAGGTCACATCAACGGACAAAGCATATACTCCGGAAGTATCACCTCTTGAGGGATTTATATCAAAGGGTGAAGCTGCAATGAGAAAAGTGTCCACAGAAGAGAACATGGCAGACCCCATGACTAAAGGCCTATCTCAGCAAAAGCATGAATATCATGTGAGATATAGCGGGTTAAAAGTTGTTAGCAATTGGCTCTAGTTCAAGTGGGAGTCTGTTGGAGTTGGTGGCCTAGAACCAACTACTTTGTACTTTATTCATTAAATAAACACCTTATCACATCTTGATTGTTATTATATGTAAATACTCAAAGCCTGATGTACATGGACATTACATTACTTTTGCAGAATATTTAATACATAACAAAAACAGACACCAAAGGACCGTAATAGTTTAGTGTCTTTGGTAACTCAGAATATAATCTTCTAATCTTGGCGAAAGATCCTCAACATCTCCCATAAAGATCGTCCTTTTTTTCTTAACTAAAACCTTTCCTTATATCCTGGGGAAAAGAAAACATAAAAAAGGGTGAGCTTAAATGCTCAGTAAGGTAAAACATAGTGAACATAAAACAATCCATAAACATTTGAAATCAAAAACATGAACATGAAATTTAAACATCAAAATCTCAAGCAAAGACATAAATCGTGGAAGTACGTAAGGAATATATCATAATGGAACATCAACCATGATAAAATATAATGGGAATAAAACATGTTATTGTGGCAACCATTCAGCACATGTTATGATTTCCATAGTAGCCAAGGCATTGCTACCAAGACCATCTTAGTGGACAAAGTCCCTTTCGGAATCAAGTTCACTCCTCGTTTCAGTCCTGTAACACTCAATCGGATTAACTTACCATTCCAGCCATGTATATCTCATGAGATATAAATCTTTACCCAATGAATTGGAGGGATATATATTTCCCACCCATCTCATAATGAAATCATTCTTACTTGTTCCACAAAATAAACATACATCATTCATAATAACTCAACGAATAAAATGGGTTTCATAAACATCATCCCATCATCACATAATCCATATAAAAGAAATGGATATCGTTTCATAATAAGAAAAGACAAAACATGTAAATCATAGAGACATTATACTTTAAACATACACATATGAAATAATTTCATCTTAGATGGAAAATGGTTTTGATAAAACACTTGAAATGAATTCTTGAGGAAAATATCCTTTCTTCTTCAAAATCAATATCTTTTCACAAAACGTCATGCAATTTTAAAATAAAAATATTTTGTTGAAAATAGTCATGAAATCTTTTGGAGGAATCTTCATGAAAATAAGGCTTTATAAATCCGTAAAAATCCGTTCGTGCCGTATAAGTTAAAAAAACATTCTTCTCGTACTTTTGCCAGAAAAGTCAAAAAGTACCTCGTAAAATAAAAATTCCTTAGACACCATGTAGTAAAAGTCAAAAATGGTTAAAAAGGACTTTAAAAATACATGAAAACATGTTTATAAATCAGGGACATGGATGATAAATATAACCCCAGTAAATAATTACGAATAAACAATCTCGGATAAGAATGAGATTGGAATAATTATCCCTTACCTTAAGTCTGATATGCTTCGTACGTATCTGAACCTCCTGTATAATGATTTAAATAATGTCATTGACTTATTACATAATCATATTCATTGTTATGATATCATATATGGTTCACTTATGACTTTATATTACCCGTTCTTTTGTAAATTCCATGTTAAATAGCGTTTTGGGTAAAATGGTTTCATTTGTCGTCCGTGTTTTGACTTGTAATTATTCATATGATTAATTAGATCATGATTACATAATTCCATAATATAAAACATGATTTATATATAATATATATATATATATATATATATTCAGAATATACATATATATAATAGATCGATAAATGGAAAGAAATACACCGTTCATGGAGACGGTAGGCCGTACGTATGCACGAGCGATGATATCGTTCCCATAATTATTGAATTGAATTGGGGAGGATGATACAATATATCAGAATCAGTATGAAATTATAATAACTATGTATAGTTATTCTTTACACCATTATACTCATCCAAGTAAGGTGGTGTTGGAAAAACAGATTACACCACGGCGTGGAGACGGTATTCTGTACGTACGCACGCGCGGTGATTTCGTTTTCCGTAGGATGGATAGAAGGTGAAATGGGGTTGTTTCATACTTATAATAACATATCAGTATATTAGTGATACTGATGTTATTACTTTATAATGAAACAACTAAAGAAGAATAAGTGGAAGAAGAAATAAAATTGAAAGAATCGGTAACGGACATTACCTCTTCTTTGAAGCGCCTCTTTGAGACCTCCTCTTAGGGCATTAAAATTGGTCTTTGAAGAAGACCAGGACCTATAGGATGTTTCTAGGGAATGGGAGAAGAAAATTTGGCAGGGTTTGGATGAGCCTGAAGGCTCAAGCTGGTGTGTGGAAGATATGGAGGAGGTGCCCTTTTATAAGGGAGGAGAGGGGCACCTTTGGAAAAACTAAAAATATTATTTTATTATAAAGTCATATTCAGTTTTTAATAGATCCAAATTGATTTATTTTGATGCTAAGGTGGGTATGGGTCTAAATAATCTCATCCAATAGAATTTGGATAAGTTTAGGTAATTATTTTATACTTATCATTTAGATTTAACATTAAGTTAAATAATTTAACTTTTACCGTGTCTTCTTGTTTTCTTACACTATAAGGTTAAGAAACTTACTATAACAAGCCAAACGAACCCCAAGTCTTTTATTACTAATATATATAACCTTATCTAAGTCATTTGGCCGAACCTTAGATTTTTAGGAATAAAATAACAATTAATAATATAATATTTTTTTTAAAAACTATTTTATGTCAATTTTGACACTACTTGGTAATTGATTTTTTTTAAATAATAACAGAATTATTAGTTCGAACAAAGTTAATTAAATCAATACTAACATGTCATATTAACCTATAAAATTAGTTTAATTCATAAAAATTCTCAAATTACATTTATTTGGGTATTTATAACATCAATTATTTCAATATTTCATTAATAAGATAATTACTAGATCATCATTGTGTCATAAATAAATTAAATTATTTGATGTCTAAAAATTATAAATAAAATACCATTATGTAGAAAGATTTTTATATTTCTAATTAATATTTATAGTCGAATTTATCTTATGTATAACCCTATATTAAAAATGATTTACTTATTAAACTTTGATTTTAACTATTTAAACACTTCTTTAAATAAATTAATATTAAATGTCCTAATCTAATCCAAGTGGGCCTAAATGGTCATATTTTATTCCTAATGTTGTTTTTGGTTGAATTAAACTTATCCAATAGAATTAGGACATGTTTTAGGGTAACAATAATATCATTTTTACCCTTAATTACCCTATTTATTTTTAACCATGGTAAAAAAAAGTAAAAAGTTACTATTCACCAAAAATTATTTTCATCTCATTGAACCACATTTTACTTACTAACATCAACCGTTTCTCTCAGATTTTTGAAATTCCATTCACAGAAGCGGTAAAATTAAGTTTTATGTAAATTTGCAAATTCTCCTAGGAGGTGGGTAAAAGAAAGTGAAAAGTTCAATGTAATTTTTATATATCTAAAATTATTATAAAATGACTCCAATGAATTACTTTGAACTTATATAGGTATTATGTATCAATTTTTACCTAAAATTAAATTAAATAAAATAAATAATTATTTAAATAAAAAGTCGGTTTTTAAATAGTAACCCAGTGTTTTCACTATTCATCAAAAATTGAAAGTTTTCAGAAAAATACCAAAATTTTACCCTAAGATAATTTTGATATTCCGAATCCAAAAATGAAGTCCATTTTGAAAGATAAAATTTATAAAATTTCAAAAAGTGGTATTACTATTCATAACGGCTAGTTCTAATAATATTTTAATAATATATCATTGTTTAGTAAAACCCAATATTGCGTACAACACACGCTATCGAGGAAGGTCGCGATTACATGTAATGAAAGCCAACTCTGGGTTGCGTGTTGTTCAAGACTCCTTTGTTGTTTTGTTATAACAGAATCCAACCATTTTTCATTTATACATTGAATATATATATATATATACTCAATGTTGCGTAGAATGACTATTATCAAATGAACTTGAAATTGTGTGTAACACAATCTAAGAATAGCGTTGCGTATACTGCAAGCTAATATGGTTTTGCGTATAGAACAAGATAATCCTGGTGTAGCATAAAACACATGACATCAAATAAATTAAAAATAATACTTATCATAAAATATCGGGTTGGTACATTCTACCCCCCTTAAAATGAATTTCTCCCCCGAAATTCGTCGGGGTTATACATGGTTTTCTACTTGAAAGTTTCTTTAATTGAAACCCATATAATAAAATAAAATACCAAAACTTAACTTTAAAAACTAAAGAATGAAAAGTAACAGTTACCCAAATTAACTCATCACTGGGTTTCCACGTAGGAGAACATAGGTGAAAATATGGATATGGAAGAGAAATCTAGCCATCAAGTTCTGATGGAGAGTGGTAGAAAACATGGCTATGAAAACACCAACAATAACAAAGCCATAAATTTTTGATGATCTAAGGTAGCATCTGATTCATCAGATATAAGGGCACTAGGACAACATTTTTGGTTTTCAAGATCATTTCTCTAAAGTTGAATAATTTTAACTAGAAGAAATACTTACTTTATTTCGATATAATCTCACCGTTTTTCCTGCCTTGAAAAATTTACACTTCATCTCTTAAAGAAATGAAGTTGAATTTTTCATTCGTGAAGTGTTAGCAGATCATGAGATAGAATGATGGGTCATTCCATCTGTCTTAATAAAAAGGTTAGCAATAGTTATATACATAAGTCCATATATTGTATATCGTTCCAAAAATGGACTTATACTTCATCTATCATACAACTTAATAAAATAAAAGTAGTTTATACTAACCAGGGACTTCCTGTAGGCCAGTGGTAGGCGATAAAGGCCGGTCGCACTTCGGTTGTGGGTTCGATTCCCACAGCCTTGTCCGACGCGATGGGCTATCACACGTCCGGCAGGTTGTCCTTTTTCTAAAACTACATTACTATATCATCCCATCAATAATATCAAAAAAAGTTATATCCTTAAACAATACTAACTTATGTCCAACATAATCCATTCCAATCTTTAGGCTTATCTAAAATACTTCGGTCCAAGCACATAGTATAAAGAAAACAATTACTAGAAAGTTTATGTACCAAGAATGTGAATACAAGCATTTATCTCACATATATCATAAGATATATCTTGTTGGTTGCATTCCAAACACATGAATACCTTAGTCATATATTCTCTTGAAACATAAATTACCATAGAACCCTAGTGAAAACATGAATACTGTCAAAAGGAAACTATTACCACATACCAAAATCCCAAAAAAATCTATATAATCAAACGATAATATCACTTAGTCCTTATATGAGCTCATGAATACAATCAAACATCTGATTATCTTCTTATCCCTTCATTGTGATCATATCATCTACTTTCCAAAAAATATCTGAATAACCTTCCATGGTTACCGGTGTCATTCAACATATACTTTAGGAAAAACAATAGTGTAACGATCCTTAGATGATTCTCTATTCCATAGTACCATACATTATTCTTTATAAACATACAATCATTCCACTAACTTCTTAAACCATTGACTGAGCTTCAACAATTCTTTTATCTCACATATCATTTGTAGTCTCTTCATCATCATCAATATAAATACTACCCATACGGCCATGTTGATTCTTTTCATGAGACTTTCCCTTAGGGCATTGGTCTGCATAATGCCCGTACATTCCACATTTAAAACATTTAACTGTTGTTGATGTATTAGAAATACCATTATCCTTCTCCATGGTGTGAACTAAACCTTTTCCTTTGCAATTACTGGCTTGGTGTCCTTCTTTGCCACACCCAAAGCATCTTCCCGTTCCTTTGAAACATTCCCCTTGATGCCTCTTCCCACATGACTTACATGAGGGAAATTGAACTTTCTTTCCTCTATGATCATCATGAAACTCCATCTTTCTCTTAGTATCTGAGTCGGGAAACTTACCAAAGTTGAGATTATTGATCGTATTATGAGATTTTTGATTAGGCATAATAATGATGTTTGGACTTCCAAATCCCGTTTCATTTGGTTGCTCATGAAGAATATCATTCCATTGTCCGTCATATCTTCCATTATCTTGAATCTTACTATTTCCAGCCTTTTCTAAAACCCAAAAAGAATAGTGTGAGAGGAAAAAATCATGCTAGGGAAAACAACATAGTAAATGTGGAGTACCCTCAATATCTAAAATCTTAGGTTAAATTCTAAGATCGTTACCGTAGTTCTAGGATTATATCCTATACGTATATTTATCCTTAGGGACATCCCTAAACATACCTTATAAATATCTTTAGGGATCTCACTAACGTTTTCGCATCCTAGTTTCCAAATGTTGACTAAACCTTTCCTTTGATACCAAATATAGAGACTCGAAGCCTGCTGTACAAGGATATTACATTACTTTTGCGGAATACTTAGTACATAACAAAAACAGACACCAAAGGACCGTAATAGTTTAGTGTCTTTGGAAACTCGGAATATAATCTTCTAATCTTGGTGAAAGATCTTCAACATCTCCCATAAAGATCTTCCTTTTTTTCTTACCTAAAACGTTTCCTTATATACTGGGGAAAAGAAAACATAAAAAAGTGTGAGCTCAAATGTTGAGTAAAGGAAAACATAGTGAACATAAAACAATCCATAAACATTTGAAAGCAAAAACATGAACATGAAATTTAAACATCAAAATCTTGAGCAAAGTCATAAATCGTGGAAGTACGTAAGGCATATATCATAATGTAAAATCAACCATGATAAAATATAATGGGAATAAAAAATGTTATTGAGGAAACCATTCAGCACATGTTATGATTTCCATAGTAGCCAAGGCATTTCTTCCAAGACCATCTTAGTGGACAAAGTCCCTTTCTGAATCGAGTTCACTACTCGTTTCAGTCCTGTAACACTGAACCGTATTAACTTACCATTCCAGACATCTCTATCTCATGAGATATAAATCTTTACCCAATGCATTGGAGGGAGATATATGTCCCACCCATCTCATAATCAAATCATTCTTAATTGTGGCACAAAATAAGCATACATCATTCATAAAAACCCAACGAATAAAATAGGTTTCATAAACATCATCCCATCATCACATAATCCATATAAAAGAAATGGATATCGTTTCATAATAAGAAAATAGAAACCATGAAAATCATAGATACATTATACTTGAAACATACACATATTAAATAATGTCATCTTAGATGGAAAATGGTTTTGATAAAACACTTGAAATGAATTCTTGAGGAAAATATCCTTTCTTAATTAAAATCAATTTCTTTTCACAAAACGTCATGAAATTTTAAAAGAAAAATATTTTGTTGAAAATAGTCATGAAATCTTTTGGAGGAAGCTTCATGAAAATAAGGCTTTATAAAAATGTAAAAATCTTTTCGTGCCGTATAAGTTAAAAAAACATTCTTCTTGTACTTTTTCCAGAAAATTCAAAAAGTACCTCGTAAAATAAAGATTCCTTACACACCATGTAGTAAAAGTAAAAAATGGTTAAAAAGGACTTTAAACATACATGAAACCATTTTTAGAAATCAGGTACATGGATGATAAATATAACCCCAGTAAATAATTACGAATAAACAATCTCGGATAAGAATGAGATTGGAATAATTATCCCTTACCTTAAGTCCAATATGCTTCTTACGTATCGGAACCTCCGGTATAATGATTTAAATAATGTCATTTACTTATTACAGAATCATATTCATTGTTATGATATCATATATCGTTCACTTATGACTTTATATAACCCGTTCTTTTGTAAATTCCATGTTAAATAGTGTTTTGGGTAAAATCGTTTCATTTGTCGTCCGTGTTTTGACTTGTAATTATTCATATGATTACTTAGATCATGATTACATAATTCCAGAATATAAAACATGATTTATATATAATATATATTCAGAATATACATATATATAATAGATCGATAAATGGAAAGAAATACACCGTTCATGGAGACGGTAGGCCGTACGTACGCACGAGCGATGATATCGTTCCCATAATTATTGAATTGAATTGAGGTGGATGATACAATATATCATAATCAGTATGAAATTATAATAACTATGTATAGTTATTCTTTACACCATTATACCCATCCAAGTAAGGTGGTTTTGGAAAAATATATTACACCACGGCGTGGAGACGGTATTCCGTACGTACGCACGTGCGGTGATTTCGTTTTCTGTAGGATGGATAGAAGGTGAAATGGGGTTGTTTCATACTTATAATAACATATCAGTATATTATTTATACTGATGTTATTACTTCATAATGAAACAACTAAAGAACAAGAACTGGAAGAAGAAATAAATTTGAAAGAATCGGTAACGGACATTACCTCTTCTTTGAAGTGCCTCTTTGAGACCTCCTCTTAGGGCATTAAAATTGGTCTTTAAAGAAGACCAGGACATCTAGAATGTTTATAGGGAAGTGTAGAAGATAATTTGTCAGGGGTTGTCCGAGATTGAAGGCTCAAAGTGGTGTGTGAAAGAGAGGGAGGAGGTTCCCTTTTATAAGGAAGGAGAGGGGCACCTTTGGAAAAACAAAAAATATTATTTTATTATAAAGTCATATTTGGTTTTTAATAGATCCAAATTGATTTTTTTTTTAATATAAGGTGGGGATGGGTCTAAATAAACTCATAAAATAGAATTTGTATAAGTTTAGTTAATTATTTTAACCTTATCATTTATATTTAACATTAAGTTAAATAATTTAACTTTTACCGTGTCTTCTTGTTTTCTTACACTATAAGGTTAAGAAACTTACTATTACAAGTCAAATGATCCCCAAGTTGTTTATTACTAATATATATAACCTTATATAAGTCATTTGGACGAACCTTATATTTTTTAGGAATAAAATAACAATTGATAATATAATATTTGTTTTAAAAACTATTTTATGTCAATTTTGACACTATTTGGTAATTGATTTTTTTTTTGAAAATCATAACAGAATGATTAGTTCAAAAAAAGTTAATTTAATCAATACTAACATGTCTTATTAACCTATAAAATTAGTGTAATTCATAAAAATTCTAAAATTACATTTATTTGGGTATTTATAACATCAATTATTTCAATATTTCATTAATAAGATAATTACTGCATCATCATTATGTCATAAATAAATTAAATTATTTGATGTCTAAAAATTATAAATAAAATACTATTATGTAGGAAATATTTTTATCTTTCTAATTAATATTTATAGTCGAATTTATCTTATGTATAACCCTCTATTAAAAATGATTTACTTATTAAACATTGATTTTAACTATTTTAACCCTTCTTTAAATAAATTAATATTAAATGTCCTAATCTAATCCAAGTGGGCCTAAATGGTCATATTTTATTCCTAATGTTGTTTTTTCTCGAATTACACTTATCCAATAGAATTAGGACATGTGTTAGGGTAATAATAATATCATTTTTACCCTTAATTACCCTATTTACTTTTAACCGTGGTAAAAAAAAGTAAAAAGTTGCTATTCACCAAAAATTATTTTCATCTCACTGAACCACATTTTACTTACTAACATCAACCCTGTCTCTCGGATTTTTGAAATTCCATTCACAGAAGCGGTAAAATTAAGTTTTATGTAAATTTGAAAATTCTCCTAGGAGGTGGGTAAAATACGGTGAAAAGTTCAATACAATTTTTATATATCAAAAATTATTATAAAATGACTCCAATGAATCACTTTGAACTTATATAGGTATTATGTATCAATTTTTATCTAAAATTAAATTAAATAAAATAAATAATTATTTAAATAAAAAGTCCGTTTTTAAATAGTAACCCAGTGTTTTCACTATTCATCAAAAATTGAAAGTTTTCAGAAAAATACCAAAATTTCACCCTAGGCTAACTTCGATATTCCAAATCCAAAAATGAAGTCCATTTTGAAACATAAAAATTATAAAATTTCAAAAAGTGGGTATTAGTATTCATAACAGCTAGTTCTAATAATATTTTAATAATATATCGTTATTTAGTAAAACCCGGTATTGCGTAAAACACACGCTATCGAGCAAGGTCGCGATTGCATGTAATGCAAGCCCAAGTCAGGGTTGCATGTTGTGGAAGACTCCTTTTTTGTTTTGTTATAATATAATCCAACCATTTTTCATTTATACATTGAATATATATATATATATATACTCAATTTTGTGTAGAATGGCTATTATAAAACGAACTTGAAATTGTGTGTAACACAATCTAAGAATAGTGTTGCGTATACTACAAGCTAATACGGTGTTGCGTATAACACAAGATAATCTTGTTGTAGCATAAAACACATGACATCAAATAAATTAAAAATAATACTTATCATAAAATATCGGGTTGTTACATTCTACCCCCCTTAAAATGAATTTTGCCCTCAAAAATCATCGGGGTTATACATGGTTTTCTAATTGAAAGTTTCTTTAATTGAAACCCACATCATAAAATGAAATACCAAAACTTAACTTTAAAAACTAAAGTATGAAACGTAATGGTTACCCAAATTAACTCATCACTGGGTTTCCACATAGGAGAACATAGGTGAAAATATGGATATGGAAGAGAAATCTAACCATCAAGTTCTGATGGAGAGTGGTAGAGAACATGGTTATGAAAACACCAACAATCACAAAGCCAAAAAATTTTGTTGATCTAAGGTAGCATCTGATTCATCAGATATAAGGGCTCTAGGACAACATTTTTGGTTTTCAAGATCATTTCTCTAAAGTTGAAAAATTTTAACTAGAATAAATACTTACTTTATTTCGATATAATCTCTCTGTTGTTCATGCCTTGAACAATTTCCACTTCATCTCTTAAAGAAATAAAGTTAAATTTTTCATTCGTGAAGTGTTAGCATATCATGTGATAGAATGATGGGTCATTCCATCTATCTTAATCAAAAGGTTAGCAACAGTTATATACATAAGTCCATCTATTGTATATCGTTCCAAAAATGGACTTATACTTCATCTATCATACCACTTAATAAAATAAAACTAGTTTATACTAACCAGGGACTTCCTGTAGTCCAGTGGTAGGCGATAAAGGCCAGTCGCACTTCGGTTGTGGGTTCGATTCCCACAGCCTTGTCCGACGCGATGGGTTGTTGCCCGTCCTGCTGGTTGTCCTTTTTCTAAAACTACATTACTATATCATCCCATCAATAATATCAAAAAAATTTCTATCCTTAAACAATACTAACTTATGTCCAACATAATCCATTCCAATCTTTAGGCTTATCTAAAATACTTCGGTTCAAGCTCATAGTATAAAGAAAACAATTACTATAAAGGTTATGTACCAAGAATGTGAATACAAGCATTTATCTCACATATATCATAAGATATATCTTGTTGTCTGAATTCCAAACACATGAATACCTTAGTCATATATTCTCTTGAAACATAAATTACCATAGAACCTTAGTGAAAACATGAATACTGTCAAAGGTTAACTCTTTCCACATACCAAAATCCCAAAAACAATCTATATAATCAAACCATAATATCACTTAGTACTTATATGAGCTCATGAATACAATCAAACATCTCATTATCTTCTTATCCCTTCATTGTTCTCATACCATCTAATTTCTAAAAATATCTGAATAACCTTCCATGGTTACCGGTTCCATTCAATATATACTTTAAAATACTTTAGGAAAAGCAATAGTGTAACAATCCTTAGATGATTATTTATTCCATAGTACCATACATTATTCTTTATAAACATACAATCATTCCACTAACTTCTTAAACCATTTATTGAGCTTCAACAATTATTTTATCTCACATATCATTTGTAGTCTCTTCATCATCATCAATATAAATACTACCCATACGGCCATGTTGATTCTTTTCATGAGACTTTCCCTTAGGGCATTGGTTTGCATAATGCCCGTACATTCCACATTTAAAACATTTAACCGTTGTTGATGTCTTAGAAATACCATTATCCTTCTCCATGGTGTGAACTAAACCTTTTCATTTGCAATTACTGGCTTTGTGTCCTTCTTTCCCACACCCAAAGCATCTTCCGGTTCCTTTGAAACATTCCCCATGATGCCTCTTCCCACATGACTTACATGAGGGAAATTGAACTTTATTTCCTCTATGATCATCATGAAAATCTATCTTTCTCTTATTATCTGAGTCGGGAAACTTACAAAAGTTGAGATTATTGATCATATTATGAGATTTCTGATTAGGCATAATAATGATGTTTGGACTTCCAAATCCCGATTCATTTGGTTTCTCATGAAAAGTATCATTCCATTGTCCGTCATATCCTCCATTATCTTGAATCTTCCAGTTTCCAGCCATTTTCTAAAACCCAAAAAAGAATAGTGTGAGAGGAAAAAATCATGCTAGGGAAAAAAACATAGTAAAGGGCGAGTACACTCAATATCTAACATCTTAGGTTAAATTCTAAGATCGTTACCGTAGTTCTAGGACTATATCCTATACGTATACTTATCCTTAGGGACATCCCTAAACATACCTTATAAATATCTTTAGGAATCTCACTAAGGTTTTCGCATCCTAGTTTCCAATGGTTGACTAAACTTTTCCTCTGATACCAACTGTAGAGACCCGAATCCTGATGTACATGGACATTACATTACTTTTTCGGAATACTTAATACATAACAGAAACAGACACCAACGGACCGTAATAGTTTAGTGTCTTTGGAAACTCGGAATATAATCTTATAATCTTGGTGAAAGATCCTCAACATCTCCCATAAAGATCTTCCTGTTTTTTTTCTTACCTAAAACCTTTCCTTATATCCTGGGTAAAAGAAAACATAAAAAAGGGTGAGCTCAAATGCTCAGTAAGGGAAAACATAGTGAACATAAAACAATCCATAAACATTTGAAAGCAAAAACATGAACATGAAATTTAAACATCAAAATATCGAGCAAAGACATAAATCGTGGAAGTACGTAAGGCATATATCATAATGGAATATAAACCATGATAAAATATAATGGGAATAAAACATGTAATTGTGGCAAACATTCAGCAAATTTTATGATTTCAATAGTAGCCAAGGCATTGCTGCCAAGACCATTTTAGTGGACAAAGTCCCTTTCTTAATCGAGTTCACTCCTCGTTTCAGCCCTGTAACACTGAACCGGATTAACTTACCATTCCAGCCATGTCTATCTCATGAGATATAAATCTTTACCCAATGCATTGGAGGGAGATATAAGTCCCACCCATCTCATAATGAAATCATTCTTACTTGTGCCACAAAATAAACCTACATCATTCATAACAAACCCAATGAATAAAATGGGTTTCATAAACATCATCCCATCATCACATAATCCATATAAAAGAAATGGATATCATTTCATAATAAGAAAAGATAAACCATGTAAATCATAGAGACATTATACTTGAAACAAACACATATTAAATAATGTCATCTTAGATGGAAAATGGTTTTGATAAAACACTTGAAATGAATTCTTGAGGAAAATGTCCTTTCTTCTTCAAATATCAATTTCTTTTCACAAAACGTCATACAATTTTAAAAGAAAAATATTTTGTTAAAAATAGTCATGAAATCTTTTGGAGGAAGCTTCATGAAATTAAGGCTTTATAAAACCGTAAAAATCTGTTCATGCCGTATAAGTTAAAAAAACATTATTCTAGTACTTTTTCCAGAAAAGTCAAAAAGTACATCATAAAATAAAGATTCCTTACACACCATACAGTAAAAGTCAAAAATGGTTAAAAAGGACTTTAAACATACATGAAACCATTTTTATAAATCAGGTACATGGATGATAAATATAACCCCAGTAAATAATTACGAATAAACAATCTCGGATAAGAATGAGATTGGAATAATTATCCCTTACCTTAAGTCTGATATGCTTCGTAGGTATCCGAACCTCCTATATAATGATTTAAATAATTTCATTGACTTATTAAAGAATCATATTCTTTGTTCTGATATCATATATGGTTCACTTATGACTTTATATAACCCGTTCTTTTGTAAATTCCATGTTAAATAGCGTTTTGGGTAAAATCGTTTCATTTGGCGTCCGTGTTTTGACTTGTAATTATTCATATGATTACTTAGATCATGATTAAATAATTCTAGAATATAAAACATTATTTATATATAATATATATTCAGAATATACATATATATAATAGATCGATAAATGGAAAGAAATACACCGTTCATGGAGACGGTAGGCCGTACGTACGCACGAGCGATGATATCGTTCCCATAATTATTGAATTGAATTGGGGTGGATGATACAATATATCAGAATCAATATGACGTTATAATAACTATGTATAGTTATTCTTTACACCATTATTTCCATCCAAGTAAGGTGGTGTTGGAAAAACATATTACACCACAGCGTGGAGACGGTATTCCGTACGTACGCACGCGCGGTGATTTCGTTTTCCGTAGGATGGATAGAAGGTGGAATAGGTTTGTTTCATACTTATAATAACATATCATTATATTAGTTATACTGATTTTATTACTTCATAATGAAACAACTAAATAAGAATAAGTGGAAGAAGAAATAAAGTTGAAAGAATCGGTATCGGACATTACCTCTTCTTTGAAGCGACTCTTTGAGACCTCCTCTTAGGGCATTAAAATTGGTCTTTGAAGAATACCAGGACCTCTAGGATGTTTCTAGGGAAGTGTAGAAGAGAAATTTTCAGGGTTTTTCCGATCTTGAAGGCTCAAAGTGGTGTGTGGAAGAGAGGGAGGAGGTTCCCTTTTATAAGGGAGGAGAGGGGCACCTTTGGAAAAACTAAAAATATTATTTTATTATAAAGTCATATTTGGTTTTTAATAGATCCAAATTAATTTTTTTCGAAGCTAAAGTTGGGATGGGTCGAAATAATTTCATTCAATATAATTTGGACAAGTTTAGGTAATTATTTTAACCTTATCATTCAGATTTAACATTAAGTTAAATAATTTAACTTTTACCATGTCTTCTTGTTTTCTTACACTATAAGGTTAATAAACTTACTATAACAAGACAAAAGAACCCAAAGTTGTTTATTACAAATATATATAACCTTATCTAAGTCATTTGGCCAAACCTTATATTCTTAGGAATAATATAACAATTAATAATATAATATTTTTTTAAAAAACTATTTTATGTCAATTTTGACACTATTTGGTAATTGAATTTTTTTCGAAAATCATAACAGAATTATTAGTTCTAAAAAAGTTAATTAAATCAATACTAACTTGTCATATTAACCTATAAAATTAGTGTAATTCCTAAAAATTCTCTAATTACATTTATTTGGGTATTTATAACATCAATTATTTCAATATTTCATTAATAAGATAATTACTGCATCATCATTGTGTCATACATAAATTCAATTATTTGATGTCTAAAAATTATAAATAAAATAAAATTATGTAGTAAATATTTTTATCTTTATAATGAATATTTATTTTCGAATTTATCTTATGTATAACCCTATATTAAAAATTATTTACTTATTAAACTTTGATTTTAACTATTTTAACCCTTCTTTAAATAAATTAATATTAAATGTCCTAATGTAATCCAAGTGGGACTAAATGGTCATATTTTATTCCTAATGTTGGTTTTGGTCGAATTACACTTATCCAATAGAATTAGGACATGTGTTAGGGTAATAATAATATCATTTTTACCCTGAATTACCCTTTTTACTTTTAACCGTGGTAAAAAAAAGTAAAAAGTTACTATTCACCAAAAATTATTTTCATCTCATTGAACCACATTTTAACATCAACCGTGTCTCTCTGATTTTTGAAATTCCATTCACATAAGTGGTAAAATTAAGTTTTATGTAAATTTGCAAATTCTCCTAGGAGGTGGGTAAAAGACGGTGAAAAGTTCAATAAAATTTTTATATATCTAAAATTACTATAAAATGACTCCAATGAATTAATTTGAACTTATATAGGTATTATGTATCAATTTTGACCTAAAATAAAATTAAATAAAATAAATAATTATTTAAATAAAAAGTCGGTTTTTAAATAGTAACTAAGTGTTTTCACTATTCATCAAAAATTGAAATTTTTCAGAAAAATACCAAAATTTCACCCTAGGATAATTTCGATATTCCGAATCCAAAAATGAAGTCCATTTTGAAAGATAAAATTTATAAAATTTCAAAAAGTGGGTATTACTATTCATAACGGCTAGTTCTAATAATATTTTAATAATATATCGTTGTTTAGTAAAACCTGGTATTGTGTACAACACACGCTATCGAGGAAGGTCGTGATTGCGTGTAATGCAAGCCAAGTCAGGGTTGCGTGTTGTGCAAGACTCCTTTGTTGTTTCTTTATAACAGAATCCAACCATTTTTCATTTATACATTGAATATATATATATATATATATACTCAATGTTGCGTAGAATGACTATTATCAAACAAACTTGAAATTGTGTGTAACACAATCTAAGAATAGTGTTGCGTATACTGCAAGCTAATACGGTGTTGCATATAGAACAAGATAATATTGTTATAGCATAAAACACATGACATCAAATAAATTAAAAAGAATACTTTTCATAAAATATCGGGTTGTTGCATTATCCGTGAAAATGCATGTGATAATGTCCCAAGGATAGCTGTTGTATTAAAGGTTCATAGCGGATCCCTGCTATGATGAGAACCCAGAAGTGTCATAACACTGTTCTGAATATATGTTCTATGGCAGGATGATTCTATTTGAGGGACACAAATAATATATGCCATCAGGAGTGAGGACTCATAAAACATTGAAGCACCTTCTCATGGTGTGTGCCCTTGGTAATATCCAGGTGGATATTATGAGAACAAGACCCGCCAGTAGGAAATCCACATTTCATAGTACCATTAGATGTTCCTATCTACGAACATGTGTATTGGTCCTCATACTTTAAGATTATTGTTAATAGGTATTACAACTCGCGCACTTATGTGTATTGATGAAAATTTTGATGACACACTGTTCGCAGTGAGGTAGGATATGTTGGGTGCGTCACGAGTGATACAGCATTAATAGATAATGCGAGAAAGTATTTGTCCCTTTTTTTCCATAACGAAAGTAGATATCTCAAGCCCTTTTATGGAATTGATATAGCCTAAATAAATCCATGTCCATGGTAAGATATGGGAGAGTTCGATTCCGGGAAGTCAAAGAAATAATAATCGAGCACATGGGTTGATGGCACTAGCATGCAGCCCTCTTGATTTGAGATATCATGACAAAGGGATTATATTACACAGTAAGCATTCGTATGAGGTGACACATCATTATGGCGTTAACTTCTTTCTCTATGGGTACCTTGGTGTGTTTTTAGATGCTAACGTTGGACTTTAGGCAGGCTCGGCCAAATTACACTAAAAAAGAGGCCTAGAGGGTCACAAACTATGTGTGTCTGTGTATCTCAGTTAAATATTAATTTAACAAGTTAAATAAATATTATTACTGACTATGGTTTAATAATTATTTAAGGATGTATGATCACATTTACTTCGACACTAGTTATTCAATAAAATATATTGTGGGTGAAATAATATATATTTATTAGCGAGTAATGAAGTTACATTTATTTAAGAAATAAATAGCCATTACTCAAGGTCTAATAAATGTGGTGGAGGAAATAAAGAAAAAAAAACAAGATAAACACGTCATGTACATTGAATGTACACGTTGTGTAGTTTTAATGGAAAACGAGTACACATTGTGTATTAAGGATTACATGCCATATAGTTTTTTCAGTCAGGATTTTGAGGAAATAATATTGTTTTATTAAATGATATTTATTATAATCAGCATGGGTGCATGTCAAGGAATTAATCATTTGACATGGGGGGTTTTCATTAAGAGTTATTGAAATAAATAAAACACATAACATGTTTATTTATTATCTTAACAATATAACCTCAAACCCGATTATAAATATCCTTACAACCCCAACACTTTTCAAGAGGGAATCATCATGTACAACAATTCTAGAGAGTTCTCTCAAGGCCGAAAGAACTCCTTCCTCCAAGAACTCTCTCAAGACCGAGAGATATCCACCTCTATCGGATCAATGTGATTGAAGGCGGACATCGCAAGCGAAGGCTCTTCCGTACAAGCACCTGGAAATCCCTTCGGCGATGTCCAGAGATATTTGGAGCACATGTGGATCACCGCTAGATGAATCCTACAATTGGATTCTATGACACAACGACGGATCACATCAGATCGTGACCAGATATATCAATAAAGAAAGAATTTCATCAAGGTAATTATTTTCAATTAATTAAATTAATTATAACCAACATATGATGATCCTCTCGATGGTTCTGGGACCTTTATCTTTCTTTTCATTCTTCGTTCTATTCCTAAGATCCTGCATTTTATTATCGTGACAGATCTCGTATTGAACGTTGTTTAATGCTAAAATTGAAGTTTGGAAAACCCACTAATGCGCTTTCACTATGCTTGAAACCTACAGTTGAGGGAGAAGAATAAGAAAAATAAGAATAATTTTATGTTTAGTGAGTCTTATATAATATTCATTAGTATTCATGTCCTTTGAGTTTTAAGTTGATAGAATCCCAACGAGCAGTTTTTGAAGAAGAACTAAGAGTGAGGATTAAAGATAGAGAATGAGTTTTATGCCTTCTTGAATACAGTATAAAGGAAAATGAAAAGTCTAATTTAGTGAGGAAGAAGACCATATTTTATGGATGTTGTGACATCTTATGAAAACTGGGTGATCTACTACAATAATGGAAGTTATTGAGAACTTTCAGAATACATTATAAGCTAAATAACTTTCTTGATGTGATTCTTATTCACTTGTGTTATATAGTGAACACATGCCTGCATAATATTTTTTAAATGGTAGAGTATGTTACCTACCAAAACATTTGTAATTTATGATAAGATTATAATGAAAAATATATAACTCATACATCCTGAGTACAATAATGATTAGGTTTCCCATGAGGGTCCAAACCTTGTAAAATGCTTGTTTTGATCTTTATTTATTATAATATGCTTAATATGTATGTTTAGTCTATTTTAAACAATAAAATATCCATTTTACTAACCATAAATAATGCTTCAAATACCAAAGTGGTGAAAATACTTAAAAGATAAATTGGAATTTGGTAAAATGTTTGAAACACCTAATTTATCCCCCCCCCCCCAAGTGTTTGTGTTAGAGTTTGTATCATAGGACCAACGATTTTTACTTTGATTACATGTATATTCGATGTATTTAATATTAATGAAACTTATTATTATATATTTTTTATTATTATTCATTAATATAGTGTAATAATTTCCTAGATTATATATCTCATTGATGAGGAAATAGTAGTTTTCCGCTACAATGAGAACCTTTATATGCTATAACGATTTTATCAAATAATATTATATGGTCGGATAACATACTCTAATGGGACACATAGTACATATAATTTCAGGTGTGAGTACTCATGATAATATGAGGCTTCTTCTCATGAAGTTTGCACTTGGTAATTTCTATGATGGGATATTATGAGAACAGACCCTCCAATAGGAATTCTGCATGTTTTTGTGTCATTGGATATTCCTATCTACGATCATGTGTAATGGTCTATAGACTTTAAAATTATTATTAGTGAATGTTACAACTTCCATTCTTATATTTATTTCATAAATCATGATGATAAAAGTTCATAGCGAAGTTGGATACATTGGGTGCATTGCAAGTGATGTGTAACTAATGAATAAGTCAGGGAAGGATTTGTCCCTTCCATCTTTATGGCAGCTGATATCTCAACCCTTTGATTAAAATAGAACCATCACATTAAATCCCATTTCTATGGTGTAACAACGTGTTTATTTCATACAATCAAAGAAAGACATATCGATCATATAGATTGGTGACACGTATTTGCAACCTACTCAATGAGATATTGTGAAAAATGAATTATATTACATAGTGAGAGTTCGTATGTGGTTGTCAACATTGTGATATTAAGTTCTTTCTCTTGGGTCCCTTAACCCATTACTAGATAGTAATCTTGGACTTTATAGAAGCCCGCTTAATGCCAATGAAAAATAATCCTAGAGGGTCACACACTAAGTGTTGTCATTGATCTCGATTAAATTAAATTTGAGTTTAATTAATGTAATAAATATTATTCTCAAGTCCGAGTAATAGTTTTTTTCAAGTTATATTGATCACATAAATTAAATAAATATTTATTCGTTAGCTTGTGAATGAAATATTTTTTTATTTATTGAATTTTTAATAAATATTTATCTTTTAGATTGGGAATAAAATATTTATTTATGAATAAAATGTTTATTTGGTTATTAAATAAATGTTAGAGTTTGAACAGATCAATACTGATTCTGGTAACAAATATTAATTAACTAGACCATTACATAATATTTTTTATTGCGTAAGTTGGTGTGCTGCAAAATAATAATAATATAATTATTATTATGTGGCATAGGGATTATTAAAGGTAATAAATGTTATTTAATCAATGATATGAAATTAAATAATATTTTAACTTAAATCCTAAATAAATAAATAGACACCTATGTCTATTCTGTAGAGCATCCAAAAATGAGAATAGATCATTGTTGTGCATAATGAATTCTCTCTCAACTCCTACTCTCTCCCTATCAAGAACAAAAAGTTTTAGAGAGATTTCTTCAAGACTAAAGAATGAGTGATCAAGAATAAAAAATTCAAGTCATTCGACTCACCACACTAGCACTCGGAGATCGAGCGGTGTTGCTCAGAGATCATAGGAGTATGTGTGGATCACTCTAGATGGATTATATCCTTAGATCCTCATATCACAATGAAGGTAATCTGAAAGGATGTTTTCGAATGATTAACATTCACCAATGAAGAAAGTTACTAAGCCCAGGTATTTATTTATTAAAATATTAAATAAATTAATTATAAATTTGACATGAAATATACTCGCTCTTGATTTTGGGAAAATAATATTAAAATTAATTTTAATATATCACCCACCTCTATATGCTTATACTACACCCAAAACCATCAAGTGGTATCAGAGCAGTCATGTTTAAATTTTTAATTAGTTATTTGATTGTTGATCAATGTTCAATTATGGCTATATTTTATTTTTAAGTTATTCATTATTTAATATGATTTGAATTAACACTTTATAGACATATTAATCAGTTCTATTAAGTGTTTCATTTTCTTAAAGATTTATGAACAAATGAAGAATGATTGCAGATGTCATCCGAAAGTGCCAAATATTTGACTGGTAAAACTGGGTTACACAGCGTGCGGCTGGATCACACGCCATATATCCATGCACATTTTATCTAGATGCACTGATCAATTAATTACATGTGGTGATTTTATTACAAACTAAATGTTGACTAGGCTAACTTGGAACATAGAAAGTGGATACAGGGTGTGTACCTAACATGTACATGTTGTGTAGTCCATCTGAGTTAACACACTGAAACCCCAAGCGTGTGACTCGGATATATAGAAACTAAGGTATATGGTGTGTAGCTGCATGTACACACTGTGTAGTTTCCCATTAAGGAAAAAATTTAAAATAACATTAAATTTGAAAAATTGCATCATCAAACCCTTATTTTACTGATTGGTATGTTGTTGTGTGTTTGAAAATTTAAAAATGGTTTTAAAGAATTTTAAATTCCCAATTAATTTATTGTAATTAATATTTCATTATTGTTTCTACCGTTTTCATGAATTCCATTAATGATGGGTATCTCCAAATAACATTATATGATCATTCAGATAAAAGTGAATTAATTTATTTATTTATTAATTAATTAATGAAAGCACATTTATCTTAAATAATAAACCAAAAAATAAATGAATTAATGCTAGTCATTTAATTTTGTGTATTCATTGCATGTATGATCATTCATAAGCTTGACCACGAACTATGTATGTGTTAGATTTTTTAATTTAATTTATTGCATGAGTTTGCAATTATTTAATATTAAATTAAATGAGGAAAAGTGAGTCATCCCTCATTACATTATTATGTAGGACCTATTTTTTCAAAGATATTTATGTAATCCTCTTTAACCAATCCTCTGGTTCCCCTCACCTGTGTGTGAGTAATAAATATTTGTAATTAATGGAGCATACCATGTCGTGTGGAGGTGGTTCGAGATGGAACCATAATGATTCCAACCCAATTGATACATAGGTGGACAGGTGGAATGCTATAACCCATGCCAAGACTAGAAATATGAGTTATTTACCCTTGGCCAAAAGTTGATTTAATGTTCACTCATTAAAACAACTGTTAGATAAAGATCGTGAATGGGTCATTTAATTATTTATTTATTTATTTCTATGAAATTATTTATTTTATGGATGCAAGGTCGCGATCACATATATAAATAAATTATTGTGAAAATATGGAAATTAAATAAATGAATTATGCGTAAATGTTTTATCCAACAGGGTTAATTATTTAAGTAACATCCACTTAATATTAACAATATGTGTAAAGGATAAAATGAGATAAAAAAATCATAATAAATTAAAATCCCTCAATTAAATATTAAGTCATACTAAGCCTTCCATTACTTGATGTGGAATGAAACCATAGAACTAAGTGTAGTACATGGCCAAATTTTAGACACTTACTTTTATTGGAGATTTCTCATGGGATTTTTGGGTTGACTTAAACGAAATTGTATTGAGTTTAATGTCCAAAGTCTATACAATAAAAATTTAGAGGAAAGTGTTGAGGAAATCCAAGTCAGGATTTCAGGATAGGGGTATCCAATCAACGGATCAAGGAGCTACAAGTCCATAGTTGGAAAGACCGTTTTCCTAATTACTTTATTATGATTTTCATGACCAAAGGCTATATCATTAAGAAAAGTAATTGGGATCTTTTCCACTAGAATATTAAAGAAACTACACATTCTGAGTTTAATGGTGAGGGTTATTAAGACTTGATAAAATAGTGGGAGATTTAATAAATAAATAAATAAACATTTAATTTATTATATCTCACTTATTTTTTAATCAAGAAAAGTACTAATAATCTTCTCTTTTTAATTATAGAATAAAATTGAAAGTTCATCATCCACATTATCCCTATGATCAATATTGGAGAAAGATAACCTCCTAGATAGAAATAAATTCTAGGAGTCATTTAGATGCCTTCGGGTTGTGTTGCACCATGAATAGAAATCTTACGTTCTAAAATCCTAAATGCCTGATCTACCTACTAAAGAGGCAATTGATGAAGAGTTCCTTGTCTATGAAAAACATTTGAGTCATGTGGTTGATGTTCAATGTTTGATGCTTTTATCAATGTTTAGTGAACTAATGGATTCTCATGAAAACATGGATACATATGGAATACTTGATCACCTACATGGTCTTTATCGGGAGAGAGCTAGATAAAAAAGTTTTGATATTTCCAAGGTACTCTTTCATAGATAGCTTGGAGAGGGTTCCCCAGCTGGGTCTCACATGGTTAAGCTCATTGGATACATTGAGAGCTTAGATATTCTATGGTTTAAACTCCCTAAATAATTGGGAACTGAACTAATTCTGACATCACTCCCTCAAAGATTCTACAACTTTCTTGTGAATTTTAATATGAACAATGTTGATAATTCTCTACCATATATTCTTACTTATCATCACCAAGTAGATATGGATAAAAAGCGTGAAAAACCATTTGCCCTTATGGTGAACAAATGGAAAGGTAAATAGAAGATATTTAAGAAAAAATATTCTTCATGCCCTTCCAATAAGAGGAATATCATAGAGAAAGCAAGGGAACATAATATTATCTATTTATCATGTGATAAGAAGAGCCAAGAGAAGAAAAAATACACCCTGACAAAGAAGAAAAGTGAAGCTTCAGTTGCATTTGTTATCGAGTACAATTTTTTTATTTCTACAAATTGGTTATTAGATACAGCTTGTGGTGATCACATATGTATTTAGATGTAGGAACCAAGTAGATAAAGAAAGATTGACTGAGGAGAGGTAGACCTTAGAGTAGCCAATGGAGCTAAACTTGTTGTTGTAGCGATCGAGGACTACCACCTCACATTGCCAACAAGAATGATCTTGGTTTTAAAAGGATTTTATTATGAGCCTTCAGTTACCAAAAACATTATTTATTTTCCTATACTTGATTTAATGGATTTATTTTAAAATTTGGGAATGAATATTTCTTCTTTACAAAGATTTCATTTTTTATGGTAAGGAACATTTAAATAACGGTCTTTATGTGTTCGATTACATGAACAAAATAGTGGAAATCAATAAAGAAGTTACTTCACATGACTCATACAACACCCAACTTTGGAATCACTGGCATTTAAATGAAAAGTGCTTCACTAAGTTAGATCGAGATGGATATTTATATTATTTTAAACTAAAACCACTTGGTGTATGTCACATATGTTTATAAGGAAAAATGATCAGATTCACATTTAGTGAGAAATCTAAATGAGCCAAAGAGATTATTGAATTAGTTCATACAGATGTGTGTGTACCATTTCCTATTGAATAAAGCGGTGGGTACTCATACTTTATAAGTTTTACTGATGATTTTATTATATATGAATATTTCTACTTAATCGGTTATAAGTAGGATTCTTTTGATAAATTCAAGGAATACAAGAATGAAGTTGAGAACAAGCTTGGTAAGAACATTAATAAACATCGCTCATATTTTTCTGTAGAACATCTTAATCAAGACATCATTTATTATTTATGGGATTTTGGGATTTTATCTCAACTCACTTCTCCTTATACGCCTCAGTGGAATGTTTTAATAAAAAGGATGAACTACACCTTTTTAGACATGGTGAGATCAATGATGATTCATGCGAGTCTTCCATTATCCTTTTTGGGATATGCATTAAAAACCACAGAATATGTACTAAACTAAATGCCAATTAAAGCAAAAGATGGTATATCATGCCAATTATGGAATGTAAAGAAACTCATGTTGTATTAATTATATGTGTGGGGTTTTGAATCATTTGTTAAGGCCTCTTTAGGTAAAAAAATTTCATTAAGGCTCAAATTTTATCTTTATGGGAGATCCTAAAGAAAAAAAGTGATACTACCTATACAATCATTCATACAAAAAGGTTGTGGTTGATAGATGCCCCACATTTACTGAGGAGGATCTTATATCTAAAATAAATAGTGGGAGTGATATAGACCTTGATGAAGTCCATGCTCAAGATGCACAAGAGTTGTCATAGGAACAAATTCCAAAAATCCCCATGGGATAAGAAATTGTTCCAGTGACACAATTAATACGTATGAGTACTAGAGAGGTTAGAGAACTAGAGTGGTATGGTTTTCTTGTCATCAAGGATGGTGACTAATTATTAGTTGATAATAATGATCCTATAACCTATAAGGAAGCAGTAAGTGGAACATATGTTGCCATGTAAAATAAGCCACGAATTATGAAATGGATTCCATATACCAAAACCACGTCAATATTTTGGTAGACCCTCTAATATATTTAAATCCAATTGGTTTCAAAAGGGTATTCAAAAATAAACCGGACATGGAGGGACATGTTAGTACCTATAATGTGTGACTGATTGTGAAAGGGTTTAAACAACCTCAATAAATTGACTATGATAAAACATTTCCACCAGTTTTAATAATGAAATAAATCAGAATTCTACTTTCCATTATAGATTTCTATGATTATGAGATTTGGAAAATGGATGTCAAAATAGTCTTCCTTAATGGGAACATTCATGAATATGCCTATATGACACAGCCCAAAGGGTTTGTGGCTCCAACGGATTCCAACAAGGTATATAGGTTACAAATATCCATTTATTAATTAAAGAAAGTATCCTGGTCATAGAATATTCTTTTTGATGAGTCCATGATGGATTTTGGTTTCATAAATAATGAATAAAATATGGTTTTATATAAATGGTTTAGTGGGAATGTAGTCATTTTCTTAATAGTATATGTTGATGATATATTACTCATTGGAAATGAAATACTAAACTCACTTTCTATTAAGGCGTGGTTTAATAAATTCTTCTCTATGAAGGAATTGGTATAGGAATCATATATTTTTGGGATCAAGATTAATCATGATAGATCTAAGAGGTTTCTTGACCTAATTCAAAGTACATACATTGAAAAGATGGTAAAGAGATTTGGTATGGAACAGTCTAAGAAGGGATTGTTTCTAATATCACATGACATTTATCTTTCCAGGAAAATGTATCCTTAGACACATGAGGAGATAAATATAATGATAAGTATTCCATATGCATCAACTATTGGTTCATTCATGTATGTTATGCTATATACTAGGCTAGATGTCACCTATGCATTAAGTGTGGTAGGATGATATCAAGCTAATCTAGGTAACCACCATTGGATGGTAATCAAGAATATCCTTATGCATCTAAGGTGTACTATGGATATGTTATTGTTTTATGGTGAAGATGAGGAACTACTCATCATATTATATGTAGATGCTAGTTTCCAAACCAATAAATATGACATGAAGTAAAAAATGGGATACATATTCATTTTAAATGGAGGTGTTGTGAGATGGAAGAGCTCAAAGAAGGTTTTGGTAGCCAATTCTACAACAGGTTCCAAGTATATTGTATCTTATGAGGTAGATAAACAAGTATTATGTATTTTTAACTTTTTCCAAGATATTGATGTGGTATCTAGTAGTAAAGTAACTATCACAATCTATTATGATAATACTACAGTGATGGATCTTACAAAAGAGCCAAGGTCACATCAGTAGAAAAAGAACATACTTTAAAAGTATCATCGCTTGAGGGATTTTCTTTCAGAGAGGTGAATTTGCAGTGAGAAGTATTTACACGTAAGACAACATGGTGGACCCCTTGACTAAATCCTCAACTTAGCAAAAACATGACTATCATCGGAGGTCTAGTGGACTAAAGGTCATAGGTAGTTGGATCTAGTCCAAGAGGGAGTTTTTTGGGGTTGGTGTCATATGAACAACTGTTTTTACATTGATTGCATGTATATTCAATGTATTTAATATTAAGAAAACTTCTTATTATATTTTTTTGTTGTTATACATGACTTTAATGTATTAATTTCTTAGTGTATACATCGCATTGATAAGGTTATAGCAGTTCCCCACTATGATGAGAACCTTGATGTGCTATGAAGATATTTTCAAATAATGTTATGTAGTTGGATAATACATTATGATTGGAAACATTTTACATTGGCTATTATGTGCAAGTACTCGTAAGTAGAAGAGGATTCTTCTCATGAATTTTTCACTTGGTAATATCCAAAACAAAAGATTATGATAACAGACCCATGAGTAGTGTAAGGACCTGACCCCGGTTTCCCAGAGCCGGTGCCTTATTTGATTACATTATCATATAAACAAGGGAAAATAATCCCAAAGTACCAATTATTTTAGTAGTATTGGAAACAATATGCATACATAAGTTCAACATTACAACTTGAAAATAAATACAACATTGAAAATCCTTAGACAACATCCATAACTCCTATATTATTTTAGTAAGTCATTCATAATAAACTTCTTCATGTCCTGATAAGATGAAACATAAGAAAGGGGTGATCTCAAACACTCCATAAGAGTAATAAATATAGTAGAAGATCACATCACCATTAGACATGGTTAATAATATAAAACACATGCCTTTAAAAATAAACTTTAACGTAATATGGAAGAAATATGAGATGAGTAAACATTGACATAATATAATGTAATCATGGGTATTATACTATTATAATAACCACATGAACCATCAATACTAATTTCATAATGAGGGAATGCATAATTCGAGACAGCATAACCATAACTTCAAGGCCTCATGCCAAGACCATAAATAATCATTTTCTCAAGGTCTTGTGCCAAGACCTTAGTTTGTCTCATGAGACCTACCGATGAACCGAGGGGATATAAAGGTCCCCAACCAACACTTACTATGTACAATTAATTACTTATATTAATGGGGATAAACATAAACAAAATGTACATTCATATTAAAACTAATATATGAAATGTAAATAACTTTCCCGAACATTAAGCATAAACACTAACCATTCGGAGTAAATTCGTGATTGGTTTTAAGATAGTACATCCACAGACAAAATAATCATAAACCATTAAATTATATATGGTAGATGATACCATGCAATATTAATCCCAATAATACATAATAATCAAAAAGATTTTTGAAAAATATGAAGATACACTTATAAAATCTTTGAATAATTCTTGAGATAAATACCCCTTTTACATTCAAAAGAAGAGTTCTTTTAGAAAAACATTTTTATAAAACCATGATTGAAGTAACATAGTATTTTCATACTAAAATGAGTTATTTTATAAAGAAAATGGTTTCCAAAAATAGATTATAGAGTGCCCTTGAAAATAGATAAAAATTTGAGAAATTCCCTTGAATTGGGCTTGTATTTTGGAAACTGTTTTTAAAGTTTCTTTAAAAACGTGTAACTATCCATAAAATAGGGAAGGATTCAGGTTGTTTTAGATATATAGAATACTCACACAGAATTTATTAGGAGTAAATAATAATACATAAAAATTTCAATGAGGTAATTAGACAATGAAAGTAACCCGAATGAAAATGGAAGTCTGGGTGGAAATCCCCTTACCTTAAGTCTGAATGTGTTCCCCTCTTGAACTTAAGGTCCTGGAATATGAAATTATACTCATTAATAACTTAATTAATAACCTATTAGACATGTAATTTGTTTATCATAATTATTTTTATTTCATTTATGTCCTTATTGATAAGTTATAATATCAAATCTTTTCATTCGGTAGTGTTCATTTTCTTGATTTTCATAACCAGTTCACCTATTTTTAAGTAATGGAGTTCATGTGGAATGGTATTAAATCTCTAGAATTGAAATTAAATATTATAAATAAGTGTTAATGGTCATTTATATCATTTTTCTACATGGAAATAGGACGAAACATTAGATGAATTATTTATGACATTCACTTAGATTATTTTAGCGGTATTTTGATTATTAGGAACTAGTTTGGTCAAACAATTTAATAATGTGTACGTATACTGGTTACTGAATATTAATTACATTATAATACATATATTATAGTCTGGTTCAACCAAAAAAATGGTTTCATTAATAGTAATTAAGGAGAATTTTAAGAACAAAACTTCGTCATCCACGAAGGTTATAAATTGGAACCTCATGGATGTTGATTTCGTTTATAAAAATAAAAGGGAGTAAGAATATTGATGATGGTTCTTACATTAAAATGAAATAATTCCAGTATATAGATGATACTAGAGTTATCATGGTCATTTGGATAGATTATGTGAGGATATAATAACAAAAGAAGATAAATTGAAATGAAACTAAATGAAAAAGAAGGGTGTCTTACCTCTTAAGATAACCTCTTTGAGAACCTCCTTAAGGGAAGGGATTTTGGTCTTTTGGCAAGACCAAGAGCTTCCTAGATGTGTTTATTGCCTAGGTAAGGGTAATTGGTTAGATCTTTGAGGAGATTCAGGTCTTATAGTAGTGAAGAGAATAGGGAGTGAGGAGGGTTATAGTGGAGGAGAGGGGTAAATTTTGAATATTTTATTCATTATTTTATTATTTCCATCAAGACAACCAATAGTGTTGTTTCATGTGATCTCTAATAGTAATAAGTTAATGTTAGTTCAAACCAAGTGGTCTTACATCACTTATGAAGTCATAAATAGTGTATTTGACTGATAATTTGAATATACGTTATTTTACTGTATTTCACTATTCATCAAAAATTCAAGAATTTTAGAAAAATAAAAAAAAGTCACCCCTACTAGCTTTCGACATGTATAATTCAAAAATTAAATCCATTTTTCAAAAATAATTTTCTAAATATTACTAATTTAATTTTTAAATAAAATCATAGTTAATTCTAAAAATAAAAATTTTAAAGGTATAATTAGTTTTATATCATATTGAAAAATTAATTAAGATCTCATTTTCTTATTAACTTAAGAAAATAAAATAATATCATTATTTACTATTCAAAAGGGTCATATTACAATTCATATTACTATTCATAATGGTATGTTACTATTCAACAAAAATCAAGTTTGTTATATCAGATTCCAAATGACTTGCTGATCACAACTCTAGATGACCATTTTTTGAAATTCAAAACATAGAAGAGGCAAAGTTGTGTTTAATTGCTGGATTATAAAATGCATTTATTTTCAAAACCTTGGAGTGTTACATTCTCCTTTACTTACAAAAATTTCATCTTCAAAATTCACAAAATGTTACCTAAAAAGATTTGGGTATGTCTTCAACATAAGCTCCTCAGGATCCCATGTTGCTTCCTCCATATTCTGGTTCCTCCAAATAACCTTTATCAGGAGAGTCGTTCGATTTATCAATACTTGTTCTCTGGTATCAAGAATCTTGATAGGCCCTTAACAATAAGACAGATCAGGCTCAAGTTGTATTCCTTCATAGGTGAGTACATGTGTTGGGTTTGGCATGTATTTCCTTAACATTGATACATGGAACACATTGTGAACTTTGGAGAGACTTGGAAGAATTTCCAAACGGTAATCTACGGCTCCAATTAGGTCTATAATTTCAAAAGGTCCGATATACCTGGGACTTAATTTTCCATTATTACCGAATCGTATAATACTTATCCATGGAGATACCTTTAAAAAATGTGATCTCCTTCTTGAAATTACAAATCCTTCCTTTAGTTATCAACATAGCTCTTTTTCCTACTTTGATCTGTTTTGATATGGGTTTGGATAATCTTCACTTTTTCCATTTTTTCCTCAACAAGTTCTTGGCCTACAAGCTTTCTTTCACCAATATCATCCCAACAAGTTGGTGTATGGCATCTATTTCCATAAAATTCTTCATATGGTGCCATCTGAATACTTGAATGGAAGCTATTGTTGTAGGAAAATTCTACAAGAGGTAAATATTGATTCTGTATACCTTGGAAGTCAAGTGAGTAAGACCTTAAAATTTCTTCCAAAGTTTGAATTAGCCCGTTCTGATTGTACATCAATTTGTGAATGGAAGGCAGTGCTCAAATGAAGATCATTATCTAGGGACTTTTGAAGACTTTTCCAAAATTGTAATGTAAAATGGTGATCACGATCAGAAACAATTGATAAGGGTACACCATGAAGTCTTACAACTTCATTAATATATAGTCTTTCTAAACGTTCAAGTGGTAAATCTTCTCTTATAGTAATAAAATGTGTTGATTTTATAAGACAATCAACAATAACCCATATCGCATTATTATTTATTGGATTATTTGGTAAACCCATGAAAAATTCCATCATAATATCATCCCATTTCCACATAGTAATAGGAAGGGGTTGCATGACTCCTTTAGGATGTTTTCTTCTAGCCTTCACTTGTTGACGCACCAAACATCTCTACACATAATCAGAAATCTCCCTCTTCATGTTTTCCCACCAAAAATGTTCTTTTAGATCTCTATACATCTTTGTGATACCAGGGTGTATAGAGAAATTAGAGCTATGATCATCATCCAATAGTTCCCTCTTTAGCTCATGAATAGCAGGAACACAAAGCCTCTTTCCGAATTTCAAAATTCCACCTTCATATACGTAGTCAGTCAACTTCTCATCATTTATAGCTTTAATTTTCTTTTAAACTCCTCATTATCAAGCTAATAATATTTTATCCTTTATAGTAAATAAGTTTTAGCAACAATTTGAAAAAGTATTGATGTATTACCTTCCTTAATAATTCTCATATCCATCTTTATTAGATCCATGAACAAAGGATCCCTTTCAACTCTCATCTTGTTCAAAATTCCATAGTCCTTTATACTAAAGCATATTCCACATTATTTTCCTTCCCCAAGTGGTAGTGAATTGTACAATAATATTATTTGAGTAGATCAATCCATCTCCTTTGTCTTACATTGATTTCTTTCTGTGAGAAGATACATTTCAAACTCTTATGATCTGTATATATCTCACATTTTTCGCCATAGAGGTAATGTCTCAAAATATTTATAGAAAAGATTACTGCTACTAACTCAATATCATGAGTTGGATAGTTTTTTTTCATGAATTTTTAGATACCTAGATGCATAGGCAATCACTCTATCATTTTTCATAATGACACAACCAAGCCCTTTCTTTGATGCATCGCTATAGATAACAAACTCCTCATTTCCTGATGGTAGGGTTAAGATCAGAGCATTCACTAACCTCCTATTCAATTATTCAAAACATGCTTCACATTCCTTTTTCCATATGAATTTAACCACTTTTCTGGTAATCTTGGTCATTGGGTTGGCTAAACGGGCGAAATTCTGAATGAAACGCCATTAATATCCTACTAAACCAATAAAACTATGTACCTCAGTTTTGTTCATTGAAGTAGGTCATTCTTGCACAGCCATTTTCTTCGAATGATCTACATATATTCCATCCTTAGAGACAATGTGGCCTAGAAAAGAAACTAATTGGATCCAAAAATCACACTTTCTAAACTTTCCATATAATTCATTTCTTCTAAGAGTCTTCAAAATAGTTCTTAATTTATTTTCATGATCTTCTTTGTTCTTAGAGTATACCAATATATCATCAATAAAAACCAAAAAAAATTCATCAAGATATTCCTTTAAAATATATACATTATATCCATGAAAATAGATGGTGCATTAGTTAGTCCAAAAGGCATTACTGTAAACTCGTAATGCCCGTACCTGGTTCGGAATGTTGTTTTTGGAATGTCTTCCTTCCACACAAGCAACTAATGATATCCATATCAAAGATCAATCTTTGAAAAATATTGGGCTTCATGAATTTGATCAAATAAATCTTCAATTCGTGGCAGATGATACTTATTATTTATTGTAATAACATTGATTTCCCTGTAGTCAATGCACAACCTCATAGACCCATCTTTCTTCTTAACGAAAAGAACATGGGATCCCCATAGAGAAATGCTAGGGTGAATAAATCCTTTATCACTCAATTCCTCTAGTGGTTTCTTTAGTTCCACTAACTCCACAGTGGCCATTCTATAAGGTTTCTTTGATATGGTCCTTGAACCAGGAATTATGTCAATAGAAAACTCAATTTCCTGCTCTGGAGAATGTCCAGGTAAATCCTCTAGAAAGGCATCAATATATTATTGCACAACAGGTACATATTCTATTTGAACATTCTTTTCCTCACCCATAGTTATTTTATTCCCTTCCTCCCCAATAATTAAATTCAGTAGTGCTACTGGGGGTGGATCTAGATGAGAACCAGATGGTGATGTTTCTGTTCTAAAGAAAAGAAATTCCTTATCATCATCAAAAATTGTAACCTCTTTCTTCTTATAATAAATTTTCACATCATGATCTGAAATCAAATCCATACTGAGGATTAAATAAAATTGAATCATGGGTATTACAATAATATCAGCAGATAAAGAATATTTATATGCCATAATGGAAACTGATTCACAAAACTTTGTTACAATGATACTTACCTTAGGAGTTTTTATTGACAACTCCCATAATAAGTCAAATTGAAAATATCAAATTTTCTTTGAAAACTCGTAAGATATGAAATAATGAAATGATCTATAATCAAATAAAATATCGGCTAATTTTGAGGAAATTATTAAAGTACATGTCACCACATCATTTGGATCTTCAACCTCTGTAGTTGTGATAGCATAAGCCTGTCCCTGCTCCCTTCTCCTTCTTTGGGGTACATTTCCTTGATGCTTAGTAAATTCATGTGCATAATGTCCTATCTCCCTAAAATTGTATCATTGAACATTTGTAGCTTCTTTCTTCCCTTTAAGATCCTGAGTTAGGTGGACTTTTTCTCCGCACTTGTAATAGACTCTCATTCCCTTCAGGAAAGTGGCAGGGTGTTTCTTCCCTCAATTACTACAGGATGGATATTCAACTCTTCCCTTATTCCATGTTTCCTTATCATATTTTTCAGTATCCCTGTTCTTCTCTTTATTTCCCCTATCACCATAAGACATAGAAAATTCATCTTATATCTTGATGGCACATAAAATTATATCTCCATATGTTTATAAATTCTAAGAGACTAGATCCCTTCAAAGGAATGGTTTCAAACTATCAAATAAATGATCAATTTTTCTCCGTGGATTTCATATGTAGTCCATAGCATGCCTTTCTAACCTTGTGAAGTTAGCTTCATACTTTGCAACATTGTCATCTTCCTTTTGCGTCAAATTTAGAAACTGATTTTCCATATCTGATCAATGTTCATGAGGAAAATATTTCTCTAGGAATATTTCCTTAAAGTCCATCCATTCCATCTCTTCTATCTCTTCCTCCTCCTTTGTGTTTTGGATTAACAACCACCACTGATCTGTATCTCCCAATATACGATAAACTACCCTAATGGACTTCTGTCTTTAATTATATCCCAAAGTGAGAAATATCTTCTCTAGGGAACTTACCCACTTCTCAACTACAAATGGGTTTGTAGTCTCATTTAATGATGGTGGTTGTTGTCGCATAAAGCGTCCTAACAAATCTCTTCCATGTGGAGTATCTAGATTCTTGAAGGAGCTAATATTTATACTATTTTTTATGTATATTTAAATGATTTAAATCTCACCAATTTACCAATTTGATCTTATTTGTAACAATTTTTTATTTAGAGTGTGTTTTGGGTTAAAAAGTTTAAATTTCATAATTCTGGATTTTTAACAGATTTTTATCACAGGGGTATTTTGGTCATTTATCACATAAAATATTTCTAAATTTTCTGATTCGAATTTTTTTATAACCCTTATTTTATTTATATCAACTTTTTATATAGGTACAGGGTCTGATTCATGCATCTAAAGGCCCAAACAAATCAATGAAGTTGACAATATTTCTGGGCGGACTGCATGGACCCCACCTTCGTAATGGAAACACAATTCTCCCCAAACACCTCCAAATGATAAGATTCCACTTGGATATGGAAGATAACTCCAAATAGAGTTAAAAAAATTAATTTCATGGCGTTTTGAATCCTGAATAGTATCCATTGAATGACATATTTTTGAAGGAAGCTTCCTGGAAGCTTCATCCAGAAAACAAACCTCCAATAATAAATTCATAACTCCTTTTAGGCACGCCCAAAGAAGCTAAAATTTGTAGAACCAATGGAGGATAAATTATGGAACAACTTTTATGAAGATATATATTACATATTCAGTAATTTAATGGCACATCTATGCGGAATATTTAGGGTTAAATGTTTTGAGTGTAAATTCATCACCCCTTCTCCCTATAAATATGTGTCCCTTCTCCTATTTTATGATATAGCCATTCTAGGGGGATAAAGTGGAGTTTTGTTTCTGTATTTTTTATTCATATTTATAATATATATTAGTATATATTTCTTCTTATTCCTTTCATTTATACTTTTCTTACATCTCTTTTATTTTATGTGTTTCTTCCACGGTGCTTCTTTTATTTTTGTTATGTCTTTAATTTCCTCAATTTCATGATAAAATAAATTTGCTTCACAATGATGAAATTTTATAGAATAAGTGTGTGGGGAGTCACAATGCTAGGTAGATTAGGTTTTTATGAGCTTTAATTTGAAATTTTTTTTTTCTTCTCCATGTTTTCTTTCCTTTTCTTTGGTGTTATTTTTCAAATTTTATGCGTTTTATTTTCAAAATTTTCTTGTTTAAAAAAAAGTTTTGGAATTTCTTGAATTTATTTTAAAACTCATGCCAAGGAGTGAACCAATTGACCCATTGAAACTGAAAATAAATTAATTCTTAAAATGGAATTGTTTTAAGTTCAAAATTTTGTAAAATTCTTGAAAAGACCGCTAATTTTTAAATCTCATGGCACATATCACTGATGTTGTAATTGAAATTCTCATTATTGGGATGCATCTGGACCCATTTTTACATATTCTTCACATTCACCTCTTTCTTGAGAGAACCAATTTGTGTTTTTTTAAACTAGAACTTGATTTATTTCTATCAAAACTTGAGGGCTGAGATACTTGTGATTAAAATGATTGAGGCATTTGTTTCGATATTGGAGCCCCCTTTTCATGATTATGCTATTTTTCAGTCTTCCTTGAACATTTTATCTTTCTTGCGCCCTTAGTATCCATGTATAGACTATTAGACTAGCCACATTACAATAAAAATTTCCCTTTCCAGCCAGCTCTGGAAATATAAATGCATGATCTAGTTGAAATTAAGTGTGGGGGGGAAGATGACTTGTGATGTGATACCTCATTTGGTGTTGATTTGGGAGAAAATTCAAACATTCAACACATATTTGTTATTCTAGAATATATTTTCCTGAGAGATATGCCTGTCTGGAGCTCTCAAATGACACGGAGATGTGCCTGTTTGGAGCTCACAATGGAAATAAGTTGTGCCCTATCTAGAGCTTTCTAAAAAAATGTCATATTTTGTGCTTAAATATTGATGGAGTAGGATGGAAAAGAGATGATAGGATCTTATTATTTTTCATAGGATAATATGGAGGAGATTGTACATGAGTGAAAATCAGAATCATGCATTTCTGCTTCAAAAAGAGCCAAACCCTCCTTATTCAGCCACTGAATTTTTCACATTTGAATCCTACCAACCCCAAGAGACAGAAAAAAAAACTTGTAAATTCCTCGTGATAATCACATTTTCTTTTCTCACATCGGGTGAATATGTAGAAATTTATCAATCCTATGGTAATTCTTACATAAGTTGGATGAGAAAAGCCTTGTTACAAATCTATATTGTATGCTAAGAGAAAATGAATGTGAGGTAATGTGTTGTGTGCATGAGAAGAAAAACGAAGTGGAAATGGATTGAATAATTTGAATTGATAATTTCAAATATTTTTCTTTAATGAGGCATGATATCTTTTTAATTCTTTGTGGTAAATTGGTAAACTCCATTGGTATGTGTTTTATTTTCCTTGATTTTGTGCTCACCTATCCAGGAGTCCAAGAGCCAAGTGTGGAGGAACTGATAGAGCTAATATTTCCACTATTTTTAATGTCTATTTAAATGATTTAAACCTCACCAATTTACCAATTTGATCTTATTTGTAAAAATTTTAGATTTAGAGTGTGTTTTGGGATAAAAAGTTTAAATTTCAAAATTCTGGATTTTTAATAGATTTTTATCACAGGGGTATTTTGGTCATTTATCATAAAATATATTATCAAATTTTGTGATTCATATTTTATTAGAACCCTTATTTTATTTCAATAAAATTTCTCTTCAGGGCCAAGGTCTGGTTCATTAATCTAAAGGCCCAAACAAATCAATGAAGTTGACAATTTTTTCGGGCAGACTGTGTGGGACCCACCTTCGTAATGGAAACACATTTTGGCCTAAATACCTCCAAATTATGGGATTAAACTTGGATATGTAAGAGTAATCCAAGTTTCATTCACACATTTAATTTCAAGGCATTTGGAATCCGAAATGGTAGCTATTTAAAGACATATTTTTGAAGGAAGCTTCCTGAAAGCTTCATCCAGAGAAAGTTATTGAAAATAAAAAATCATAACTCCTTCCAAACGCATCCAATGAATAGGAAATTTGGAGTGAGGATGGACAAAACATTTATGAAAAACATTCATTAAGGGGTCCACGTATTAATCGGCCATTATTTGGTCAAAAACGTGACAACTGTTGGAGGATGAAATCTACCTATAAAAGGAGAGGATCTCCTACCTCTAAATTCATTCCATTCATCACCACACCATCTGTCACAATGGGAGTTGGATTGAGAGAGCAAATGGGAAGGTGTATATTGAGATACTTAATAATATTCCATACTTTGAGGATTCAATAGAGAATATGATGTCTTCTCAAGTGATGCAAGGCTAAGCGGTAAGTGGTGGCGGACGGCGACACCTGACGGATACTCTCTTTTGAGTTTTGATTTTAATGTGTAATCTCTTTTAGAATTTCTCTTGAACCTATATTTTTGAATGAATATAGTTTTTTTATTTCTTAAATATATTTTCAACAAATCTTTTTTGATCGTTGTTTCATCTATAAAGTAGAACAATTTATTTCTCTATTTAAAATTCTTTGGTGAGGTCTTGTCGTTGAGCATAGAGAATTCAATTAGATTCAATTACTTGGAGGTATTTAAGTAATTGAGTCACTTATATATGTGGGACCATAATCATATTTAATTCTTGATATGATTTCTATTCAAATTTGAGTGTACACATGGGGTTCCTTCATGGTACATTTAGGAATTTAAATTATGAGATATTTTTATATATAAGGAAGAGGGGAGTGTCTGAGAGGTTAAAGCTTGTCTGCAGCCGCTGTTTTTAATCCTAATTTCAAACCCACTTTATCTTTCCTTTAAAATTATTTCACTTAGTAATTTAATTTAATTTTTATTTTCAAATTTTTAATCAAATCCCCATTTCCATTTCTGCAAAAAATAACAAAAGTGACAGTTTTGCAACTCGATCTGCAACCTCCCCGAGAGACAAGCTTGTGGTCACCATTGTGCTGCATTATAAGGGAAAAATATTTATTGAGGTTTTCACAACACAAAAACACTAACATCAATGCTCCATACGGGTAAGGTTATTGTTCATAACCTGAGTAAGTTTTCCTAGTATAGTTATAAGATTCTCTACACCAGTCGCAACACCAGAGCCTATATCATTATCTTGCATAGGAGGGAAATCCCTACATGGGATATGCGTGTTCATGTGGTTTCCATTTCTTCCACTATGAACCATTTCTAGATTATCGAATACACTATATTGGGTTATTAATCATAATATATAATCTTATCTTAATAATATACTTAGCATAAATTGAGATCCTACACAAGGTTAATCCCATAATCACAAAAATGGTTTCTTTGAGAAAATATTTACATTTAAATCCTTAATAATGGCTTGTAAAGAAAATTTGAATTATCCTAAGCATATCCCCCAGGAGTGTCATAAACAATAGTGCAACAAGGACCACTGTCGTGTACTAGGATACCCCAAGTCAAGCCCGAAACTCCTTGTCAAAGATTTCACTCGTAGGTACATTTGTGCTAGAGTCGCCTCTACCTGCTCATATCCAGACAGGGATGTATTTCTTGATATATCCACATAATTTATTTCTTACCAAAATACCAGTACTTTTTTGTATGTTTATCCTCAAATACTATCTTAGGGACTCTTCCCTAATCTATGTTTTCTAAATCTAGTTTCTAAGTTTCCTACTAAACTTCCTCTGATACCAACTGTAAGGACCTGACCCCAGTTGCCTGGAGCTGGTGCCTTATTTGATTACATTGGATTATAAATAAGGAAAAAGCATCTCGAATGACCTAGTAGTTTAGTAGTATTGGAAATAAGATACATACATAAGTTCAACATTACAACTTGAAAAAATACAACATAGAAAATCCTTAGACAATAATCATAACTCCTATGTTATTTCAGCAAGTCATTCATAATAAACTTCTTCATGTCCTGAGAAGATGAAACATAAGAAAGGGGTGAGCTCAAATTCTCGATAAGAGTAACCAATACAGCATAAGATCATATAAACATTATACATAGTGAATAATTGAAAACACATACCTTTAAAAATAAACTTGAACATAATATGGAAGAAATATGAGATGAGTAAACATTTCCATAATATAACGTAATCATGGGTATTCTAATAGTTAAATAACCACATGAATAATCAATAATATTTTCATAATGAGGTAATTCACAATTTGGGACAACATAACCATAATGTCAAGGCCTCGTGCTAAGACCATAAATAATCATTTTTCCAAGGCCTTGTGCCAAGACCGTAGTTTGTCTCATGAGACCTACCAATGCACCGAGGGGCTATAGTTAGCCCCACCCGACACTTACTATGTCCAATGAATTCCTCGTATGAATGGGGATAAACATAAACAACATATACATTCTTATTGAAACTATATATTAAATGTAAATAACTTTCCCTGAATATTAAGCATAAACACTAACTATTTAGAGTAAATTGGTGAATGGTTTTAAGATAGAACATCCACAGACAAAAAAAATAAAACATTAAATTATATATGGTATATGATACCATGAAATATTAATCCCAATAATAAATAATAATCAATAAGAGTGTTTAAATAGATGAAGATACTCTTATAAAATCTTCGAATAATTCTTGAGATAAATACCCCTTTTACTTTAAAAAGAAGAGTTATTTTTGAAATATATTTGTATAAAATCATAAGTGAATTAACATATTATTTTTATACTAAAATTATTAATTTTATAAAGAAATTTTTTTCCAAAAATAGATTATATAGTTCCCTTTAAAATAGATAATAATTTGAGAAATTCCCTTGAATCGGGCTTGTATTTTGGAAATAGTTTTGGAAGTTTCTTTAAAAATGTGTAACTATCCATAAAATAGGGAAGGATTCTGGTTAGTGTAGATATATATAATACTAAAACATAATTTATGAGGAGTACATAAAAATATATAAAAATTTCAATGAGGTAATTATACAATGAAAGTAACCCGAATGAAAATGGAAGTTCGGGTAGAAAAACCCTTACCTTAAGTCGGAATGTGTTCCCCTCTTGAACTTAAGGTCATGGAATATGAAATTATACTCATTAATAACTTAATTCATAACATATTATACATTTAATTAGTTTATAATAATTCTGTTTAGTTCATTTATGTCCTTATTGATAAGTTATAATATCTAATTTCGTCGTTTAGGAGTGTTCGTTTTCTTGATTTTCATAATCGGTTCACTTATTTTTAAATAATGGAGTTCATGTGGAATGGTTGTAAATCTCCATAATTGAAATTACATACTATAAATAAGTTTTAATGTTAATTTCTATAATTTGGTTACATGTAAAGAGGATGAATCATTAGATGAAATATTTATGACATTCACTTAGATTATTTTAGCGGTATTTTGATTATTAGGAACTAGTTTGGTCTCATGATTTAATAATGTGTACATATACTTGTTACTGAATATTAATTAGGTTATAATACATATAATATATTCTGATTCAACCATTAAAATGTTTTCATGGCCAGTAATTAATGAGAAATTGAAGAATGAAACTTCGTCATCCGTGAAGGTTATAAAGTGGAACCTCATGGACGTTGATTTCGTTTATAAAAATAAAAGGGAGGGAGTAAGAATATTGATGATGGTTCTTCCATTAACATGATATAATTATAGTATATAGATGATACTGGAGTTACCAAGGTCATTTTGATAGATGTGGTGAGGAGATAATAACAAAATAAGATAAATTGAAATGAAACTAAATGAAAAAGAAGTGTGCTTTACCTCTTGAGATAACCTCTTCAAGAACCTCCTTAAGGGAAGGTATTTTTCTCTTTTGGCAAGACAAAGAGGTTCAAGTATGTGGACAGTGACTAGGTAAGGGTAAATGGGTAGATATTTGAGGAGATTCAAGGCTTGTAGGGGTGAATATAAGAGGGAGTGAGGGGGGTTTATAGTGGAGGAGAGGGGTAAATTTTGAATATTTTATTCATTATTTTATTATTTCCATCAAGACAACCAATAGTGTTGTTTTATGTGACCCATAATAGTAATAAGTGAATTTTAGTTTGAACCAATTGGAATCACATCACTTATGATGTCATAAATAGTGTATTTCACTGATAATTTGAATATACGGTTTTTTACCGTATTTCACTATTCATAAAAATTCAAGAATTTCATAAAAATCCCAAAAAATCACCCCTACCATTTTTCGACGTTTAGAATTCAAAAATGAACTCAATTTTTCAAAAATAATTTTCTAAATATTTTTAATTTAATTTTTAAATAAAATCATAGTTAATTCTCAAAATAACAATTTTAAAGGTATAATTAGTATTATGTCACATTGAAAAATTAATTAAGATATCATTATATTATTTCCTTAATAAAATAAAATAATATCATAATTTACTATTAATAAGGGTCATATTACTATTCATATTACTATTCATAAGGGTATGTTACTATTCACCAAAAATCAAGTTTGTTCTATCAGATTCCAAATGGCTTACTGATCACAACTCTAAATGACCATTTTTTGAAATTAAAAACAAAAAAGAGGCAAGTTGTGTTTAATGGATAGATTATAAAATGAATTTATTTTCAAAACCTTGGGGTGTTACAAGTAGGAATGTTTCATGTTTTGGTGTCATTGGATATTCCTATCTACGAGCATTTATGATGGTCCTTAGACTTTAATATTATTATTAATTCATGCTACAATTCACGTACTTAAATTCATTTTGTAAACCATGATGATAATAGTTCAAGGTGAAGTTGGATACGTTGGGTGCGTCATGGGGGAAATGTCATTAATGAATAATTTGAGGAAGGATCTGTCCCTTCTATCTTTATGGAATTTGATATCTCGGACCTTTGATTGGAATAGAATTATCACATTAAATTCCATTTTCATGGGGTAACGATGTGTTTATTTCAGATAGTCAAATAAAAAAATATCTAGTATATAGGTTGGTGACACATATGTGCAACTTTCTTGATGAGATATTATGACAAATGAATTATATTACATAGTGAGTGTTCATATGTGGTTGTTGATGTTGCAACATAAAGTTCTTTCTCTTAGGTTCCTTGACCATTTTCTAGACAGTAATCTTGGACTTTAGGCAAACCCACCTAATGAAAATGATAAAGAATCCTAGAGGGTCATACACTAAGTGTTTTTGTTGATATCGATTAAATTCTATTTGAGTTTAATTAATGGAATAAATATTATTCTCAAGTCCGAGGAATAATTTTATTCAAGTTATATTGATCGTATAAAATAAATAAATATTTATTCATCGGCTTTTGAATAAAATATTTATTTTATTTATTTAAAATTTTAATTAATATGTATTCACTATATTGTTAATAAAATATTTATTTGGTTGTTTAATAAATTCTAGAGTAGTTTGAACAGACTAAGATCAATTATATTAACAAATATAAATTAACAAGTTCATTACACAATATTTTTTATTGCGCAAGTTGGTGAGCGTCAAAAAATAATAATAATATAATTATTGTTATGTGGCATGGGGTTAAGTTAATAAATATTATTTAATGGATAGTATGCAATTAAATAATATTTTAACTTAAATCATATCTCTAAAAATAGATGGTTACGTCTATTGTATAGAGCATCCAAAAGTTGATAATATAGAATTGTTGCACACAAAAAATTCTCTCTCGACTCCTCTTATCTCTCTCTCAAGAATTAAAACTTCTAGAGATATTTCTTCAAGATTGAAAAATGAGTGATCAAGAATAAACAACGTAAGACATTCGAATCACAGCACTAGCACCTGGAAATTGAGTGGTGTTTCTCATAGATCATAGGATCACATGTGTATCACCGTTGGAGAGCTTTTATCCTTGGATCCTCACAACACAATGAAGGTAATTTGAAAGGGTACATTCAGACGATAAACATTCACCAATGAAGAAATTTATTAATAAAAATTATTTATTTCTTCAAATATTAAATAAAATAATTAAAACAATTACATGCAAGATCATCTCTCTTGGTTTCGGGAAATGACTATTAAAATAAATTTTTATATACTGCCCACCTATGCATGCTAATCCTATGAGGTTATTTGATAAGTAATTATCAAAACATAATAAATAAAGTGGAAGCAAGCCACTCAAAAATAATTTCCATATAAACATTTTATATCCAAATTATAAGTCATGCCATATAAATTTAAAATGTATTTAATATTAACATTTAATATTGTGGATATTAATTCATTAATTTTTTCTTGAACACTTGATAATTAATTTTAATCAATTTATAATTAATTAATTTATAAACAATTTTTAAATTAAATAAATTTTCCAAAATAAATTTTCCTATAATTTATAATAATTTTATAAATTATAGAATTTAAATCAAAATTAAAAATTAAAAATTTAAAAAATTTCCTTGAATGTCATATTTTACGATATAGACTATATTATAATCTATGGATTAGTTCAAAACCAAAACTATGTCTTATAATAAGTATGCCACAGATTGTGATTGATAATGTCACATTATCAATTATGTGTTATGATATCAATATATCATGGGATCACAACATACTATTGGCTTGTTAAACATTAACCAGTGATCTATAAAAGAGGAACCCTTTCAGTACCTGATAATTGTTTCTTAATATATCCATCATATCATAAAGAAGATATGACACACTATTTTTTGTCATTAAATTGGTTCCATCATACCATATTATAGGTCGTATCATACACAATGATATATTAGAAATGAAGGATTTACAATATATTGTCACCTATGACATCATATATCATGAGACACAATCATATCACCACTTCTGATATCTTATATCATAAACCAATCCATATTATAAAATAATAATAATTTCTTATGATATATTATATCATACGATCAACCGCGTGATAAAATATAAATTGTATCTTACAATAGTTATTATGATATCTAATATGACAACGTATTTATTCTTTTTTCAATATGATTTCATTTATTAAACAACATGGTGAAGCTATAGTACCACTGATGGGTTTCTAAGGATTAAATGATGCTCATTAAAAGTAGTGGAATATAAAATAAACTTCAAATTCCAAGACCACCATTCATTGAAACTGAAATCATGTAAACAGTAAAAATGAAGAACATGAAAGTATACCATACACTAATGAATACCAATACTACTATATTCAAACATATGTTTAAATAAGATTACTTCTAAGAAATTATTGAAATACCTCCTCCATGGTGTATCATGAGTTGAACCAAACAATCCATCAAATGGGCAGGATCCTCATCAATCTCATGATATGGTAGTATCCTAGGAAATAAAGGGGGAGGAGAAAGTGAAATTTAAGGGATAATCCAAGAAATGTATAGGAATATTTACATGGCCTTTGTCCATTTTATATAGTCTTCATGGACACTCCCCAATCCATCTATAATATTTACTAAAACATTAAGAAATGTTCAAGTAAAGCCTTCAATTACAACACTTGTAACATAAAACTGATTTGATTCTCTCAAACATTCCATCATAAGAAACATTTATAATAATGATAAGCAATGTAGTATATATTTTCATGTTAATCCTTAAAATTTGACTACCATGATCATTGTAATATGTTACTAGTATCATACAATATGAATTGAAACTTTATGATATAGCCAATATTGTGGGTATGATATCTCTATATCGTAGCCAATGGCATGCCAAAACGAAAACATTTAATATGAATTTGGGTTATATATGTTATAATATATGACAAAATTATATCATACCTTATGATATGGGTTATAACACATCACATTTATACTATCTTTAGGGCCTCACTACAAAAAAAACATTGTTTAGCGGTGGTTTATTAGAAGTAGTTCTAATAACCATCGTGAAAAAAATCATGTAAAAAATTATAGTATAACGGTGGTTTTATTAAACTGTTGTTATATTTTTTTTAACAATTAGTGTTGGTTTCAATTAAAAAGTCACGAGAAGTTTTAAAAAACCCTAAATTCCTCCCCCTCCCTCCTAACTTCGCTCCCTCTACGACCCCCCCCCCCCTCCAGCCGACCCCCCCTGACCTCCTCCTCTCTACTCCTCAACGGTGACCCTAGCCCCCTCACCTCATTGGTAACCCCGACCCCACCCCCCTCCCACCAACCCACCCCTATGGAGACTCACAACCCCCCCCCCCTTCCTCTAACCTACCTCTCCCCTCCTCATCTCCCCTCCTTGACAGTGACACCCCCCACCCCACCTCAGTGGCAACCCATGACCCCCCCTAACCTCACTCTCCCTTCCTTAGTGGAGACCTTGAATCCTCTTCAACCTCCCTCTCCCTCTCTCCTTATCCTTGGAGACTTTCCTAACCCAGAATCCCTTATTGGTGATCGCCGTCACCCAAAACCCCTTCTAAATACTATCATGACCCCAATCCCCCTTTCTGATGACCACCATGAACCCAACCCCCCCCCCCTACCAGCGACCTTCATGACCCTGACCCTCCCTATATTATACTTTCGTGACACTGACCCGATAGTCAGTGGCCATCACGACCCTGACCCCCCTACCGGCTACTGTCATGACCCTGATCCCCCTACTGATGACCACCATGACCTCAAACCCCCCCTAAGGTTTTGTTATTCTAAAATACTCTTTAATTACTATTTTTTGAATTCCTAATGAACTATAATCCTCAATTTTGATATGAAATTAATTGTTTGTTTCATGTACTCTATTTAATTAAATTAAATTAATGTGATTTCATAGCTCTTTAATGAAATGTTTATTCTCTTATTTGAAGCTGGTGATTTATTTTTAATTTGATTATTAATTTATTATAATTTAAATTAATTTTTTATATATATTTTTTTGTTATTATATTTACATGGTGAATTGAGATAATTTTTTAAATAAATTTTATGGTGTTCATTATTGAGGTCTAAATATTCCATAAAATGAGATCGCTTATGTCATTATCCCTAAATGGAAGTTTTCATGTGGAGGTTAAGGAACTTATTTATTTATCCATTATGTATGAAATGAAATGGTGGGCTATATATATCATGGTATTTTTCCTCTTTTCTAGTGATAAAGTCATAATTTTTCAATTATTATAGTGAATCTTATTGGATGATAAGAATAAGGAAGATATCAATTTCATGAAAAAAAATTCACTATGTTTCTGGTCAGGTGGTGGTTATCTAATTTATAGTTGAATCCCCTATTAGATGATAAAAATATGGTGTTTGTACAATTTATGTAATTATTCATCTATGTTTGTGATAAATAATAATTTATTTGATTCATGTTTTTATATTAGAAGTTTGGTAAGAAAAATTTCATTATTTGATTCATCCCATTTTCCTTTATAGTTGTTACGAATGAGTCAATGAAAAAGTTGGGTGATATTTAATTTTGATTGAACTTTTTTTATTAAACATTTATATATTTATATCTGAATTTATAGGGAGAATACAGTCCAATACATATGGATAAAACTTGGACTAATTTCCCTTGAAACACACCTTGGTATGCCAAGGGTTTGGAGAAATTTTTAGATTATGCAATTGAAAATCGATCAGTGGATGGTAGAATAAAATGTTTGTGTCCTAATTATAAATTCAAGTGATGGTTGAATAGAAACAAATTACATGAGTATTTGATATTAAAATATTTTCCTTCTCGATATGTATATTAGATTTGGCATGGTGGATCAAATGTTATGGAAAGTCAAAACAATGAAAATACTATCAACGAAACAAAAAGTGACCCAACATAATAGAATTCAGTTCAAAATTTGTTAAATGAATCATTTTTTTTTACAGAAAAAAATTTACAAGATTTTAATATATTAATAGAACCTTCACTTGATCCTAAGCAGGCTAATCTTGCTCAGAACTTCAGTGACCAAAAAATGAGTTTTATGAATTAGTTTAAGACTGACAGCAAAAACTGTATGAAGGGTGTGCCAAGTATTCAATGTTTGTTTCCTACTTAAGTTGTATCATATTAAGTTTCTATGTTTAATTAATAATAAATCAATTTACATTATTTCAGAGTTGACTCATGATGTATTTAGTGAATCTAATATCCATGCATCATTCTATGAGATAAATAAAGTCATCAACAAGCTTGGACTTGATTATAAAAAGACACATGCATTACCAAATGATTGCATGCTTTAATGGGGAGAATATTATATTAAAGAAGAATGCATAATATTTCATACAAGTAGATGGAATTTAATGAAAAACAATGAGATTATAAATCAATAAAACCATAAAAAGAAACAGAATAAAAAAACTCTCGTAAAGGTATTGCATTGTTTTCCTCTAAAACTATACATGCAAAGATTATTCATATCGTCTAATACTGTATAAAAGAATAAGTTGAATACTCATGATAGTAATGATGGATTTATGAGAAATATAAAAGATTTAACTTCATAGAATATGTTTGATTTTCTATATCCATAATTTTCATCGGATCCTAGGAATGTACGTTTAGGATTGGATTCTGATGGTTTTAACCCTTTTGGTACTTGAATTACTAATTATAGCATTTGGTAAATTGTTTTGATCCCTTATAATCTACCTACATGGATGTGTATGAATAATAATTCTTTCATTATTTTGATGATTATTCCTAGAAAGAAAATTCCTAAAAATAAAATTGATGTATACCTTCAACCTCTAACCAAATAATTACAAGAATTATGGGATGATGGTGTGGAAACTTATGATGCTTCAACAAGAAAACTGTTTAAAATGAACGCTTCTTTAATGTGGAAAATTAGTGAATTTCCTAGACTATGAAATTTATCTAGTTATAACACTCATATCAGTTTGGCTTTACCAGTTTATAATATTGATTTTGAACCTCAATGATTACCTCATAGCATAAAATTTTGTTTTATGTTTCATCGCTGATTTCTTGATGATTCTCATAAATTTAGATTTAACAAGACACTAATCAATGGATATATTGAAATGAGAAATTCACTTAATGTGTTATCTGGTTCATAAATATTGGGAAAATTAATTAATATCACTAAAGAATTTAGAAATTTTCATTAATTTAAAGAAGGGGAAAGGGCACAAAGTACATTATAAAAAGTATCTGAAATAAAATAATGGAAGAAAATGAGTATATTTTTCAAACTTATTGGGATTTTAATTTTATACATCATAATATTGACATAATTCATATTGAGAAAAATTCTGTGACAATGTAATTTTTACATTGCTAATTGAGCAGGCTAAATCAAAGGATCACCTTAATGCTCATAAGGATTTGGAGTAAATGAATATAAAGCACGGTTTGTGGGAAAATTAGAATGTAAAGTATCCTTTAGGTATTTTTACAATGAAAATTTATGAGAGACGTATTCCTTCAAACTTTAAAGAATGTAAAAGTACCAGATGGATATTCAAGTAACATATCAAGATGTGTTTACTTATAACATCGAAAGTTACATGGATTTAAAAGTCATGACACACATATTTTTATGAAGCTATTGTTGTCATTTTTATTGTGTAATAATTTACCTGAAAAAAAAATTGTGGTTCTAGTTGAATTTTGTACCTTTTTTAGAGAGCTTTTTTGGAAAAAATATAAATCTAACTGATCTTGATAAACTTAAAGAAATAATTTTTTTGAAACTTTTTCATTTGGAGATTTTATTTCCCCTTCATTATTCACATTTATGATCCATTAGACTATTCATTTGGTTGAAGAATCTAAATTTGGTAGACCAGTACACTATCGATGGATGTATCCAATTGAGAGGTAAATTGATATTTTTTTTTATTTTAATTGGTGAATTTTATTTTGTCAAATCATTGTGTAAATTTTTTTAATATGTTTCTTATTTTTATTCATTAGGTACTTAGGTCATTTGAAATCATATATGAGGAATAAATCTCAACCAAAAGGCTCTATTGTTAAATATTACATAGCCAAAGAGTGATTGAAATTATTTTCTACGTATTTGGATGGGATTGAGACAATATTCAATCATGTTGGAATTGATGATGACATCTCCACTAATTCTCATTCTGAAAATAAATCATCATTATTTCCAAAGATTAGACGACCAATTGGAAAGGGGTCAAATTTTACACTGACTGAATTGGAGTTGCTACAAGTACATAGATATGTGCTACTAAATAGTGTTATTGTAGATCTATTTATTGAATAATTGTGACTGCAAAAAAATAGGCGAATGAGGGGTTGAGATCGAAATGAGCTAGAATTAACAAAAATATGTTAATAAAGAGATCACTTAATGGTTCTCCCGTCATATAAGTATATACTCATATTCATATTATTGACATGTAGTTATTTTTTCTATGTTAAATATAACACCTTATATATTTTTTGTATAGATAATTAATGTTGAGAGTATAGATAAAATATCAAATGATTTGATGTTTTTTTCTCAATTTCCTCTAATGAAGGATACGAGATTCGATGCCTACAATATTCCTGGCTTCATTTTTCATACAATTTATCACGAAGAAGACTCAAAAACTAAAAATAATGGTGTATTTACACTTATAGAGGTGGGATGTTATGGGAAGATGAATGATATAATTGAATTAAACTATCATGGATAGTTTTTAGTTGACGTATTCAAATTAAAGTGGTTCAGCATTGATTGGGGTATAATGAAATATTTCTTACATTTTACTTATGTCAACTTATCTCGCTCGATCCATACTGGTGTGTGTGGATATCATGATACATTTATCATGGATTCACAAGTGAAGATGTTTTATTATGTGGATGATAAAATACATGAAGGTTGGAGTGTTGTTGTACACTTAAAGAAGAGAAACTTATATGATATGGGTGATGAAGATCAATTAGTGATTTTTGACAGTGAACCTCATCAACCACAAAACATTGAATAGTTTTTACCTAAAAATATAGAAACTGTAGAACTTGAAAAAAAGGGTTGAAATAAAGTACTTTTCACAATGGAGGTTTATACCAATAAAGATAATGAAGATAAATATAATTGAATGTATAAATTTGTAATTAAAATTTATTATAATATCTCATTGATAAATGTTTCGTACGTATATATATTGTTCTAGTTTTTCTTTTTATTTTTTTGTAAAAACATTATAGTTTTTAATTTTTTATACATTTAATATTCCTTAACCATTTGAATTACAAAAATGTTGAGAACAAAAAAAATAGGATCCTAGCCATTCGGTATCTTAGAGCACGCCACCACTACCATCATCTTATATAGATCATAGAGATTTCATTGTACTAGAGACTTCTAGAGATCCTGTCATTTCCCTAGATATTTTTGGTATCCCACCACCTTATTTACCTCTAGTGATAGATCAGTTGGTCATCCCTCCATCTAGGGTATATTCGTGAGTTACCATTACTGGTATGCATGTCATTTTTCAAAAAAAATGAAATATTTTATTAATTTTTTAAAGAATTTTTCAAATAGATAAATTCAACTATAGAAGGGATACAAATATTAACATGGAAGATGTATGGGACCTGAATTACTTGAATATTATGATTCCATTTGATGAGTTCAGGGTGCCTACCGGTGATGTTGTCGAAATCTATGGGTAGATTTTTAGTAATATTGCTTTTAAGACGTTGAGATTTCCCATTATCCATATTTTTGAATCATTGAAAAATGAGGTCTTTGGTACTCAAGTAAAGGTAATATTAATTTAATATTCCTTGATAAATATTTTAAAATACATGAGTAAATTTTTGTAATATACTTATAAAGTGTTATGTTTTTTATTTCTAGATGTTTTTTCATTTTGATGTTCTTAACTCCGTTTCACTCCCATGGACTTAGAAAATTTTGGTAAAGAAATGGAGATATTTTAAATGGAGATTATGGAATTATTTTAATGACACCTCTCTGAGCTCATGATGAATGTATGAGAAAGTGCCTAAAGTCATTTTTCATGAGCAATGGAAACTCTTTTTCAATATTAACAGAGATGCATCTCATGTGGTAATTTTATATTTTATTAATAGAATTATAATTCTTAATACTGTTTCTATTTTTTTTAGGAATTATCTAAAAAAATAATATGAAATTTGATAATAAAATCATTCTTCAAATCGTTGGGTCTTAGGGTTTTTTATGAAAAAGAACAATTTTGGTTTTTATTTTATTCATTATTATTTATATCATTTTATTATAACTCAAGTTTTTTTCTAACTTGTTTATATTTTTTTATAGGCTAATGAATTAGGTCACTCTGTTTGATGAACAAAGATGTGATTTAAAGTGCATAGGAAATCCAATGGAAGTTTTGTAAATGACCCTACAAAGGACATTGATGTAAGTACTTTTCATTACCATTTCATATTATTTTATTAATATAAAAACATAATAATAATAATAATAATAAATATTATAACAACTAAAAATCCTTAAACCCAATTAAATGGTGCCAGCTACATGGATTAAACAATGCCAATTTGGAATCATTTGATACATCTAGTCGGTCCCAATTAATTGGGTTTAAGGCTTGTTACATTTTATTATATATTATTCATTATTATGTTTCTATAGTAATGAAATAATAAAAAAGAGTAATGAAAAAATTATTAATTAGATAATATTATGAATTTTATATATTTTAAAAAATCATTATTAATATTTTTGAATTAACATGTTAAAATTCAAGAGGTATGGGATGCAAACCCCCTACAGTCATCATCCATTTCCCAAAACAATGCAGTTGGAATCATTTTAGGGAAGGATCATCCCAGACATGTACGGGGGTTAGGTTATGGGCCTAATCTATCAGATATCTTTAGTAGTGTGGCATCATTTGTTATTACTATACCTGTTGGGGGTTCGAGTAATTTCTTTGATCAGAAATCACAAAGAGAAATTGCAACATTGGAAGAAAAAGTGCAAGAACAAAACTCTTATAGGAAAACACAGGATTCGTGGCATTTGATAATAGAAAATGATTTAGTTTCTATATTTCAGTAGATGACTAACATAATCCCAAAGGAAATATTCATCCTTATAGATCATTCCACTGAGGTAACTTCTAAATTTCATAGATCATTTACACATTTGCAAAGAACACATACAACATCCATAAGTAAAACTACAATGACACTTTTATACAGAAAAAATGAATTTTGAGTCATACCAACCACATATTGGGATAGATTGATGTGTAGTTTATTCCCACATGTCAAAAATGAATTATATAACGTTATCTATAAGTTTGAAAATAATTTGAGCTTGTTTGCTCAGTTTTGACTCAGAAAACACTTATTAAATGTATAAAAGACTTTAAAAACATGTGTTGGGGTCAACAATAAGAAAAATACTTAATATTTCCCTAAAATTAGAGTACAGTGACTATATATTGAAATGTGAAATGTAGGAACTGAAGGAAAATCATTTTGACTTACGATTTTTCTAGGATGGTCGTAAATGCGTTTTTAGTGTTTTAAAACACTAAAATGTGTGTGGAATGGTCAAAACCATAGAAAATGACCTTAGATTAATGTTTAATCAGGGTAAAACAATTGATGGGTTAGTTTTTATGTGTGAATATATAAAAAATTTCAATCTTACATGGGATGTGGTTTCAATGACTCGGTAAACACTTCTTAAATGTACAAAAGCCTTTAAAAACACATATGGGGGTCAAAATCAAGAAAAATATGTTGTATTGCCCTGAAATTAGAGAAAAATTACCGTATATTTAATTTTGAAATGTAGGAACTAATGAAACATCATTCTGAGTTATGTTTTTTCCAGGATGGCCAAGTTTTTAGTGTTTTAAAACACTAAAACATGCATAGAATGGTCAAAACCATAGAAAACGAACTCAGATTGATATGGAATCATGGGAAAACCACTGTTAAGTTATTTTTGAGAATGTATTCAATGATAACACATCAATTTGACATGTAGTGTGGTTGTAATGACTCAGTAAACACTTCTTAAAGGTATAAAATCTTTTAAAAACATGTGTCATGGGGTCAAAACTAGGAAAATAATGTCAAATTTCCTTAAAATTATAGGTATGGATTGAATTTTGAAGTATAGGATATGAAAACACATCATTCTGGATTACAGTTTTCCTGGGATGGCTGTAAAAGTTTTTTTAGTGTTATAAAACACTAAAACATGCGTAGAACGGTCAAAACCAAAGAAAAAAATTCAGATTGATATAGAATCATGGAACAACTACTGCTAATTTATTTTTGACATATAAGCACATAAAACGCATCAATACAATGTGTGGTGTGGTTGGAATGACTCAGTAAACACTTCTTATAGGTACAAAAATCCTTTAAAACATATGTTGGGGGACTAGGAAAATGACATCATATTTTCTTAAAATCATAAGAAAACAAATCTAGATTGAATTGTGAAATGTAGGACCTGACAGCATTCCATTCTGACTTACGATTTTCCCATGATGGCTATAAATGTGTTTTTTATGATTTAAACACTAAAACATGCATGGAATGGTCAAAACCAAATAAAAGATCCTCATATTGATATAAAATCATGAGACAACCACCTTTAAGTTATTTTTTATGTGTGCATACAGAAAACACATCATTCTGATGTGTGGTGTGTTCATAATGACTCATTAAACACTTCTTAAAGTTATAAAAACCTTTAAAAACATGTGTTGGGGGTCAAAATTAGGAAAATAGCATTGTATTTCCCTAAAATCATAGGATAAATACTGTAGATTGAATTATTAAATGTAGGAAATGATGGCACATCATTCCAAATTACAGTTTTCCTGGGATTGTTGTAAACACATTTTTAGTGCTCTAAAACACTAAAATGTGCATAGAACAGTCAAAACCATAGAAAACATCATCATATTAACATGGAATCATGAGAAAACTACCACTGATTTGATTTCACAGACCACACATCAATCCACTGTGTAGTGTGGTCAGAATGACTTAGTAAACACTTCTTAAATTTACAAAAGCCTTTAAAAACATGTTTTAGGGGGTCCAAACTAGGAAAAAGACATTGGATTCTGCTAAAATCAGATGAAAATGAACATATATTGAATTTTAAAATCTAGGAACTGAAGGAACATTATTCTGAATTATAGTTTTCCCGGGATTGTCGTAAATACATTTTTAGTATTTTAAAACACTAAAATGTGTGTGAAGCAGTCAAAACCATATAAAAATAAATCATGTTGATGTGGAATCATGTAAAAAGCACTACTGAGTTATTTTTTATGTGTACATGTAGACAACATATCAATACAACATGAGGTGTGGTCGTAATTACTCGGTAAACAATTCTTGAAGGTATAAAAGCCTTTAAAAACATGTGTCGAGGGATCAAAACCAAGAAAAAGAAAACGAATTGCCCTGAAATTAGAGGGAAATGACTGTAGATTTAATTTTGAAATGTAGGAACTGATATCACATCATTCTGGCTTATAGTTTTCCCTGGATAGTCATAAACATGTTTTTAGTGTGTTAAAATACTAAAACATGTGTGGAATAGTTATAACCGTATAAATTGACCTTATATTGATTTGAAATTATGGTACAACCACTGTTGAGTTATTTTTAATGTATACGTGTAAACAATATGGTAATACAATGTGTAGTGTGGTCAGAATGACTCAGTAAACAATTCTTAAAGGTACAAATGCCTTTAAAAACATATGTCAAGGGATAAAAACTTGGAAAATGATGTCAGATTAGCATAAAACTAGATTAAAATGACTAGATATTGAATTATGAAATGTAGGAACCAGCAGCACATCATTGTGTATTACGTTTTTCTCAAAATGGCCGTAAAATCATTTTTAGTGTTTTAAAACACTAAAATTTGTGTGGAATGGTCAAAACCATAGTAAACAACCTCATATTGACATGGAATCATAGAAAACCATTTATGGGTTATTTTTTGAAATATAGTACATGTTGTGATATCAAATTCTTTAAAAAAATATTAAGTAAATTTCAAGTATACCATGCATCAATTTAAAAATTAATTGGAATATTTATTTACCCTTTTTAGTTTCAAGTGTTGAATCATTTCTTAAATAGGTTAGTTTGTGTTTGAAAAATAAATTCATTATATATTATTTGTTTTATGTTAAACTTTATTATTTTTTATTAACAAAATAAAAAAAATATGTGAAAAATTTTGAATATATTCTGTGTCTTTTCTCTTTCACATTTCTTTTATTAAATGATTCAGTTTTCATTATAGGTGATAGATTCCAGTAGTAGGCAGGAGGTTTGTTGTTCTGATCCATGAAATTCTTCAGAAGGAAGTCATGATGGATCTTATTTTTCATGGTATGTTAAAATTTTATCAATTATTCTACTGTAATTCTGATTTATTATGTTTAGTTTTAAATTTTGTTTCTTTTTTTTTCTATAGTTGATGAGATGACATGGTCGGTTTCAATTGATGAGATGATGTGGAGGTAGACTTATGTAGTTTAGGTTGTCATGTGGATGTATATTGGGTATGGGTTATTGTTGGATATATTTTATAAGTATATATTGATGACTGAGGTATTGGTTGACTAATGTATGGGTTGACTGAGACTGAGGTTATGATGACTATGTATGCTTGTATATATGACTATGGATGTACAACATATGTATGATGGTTTTATCATGCATTTATGTTTTAGTTTATTACATGTCAATTTTTTTATATTTACAGGTCTTTATTAAATTTTTTATTAAAAAATATGATTTAGAAGTGGTTTTTAGTGACCGCCTCTAAAACCGACGCTAATTACATTAATTAAAATATGTTTAGCGGTGGTTATGATTAACCACCACTACAACTAACTGTGGATAATATGTTCAGTAGCGGTTAGTTTCTTTTTATTTATTTTTTCTCCCAAGTATATTTTAAAAAAACCACTAGTAAATAAAAAAGAAACTTCCTCCAAATATTCCAAAAATGACACATACTAAAACCTCTACAAAATTAAATAAATTTCCACTAAATAACTAGTAACCGTGCAATATGCATTGGTTTTAGTAATCGCCACTATATTATGAGGTGGCAGTTTAAACCGCCTCGAGTTCACAAAACAGTCGCCACTAATTCCCTTTTTTTGTAGTGTCTATCTCCATCATATGTGTTATGTGATAACACTTGGATTTATTGGATTCTTCTACCCAAGCTATGTAATTCCCTGAGATTTTATGGTATGTTTCTTTTAAAACTTAATATCTTCAATAGTTTATGCTTCACACAACACCGAGTTTATAACTCTAATATACTATTAAATATGACCGTTGGAATAGTAATGTGACCATTAGGAATATTTATATGACCAATAGAATAGTAACTTAACCTATGAAATTACAAATAAAATTTTTATAACTTATAAATTAAAATATTGTATATTTATATCATGGAATAAGTGAATAAATGTTTTAAAAATGATAAATTAAGTGTTGGTATTTTTGTGTTACATAAATGTTTATTTACAATTTTTAATTAATATAATGATTTAAAAATATATATTTTCATAAAAATAGATTCATAAATTAATATTTTGTTGTCTTAGGATTATAAGATAATTTTATGAGACCTTAAATAATTTTTCAAAGTGTCATAAAAACAGTTATAATATTAAAATCGATATATTTCGAATAAATGGTGATTTTATTGAAAAATTAAATTTATCATAATTAGAACATTATTTTCATGAAATTGATTCCATTTTTGAATTCTAAATGAAAAAAATGGTTAAGGTGAATTTTTGGGATTTTTCTAAAATAGTTGATTTTTTTGCAAATAGTGAAATACGGTAATTTACGGTATTAGCTAAATACATGAATTATTGAGTCATGGATGATGTATGCACCATTAGTTAGAACTCATATGAACTAGTTACTATATTTAGTCAAAATAATCAATACTATTTATAGTCTTGAGCCAAAATAATAAACAAATGAATTAAATAATCAAAAAACACTTGTCTCCTCCACTATAAATATCACCCCTTCTCCTCACACCTCCAAAGACATGAAGCTTTCTTATATTCTGATAATTTACTCTCTAAAACCTATCCCCCATGTTATTTTCTTATTGTTATTACAAAAAATATCATATCCAAGTTCCCTAAGTAGGTCCTCAAGGAGAAGAATTCAAGATGTAAAATCCCATTTTGTTCTTTTAATTTTCTTTCAATTTATTTTCTTTTCTTATACTTTCCATACCTACTCTATCCAAACATGCACGAAAAATCTAGTATCTTATATATACTATAATTTTATTATGATAATGGAATATCCACCATAAATTCTTTTATATTCTCCTTATTGTTCTAAAAATGAAAACGCCGTCCATGAGGTGTCGATTCACCACCTTCGTGGATGATGATTCATTAGTTTTATAATACTAACTTCAAGGGTGCTCATAAAACAATTTTTATATTTAAATAAGACATTAATATACATAATAAAACTTATTTAATGTTTTGTAACCATTATATATACATAATACTAATTCATAAGAAAAACTAGTGCGTGATGATCGAAAAAATACAAAAAAATAATCCAAAGAGTTATCATTGAGGTTTTATCTAATAAATCATCCTCATATCTATAAAAATGATATATAAGACCATTAAATATTCTTTAATTTCATTAATAATATATAATTTCAATTTTTTATAAGTATACTCATTTCACATGATCTTTCGTACATGTATACAAGTGAACGAGTTATAAAAATCAAGGAAACGAACACTTCTGAACGACGAAATTGAATCTTATCACTCATAAAAAAGCAATAAATGAACTTAATAAAACTATAATAAGTAAAATACATGTTTAATAGGTTCTAAATTAAATTACTAATGAATATAATTCCATTATCAAGGATTTTAATTACAAGTGCAGAACGCTTTCGGACATAATGTAAGGGATTCTCCCCAAACCACCATTTTTCATTCGGGATACACTTTCTATATCATTACCCCAATGTAATTATTATTTATTTTTATATACATCTTATAAATTCTATTTTTATGTTCCAAACTCATTTATCTAGATCAGTTCATCTTTATTTGATGGAGAAGTACATGTTTTATAAGTTTCCCTTTGCAATTCCTCCCGATAAGCAAGCTCGATTAAAGGGAGCTTCCCAGTTTCTTACCCATTTTCAAGTATGCTCCATAATATATTTTAATCACTCGAAATTTTTATAAAATCACTATTTTTATCATGAAAAAATATATTAGTTCATTTCTGGTTTTATTACACTTGTTCCTACTTTAAAGACTCTTTTATATTTTCCCTTAAACCGCACTGAAGTGGCTTATTTCTAAGGTTTCTTAAATACTATTTTTAAATGATTTCACTTCAGTTTCAAAATTTCAGTATGAATTTTATTTTAATATTTGTGAAATATAATTTTATTCCCTTTTATTTTTTGGGATTTACATGTTTACAATTTGGTTTTTATGAAAAATGCAAATGATTTTCCAAAAGAACTCTTCTTTCCAAAGAAAAGGGTATTTCTCTAAAGAATTTATTAGAGTATTTCCATCTATTTAGATACCCTATGTTAAATCTTATACATAATAGATTTTTATCTCTTATTTTACCATCTATCATATTTTATTGAATGTTTTATGATTATTTTTACTGGTAAATTACTGTCTTGATACCATTCACCACATTACTCTGGATAGTTTACTGATTGGGGATATTATTTACATTTCATATGCTAGTTTCAATATGAATGTATATGTTGATTATGTTTCACCCCTTTCATATTATGAATGCATTGGACTAAGTAAGTGATGGGTGGGGCCTGCTATATCCCCTCGATGCATCGGTAGGTCTTATGATACAAACTAGACCGGGTTTTTACCCATTTGTGTATGGTGTCTTGGTTAAAGCCTTGATGGTATGTTTATGATATCTAGAATTATGGATTTCCTCATTATAATATTATTAATTGATAGTCCATGTGATTATTCAAATAATATAATATTCATGGTTAAGTTTCTTTCTCATGTGATTATTTATGGAATTATTTAATTAACTTTTATTCCTTCCATATTATGCTCAAGATTATGTTTTAATGGCATGTGTTTTTAGTTATTCACCATGATTTATTCCTTATATTTATTTATGATAGATTTATCTATATTGCTTTCCCTTACTAATAATATGAGCTCACCCCGTTCTTATGTTTTATTTTTCCATAAGATGCGAAGATATATATTATAAATGACTTGCAGGGATAATCTAAGAGTTTATGGGTGTTTCTAATGGATTTTCTATGTTGTATTTCATTTCAAGTTATAATTTAAGACTTATGTTTGTATATATATTTACAAATTTAATAAACTATTTTGTCCTTTAGGATTTGAATTTTTTATCATAATACCAATGTAATAAAGTGAGGCACCGACTCTAGGCTACGAGGGTTGGGGTCTTTACAGTTGGTATTAAAGAAAGTTTATTAGAGACTTTGGAAACTAGATTTTAGAAAAAATAGATTAAGGAAATATAACTCTATTACTAACTTTGAGAATATTCCCAAAGTAACCAAACTTATGATTAAAATTTTATTTATACCTAAATCTACAATTTAAGTTAAGTTTTTCACTAGTTTTAGATTATACATTATGTTTCATAATGTTATGATCTAATAGAGTGTATTCCATTACTTAGAAATAGCGCCTAGTGGAAGGAATGGAAACTTTATCAACACATTAATTCCATGTAGTTATTTCCCTGCTATGCAAGATAATGATTTTGGAGCTAGATTTTCAACTAGAGCTTAATAACTTATAACTATACTGGGGTAACTGACTCAAGTTATGAGAAATAACCTTACTCGCATGGAGAGGCCTAATCCACAATGATGTGTTAAAATGTTGTACCTCTTCTTATGATAAAAACTTCCACCATTAAATAGGACTACAAACCCATTTTTAGATTAGTAGTGGATAATTTCATTAGAGAAGATATTTCTCACTTTGGGAAGTAACGAAAGGGGGAAGGTTATCATAGTAGATTATTTTCTATTAAGATATGCAGATCAATAGTGGTCATTAATTCAAATAAAAATAGGAGAAAGAAATTTTAAATATGGAATGGAAGTATTTAAAGAAAAAAATCTTATAAAAATATTTCCCTTGCGAATAGTGAGAAAGTATGGAGAAAAAATTATTGAATATGAGGATAAAGTAGAATGAGAATATTTCTAAATATGAAACCAACTTTACAAGTTTAGAAATTCATGCTATAGATTATGTACATAAACCAAAGATAAATATTGACCATTTATTTTATATTATTAAGCCAATTCAATGAAGGTTGTTAGTCTCCCAAACTTTATCATAATACAAATAGATAGTCTCATATGCTATCAAGACAGAGAAAGAATTATCTTGGTCTTATGAATTTAAAGGAAAGCAAGAGAAGAAGAAGGTTTTTGAACACACTGGAAAAAGAAATAAGGAAAAGGGTAAGAAAGGAAGAGTTTATTTTCCATCCTTCAATAAATATAGAAAGAAATATCATGGCACATACCTATTGGGGATGGGATTTTGTTACAAGTGTGGATAAAAAGGTCACCAATCCCGTGATTTCAAGAGAAATAAAGAAGCTACCAATGTTCAATGATACAATTGTAAAGAGATGGTATATTAATAAAATTATTCTCCTAATATTCAAGGAAACCTTCCCTAGAAAATTCCAAGGTAACAATGCCATTCTTATATAGTCACAATAGTTGAGGTTGAAGTTCCTAATAATGTGGTGAAAGATACTTTAATCATATTCTCAAATTTAGATAAAGATTTATTTGATTCTGGATCATCACATTCCTTTATATCTTCCCAGATTGATTTAAAAATTATATATTTCCAATTCACCTTAAAAAGGGAGTTTTTAGTAAATAATCCTAGTGAAAACCTTATTGCAACAAATATGTGTGGAGAAATTCCCATTATAACACATAAACGTGCTCTAATTTCTGTTTTTATCATCATACCTATGGTTGATTTTTATATAATCATCGGTATGAACTGGCTTTAAAAATATAATGAAAATATTTATTGCAAAGAGAAGGAAATTATGATTCATGATGAAGGTAAGGAATTTCTCACCTTTAGAGGGGAGACTTCATCATCTAAGTCATATCTAGATCCACATCTAGTAGCTCTTCTAAATTAAATTCTTGGGGAAGAAGATAAAACATAATCTATGGATGAGGAAAATAATATTATAATTGAGTACATACCTATTGTATTGGAATACATTAATGTATTTCCATAAGATTTGTCTGGACATCTTTTAGAGTAGGAAGTTGAGTGTTATATTGATTTAATCCCTGATGTAAGACCTATATCAAAGACTCCCAATAGAATGACCACGGTGGAGTTAATATAGTTAAATAAACAATTTGAGGAATTGAGTGATGAGGGATTTATACACCCTAGTTTTTCACCTTAGAGAGCTCATATTCTTTTTTTAAGAAGAAATATGGATCTATGAGGGTTTGCATTGACTATAGGGAGATCAATGCTATTACGATAAAGAAAAGGTATCTTCTACCTCACATTGATCACTTATTTGATCAAATTCATGGAGATCGATATTTTTCAAAGATTGATCTCCAATATATATATCATAAATTGTGTGTGAAGAATGAAGATATTCCAAAGATGGAATTTTGAACCATGTATAGCCATTATGAGTTTATAGTAATTTCATTTAGTCTAACTAATACACCCTTTGTTTTTATAGATATAATGAATAGAGTGTGCAAGGAATATTGTAACAGCCCGAGATTTTATAAAAAAATATTCTTTTTATTTTACTAATGTCTTGTGTTATACGCTACACCAAAAGGAGCTTGCACAACACACATCCTTGACTTGCCTTGCATTACACGCAATCGCAACCTTCTTCGATAGCGTGTGTGGTACGTAATCCTGAGTTTCACGAAACAATGATATGCTATTAAAATATTATTAAAACTAGCCGTTATGAATAGTAATAACCACTTTTTAAATTTTAGAAATTTTAACTCTCAAAATGGACTTCATTTTTGGATTCGGAGTATCGAATTTAGCCTAAGGTGAAATTTTGGTACTTTTCGGATAACTTTCATATTCTGATGAATAGTGAAAATTACTAAATTATAATTAAAAACAACTTTTTTAATCGAAATAATTAATAGTGATAAATCATTAATTTGAGTGGTTTTAAAGTATATTTAGAATATATTTTTACAATTTAATACAATGTTGGTCATTGGATGTAATTTCACATTTAAACTAGACATAAACAAGTGTCAATCTTTTGATAGATATTGTTTCTTAAAAACACGCTATTTGTTTTAACAGCGGGATTTAATTATAAAATTAATTAATGCAACTTTTATGTTATGAATTTGGTAAAATAGACTTCATTTTTGAATTCGGAATATGAAATATAGCTTGGGATGAAATTTTGGCATTGTTCTGAAAAACATAAATTTTTGATGAATAGTGAAACTACTAAGTGGTAGGTTAAAAACTGAATTTTGCATAAAACATAATTTTACCGCTTCTGTGAATGGAATTTCGAAAATCCGAGAGACACGGTTAATATCAAGGACTAAAATGTGGTTCAATGAGATGAAAATAATTTTTTGGTGAATAGTAACTTTTTACTTTTTTTACCACGGTTAATAGTAAATAGGGTAACTAAGGGTAAATATGATATTAATATTACCCTAACACATGTCCTAATTCTATTGGACAAGTGTAATTCGACCAAAAACAAACTTAGGAATAAAATATGACCATTTAGGCCCACTTGGATTAGATTTGGACATTTATTATTAATTTATTTAAAGAAGGGTTAAAATAGTTAAAATCAAAGTTTAATAAGTAAATCATTTTAAATATGGGGTTATAAATAATATAAATTCTACTATAAATATTCATTAGAAAGCTAAAAAGATTTCCTACATGATGGTATTTTTTTTGTAATTTTTAGACATCAAATAATATAATTTATTTATGACACAAAGATGATGCAGTAATTATCTTATTAATGAAATATTGACATAATTGATAATATAAATACCAAAATAAATGTAATTTAAGACTTTTTATGAATTACACTAATTTTCTAGGTTACTATGATATATTAGTGTTGATTTAATAAACTTGGTTCGAACATATAATTCTGTTATGACTTTCACAAAAATCATATATCAAATAGTGTCAAAATTGACACAAAATAGTTTTTAAATCAAATATTATATTATTAATTGTTATTTTATTCCTAAAAATCTAAGGTTCGGCCAAATGACTTAGATAAGGATATATGTATTAATAATATACAATTTGGGGTTCGTTTGGCATGTTATAGTAAGTTTATTAACCATATAGTGAAAGAAAACAAAAAGACACGGTAAAAGTTAAATTATTTAACTTAGAGTTAAATCTAATTGATAAGGTTAAACATAATACCCTAAACTTGTCTAAATCCTATTGGTTGATTGGATTTAGACCCATCCCCACTTTAGCTTCGAAATAAGACCCTTTGTAACCATTATAAACCGATTTTGACTTTAATATAAAATAATATTTTGAGATATTCCTAAGGTGCCCCTCTCCTCCCCTATAAAAGGACACCTCCTCCCCCTCCTCCTCACACCAATTTGAGCACTCAAGCTCGGCCAACCCCTGCCAATTTCTCCTCTCCACTTCCCTAGCAACATCCTAGAGGTTCTGGTCTTCCTCCAAGACCAATTTTAGTGCCCTAAGAGGAGGTCTCAAAGATGCACTTCAAAGAAGAGGTAATTACCGTTACCAATTCTTTCATCTTTATTTCTTCTTCCACTTCTTCTTCATAGGTTGTTTCATTATGAAGTAATAACATCAGTATCACTCATATACTGATATGTTATTATAAGTATGAAACAAACCTATTTCACCATCTATCCATCCTACGGAAAAAGAAATCACCGCGCGTGCGTACGTACGGAATACCGTCTCCACGCCGTGGTGTAATCTATTTTCCACCACCACCTTACATGGATGGGTATAATGGTGTAAAGAATAACTATACATAGTTATTACAACATCATATTGATTCTGATATATTGTATAATCCACTCCAATTCAATTCAATATTTATAGAAATGATATCATCGCTCGTGCGTACGTACGGAATACCGTCTCCACGACGCGATGAGATTCATTCTCCATGTTAACCATTTAAGAATGATTATAATGTATATATAAGAAATAATAATGAAATATATGACATTATAAAGCTACTGGATTTATGTATATATATACATATGTATGTCATCTACTTACTTCCATTTCAAGACAATAAGGAAAGGAAAACAACGTTCATGCGTACGTACGGACTACCGTCTCCATGAACGGTGTTTTTCATTTTATTTATCTACCTATTATATATATATATATACTGAATATATATGATATATAAATCATATTTTATATTCTGGAAGTAATTAAATCATGATATATGTAATAATGATGTCAAGAACAACAAGTCAAAACACCTACGATAAATGAAACGATTTTACCCAAAACGCTTCTTTAACATGGAATTTACAAAAGAACGGGTAATATAATGTCATAAGTGAACCATATATGATATAATAACAATGAATATGATTCTGTAATAAGTCAATAACATGATTTAAATCATTATACAGGAGGTTCGGACAGTTACAAAGCAAGTCGGACCTAAGGTAAGGGAAATATCACAATCTCATTTTTATCCGAGATTGTTTATTCGTAAGTATTTACTGGGGTGTATTTTATCATCCACATCCATGTTTACTCAATATGTAATATTATTTCCATCCACCTAAAATTGTTTAGATCCATTTTTACCCTTCAGTGAGTTTTTAGTAATACGTATGAAAGGAATCTTTTGTCGTTTTTCGTACGAGGTACTTTTTGACTTTTTCGACAAAAGTACGAAGAATGTTTTTTTTAACTTATACGGCACGAACGGATTTCTACTGTTTTATAAAGCCTTATTTTAATGAAGCTTCCTCTAAAAGATTTCATGACTATTTTCAATAAAATCTCTTTCTTTTAAAATTGCATGATGTTTTGTGAAAAGAAATTGATTTTGAAGAAGAAAGGATATTTTCCTCAAGAATTCAATTCAAGTGTTTTATCAAAATTATTTTCCATCTAAGATAATAAAGGTTTCTGTTTCTATCCATATTTTTACATTGATTTGACTATGTTGAGATGGAATTATGTTTATGAATTCCTTTATCTTATATGAATTGATTTATGATGTCATGATGTTTCAAGAATCCCATTTTTGTTACATGTGTTATGCGATGATGTATGTTTTATGATTATGTGGCACACATAAGAAAGGATTCATTATAAGATGGGTGGGACCTATATCTCCCTCCAATGCATTGGGTAATGATTTTATATCTCATGAGATAGACATGGCTGGAACGGAAGGTTATTTCGGTTCAGTGATACAGGACTGAAACGAGGAGTGAACTCGGTTCAGAAAGGGACTTTGTCCACTAAGATAGTCTTGGCAATGAGTCATGACTAACAAGAAATGATTTTCCATGATTATGTGTGCATGCCACAAAGTTTCAAGTTTTATGTTATGATTATGGGGATCTCATTTTCAATTCTATGATTTATCCCATGTTATGATATTATGAGCTCTTTTGCAGGTCAAGATTTCAAAAAGCTACGTTCTTATGTATATGATGTGATTGATATTTCTTTTGTTTACCCTTACTGAGCATTTGAGCTCACCCTTTTTTTGTTTTTCTTTCCCCAGGATATAAAGAAAGGTTTTAGGTAAAAAAAAGGGGAAGATCATTATGGGAGATATTGAAGATCTTTCACCACGTTTAGAAGATTACGTTCCGAGTTTCCAAAGACACTAAACTATTACGATCCTTGTGTGTGTGTTTTTGTTATGTACTAAGTATTCCGCAAAAGTAATGTAATGTCCATGTACGATAAGCTTCGGGTCATTATAGTTGGTATCAGAGGAAAGGTTTAGTCAACCTTTGGAAACTAGGATGCGAGAACTTTAGTGAGATCCCTAGAGATATTTCTAAGGTATGTCTAGGGATGTCCCTAGGGATAAGTATACGTATAGGTTATAGTAATAGAATTACGCTAACGATCGTAGAATTAAACCTAAGATGTTGGATATTGAAGGTACTCCCCCTTCATTATGTTGTTTTCCCTAGCATGATTTTTGCCTCTCACACTATTCTTTTTGGGTTTTAGACGATGGCTGGAACCCGAAGGAACCGTGTTGATCAATGCAATGATTGCCCTCCTGAACAAACAAATGTTATGGGAGATGGAGTGCAAAATCTTATTGCTATACTTACACAAGCTATGAATCATTCTGGACTTCCAAATGAGCAGAGAAGGGAACAATATTCTATTGAGTCCTTCATGAGGCAACGTCCACCTTCTTTCAGTGGGTCTACTGATCCATTAGTTGCTGAACAATGGATTAGTACTACTGAAAAGATATTTTCAGTTCTTCAATGTTCTGAACATGATAAAGTCATCTTAGCAGTATATCGTTTGGAAGGTGAAGCTGATCAATGGTGGAATCTTATCAAGAATACGAGGCCAAGAGATGAAATTGAGTCCATGGAATGGGACGAGTTCAAGAACTTGTTTTTCAGTAAGTACTTCCCTCGTATTCTTCGAACAAAGATGGAGAAAGAGTTTCTTGAACTGGAGCAAAGGGACGATGAATCTGTTGGTACCTATGAAGCAAATTTTACAAGACTTTCAAGGTATGCTTCTGGAATTATCATCCAACCTGAAAGTAAAGTTGATCGATTTTTCAGTGGCTTAAAACCAAGTCTTCGAAGGGCATTAGCTATAAGAGACTTCAGTAGCTATGAAGAAATTGTGCGTTGTGCTATCAAGGTAGAAATGGAAGTTGGTGTTACATATCCATCTCATGGTTTTGACAAGAAACGAAAGATGGAGTTCAAGGAGAAATCTCAGAATAATGATGAAAAGAAGATGAATGTTTCCTTATGCACAAAGTGTGGGAAGAAGCATGGTGGAGATTGTCTTAAAGGGACTAGAAAATGTTTTAAGTGTGGAAAAGAAGGTCATCGAGCAGCTGAGTGTCGAAGTAATGGAAAAAGGGTTTCTAATGATGTGAATAAAGCAAACACTGCAGAGAACGCACCGCCAACACTTCAATGCTTCAAGTGCAAGGAAATGGGGCATTATGCTAATAATTGCACTAATCCAAGGGTTAGTGATGATCAACATGAGCAACCACTGAAGGCAAAGGACAAAGGGAAATCACATGCGATCACTATTGGCAATGTTGAATATGACAACGATGTGGTGGAATGATTAAGTGTTTATGTAATGGGATTCCAAAATAATGTTGTATCATTGAGTATTGCAATATTTATTGATGTGGTATTCAAAGTGATTGAGATATTTTTTTTTGGAAATAAGATGATATGCGCATAATGAAGACGAGAAAATGAAATGTTTAATAGTATTCATGAGCTCATGATTGATATAAGGACTAAGTGATATCATGGTTTGAGTATATAGAATTTTGAGGATTTTGGTATGTGGAAAGTGTTAACTTTTAACTGCACTCATGTTTTCACTAAGGTATTCAAGAGAATACACGATTAAGGACTTTGAATGTTTGGAATGTGACCAACAAGACATATCTTATGATATGTGGGGATCAACGACAGTATTAAATCTCTGGTACTCGTTGTCACTATATTATGAGAGTGGACTGCAGTATTATGTATAAGCCTAAAGATTAGACTGGATTATGTTGGACATAAGTTAGTATTGTTTAAGGATAGAAGATTTTCGATATTATTGATGGGATGTTATAGTAACGTAGTTTTAGAAAAAGGACAACCTGCAGGACGGGCGACAGCCCATCGCTTCGGACAAGGCTGTAGGAATCGAACCCACAACCGAAGTGCGACTGGCCTTTATCGCCTACCACTGACCTACAGGAAGTCCCTGTTTAGTAGAAACTAGTGTTATTATATTAAGCAGTATGATATATGAAGTATAAGTCCATTTTAGGAACCATATGTGATTAATCTCACTATAGAATGACTTATGTATATTTAATAACTTTTTCTAACCTTTTGTTTGAGACAGATGGAATGACCCATCATTCTATCACATAATCTGCTAACACTTCACAAATAACAAATTCAACTTCATTTATTTAAGAGATGAAGTAGAAATTGTTCAAGGCACGAACAAAAGTGAGATTGTACCAAAATAAAGTAAGTATTTATTTTAAGCAAATTTTCAACTTTAGGGAAATGATCTTGAAAACCAAAAATGTTGTCCTAGTGATCTTATACCTGATGAATCAGATGGTACCTTATATCATCACAAATCTATGGATTTGTGATTACTGGCTTTTCCATAGCCATGTTCACTACCACTCTCCATCAGAACATGATGGTTAGATTTCTCTTCCATATCCATATTTTCACCTATGTGGAAACCCAGTGATTAGTTTATTTGGGTAATCGTTACATTTCATACTTTAGTTTTTAAAAGCCAAGTTTTGGTATTCCCTTTTACGATGTGGGTTTCTATAGTAAACCATTTATAACCCCGACGAATTTCGAGGGCGAAATTCATTTTAAGGGGGGTAGCATGTAACAGCCCGAGATTTTATAAAAAAATATTCTTTTTATTTTACTAATGTCTTGTGTTATACGCTACACCAAAAGGAGCTTGCACAACACACATCCTTGACTTGCCTTGCATTACACGCAATCGCAACCTTCCTCGATAGCGTGTGTGGTACGTAATCCTGAGTTTCACGAAACAATGATATGCTATTAAAATATTATTAAAACTAGCCGTTATGAATAGTAATAACCACTTTTTAAATTTTAGAAATTTTAACTCTCAAAATGGACTTCATTTTTGGATTCGGAGTATCGAATTTAGCCTAAGGTGAAATTTTGGTACTTTTCGGATAACTTTCATATTCTGATGAATAGTGAAAATTACTAAATTATAATTAAAAACAACTTTTTTAATCGAAATAATTAATAGTGATAAATCATTAATTTGAGTGGTTTTAAAGTATATTTAGAATATATTTTTACAATTTAATACAATGTTGGTCATTGGATGTAATTTCACATTTAAACTAGACATAAACAAGTGTCAATCTTTTGATAGATATTGTTTCTTAAAAACACGCTATTTGTTTTAACAGCGGGATTTAATTATAAAATTAATTAATGCAACTTTTATGTTATGAATTTGGTAAAATAGACTTCATTTTTGAATTCGGAATATGAAATATAGCTTGGGATGAAATTTTGGCATTGTTCTGAAAAACATAAATTTTTGATGAATAGTGAAACTACTAAGTGGTAGGTTAAAAACTGAATTTTGCATAAAACATAATTTTACCGCTTCTGTGAATGGAATTTCGAAAATCCGAGAGACACGGTTAATATCAAGGACTAAAATGTGGTTCAATGAGATGAAAATAATTTTTTGGTGAATAGTAACTTTTTACTTTTTTTACCACGGTTAATAGTAAATAGGGTAACTAAGGGTAAATATGATATTAATATTACCCTAACACATGTCCTAATTCTATTGGACAAGTGTAATTCGACCAAAAACAAACTTAGGAATAAAATATGACCATTTAGGCCCACTTGGATTAGATTTGGACATTTATTATTAATTTATTTAAAGAAGGGTTTAAATAGTTAAAATCAAAGTTTAATAAGTAAATCATTTTAAATATGGGGTTATAAATAATATAAATTCGACTATAAATATTCATTAGAAAGCTAAAAAGATTTCCTACATGATGGTATTTTTTTTGTAATTTTTAGACATCAAATAATATAATTTATTTATGACACAAAGATGATGCAGTAATTATCTTATTAATGAAATATTGACATAATTGATAATATAAATACCAAAATAAATGTAATTTAAGACTTTTTATGAATTAAACTAATTTTCTAGGTTACTATGATATATTAGTGTTGATTTAATAAACTTGGTTCGAACATATAATTCTGTTATGACTTTCACAAAAATCATATATCAAATAGTGTCAAAATTGACACAAAATAGTTTTTAAATCAAATATTATATTATTAATTGTTATTTTATTCCTAAAAATCTAAGGTTCGGCCAAATGACTTAGATAAGGATATATGTATTAATAATATACAATTTGGGGTTCGTTTGGCATGTTATAGTAAGTTTATTAACCATATAGTGAAAGAAAACAAAAAGACACGGTAAAAGTTAAATTATTTAACTTAGAGTTAAATCTAATTGATAAGGTTAAACATAATACCCTAAACTTGTCTAAATCCTATTGGTTGATTGGATTTCGACCCATCCCCACTTTAGCTTCGAAATAAGACCCTTTGGAACCATTATAAACCGATTTTGACTTTAATATAAAATAATATTTTGAGATATTCCTAAGGTGTCCCTCTCCTCCCCTATAAAAGGACACCTCCTCCCCCTCCTCCTCACACCAATTTGAGCACTCAAGCTCGGCCAACCCCTGCCAATTTCTCCTCTCCACTTCCCTAGCAACATCCTAGAGGTTCTGGTCTTCCTCCAAGACCAATTTTAGTGCCCTAAGAGGAGGTCTCAAAGATGCACTTCAAAGAAGAGGTAATTACCGTTACCAATTCTTTCATCTTTATTTCTTCTTCCACTTCTTCTTCATAGGTTGTTTCATTATGAAGTAATAACATCAGTATCACTCATATACTGATATGTTATTATAAGTATGAAACAAACCTATTTCACCATCTATCCATCCTACGGAAAAAGAAATCACCGCGCGTGCGTACGTACGGAATACCGTCTCCACGCCGTGGTGTAATCTATTTTCCACCACCACCTTACATGGATGGGTATAATGGTGTAAAGAATAACTATACATAGTTATTACAACATCATATTGATTCTGATATATTGTATAATCCACTCCAATTCAATTCAATATTTATAGAAATGATATCATCGCTCGTGCGTACGTACGGAATACCGTCTCCACGACGCGATGAGATTCATTCTCCATGTTAACCATTTAAGAATGATTATAATGTATATATAAGAAATAATAATGAAATATATGACATTATAAAGCTAATGGATTTATGTATATATATACATATGTATGTCATCTACTTACTTCCATTTCAAGACAATAAGGAAAGGAAAACAACGTTCATGCGTACGTACGGACTACCGTCTCCATGAACGGTGTTTTTCATTTTATTTATCTACCTATTATATATATATATATACTGAATATATATGCTATATAAATCATATTTTATATTCTGGAAGTAATTAAATCATGATATATGTAATAATGATGTCAAGAACAACAAGTCAAAACACCTACGATAAATGAAACGATTTTACCCAAAACGCTTCTTTAACATGGAATTTACAAAAGAACGGGTAATATAATGTCATAAGTGAACCATATATGATATAATAACAATGAATATGATTCTGTAATAAGTCAATAACATGATTTAAATCATTATACAGGAGGTTCGGACAGTTACAAAGCAAGTCGGACCTAAGGTAAGGGAAATATCACAATCTCATTTTTATCCGAGATTGTTTATTCGTAAGTATTTACTGGGGTGTATTTTATCATCCACATCCATGTTTACTCAATATGTAATATTATTTCCATCCACCTAAAATTGTTTAGATCCATTTTTACCCTTCAGTGAGTTTTTAGTAATACGTATGAAAGGAATCTTTTGTCGTTTTTCGTACGAGGTACTTTTTGACTTTTTCGACAAAAGTACGAAGAATGTTTTTTTTAACTTATACGGCACGAACGGATTTCTACTGTTTTATAAAGCCTTATTTTAATGAAGCTTCCTCTAAAAGATTTCATGACTATTTTCAATAAAATCTCTTTCTTTTAAAATTGCATGATGTTTTGTGAAAAGAAATTGATTTTGAAGAAGAAAGGATATTTTCCTCAAGAATTCAATTCAAGTGTTTTATCAAAATTATTTTCCATCTAAGATAATAAAGGGTTCTGTTTCTATCCATATTTTTACATTGATTTGACTATGTTGAGATGGAATTATGTTTATGAATTCCTTTATCTTATATGAATTGATTTATGATGTCATGATGTTTCAAGAATCCCATTTTTGTTACATGTGTTATGCGATGATGTATGTTTTATGATTATGTGGCACACATAAGAAAGGATTCATTATAAGATGGGTGGGACCTATATCTCCCTCCAATGCATTGGGTAATGATTTTATATCTCATGAGATAGACATGGCTGGAACGGAAGGTTATTTCGGTTCAGTGATACAGGACTGAAACGAGGAGTGAACTCGGTTCAGAAAGGGACTTTGTCCACTAAGATAGTCTTGGCAATGAGTCATGACTAACAAGAAATGATTTTCCATGATTATGTGTGCATGCCACAAAGTTTCAAGTTTTATGTTATGATTATGGGGATCTCATTTTCAATTCTATGATTTATCCCATGTTATGATATTATGAGCTCTTTTGCAGGTCAAGATTTCAAAAAGCTACGTTCTTATGTATATGATGTGATTGATATTTCTTTTGTTTACCCTTACTGAGCATTTGAGCTCACCCTTTTTTTGTTTTTCTTTCCCCAGGATATAAAGAAAGGTTTTAGGTAAAAAAAAGGGGAAGATCATTATGGGAGATATTGAAGATCTTTCACCACGTTTAGAAGATTACGTTCCGAGTTTCCAAAGACACTAAACTATTACGATCCTTGTGTGTGTGTTTTTGTTATGTACTAAGTATTCCGCAAAAGTAATGTAATGTCCATGTACGATAAGCTTCGGGTCATTATAAATATCTTGATGATTTTTGTGTGGTATTTATTCATGATATCTTAATATATTATAAAATATATGAGGACCATCAGAACCACTTATGGATTATTCTGGAGAATCTTAGAAGAAAAGTGTTATATAGGAAGTTTAGCAAGTGTGAATTATGGATTCAAATAGTTTCTTTTCTTGTCCATGTTGTCTGTAAATATGGAATCTCAGTTGGTCCTACAAAGACAAAAGCAGTGTGGGAATATCTTACACCAATGAACATAACTAAGGTACATAGTTTCATTGGTTTAGCAGGTTATTATCGGCATTTCATTCAGAATTTTTTCCGATTAGCTAACTTGTTATCTAGGCTTACTCATAAAGGGGTTAAGTTTGTATGGACAAAAGAGTTTGAAGAATGTTTTGAATAATTTAAGAGGATATTAGAGAATTCTCCGATCTTGACTCTACCATCGGAAAATGGTGTATTTTTTATTTATAGTGATGCATCAAAGAAATGACTTGGCTATGTCCTTATGTATAATGATAGAGTAAGTTATTATGCATCAAGGAAGTTAAAAACTCATGAACAGAACTATCTAACTCATGATCTTGAGTTATCATCCATAATATTTTCTCTGAAGATATGGATACACTATCTCTATGGTGAAAGATGTAAGATATATATAGATACTAGAGCTTGAAATATATATTCTCACATTAAGAACTCAACATGAGAAAAAGATGATGAATTGAGCTACTCAATAATTATTATTGTTTAATACACCACCACCCAGGGAAGGTGAATATGGAAGAAAATGCATTAAGCAAGAAGGATCATAGACTTTTGAACAAAATGAGGATTGACAAGGATCCTATGTACATGGATATATAAAATATTGATATGTGAATTATCAAGGAAGGTGAAACATCATTACTTTTTCAATTGGTTTCCCAACCATATTTATTGGAAAGGATTAAAATTTCTCAGTCAGATGATGAGAATTTTCAAAGGGAAATTAAAGCTGTGAATGATGGGAAGTTGGAAGGCTTTGTGTATGAGGATTGAATTATGAAATTTGGGAAAAGGATTTGTGTTCCCACTATACCTGAGATCAAAAATAGATTTATTGGATGATTCCCATGTCTCAAATTTCTCTATACACCTTGTTAGTACTGAGATGTATAGATATTTGAAGGAATATTTTTTGTGGGATAATATGAAGTAGGAAATTGCTGATTATATATCAAGATGTTCAGTATGTTAATAGGCGAAGGTTGAAAGACAAAATCCTAGAGGATTCATTCAACCTCTACCTATTTATACATGGAAATGGGATGACATTACTATGGATGTTTTCACTAGATTACCAAAAAATTCAAGAAAGAATGATGTAATATGGGTAATTGTTGACCGACTTACCAAATCTACATATTTCCTCTCTTTAAGGAAGGAGTTTCCACTGAATTATCATGCACGACTCTATATTAATGAAGTTGTAAGACTTTATGGAGAACATATTTCAATTGTTTCTGATCATGATCCACTATTTACATTGAAATTATGTAAAAATCTTCAGAAATCATTAGGACATTGAGCTTCATTTGAGTACAAATTATGTAAAAAACTTAACCCTAGTAGCCCAGAATTAGTGATAGTTTTATTATAATGGCACAGATACAAGAGATCAAATCACCAAGGATCGATCATTTTAGTAGTATTGAATAACTAGATACATAAATTGTTTCATTATTACATTGGAAATTAAACATAGTACATAACAAAATAAGATAAACTACATTTTGTTGTTTTTTGAAAGATTTCATCTTCACGTACTAGGAAAAGAAAAAAAATAAAAGGGTGATCTCAAACACTCATTAAGGGTTATATGGAACAATAATAAGTGAAGTAAAGTCAATGAGGCATAGACATTATGGTAAGGTAAATAATCTGAAAAAAACATGTCATCAATAAACTGAGATTGAAATTTCATCCATATATTTTATCATAGTGAAAATACCAAGGAAATTAATAACTAAACACTGAATGAATAAGATTATTATTTATTAGAAATCATGTATCTAACACATGAACCATTATATCATCAATATGGTTTAATTTTGTGGGTAAAAAACCGTCTGATTCTGCTTAGAAACAAACACTAAGGGTTTGTCACCAACTGTTTTGTCTCATGAGACATGCTGATGCATCGAGGGGCTATAAAGTCAGGCCCTACCCATTACTTCAAGTCTAAATCATTATTCATGAATAGATTTAGTTCAAGAACAATATTTCTTAACATAATGTCTGTATTGGGTAGGAAATACCAATTTATCAATATTTCAACATTCAAATTAAACACCGTATGTAAAAATGGAATATGAATCAGAAAATAATCATACCCATAATATAAGAAAATATGGATATTTAAGAGGAATAAAATTTCAATTGAAAACTTAACTCAAAGGGGTAGTAAATAAACTACATAAAAATGATTAGGTGCACAATGTCATGTAAGTCTCAATGAAATTTAAATTTAGATGAAGTCTCTTACCTTATGTTTGTATGTGTTCTACACTTGATAGTAATTTCCTGGATAATCTGATTAAATCCATTAATTAATTAAATTAAAACCTTTTTTACATGTCTTTGATTTAGTATAATTTTAATAAGTTCATTTATGTCCTTTTTGATAAGTTATAAGATACAATTTTATCATTTGAGAGCATTTTTTTATTTGGTTTTCATGATCGGTTTATTTGTATACATGTATGGAAAAATCATGTAAAATGAGAATAATTGTCCAGAATTGAAATTATATTTTATTAATGAACTTATATAATATTAAATGGTTATATATTTTATTTGGTTATATGGTATGAGGACTAATCATTAGATAAAATGTTAGTGATAATCATTTAGATTATTTTAGTATTTTTTTCAATCATCATGAACTAGTTTTGTTTATTAATTAATATTATTCATATATATTGGTTCCAAAACTTTAAATAAGTTTTAATAAATATATTATAATCAGTTTTAACCATAAAAATGGATTTATTACCATCCTTGAAGGTGGAATTGAAAACAGAAAACATGTCATCCATGAAGGCAGTAAATAGGCACCTCATAGACAATGTTTTCATTTTTAGAATAAAAGGAAGAGAAGAAGATACTTGATGGTTTATTTTCCATTAAAATTATAAAATTCATATATATATATATATATAATATACTGAATATATAATGCATTTTTTATAGATTAGGTGAGGGAAGAATAAAAAATGAAATAAAATGAAAGAAAATGAAAGGGAAGGATTAAGGGGTTTACCTCTTGAATTCTTCTCCTTGAGAACCTCCTTAAGGGACTTGGGATTGGTCTTATATTGAACCAAAGGATCTTGTACATGGGAAAGATACATGGAAAGATTATTGGATGGAAATTGAAAAGGATTCAATGTTTTGGTGGAGTGAGGATAAGAGGTGGTGAGGGGTGGTATTTATAGTGAAAGAGAGGAGTGATTTTTTATTATTCTATTCATTATTTTATTATTTTGGCTCAACACAAGATATATTGATGATTATTGTGAATAAATAAATTAAATAGTGCATGTAATTTAGAACCAATGGTTCTTACATTATCCACACATCATCTATGACTCAATAATTCATGTATTTAGCTAATACTGTGAATTACTATATTTTATTATTCACCAAAAATTCAACTATTTTAGAAAAATCCCAAAAATTCACCCTAACCATTTTTCAACATGTAGAATTTAAAAATGAAATCCATTTTATGAAAATAATTTTCTAAATATAAGAAATTTAATTTTTAATTAAAATCATCATTTACTCAAAAAATACCAATTATAATTGATTTTATAATACCTTGAATAATTAACTAAGGTCTCATAAAATTATATTATAATCATAAGATAATAAAATATTAACTTATAATTCTATTTTATGAAAATAAATTTCTTTTGAAGTATTATATTAATTATTAAATTGTGAATAAAAATTTATTTATTTTAAATACCAACACTTAATTTATCATTTTCAAAATATTTATTTACTTATAATATGATATAATTATATCATATTTTCATTTATAATATCCCTAAATTTTATTTTTAATTTCATAGGTGAGGTTACTATTCTTTTGGCTGAATTACTATTCCTAAGGGTCACATTACTATTCCAAAGATCAAGTTACTATTTCTTTGGTATATGTTCCTTAATTTCTAGAAAAAACCTCTTATTTCATTCATTATCCATTTATATAGTTTGATTTGTGTTCTATATATGATTTTATATGATTTATAGTGTATGAGATAGTTTTTTGTTCAATATTAACTATCGAATGAATTGTATTTATTTTAGAGGATATATATCGTAAAATATTGGGGTGTTATATTCTTCTCTCCTTCAGAAATTTTGTCCTCAAAGTTTTTCATAAATGTTTCCCTCTAAAAAGGTGTAGGTTGTTCTTCTTCATAACATCCTTAGGTTCCCAAATTGATTCTTCCATTTTATGGTTTCTCCAAAGAACCTTTACCAGTCAAGTTGTATGATTTCTCAATACTTTCTCTCTTATGTCAAAAATTTTGATAGGCTCTTCACAATAATAAAAATCAGGTTGCATTTATATTTCTTCATAGGTGAGTACATGTGTCAGGTATGGAATTTACATCTTTAACAATGATATGTGGAACACAACATAAACTTTAGAGAGACTTAGTGGTATTTTTAATTAGTAAGCTACAAATCCAATTCTTTCTAGAATTTCAAATGGTTTAATGAATCTGGGACTCGGTTTCCCTTTCTTACAAAACCTAAATAAACCCTTATATGGAGATACTTTTATAAATACATGATCTCTCACATGAAATTACAAATCCTTTCTCTAGTTTTCAGCATAACTCTTTTGCCCACTTTGAGCCGCTTTAATATGAATTTGAATAGTCTTTACCTTTATTGTTGTATCATTAATAAGTTCTATGCCTATAAGTTTCCCCACACCAACTTTATCCCAACAAGTTGGAGTATGACATCTCTTGCCATATAATTATTCATATGGTGCCATTTGAATATTAGAATGGAAACTATTATTATAAGAAAATTATACCAAATGTAAATACTGATCCCACATACCTTGAAAGTCAAGTTATCATGATCTCAACATATATTCTAATGTTTGAATAGTCCTTTAAAACTATCTGTCAGTTTGAGGGTGATAAGCAATACTCAAATGAAGCTCGGTATCTAGATCCTTCTGAAGAATCTTCTATAATTTTAATGTAAAATGGGGATCTCAATCAAACACAATTAATAGAGTTGCACCATAAAGTCTTACAAATTCAATAATATATTGTCTTTCTAGGCTCTCAAGAGTTAAATCTTCCCTTATAGTGAGGAAATGTGCATATTTGTTAAATCGGTCAAAAATTACTCATATTGCATCATTCTTTCTTGGAGTCTTTGGTAATCCAGTGATGAAGTCCATAATAATGTCATCTCACTTCCACATAGGAAGAGATAGAGGTTTCATTACTCCTCTAGGGTGTTTTCTATTAGACTTCATGTGTTTAAAAACTAGGATTCTTGACACATAGTTAGTGATTTCCTGATTCATATTATCCCACAAAAAGTGTTCCTTAGATCTCTATACATCTTGGTACTACCAGGGCATATAGAGAAATTTGAGCTTAAGTATCATCTAATAGTTCCCTTTTTAGCTCAGGTATTGATGGAACACAAAACCTCTTTCCAAATTTCATATCTCCATCCTCATACATGAATTCTATCAATATTCCATCCTTAATGTATTTAATTTTCTTTTAAAAATTCTCATCATCATATTGAGAGATTTTTATCTTCCCAAGTAAATATGGTTTAGAAATCATTTGAAAAAGGATTGGTGTTTTATCTTCCTTAACAATTACTATATCCATATTTACTATATCCATGAACATGTGATCTTTCTCAATCCTCATTTGGGTTATAATTCCATAATATTTCTTACTTAATGCATCTGCTACCTTATTTTCCTTTCCTGGTTGGTAGTGTATTGAGTAATCATAATATTTGAGTAACTCAAGCCATATTCTTTGCCTCATGTTTATTTCTTTCTATGTAAATATGTATTTCAAACTCTTATGATCCATATATATCTCACATATTTCACCATAGAGACAGTGTCTTCATATCTTCAGAGAAAATATTACGGCCTCTAACTCAAGATCATGAGTTGGATGATTTTGTTCATGAGTCTTCAACTACCTTGATACATAAGCAATAACTTTATCATTTTTCATAAGGAAGGAACCCATTCCATTATTTGATACATCACTATATATAACAAAACCATAATTTCCTTATAGAATAGTCAAAATTGGATCATTGAACAATCTTCTCTTCAATTATTCAAAATATTCTATACATTATTTTTTCCATACAAACTGATACCCTTTACATGTGATCTAGGTTAACGGGTTATCCAATCGGGGAAAATTATGAATAAAATTCTGATAGTAACCTACTAAACTAAAAAATATATATACCTTGGTTATGTTCATTGGTTTAGGGAATTATTGTATTGTCTTTTTCTTCATAGGATCAACTGATATTCCATCCTTAGAGACAATATGGCCAAGAAAAGAAATTGTTTGAAGCCATAATTCACACTTTCTAAACTTATCATATAACTCTTTTCCTATAAGAGACTTTAGAACAATCCAAAAGTGGTTATCATGGTCCTCATAGATTTTAGAGAACACCAATATATTATTAATAAATACCACAAAAAAAAATTATCAAGATATTCCTTGAATAATATGTTCATTATATCCATGAAAATAGAGGGTACATTAGTCAATCCAAATGGAATTATTGTAAACTCATAATTTCCATACCTAGTTCAAAATTATTTCTTTGGAATATCTTTCTTCCTCACACATAATTGATGATATCCATAATGAAGGTCAATCTTCGAAAAATATTGAGCTCTAGGGAGTTGATCAAATAAATCATTAATTTGAGGAAGATGTTACTTTTTTTATTTTAATATCATTGATTTATCTATATTCAGTACAAAACCTCAAGGATCCATCTTTATTCTCAACAAAAAGAATAGGGGCTCCCCATGGAGAAACACTAAGATGAATAAATCCATTATTACTCAAATACTATAGTTTTTCCTTAGTTTCACTAATTCCATACCTTCCATTCTATAAGGATTCTTTGATATGGGTCTTGCATGAGGGATTAGATCAATGGTAAATTTAACTTCATCCTCTAGGGGGGTCCAGTAATTCCTCAAGAAATGCATCAATGTATTCCTGTACAATTTGTACATTCTCGATTTGAAGATTACTTTCTCCATCCCTAGAGTTTATTTTCTCTTCCACCCCAAGAATTTTATTCAGTAGATCTACTAGGGGTGGATCTAGATAAGAATCAGATGATGAAGTTTCTACTCTAAAGATAATGAATTCTATATCTTCCTCATAAATTATAATTTCCTTCTTCTTATAATAAATTCTCACATCATATTTTGAAATTAATTCCATACTGAGGATTATATCAAAGTAAATTGTGGATATAATGATAAGGTTAATAACTAAAGCACAATTATTTATCATAAAGGGGAATTACTGACACATTTTTGTTACAATGATACTTCCCTTAGGAGTTTTAACTGAAAACTCCCTTGTTAAATCAAAAGGTAAATGTCTTATTTTCTTGAAAAATTGGGTGAATATAAAAGAGTGTGATGATCCAAAATCAAATAAATTATTGGCTAAATTCGAAGATTGGATTAATGTACCTTCCACCACATAATTGGGTACTTCTAATTCAGTTGTGGTGATCTTATAAGCATGACCATCTCCCCTTGGACTCTTATGTAGTAGATTTCCCTAACACTTGAGACTTTGATTTGAATAATGCCTCATTTCATTACAGTTTAAGCATTGATCGTCATTGATTTGTTTATTCCCCTTATATTCATTAGTTTGATGACCCTTTTCTCCATAATTATAGAAAACTCTCATCTATTTCAAACATTTCCTAGGATGATTCTTTCCACAATTCACATAATGGAAATTTCTTCATTCCCCTCTTCTTCTTTGACACTTATCCCTTTTCGTGGTTATCAAAAGACCTCTTCTTCTCCTGGTTTTCCTTGAAAATATATTATCTATAAATTTCTTCTCTATTTTGATGGAACTTAATACTATTTCATTATATGATGAAAATTTTTGAGAAGTCAGTTCCCTTCGGAGACTTGGTTTTAGACCTTCAAAGAAATGATCAATATCATCTTATGAATCACATATATAATCTATAGCATACCTAGCTAGTCTTGTGAAGGTATCCTCACACTCCACAACACTCTCTTCTTCCATTTGCTTTAAGATATATAATTTTATCTTCATTTCGGTTCATTTCTCATGAGGGAATTATTTTTCAAAGAATTTTTCTTTAAAATTTCACCATTCCATGTCTTCTATTTCATCTTACTCCTTGGTATTATGGATCAAAGACCACCATTGATCGTCATCTCCCTTGAGGCAATATACTTCCAGTACTACATTTTCATTTTCATTACATCCCAATGCTATAAATATATTTTCAATGGACTTGATCCAAAGATCAGCTACTACTATATTATTAGTCTCATTAAAATATGGGGGCTTCTACCACATTCAATGATCTAACATAGGTGTAGTATGGTTATTCTTCATAACCTGAGTAAGTTGTCCAAATATGGCCATGATTTTCTCAGCTCCAACACTAACTATTTTGACTTGCTCAAAAATAAAATCCCTAGATTGAATGTGGGTATTGATTCCTTTCCTTCCATTGGGAACCATTCCTAAACAATGGAATACACTAAATTAGGTTATTCATAATTTCAAATTATAAAAACACTTAACATAAATCAAAAAATTATGCATAGCTAATCTCATAACCATAAACATGGTTTATTTGGGGATATAATTACTTTTAAAACCTTTATAATGGTTTATAGAGAGAATTTGAATTATTTTAAGGATATACCCTAGGAATTTCAAACCATGTGTACAGTAAGACCTGTTTTCGTGTACCAAGTTATGTCGAGTTAGGCCTGATGCACCTTGTCGGAGTTTCTACCCCTAGGTATATATATGCCAGAAGTATGTTCACTTGTAATATCCATAAAAGGTTTTATTTATAGAAATACCCACATAATAACTACCTTAACAAAATTTTATGATTTCATTCTATGCTTATACTCAATGTCTATCTTAGAGTTATTTTCTCTAAACTCTGTTTCTTAAATCTAGTTCTCAGGGTTTCTACTAAACTTCCTCTGATACCAACTGTAAAAACCTCAACCAAGTAGCCCAGAGTAGGTGGTAATTTTATTATAATGGCATAGATAAAATAGATCACATCACCAAGGATCAATTATTTTAGTAGTATTGAAGAACTAGATACATAAATGGTTCCATTATTAAATTTTAAATTAAACATAGTACATAAAAAGAAAATAAACTACTTTTTGTCACTTATTAAAAGATTTTCTCTTCACACCCTAGGGAAAGAAAACAAATAAAAGGGTGAGATAAAATTCTCAGTAAGGGATATATGAAACAATAATAAGTTAAGTAAAGTAAATAAATCATAGACATTATGGTAGGGTAAATAATCTAAAAAACACATGTCATCAATAAACTGAGATTTAAAATGCATCCATAGATTTTATCAGAGTGAAAATCTCATGGGAAGTAATAATTGAATACTGAATGAAGAAGATGATTACTTATTGGAATTCATGTATCTAGCACATGAACCATTATACCATCAATATGGTTTAAGTTTGTGGGTAAAAAGTCATCTAATTCTGCTTGGAAACAAACATGAAGGGTTTGTTGCCAACTATTTTGTCTCATGAGAATTTTCGATGCATCGAGGGGCTATAAAGTTAGGCCCGACATATCACTGTAATTCCAAATCATTATCTATACATATATTTAGTTTGAGAACAATATTTCTTAACATAATATCCTTATTGAGTAGTAAATACCAATTTATCAATATTTCAACATTCAAAGTAAATATCGTATGTAAAAATGGTATATGTCTCAAACAATAATCATATCCATGATATAATAAAATATTTATATTTAAGAGAAATATAATTTAAAATGAAAAATTATCTCAAAGGGGCAGTAGATAATCCACATAAAAATTATTATGTGCACAATATCATGTAAGTCTCAATGAATTTGTTATTATGACAAAGTCACTTACCTTATGTCTGAATGTGTTCTGCACTTGATCTTAATGTCTTAGATAATCAAATTAAATTAATTAATTAATTAATTTAGAATATTTTTTACATTTATTTTATTTATTATAATTTTATTAGGGTCATTTATTTACTATTTTATGTGTTATAAGATACAATTTTATCATTTGGGAGCGTTTATTTTCTTGGTTTTCATGATCGGTTTACTTGTATACATGTATGGAAAAATCATGAAAAATGAGAATAGTTATCCATAATTGAAATTATATTTCATTAATGAACTTACAGAATACTGAATGTTTATATGTTTCATTCAGTTATATGGTATGAGGATGGATCATTAGATAAAACGCTAGTGATAATTGTTTAGATTATTTTGGTGTTTTTTCAATTATCACGAACTAGTTTTGTTTCATTAATTAATATTATTCATATATACTGGTTCCAAAACTTTAAATAAGTTTTAATACATATATTATAATATTTTTTAACCATAAATTTTTTTTATGACTAGCCTTGAAGGCGGAATTGAAAAATGAAAACATGTCATCCACAAAGGCGGTAAATCGGCACCTCGCGGACGATGTTTTCATTTTTAGAATAAAAGGAAGAGAATAAGAGACTTGATGGTGGATTTTCCATTAACATAATACCATTATAGTATATATAAGATAATATAGTTATTATTCATGTTTGGATATAGGAGTTTAGGTAAGGATAATAAAATAAAATCAAAGAAAATTAAAGGGAAGGATTAAGGGTTTTACCTCTAGAATTCTTCTCCTTGAGAACCTCCTTAAGGGACTTGGGATTGGTATTTTATTGATAAAAAGGATCTTGGGAATGGTGGAGCGTCTTGGGAAGAGGATTTTTTATAAATTGGACAATATTTAAGGCTTTGGTGGATTGAAGAGAAGAGATGGTGAGGGGTGGTATTTATAGTGGATGAGAGGAGTGTTTTTTGATTATTTTATTCGTTATTTTATTATTTTGGATCAAGATAGATAATAATAATGATTCTTGTGACTAAATATAGTAACGGGTGCATTTGAGTTCAAACCAATGGTGATTACATCATCCATACATCATCTATGACTCAATAATTCATGTATTTAGCTTATACTGTAAACTACCGTATTTCACTATTTACCAAAAAAGTCAAATATTTTATAAAAAATCCAAAAATTCACCCTGACAATTTTTTTATGTGTATAATTCAAAAATGAACTCTATTTTATGAAAATAACTTTCTAAATATGATAAATTTATTTTTAAATTAAAATCATCATTTACTTGAAAAATATCAATTCTAACTAATTTTATAACACTTTGAAAAATTATTAAGGTCTCATAAAATTATCTTATAATCATAAGATAACAAAATATTAATTTATCATTCTATTTTATCAATAAATTTATTTTAAATTATTATATTAATTATAAAATTGTGAATAAACATTTATTTTTTATAAAAATACCAATACTTAATTTATCATTTTCAAAATATTTATTTACTTATACTATAATATAATTATATCATATTTTCATTTATAAGATGCCTAAATTTTATTTATACTTTCATAGGTGAGGTTACTATTCTATTGGCCAAATTACTATTCCTAAGAGCCACATTACTATTCAAAATTTCAAGTTACTATTTTATTGGTTTATGTTCCTTAATTTCTAAAAAATCCTCTTATTTCATCCATTCTTCATTTATAGAGTTTAATTTGTGTTCTCTATGTGATTTTAAATGATTTATACAATATGAAATAATTTTTTGTTCAATTTGAGCTATCAAATGAATTGAAATTATTTAAGAGGATATATACCATAAAATCTTGGGGTGCTATAGCTTATCACCCTCAAAGTGACAGGTAGTCTGAAAGGACCATCCAAACTTTAGAAGACATGTTGAGATCTTACTCACTTGACTTTCAAGGTATGTGGAATCAGTATTTACCTTTGGTAGAGCTTTACTATAATAATAATTTTTATTAAAGTGTTCAAATGGAACTGTATGAAGCGTTATATGGAAAGATATTTTGTATACCAACTTGTTGGGATGAAGTTGGTGAAAGGAAGCTTGTAGGGCCAGAACTTGTGGAAGAAACAACAATAATGGTAAATACTATTCAAACACATATCAAAGCAGCACAAAGTAGGCAAAGGAGTTATGCTGATAACTGAATTAATGATTTTCAGTTTCAAGCAGGAGATCATGTCTTATTGAAGTTAGCTCCATAGAAGGGTGTTATAAGTTGTAAAGAAAGGGAAATGAAGCCCTAGGTACATTGGACCTTTTGAAATCCTAGAGAGAATTGTAGTTGTGGATTATCCTTTGGCGATTCCACCTATCCTTTCTAAAGTACACAATGTGTTCCACATCTCTTTGTTAAGGAAGTACATTCCAGAACCAACGATGTCCTCAATTATAAAGGAATAGAATTGGAACCTCATTTATCTTACTATGAAGAGCATATCCAAATTATGGACACTAGAGAGTAGGTTTTGAGGAATCAAATGACTCAGATGGTAAAGTTACTTTGAAAAAATCATAAAATTGAAGAGGTGGTGTGGGAACCGGATGAATTTATGATAAATAACTACCCAAATACTTTTATGAGGTGACATTCTTGAAATTTTGAGGACGAAATGTTTTAAAGGAGGGGAGAATGTAACACCCCAAGATTTTATGTTATGTCTCTTTTAAAATTTAACATCTTCAATATTTTATGCTCCACGCACCACCAAGTTTAAAACCATAATATACTATTAAATATTACTATTAGAATAGTAATGTGACCATTAGGAATAGTAATATAACCAATAGAATAGTAAATTCACCTATGAAAGTATAATTAAAATTTTGATAAGTTATAAATAAAAATATGGTATATTTATATCATTGAATAAGTGAATAAATGTTTTAAAAAATGATAAATTAAGTGTTTGTTCCTTTTTTTAAGAGAATCCCCAGGCGTGACCTTTTCAAACCATCCACACTAGAGAACCCCCCTCCCCACGAAGGGATAACTCTAGAGAGGCCCTAGCCGGGAAGGATCTGATGTCATCTCAGATGATAGAGTGTCCCTAAGTTTTACGGCCTGATTGGTGATGGTTCAACACAGTAATCCATCAGCACAGGTGGGTCATACCTCACACCCACCCAATCAGGGACTGGGTGACCCAACAAGACGGGTGGATCTTAGGGAGAGGCTCACCCCGAAAGATGACTCCTAGGATTCGAACCCTAAACCTCCCAAATAATGACTGATTTAGGCCTCTCTCCTTCACCACCATGCCACCACCAAAGCGGTAATAAATTAAGTTTTAGTATTTTTATGAAACATAAATTTTTATTTAAAATATTATAATTAATATTTTTATTTAAAAAAAATTATTTTCATAAAATATATTCATAAATTAATATTTCTTTGTCTTGTGATTATAATATAATTTTATGAGATATTAATTAATTCTTCAAAGTGTCCTAAAAACAATTATAATATTAAAATTGGTATTTTTTGAGTAAATGGTGATTTTATTTAAAAATTAAATTTTTCATAATTAGAAAATTATTTTCATAAAATGGATTCCATTTTTTAATTTTAAATGTCAAAAAATAGTTAGGGTGAATTTTTTGGATTTTTCTAAAATAGTTGAATTTTTATGAATAGTGAAATATAGTAATTTACAATAATAGCTAAATACATGAATTATTGAGTCATGGATGATGTATAGATAATGTAGGCACCATTGGTTAGAAATAACATGCACTAGTTACTTTATTTAATCACAATAATCAATACTATTTATAGTCTTGAGCCAAAATAATAAACAAATGAATTAAATAATCAAAAAACATCTCTCTCCTCCGCTATAAATACCACCCCTTATCACTCCTTCTCCCCACACCTCCAAAGCCTTGAGGTTTGATTATATAATGATAATTTCCTCTCCCAAAAATCTTCACTACATTCTAGTCTTGATGGTCTCACCAAAATACCACTTCCAAGTTCCCTAAGGAGGTTCTTGAGGAGAAGAATTCAAGAGGTAAAATCCCCTTTCACTCTTTTAATTTTCTTTCAATTTATTTTCTTTTCTTATCATTTCCTTGCCTACTCTATCCAAAAATTCATGATAACTCCAGTGTATTATATATACTAAAATTTTATTATGATATTGGGATATCCACCATCAATTCTTTTCTCTTTACCTTTTTGTTCTAAAAATGAAAATGTCGTCCGTGAGGTGTCGATTCACCACCTTCATGGATGATTATTCTTTAATTTTATAATACCATATTCAAGGATAGACATAAATTCATTTTTATGGTTAAAAAAGACTTTAATATATGTAATAAAACTTATTTAATATTCTATAACCAGTATATATACATAATAATAATTCATAAGACAAAACTAGTGTGTTATGATCAAAAAAATGCAAAAATAATTCAAATATTTATCATTAATGTTTTATCTAATGAATCATCCTTTTATCTAGAAAAAATGATATGTAAGAGCATTAAATATTATGGAAGTTTATTAATAACATATAATTTCAATTATGAATAATTATTCTCATTTCACATGATCTTTCATACATGTATACAAGTGAACCAATCATAAAAATCAAGGAAACAAACACTTCCAAATGACAAAATTGAATCAAATAACTCATAAAAAACATAAATGAACTTAATAAAATTTTAATAAATTAAATAAATGATCAATAGGTTCTGAATTAAATTATTAATGAATATAATTTCATTATCTAGGATGTTAAGTACAAGTTCCTAATGCTTTCGTACATAAGGTAAGAGATTCTCCCCAAACCACCATTTTTCATTTGGGTTACGCTTTCTCTCTCTTTACCACAATTTAATTATTATTTATTTTTATATAATTATTCTACATGTTGTTTATATGTTCCAAACTCATGTATCTAGATCAGTTCATATTTATTTCATGGGGAAGTACATGTTTTATAAGATTCCGTTTTCAATTACTCCTGATAAGCAAGGCTGATTAAAGGGAACTTCTCAATTTCTTACCCATTTTCAAGTACACTCCATAGTATGTTTTAATCACTCAATATTTTTCTAAATTCACTATTTTTATCATGAAAAACTATCTTAGTTTATTTCTGGTTTTATTACTCCTTTTTCAGTTTAAAAACTCTTTTATATTTTCCATTAAACCGCACTAAAGTGGCTCATTTATAAGGTTTCTTCAACACACTTTTTACATGCTTTCACTTCAATTTCCAAATTTCAGTATGAATGTTCTTTTAATATTCCTAAAATATAATTTCATTACATTTTCTTTTCTAGGATATAAATGTTAATAGTGTTATTTTTATAAAAAAATATAAATGATTTTCCAAAATAACTCTTTTTTCCAAAGTAAAAGGGTATTTCTCTCAAGAATTTCTCAATGATTTTATTATAGTATTTCTATCCATTTCAACACCCTATGTTGAATCTTATAAATAATTGGGATTTATTTTTTATTTTACCATCCAATGTATTTTATTGAATGGTTTATGATTATTTTGACTGGAGGTGTACTATCTTGATACCATTCGTCATATTACTCTGAATAGTTTACTGATTGAGGATATTATTTACATTTCATAAGCTAGTTTCAATATGAATGTATATGTTGATTATAACGACCCAATTTTTTATCAATGAAATTCCCTTATTATAATTATGACTTATATTATAATCATATAAGATTACATATAGAACACAATACAAACCTTATAAATGAATAATAAGTAAAATAAAAGGTATCTCTAGAAGTTAAGGAACGTATACCGAAGAAATAGTAACTAGACCTTTGGAATATTAAAGAGAACCTTATAAATAGTAAACCAGCCAATTGAATAGTAACCTCACTAATGAATGTATAAATAAAATTTATCCATCTTATAAGTTTCAATATGATATAATTATATCATAGTATAAGTAAGTAAATATTTAAAAAATTATTAATTAAGTGTTGGTATTTTTGTAAGTCATGTATATTTAATTACAATATTATGATTAATTTAATAATTTAAAAGAAATTTTATTTTCATAAAATGTATCCATAAATAATTATTTTGATTAATTATAATTATAAGATAATTTTAAGATACCTTAATTAATTTTTCAAAGTGTTAGAAAAACAGTTTTAATTTTAAAATTTGAATTTTTCAAGTAAATTATGATTTTAATTAAAAACTAAATTTATCATATTTAGAAAATTATTTTCATAAAATGGATTTCATTTTTGAAATATAAAAATCTAAAAATGTTTGGTTTTTATTTTTTGGATTTTTCTAAAACACTTAAATTTTGTGAATAATAAAATACAATAATTTATGATAAATGCTAAATAAATGAATTTATGCATCATGATTGACACATGGATGATGTAAATGGACATTGGTTTGAACTCACATGCTCAATTTACTATTTTTTATCAAAATAATCAGGGCTATTTATATTCTTGAGAAAAAATATTAAACTAATGATTAAAATAATAGGAAACCCCTCATCTCTTCCACTATAAAACAACCCTCACCCCCCTCTTCTCTTCACTCATATCAAACCTTGTGCCTTCTCTAAATTCTACTCAAATCTCTCCATAATCCCCCCTCCCACATCCAGCAGCCCTTGGTCTCTTTAAAAGACCAAATTCTCTCCCCTAAAGAGGTTCTCAAGGAAGATATATTCAAGAGGTAAATACCTCTTTTCTTTTCTTTTCTTTTCTTTCAAGTTCATTTCTTTCTTTTTATTTAATCACCTATATCCATACATCTTAATCATATTTTTATTCAATGAAATAAGACAATAAGGAAACCCTAGGATTTGGGAGGTCTAAAATATTGCAATCTAAGGGCATCCCCTCTGATGAAATTAACACCTTCTGGTTTCAAGCAATTAATAGAGAGGAGGCAGGTGTTGTTGGAGCTTTGGTCTGCCAAATAAGCCATGTAATCTGCAACCTTATTTCCCTAGAACCATGTGTGGTTCACTTGGATGTTTTGGAAAAGGAGGTATCAACATTTTCTGAAAACATAGGATATGGACCAAGGAGTATAACCTTTATCATGTGAGGAATCATGAAGGATCAAGGATTCGGTCTCTAGTTGAGAAATATCCTTATTCTCCTGAATGAAGAGAATGAGCCCGGTGAGCATAGCTTTGGCCTCATCCAGGAGGGAGTTTCCATTACCATAAAATTATATGAAGGCCATCACCACATTCCCCCTAGTTCATCGAACCACACCCCCTCCCCTCATCACACCCAAAGAGCATGACCCATCCATGTTCAATTTGTAGCCTATGTCAGGATGATGCCAGTAAACCCATTTCCCCTATATTCTATCAAGGGAAGGTTGTGTGAGGGATGAACTATCCTATAGGAAACTGAATGAAGGATCCTCCCACCACTCTTTGATGAGAAAAAATATATCGATCAGTAAGAAACAAGTCCTCGCAATAATGGACCTCGCCATGGGAGCAGAGCCTTCAATCCTTGCATGGTTCCTAGCTTGCCACAAGCACCAGTACCCAGCATTGAAAATCAAAGATCAATCCAGTCATTCCTTATCTGCTCCCATAATTCCATGTAACCATATCTCCAAGAAAGATTCATCATTCTTCTCTTGAGAGGAGAAAGATGTGTATCCTCCTAAAAAATACCACACTACATGAGCCTATTCCCCCTCGAAGAATAAGTGCTTGGAGCTCTCCTCTCGCCTATTGTTGCAATAGTGGAACCTTGAATCCAAGATGATCCCAAACTTCTTGATGTTCTCATCCATAGAAATTTCAAAGTTCCTGATGTGCCAAGTAAGGAAGTTCATCTTCTTTGGGATCTTGTGGCACCAGACCATTTCATTCCATTGATCCTGGTGGTCCTGTGAGGAAATCATCCTGTGAAAATCCCTGGTGGAAAAAACACCCGAAGAAGATAGTGTAAACACACACCTATCTAGTTCCTAATTTATCTTAATGGACTCTATCAGAGCCTGTTGATCCCCGTTCAAAATAGCCTTGGTGAATATGGGGTATTGGCGCACTTCCTTAACTGTGATTACAGGAGCAGGACATCTTGGGAAGGCAATAACAGAGCCAGCCCAGTTCCTATGCTAGAAGAGAATATCCCTTATGCCAACTATCCATAAAGAGCTCTGTTGAAGAGTCTATACTAGAGGGTAGATCTTTAACCATAAGGGGGAATCATACCCACATCCATCATCTGCACTACCCCGCAAATATTAGACATGGAATGACCCCAGAGAGTTCTTTCCTCAAGCATTTCCCACACAATCTTGACATGAATGCAATGAAGTGTTCTATAGAGAATCCTAACATTAATCCCACCATTGTGGATGGGTCTCTCCAGCCTTCCCCACAAGTCCCAATGCCTCTTTCCTTCTGAATTTTCATCCCAGATAAAGCTGCATAAAACCTTGTCTATAGTGTTGATCACTCCTTGCAGAACATTAGTGGAAGCTAGTGCATGTATAGGAATCGCAGACAGTACGTTGTTAACCAAAGCTAAATGACCCCCAAATGATAGGAATTGGTTTTTCTATTTAAGAACATGGATTTTTATCCTAACAAAAATATGATCAAAATCACGCACACGGAGCCTACCTGAAGAGATAGTCATTACCAATTACTTCATCGGGAAAAAGCCTCGTTGCATGTCCAGGTGACTACACGGGGAGGAAACCTGCCTGGAAGTGCTCTTGTGAGTGATGAAGATGCTACTCTTGGAGTTTCTGATGACTTTACCACTCTAGAAAAATAATCGTCAAGAATTTTCTTGATTCATCAAACAGATCTCCTACCGCTAATTGTGAATATTATAGTATCATCGGCAAACATCATGTGGGATATCGTAGGGTTGTTCTGCTTCCTTTTGTAAGGAAGGATTTCTCCTTGAGATATGCCTTGATTTATAAGTCTTCTGAGAGTATCCTAGGATATGATGAATAAACTAGGCGAGATTGGGTCTCCCTGATGAAGGCCTTTAGTATCCTTAAAGAAACCATGGGTCTTTCCCATGAATGAAACTGCAAGCCACGAGGAGCAAATGCTTCTAAATATGATATCCACTACCCTGGCTGAAAACCCCATCACTAAGAGAACTTTGTTCAAGAAACTCCATTAAATCCTATCATATGCTTTGTTCATATCCAATTTGATCGCCATATTGGATCTATGGTTCCTGATGTTGATGTCCCTTACCGTCTCTTGGGCGAGGGCTAATGCACCCTATATGGACCGGCTCTTCACAAATCCTTGTTGCTCGATTGAGATCTACCTAGGGAGATTTTTGGATGGCCTCTAGTTAATAACACTCACTAGGATCTTGTAAGTGAAGTTGCATAATCTCAATGGTCGGTAATGAGTAAGGGAAGATGGATCCTTTATCTTTGGTATTAAAACCAGAGTTGTAGCACTAGCAACTCGAGGGAGGTTCCCTCCTCAAAAATAGTCTTGAACAACTTAAATAATATACTTCATCCAAATTTTATGATAAATATAGTAACTTACATGTACTAGAATCTTGTTATGATAATATAATAATTCATCATCATCTCTCATTTCCCCTCCTTTATACTAGAAATGAAAACACCATCTGAGATGTGTTAATTTATCACATTCAATGACGATAAGTTTTTAATTTCTATTATCATCTTCAATTCTGGTCATGAAACCATTTTTATGGTTTAAATAGACTATAATTTATGTATTATGTCTAATTTAAGGTTCTATAATCTTTTTTACACATGATATTAATTTATAAACCAAAATGTGTTTGATGTGATCAAAAATCTGCCAATTAACCAAAACAGTTATCATTAAAGTTTTATATAATGATTCATCTTCACTCCAAATAACCAAATGAATTTTATAACCATGTAATCTTATAAATGTTCACTAATAAAATATAACTTCAATTCTGGAAAAACATTCTTATCTTACATGTTTATCCTTACATGTATATAAGTAAACTAATCATAAAAACCATGGAAACTAATTCTCCCAAACAATGAAATTGAACCTCTTAACCCATAAAAAAGGATATGAATGAACTTAACAAGGTTATAATAAATCAATTACATGAATAATAGGTTATGGAAATATTAATTAATGAATTTAATTTGGTTATTCTTTACATTAGTATCAAGTGAAGGACATCTTCAGACATAAGGTAAGGGATTCTACCTGAACCTTCATTGTTCCTTCAGGTTGTTCTATCTTTATTTTTACCCAAATTAATTTATCTATTATTTTTATGAACATATTATAAATGTTTTTTATATGCTCCAAACTCATTTATCAATATCCATTCATCATTCTCTTTCAAGGATATACATGTTTTTAAGTGATTCCCTCATTAATACTTCCCGAAAAGAAAACCCGTTTTAAGGGAACTTCCCGAATTCTTACCCAATTTCAAGTGCAATCTATCATCTATTTTAAGCCACCATTGCTTTCATAAAATAATTATTTATAGTATGAAAACCTTCTTGGTTCAATTCTAGTTTTATATAAAATGCTATTTCTTTTTCAATTTGAAATGCTCATTAGTATTTTCCTTAAAACTACACTAAAATGTTTTAATGATAAAATTTATTAAATACTCTCCATACATGTTGTCACTTATGTTTGACATAAATTACCATGATATATTCCTATTTTATCTTATGAATTATTATGTATGTTTTAATTCATCTCTTTCAAGGACACTTGTATGATACACCCATTTATTATTCTTTATAATGTGATTATGATGCCCATTTATTTCCATGGGTACCCTTATGTTTATGTATGATTGATTATGTATGATTATGTATGTGGAAAGAATATTCATGAATATGTTATGATGGATGTTCCCAGATAGCACTCTAATGCAGTGGGTAAATTTTAGTCACATGAGATGTTATGTGCAACGGTCTTGGCGGTTAGCCTTGACTCGTGCTACCATGTGCAACGGTCGTGGTGGTTAACCTTGACTTGTGATCCTCTATGTGCATTGAGTCTTGAATCATGCTAAATTCATGTTTTATATTGCTTCCACGTTACTATGAATCCATGTTTATATGATCCCATTTTTATATGTCGTGACTTCATATGTTCCATGCCTTTTTATATCATTATGTCATGTCTTCTAACCCATGTGCTAAAACTTTATTCTTATGTTTATTCCCTTAATAGGATTTTTAGCTCATCAATTTATTCATGTTATCCCCAAGTTATCCTATGAAGATGTATGATCACAATGGAATTTAGAAGATCTTTATGAAGATTAAATAAAGAAATTTTTTATTTAGTCCCTTGTTTTCAGTTTTATGTACCTAATCTTTCAAGACACTAGGATTTACGATCCTTGGCTTGTAATATAATGTTTTATTATTCTTAAAATCATGTAATGATATGTGTAAAATTCTAGGGTCTGTATATTTGCTATCAGATAATGTTCTAGTTATTTTTGTAGATTAGGAATAGAGCACTTTAGTATGAACCTTAGGGTTGAAACTACATATAATAAAATATACCTAAATTTTGGTAAGTATGGAGTAAGTGGTTTATCAAGAAAATATATCCATGTATGGATATGAACAAGTGGATGTGACTCTGGAACAAATGTATCTAGGGGTAAAACCCAAAAACACCACTTTGAGCTAGACTCTAATGAGAACTAGTGCACGACAATGGGTCTTGCTACACTCTTGGTTTGACACTCCTGGGGGATATGCTTGGGTAAATTAATAATCTTAGTACAAACCATTATTAAGGGAACAAAAAAAAGATCCCATAAGTATATATGTTAAGAAACAGATCATGGATAACCTAGATTGAAACCTAGGTAATCCCAAGTTAGGATATACTTTTCCTTTACAAGATTATCCTTTTATGTTTAAAGTTTCCTTTTATTCTTATTAGCTAAGTATTCAATACCTCTAATTGTACATTATTTTTCTTATTTAATGGAGATAAATAGAATAACATTTGCCAATAATCAATGTGATATGGATTATGAATATTTCCCTAATGATATGCCAAATATGATGGGAATGGGTGATCAAAACTTTATGACAATATTTTCTCAGTTGGCTCAAGTTATGAATAATAACTTGAATCATGTGGAATCCCCTCCTCCTCCAAAGAAATATAAAGTTTACATAGAATCATTCATGTGAAAAAGGACTCCCATGTTTAGTGGATCTTCTGATCCCCTTCTCACATAATAGTGTATTAACTCCATTGAAAAGATATTTTATTTCCTCCAGTGTTCATAAGAAGAGAAATTTGTGTTGTAGGTCTATCATTTTGATGGGGAAGCTGATCAGTGGTGGAAACTAATCAAGAATACAAAGTCCCAGGAGGAATTGATTCCATGGATTGGGAGGAATTCAAGAAAATGTTTTTCAATAAATATTTTTCCAAAACCCTCCATATTAAGATGGAAAGATATTTCCTCAGACTCAAGAAGAAATAAGATGAGTTCATCGGGGAATATGAAGCAAACTTCACAAGGATTGTAAGATATGCCTTCAACTTTGTCATGAACACCAAAAGTTATATAGATCACTTATTTATCAGACTAAAGATGAGTCTACAAAAAGCCTGGGCTATTCAAGACTTTGATAGTTATGAGGAGATTTTCCATTGTTCCCTCAAGGTTAAAATGGATATTGGAGACACTCAATGGTATCATGGGCCTAGTAAAAAAAAGAGGAAAATGGAGTCTAATATGGGTGGTTTGGAAAATAAATCCTATAATGGAAAGAAGATCGAACATCCCACATGTCAAAATTGTGGGAAGAAGCATCCTAAAAACTGTCTAAAGGGAACCACGAATTGCTTCAAATGTGTAAGAATGGGACATCTGGATAAGAACTACTAATGAGATATGAAGAATCTCACTAACACGGAATAATAAAGTAAGTTTCAGATCAACACTCAACCTATAGTGCAGTGTTACAACTATAAGTAACATGGGCCCGAATAGACCGAAGGCCTTCATTTTTATTGATTTTTGATAACACCCATTTCAAGGGATGAGGGGGAACCCTTACAAGGTCTGTATGCTTAGAGATTATATGGCATGTAGGCTTAGGAAATTACATGACCCGAAGGTATTAGGGAATTCAACCAGACTATCTACAAGAAACTGCCCCTCCCCAGCATCTGCATCATGATAGTAGTTCTCCATCTTCATATAGTCATCTGGCTAAGCTTCCCGTGAAAGCATGGGCTAGTCCTGATGGCATATCCATACCCTCTCATTCTTACAAATCTATTTGGTTCTGCTCTAGTGAGTGCACCTGCTCTAAATCATCTTTTGGGGCTGCTCTTTTTTTATAGTGTGTCTGGGGAAACTGCATGTGTCCCTAAGGCCTTGAGGTAGCCTGAAGGCCTTAAAGGTGGCCCAAAATCCCTACTGACCCGAAGGCCTAGGTGGCCCGAAAGCCTTAAGGACTCCAAGCCCAAACTGGTGGCCCAAGGCGAATAGTTCCAGCTTATACAGTATCGAGCAGTACCTACTATAGTAACTGTTACAGTGCTTGCTGCAACACCCACATAATGTAAAGCTCTGCTACAGTTCATATATAGTGTACATTTCTGCTACAGTACCCGCACAGTGTACAGTTCTGTTATAGTACTACTACAGTGTCTATTACAGTATCTACTACAGTAACTCGGAAATATGCCTCTGCCTGGTTTTGAACTTGGGTCTTTTGGATGCACTTAAGGATACCTCACCAACTAGGCTGAGGCTCATGTGCAAGGAACATGGGCAATATGAAAACAATTACCCTAATCCAAGGGTTTTCAAAGGCAATCAATGACAACCTATAAGGCAACAAGGAATGTTTTATGCTATCACTATTGATGAGGTGGATCCGGATAACAATGTGGTGATAGGTACACTAGTTATTCATTCAAGAATACAGAACGTACTATTTGATTCTAGTTCTACACATTCTTTCATATCTTTCAATTTTATTAGGCCTACTCAAACACCACCTCAAAATATGGAGGTTAAGTCATCTATGAGAACAGTGAATGGGGAAATTATTGTATCTAAGGTTTATAACTCCTCCCTGGTAAATTTTTGTGGACTGAACCTCCCAGAAAATCTTGTCATACTTCCACTGGTGGGGTTCAAATCTATTTTGGGCATGGATTGACAATCTTTATACAAATCCAACATTAAATTTCAGGAAAGGGAGATCACTCTTCACATCCCAGAGTATCCTCCAATCCTATACAAGTGTAAGGAGGAATATGAATCTCTTTTAGAATCATCATCTCAAGTGTGGATAATTTTGACTTTTGAGAAATCATGTCTTGCTCAAATTATTGAGACAAAGGAGATGATACTTCTCAAAGATATACCCATCGTGAGGTATTAAACTAATGTGTTCCCTAATGAATTTCTTAATATTCATCCTGATCGAGAGGCTGAGTTGTCAATTGAACTTATTCCTAGATCTCTACCTATATCAAAGACACCTTATAGAATGGCCATTGTTGAGCTGGAAGATATGAAGAAGTAGTTATAGGAGAATCTGGATAAGGGTTTTATATGTCTGAGTGCCTCACCTTGGGGTGCACTAGTCTTCTTTGTTAAAAAGAAGGATGGATCAATGCACCTCTCTATTGATTATCGTGATCTCAATAAAATCATGATAAATAACAAGTATACCCTTCCTTGGATAGATGAATTGTTTGATTAGCTATGTGGGGCCAGTTATTTCTCTAAGGTGGATCTTTGGTAGGGATATCACCAACTAAAGGTGAGGAAGGAAGATATTCCCAAAAACTGCTTTTCTAAGGAGGTATGGACACTATGAGTTCATAGTGATGCCATTTGGACTCACTAATGCGCCATAAATATTCATTAATTTAATGAATAGAGTCTTTAGATATTACCTTGACAAATTTGTGGTACTCTTTATCAATGATATTATGATATACTCCAAGAGAAAGGAGGAACAAGAAGAGCATTTTGTGATCATGAATTTTTGAAGGTATAAACTTTATGCAAAGTATAGTAAATGTGAAATATGGATGGAGGAAGTATCATTTTTGGGGAATGTTATTACTAGTAAAGGGATATTTATAGACCCTTCCAAGACAAAGTTAATTAAAGAGTGGCCCAGGATAACATCTGTAACAGATATCCGTAGCTTCCTTGGTCTATCTGGGTATTATCAATAATTTGTGAAGAACTTATCGTGATTTTAAAACCCAATAACCAAGTTGAAACGGAAGGGAGTGAAGTTTTTCTGGACTCAAGAATGTGAAGAAATCATTAAGGATCCCAAAAATAGGCTTATCGCTGCACTAGTACTCACACTCCTGATAAGTAGAGAACTCTTTGTGGTGTACAGTGATGATTCAAAGAAGGACTTAGGTTGTGTGCTAATGAAAAATGATAAAGTGATAGCCTATGCCTCAAGGCATTTGAAAATCCATGAGCAAAACTATCCCATGCATGATCTAGAGTTGGTGGATGTGATTTTTGTGTTGAAAATTTGGTGTAATTATCTCTATGGGGAGAAGTGTGAGATATATGTTGATCACAAGAGTCTCAAATATATATTCAAATAGAAAGAGCTTAATATGCATCAACGAAGAGGGTTAGATCTCATCAAGGATTATAACTTCTCAATCCACGACCATCCTGGTAAGGCAAATAATGTGGCAGATGCTCTAAGAAGAAAGGATCTTGCATCCTTATCAATGATCAGAATTGAAAAGGATACAATATTCTTATAATTGTAGAGGATGGACATGGGAATCATTAAGGGATGAACATCATCAATCATTTCTCAAATGTTTGCTCAACCATCCCTCATGGAGAAAAAAAAGGATGCTCAAAGAAAAATTGTGGAAATTCTGAAAAGGGTAGAAGCTATTAGAAATGAGAAATCCTCTGAGTTCAAGATTGATGAGAAAGGAGTTGTAATATTTGGGTCATGATTATGTGTACCATCAGATCCATAGATAAAGAAGGAGCTTCTAAATGAGGCACATAGCTCAAATTTCTCTTTCACCCAGGGAGCAAAAAGATGTACTGAGATCTCTGAGAGAACTTTTGGTGGAAAAATATAAAGAAGAAGATTGTTGAATATACATCAAAGTTCCTGGTATGTCACCAAGTGAAGGATGAAAGGAAAAATTCTAATGTGGTGATGTAACCACTACCCATGCCAACATGGAAGTGGGAGAACATTACCATGAACTTTGTCACTGGACTTCCATGGACATCCAGAGAAAATAATGTTATATGGGTCATTGTGGATCGTCTTATAAAGACAGCTCACTTTATCATAGTTCAAGAGGAATTATCATTGGATAAACGTGCATATATATATATATATATATATATATCAAAGAGGTGCTAAGGCTCTATGGAGTACCACTATCTATTATATCTGACAGAGATCCGAGATTCACCTCGAAGTTTTGGAAAAATCTTCAACATGCTCTAAGAACTGAACTGAACTTCAGTATGGCCTATCATCCTCAAAATGATGGCCAATTTGAGCGAACTATTTAGACACTAGAAGACATGTTGAGAGCATGTTCTATTGACTTCAAAGGAGGATGGGACCAACATATTATACTTTTTGAATTCTCCTACAACAATTATTTCTACTCCAGCATCTGAATGGCACCATATAAATCCCTTTATGGGAAAAGGTGCAGAGCATCGGCATGTTGGGATGAAGTTAGTGAGTGTAAGCTGCTAGTACTTGAAATGGTCTAAGAAATGGTGGAGAAGGTGAAAACCATTCAGCAACACATCAAGGAAGTCCAAAGTCGATAGAAGATTTATGCAGACAATCATCAATGGTACCTTGAGTTCAAAGTTGGAGACATTATATTTCTCTGAATATCTCCATGGAAGAAAGTCTGAGGTTTGGGAATAAAGGAATGTTAAGTCCAAGGTACCACGACCCCTTTGAGATTCTTGATCATGTTGGAGTTGTGCCCTATCAACTAGAACTTCCACCTGCCATGTCTAAAGTACATGATGTATTCCATGCATCCCTCTTAAGGAAGTATATACCATATCCTTCATAGGTACTATCTTCAGAGGTGGTATAGTTGGATAATGATATTTCTTATGAGGAGTAACTAGTGAAGATCTTGGATCGTAGAGATAAAGTTCTATGTAACAAGACTACTCACCTTGTCAAAGTACTATGGTGGAACCATAAGTACGAAGAGGCAACATGGGAATTGGAGGAAGCAATGAAGGAAAAGTATCCACACCTGTTTACGATTTATAATGTAAAATAAAATTTTGAGGGAGAAATTTCATAAGGGGGGAAGAATGTAATGACCCAATGTTTTATCAATGAAATTCCCTTATTATAATTATGACTTATAGAATAATCATATAAGATTACATATATAACACAATACAAACCTTATCAATAAAGAATGAGTAAAATAAAAGGTATCTCTAGAAGTTAAGGAACTTATACCGAAGAAATAATTAATTGGCCTTTGGAATAGTAATGTGAGCCTTATAAATAGTAAACTAATCAATTGAATAGTAACCTCACTAATGAAAGTATAAATAAAATTTATCCATATTATAAGTTTCAATATGATATAATTATATCATAGTAAAAGTAAGTAAATATTTTAAAAATTATTAATTAAGTGTTGGTATTTTTCTAAGTCATGTATATTTAATTACAATTTTATGATTAATTTAATAATTTAATAAAAAATAATTTTCTTAAAATGTATTCATAAATAATTATTTTGATTAATTATGATTATAAGATAATTTTAAGTGATCTTAATTATTTTTTCAAAGTGTTAGAAAAGCAGTTTTAATTTAAAATTTGAATTTTTCAAGTGAATTGTGATTTTAATTAAAAATTAAATTTCTCATATTTAGAAAATTATTTTCATAAAATGGAGCTCATTTTTGAATTATTCACATCAAAAAAGGTTTAAGGTGAATTTTTGGGTTTTTTCAAAAATACTTGAATTTTTGTGAATAGTAAAATACGATAATTTATGATAAATACTAAATAAATGAATTTCTGCATCATGCTTGAGTCATAGATGATGTAAATGGCCATTGATTCAAAATTATATTCTCACTTTACTATTTTTTTCACAAGAATCAAGACTATTCATAGTCTTGAGAAAAAATATAAAACTAATGATTAAAATAAAGGGAAACCCCTCCTCTCCCCAACTATAAAAACCTCATTCACCCCACTATACTCTTCACTCCTCTCAAGCCTTGTGAATTCTCTAAATTCTGCTCAAATATATTCCTAAGCCCCTCCCCCATGTTCAACAGACCTTGATCTCTTCAAAAAACCAAATCCTCTCCCCTAAAGAGGTTCTTAAGGAAGATATATTCAAGAGGTAAATTCTTCTTTTATTTTCTTTTAAGTTCATTTCTTTCTTTTTCTTTACTCACCTCATTTAATCCAAATTTTATGATAACTTTAGTACCTTACATGTATTTTAATATTTTTGTGATAATATAATAATTCATAATCATCTCTCCTTTCCCCACCTTTATACTAGAAATGAAAACACCATCTAAGATGTGTTAATTTATCACATTCAAGGACGACGAGTTTTTAATTTCTATTACTGTCTTCAATTCTGATCATGAAATCATTTTGAAGGTTGAAACAGACTATAATATATGTATTATGTCTAATGTAAGGTTCTGTAATATTTTGTAAACATGATATTAATTTATAAATCAAAATGTGTTCGATGTGATCAAAAAACGCCAATTAACCAAAATGGTTATCATTAAAATTTTATATAATGATTCATCTTCACACCAAATAACCAAATAAATTTTATAACCATAAAATCTTCTAGATGTTCACTAATAACATATAAATTCAATTCTAGACAACCATTCTCATCTTACATGTTTATCCTTACATGTATATAAGTAAACCAATCATAAAAAACGTGGAAACAAATGCTCCCAAACAATGAAATTGAACCTCTTAACTCATCAAAAAGGCCATGAATGAACTTAATAAGGTTATAATAAATAAATTAAATGAATAAGAGGTTATGGAAATATTAATTAATGAATGTAATTTGGTTATTCCAAACATTGGGATCAAGTGAAAGACATCTTTGGACATAAGGTAAGGGATTCTACCCGAACCTCCATTATTCCTTCGGGTTGTTATATCTTTCTTTTTACCCAAATTAATTTATCTATTATTTTTATGAACATCTTCTAAATGTTGTGTATATGATCCAAACTCATATATCAATATCCATTCATCATTATCTTTCGAGGATATACATGTTTTTAAGTGATTCCCTCCCCAATACTTTCCAACAAGCAAACCTGTTTTAAGAGAACCTCCCGAATTCTTACCCAATTTCAAGTGCACTCTATCATCTGTTTTTAGGTCACCATTGTTTTCATAAAATCATTATTTATAGTATGAATACATTCTTGGTTCAATTCTGGTTTTATATAAAATACTATTTCCTTTTCTATTTGAAATGCACATAAGTATTTTCCTTAAAACCGCACTTAAATGTTTTAATGCTAAAATTTCTTAAATACTCTTCATACATGTTGTCACTTCTATTTGACATCACTTACCATGATATATGCCTATTTTACCGTATGAATGTCCATGTATGTTTTAATTCCTCTCTTTCATGGACACTTGTCACGACCCGTCCTCGGGGCCCGTGCCGTGACTACCCCAAGCCCGCCTTCCATAGGCTAGGGGCTGGCGACTAGCACCAAAGGCGTAAATCCTGATAAATAGGGAAGGCATTTCCTTTATAAAGTAATAAAACACCACAGAGTACAAGCAGAAACAAACACTAAGTACTAAAGAAAGTGCTGAAAAGTAAATGGGCCAGAATACAAACCCAACTGAAAAGTAAAGCTACAACTGAATGAAAGTACAACAGAAAAAACAAACAGCCGGAAAATGGTAGCAGCTCCTGGGTCATCCACCTCGGATCCTACCTGAAGGGTAGGTACAGATAGCGCAGCTCCTGGATCGTCTACCATGGATCCTACCTGAAGGGTAGGTACAGTTAACCTCCTCAATGCTCTCACCCGTCAACCTCCTCCAAGTACCGTCTCGTCGTGAAGTCCACCTCGGGATACTGACTCGTCGTGAGGTCCACCTTCGGGTACTGTCCAGTCCTCAAACACTCGGCCTACGTCAGCGCTGTCTGTTGTCTGCATCCAACACAACGAGGTGCGGGCATAGCCCATGCAGGGGTGAGTATAACGATACTCAGTAGGGATCCTGAGACCCTCAAGGTCTCACTAAATCCAACAAAGATAACCACAAAGAAGGATCTCAACAGATAACCCTTCCTTAGGTATAAGCTCATACTTATACCTAAGTTATCAAGTAGCCCATCTCAATCATGAGGTATCACACAGATATGAAATCAATGGATAACCACTACTTAGGTATATGCCCATACATATACCTAAGTTATCAAGTAACCCATCTCAATCATGAGGAAATCACAAAGGTCAACGACTCAGCTCAAACCAGGATTTTCATTAAAGATATCGAAGCCACAACTACTGAAGAGCTCCTCCTCTGTCGAGTACCGTAGCCCTGTCACGACTCTGAGGCGCTACTCACTAACCTTAGACTGCTGAGGTACTCCTCCTGTCGAGTACCGCGGGTCTTCCACCCAAACAAAGTAGTGCTCCCCACCATGGGTCTGTCACCCCAACACAGTAGTGGTCCCCCTAATAGCCTACGGAGGTACTCCTTCTGTCGAGTACCGCGGGTCTACCACCCAAACACAGTAGTGCTCCCCGTCGTGGGTCTGCCACCCAAACACAGTAGTGCTCTCCACTGGGCTAGTCAAGTCACTCCGACTCGAATCGGACAAGCAGTCATCAGGTCTCAGCCAGCTACAAGATCTCCATACTCCGTACGCTCATCTTCGTACTTCATACGCTCGTCTCTGGGAGGGTCCGCTCCACGAGCTACTGGTTGATACTCCAAGTATCACAAAGTCCCACGAAGAATAGCGATGCAAAGTAGGCTTGTGGCCTGCAGGCTTTGCGGGTATGGGGTGAATGTGGGGCGGGGCGGACCTAAATTTTTTGACTGTTTAGAGTGCGGGCCAATGCGGGTTGAGCCCGCGTGGGTGCGGGCTTGCCCGCGGGCCTGATTTAAAAAAATATATATTATTTTTACAATATATGTTTCTTTAACATTTTAGTTTTTTAATAAAAAAATCATAGTTAAACGGTGACATATGATTTCTCACCGTAATGGTCATATTAATTCACCATTTATTCACATGTGAATTTTAAATAGGCCTGTATTTATTGTTTTAATATGATATTATATTATTTATAAAGTAATTATTAACCATATTCACATGGTGTGTCAACCCATCTCTTGAAAAATGGAACTCATCGCCCCTGCGCATGGTTTCAATTCTATAAGAGTTATTATAATCATAATATTTTTTAGGTTGATTTAATTTTGTTATTATTTAATTTTATTTTTTTTATTAATAGAATTGGATAGAACCTCGTGAAAACGCTAATAGCTTCCTCTGAAACTGATCGTTACCTGGAGAGACTTCATTCATTCACAGGTTTAGTTGTTCACAACACCACACAATCAACATTATCATTCATCAACCATCACCGATCACTCACATACTTTCTATCGCAACAGTTCGCCACCACATCGGCGTTACCGCATGCCACCATTAACCCACAAAAAATGTTCCATAACATTCTTTAAAACTCTGGTTATTGTTAATTCATACTTCTCCCCACAAATACCTTTAAGAATGATAAAAAATACAGTATTTAAATGTTTATAAATAGTATATTTTTTTTAAAGGTGGGTAAGCCAGCGGGCAACCCGCGGGTTTATGTGGGGCGGGGTGAGCTTGAAATTTTTTGTTCGCATTATATGCGGGATTTTGCGGACAAACCCGCGTGGGCTCAAACCCGTGCGGGTTTGGCCCGCCCCGCCCCAGCCCACCCATTTCGCATTACTAACGAAGAAGTATCACAAAGAACCACCTCGTCACAGGGGTCTCAACGCAACAGACGGCACGTCAATCGGACGCCCGGTTTGTGAGTTATTAGTCTTTTCGTCCCGGGGGGCCCGGTTGGTTTCGTGTACGAACCAACCCGACCGTATCTCAACTGAACCCCAAACTCTCATAAGATATACGCAAAGGGACCGTTTCTCAACGAGATTACCAACGCCGCTGACGGTTCGTCAAATTGTCATCCGGTCTGAAAGTTATCGGCTTTTTCGTTCCAGGGGCCCGGTTGGATTTCGGGCACAATCAAACCCGGCCATACTCCAACTGCATCCAAACCTCAGGTGAAGTATACCAAAAGAACTGTCTCATCAAGAGGAATCAAACAAAGTTGATGGTACGTCAATCGGACGTCCGGAGGTCAAGTTATAAACATTTCCGCTCCGAGGGCCCGGTTGGTTTCGTGTTCGAACCAACCCCGCCATACCCAAACTTTTCCGAAAGCTTGAGTGTAATATGCCGAAACGACCGTCTCGATCCAAGGATCCCTACGCAATAGACGGTGCGTCGATCGGAGGTCCGTAGCCGAAGATATGGGCGTTTGAACGAACCTGATCCGAAAATATGGGGTCTGGGCCCAGTCTGACCCGGCCCAATACCCCCTAGGTCGGCCCGAACCGGGTCAATCCGAACCGGTTCCGGGTCCGGCCTGATTGGGCGCGGCCTGGCCCGGTGTTGGCGGCCCAGCCGGTTGTGGCTCGGCCAGCGTGGCCGAGCGGACGCCGCGGAGCGGGGGGCACCATTCCCCCCGGTTGATTGAACCGGCGCGGCATTAAAGTTGCGCCCCCCAAATCCGAAACGGCTTTGTCGTTCCGGTTCAGCTCCCGCCGCCGCGGCTCAGTCGCAGCGGTCTTCTCCGGCGGCGTGCCGCCGCCGCCTTCTGCGGACCACCGGACGCGCTCCGGTGGTCCGTTTCGCCCATCGTCTGCGACTATGGTCACCTCGGGACCCGATCTTCACTGCGGAGGCTTCAAATTGCCTTTGCGGTCCCGTTTCATCGTCACTGCCAATCCGCACATAACAAAAAATCTGCAGAGGGTTGTTGGCCCGTGTTTGTTCGGCCTGCACCCTCTGCGTTAGGCGTTATCAAAAGGGTCGATCAATGAACACTTGATTTCATCAATTACAAGGGTATAATTTATTCAAGAATAAATTATTCAAACATCATATAAATAAACGCTCATGCTGGTGAGATAAAACCACTCGAAATAAACCCCTACCTCGTGTCGCTTTTCGTTCGTTGATGATATCGCGAATGGGAGTGGACGTCGGTTCGTTGATGTCGTCGCAAGGTAAGAGGTGAAGGTGACGATAGTCGTTGGCGTTCGTCGTTTCCTCAAAGGCCTTCAATCCGGCTCGAGCGTCGTTCGTTGGAGATCTGACGGATGGAGAACCGTTCTTCGCGGAAGAATGAAGTTCTTCAACGAAGGAGATGAAGTGTTCTTCACAACTCAAGAGCTTTATCCCCAAAATCTCCACACAACCCAACCAAGAATAAAATAAGGTCTCTCCCTTATTTTATTTTAATCATGTCATGCATAATAAGTTCAAATTTCAAAACACTTAATTGATTAAGAGTTTCAATAACTTAATTAAAGTGTGAGTTGGCATGAGTTATGAGGGAGAGAGGGAGAGAAGGAGTTACCCAAATAAAGACGAGTTAACAAAAAAAAGGAGTTAGGGAGTTGAGAGGGAGGTGAGGAGTTAGGGTCTAGTGTGGGGCCCTCCTCACTAAACCCTCCCATTTTGTAGGATAAAGATTATCCTACACAAATAAAAAAAATATTAAACGCATATTTTTATTTATTCCTTAAAAACAAACCGAAAAATTAACCTCTTCTCCCGTCAAAACGCAACTACTGTAAAGTTCCCCTTAAGCAATTACCAGTGCTGCGGTTTTATCGGTGCCCTCGGATTTTAATTCCGAGCACTGGTTTAAAAGATAGAAAAACTCGCTCGTTCGTTCACTGAACGTACCCAAGCTAAACTTCAGAAATTGATTCCGGGCACACCGGGTCTCGGAATCAGGTGCCGTCAGAAACCGCAGACTCGTAAAATTTCAAAGAAATTAAGAAAAAAAATTCCTTGAAATTTCCTGGTCTTTACAACACTTGTATGATACGCCCATTTATTATGCTTTATGACATGATTATGATACCTATTTCTTTCCATGGGTACCCTTATGTTTATGTATGATTGATTATGTGTGATTCTGTATGTGGAAAGCATATTCATAAACATGTTATGATGGGTGCACCCAGATAGCACTCCAATGCATTGGGTAAAGTTTAGAGTCATGATACGTTGTGTGCAACGGTCTTGACGGTTAGTCTTAAGTCGTGCTACCATGTGCAACGGTCTTAGTGGTTAACCTTGACTTGTGCTCCTCTATGTGCAATGATCCTTGACCCATGCTAAAGTCATGGTTTATGTTGCTACCACATTACTATGAATCCATTTTTATATGATCCCATTTTTATATGTCATGATTCCATATGTTTCATCCATTTTTATATAATTATGTCATGTCTTCTAACCCATGTGCTAAAACTTTATTCTTATATTTATTCCCTTACTGGGCTTTTTGGCTCATCCCTTTGTTAATGTTATCCCCAGGTTACTCAATGAAAATGTATGATCACAGTGGAAGTTAAGAGCTCTTTATGAAGATTAAATAAATAAATATTTTATTTAGTCTCATGTTTTCGGTTTTATGTACTTAGTCTTCCAAGACACTAAACTTTATGATCATTGGCTTGTAATATGATGTTTTATTATGCTTAAAATCATGTAATGATATGTGTAAAAGGATAGGGTCACTATATTGATTATGTTTCACCCCTTTCATATGAGGAATGCATTGGACTTAGTAAGTGATGAGTGAGGCCTGCTATAACTCCTCGATGTATCAGTAGGTCTCATTAGACACTAAACTTTATGTACTTAGTCTTCCAAGACACTAAACTTTAAGATCCTTGGCTTGTAATATGATGTTTTATTATGCTTAAAATCATGTAATGATATGTGTAAAAGGATAGGGTCACTATATTGATTATGTTTCACCCATTTCATATGAGGAATGCATTGGACTTAGTAAGTGATGGGTGGGGCCCACTATGGTGTCTGGGCCGAAACCTTAGCGGTATATTTATAATGTCTGGCATTATGCATTCTCTCGTTATGATAGTTCATGTGATTATTCAACAAGTAGAATATCCATGAGTAAATTTTTTTCTCATGTGATTGTTTATGAAATTATTTAATCAGCTTTTATTCTTATCATATCATGCTCAAGATTATGTTTTAATGACATGTGTTTTTAGTTATTCACCATGCCTTTTTTTCATGTGTTTATTTGTGATAGATTTCTTTGTATTATTTACCCTTACTGGGCATCTGAGATCACCACTTTCTTATGTTTTATTTTTCCTCAAGATGCGAAGATGTATATTCTGAATGGCTTTCAGGGATAATCTAGGAGTTTATGGGTGTTTCGAATAGAGTTTATATTTTGTATTTCATTTCAAGTTGTAATGTAATAATTATGTTTGTATCTAGCTTTCCAAAGATACTTATGAATGACTTTCCAGGCTACTGGGGTCGAGGTCTTCACAGGCTATCATATATCGGTTAATGATCATGCGATGATGATTCAAAGGAGTTTTGATGATGGAATGTGAAATGTTTATGGAGTTAAACATTTGATTATTTATCCGTTGAATGTTACAAAATGTTTGAAACATTCACCTTTATTATCAAATGTTTGTGGAATGTTTGGAGTCTCTAGGAGTGTCATCGCTGCCTATAAAAGGAGTCCAAGATCATGGGATGGATGTCATACATTATTCTTGTCCTAAAAACTCCAAGGTTGAAGCTTTCTTTCACTCTCATTTCTTTTCAACCTTTGATACAATGGTTCTAGCAGACCATGGATAGAAAAGAGTTCTTCTCAAGAGTTTGGAGATCCACATAGCTTGTGGATACCCTAGGAGAAAGGAATTTGTTGGGTGCTTCTCAGTGATCTTTATCAAGCTCTTGTGGAAGAGTTGGACAAACCAGATCAATAGAGAAAATGTACTCATTCTTCATTTATATTTATTCAGTCCAAAAAAATAGATAGATTTTGGGCAAAATGGGTTTTGGTTGATCAATTTTGTTGGGTTTTGATAAGCAGTGTCTCCTCCAAAACCCAATAATTACTTCCATTAATTATTGTTCTTTTATTAGCTTAGTGCCAAAGGATCTTGTGGAGTGTTTGGAAGGTTGCCGGTTTGAGTCTCCTCAATTACTTGTATTTGTGTGTTGTTTTTTTTGTAGGTTTGTAATCCACCAGTGTAATATTGTTGTGTTTTGATCTTTGTTCCACTAATTGTATTATGTATATAAAAAACTATCGGAGGAGACCCGATGCCGGGCCCAGCTGCCCGGTCGGATGGCGACAAAGTTGTATTCTTCCCGGATGGCGAGCGGTCAGCGGTGTGGGTTACCAATTCGGGTCAGCTTTTTTGAGCGCATGCCGGTCAACGCCAACTTCTGCCCACCGGGAAAACACGTGCACGTGCTGTCATTAATAATATAATATTATTCATAATTAAAAAAGTGACTTTATATATCCAATCACATGGCGTTTATTTTTCGGTAATTGGAGTCGTTAAATCACTGCTTCTCTCCATGCAAAACTATTTGACCGGTCAATGACGGTGTTGACACCGTTTGTGGATGACGATGAGGAGCATATACTTTTCAAAGCTAGCGTTTGTGAAAGAAGCACCAGAAAAAAAAAACAAAAAAAAAAACTTTGATGGATGACGGTATATGCATTTATATATATTATATAAAAATTTATATGTAAATATATAAAAACATATATGCAAATATTTAACCATATTTTATAAATGTGTTTATAAATAGTTATATAAATATATATAATTATATTAATAAATATATAATTTAAAAAGATTTATGCATATATAAACAACTAATTAATTCATAAAACATTTAGGAAATCTGGGGACAATGTGTTCAACTTTGAAGTAAGAGGTTTGATGTTGGAATCCAGGCATGTGCAAAGCTAAACAAGGCGTGAAAAGCGGTGATAAAAGGAGGGAGGGAGCATAACAAGTTGTGGGGACACGAAAAGCGCTAATAAAATGTTTTTCTAACTTTTTAGGTCTAGTAAACGCACCATTTATCACCGTTAAAAAAAACACTGATAAAGAGTGCGATTATTAGCGCTAAAAAAACAATAACAAAGTGATCATAAAGACATCATTTATCAGTGCTAAAAAATACTGATAAATGATCCTTTTATCGACGTTTTCTTTAACGCCAATAAACGCAACATGCTTTTAAGGACACTTATAAAACTGACATTTTTTTAGCATTGATAAACATGAATTATAGAGCCGATAAAGGGAGGGTGTCCGGTTTTGTGGATTTAGTCCTTTGAATATTTTCCTCTCTCTATATATATATGTATATATTTGGATTTTTTGTTGGAGTCAGCATTGTGTTTGAGTGTCATGAGTCTCTAAAATTAATTTATTACAAATATTAATATATATTAAAACACGTGCACACATCTTTTTTGTAATGAATGGTTTTTACGTTGATATAGGCTCTAAATGAGAAATCTAAAACCATGGTTGATTCTAAATGCGAAGTTTACCTCTTGGTGCGACGTAAGGTTGATCGACATCGGACATTTTGTAGATGGTGGTCGTTGGTGGTGCGTTAAATACAATAATTTTTTTATTTATTTTAAATGACATAAACCTAGTCTCCCTTTATAAATAAATGTTTTGTCAGGGTTAACCACATACTTTTGAGAGAATTAAAGGAGGAGGGAGCACTCACCATTCTTCGTTGACAGATCAAGATTGAAGAATGACGATGAACGAATCGAGGTGAATCATGAGACAGACAATGTGCGCACCAAATCTCCCCCCCATCGCCAACGGATGCATTCTTCACCAACAATCGATGCATAAACGAGGTAGGACTCGTTATTTGCAGTTTTTTTGCCATTGATTAATTTGATAAGCATGGATTTTTATTATTTCTTAATTGATTTGTGATTACTCGTTCTTTGCATGAGCTCGAATTGAGTTTTTGTACCCGATTTATATTTGTTATGTCTTGATTCCACCCATGGTTCCGCACATTACAATCATTAGCCAGATCAGATCGGCCAACGATGCTTACCATCTTTGTTCTTGTGCTTTTCCCCCACCATTCTTCACGTTTTTCATCGTTGGCCCACATGGTAGGTGAATTGATGTTGTCAGGTCAAATTTGTGTGTGATCAAACCCACAGATTCATGGTGGATACACGCACAACGAAAGGATTGATGTTTGGCAGATAGATCGTGCTGGATCTGCGGTTTGCGAGTGATGACTATTGGATTCGGGACCCCGAACGACGGAGAATGCTCGATGGATTCCTGTGTGGGTGATCGAATTTTCAATTTCTGACCACCGGAGGTTGAGAATCGACGGACGATGATGTTTCCCTTCGATTTTGGCGGATTAGGGCGGTCAAACAAGCGCGATCGGTGACGTAGATGGCAGATCTGGAATCAACGTGAAGAAACTCTTTCAGCAAAATTCCCAACCATACATCGTGTGTCTTGGAGGAACATACACCATGTAGTCCCCTGGCTGCGACAACTAGGGTTCTGGGTGAAGATAAACATCACACATCATGTATGACTCATACACACCATGTGACTTGCTACTGGCGGCTTGACGTGTACTCTGGGAGTACGCGGGCATAGACACAACCAAACACACAGACACGACCAGAGTACATGAGTACAGTCGTTTACTCGGACACAACTAGGGTACCCGAACACAACCATAGCAACTGGACACAATCAGTATACACGAGCACGACTAGTGTACACGGGCATGGGCCAGAAGGACATGGGCAAGCCCCAGGCGACCAAGACCCCAACATGTACCACATGTACCTGTTGTTTAGTCCTACATGACCAGCCAAGTCGTGTGAAGGTATGATACGCGATCCAAGACCCGCTAGGAATTGTCTTAGGAAACTTGTTCAATGTTCGCATGATGAGCACCCATATCTCCGCAAAAAAACAAGTGAAACACGGTGTGTAGATAGTGAAAAGAGAAAGATGTGAAAAATGGTCAATGTAGCATCTAAAGAGAACTTGTCTCGAAGAACTTTAGCCACAAGATGCCACAAAGGATGACCAATCTTTTGATAAGTTAAGAATTAAGTAAGAATACAAAGGTTGCAATCAAAACTCACCATAATAACATTACCTTCATTCATGATATTTCAAGAGTATAAGGGGGTGGCTATTTATAACCAAAGAAAGCTTGAAATTCGTACCACGCCATGGGGTGGATCTTTACATTAGTATAATGCCTAGTTTTTCATGGTCAAAAAGCGTAAATGATGCTTTGACAACTTTGGCACATGCCCATGACTTTAGGAGACAAGTAACACACCCTTTTGGAAAAGTAAAGACAACTAGCCCACAACCTTTTGACTTTGAAGGTTCCATGAGAGATAGACTTAAAATTCATAAGTCCACTTGGGTTGGACTTTTAAATGCAAGTTTGGGCCTTAATTAATGTAACTATAGGTCTGAATGCTTCCCCCAAGCAAGAGTATTGGGAATCCCTATGGATATTCATGATTAATCCATGTAAGACCCCCTTTATTCTTTTAATACGTGCTCTTATCATTAAGCCTCCAATTCCTTACAATGGGTATTGTCCATTTGAGTGTGTTCCGCCCTCCTTGTCAAGTCCGCCTTCAACTCCTCAACGCCCATGTGTGCCATGATCCTCATCATCCCCTCCATCTTCAAAAGGATTCGTCCTCGAATTTAAAAGTTCAAAGAGAGAAAGATCAACAACATTAAAGGTGACATTGACATTTCCATACCTGTCGGGTTGCTCATTCTTGTAGGCATTATCATTGATCTTCTTTAAGACTTGGAAATGACAATATCCTCATGGATGAAGTTTTGATTTTCATTGCGCCAAGAACCTCCCTTTTAGCAGGTATTTCCATACCAAACCGCCCGAATCAAATGTAACTTGTTTCCAACACATATTTCCTCGATCACCATATTCCCGCAATAAAGACATGACATAAGAAGGCATTGATGGGTTAGAAGAGTTAGTGGTAAAACATTCTCCCTTGCGAAGCACAAGAGTTTCCTCCCCCTCTGAAGATCTCTCTATTTTTCTTTTCCCAGAAAATAAACTCACTTTCCCCTCAACACTCTTCTTTTCACTCTTGTTTTTAACTCTTTTCTTTCCCCTATCTTTTTTGATGTCACGCATCACTCCTTTTTCACTCTTGATTTTTCCACTCTTTTCATTCTCTCTATTTTTTTTCTCTCTTTTCACAATATCTCTCAACCCTCACTTGGTCTTCATAAGCTTGCAAAGGCCTCAAGGGTGTAAGTATAACTTCTCTCCTGTTGTACTCAAAAGAATAGTGGTTGGTGTATCCATCATGTGCGACCCTCCTATCAAATTTCCAAGGCCTTCCCAACAAGATGTGACTAGCATGCATGGGACCAACATCACAAATCACTTTATCTTCATACTCTTCAATAAAAAATGGAACTTGTGATTTCTTAGTCACTTTAACATCACTGCTGTTATTTAAACATTGCAATCTATAAGGCCTAGGATGTTTGGTCGTAGCTAATCCCAATTTTTCAACCATCAAACCACTTGCTATGTTTGTACAACTACCCCATCAATAATCATACTACATACCTTATCGTTGATGAGACATCTAGTATGGAAAATTCAATCTATTTTCTCTTGATCATGTTCTCCTTCAGGTTGAGCACTCAAAGCACATCTTACCACAAGCATTTACCCATATACGGGGCTCTCTATTTCCACATATGAACACTCCTCAAGTGGTGGAATTTCCTGTTCACTTGAGCTAGAACTAAGAACATCTTCATCATCCAAAATAACCATGGTCCTCTTGTTTTGGAATTGTGATAAAAAATGTAAGAAACCTTGACATTTAAAACATTTTATATTATGTGATTTGGAAATACCCTTACCCTCCATTTTACCTTTGGATTCCAGAAAGAATGGTTTTAGTTTGGTCACCTCCTTTGAATCCATTTTGTGTTCCCTTATATGATCTTTTGGTTTGTAATCATTCAACTTGAAAGAAGATCTAGAATCCTTACCATCATCCTTATTTTCTTTACTTGCATCTCCATTTTAGTAGCCATGTGAAGAAGATCCTCTATGTCCAAGTAGTGGTGCATGTCCACTATGTCTTGAATGTCATGGTTGAGGCCGTTCACAAACCTTGCCATGGTGGCCTCTCACTCCTCATCAACATTGGCCTAAATCATGATGATCCCCATCTCTCTGTGATACTTCTCAACACTCATGGCTCCTTGTTTCAAACTCTACAACTTTAGGAACAAATCACGATAATAGTGGCGAGAAATGAACCTCTTATGCATTACCACTTTCATCTCCTCCCAAGTTCGGATGGGTCTTTCCCTACTTCATCATCAACTCACTTGTAGTTGGTCCCACCAAATAATAGCACAATTGGTGAATTCCACAGCCACTAACTTCACTTTTTTCCCTTGGAATAGTTGTGACAACCAAAAAACATGTTCGGCCTTTCATTCCCATTCCAAGTATGTTTCAAGATCATTCTTACCTTGGAATGAAGTGATACTCAACTTTAATCCTCCAAGATCATTGGATTTCCTCTATGGTGGTTGATTTATTTGAAATGGTGACTCATGAAAATATGAGAACTCATCCTCTTTTTCAATGAAACGCCTTGGTGCTCCATAATTCTAAGGAGATTGAAACTCATCCATTCTTGCATTCAGCCTTTGGAATTGTTCTTGAACAGCCATCATGCACACCTTAATGTCCATGTCATTGTTTTTAATCGATTACGCCATTTAGGAATCCTAAAAAAAAATTTAAAGAGAAATGGATATGAACCTCACACACTCCCTCACGTGTTTACACTAAAAAAATATTATTTTCACTCGTGTTTCACTCAATTTTGGATTTTTTAACAAAATGCAACACTCTTGCCTTTTACCACTCAACTTGCTTCCTATAACGTTCTTAACCAATTTCAAAAAATCTAAAGGATCATTGAAATATGTAAATTCTGAACTATAATTCAAAGATAAAATTTAAAAAGGATTCAATATGAAAAAATGTGGGAAGGGGAAGAAAATGGATGAAGAAAAATGAGAATGGGATGTAGGACTCAAGATGTTGCAATTTTTTGAGCCTTTAATTTTTTTTTGATTTTGGGATTTTTTTGAATAAATTCAGCAGAGACACGCTGAATTTTCAATATGTAAATGTAGGGAAGAAATAATTTGAAACATAAAATGGAATCAAAGTGAGAGTTGCGTGATTTTAAAATTACAGATTTCGTCGCAAAATTTGAACTCGCTGTATCTCACAATTTATAGTGTTGATTTCAATGATTCCAAATGGAGAAGAAAGATGATATTATCAAATAAAATAATGATATACTGTATGTACAAAATAATTAATAAATTATGTCAGTAAGTGAAGAAGAAAATGGACCAGAACTGACGTCATCCCGATTTAAAGAGAAACAAAGATGGAAGAAGTGATATGAAAGAAAGAACCTGATATCTTGCAAGTGGGATTCGATACCAAATGATACACAATCCAATAACTACTATGAATTTTCCTAGTAATCTTGTTCATTTATCTCATGTTGAGCACTCAGATCTCTGAAAGAAAACAAGTGAAATGTGATGTGCAAATATTGAAAAAGATAAAGAAGGGGAAAATAGTCAAGTTAGAACCCAAAGATAACTTGTCTCTAAGAACTCTATCCATAAGACACCACAAAGGATGACCAGTCCTTTGATAATTAAATAATTAATAAAGAACACAATGGTTTCAAGCAAAAGACACCATAATAAAATTTCCATCATTCGTGATATTTTAAGAGTACAAGGGGGTGGCTATTTATAGCCAAAGAAAGCTTGAAATTCGTAGCACACCATGGGGTGGATCTTTACATTAGTATAATTACTATTTTTCTAGTGTCAAAATTACTAAATGATGCTTTGATAACTTTGTCACATGCCTATGACTTTAGGATACAATTAGCACACCCTTTTGGAAAAGTAAAGACAACTATCCCACCACCTTTTGACTTTGAAGATTCCATAGGATATGGGCTTAAAATTCATAGCTCCATTTGGGTTGGAATTTTAAAAGAAAGTTTGGGCCTTAATTAATGTAATTATAGGCCCGGATGCTTCCCCCAAGAAAGGGTATTGGGACTCCCCATGTATATTCATGATTAATCCATGTAAGACCCCCTTTATTCTTTTAATCCATGCTCTTGTCATTGGACCTCCAATTCCTCACAACGGGTATTGTCCATTTGAGTGTATTCCACCCTCCTCATCAAGTCTGCTATCAACTCCTTAGTGCCCATGTGTTCCATGATCCTCATCAAGGTGAGGAAATGACTAGGTGTCCATGTGAGGTTACACGCCATGTGACCCTAGTTACATGCCATGTACCTCCCTCAGGGAATTCTGCCTTGCGTACCTCCTTTTTCTGGACTCGAATTTGGGCCCATGAATAGCCTATCCTGGCCAGTTTTCCATTTAGGATGCGATGGTGACCTTATTTTTTGAAATTGGAGATACGATATGAGATTATACAAGCACTATAACAACCCTGCTTTTTTATTACAACTTAAACATGCTTTATTACATAAAACTTCACTTGATACAACAAAGAAGATCGAGAGGTTTAGTGTCTTTGGGGATTAGTATCATTACATAAAAACATAAAACATGAAAATACAACATCTTTATTGAAAACTTCCTTTACATAACCACTACATTCCTTCGTACTTAGCATTTCATGGGATAACCTGAGGACATGCATAAGAAAAGGGTGAGCTATAAAGCCCAGTAAGGGAGTACACATGGAATAACATGAGGAGTACAATACATGTTAGGCAATGGGCATATAAATAGAGCATAAGAGAAACATGAACATAAAGGCTTGATAAAGCATGATAATCATAACATGGAAATGTGACAACAACACTTAACATTGAATTAGCATGAGCCAAGGCTCATTGCACATGGAGCATGAGTAAACCCTCATTGCACATGAAGCACGAGTAAACCCTCTTTTCACTTGAATTAGCATGAGTCAACACTCATTGCACTTGACGTATCATGATACTATAATTTACCCAATGAATTGGAGCGCTATCAGGGCGCACCCTTCTTAAACATTTCATTTCATGCATAAGTGTGCCACATAGATCATAAAACATGGATTCATAAAACATAATCATTTATTACATGATAAAGGAATGTGGAATTCATACATGAAACTTCACAATCAAAATGTAAATGTGCATAAAGGTGAATACCCTTGATGGAATAATGAGCATGGTATTCACTACACAAAGACATTGGCTTAGAAAATCGGTGTGATTTCGGTAGCGTAACAGCGTGACATAAGAATTCATAAAAAAGGTTGATGAGAGAGAAAGGGGTTTCTCATCATATTTACATGTAATGGACAGTAAGGAGGTCATATATATACATTTCCCAAAAATTGAAAAGGAATTTAGATTCATGATACAAAAGTATTGCTTGAATGTAAAAGAAGAGAGAGAAGTTACTTTCAGAATTTCGGCATAGTAACGGGTGTACATGGGAGGCATTTAATGAGAGAGAAAGGGTTCTCCCATCATTCAAACAATAATAGGGAATTATGGGGGAGGTGCGAAGCCATACCCCAACATTCATAATTAAAATTAAAAGGGCAATACAACTTAAAGAAAATTGACAAAAATGAGAAAGGAAGAAAAACCCTTACTTGGAAGTGTGCTTCCAAAGGCTAGAGAGAGGCTTGTGAGAGGCTTCTTGGGAGCTTGGGGCACCTTGAGAGGATTCTAGAGAGAGTAGGGTAGAGGTTGGACGAACTCCAAGGGCTTTGAGTGAGGAGGAAATGGGAGCTTGGGTGGGTTTATATAGGAAAGGTGAGAGAATTCTTTATTATTTAGGTTTGGGACCCCTTATATTAAAATAATCCAAACCACAAACCATCCCATGGTATTTGCCCATGGTTTCTGGAAAAGGAAAGAGGAAAACAATATTTTACAAGTCCAAGGTCCGAACTTATTAAAAAATTAGGGTTGATTATGTGGAGGTGAGTCACACTCCCATGAAAATTAATTTAAAAAGGCAAAGTGTTGAATAAGTCTTGAGGGCTCCATTAATGCTTTGAAAAGTAAGTCAAACAAACCCAAAATCACATTATTTTAATGATAAAACATATATTTGCCGAACATAAGGATTATGGTATTTTATTGCATCACCATTGGGTCATTATGATGTCATCAAACACATTATATATTTAAATGGTATTTAATTTTTACCCAAAAATTTGACTGTCTCCGAAAATTATGAAAACTTCACCGTTGGATAATTTCGACGTCCTGATTCCAAAAATAATATTTATTTTATCTAAATAATTTTCTAAATATGTGAATTTTTACTTTTAAAATAAAAACCGACATTTATAAAAAATTCACGGGTTTTGACAGAAATGGCTTTCAAACCTTAATAAAAAATTTTAATTTCATTCATGAAATCATAAGATCATTTATATTTAATAAAAAATTAATTTAATATTAATAATAATATTTTATTAAAATATTATTTAATTCAAAAAAATCCTTTAATTTAATAAAATATAATTCTTAATTAAATAATAACTAAAAACACCATTTGTATGTTAAAAACTATTTACAAAGTATCAAAAAAATGACTAGAAATTATATTCATTATTATGTACAAAAATAATGTACATGAACATGGTACTAATTATTTGTTACATAACCCCTTAGAATAGCCGCATAAGACCTAAGGGTAAGGTGTGCGATGGTGACAGACTCTTGGGGCGGCTCGGATAACATCGCTCGAGTGGTAATCTCTATCAACTTCCACTTTTTCCGTAGACGGTCCCGTTTGAGCTTGACATAATGAATCTCAGCTTGGGCTTGGTCAAGGGCGAAGCCCAAAGACGCCACCTCTTTTCCGAGCTCTGACAAATGGGCTTCGTACGGGGCAATTCTACTGGACGAGGCCATCGCTTCCTTTGTCTGAGTAAAATTGGGTTCTTTAAAGCCATATATTTATACTACTCATGTGATCACTGTTCAACGGCTATAAAAGTAACGGTCACAAATCTTATCATAAAACCAAAGAAGTTGACATCTTATAAAAACATTTTTCATAAAGAGACATTTAACTGAATCAAGAGGGATTTTCATTAATGAAACTTTGGGTCGTTACAATATTCCCCCCTTAAGAAATTTCGCCCTCGAAATTTTCCTTTTCCCACACTAAAACAAATGTGGGTAACTCAGCTTCATCATATCCTCCGACTCCCAAGTTGCTTTTTCAAACTTGTGGTTTCTCCACAACACCTTGACGAGGGGCATTGTCTTATTTCGTAGAACTTTTTCTCTACGATCTAAGATTTTCACTGGTTGCTCCTCATAAGAAAGATCATCTTCCAATTGTACCACCTCGGAAGAGAGTACATGTGAAGGGTCCGATATGTACTTTCTTAAGAGGGATACATGAAAGACATCATGCACCTTGACCATAGTAGGTGGAAGTGCTAGTCGATAGGCCACAACCCCAACACGATGAAGAATCTCAAAGGGGCCGATGTACCTTGGACTTAACTTCCCTTTCTTTCCAAACCTCATGACCTTATTCTACGGAGATATGCGTAAAAAACACCATGTCTCCAACTTTAAACTCAAGGTCTCGTCGACGATTATCTGCATAACTCTTCTGTCGACTCTGGGCTGCCTTGACATGCTGCTGAATGGTTTTCACCTTCTCCACCATTTCTTCGACCATTTCTGGTCCAAGCAGCTTACGTTCACCGACCTCATCCCAACATACCGGTGTTCTACACCTTTTCCCATACAGGGCTTCATATGGTGCCATTTGGATGCTCGAGTGGAAACTATTATTATAAGAGAACTCAACCAGAGGAAGATGTTGATCCCATCCTCCTTTAAAGTCCATTGAGCACACTCTCAACATATCCTCAAGTGTTTGGATAGTCCGCTCGGATTGGCCATCAGTTTGAGGATGATAGGCCGTACTGAAGTTCAGTTCAGTATTCAGAGCATGTTGAAGACTCTTCCAAAACTTAGAGGTGAATATTGGATCTCGGTCAGAAACAATAGATAGTGGTACTCCATGCAACCGTACCACTTCCCTGATATATATCCGTGCCAGTTGATCCAAAGAGAAATCCTCTTGAATAACAATGAAGTGTGCAGTCTTTGTAAGACAATCCACAATAACCCAGATTGCATTGTTTCCTTTGGATGTCCTTGGAAGTCCGGTGACAAAGTCCATGGTGATGTTCTCCCATTTCCATTCTGGTATGGGCAATGGTTGCATCATCCCCTTAGACTTCTGCCTCTCTGCCTTCACTTGCTGACACACCAGGCACTTTGATGTATATTCAGCGATCTCCTTCTTCATATTATCCCACCAAAAGTTTTCTCGGAGATCTCGATACATCTTTGTGCTCCATGGGTGAATAGAGAAAGTTGAACTATGTGCATCATCCAAAAGTTCCTTCTTTAGCTCCAGACTTGATGGAACACATAGTCTTTTACCAAACCGCACAATTCCTTCTTCATTAACATTAAACTCCGAGGATTTCCCCATTTTGATAGCTTCCACTTTTTCTTGAATTCCCACATCATCCTTTTGAGCATCCTTTAACCTTTCCAAAAGAGATGGTTGAGCAATCATTTGTGAAATGATTGATGATGTTCCCTTCTTTATGATTCCCACATCCATCTTCATCAAGTCTAAGAAGATTGGATCCTTCTCAATTCTCATCATTGATAGAATAGCTGGATCCTTTCTACTTAGGGCATCCGCCACCTTGTTCGCTTTCCCAGGGTGGTAATGTATTGAACAGTCATAATCCTTGATGAGCTCTATCCATCTTCTCTAGCGCATATTAAGCTCTTTCTGTGTGAATATATATTTAAGACTCTTGTGGTCAGTATATATCTCACATTTCTCTCCATAGAGATAATGCCGCCAGATTTTCAAGGCAAAGATCACCGCTGCCAACTCCAGATCATGCGTTGGATAGTTTTACTCATGGATTTTCAACTGCCTTGAGGCATAGGATATCACTTTATCATTCTGCATCAACACACATCCTAAGCCCTTCTTTGAGGCATCACTGAATACCACAAAAAGTTCCCCACTTGTGGGTAAAGTGAGCACGGGTGCAGTGATAAGCCTCCTTTTCAACTCCTTGAAGCTTTCTTCAAATTCATCACTCCAAGCAAACTTTACTCCCTTTCGAGTTAGCTTGGTAAGAGGGTTGGACAATCGTGAGAAATTTCTCACAAATCGTCGATAATATCCAGCTAACCCCAAGAATCTACGGATATCAGTTACCGATGTTGGCCTCGGCCATCCCTCAATTGCATCTGTTTTGGAGGGGTCCATAGATATCCCATTGCTTGTGATGATATGGCCCAAGAATGAGACTTCCTTCAACCAAAACTCACACTTTCTGTACTTTGCATAGAGATTATCCTTGCACAAAGTCTCTAGTACAGTTTTTAAATGCTCCTCATGGTCCTCCTTGGTTTTGGAGTATATTAGAATATCATCTATAAAGACTACCAAAAATTTGTCAAGGTAATCTCTAAAGACTCTATTCATCAAGTCCATGAATATTTCTGGAGCATTGGTGAGTCTGAAAGGCATTACTATGAATTCATAGTGCCCGTACCTTGTACGAAAAGCAGTCTTGGGGATATCTTCCTTCTTCACCCTTACTTGATAATATCCCGACCGCAAGTCCACCTTGGAGAAGCATTGTGCTCCACGCAGCTGATCAAACAAGTCATCGATTCTTGGGAGAAAATACTTGTTCTTTATCGTGATTTTGTTAAGTTCACGATAATCGATGCAAAGCCGTATTGACCCATCCTTCTTCTTGACGAAGAGGACTGGTGCACCCCATGGTGATGCACTTGGGCTTATAAACCCTTTATCCAGATTCTCCTGTAGTTGTTTCTTCAGCTCTTCAAGATCAACAACAGCCATTCTATATGGAGTCTTGGATATTGGTAGCGCCCCAGGTACAAGTTCAATTGATAACTCAACATCTCTTCTTGAAGGAAGACCAGCAAGTTCCTTGGGAAACACTTCCGCGAATTCCCTCACAATAGGCATTTCTTCAAGGGTGGTTTCTTCCTTGGACTCAATCATCTGAGCCATATATGCATGCTCATAGGGCAGTAATATCCATGCTTGATATGATGGAGCTAAAGGAGATTCATCTTCCTCCTGACACTTGTAAAGAATCGGGGGTCGATTCTCCATATGGAGTGTGATTTACCTCTCCTGACAATTTATGTTGGCTCTATATAAGGAAATCCAATCCATGCCAAGAATTGCATCAAATTCCACCAAAGGGAGTATGACGAGGTTCACCGGGAAATTCAATCCACAAATTATAACAGGGGAGGACTTATATTCATGGGATGGAATGATTTCCCCATTTGCCGTAGTCACCGACATCTTTACTTACAGGATTTGTGGTGGTGCTGGGATTGTTCTACTAAACATTCGAGATATAAAATAATGCATAGAACCTGAATCAAAAAGTATGTTCTCTATCCTTGAATGAATAACTAGCGTACCTGTCACCACTTCGTTGTTGGGGTTCACTTCGGCAGAAGTGATGACAAAAGCTCTTCCTTGCTGTCTTGGAGGTTGTTGGTTGCCTCCGATAACCCTTGGATTAGGGCACTGATTTTCAAAATGACCCGGTTCTTTGCATTTGTAGCATTGAACAACGCGTTGAGGTTCGAACGGAGCGTTACTCTCCTCTGTCACAGCCGCGGGTCCTTCTTGCCGACAGTTAATAGCTAGGTGACCTTCTCTTCCACACCTAAAGCATTTTCTCGTCCCCCTAAGGCAATTTCCACGGTGTTTCTTTCCGAACTTTTGGCAAGTGGGGTGCTGGAACTTCTTAGCGCCGTTGGATTTATCCATCGGACCACCAACATTGAAGTCCACCGTACGCTTCTTGTCCCCATGATACCCCTGTGATTCTCCGATCTCCATTTCAACCCCGAGGGCACATCGGACAATTTCCTCATAACTGTCGAAGTCACGGATTGCTAATGCTTTCTGCAAACTAGGCTTCAGCCCACCAAAGAAGCGGTCAACCTTGTATTTGGGGGTAACGACAAAGCCGGAAGCATATCGTGCAAGCCTTGTGAAGTTTGCCTTGTACGCTCCCACAGATTCTTCATCTTTTTGCTTGAGGGAAAGGAAGTCCCTTTCCATCTAAAGACGGAGGGTGCGCGGAAAATATTTATCGAAAAACATCTTCCGGAATTCCTTCCATTCCAAAGCCTCGATCTCCTCCTCAGGCTTCGTTTTTTTGATCAACGTCCACCATTGATCAGCTTCACCCTCCATACGATAAGCCGCTAGGAGAACCTTCTCTTGTTCAGAACATTGGAGGATGAAGAATATCTTTTCAATGGAGTTGATCCACTGCTCAGCGATCGTGGGATCATATGATCCACTAAAAGTAGGAGGCCTTTGTCTCATGAAGCTCTCGATAGCGACTTGTTATTTCTTAGGGGGGTTGAACGTTCCTCTTGACCCATGTTTCTATTCAAAACTTGAGTTAGCTGAGAGAGAAGCGTGACAAAGTTCGTGATTCCCGCTTCCATTGGATTGGGCATCTCATTAGTACAATCATCACACTAATCTTCACAACGGTTGTTAGCCCGAGTTCTCTTATTACCGGCCATTGGCTGGAATACAAGGAAAGTTAGGGGTAACACATAAAGGGAAATCCAAAGACAAAAGTTGATGACTTATAAATAAACTTTAATCTCTTTAACTCATGAGTCTATAGGATTCAATCCAGGCTTTTCATGATCTACCTTCTAACATATATTCTTAGGGGCATTTTTCCCTTAATAAGGGTTCATACTAAGCTTGTGAATTTATCAAAGAATATCCCCCAGGAGTGTCGTAACCAAGAGTGCAGCAAGGCCCGTTGTTGTGCACCAGTTCCTGTTCGAGTCTAGCTCAAAGCGGTGTTTTCGGGTTTTACCCCTAGGATATATCTGTGTCAGACCCGCCTCTACCTGCTCGTATCCAGATATGGATGTATTTGATTGATAAACCACTTACTCAATACTTACCAAAACATAGGTATGTTTTTGTTATACTTAGTATTGTATCTAAGGCTTTACTAGGGTTTTCATAATCCCAAAAATAACTAAACCTATCCTCTGATACCAACTATGACAACCCTGATTTTTTATTACAACTTAAACATGCTTTATTACATAAAACTTCACTTAATACAACAAAGAAGATTGAGAGGTTTAGTGTCTTTGGGGCTTAGGATCATTACATAAAAACATAAAACATGAAAATACAACATCTTTATTGAAAACTTCCTTTACATGACCACTACATTCCTTCGTACTTAGCATTGCATGGGATAACCTGAGGACATGCATAAGAAAAGGGTGAGCTATAAAGCCCTGTAAGGGAGTACACATGGAATAACATGAGGAGTACAATACATGTTAGGCAATGGGCATATAAATAGATAATAAGGGAAACATGAACATAAAGGCATGATAAAGCATGATAATCATAACATGGAAATGTGGCAACAACACTTAACATTGAATTAGCATGAGCCAAGGCTCATTGCACATGGAGCATGAGTAAACCCTCATTGCACATGAAGCACGAGTAAACCCTCGTTGCACTTGAATTAGCATGAGTCAACACTCATTGCACTTGACGTATCATGATACTATACTTTACCCAATGCATTGGAGCGCTATCAGGGCGCACCCTTCTTAAACATTTCATTTCATGCATAAGTGTGCCACATAGATCATAAAACATGGATTCATAAAACATAATCATTTATTCCACGATAAAGGAATGTAGAATTCATACATTAAACTTCACAATCAAAATGTAAATGTGCATAAAGGTGAATACCCTTGATGGAGGAATGAGCATGGTATTCACTACACAAAGACATTGGCTTAGAAAATCGGTGTGATTTTGGCAGCGTAACGGCGTGACATAAGAATTCATAAAAAAGGTTGATGAGAGAGAAAGGGGTTCCTCATCATATTTAAATGTAATGGACAGTAAGGAGGTCATATATATACATGTCCCAACAATTGAAAAGGAATTTAGATTCATGATACAAAAGTATTGCTTGAATGTAAAAGAAGAGAGAGAAGTTACTTTTGGAAGTTTGGCATAGTAACGGGTGTACATGGGAGGCATTTAATGAGAGAGAAAGGGTTCTCACATCATTCAAACAATAAGAGGGAAGTATGGGGGAGGTGATAAGCCATACCCCAACATTCATAATTGAAATTAAAAGGGCAATACAACTTAAAGAAAATTGACAAAAATGAGAAAGGAAGAAAAACCCTTACTTGGAAGTGTGCTTCCAAAGGCTAGAGAGAGGCTTGTGAGAGGCTTCTTGGGAGCTTGGGGAACCTTGAGAGGATTCTAGAGAGAGTAGGGAAGATGTTGGACGAACTCCAAGGGCTTTGAGTGAGGAGGAAATGGGAGCTTGGGTGGGTTTATATAGGAAGGGTGACAGAATTCTTTATTATTTAGGTTTGAGACCCCTTATATTAAAATAATCCAAACCACAAACCATCCCATGGTATTTGACCATGGTTTCTGGAAAAGGAAAGAGGAAAAAAATATTTTACAAGGCCAAGGTCCGAACTTATTAAAAAATTAGGGTTGCTTATGTGGAGGTGAGTCACACTCCCATGGAAATTAATTTAGAAAGGCAAAGTGTTGAATAAGTCTTGAGGGCTCCATTAATGCTTTAAAAAGTAAGTCAAACAAACCCAAAATCACATTATTTTAATAATAAAACATATATTGTCCTAACATAAGGATTATGGTATTTTATTGCATCACCATTGGGTCATTATGATGTCATAAAACACATTATATATTTAAATGGTATTTAATTTTTACCCAAAAATTTGACTGTCTCAGAAAATTATGAAAAATTCACCGTTGGATAATTTCAACGTCCTGATTCCAAAAATAATATTTATTTTATCTAAATAATTTTCTAAATATGTGAATTTTTACTTTTAAAATAAAAACCGACATTTATAAAAAATTCACGGGTTTTGACAGAAATGGCTTTCAAACCTAAATAAAAAATTTTAATTGCATTCATGAAATCATAAGATCATTTATATTTAATAAAAAATTAATTTAATATTAATAATAATATTTTATTAAAATATTATTTAATTCGAAAAAATCCTTTAATTTAATAAAATATAATTCTTAATTAAATAATAACTAAAAACACCATTTGTACCTTAAAAACTATTTACAAAGTATCAAAAAAATGACTAGAAATTATATTCATTATTATGTACAAAAATAATGTACATGAACATGGTACTACGTATTTGTTACATAACCCCTTAGAATAGCCGCATAAGACCTAAGGGTAAGGTGTGCGATGGTGACAGACTCTTGGGGTGGCTCGGATAACATCGCTCGAGTGGTAATCTCTATCAACTTCCACTTTTCCCGTAGACGGTCCCGTTCGAGCTTGACATAATGAATCTCAGCTTGGGCTTGGTCAAGGGCGAAGCCTAAAGACGCCACCTCTTTTACGAGCTCTGACAAATAGGCTTCGTATTGGGCAATTCTACTGGAGGAGGCCGTCGCTTCCTTTGTCTGAGTAAAATTGGGTTCGTTAAAGCCATATATTTATACTACTCATGTGATCACTGTTCAACGGCTATAAAAGTAACGGTCACAAATATTATCATAAAACCAAAGAAGTTGACATCTTATAAAAACATTTTTCATAAAGAGACATTTAACTGGATCAAGAGGGATTTTCATTAATGAAACTTTGGGTCGTTACAATATTCCCCCCTTAAGAAATTTCACCCTCGAAATTTTCCTTTTCCCACACTAAAACAAATGCGGGTAACTCAGCTTCATCATATCCTCCGACTCCCAAGTTGCTTCTTCAAACTTGTGGTTTCTCCACAACACCTTGATGAGGGGCATTGTCTTATTTCGTAGAACTTTTTCTCTATGATCTAAGATCTTCACTGGTTGCTCCTCATAAGAAAGATCATCTTCCAATTGTACCACCTCAGAAGAGAGTACATGTGAAGGGTCCAGTATGTACTTCCTTAAGAGGGATACATGAAAGACATCATGCACCTTGGCCATAGTAGGTGGAAGTTCCAGTCGATAGGCCACAGCCCCAACACGATCAAGAATCTCAAAGGGGCCGATGTACCTTGGACTTAACTTCCCTTTCTTTCCAAACCTCATGACCTTCTTCCACGGAGATATGCGTAAAAAAAACCATGTCTCTAACTTTAAACTCAAGGTCTCGTTGACGATTATCTGCATAACTCTTCCGTCGACTCTGGGCTGCCTTGATATGCTGCTGAATGGTTTTCACCTTCTCCACCATTTCTTCGACCATTTCTGGTCCAAGAAGCTTACATTCACCAACCTCATCCCAACATGCTGGTGTTCTACACCTTTTCCCCTACAGGGCTTCATATGGTGCCATTTGGATGCTCGAGTGGAAACTATTATTATAAGAGAACTCAACCAGAGGAAGATGTTGATCCCATCCTCCTTTAAAGTCTATTGAGCACGCTCTCAACATATCCTCAAGTGTTTGAATAGTCCGCTCGGATTGGCCATCAGTTTGAGGATGATAGGCCGTACTGAAGTTCAGTTCAGTATTCAGAGCATGTTGAAGACTCTTCCAAAACTTAGAGGTGAATCTTAGATCTCAGTCAGAAAGAATAGATAGTGGTACTCCATGAAACCATACCACTTCCCTGATATATATCCGTGCCAGTTGATCCAAAGAGAAATCCTCTCAAATAGCAATGAAGTGTGCAGTCTTTGTAAGAAGATCCACAACAACCCAGATTGCATTGTTGCCTTTGGATGTCCTTGGAAGTCCAGTGACAAAGTCCATGGTGATGTTCTCCCATTTCCATTCTGGTATGGGCAATGGTTGCATCATCCCCTTAGACTTCTGCCTCTCTGCCTTCACTTGCTGACACACCAGGAACTTTGATGTATATTCAGCGATCTCCTTCTTCATATTATCCCACCAAAAGTTTTCTCGGAGATCTCGATACATCTTTGTGCTCCCTGGGTGAATAGAGAAAGTTGAACTATGTGCATCATCCAAAATTTCCTTCTTTAGCTCCAGACTTGATGGAACACATAGTCTTTTCCCAAACCGCACAGTTCCTTCTTCATTAACATTAAACTCCGAGGATTTCCCCTTTTTGATAGCTTCCACTTTTTCTTGAATTCCCACATCATCCTTTTGAGCATCCTTTAACCTTTCCAAAAGAGATGGTTGAGCAATCATTTGTGAAAGGATTGATGATGTTCCCCTCTTTATGATTCCCACATCTATCTTCATCAAGTCTAAGAAGATTGGATCCTTCTCAATTCTCATCATTGATAGAATAGCTGGATCCTTTCTACTTAGGGCATCCGCCACCTTGTTTTCTTTCCCAGGGTGGTAATGTATTGAACAGTCATAATCCTTGATGAGCTCTATCCATATTCTCTGGTGCATATTAAGCTCTTTCTGTGTGAACATATATTTAAGACTCTTGTGGTCAGTATATATCTCACATTTCTCTCCATAGAGATAATGCTACCAGATTTTCAAGGCAAAGATCCCTGCCGCCAACTCTAGATCATGTGTTGGATAGTTTCGCTCATGGATTTTCAACTGCCTTGAGGCATATGATATCACTTTATCATTCTGCATCAGCACACATCCTAAGCCCTTCTTTGAGGCATCACTGAATACCACAAAAAGTTCCCCACTTGTGGGTAAAGTGAGCACGGGTGCAGTGATAAGCCTCCTTTTCAACTCCTTGAAGCTTTCTTTGCATTAATCACTCCAAGAAAACTTTACTCCCTTTCGAGTTAGCTTGGTAAGAGGGTTGGAAAATCGTGATAAATTTCTCACAAATCGTCGATAATATCCAGCTAGCCCCAAGAAGCTACGGATATCAGTTACCGATGTTGGCCTCGGAAATCCCTCAATTGCATCTATTTTGGAGGGGTCCACAGATATCCCATTGATTGTGATGATATGGCCCAAGAATGAGACTTCCTTCAACCAAAACTCACACTTGCTGTACTTTGCATAGAGCTTCTCCTTGCACAAAGTCTCTAGTACTGTTTTTAAATGCTCCTCATGGTCCTACTTGGTTTTGGAGTATATTAGAATATCATCTATAAAGACTACCACAAATTTGTTAAGGTAATCTCTAAAGACTCTATTCATAAAGTCCATGAATATTGCTGGAGCATTGGTGAGTCTGAAAGGCATTACTATGAATTCATAGTGCCCGTACCTTGTACAAAAAGCAGTCTTGGGGATATCTTCCTTCTTCACCCTTACTTGATAATATCCCGACCGCAAGTCCACCTTGGAGAAGTATTGTGCTCCACGCAGCTGATCAAACAAGTCATCGATTCTTGGGAGAGGATACTTGTTCTTTATCGTGATTTTGTTAAGTTCACGATAATCGATGCAAAGCCCTGTTGACCCATCCTTCTTCTTGACGAAGAGGACTGGTGCACCCCATGGTGATGCACTTGGGCGTATAAACCCTTTATCCAGATTCTCCTGTAGTTGTTTCTTCAGCTCTTCAAACTCAACAACAAATATTCTATATGGAGTCTTGGATATTGGTAGCGCCCCAGGTACAAGTTCAATTGATAACTCAACATCTCTTCTTGAAGGAAGACCAGGAAGTTCCTCGGGAAACACTTCCGCGAATTCCCTCACAATAGGCATTTCTTCAAGGGTGGTTTCTTCCTTGGACTCAATCATCTGAGCCAGATATGCATGCTCATAGGGCAGTAATATCCATGCTTGAGATGATGGAGCTAAAGGAGATTCATCTTCCTCCTGACACTTGTAAAGAATCGGGGGTCGATTCTCCATATGGAGTGTGATTTCCTTCTCCCAACAATTTATGTTGGCTCTATATAAGGAAAGCCAATCCATGCCAAGAATTGCATCAAATTCCACCAAAGGGAGTATGACGAGGTTCGCCGGGAAATTCAATCCACAGATTATAACAGGGGAGGACTTATATTCATGGGATGCAATGATTTACCCATTTGCCGTACTCACCGACATCTTTACTTCCAGGATTTCTGGTGGTGCTGGGATTGTTCTACTAAACATTCGAGATATAAAAGAATGCGTAGAACCTGAATAAAAAAGTAAGTTTTCTATTCTTGAATGAATAACTAGCGTACCTGTCACCACTTCGTTGTCGGGGTTCACTTCGGCAGAAGTGATGGAAAAAGCTCTTCCTTGCTGTCTTAGAGGTTGTTGGTTGCCTCCGATAACCCTTGGATTAGGGCACTGATTTGCAAAATGACCCGGTTCTTTGCATTTGTAGAATTGAACAACGCGTTGAGGTTCGAACGGAGCATTCCTCTCCTATGTCGCAGCCGCGGGTCCTTCTTGCCAACAGTTAATAGCTAGGTGCCCTTCTCTTCCACACCTAAAGCATTTTCTCGTCCCCCTAAGGCAATTTACAGGGTGCTTCTTTCCGCACTTTTGGCAAGTGGGGTGCTGGAACTTCTTAGCGCCGTTGGATTTATCCATCGGACCACCAGCATTGAAGTCCACATTACGCTTCTTGTCCCCATGATACCCCTGTGATTCTCCGATCTCCATTTCAACCTTGAGGGCACATCAGACAATTTCCTCATAACTGTCGAAGTCACGGATCGCTAATTCTTTCTGCAAACTAGGATTCAGTCCACCAAAGAAGCGGTCAACCTTGCATTCGGGGGTAACGACAAAGCCGGAAGCGTATCGTGCAAGCCTTGTGAATTTTTCCTCGTACACTCCCACAGATTCTTCATCTTTTTTCTTGAGGGAAAGGAAGTCCCTTTCCATCTAAAGACGGAGGGTGCGCGGAAAATATTTATCGAAAAACATCTTCCAGAATTCCTTCCATTCCAAAGCCTCGATCTCCTCCTCAGGCTTCATATTTTTGATCAACGTCCACCATTGATCAGCTTCACCCTCCATACGATAAGCCTCTAGGAGAACCTTCTCTTGTTCAGAACATTGGAGGATGGAGAATATCTTTTCAATGGAGTTGATCCATTGCTCAGCGATCGTGGGATCAGATGATCCACTAAAAGTAGGAGGTCTTTGTCTCATGAAGCTCTCGATAGTGACTTGTTCTTTCTTAGGGGGGGGGGGGTGAACGTTCCTCTTGACCCGTGTTTCTATTCAAAACTTGAGTTAGCTGAGAGAGAAGCGTGACAAAGTTCGCGATTCTCGCTCCCATTGGATTGGGCATCTCATTAGTACAATCATCACACTAATCTTCACAACGGTTGTTAGCCCGAGTTCTCCTATTACTGGCCATTGGCTGGAATAAAAGGAAAGTTAGGGGTAACACATAAAGGGCAATCCAAAGACAAAAGTTGATGACTTATAAATAAACTTTAATCTCTTTAACTCATGAGTCTATAGGATTCAATCCAGGATTTTCATGATCTACCTTCTAACATATATTCTTAGGGGCATTTTTACCTTAATAAGGGTTCATACTAAGCTTGTGAATTTATCAAAGCATATCCCCCAGGAGTGTCATAACCAAAAGTGCAGCAAGGCCCGTTGTCATGCACTAGTTCCCGTTCGAGTCTAGCTCAAAGCGGTGTTTTCGGGTTTTACCCCTAGGATACATCTGTGCCGGAGCTGCCTCTACCTGCTCGTATCCAGACAGGGATGTATTTGCTTGGTAAACCACTTAATCAATACTTACCAAAACATAGGGATGTTTTTGTTATACTTAGTCTTGTATCTAAGGCTTTACTAGGGTTTTCATAATCCCAGAAATAACTAAACCTATCCTCTGATGCCAACTATGACAACCCTGCTTTTTTATTACAACTTAAACATGCTTTATTACATAAAACTTCACTTGATACAACAAAGAAGATCGAGAGGTTTAGTGTCTTTGGGGCTTAGGATCATTACATAAAAACATAAAACATGAAAATACAACATCTTTATTGAAAACTTCCTTTACATGACCACTACATTCCTTCGTACTTAGCATTGCATGAGATAACCTGAGGACATACATAAGAAAAGGGTGAGCTATAAAGCCCAGTAAGGGAGTACACATGGAATAACATGAGGAGTACAATACATGTTAGGCAATGGGAAAATAAATAGAGCATAAGAGAAACATGAACATAAAGGCATGATAAAGCATGATAATCATAACATGGAAATGTGGCAACAACACTTAATATTGAATTAGCATGAGCCAAGACTCATTGCACATGGAGCATGAGTAAACCCTCATTGCACATGAAGCACGAGTAAACCCTCATTTCACTTGAATTAGCATGAGTCAACACTCATTGCACTTGACGTATCATGATACTATACTTTACCCAATGCATTGGAGCGCTATCGGGGCACACCCTTCTTAAACATTTCATTTCATGCATTAGTGTGCCACATAGATCATAAAACATGGATTCATAAAACACAATCATTTATTCCACGATAAAGGAATGTGGAATTCATACATGAAACTTCACAATAAAAATGTAAATGTGCATAAAGGTGAATACCCTTGATGGAGGAATGGGCATGATATTCACCACACAAAGACATTGGCTTAGAAAATCGGTGTGATTTCGGCAGCGTAACGGCGTGACATAAGAATTCATAAAAAAGGTTGATGAGAGAGAAAGGGGTTCCTCATCATATTTACATGTAATGGACAGTAAGGATGTCATATATATATATTTCCCAACAATTGAAAAGGAATTTAGATTCATGATACAAAAGTATTGCTTGAATGTAAAAGAAGAGAGAGAAGTTACTTTCAGAATTTCGGCATAGTAACGGGTGTACATGGGAGGCATTTAATGAGAGAGAAAGGGTTCTCCCATCATTAAAACAATAAGAGGGAAGTATGGGGGAGGTGCGAAGCCATACCCCAACATTCATAATTCAAATTAAAAGGGCAATACAACTTAAAGAAAATTGACAAAAATGAGAAAGGAAGAAAAACCCTTACTTGGAAGTGTGCTTCCAAAGGCTAGAGAGAGGCTTGTGAGAGGATTCTTGGGAGCTTGGGGAACCTTGAGAGAATTCTAGAAAGAGTAGGGTAGAGGTTGGACGAACTATAAGGGCTTTGAGTGAGGAGGAAATGGGAGCTTGGGTGGGTTTATATAGGAAAGGTAAGAGAATTCTTTATTATTTAGGTTTGGGACCCCTTATATTAAAATAATCCAAACCACAAACCATCCCATGGTATTTGCCCATGGTTTCTGGAAAAGGAAAGAGGAAAACAATATTTTACAAGTCCAAGGTCCGAACTTATTAAAAAATTAGTGTTGCTTATGTGGAGGTGAGTCACACTCCCATGGAAATTAATTTAAAAATGCAAAGTGTTGAATAAGTCTTGAGGGCTCCATTAATGCTTTGAAAAGTAAGTCAAACAAACCCAAAATCAAATTATTTTAATGATAAAACATATATTTTCCGAACATAAGGATTATGGTATTTTATTGCATCACCATTGGGTCATTATGATGTCATAAAACACATTATATATTTAAATGGTATTTAATTTTTACCCAAAAATTTGACTGTCTCAGAAAATTATGAAAAATTCACCGTTGGATAATTTCGACGTCCTGATTCCAAAAATAATATTTATTTTATCTAAATAATTTTCTAAATATGTGAATTTTTACTTTTAAAATAAAAACCGACATTTATAAAAAATTCACGGGTTTTGACAGAAATGGCTTTCAAACCTTAATAAAAAATTTTAATTTCATTCATGAAATCATAAGATCATTTATATTTAATAAAAAATTAATTTAATATTAATAATAATATTTTATTAAAATATTATTTAATTCAAAAAAATCCTTTAATTTAATAAAATATAATTCTTAATTAAATAATAACTAAAAACACCATTTGTATGTTAAAAACTATTTACAAAGTATCAAAAAAATGACTAGAAATTATATTCATTATTATGTACAAAAATAATGTACATGAACATGGTACTACTTATTTGTTACATAACCCCTTAGAATAGCTGCATAAGACCTAAGGGTAAGGTGTGCGATGGTGACAGACTCTTGGGGCGGCTCGGATAACATCGCTCGAGTGGTAATCTCTATCAACTTCCACTTTTCCCGTAGACGGTCCCATTTGAGCTTGACATAATGAATCTCAGCTTGGGCTTCGTCAAGGGCGAAGCCCAAAGACGCCACCTCTTTTCCGAGCTCTGACAAATGGGCTTCGTACAGGGCAATTCTACTGGACGAGGCCATCGCTTCCTTTGTCTGAGTAAAATTGGGTTCGTTAAAGCCATATATTTATACTACTCATGTGATCACTATTCAACGGCTATAAAAGTAACGGTCACAAATCTTATCATAAAACCAAAGAAGTTGACATCTTATAAAAACATTTTTCATAAAGAGACATTTAACTGGATCAAGAGGGATTTTCATTAATGAAACTTTGGGTCGTTACAATATTCCCCCCTTAAGAAATTTCGCCCTCGAAATTTTCCTTTTCCCACACTAAAACAAATGTGGGTAACTCAGCTTCATCATATCCTCCGACTCCCAAGTTGCTTCTTCAAACTTGTGGTTTCTCCACAACACCTTGACGAGGGGCATTGTCTTATTTCGTAGAACTTTATCTCTACGATCTAAGATCTTCACTGGTTTCTCCTCATAAGAAAGATCATCTTCCAATTGTACCACCTCAGAAGAGAGTACATGTGAAGGGTCTGGTATGTACTTCCTTAAGAGGGATACATGAAAGACATCATGCACCTTGGCTATAGTAGGTGGAAGTGCTAGTCGATAGGCCACAACCCCAACACGATCAAGAATCTCGAAGGGGCTGATGTACCTTGGACTTAACTTCCCTTTCTTTCCAAACCTCATGACCTTCTTCCACAGAGATATGCGTAAAAAACACCATGTCTCCAACTTTAAACTCAAGGTCTTGTCGACGATTATCTGCATAACTCTTCTGTCGACTCTAGGCTGCCTTGATATGCTGCTGAATGGTTTTCACCTTCTCCACCATTTCTTCGACCATTTCTGGTCCAAGCAGCTTACGTTCACCGACCTCATCCCAACATGCCGGTGTTATACACCTTTTCCCATACAGGGCTTCATATGGTGCCATTTGGATGCTCGAGTGGAAACTATTATTATAATAGAACTCAACCAGAGGAAGATGTTGATCCCATCCTCCTTTAAAGTCCATTGAGCATGCTCTCAACATATCCTCAAGTGTTTGGATAGTCCACTCGGATTGGCCATCAGTATGAGGATGATAGGCCGTACTGAAGTTCAGTTCAGTATTCAGAGCATGTTGAAGACTCTTCCAAAACTTAGAGGTGAATCTTGGATCTCGGTCAGAAACAATAGATAGTGGTACTCCATGCAACCTTACCACTTCCCTGATATATATCCGTGCCAGTTGATCCAAAGAGAAATCCTCTCGAATAGCAATGAAGTGTGCAGTCTTTGTAAGACGATCCACAACAACCCAGATTGCATTGTTGCCTTTGGATGTCCTTGGAAGTCCGGTGACAAAGTCCATGGTGATGTTCTCCCATTTCCATTTTGGTATGGGCAATGGTTGCATCATCCCCTTAGACTTCTGCCTCTCTGCCTTCACTTGCTGACACACCAGGCACTTTGATGTATATTCAGCGATCTCCTTCTTCATATTATCCCACCAAAAGTTTTCTCGGAGATCTCGATACATATTTGGGCTCCCTGGGTGAATAGAGAAAGTTGAACTATGTGCATCATCCAAAAGTTCCTTCTTTAGCTCCAGACTTGATGGAACACATAGTCTTTTCCCAAACCGCACAGTTCCTTCTTCATTAACATTAAACTCCGAGGATTTCCCCTTTTTGATAGCTTCCACTTTTTCTTGAATTCCCACATCATCCTTTTGAGCATCCTTTAACATTTCCAAAAGAGATGGTTGAGAAATCATTTGTGAAAGGATTGATGATGTTCCCTTCTTTATGATTCCCACATCCATCTTCATCAAGTCTAAGAAGATTGGATCCTTCTCAATTCTCATCATTGATAGAATAGCTGGATCCTTTCTACTTAGGGCATCCGCCACCTTGTTCGCTTTCCCAGGGTGGTAATGTATTGAACAGTAATAATCCTTGATGAGCTCTATCCATCTTCTCTGGCGCATATTAAGCTCTTTCTGTTTGAATATATATTTAATACTCCTGTGGTCAGTATATATCTCACATTTCTCTCCATAGAGATAATGCCGCCAGATTTTCAAGGCAAAGATCACCGCCGCCAACTCCAGATCATGCGTTGGATAGTTTCGCTCATGTATTTTCAACTGCCTTGAGGCATAGGATATCACTTTATCATTCTGCATCAGCACACATCCTAAGCCCTTCTTTGAGGCATCACTGAATACCACAAAAAGTTCCCCACTTGTGGGTAAAGTGAGCACGGGTGTAGTGATAAGCCTCCTTTTCAACTCCTTGAAGCTTTCTTCACATTCATCACTCCAAGCAAACTTTACTCCCTTTCGAGTTATCTTGGTAAGAGGGTTGGACAATCGTGATAAATTTCTCACAAATCGTCGATAATATCCAGCTAACCCCAAGAAGCTACGGATATCAGTTACCGATGTTGGCCTCGGCCATCCCTCAATTGCATCTGTTTTGGAGGGGTCCATAGATATCCCATTTCTTGTGATGATATGACCCAAGAATGAGACTTCTTTCAACCAAAACTCACACTTGCTGTACTTTGCATAGAGCTTCTCCTTGCACAAAGTCTCTAGTACAGTTTTTAAATTATCCTCATGGTCCTCCTTCATTTTGGAGTATATTAGAATATCATCTATAAATACTACCATAAATTTGTCAAGGTAATCTCTAAAGACTATATTCATCAAGTCCATGAATATTGCTGGAGCATTGGTGAGTCTGAAAGGCATTACTATGAATTCATAATGCCCGTACCTTGTACGAAAAGCAGTCTTGGGGATATCTTCCTTCTTCACCCTTACTTGATAATATCCCGACCGCAAGTCCACCTTGGAGAAGTATTGTGCTCCACGCAGATGATCAAACAAGTCATCGATTCTTGGGAGAGGATACTTGTTCTTTATCGTGATTTTGTTAAGTTCACGATAATTGATGAAAAGCCGCATTGACCCATCCTTCTTCTTGAAGAAGGGGACTGGTGCACCCCATGGTGATGCACTTGGGCGTATAAACCCTTTATCTAGATTCTCCTGTAGTTGTTTCTTCAGCTCTTCAAGCTCAACAACAGCCATTCTATATGGAGTCTTGGATATTGGTAGCGCCCCAGGTACAAGTTCAATTGAGAACTCAACATCTCTTCTTGGAGGAAGACCAGGAAGTTCCTCGGGAAACACTTCCGTGAATTCCCTCACAATAGGCATTTCTTCAAGGGTGGTTTCTTCCTTGGACTCAATCATCTGAGCCAGATATGCATGATCATAGGGCAGTAATATCCATGCTTGAGATGATGGATCTAAAGGAGATTCATCTTCCTCCTGACACTTGTAAAGAATTGGGGGTCGATTCTCCATATGGATTGTGATTTCCCTCTCTCGAAAATTTATGTTGGCTCTATATAAGGAAATCCAATCCATGCCAAGAATTGCATCAAATTCCACCAAAGGGAGTATGAAGAGGTTCGCTGGGAAATTCAATCCACATATTATAACAGGGGAGGACTTATATTCATGGGATGCAATGATTTCCCCATTTTCCGTACTCACCGACATCTTTACTTCCAGGATTTGTGGTGGTGCTGGGATTGTTCTACTAAACATTCAAGATATAAAAGAATGCGTAGAACCTGAATCAAAAAGTACGTTCTCTATTCTTGAATGAATAACTAGCGTACCTGTCACCACTTCGTTGTCGGGGTTCACTTTGGCAGAAGTGATGACAAAAGATCTTCCTTGCAGTCTTGGAGGTTGTTGGTTGCCTCCGATAACCCTTGGATTAGGGCACTGATTTGCAAAATGACCCGGTTCTTTGCATTTGTAGCATTGAACAATGCATTGAGGTTCGAACGGAGAGTTCCTCTCCTCTGTCGCAGCCGCGGGTCCTTGCCGACAGTTAATAGCTAGGTGCCCTTCTCTTCCACACCTAAAGCATTTTCTCTTCCCCCTAAGGCAATTTCCAGGGTGCTTCTTTTCGTACTTTTGGAAAGTGGGGTGCTGGAACTTCTTAGCATCGTTGGATTTATCCATCGGACCACCAGCATTGAAGTCCACCTTACGCTTCTTGTCCCGATGATACCCCTGTGATTCTCCGATCTCCATTTCAACCTTGAGGGCACATCGGACAATTTCCTCATAACTGTCGAAGTCACGGATCGCTAACGCTTTCCGCAAACTAGGCTTCAGCCCACCAAAGAAGCGGTCAACCTTGCATTCTGGGGTAACGACAAAGCTGGAAGCGTATCGTGCAAGCCTTGTGAAGTTTTCCTCGTACGCTCCCACATATTCTTCATCTTTTTGCTTGAGGGAAAGGAAGTCCCTTTCCATCTAAATACGGAGGGTGCGCGGAAAATATTTATCGAAAAACATCTTCCGGAATTCCTTCCATTCCAAAGCCTCGATCTCCTCCTCAGGCTTCGTATTTTTGATCAACGTCCACCATTGATCAGCTTCACCCTCCATACGATAAGCCGCTAGGATAACCTTCTCTTGTTCAGAACATTGGAGGATGGAGAATATCTTTTCAATGGAGTTGATCCATTGCTCAGCGATCGTGGGATCAGATGATCTACTAAAAGTAGGAGGCCTTTGTCTCATGAAGCTCTCGATAGCGAATTGTTCTTTCTTAGGGGGGGTTGAACGTTCCTCTTGACCCGTGTTTCTATTCAAAACTTGAGTTATCTGAGAGAGAAGCGTGACAAAGTTCGCGATTCCCGCTCCCATTGGATTGGGCATCTCATTAGTACAATCATCACACTAATCTTCACAACGGTTGTTAGCCCGAGTTCTCCTATTACCGGCCATTGGCTGGAATAAAAGGAAAGTTAGGGGTAACACATAAAGGGTAATCCAAAGACCAAAGTTGATGACTTATAAATAAACTTTAATCTCTTTAACTCATGATTCTATAGGATTCAATCCAGGCTTTTCATGATCTACCTTCTAACATATATTCTTAGGGGCATTTTTCCCTTAATAAGGGTTCATACTAAGCTTGTGAATTTATCAAAGCATATACCCCGGGAGTGTCGTAACCAAGAGTGCAGCAAGGCCCGTTGTCATGCACCAGTTCCCATTCAAGTCTAGCTCAAAGCGGTGTTTTCGGGTTTTACCCCTAGGATACATCTGTGCCAGAGCCGCCTCTACCTGCTCGTATCCAGACAGGGATGTATTTGCTTGATAAACCACTTAATAAATACTTACCAAAACATAGAGATGTTTTTGTTATACTTAGTCTTGTATCTAAGGCTTTACTTGGGTTTTCCTAATCCCAAAAATAACTAAACCTATCCTCTGATACCAACTATGACAACCCTGCTTTTTTATTACAACTTAAACATGCTTTATTACATAAAACTTCACTTGATACAACAAAGAAGATCGAGAGGTTTAGTGTCTTTGGGACTTAGGATCATTACATAAAAACATAAAACATGAAAATACAACATCTTTATTGAAAACTTCCTTTACATGACCACTACATTCCTTCGTACTTAGCATTGCATGGGATAACCTGAGGACATGCATAAGAAAAGGGTGAGCTATAAAGCCCAGTAAGGGAGTACACATGGAATAACATGAGGAGTACAATACATGTTAGGAAATGGAAATATAAATAGAGAATAAGAGAAACATGAACATAAAGGCATGATAAAGCATGATAATCATAACATGGAAATGTGGCAACAACACTTAACATTGAATTAGCATGAGCCAAGGCTCATTGCACATGGAGCATGAGTAAACCCTCATTGCACATGAAGCACGAGTAAACCCTCGTTGAACTTGAATTAGCATGAGTCAACACTCATTGCACTTGATGTATCATGATACTATACTTTACCCAATGAATTGGAGTGCTATCAGGGCACACCCTTCTTAAACATTTCATTTCATGCATAAGTGTGCCACATAGATCATAAAACATGGATTCATAAAACATAATAATTTATTCCACGATAAAGGAATGTGGAATTCATACATGAAACTTCACAATCAAAATGTAAATGTTCATAAAGGTGAATACCCTTGATGGAGGAATGGGCATGGTATTCACTACACAAAGACATTGGCTTAGAAAATCGGTGTGATTTCGGCAGCGTAACAGCGTGACATAAGAATTCATAAAAAAGGTTGATGAGAGAGAAAGAGGTTCCTCATCATATTTACATGTAATGGAAAGTAAGGAGGTCATATATATACATGTACCAACAATTGAAAAGGAATTTAGATTCATGATACAAAATTATTGCTTGAATGTAAAAGAAGAGAGAGAAGTTACTTTCGGAATTTCGGCATAGTAACAGGTATACATGGGAGACATTTAATTAGAGAGAAAGGGTTCTACCATCATTCAAACAATAATAGGGCAGTATGGGGGAGGTGCGAAGCCATACCCCAACATTCATAATTGAAATTAAAAGGGCAATACAACTTAAAGAAAATTGACAAAAATGAGAAAGGAAGAAAAACCCTTACTTGGAAGTGTGCTTCCAAAGGCTAGAGAGAGGCTTGTGAGAGGCTTCTTGGGAGCTTGGGGCACCTTGATAGGATTCTAGAGAGAGTATGGCAGAGGTTGGAGGAACTCCAAGGGTTTTGAGTGAGGAGGAAATGGGATCTTGGGTGGGTTTATATAGGAAAGGTGAGAGAATTCTTTATTATTTAGGTTTGGGACCCCTTATATTAAAATAATCCAAACCACAAACCATCCCATGGTATTTGCCCATAGTTTCTAGAAAAGGAAAGAGAAAAACAATATTTTACAAGGCCAAGGTCCGAACTTATTAAAAAATTTGGGTTTCTTATGTGGAGGTGAGTCACACTCCCATGGAAATTAATTTAAAAAGGCAAAGTGTTGAATAAGTCTTGAGGGCTCCATTAATGCTTTTAAAAGTAAGTCAAACAAACCCAAAATCACATTATTTTATTGATAAAACATATATTGGCCGAACATAAGGATTATGGTGTTTTATTGCATCACCATTGGGTCATTATGATGTCATAAAACACATTATATATTTAAATGGTATTTAATTTTTACCCAAAAATTTGACTATCTCAGAAAATTATGAAAAATTCACCGTTGGATAATTTCGACGTCCTGATTCAAAAAATAATATTTATTTTATCTAAATAATTTTATAAATATGTGAATTTTTACTTTTAAAACAAAAATCGACATTTCTAAAAAAATTACTGGTTTTGACAGAAATGGCTTTCAAACCTTAATAAAAAATTTTAATTGCATTCATGAAATCATAAGATCATTTATATTTAATAAAAAATTAATTTAATATTAATAATAACATTTTATTAAAATATTATTTAATTCAAAAAAATCCTTTAATTTAATAAAATATAATTCTTAATTAAATAATAACTAAAAACACCATTTGTACCTTAAAAACTATTTACAAAGTATCAAAAAAATGACTAGAAATTATATTTATTATTATGTACAAAAATAATGTAATGAACATGGTATTAATTATTTGTTACATAACCCCTTAGAATAGCCGCATAAGACATAAGTGTAAGGTGTGCGATGGTGACAGACTCTTGGGGCGGCTCGGATAACATCGCTCGAGTGGTAATCTCTATCAACTTCCACTTTTCCCGTAGATGGTCCTATTCGAGCTTGACATAATGAAGCTCATCTTGGGCTTGGTCAAGGGCGAAGCCCAAAGACGCCACCACTTTTCCAAGCTCCGACAAATGGGCTTCGTACGGGGCAATTCTACTGGATGAGGTCATCGCTTCCTTTGTCTGAGTAAAATTGGGTTCGCGAAAGCCATATATTTATACTACTCATGTGATCACTGTTCAACAGCTATAAAAGTAACGGTCACAAATATTATCATAAAACCAAAGAAGTTGACATCTTATAAAAACATTTTTCATAAAGTGACATTTAACTGGATCAAGAGGGATTTTCATTAATGAAACTTTGGGTCGTTACAAGCACGACACTTGTTTCAACAATGCTTGGAAGATAACAATGATCATGCCAAATCATCAGGGAGATGTTGGGGCTGGAAACCCCTCATGTTGCACCAGGGAACGAGCCTCCCATATTCTTTAACCAGGTAGAGTTAGAAACCCACCTTATTAGACAAGGCATGAGTCCTCTAACTACAGGGTGGAAACCCCCCATCTTTGAAATCTAGTGGGGAGAAATTCCTCCATCAGAGATTATGCCCCCTCGACTGTGGAGCATAGTGACAAGGCGTGGGTCCTCCACATGGTTTCTTGTGCGGTTGTGCGTGATGATGGGAATCAGAGATGGACCTTTGGATCAGTATACTAACTCATCATTCTTAGCTGGGTTTTGGAGATCGAGATCCCCTTTCTCTCTCACATGGGTTTCTTTATGAGAATATATGTCGGGTTTTCGTTTCCCTCTTGCTATGAGTTGAGTATAACCTCCATTGTATCTTTCTATTTCTATATTTATGGAATTAAGGGCTTCTTACTATGTATGTATATACTGTAACACTTGGATGTTTTTATAAAATATTTTATTTAAATAATTTTATTTCTTCTATAGATTCCATTGCACGCAATCATGTGTTTAAATGAACTGTGAAACACCCTTAGTATAAAATGACAATTTTAACCTATCCATCAAGTTATAGGAAATAAATATAACCAACTTATGAAAATATATGGTGAAGTCATTCGCTACCAATTATTTATGAAAAATATAAATCAATTATATATTTGTATTTTTGTATTAAATAATTGAGTGAATTACTATTAATAAATGAAATTTATAAAATATATATTTTATATACTTAATAAAATATTTTTTATATTCATAGAATATATATTTTTGTCATAGGGTATGAATAAACCCTATTTGATGTATAAAAATCTATATTTTTCAAAAGGGAAATTTTCCACTTTTTAATGGTGAACCCCTTTTAAATTAATATTTCTACACATTAATATTTTTTATATGACAACATAATCATGTTCTTTGGAAGTGGGATATAAAAATTTACTTTGGATGAAATTTTAATATTTTTTCTGATAACTTTCAAATTTTAAAGAATAATAATAATACACTAAATTTTAATCAAAATAATTTATATGGTTAAATTATAATATTGAATGGTTTTAAAGTACAAATAGAATATATTTTTATCATTAAATATAATGTATGTCATTATCATTAATTTTACATTGAATTCAAATGTAAAAATATTTCAATTTTTTGCAATATTTTAACTTTTAAAACTCATTCTCTCTTTCCGACAACAGGATTAATTTTAAATTAATTACTAAAACTTATGTGTTTTGAATTTTGAAAAATTGATTTCATATTTGGAATCATTAGTTCCAAATTTTGTAAATATCTTTATTTTATTTTTGGGTATTATGAATAGTAACTTTGGTAATTTTTATTAATACGGTAAAAGGGTAATTCAAGTAATTAAGGGTAATAATGCTATTATAAAATTACCCTAACACTTGTATTAATATCATTGGATGAGTTTTTTTAGACCTAAATCATACTTGGGTAGAAATGGTGTCCTTTGGAAGCCACTTGGATGAGATTAGGACATTTAATTTATTTTATTTAAAGAAACTTTAAATATGCCTTACTCAAATTTAAATAACCATATCATTTTTAAAATTAGGTTATAAAGAAGATGAATTAGATTATAAATACTCAATTTAAAGCTATTTTTTTCTTTATCGTGATAATTTATTTTTAATTTTTAGGAAATAAATAATTACCTTAAAGATATATACTTTGATGATGTAAAAATTAATTAATTGATGATAAATCAATAAAACAATTTTTATTAAAATGATAATAAGCATTAAAATACCTAAACACTTGACCAAATATTATTGGTTGAGTATATATCGACCATAACCATCCAAGGGTCGAGTTATTGAGCATTTTGAGCCTTATAGAAGAGATTCTGACACTTATATTATTTTATTTAAAGTGATGTTAAAGTTGTCAAATTCATGTTTTCAAAATTATAACATTTTTAATGTAGGGTTTTCTAGAAGATAAATTATACTAAAAATATTCTTAATAAATATAGTATATTTATCTTATTCATAGTATTTTATTTTTAATTTTTATTCAACAAATAATTATATTAAATAATTACACAAAATTGATGTAGTAATTATTTTATTAATGGAGATAACAAATAAACGTTATTAACAATATTAAAATAAATATAATTTTGGCTAATTAAAATGTCCAATTAATTTTATAGATGACCTTGAGCTCTTATAATTACAATAAAATAGTTGTTTCTAAGTTAACTTGTTATCTTAATAATTTAAAAAAAACAATGAATTTAATAGTATCAAAATTGACACTATTGTTTGTTTAGAAAAATAATGTTTCATTAAATTATTTAAAAATCATAAAACCTTTTTTTAAAATATATAATAATTATGATATGACCTAAAATTTTCTAAGGTATTTATTTGTGGTCTAATTGACATCAAATAAGTAAACATTTCACCCTTTAAATATTTGTTACCCTAGTTAAAAATTAAATATAATAAATAAGTGTTAATTAAAATGAAAAGATTTAAATTGACAGAAATTTTTTCTAAAATCTATTTGTTGATGATATTACAACACTATCTCATCTCATCATCAAAATTGGGACTTTTTGGAGGTTTTTGGATGGGGTTTGATTTTATTATAAATTAATATTTTTTGAGATCCCAAAAGTGCCCCTCACCTCAATTATAAAAGGGAACCTCCTATGTCACATATTCACTTCACTTTGATACTTAAAAATCTTCCATCCCCTACCATTTTAACTTATAAATTTTCTGAGTTATATTCTAGAGGTTCTGGTCATCTTCAAAGACAAACTCTAGCGCTCTAAGAGTAGATTTAGAGGAAGCATGTTGAAGAACAGGTAATCTCCTCTACCAATTCTTTCAAACTTCTTTCTTCTTCTACTTACTATTCATGAGTTGTTTCATTATAAATTAATAAATCTAGTATCAATTATATAAAAATATTTTATTATTATTATGGAACAAAAATATCATACTTTCTATCCATCCTACGAAAAACAAAATCACCACACATGCGTACGTACGACTTAACATCTCCACACTGTGGTGTAATCTATTTTTCACCACCACCTTACTTGTATGGGTATAATTATGGAAATAATAAATATATATTATTATTATAACATGAAATTTATTATGAAATATCATACACCATTCACTTCAATACCATTCATCAATTATAAGAATGATATTGTCGCTCGTCCGTACGTACAACCTACCATCTCCACGATGCGATGCGATTCATTCTATATGATCTTCATTGAATCATGATTATATAAATATATAGAATTAATAAATACGATATATATAATGTTAATATCATTTTGTAATGATATAACGATTATCTATGAAGGAGAACTATAACTTATTTGAAAAAACATGCATAAGCAAATGAAGCAGTTAATACCCGAATAACAAGTAATAATGAAATGTTATTAAAAAAGGGATGATAATATGATCATATATGATATCATAAAAATTAATATGATTCTGAAATAAGTCAATGAAATTATTTAAATCATTAATAAGGAGGTTCAGATACACATAAAGGAAATCAGACCAAAGGTAAGGGATAATTTCGCAATATCATTATTATCTGAGATTGTTTATATGTAAGTATTTACTAGGGTTTATTTATTATCCATATCCATGTTTCCTAAATATGTAATATTATTTCTATTATTATAAAATTTTTTAAATTCAATTTTACGCATTGGTGAATTTTTATTAAATGGTATGAAAGAAATATTTTGTTGTTATTTGATATGAGGTACTTTTTTACTTTTTTAGAAAAAGTACGAGGATAATGTTGTTTTAACTTATACGACATGATTTTTTTATATTTTTATAACATCGTATTTACATGAATATTACTTTAAAATATTTCAAGGTTATTTTCAAATAAATTATTTTCTATTAAAATTGTGTGGCATTTTGAGAAAAGAAAATGTTTTTGAAGAAGAAAGGATATTTTCCTTAAGAATTAATTTCAAGTGTTCAATCAACATTATTTTCCATATAAGATGACATTATTCAACAGGGTTAGGTTTCAAGTATACTATCCATATTATTCTTATGGTTTTATTATATTTTTGATGGAATGCTATTTATGAAGTCCATTTATTTTACATGGATTATGTTATGGTGGAGTGATTTTTAAAGAAATGCATTTTATTCCTTGGGTTATGATGAATGATTTATATTAATGTGGAACATGTAAGAATAATTTTATTATGAGATGGGTGGGACCTATATCTCCCTCCAATTCATTGGGTAAAGATTTATATCTTATGATATAGACATGGTTGGAATGGGAAATGATCTTGGTTCACTAATACAGGGCTGGAACGAGGAGTGAACTCAGTTCAGTAATGGAATTTGTCCACTATGATGGTCTTGACAATGATCCTTGGCTAATATGAAATTATTTTCTATGATTATGTATATGACACAAAACTTCATGCCTTATGTTATGACCTTTGGGATTAAATTCATTAATTCTTATGAACATTTATGATTTATCCCATGGTATGATATCACAATCTTTCATATGCAGGATAAGATTTTTCAAATTTCATGTTATTATCTATTATGATTATGATATGATTGATATCTCCCTTGTTTACTCTTAATGAGCCTCTAAACTCACCCTTTCATATGTTTCTTTTCCCCAGGCCATGAAGAAGGGTATTAAATACGACAAGTCAAAAGGGGTCTAGTTATGATGAAATAAGTGGGAGATAATGAAGATGTCTTATGAACCAGTTGTTTATGTTTCCCAATTTCTAAAGACACTATACCTACACAGTCCTTTCATGGATTTGTTATATTTTGTAATGAATATTATTCAACTTTGAAGTAATATCAATATATGTAAAGTATGGGTTGTTATATATACTCACCCCTCCACGGGCTTTTCCTGCACGTGTCGTGTCTTATATAAAAGATAAAAAAATCAGTAGTGACTTTCGTGGAACATAGAGATACTTAGGTTCATTGACCATGTTCGGTGGTTGGACTTGGATATCAAAAGTTAGGATCTCTTAAAATTCCCTTTTTCCAGTTGTTGTTAGGTTGATACTTTATTTCTGTTTAGGCATGTACTTTTCCCCTTTATACTTTCATTTTATATTATCATAATCTGACGTATTTTATAGAGGTTGTTACATGCATTATTATACTCTAGAATTTTTGGTTATTTATTATTATTCTTCACTTTTTTATAGAGATGGTTGAGTGTGTGTGTATAGATACATTAGGCTAAGACCTCTCATTTCTGTTTATGTCTTCTTGGCATTTTTTGCTATCCCCTAGCCTGTTGGAGGTGGGCTTGGAGTGTCACACTCAGCTTGTAGTCGTCCAGGAGGGCCCTGGTGGTTTGGGTTATAATAGAGTGGTATCAGATAATTTCATCCTCGGGTCGATGGTTGGAGTTGGATCCATGGTGAGGATTGGTTTAGTAACTTAGGGAAAAAGTGTTAGAGTGTTTTGAGTGCGCCTTTCAGGACAACAAACCTAGTATTGGTGTGACATATGACATATCCCTTCACTAGGAATCTAACTACCTTCTTGTCGGCTCAACATGTCTAGAAATCAGTTGTAGGGAACCAGTGGTACATGCAACATATAGGATTATATCTTTTTACTTCCATATACTTCTTGAGGAAGATCCCTGTATATATGCTCATATAACTATGGTACATCTTGATAAATTTTAGGATGAATCCATAAATCTAGCCAGCTAGGACACTAATACAAGATTGTGATGATGATCAGTTGAGTGATGTGACCTCAGTTTAGGGACCTTCTCATAAGACGCTTCCTCTAGGTAGGCATAGAGAAGTTCCACTACCTATCGAGCAGTGATTAGTTCCATCAGTCCCTGATAATGATACACGTAGGCTGAGCACATTCTGTGAGTTATAACAACATAGATTGTAGATGTTTTTAGGGAGCATATCTCTAAGATAAAAAAGTATTGTCTTGATTTGGTGATCAGAATCTTTAATATTGTTCAAACCCTGGATGATTAGATGGATGTACTTATAGCCAGTCTTCTTCATGGTGTATTAGGGTGCTGGTGGAGTCTGGTCATGCAGAACCATGATGAGATGATTCTCTGATGGACAGAGTTCCAACAACTATTTTGTGATGAGTATTACCCTAATTTATTTCACTCTATATATATTTAGAAGCCTCTCGAGTTGTGTCAGGGTGATATGACAGCTGCAGATTATGTCGTGAGGTTCAATAACATCACGTGTTACTCCCTCAATATGGTGTGAGATGGTTTCTTCCTGTAACATCTTAGATTCGATTCATTAATAAGTAACTGAACTTGAGAACCAATTGGACTCAAGAATTCCTCCCCATATGCCATAGTCTACTGACTAGTAGTGAGGATTAGTGATTGTATAGTGGGGAGACTATACCCTCCTGATTAGAATGGAGAAAAATAGTGAGATATATGAATAAACAGAGGAAGTAGCAATAAAAGAAAAAATGGGAGATAAATCATCCAAATATAATAGTCAGAAATGAAATAAAAACAAGAAAAACATGTCTGGTAATATATACAAAATAGTTTCTTATCACGATGCTATACAAAAATGGAGTAAAGTGAAACAAGAAACATGCATACAAAGTACATGATATACAAAAATACATAAAAGACTAAAATCTATCTCTAATAGGATCATGGAAATGAGCTCGGTCCTCTGTTCCCATAATCCATCATAGTATAGAAAATCAGGCATCCACAGCAAGATGCTTCCGTTTTTCCCTGCCTACATCCATGAAGTATTTCCAGGCACCAAATGATGGCCAAAACAGGGTGTGACTATAACCCAACAGACCACCACCAATGGCGTCTAGTGATATCCAATATGTTAATACATAAAGATAAGTATGTAGTCATAATGAATAAGGGTAGTAAATAAATAAACCACGTCATTTTTGGTTTTCTATGAGACACTCGTACGATGCTACTTACTTTGGACTAAGTTGAAATTTCTATGAACAAGTGACATCCTAATACTATATAAGTATGTGATCATATATAAGTAATCACGGGACCCATGGAATGTAGCCGACACATCCATGTAAAATGTCACATAAGGGAACTACATGATTCCTTAACAAGTATAAATTTATTAGTCAAGTATAAGTACGAAGTGGTGTACCCTTGGTATATCACCTTAAGTATTTTACTCGAGCCATATGAATTATCCTAGGTGGAATTGGTACTAATCATATCAGGAACCCACATCATGATAGGTTACTTGGAGCCTAGTTCACCATGACTACACCTAATTTAAGGATTTTAATCACAATGTACAACATCCTATTCAAGGAGAAATAATGTATTGTCCAATAATTCATAATAAGGATAGGAAACCCCATGCCCAGCCTCCAATTCAAGCATAAGGACCACCTTGACCAATATTCCAAACCAAGGAGAGTGTGTGAGTGGAGTGACATGTCCAACACTTTCTAGTCAATAATGAAGAACTCCATGTCCAATAATAATAATCAATTATCCACAATCATAATGATAGGCATGATCACACCTTATAATTAAATAAGGTCCAGGTGACATGGTTATACCATTCACCTTCCATTTATCTCATTTAGACTTATAATTAATAAGGTATAAGCCTAAAACACCTTATAAGGTAGTTCAATTACATAGCCAAGCATGAGGTCCAGACACGATGTCTTACCATTTCATCTAATTAAATTTAAACATATCATTTATGATGGACAATTCAATAAGCCTCAAAAAGAGGTTAAAATAATTATTAGGGAATATAATTTATAGAAATTTTAAAAACACACCTTAAGTGGGGGTTCACATCGAGGTAGACAACCTCCAACGATGGGGTTAGGTCTCAAGGACTAACTAACATTAGGCATTGATAATTTATTTATTTAATTCAACATTTAAGGGGCGACACTTGGAAGGCACAACACACAACATGATGACACTTAGTATATTCAACATTAACTTTTAGGGGAAATAATTAAACCACCTACCTTGGATGGGTAGTAGACTCCTCATCCAATATCAGCATCTAATCCGAGCTAGAATGGGATAAATCAAAGAAATAGAATAACACATAAAAAATAGGAATATTAGCTCACACAAATATAACATCAAAGAAAATGAGAGAAAATAAGAATGGAAGTAAGAGGACTTATAGTCTTATTTTTATCTATCCAACATGATGAACAATGCCTGAATCAGAGTCTGTATGAAGGATATCCAAAAGAACCTAGGAGGAGAGGGAGGAGGGAACTCGAGTGGTGTCCTACTATGTGTTTTAGGGAGAATAAATAATATTTTAGTTTTAGGAGGAAAGGAAGGAAAAATTATAAATTCACCCATTTTAAAGGGGGCACATGGTTTGGCCACATGGTTGGCCAAAACATGTGCCAACCGTGTGTCACCACCATCTAAATGGAACACCCCCTTTCATGGGTAGGGGCATGGTTTTTCAAACCATGTGTAGCCCATGCATTCTTATTGTCTAATGCCTCTACCCCTTCACATGGTTAGGCTCATAGTTAAACAAATCATGTACCAAATGTGCATGACATACTTGCAATTTATTACAGATTTTTCATGGTTGTTCGACCTCTCCTGCATGATTAAAATAACCATCCTCCTCTTCCTTTAGGCCACATGGTTGGGCCTCATGGTTAGTACTAACTTTTTTCCAACCGCATGCCTCAATATTCTTCTCCAAAAAGCGGATCCACGAGATCCAAATAGGCCTTGAATTCTCTTGAACCTTTCCTTGGTCCCCTAAAATGATATTACAAGTGTAAAATAAGAGGTTTAAAATGAAATGTAAAGGATTTGTACCACTATAAAAAGTATGGACGTTGCAACCTCCCCTCCTTAAAATAATTCAACCTCGAGTTTCCCTTATGAGGGTGGTTGAACATCATCTGAGAATAGTTCTAGACACTGATCACGTACGTCAGACTCTCTCTCCCAGGTCTCATCCTCTACACCATCGTACTACCATAAAATCCAAAATAGTAGAACTGACTTACCTTGAAGAGAATTCATGCTCCGATCCATGATATGCATTGGATTCCTCTCAAAATAATAATCAACATCCAACTCCACCTCATTAGGCTGGAAAACATAAGATGAATCTGAATAGTAATGATGAAGCTGTGAAACATGAAAGATGTCATGCATGGCCCGATACCTTTAAAGTAACTACACCCAATAGGCTACCGACCCGAATCTCTCTAAGATATCAAAGGGTCCAATGAATGTAGGTACTAGATTTCATTATCTATAAATACAATGATTCCCAAATTTGGAAAAAACACACAAGAAGACCTGATCTCCCACCTTAAACTCTAGAGGCCGACAGTTACAATAAACATAAGAATTTTTCCTAGACCAATCTATAGCTATATGCTTCTTGATAATATGTACCTTCTCTAATGTATCCTAAAAAAGATGTGGTCCGAATAGTGCTACCTCTCCAACCTCTAACTAGAACATTGGTGAATGGCATGGACTATCGTATAGGTCCTCATAGGGAGCCATTTGTATAGCGGATTATAAATTTTTATTTTAGGTGAATTAAGTAAGAGGTAATTTTTTATCCCAAGAACCTCCAAAATCAAGGACACATGATCATATCATGTCCTTTAATACCCTTATCATACATTTGGGATAACCATCAGTTCATGGGTGATAGGTTTTACTGAGCAGTACCTGTGAACCTAGTGCCTTCTGCACCCCTGTTAGAACTGTGATGTAAATTGAGAATCCCTATCTGATACAATGGTACATGGAACTCCATGAAGGCATAAGATCTCCCTGAAATATAGCCTCCCTAGACTTTCCATTGAAAAGGTCTCTCAAATAGGCAAGAAATGGGTGACCATCATCAGCCTATCCATGATAACCCATACGACGTCACTTCCTTGAGGGGACCTAGGTAAAATTTTCCCAAAATCCATAACGATGTTTTCCCATGTTCACTTAGGAATGGGTAATGGCTGCAAAATCCCTACAAGTCACTAGTGTTCTTCCTTCACCCACTGATAGGTGGAACACCGAGTAATGAAACCCACTATCTCCTTCTTCATACTAGGCCACCATTACTTTTTGTGTAAGTCATGGTACATCTTCATGATACCAAGATCTACTTCCCAAGAATAGGCATGATAATCTCATATTAACTCCTCCCATATGTCTTCTATAACCCATACAAGTCCATGAATGTGTAAGATATCATCCTTTTCAGTGACCCAATAAGGCGGTGGGTCCTCACATAAAACTATCCCCCTTAGGACTAATCCATTGAGATTCGAAAGCTACCTTATATTTACTCTATCCAGAAGTGAATAATTCATTAATAACAATGCAAGTACAAGCTTTTCATGATGGTCCTGTAGCTCTAAATGCATATCAAAAAACAAATCCATCAACTGTTATTCACTACTTTCTTCCTGAACTACTTGTGTCTGAGTCTTCTAGCACAGAGTATCGACCAAAACATTACCTTTCCCAGGCATATAAGAAAGCTCAAATTCAAATGACTATAGGTATTCAACTCATATTAATTTTCTAAGGTTCAAGTCACACATGGTAAATATATATTTGAGGCTTTTATGGTCCATGTATACCATGAACCTCTCTCCCAATAAATAATACCTACAAAGATGAAAGGTTTGAACAACAACTACTAACTTGAGATCATGCATTGGGTAATACCACTCTTGATGTCTCAACTGAAGAGACACGTACACCATGAATTTCTCATGTTACATCAAAACAGATCCCATCCCAATGACTAATGCATGAATATAAATTGTATAAAATCTACCGGGATTAGGTAAATTCAGGATAGACATTGAGGTAAACCTTCCTTTCAAATCCTAAAAGGATTTCTCACAAGATTGAGACCATGTAAACTTAACACCCTTCTTGGGAAATATCACAATAGGCTTTTCAAGGCTTGATAAATCCTAAATAAAATGCCTATAATAACAAGATTTCCCTAAGAAACTTCATATGTCAAAGATGTTCTTGGGATGCTCTGAAGAAACTATAACTCTCACCTTATCTAGGTCTAAAAATACTCCTTCCTCTGAGATAATGTCAACTAGGAAGTAAACCTTATCGATCCAGAAGTTTCATTTTGTGATCTTGACATAAAACTTATACTCTCTTAGTGTATTCAATACCATGTTAATGTGTTAGGAATGATCATGTTGAGTATGATAATACACCCATATGTCATCCATGAAAACCACAATGATAGAATCTAGGTACGAGTGGAAGACCCGATTCAGCAAGGATATGAAAACTTCCTATGCATTTTCAGACCGAATGACATTACCAAATACTTGTAAATGTAATATATGCTTATGAAATTAGTATAAGGTATTTCTAAAGGCCTAAATCACACCTGATGGTATTTTGAACTCAAATAAATTTTTTGAGACAACCTTATATCCTTGGAAATGGTTGAATAGGTTGTTTATATGAGGTAGAGGATATTGGTTATTAACCACAAGTTGGTTCAATTTTCAATAACCTAATTTTTTTGAGGGTATTGTTTACTTTCTTGGTGAAAAGGATAGCTGAACCCCTAAAAGAAATACTAGTTTATATAAACCATTTAGCTTTCAAGTCCTCCAACCATCTCTTGAGTCTGTAAATCTCTATAGGAGCTATCGTATAAGGATGAATAAATACTGGTGCTACTTCTAGTACTAGATCAATAATAAAATCTTCCTCACTCTCAAGGGGTAGCCTAAAAATTCATCAGGGAAAACATACCTAAAATGATCCACTACAAGAGGGAAATATTCTTGACATGTTCCTTGATCATCCAATAAAAGACTAGAAATCAGAGATGGTACTCCATCCATCCCATGATGCTCTAGTCCATCTTGAGCTTCTTGGACATCCCATTCTTTTTTGTGAATATAATTACCACCCTCATGTGACATGAAAAACACCCTTCAGTGATAATAATCAACATGGGAACAATAATTTACTAACCAATACATCCTTATAATGATTTCAAATCCTTTCATCTTGAGGATGGAGAGGTTCGATACAAAATGAGATCCACCTATCTCAAGGGGTAATTCCTTACATCGATGTACACTCTCCAACCACACTCCCAATGGTGAATCGAGAGTCATCAATATATAGAAATACTCACTATCAAGGATAATAATTTCCATAATCACCACATATATGAAATAATGTAAAGCTACTATATCGAATAAAGAAGGAAATAAAGTAGAGGCGACTAAAATTGTACCTCAAACTGTATAAGGCATGACACTCTAATCCTCGAGTATCAACTATACTACGTATATATGGCTCAATCTATGGACTTGAGATACAACAAGACTACCCTAATCAAGTTTTCTCTACTGGAGTAGTATGAACTATGTCTGGATCCCTCAACCATGACCACCTTCTCATCTTTGGTGACCGATAGTACTCCAACTACCTGCCTGGTGAGGGGATACTAACCCTACTCCCAGACATGGAGTCGGTGCAGATCCTCTATCACTAGATACTGGAGGAAAGGTTCTATAAAACCATTGAATATTCCCTATATTACTATAAGAATAATATTCAAAGGGGGATATATGACACTAGTGATTTATATGAAATTTATTCCCACACTGATGACATAATACTTGGCTACAAATGTAGATAATTTGACCATCACTTCCCTGATGGGAACCCTCTAGGATATGATTCCTGCCATTGGTTGAAGTGCTATCCAGTCTAGGTGCTGAACCACCCTATACCAACCTTTAGGATCTCTTAGGTTATGCATGGTGATGATGGACTGATTCACTACCCCAAATATAATAGTCAACTAGAATATGTTCACCTACAATTGGATGTCATACCTAATCCCATCCTTAAAATTCATAGCCCTAGATAACTCATCTGCTAAAAGAATCAGTGTGAAGCACTGAAGCTTAGTAAAAAAATTTGAATATTCCATAACAGACATAGTTCTCTACTGTAGGTGCATAAACTCCCTATCTTGATCCTCTATCAAGGTCTCAAGATATAAGTAATTATAGTAGGTAGTATGGAAATCTCTCCAGACCATATCGTAATGTTGTTCAGCTTGATTCAAGACATCCCACCAACGTTTGGAGGATCCATGAATCATGTATGTAACAAGATTCCCTCTCCTCTCAGGAGGTGTATAAAGACTCTCTAAGATATATAGAATGAACTCCATCCATGAAACAACATCTTGGGGACTACCTTCCGCTATAAAAGTAGGAAGGTGTTGCTATTGGAACTCCCTATCCAACTCTTCCATATAAGGGGAAGGTCGTAAACCTCCTTGTATAGACTAAACTATCCATAAGAACCCCCCTTAAAACTAAGAATCAATTCCCATATTAGGAACAATAGGAAGTGAAGCAAGTGTCACTACAAGAGGTAATACTGGGGGTTTAAGCCCCACCTCCTTTGGAGCATGGTCATCGCCACCTTCCTAGCATTTGACCCGATATTTTCATGGTGAAATATCTCTAAAATACCAAACACATGCCTTAAAATAGGATTTTATAACTTAATAGGTCACATATAAAGAATTAGGACAAGTAAAAGTCTTCCTATAAAAGAGACAACACCCTAATTTCCTACTCCTAAAGAAAACTCTTAGTGATATAGAAGATATTAAGGGTCACAAGAGACACTCCAAACTACCCACTACTGAGGTTGGGTCATGTTCAAGTTCTCTATTTTTCATAAAAGGATTTTATATATGGAGTTTCAATTGCAAGTTATAGAGAAAACACCCTTTAAGTTTCAATAGACATCTCCATTTAATAGTAACCATTTATTTTAACTTTTAAGAATCAACCAATTCATATGTATATACATCATGATTTAGTTAAATGAGTGACCATTCCCAAATTATAATGGCATACACTTTATAATTTACAATTGGAAATTTATATAACTGAAAACAAACCTTTACATTTGGTCTCCTAATGTAACAGGTCCATATACGATGGTTAGATTATATGGATCACCATTCCCAATTTATAAAATTACTAGATTTATAAATTAAAACTGGATTCTATTTAATCAAAACCAATTAACATTTCAATCCATGCAACTAATGGTTCATGGATCAAACATATGTTAATTGGTTAATTAAGGTTCCACCATCATGCTATGTGGGAAAAAACCATTTATGTTGATGATGTCATATTAATTAACTAATTATTTATTTCCCTGTAAGAAATAGTAACACATTTAAAAATATATAAATCCAAGAACATACAGTATTCTTTAGGTAAAAAATGTAATGAAATAAATATGGCATGGTATATGCATGATATGTGAATCCTCAGGTTCCTATAATGATGCATGATCAATACCTTCTTGACTCATAGGGACAAGGGTAAAAGAGAATCAATGACAATAATAATAAACTCCACAAATCATGTGCATAAATCATTAGTGAAATAAATACAACTATAATATGTATAATATAGAATAATAAGTCCCATACCAAGTAATTTTGATTTTCCCTATATGTGGGTTATCTACTCCCTGTAATTGGATCATTACCAAATCCCGACACATTCATAGTATCCTATCTGCCAACCCAAAATAGTAAGACAAAAGGGAAAAGGGCTCTGATACCACTTTTAGCATTCTAGGACTAAGTCACTAATAAGTAATTGAACCTAAGCACCACTTGGCATCAAGTGTGCCTCCATTTACACCAGAGGCTTCCAATTAGCTATGATGGTCAGTGATAACATGACAGGTAGAATATACCCTCATGATCAGAGTAGAGAATAGTGGTGAGAGATATAAATAAACATCAGGATCAATAATAAGGGAAACATTATGAGATAAATAATATAGATATAATATTCATATAGGTGATAAAAAACAAGAAAAAAATGTCCAGTAACATATACAAAATTGTGTCATGTCATGATGCTATACAAAAAGGAAGTAAATATAAATAGGAAACAAGCATAAAAAGTACATGGTATATAAAAAAACAAAATATCTAAAGATATCTCCAATAGCATCATGAGAACTAGCTCTATACTCTTTCCCCATACTCTATCCTAGTATAGAAAATCATACTTTCATAGATGGACACTTTCTTTTATCCCCACTTGCATCCATGAAGTCTTTCTGGGTACCAAAAAGTACCCAAATAGGGTGTGAGTATAACTCAGTATGCCACCACCAACAATATCTAATTATATACAGTATGTGAATATATTGAGAGAAGTTTGTAGGCATAATGAATAAGAATAATAAATAAACAAACCATGTCAATATGGGTTCCCTATGGGACACCCACTCAATGCTACCTACTTTGGCCTAATCTATAATGTCTATGAATAAGTGACATCATAATATTATATACATATGTGAGTATGTATAAGTAATATTAGGACTCATGGAATATAGCCGAGACATCCATATAAAATGATCACATAAGGGAACCATGAGGTTTTATGACAAACATGACTTTAGCAGTTAAGTATAAGTCTAAAGGGGTATACCCTTGGCATATCACATTAATTATTTTACCCGATCTGTAGGAATTATCCTAGGTGTCCTTGGTACTAATCATATTAATAACCTACATCATGACTGGTTATCAGGTGCCCAATTTTTCATAAACGCACCTAATTCAAGTATTTGGATCACAATTTCCAACATCCTATTCAAGGAGAAAAAATGTCATGTCCAATAATACATAACAAGGATAATAAATTCCATGCCTAATCTCCGATTCAAGTATAAGGATCATCGGGATCAATATTACAAACCAAGGAGAGTGTCTGAGTGGAGAGGCATGTCCAACACTTTCCAGTCAACAATGAAGCACACCATGTCCAATAATAATAATAAACTATATATAATAATAATAATAGGTACAATTAAACTTATAATAAAATAAGGTTTGAGTGACATGGTTATACCATTCACCTTCCATTTATCTCATTTATCCATTTCATTCAAAAGGTATAATCTTAACACACCTTATAACATGGTTCAATTATATAGCCAAATATAAGGGCCAAGCACGATGTATTACCATTTCATCTAATTCAATTTAAACATCTCATTTATAATGGAAAATTCAACATGCCTAAAAAGGTGGTTTAATAATTATTTTGGCATTACATTTATATAAATTTTAAACAACACACCCTAAGGGGTGGTTCACATTGAATTTGACGACCTCTGACGATGGGGTTAGGTCTCAAGGACTAACTAACATTAGGTATTATCAATTTATTTAATTAATTTAACATTTAAGGTCCGATGCATGGAAGGTCCAATGTGTGGCAGAACAATGCATAATATATTCAACTTTAACTTTTAGGGGAAAAAATTAAACCACCTAACTTAGATGGGAAGTATACTTCTAATCTATTATTAGCCTCTAAACCAGGCTAGAATGGGAGAAATCAGAGAAACAAAAGAACACCCTAAAAATAGGGCATATTAGCTCGCACAGATATAACATTGAAGATGGTGATAGAAACTAATAAAGGAAGTAAGAGGACTCATAATCTTACCATTATCTATCCAACATGATGAATTATTTCTGAATTAGAGTCTGTATAAAGGAGATATAGAAGAACCTAGGAGGAGGGAGATCGAGCAGTAGCCTGTTTCAATTACGGGGGAGTAGAAATGATATTTTAGTTTTAAGAGGAAAGGTGGTAAAAATTATAAATTCATCCATTTTAAATGGGGTGCATGTTTTGGATGCATGTTTGGATAAAACTTGGGCCAACCATGAACCAACACTATCTAAGTGGCAAACCCCCTTGCACAGATAGGAACAAAATTTTTCAAATCATACGCAATCTATTTGTGATTACTATCCAAAGACTCCACCCCTTCACATGGTTATCTGCATGGTTAAAAAAACTATGTGCCAACCATGCTCAATATAACTATAATTTTTTTTTATGGCCATGAATATGTTCTTTCATAGTTAAATTAACTATGCACCTATTCCTTTAGGCCACACGGTTATCCCTAACAATGCGCTAACTATACGTCTTAGTTGGATTATCTAAAAACTAGAGATCCATGCTCCAAAAAAGCCTCAGATTCTCCCAAACCCTTCTTTGGTCCCTTAAGTAATATTACAAGAGTAAAATAATAGGTTTAAATTGAAATTTAAAAAGATTCATACCTCTCTGAGAAGTCAATATGTTACACTTCTGGGCACGGAAGTTTGAGCAGGGCCTCTATAGAGATATACATGCTAGCATAGTCTCCTTATATATACCTACTTATAATAGGGTTCTGGAATAGTCTATGGTTATAGATATCTTCTTGTAAGAGGGACTTCATGCGGTTAGAGTTGACATTTGAAAACATGAGGCTGAGTCGTTTGCAATAGCTAGTAGGTGTCGTTCGATAGGGTCTTGGAACATGAGACCTCTCCACGACGAGACTTAGACATGTGGATCTGTGGCATAGGTTTTGTGTAGAGGATCCCATCATCTAGTATAGGGGATATTCTCATGACATGATAGGTTACATGGATCATTATTTCATAAATCATCTTTTCGAGAAAGATAGGAAAATAGTGGATAAACCACCACGAAATAGGCAATACCGTGATTAGAGATCTCCTAGGCGGGGTCAGGATAACCCTTAGGGAGGCAGTGCTAATAGAGGAATGGGTGGAGCTTCATAGTGAAGAGCTGTTGGTGGAGGGAGATGATTTGAGCTGCTTCCGCCACCACTATTAAGTGTCCCATTCTAGGCTTAAAGAGCTAGCGGTCAAGTCTGAAGGTAGCTATAGGTTATGGAGGGGAATGACCGAGTTGCACACGAGATGATTCAAGGTAAAATTTGTGTCTTTTATACTCTTTACCTAGTACTTGTAAACATGGGAGTGAGGAATTACCTTTTATTCATACCCATCATGAAATAACTAGAGTTTCTCATTAAGACTTTATCCCAACAACTATAGCGAGAGGTTCCTATTGGATGAAATTATTCTATATCACACATCTGATGGAAGTGAAAGTTGAAATTTTATGGACATAGTTTTTCACAGGACCTCTTTTCTATCATGATGTAGCCTTATGAAATCATATTAGGTATGGAATGGGTTTCTATGGTGTTTTCCTTGATATAATATCATCATAGGAGATTTAGATTCCTCTGTACTGATAAAATGAGATTCTCCATTGTGGGTGAGATAGATTTTTTGGCTAATAAAGCGGGGATAATGAGTATGAAACTACATATTATCACCCATAAGTTAAAATGTTTATTCCTTGGTGTAGTGGGATATTTATATATATGGATTCTAGCAGTATCAGAGGATTATATGGCCATTTTCCTGAATATGTCCCAGGACTACCTCTTATGTGGGATATTAACTTATGCATTGACTTGAACCCTATAACCACACTGATATCTTCTTTATAATTTCAAATATCCCATATAGAGCTCTAGGAGTTGAGGGTGAAGGTGGAGGACCTTTGAGATAATGGTTTTATCAAACCCATTATGTTCCCCCCGGGTGACTCTATTTTTGTTCATGAAAAAGGTGGATGGGAACTCAAGCCTTCGTATGGATTGTCAACACCTAAACAAGGTAACAATAAATAAAAATCACCTTTTCCTAAGGAATTATGAACTCTTTGAGTAGTTGATAGGCATGAGTTGGTTCTCAAAGATCAATCACGAGTTCGACTATCATCAGTCGAGGTTTTGCAAGGCTGATATTATGAAGATATAATTTCAATGTCGCTAAAAACACTATGAGTTCCTAGTGACTCCCTTAAGCATGGTGAATTCTGTTTCTAACAAGATATTATATCCATAATTGGACTAGTTCATATTTACCTTCATTTATGACATACTCATTTACTCTTCATTAGAGGAGGAGACAGTACAACATTTGAGAATGGTCATAGACTTACTCTGGGATTTGCAGCTTTTTAGTAAGATCTCAAAGTGTCAATTTTAGTTCCATGAGGTTTACTTTCTAGGGAATGTCATCTCTGAGCATGGGTTAGTTGTGGATCTAGTGACAATCGATTTAGTGATTTATTGGGGGACACCCAAGAGTGTGTTAGAGGTACAAAGTTTTCTTATCTTGGTGGGGGTACTATAAGAGGTTCATGTTAGACTTCTCTAGGTTAGAAGCTCTTTTAACTACTGCGACATGGAAGGGAAAACCATTTATCTAGACCAAGAAATTTCAATGATCCTTTTAGGAGATGAGGAATAGGTTGACCAATGCTTCTATGTTGAGGCTATCAGAGAAGGGTGTTGAATACTTAGTGTTCTGTGATGCCTCTAGAGTTGATATCAGTTGTGGGTTGATGCAGATACAGGAAATGATTACTTATGGGATGAGGTAGTTGAGACCCCCTGAGAAAAAATACATGAATCACAATATTGAGTTGGAAGTGGTAGTATTTTCTCTAAAGATGTGGGGCACCATCTTCTGGGTGAGTTTTTTTTTGTTTACTTAAACCATCAGAGTATTAGGTGTAATGTCCTGAACCGGATGCCACTAAATGGTGCCCCAAGTTTGTGGGTCATATGGCCTTAAACACATCTACCCTAACACCATAGGTTTTTGACTAGCAGTGAGGGACAAGGGTTTGTCTATGGGGAAAATATGACCTCTTGTTAGAGTGTACCACAATGGAATATAATATCAATCAAATAGAATAATCATATTAATAACCAAGATAGAAGGTAAACATACAATACAATAATAAATAAACAATGCCAAAGGTAATATCATATACATAATGATATGTCACGTCATGTATCAAAAAAGATGGAAATAGGTATACAAGCACCTAGTACAATACATGTATTAAAATACCAAAAATACCAAAAGGAACTATACTAGCTACCATCACAACCCTCATCTCAGTCATGTGATCCCCTTATTCTAAGCACAAAAAAAATCAAACATCGTACTATGGGTTATTATCTCGATCCCTACTTACATCCATATATTCTATCTAGGTACCCAATAATAGCCTGAACAAGCTGTGAATAACACTCAATAGTACACCACCAATGATGTCTATAACAAATCCAGGCAGTGTATAACATGATAAAGTAGTTTTCAATATATCATAGGTAAAAGGTACTAAAAGTAAATTGATGTTGTCTATCAAAACATGGATCCCTATAAAAAATATCTAGGTTCTCAAAATAAGGGGAATGGTAAAATAGAAATAATCAATTAATACTATCCAGTCTACCCATTGGAGTCAAATACCATACCAAGGTTACTTGTAAATCATAGCAAAAAAACTACCATGGTCGCACCATATAACCAAGTGTATAACATTTACCCTGGCCTCTCCATTTAATCTGATATATAATATCATAATTACCATGCCATATAATTAAGTTTCAGCCACAATATCCACGTTGTGTAATCAAAAGTGTCAAACCATGAAGGGTCGGATCCAAGGTATAGAAGACCAAGGAATCCCCATTGAGTCCTAGGAGTATCTCGATGGAAACTCGGTAAATACTTTGGTATAGTCCTTGGAGCATGTCAACAACACATGTACAACATGATTCCAAGTAAGCCAAATCCAAGGGGTAGCAAGGCCCAAGGAATCCTATGGAATCCATAACCAAGGAGAAAAAAATTCCAAGGCACCAACTACTATAAATAAGATCCATGGGAGAAACTTCCATGGCATCTAATGGAATCAGGATCCAAGGTATACCAACAAAGTCATCACCTACCCTTTCAATTCATTATCACATTTCAAACATCAATTCAATATAAATTACATCCCATGAGTTTACCCACTAATTTTTTACAATTCCTATTCAAACAATTAAATCAATAAACATCATGGTATGTCATGGAAAAGGAGGAAAACCTTCTCATAATCATTTAATTAAATTCAATTCCAATTAAAAATGCTCCCTCTAACTAGGAAATATAAAAAAAACCCATGGGTGGTATATAAAAGGTAAAATACAAAGTCACACCCCATGGGTGGCCTAGGTTGGGGAAAAACCTCTAACAAACTCAAAATAACTAGTGGGAATCCCTAACTAGTTCTAATATGTTCAATTCAATTATTCAATTCATTTTTGGGGTAATTTCAAAAAATATGGCATGAGACACAACAATAACCATGGTTATAAAATACCAAACCCCAAGAGAAAGGAATATACCACCTATTGTAGGTCTATAGTAGAGAACTCGTCCAATATCAATCTATGATTCAGTCCAGATCGAGAGAAAAATGAAGAATGAATAAAAAGATGACATGGATCCAATGAGACAATCAAGGTTTGAATATGATTTTGGATGATTTATCATTTTCCAAGCCTAGCTTTAGTATTAAAAAAGGATCAAATGGGAGGAGGGAGCTCTCCCCTATCAGCTAGAAACAAGAAACAGGGGGGGGGGGTGTTTAAACTTAAAACTTATTAAGGGAAAAATGTTATTTTTATAGAAAAATCTAAGTCACATGGTTTGGCCACAAGGTTGGCCAAACCATGCACCAACTGTGCACCCCTCATTATGATAAGGTAGACCCTATATGGTTTCCTACACACAGTTTGACTAACTCGGAAATTTTTTTTCTTGATCCTATTCTAAAAACTACAAATCCTCCCATACATGTGTATACCCCCTTCCGAATTATTTCCTTAAACCGTGCACCTACTACACCCCACTACCAAGCCTTGCACGGTTAGGGGTAACCGTACGGCCTGTCCCATATGGTTTCTCCTAACTGTGCAACCTATTTATTTTTTTTCAATAAAAATATGGTCTCTGATCTCTAAACAAGCCACAGACCCCCCCCTTATACACCCATGATCACATTGGGTACTCACATTAGGACATAAACAAACATTTAAATCGAAAAAATGAAATATCAATACCTTATGGAAAAAAACTAGGATCTTATAATATTCTCCCCTTAAAGAAATTCATCCTCTAATTTCCCTTCCAAGGGTGGTCAAGAATTTCCTGATAATAACTCTAGTCACTAAGCATGTATGTCAGCCTCCCACTCCCAAGTCTCATTTAGTAAACAACCGTGCTTCCATAGTACCTATACTAGAGGAACTAACTGACCTCAAAAAACCTTCATGATCCAATCAACAACACATATATGATTCTCCTCAAAGGATTCATCAACCTATTACTCAACCTCCTTGGGATGAAGAATATGAGATGGGTCTGAATGATAATGGAAAAGCTGAGAAACATGGAAGTCATCGTGCATAGGCCAGTACCTCTGAGGTAATATCAAAAGATAGGCTACCGACCCTACTCTACCCAAAATCTTGAACATCCTAAAATATTGTGGTGAAATATTACAATGTCTCCTGATCTGTTTGTATCCCAGCCTCAGTGAGACATATAAAAAGACCTGATCCCTGACCTCAAACTCTATATGTCATCGACGATGATCAACATAATATTTCTTCCTCAACTGTTTAGTATCCATCCATTTCTAAATCAAATAGATGTGCTCCTAAGTCTTTTGAATGAGACGAGGTCTGAGCAACACTACCTCACCTGGCTCTAACCAGTACAGGGGAAATCAGTATGTCATACCATACAAAGACACATAAGGTTTCATTTGTATAGTCTCCTAATAATTACTATTGTAGGTGAACTCAACTAGATGCATATGCCTCTCCCAAGAGCCCCCAAAATCCAGGGCACATTCTCTCAGCATGTCCTCAAGAACCTAAACCATGTGATCCAACTGAAAATCATTTTGAGGGTGGTATATCATGCTCAAAAGCACCTTTGTACCCAAGGAACTCTATAAAATTTTCTATAAATAAGATGTAAACTGGGCGTCCCAATCTGATACAATAGTATTAGGAACCCCATGAAGTTGTACTACCTCACAAATATAAAACATCCCAAGTTCATCCATTGATAAGGTCCCCCTAATCAGTATAAAATGAGAAACCATCATGATCCTATAAAAAAACCCAAATGATATCACTACCTCAAGGAAACCTCAAAAAATCAGTCACAAAATCCATCATGACATGATCCAATTTACACTTAGGAATGGGTAACTGATGTAAAATCTGAACTAGTCGGTGATGTTATGCCTTCATCTGCTGATAGGTGAAACACCTTGTGATAAAAACAGTTACCTCATGTTTCATCCCCTACCACCAATAATGGCGATGTAAATAATGATACATCTTAGTAATGCTGAGAAGCACTACCCAAACTGAGTCATGAAACTCCCACATCAACTACTCACATATATCCAATGGAAACAAAATAGGACTATGTATACATAGAATTTTATCCTCACCCACAGTATAACCAAGAGATGGGTCCTCACCTGCCACACTCTCCAATAGGACTAGGACCTCAAAATCCGATAGCCACCACATCATCACTCTATCCATGAGGGTAGAGGTCACAACTAAGGATGAAACAAAATTCTTCCCCTGGCTATCCTACACCTCCAATTGTATCTCAAAGAATAAGTCCATAAGCTGTCACTCACTACTAGCCTCCTAAACTGCCTGTATCTAAGTCTTCCTTCTCAGTGCATTGACAACTTCATTTCTCTTTCTAGGCATATATTCAATCTTGAATTCAAAATATTGTAGGTACTCAACCCACCTTTGTTGCATCAAATTGAGGTCATGTGGTGTAAATATATACTTGAGTATTTTTTGGTCCATGTACACCACAAAATGCTCTCCCAGTAAATAATGCCTCCAATAATGAAAATCATGAACAATTATAGCTAAGTCGAGATCATGCATAAGGTAATTCCTCTTGCGTGGACTCAAATTTTGAGACCCGTACTCCATGAATCTCCTCCCCGCATTATAACTACTCCTATCTTGATACCTGATGTGTCATAATACACAGTGTAACTTCTACCCAGATCTAGAAGAATCAGGGCTAATGTTGAATTCAGTCTCCCTTTCAGGCCCTGAAAGGCTATCTCATAGGAATTTAACCATAAAAAATTCACACACATTTTATTAAATACATTAAAATGTGTTGTTAATCATACCAATCCATGTACAAAATTCCTATAATATCTATCCAGCCACAAGAAAATTGTATGTCAAATAAATTCTTGGGATACTCCTAGGAAAATACAGCTCTCACCTTCTCTAGGTAAACCAATACTCCTATCTATGAGATAATATGACCCATCGAGTGATTTTTATCCATTCATAAGTGTCACTTTTTGAGCTTAAAATATAACTTATTCTCTCTCAGTGTATCCAAAATGATCTCAATATGGTTGGAATGGTCGTGTCAATTGTGAGAATCCACCAAGATATCATCCACGAAAACCACTAAAAATGAATCCAGATAAGGATGGAAAACTTAGTTAATAAATTTCATGAAAACTGTTGGCACGTTCATGAGACTGAAAAACATAACCCTTACTTTTATAGACCATACTTTCTATGCAAATCTATAGGAGGTATGTCTGTAGGTCGAAAATTTACATGGTGATATGCAAATCTCAAATGAATTTTTGAGAAAACCCAAGCTCCTCAAATATGATAAAAATGGTCATCTATCCATGGTAATAGATATCGGTTCTTAACCATCAACTAGTTTAATTTATGATAATCCACACATAGAATGAGGGTACCATTAACCTTTAAAAAAAGGACTAGCAAACCCCACAGAGAAGTACTGGGTCATATAAACCCATTTTCCTCCAATTCCTCTAGTTGCCTCTTGAGCTCCTGAAACTATGTTGTAGTAAACCTATAAGGAGGAGTAGATACCAATGTAGCTCGTGGAACTAGATCTATGAATAGATAAACCTCTCTCTCAGGAGGTAAAATAGAAAATTCATCCAAGAATACATCTCTAAAATAATCAACCACTGGAAGGAAATCTACTTGATGAAACCCCTAATCATCTAGATATATACTAGTTATCTGGGATGTCATCCTTCCCATCCCATGATTTTGTGGTCCAACTCATCTCACTTGAACATCTCATTCACCCTTATAAAGAAAAAATCCACCCTCTAGTGATGTGAAGGTCACCCTCTGATGATAGCAATCAATGAGGAAAAAAGATTCCATATAAAGTGTAACCCACCAATATCAAGGGGGAACTCCCTATATTGGAATATACCCTCTGTTCTAATCCCCAACGGAGTGTCCAAGGTCATAACGCCATCAGAAAAATGAAAAAAAAGATCCCAAGGCTCTCCACCACAGGTATAGATATAAAAATATGTGAAGCACCCATATCAAAAAGATCATAAACAAGAGTAGTATCTTATAAAATCATACCTATCACCATATATGTCTTGATGCTTTTCTCCTCAGGGGTAGGTTATACAGAATATAGTTGGCCTGAACTGAGGCCCTGTGACACAACCTCACTACCCAGAGCAATCCCACTCTGCTGTCTTGGTAAAATTGGTGCTTATCTACCTGTTCCATGACCACCACCTCAGTCTGATCGATCATTACTACTCTAGTTCCAATCCTGATGTGGAGCAGTGAAATCTGCTCCCAAACTTGGAGTCGATCTGACCCCTTTACGCTAACTTCCAGATGAAAAGTCCTACAAAAATGATGTACATGGTCTAAACTGTCGCAAGATCATAACTAAAATGGGTCTTGATCACATTGATTTTTCATATGTCTTTGTCTCCCACACTGGTGAAAAAATATAGCACCTCCGTAACTAACATCCTGGAAGGTACTCATCTCATGAGAGGCCTCAAAATGGACCTTCTTATCAGAAGACATTGAACTACCAGGTTGAGAGGCTGAACTGCCTTACTCTTCACCCCCAACTTCCTTCAGCTTCCACTCTATAATTAGTCCCTGATTCAATATCTCAGTAATAGTCGTCAACCTAAACATGTTGACCTATGATCGAATAGCATGTCTGATACCTTCCTTGAAGCGTCTCACCCTTGATATCTCATCATCAAGGTATATTGGAACAAATTATTGAAGCTCTGTAAAGCATGATGAATATTCCATAACAGTCATCACACCATGATCCAGACACACAAAATCACTAGTGTTCTTTTCTCTTAGAGTCTTGGAAAAAAAGTATTCATAAAACTGGGTTTGGAAATCCCTCCAAACCATATCTCACAGGCTTTTAACCTGGTTCAAAACACAACACCATATCTTTACAACTTCCTAAAGAATATAATTCGCGATCTTCACTATCCTCCTAGGAGGTTTCTATAGACACTCAAATATAAAAAACATATTCTCAAGCCATATCTCAGATGCTTATGGTCCACTATCCCCTAAAAAAATGGGTGGATGAAATTTCTAGAACACACACGATAGCTCTTCCATAGATGAAGAAAGTTGTGGTGCTCCCTAAAAAGTATACATACAATGTATAAAACCCTCATGGAACTTTTCCTCAGAACCTACATCCGAAACAACTACTGATACATCAATTATCACTACATGATGATCCACTAGTATCCCATGACCCACCACCTCCAAAGCATGGTTGTCTCCACCCTCCAAGCATATGAATGAAGGTCTTCATGGTGTCATGTCTCTACAATGAAAAAAATATACCTCAGAAAATATCTATAACCATAAGTTCATAGCTAAAAGTTTATTACATGCCAAAAAATTCCTATAAACCGATCACACCCATCTTCCTACTCCTAAATCCATGTTTGGGTAAAAAGGAACAACCATAAAAATTCCCAAAGACACTACCTAATGCCCACTCTAAAGTCAGGTCTAGGTCAAGTTCTCTGTTTCACCAATCAATTTAATTTTAATTCACCTTTATATCACAATTATATTTCAATGGGTGAACCAAATGGTTCACCACTTCCGATCCATAAGGCCCCATACACCTCATGAACTGAAATACAACATCCACTTAATCCAAAACATAACACATTTTAGTCCATGAGACCAATGGTCTATGACTCAATATTCCATAGTTGACCACTTAGGGTGTATACTATATCCTAAGAAATAAAACACTACTTAAGTCATGACAGACACTCTAAGTACTAATAATGTTTCTCAAATCCCTATACAAAAGCTAGAAGAAAATATTCATATCACATAAGGTACACATAACTAATTCATGTAGTCAAGCAATAAATCCTATATAGCATGAAATAATGAATGGCATGCGAATTCTATAAAGTGTCTAAAATGATTCATGAGATGAATACCCTCATATCATCAGGCAATGATAAAACAGAACCCACAATCACATCAATGAAAAAATAACAATTCAAGTGAATTACCCAATGATGGAGTCAAATCAACTGTAATAATAAAAATCCAGAAAACAACAATTTCCATTTGAGGAAATTTTGATTTTCTCTATAAATGGGTTAGATTCTCCCAGGCACAGATCATTACCAAATTAGAAAACCTTCATATTCCCCTTTCTATTGTCACAAAATAGTAAGTCGCAAAAAGAAACATCTCTGATTCCACTTTTCAATGTCCTGAACCAGATTCCACTAAATGGTTCCCCGAGTCAGTGGGTAACATGGCCTCAAGAGCATCTCCCCTAACACCAGAGGCTACCAACTAGAAGAGAGGCCCTAGGGTGTGTCTTTGGGGAGACTATTACCTCTTTTTAGAGTATAAAATAGTGGAATATAATATCATTAAAATAGATTAATAATAATAATAACCAAGACAGAAGGTAAACATCCATGATAATAATAAAAAAAATGACAAAGGAAATCTCATATACATAATGATATTCCATTTCATGTATCTACAAAGATGGAAATAGGTATATAAGCACCCAATATAATAAATGTATCAAAATACCAAGAATACCAAAAGGAACTATAACAACTGGCATCACAAGCCTCTTCCTGGTCCTATGCTCCCCTGCTCCTAAGTATAGAACAAATCAATCATTGTACTGTGGGCGCTTGTCTTGATCCCTACCTACATCCATATAGTTTCTCTAGGTACCAAAAAATTTCTCAAATAGGATGTGAGACAACACTCAGTATTCCACCCCAATGGTGTCTATAACAAATAGGGGTTGTGTATAACAATCTAAAGCGGTGTGCAACATATCCTAGGAAAAATGTACTAAAAGTAAAGTGATGATGTCTAGCCAAACATGGATCCCTAGAAAAATAGCCAGGCTCCCAAAATACAGTCAGTGGTAAAACATAAATAAGCAAGTAATACTATCTAGTCTACCAACTGGAGTCAAATACCCATATTGGGGCTATCTGTAAAGCATAAAAAAACAACTACCATGACCACATCGTATAACCATGTGTATGAAATTTACCATGACCTCTCCATATAATCCGGTATACAATATCATCATGGATACACTGTATAATCAAGTTTCATCCATAATGGCCATGCCATATAATCAAAAAATTTAGACCATGAAGGGTTGGATCCAAGGTATAGAAGACCAAGGCATTCTCGTCGAGTTCTAAGAGAATCTCGATGGAAAATTGATAAAGACCTGGGTGGATTCCTTGGAGCATGTCAATAGCACATGTCCAATGCGAGTCCAAGAAAGCTATATCCAAGGGGAAGCAAGGCCCAATTCATCCTATGGAATCAATATCCAAGGAGAAAACAAGTACAAGGTGTCCACTACCATAAAAAAGATTCATTGGAGAAACATCCATGGAATCTAATGGAACCGGGATCCAAGTTATACCAACCAATACATCCACTACCATTTCAATTAATCATATAATTTAAAATATAAATTCATAATCAATTATACTCCATGAGTTTACCCACTCATTTTACACAATTCAAATTCAAAAAATTAAATCAATCGATATCATGTTATCACATGGAAAAGGAGGAAAACCTTATCCTAATAATTTAATTAAAATAAATTCTAAATAAAAAGGCTCCCTCTAACTAGTAAAGCTCACATGCACCACATGGGTGGTATATAACAGGTAAAATACAAAGTCAAATCCCATGGGTGGATTGTGTTGGGGAAAAACTCCAACAAACTCAAAATAACTAGTGGTTATCCCTAACAGGTTCCAATAAGTTCAATTCAATTGTTTAATTAATTCTCAAAGCAATGTTGAAAAGTATAACATGAAGGATAAAAAAAACTATGATTATAAAACACCAAATATCAAGGGAAAGGTAAAGACCACCTAATGTAGGTCCATAGTAGAGCAATCGTCCAGTATCAACCTCTGATTCAGTCCAGATTGAGAAAAAATGAAGAACGAATGAAAAAACAATATAGATCCAATGAGACAATCAACACTTTAATCTAAGTCTAGATGGATGATCAGTGTCCAAGATAATATTTAGGATTCAAAAAGTCTCAAATAGGAGGAAGTATTTCTCCCCTATCCACTGGAAACAAGAAAAAAGGAGGGTTTAAACATAAAACTCATTAAGGAAAAAAATTTCATTTTGTCTAAAAAATCTGGGTCACACGGTTGGCCAAACTATATGCCAATCGTACACCCCTCAATATGCTAAGGGAGACCTTTCACAATTTCATCTGCATAGTTTGACTAACCATGTGAAATCTGTGCTCCAAAATCTATTAAAAACTGTAGAGCCTCCCTCATGGGCATGTACCCCCCTTTTTCATGGTTTCATCTCTCTGTGTCTCACATATTAGTAGGTAAAAGCTAAGAATCGGTTTTCAATAGGTTTGAGATAACTTATTGAGATCAAAGAGTGTAAGTGGGATGAAATATCCATGGACTTTATGACAAGGATACCGAGGAAAGTGAGAGGCCATGATTCTATTTGGGTGATATTTGACTGAATTACCAATTTGGATGACTTTATAGTCATCATGAGAAGATTTTAGTTGAGATTTTAGGGAAGTTGTACTTGAGAGCGGTCATCCAGATTCATGGGGTACCCTTAATGGTTTTATATGATCATGATTCTCAATTCATGTTATGATTATAGAGAGTCATTTAGGGAGACTTTGAGACCTACTTAAGGATGAGTACAATGTTTCACCCCCAGACAGATGGACAGACCGAGTGGACTATCCAGGTGTTGGAGGATATACTGATACCCTGCATATTGGACTTTATCCATAGCTAAGAGGATCACTTACCATTGGTATTGTTTTCTTATAATTACATATATCACTCTATTATCAACATGAAACCTTTCGAGGCCCTATATGGGAGACCCTATAGGTCACCCTTATGCTAGAATAAGATTGGGAAGATGTCTCTTGTTGGGCTAGAGATGGTGAAAGAGATGAAAAATAAGGTACATGTGATCCATGAGTATATTAGGACAACCTAGAGTAGATAGAAATATTACACAAACTAACCTTGTAGGACTTTGGAGTTTGACCAGGGAGACTATATTTTTATGAGAGTCTCCCAATGAATAGAATTCAATATATTTATCTGAGGAAGAAAGATATCCCCAATATTCATTTGGAAATTAGATATATTATGGAGGGTTAGCAAGGTCACTTATCGCTTGGAATTTCCACCATAGTTAGATCAAGTGCATGATTTCTTCCATGTGTTGTAGTTTAGAAGATACATGCACGACCCTAAACATGTTATTGACTCGGGTGATATAGACATTGATGATCGATCCACCATCATGGAGTAACCAGTGGTGATCGAGGATTAATAGGATAAGATTTTTTATGGATGGACCATCCCTTTGGTTCATGTGCTTTGACAACATAGGAATATACAAGAGAGATCCTAGGTGTGTGAGATCCAAATGAAATCACAAAACCCCCACTTTTCTATGTAGTTTGTTCTTTGTGGGGTAGAAATACTTCAATGTGGGGAGAATGTAATGACTATAGTTTTTTGGATTTAGTCCTTTGAATATATACATGTCTATATTTTTCTTTAGAGTAGGTGTTATGGTTGGGTGTCATGAGACCCTGGAATTAATATATTAAAAATATTAATATATATTAAAAATGTGTGCAAATTATTTTGTAATGATTTGTTTTCACTTTGATAGAGAATTACGATGAGAAATATGAGACCACGATTGATTCTGGAATGTGGGGTTTACCCCTTTGCATGATATAAGGTTGGTTGATGTCGTACGTTTCATGGAAGGCTTCCATTGGAGGTGCATTAAATAAAATAAATAAATAATTTATTTATTTTATTTTAAATCTCCTAAACCTATACTCCCACTATAAATACATTTTTATGCAGTTTTTCTAGGGTTAACCACATAATAATGAGATAATTTCAGGAGTAGGGATCATTCCTCATTCTTTGTTGATAGATTGTAATCAAAGAATGATGAAAAAAAGATCGAGGTGAATCATGAGTTGGATGGTGAGTGCAATGTATTTTCTTCCCTATCTCTAGTGAACACATTTTTCACCAAAAATTGATCCATAAATGATTCAAGACTCTTTATTTGTGGTTTCCACCCTTTATTATTTTGATAAAAAATTATTTTCATTATCTACTTAATTGATTAGGGATTACCCTATAACATCCCAGATCCAGATGACACTCAACTGGTGCTTCATACCCGTTTGGCCACATGGACTCAAGCGCATTTCCAAAAATTCCATAGGCTAAAGAGTAGAAATGAGGGCCTAGGGTGTGATAGTGGGGAAACTATGCCCCCATTGGAAGATTGTAACACAACGGAATCAATAATAATACAATATCATAAATAGTAAAAATCATAGAACTGAACTAATTAGTGGAAGATTGATAAGATAAATAACCAAGAATCATTCCATACAAAAGATGATATAGCATGTTATGTTCTAAGAAAACATCCAAAACAGGTACACTCCAGAAATATACAATATATGTTCCAAAAGCACAAAAGAAACAAAAGAATCTATGAAGCATCATAAGGCTCAGCTCAGTCCCATGCTCTCATACTCCTAAATAGCATATCAAGAACTAGCGGAAGGGTACTTTCCCTGATCAACACCTATAATCATATAATCTATTTGGTCCCAAAAGCATGACCCAAATAGGGTGTGATACTAAACCCCAGTAGGAAACCACCCAATATCTATGCGGATCAATCAATGAATATATATAACAGGCAGTGTACAGTAGTGAAAGAAATAACTGGAAGATACTCAAAAGTAAATAGTTCTACAAGTGAGCACAACAGATGTCTCAAGAGACCATCTAATAAAGTATAAGTGAAGAATGAATCCAAGATTGTGCTTTGTCTTAGTAGACACATCATATATCATTCCATTTCATTATTTAGTTCAAAGAAAAACTGAGCTTGTCCATTACATCATGGCTCTCTCATTACATAGTAACAACAAGTGAACCCTCACCCTCAGGCATAGAAAAACCCCACCCTTGGGAATAACAAAACCTCTCCCTCAGGCATAAAAAAACCTCACCCTAATGAATATAAAAACTTCTCCCACAGGAATAGAAAAACCAAACCAAATACATCCATGTTAAACAACCAAGGAACAACCTCATAAGGCTTGGCCTTTCAAATACTCACATGGGTAGGATTCATAACAAGAAACATGTAAATTAAACTATCACATGACTTCAACAATAATAAATCACATAACAAGAACTTAAATTAACCAATTTCCATTTTAAACAACCCATAACAGGGAATCAAAGTCATTCCCATAGGTATCCTAGGCTAAATGGATAACATTGTCCATTTAATGAAAACACACCCACATGGTGACCCTTAATCGAGGTAATCAAACCTAAACATGGTTTCAAACATCTAAACAATTACCTAATAAATAATAGGCAATAAAAATAGACAAATATCAATCAAGAAACACCCTAAAAGTGGTCACATGACACTATGACATATATATTCAACTCAATAACTAGCGAAAGTTATAAGACCATATACCTCATACTTGTATGACTCTCCTCGTCCAAAATTGAGCTTCAATTCGACCTAGAATAGAGTAAATCTACAAAAATAGAATAAAATATAAAACTTCAATAACTAGGTTGAGAGAAGAAATTAGGAAGAAAGGATCAAGAGGAATCGAGCACTCACCAAGTGGATTTCAATAGATATGATGGTGTTAGAATTCAACATCAGACAACGAAATGGGAGGAAAATTCTTAATCAGATTGCCTGGGTGGGATGCTTGTCAAAGGAGGGATCATTTCTTTCTGTCTGACAAAAACGACGCTACTTCCCGATTTAATAAAAAAAAGTATACGATGTGTACTAGAAACTACATTCCATATCCGTACAAATCCCAACCAGGTCATTACATGGTCATGTACTAAGATTATACAACATGTAACCCTCATTACACTGTGTGTCCCTAGAAATACATGGCATGTAACTCCCATTTATGTCATGTAATAGGCCTGAAACCAGCCTTTGATATCTTTTTCCTCTATTTTCCTAAGTAAAAACTGAAGAGGAAAGATCCGTACCTCAAAGGAATAATTGGGTTCTTACAAACTTCCCCCTTAAAGAAATTCTTCCCCAAATGTCCGTTCTATGGGTGGAAAAGGAACAAATGAGAATAAATTCAACCATTGTGATCTTATGTCAGCCTCCCTCTCCCAGGTCTCATATTATACTCGGCCATGATTCCATAGAACCCCTACTAAAGGAATATGTCATCCACAGAGAACCTTTGTGCTATGATCCACAATACGAATAGGATTATCCTTAAAGGATGAATCTTCCTGCAACTCTACTTCCTCGGGCTAAAAAAGTGAGACGGGTCTGAAAAGTAACATCTCAACTGAGAGATGTGAAAGATATCATGAATAGCCCTATACCTATGAGTTAATTGAAATAGATAGGAAACCGGATTGACTCTATCTGGAATCTAGAATGGCCCGACGTATCTTGGTGAAAGCTTACCCTATCTCCCGATCCTCATGTGTCACAACCTCAGTGTGACATGTTGGAAAACTCGATCCCCAACCTCAAGCTCCAAATGTTTTCTATAGAGATCAACGTATGATTTATGAAGAGACTGTGCAGTGGCCATCCACTTCTAAATCAACTAAATCTACTCAGTGGTCACCTGGACAAGATGAGGTCCCAGCATAGCCGCCTCTCCTGCATCCAGCCAACAAAGGGGTGATCAGAATGGCCTACCATACAAATCCTCATATGGTGCCATCTGAATAGTAGCATGGAATCTATTTTTGTAGGTGAATTAAACAAGGGGTATGTGTGTCTCCCGAGAACCCCGAAATCCAGGATGCATGCCCGAAGCATGTCCTCCGACACCTAAATTGTGCACTATTACTAGCCACCTGTCTAGGGGTGGTAAGCTCAGAAGCACTTGTGTACCCAAATCCCTATGTATCCCTTTCCATAAATGAGAAGTAAACTGGGCATCCCTATCTAAAATGATAGAATGTGGGACCCTGTGCAGTCGTATGATCTCACAGATGTACAACCTCCTAAGCTCATCAACACCGAAGGTTTCCTTGATTGGAAGGAAATGTGAAACCTTTGTAAGCATGTCAATGACAACCCACACTACATCATTACCTCAAGAAGACATTGGTAAACCCATCAAAAAATCCATAATTACTTCATTCTATTTACACTCAGGAATGGGTAGCTACTGTAAAAGCCCAATGGGTCACTGATGCTCCACCTTCACCTATTGACAGGTGGAACATCTCATGACAAAACTAGCTACATCTCCCTTTATAATTGACCACTAGTACCAAATATGTAAATCCTGATACATCTTGGTGACACCAGGATGCACCGCCCAAATTGAAGCATGAAAATCCCACATTAGATCCTCACGCATGTTTTCTAAAACCCATACACAACCCTATAACCATAGGATTTCATCATCATCAATGGTCCAACTAGGAATATGGTCCTCTCCTGACATACTTTTTGTAGAACTAGGCCTTCAAAATTCGATAGTTTCCTCATATTCACTCTATACAGTAAGGTAGAGGTAAAAACTAAGGATGAAAGAAAGGTCTATCCTTTCCTATCATGAACCTCTAAATGAATCTCAGAGAATAAGGCCATAAGCTACCACTCGCTACTGGCCTACTACACTTCCTATATCTGAGTCCTCCTGCTCAGTGCATCGACCACTGCATTGGATTTCCCAGGTGTGTAGGCAAGATTGAATTCAAAAAAATGAAGGTATTCCATCCACCTTCACTGCCTCAGATTCAGATCATGCTAAGTAAATATGTACTTGAGACTTTTTTGGTCCATGTATGCAAAACAATTCTCTCCCAGTAAGTAATTTCTCCAAAAACATAAGGCATAAACAACCGCGGCTAACTCAAGATCGTGCGTCAGGTAATTCCTCTCATCCGGCCTCAACTGTTGAGACCCGTACATAAAAACTAGACCCCCTTCATAAGCATTTCTCCCATACCAATACCTGATGCATCATAGTACACAATATAACTCCTTCCTATTTTTGGAAAAATCAGTATCGGTGCTAACGTTAATCTCCCATTTAGCTTTTGAAAGTCCAACTCAAAATAATCTAACCATATATACTTCAGACCCTTCTTCGTCAACCTCATCATCAGTTCTGCTAAGAATGATTAGTCTTGTATGAAATGCCTATAGTAATCAGCCATCCTTAAAAAAATACACAACTCAAAGATGTTCTTGGGCTGCTCCCAGGTAACTACTTCCCTCACTTTCTTTGGGTCCACTAATACTCCTGTCTCCGAGATGACATGACCTATGAAGTGAATCTGATCCATACAGAAGTGGCACTTTGTGTGCTTAGCATATAACTGATGCTCTCTCACTATACTCAAAATGATATCAAGATGTGTGGCATGGTCATGTCAGTTATGAGAATAAACCAAGATATCATCCATGAAAACCACAATAATATAATCAAGATAAGGATGGAACACTCGGTTCATCAGTTCTATGAATACCACTGGAGTGTTTGTGATACCGAACGACATAACCCCATACTCATACAGACCATATCTACTTCAAAAAGATGTATGAGGTATGTCTAATGATCAAACACACACCTGATCATAACCATATCTCAAATTAATTTTTGAGAAAACATGAGCTCCACGGAGTTGGTCGAAGAGATCATCTATCATTGGCAGAGGATACAAGTTCTTAACCATCAAATGGTTTATCTTTCGATAATCCACACATATCTTGAGGTTACCATCTTCCATTTTTTCAAAAAGGATTGGTGAACCCCATGTTGAAGTATTGGGTTAGATGAAACCCTTGTCCTCTAAGTCCTCTTGCTTCCGCTTGAGCTCCTATAACTTAGTCGTTTCTATTCTATAAGGAGGAATGGATACTGACGCAACTTTTGGAACTAGCTAGATAGATAAATCCACCCCTCTCACCAGAGGTAAAACTGAGAAGTCATTAGGGAAGTGTTGACGCTTCTTTCCGTCACAGAGTCTAAATGAATGAAAAGGGAAATACCTTAAACCCAAAATGATTCATCCTTTGAAGAAACACCAAAAATTGACAAAGGCATGAACAAAGATTCATTTGCACTTGGGTCGTGCAAGTTCCACCAAGGTCACGCAAGTACACTTGAACGCCGCATAGTGGTCGCACAGGTGACTTGTGCGCCCTCTTTGAATTTATCCAAGGGTCTTCACCAGCCTATAAATACCCCCTGTGGGCCCCCTATTTCAAGATGAAAAAAATTCCAAAACTCATATTCGAGCTCCGATCGCCCAAGTCTCTTCTGGAAGTCTTCCGAACATTTATAAGGTAATTTCTTACCTAGAATGGAAGGTATAAATAGGGGAAACAAGGCCTAAGTGTTGAAACTCATCAACACTTGCACGTCTAAGTGGATAACCCTTAAGGGAAATGGCCACACATATGCGCCACCTTACCCCTTCAACAAAACTTACACACCACTCTTTTGGAATCCTCTAGGGATAATACTAAGGGTTTCAACCAAGTCTCTCCCAAGTATTACCCTAAGGGTTAACCATCGTGCAAGTACCCATGTGTTGCGAAAGTATACTTGCGCGACCAGAACTTGCGCGCCCACGCAGGACCTACACGCCCACTTCTTTTTGGGTTCCTCTCCTGCCTATTTCACCTCTCTTATGCCTATCCACCTCTCCTATTCAAGATCTAGCCTTCAAAACCCTCTTTAAAGTCATTTCTTTTGGTATGGATTCCTTGTTGGCTTCCTTATCTGAAAGGAATTTTGTGGAACATCTCTCAAAACCTAGTGATTTACATATCTTTATGTCACTAAGGATAGATATTTCATTCATTCAACCTCATCCTTTAAGATGAGAGAATCTTTAATTTGGGCCTCCTTTTCCGGAGTAAGCCCCAATCCAAGTTCTCTTAATTTGGGAATCCTCCTCAAGAGTAATCCCCAAGTCCCCTAACCTGGGCCTCCTTTTCAGGAATAAGCCCCAGTCATAATTTCCTAACCTGGGCCTCCTTTTCAGGAGTAATCCCCAGTCCAAGTTCCCTGATTTGGGAATCCTCCTTAGGAGTAATCCCTAAGTTAGAGCATTCAAATCTCCATAAAGTACATATACCTTTATGGACCTTTTCTTTAGGTTTCTTCCCTGAAGTAAATCCTAATCTTCATTCATCTGGGCAGTCATACATACATAAGCCCCACATCATTTCTTATAATTTCATCTTTTCATGGAACAATTGTCTGGTTTTACCAATACCTCTTGTTTCTCACACAGAGCAATGGCTCACGTGAGCTTAGAGTGTACAAGTAATTATGAAATATTTCTTTGAACCATCAAACATGCATAAACCTCATACTTCTTTACTCGAACTATGTGGGTTCTGATTCCTTTTCCAAAACAAAGGATACGTAGGTAGACCATCTGCGGGTACGATCCCAACTATGACATAATTCATGTCCTTCTGAATGATAATAAAATTCAAGTGCCCCGCTGAGTGCCTTTAAAACTAGTATGGTTATCATAATAACCAAGAGATTTATATATAATGTGTCGAAGGATACCATTGACCAAGAATCTTTAACAAATACAGATGATTCTCTATCGATAAAGAACCTTGAATACATATAAAAGATTCTCTAAATCTTATACATATTAATCATTGATTGTCAGATCTAAAGGAAAGCTCATTTTCATACTTGGTAATGTAATAAGGATTACGAACATAACTTAAATCTATAAAGAGAGTCCCGGAGTAGACAATAATTCCCCTAAAAAAGGTGTGATGAGTCCGACCTCCCATCCTCTCAAACAATGCAAATTCTTAAGTCTCATCAGTTCATAACTAATGAGCACCTACCTTTGGAAAGTAGGTCCAAATGGATATGGAATCACTGGATGTTTCCGGTTCTACGAACAAACCCGTTAGAAACCGCTTGGAATGTTTGAATCATAAATCAATGAGGTCATCCCCAATTCTAGAGGAAACAAAAAATGGTGAACCCGACATGAATCCTTAACCAAAGTTAAAATGATGTTTTACTTATTTTGTTAGGCCCCTATTTAAACTCAATGAGAGGGCCAACAGAACAATCAACAACATATGTGCTCATCAAAAAGATGTAGCAGCCGAACTTATCTTGATTATGTTTGTTATATCAAACATGCACTCTTTCCCAAGATCTTCTGCATTACAAGAATGGATTTTCTTAAGTTCACGTCTGTGAATGCCTTTGCTGTGAAAACCTTTGCTGTGAATGCATCTGCTGCTACTCTTGCTGGATCATCGTCCACTCTGAGGGAGACATCACCTACCCAGCGTCTTCAACGCTGGGTATCGAATGAAATGGTTAAAGAGTACCGTCAACATGGTACCATTCCAACTCTAGAGGCTGCTCGACAAGTCCTCCAAGTGAAAAACTCACCCTGGTCGTCCGAACAGTGACGACCAGCGATCAAGAAGCAGGTGGTGCTAACCACCGTCTCCAACCGTTTTGGGTCGTTATCTCCGGAACACAACAACCATTCCCTCCCATATTCTGAGGAGGTGAATGAGAGGGCCACTCAAGGCCTTAATTCAAGGAAATAGGAATCCATCCCGAGGGCTCCCACTAACAATCGTTGTTAGACTCATGTGGCAGTGCGCCCTCAACATGACGAGGGTATCGTCTCCAGGCATTCGGCTCATGTTCCTCGAACCCGAGTAGGTAAGAAGAACTACCAGAGGCGAAATTTAGTCAATAGTGAGAAGGTTCTCATCTCTACCATCTCCAGAGAAGTCCACCAACCTAACTTGGTGGCAACCAACAAGCGGGCACACACACCCGTCCATTTTAATTCCATTGTCCATGACGCATGCCTGTCGTAGGGCGTGGCAAAACAATTATTTCCTAAGTTAAAATGTAGTAATGTGGTTGACCTAGGATGTCTCCCGAAGAGAAGTGCACACAAAACGGGTTGTCACTTTAAAACGGGGGAAAAATGTTGGGAAAGGAAATTTGAAATTCAAATGATTGAAAAACTATGAAATTAAAATGGTGATTAGGTCGGGGTCCGTTTCCTAATTATAATGCTATCCTTTTTCAATTTAATTTAAACCTCTTCTTCTTATTTGATTAAAGTGAGTTTCCACAATCGTTTCCTCTCACTTCCTTGGTGAAATTATTATTGTGAGAGAAAACCTTACCAAGATCTTGGTTTGGTCAACTCTCCTTCCATGTGTAAAATAGTTGTATTGAATATCCTTAATTTAAATGGGCAATACCTGATCGGGTTTTGTTTATCCCAAAAAATCAAGAACATTCACTACACCTTTTACACGTACTGACGATCGTCGAGTACTTCACCATTAATTCCTGGTTTATTCCATCATATATAAACCAGAAATTAGTGGAGGGAGATATTGATTATTTTACCAAGGAAAAAATAAATAACGGAATTAATATTCATTAATGATCGAACTTGATAATAAAATCCACTATAATAAATTTAAAACAACTTTGAAGAAGAAATAAATTTATTCAATTGTATCCAAGAACTCAAGCATTACAATGTAGAAAACCAACCCTTCTCCAATCACTCCAAAAGTTTACCCCACCATGGTAAGGGTAATCGTGTTGAATGGGGAAGAAGAAGGCATTACAAAACTATGAAAAAGAAAATAAATAAAAGAGAAAGCTGAAAAGTTCTCCTTCTTGGTGTCCTAGAAGGAATGGGATGGAGAATGGATGCTTTGAGAGGGTGGAGCTCTCCTCCTTTTATAGCAAGAATGCTTCCCCCGAATGTCGACGCGTTGTAGCCCCATTAAATGACATCTTCACGCGTTGAGCCCTTTTTTAATGTTGTTCATAATTCCCTTTTCCGTGTCCCCTAAAACTCTCAGTGGATTTGGACATGTATTCCGAGAGTTATGGCCGTTTTACTATGAGCATTTATTCTGTCCAGTCAGACTCTCCAAAACGAAATCCTCCGGATTAGGGTGATTTAATGACCCCATAAAAGGTCAATTCACTCAGTTCTTCCTTCATAAAAGATGCTCTAAAACCCCGTTTTTGTCCAACCACCGAATTTCACAAACTTTGGGCCCACAGTGGATGAGTTATGGATCCCACATCAAAACTAGTAAGAACTAAAAACAGTTTTCTTGAGCCAACTTGTGATCTTCTTTTGAGCTTCCATATGGCCGATTCAGATTTTAGTCCAAAAATAGTAAATGAATCCCTGGATGTGAAGAATCTGGAAAAGAAATAATTTTTAAATTTGGATCAGTGTAGATAATGTTATGGCCAAACTACCGAAATAATTTAAAAATATTAAAAATTCAAAATGGCCAATTTTTACTATTCAACTCAAAATAACACCATTATCATAAAAATGAAACAATTAATCTTAGAGGAACAATTTTGTGGGTTTAAAACAATGATATTCAATATAAATTAATTGAAAATATTTTCTCTATCAGTCCAGCAGACTCGTCTGGCAGCAACACACTAATCCCGCCAGGCAATTCCAGTGGAGTACTACAGACAGGAACATACACCTGTTTATAAATCATCAGCTAGTCAGCAGGCTCGTCTGACTACATATGATGGAGTCTGCCAACCTAATGTGTTGAAAACTGGTAAACAGGCACATACACCTGCTTACACTCATCAGTCCTGCCAGCAGCCTCATCTGTCAGTATTGAAGGAAGTTCGTCAACCGCGTTCGGCGGAGTACAATTAGCAAGTACATACACATGATAGTATTGATCAAGCCTACCAATAGTCTTGTTTGGTAGCATTCGGAGAAGTCAGTCGGAAAGCTCCGATGACAAATAGGAGGCATACTCAACTCTCTGCCCCTACACATGAGTACTGTCAGAATTCACAGACAGGAAAAGGATGACAGGAGCAGGAACACACACCTACTTCAAGCATGGAATGGACGTATATTCTCATTCTGACAGCTAAAATCAGTAAGCACATTCTTTCAATGGTGAAGGAGCAGAAGAAAATCCCTGCTCATATTCTGGATACCTGCCAGGATATTATAACAGCTTCAGTAGCATCTCAGGGAAAGACACATAAATCTATCCCTACCAGTGGAGTGACACATCAACAGTTAACTCCAGAACAAACACACACCTCTATTCCAGTCCAAGAGGGTTGTGGGGCATACTCCCCCATATCATACGGACAACCAAGTCAGGAACATACACCTAATTTTAGTGGATATAATCAGCCTAGCCTGATCATTTCTCCTGAGCAGGCACATACACCTGCCCATAATGACCACTTTCATCAACAAGTGGTTCCCAAAGTGAGTAAGAAGGCATCTAAGAAGAAGACCCACCCAAAACAGTCATGAAATCAAGGGCCAATCTGTAACAAGGCCTTAATCGATGCTGGAGTTCTTAATGCACTCAGACAATTATCTATTGCAACTCAAGATTTTACTCTCTTAGTTCCCAATAGTGGGAACATTAATTTCAAAGGTCTGCACCAGAAACTTCCTCATGAAGGCTTGCTTCATGAAAATTTGGTTGATCTCAAAGTTTCATCTTCATATGAGAGCCACAAGAACCCTCTGTGTGGCCAGAAGATCAAGGAGAATTTTTTTTCATATTTTGTTATAACCCAACATGGTGGTCCTCCCCATGATGATGAATTTAACTGCGAAAGTCATCTCCGCAGTAATAATGCACATTGCCTGGAAAATTCTCCAACAGACAATGTAATGACGAGAAAACCCTCTTATCTTGAGGCACTTGCAAATGTGAAGCCAGTCATGTCTGATGCTTTACCACTATCAGGTGAAACACTTTCTCAATCAGAAGATAGCCCGGGGTGTAGGTCATTCTCCGAACCACCCCTGGGTCGTTCATCTTCTAGTTTGATCAATGAATTCTCTGCCAATCTTGTTGAATTCGATGAAGCAGCAAGGAATCACCAGCTCTGGTCTAATCAGGTAGAAGAATCTTCATTGAATGATAAAGAGGAAATACTGAATATGAGAAAACAGCTGGAAAAAGGTGAAGTGCTAGTCATGTTTTGGCCTTTGGCTGACTCTCAGTATGACATTCCAGAGATGTTGACAGAAGATGGAATTCATGATATTCGTCTCAACATATGGAAAACTATTTGTCAGTTGAAAAAGAAAATATTATCTTATGATGAATATGAAAATCATATCAAGATAATAGAATGGTAACAACGCCAAATTAATTTGGCATCTCTCTCAGTTTCTCGATATCCGAAGGCTGAAAAGCAGCAGAGAGCCCTTCAGTGTTCATGCCTTGGTGCACTAAGAAGATTGCACCAGTTAATTGCTAATGCCCCATCTGGTATTCATATCAGGGGATGTGGTGTTCATGGAGCACTACATTTCACTGTAATATCCAGTCAGCAAAGCCCGCTGAAAATGGTCTCATACAATATTATTGCCCATGGACGGCCACAACCAATTGGCTTTGTTTGTAATAAAAAGCTCGCTCAAGAACAGGCCTCAACTAGTTCTTCTCAAAATCAAGCATACAGAGAACAAGTTTTTTAATTACTCATGCATCAAGCAAACGAGAATATTGAACATGCCTCTCGTTTGGAGCAAACACATCATCAAGTGACAGAAGTTTCAGAAATCATCCAATGTTCTTTTGAGCTGGGTGATAAGAGTGGATGTAGGCTGATGCATCTAGCCAATTTCTGGACTAAAGTCCGCAAGATCAGGAGAGATTTCAAGAATGTCTCAGATATAGAAGCTCAAGAACCACCCCATCTTTCTAGACTAGGGACTCTTTTAACCCAACCCTCAGAATTAATAAATAGGATTCGAGGAGTTGAGCAAAGATAGCAGGAACAACCCTAGTCCACGGGACTGGGGAATTTTTCAAATACTCAATCTCTCCCTCAGAGAAATTCAGTCTTCTCTCGATTAGGGAAGAAGAAACAAGAGGAACGAAGAGCCAAATTATTAGGATATTTTCTCCAAATTAAGGTCATGAGGGATCAAATCAGCAAAAGGCAGTGTCTCAACAAGGACATGAAAGAAGACAATATCTCAGAAATGCCGATAGAAGGGATGCAATGTGTTATGCATAAATTAATGTCATAAATTCCGTTGTTGTTGATCCACCAGATGAGGCTCACTCATAGGGATTAGATGAGGAAGCTCCTGCTCAAGAAGTTGTACACACAGACACAAATGAAGAAGGTGTGTGTACACGAAATCAAAGGATTACCCGGAATCTAGGTAATCCTTCAAGTAACCCACTTCCACCTCTTTGAAAGGTGTCCAATAAGGGGAAAGTAAATAATCATGTTACATACCCTTCATCTAGAGAAGGCAAATCTCTCTCAATAGAGAAAATATTTGCACAACAAGAGGAAGAAATGAAGGAGTTGAGGAGGTTGAATGCAGAACTACATCAGGGTAGTCTTCCTCCTAAGCGTGCTGAAGTCAGTCAGCCAAGGGAATTTGTTGCGGCTACTTATATGGATCAAGAATATCCTTCTCTACCAGTACAACCTCATAGGTCTAATCCTATGGGTCATGTGCAACAACAATTGGTGGTTCTACCATCAGTTGCAGTACCAGGCACCACATATGTCCAAGCTCCAGTCATTGAACCTGCTCAAGTCCAAGCTCAACCAAATGTTTCTCAAAAGTTAATAACTACTATTGAGTCATTAACAGCTTGGTTGGAAGCTATGGAGGGAAAGCATGCTCAAATTCAACCAGAAAAGAGAGCTTACCCTGAATAGGTTGATATAATTCCTCCCCCATCAAAATTTTCAAGTACCACTTTCCCAATCTTTAATGGTTCGGGAGACCCAGAGAAAAACTTAACACATTTTGTTTCTCGTTGCGATCCTATGATGGGAACCCATCAGCAACAAGAAGTAGTTAAGATCAGGTGTTTTGTACAATCATTACAAGGTCCTGCCTTTGTCTGGTACACAAGCTTGCAATCCCGGTCAATTACCAAATGGGAGGATCTCCGCCAATGATTCCTTCTTCAATTCAGCTCAACTTTGCCAAAGACAACAGTTTTTTATCTTAAAAACTGTAAGAAAAGGGAGAATGAAAGGGTTTCGGATTTCCTTGCTCGCTGGAAGGGATTAACATATTCCCTAATCTTAGCACTCCCTCAAGAGGAATTGTTTCCAATCTGTGTGGAAAATTTACGTGATGATCTACGCACACCGTTGATCTCTATGAAATACACAGGAGGGTTTCGAGACCTTACTTCAATCGCTTAACTGATTGAAGATTATCTTATAAAGAATAAGGATAAATCTTGTGTAATTGCATCAGCTCCAGGAAGGAGAATGGGTAAAGCAGAGGCTTCTACAATTATGCTTAAACAAGCACCAGTACCTGCTTCTACTTCAAGGCCTTCATCTTCTCGAAGGGCTCCACCTCCTGAGCGTCAACAACAGAGGTCGTTTCATCAAGATAATAAAAGATATCAAAGATGGAAGAAATTTGAGGATATGAAGAGTAAAGTTTACTATTTTTAAAATGAACAAGTTCCTAGTTACTTCATTTCAGCTATGGAAAATAATTTGGTTCAATTGCCATGGCCCAAGAGGCCAAACAAGGAAGGAGATGAAGACCGTCCCAACTATTTCCCATTTCATCCGATGTTGGGGCATCCCATTCAAGAGTGTTTTGTCTTCAAGGACCTCTTGCAAAAAATGGTCGACTTGGAACAAGTCAAAATGAAAGGTTCTTCAGCTCAGGTAGCATGTGTTACTGATACAGATCTAAAGGAAGAAGGTGAGTGGCGAGAAGTCAAGAACAAAAATGCGCAAAAATATGATGATTGGATGGTCAGAAAAATGATCAACCAAACTCATGCCATTTTGTGAACACAATTGAAAAAACCAATTGTGTCTTATGCCATGAATGCCACTGAAAAACCCTCTTCATCAGAGGGAAAATCCTCAAAAGGGTGGCATAATTCAAAGAAAGAGGAACAATCAGAAGAAGATGAAATTGTGTCAAATCCTAAGTTGTCTTTGACTCTGGAAGATTTTATGCCATCTACTTCAAAGCCATGGGCACTGTCCCACCAAACGGTACGGCCTAAACTGGCTAATCAGGCAGATTCTTCATCAGACGAAGAGTTGATCTTTGGTTATGTTAACATGATTCACTTAACAGATCCATATGCCAGTCGCAGTTTTGATTTCGATGAGCCTGAATTCCCTGTATCAAACAGAGGAATAAGAGGAAGTTCCAGAGGATTAGGGTATAGGGGAAGACGTGGATCTTTCAGAGGCCACTATTCTAATTCCACCCCTGCTAGAACTGTGTATGTAGAAGAAACTCGTGGCAGAGCCCTTCAACGAGCTCAACAAGAACAAGAAAATTCTTCCACCAATAGCAGACTCAGTCCTGGCACAATTATTCTGTAAGATCGGTTGGAGGTTCCATATTCTTCCTCTCAGCAAGTAAATAGACCTAATCAGTCTAATATTCCAAAGCCAGGAGTATCACCAACTCCTACCCTGATACAAGATGCATCAACTTCCAAAACATCAACTTCTATGGCACTTGTGAAACCACACATTTCTGTTGGGAAACACAAACCTTTGGATCAAAAGTATGATGTATTGAAACACTTGGCCCAAGTACCGGCCAAGTTATCAATTCTGGATGCCTTGAATTTATCAAAGGATCTTCGGGAGGCACTCATCGAGGCTTTGTCAAGTCCTCGGGAGTTTGAAACTGAAATTGCTGCGGCTAAAGCCTACCATGTTGAGAATAATCCTACAGAATTTCATGCAGTGATATCTTTTACAGATGAAGATGAATATGATGTCGTGCATGGACATATTAGACCTTTGTACTTATCTGGAAAGGTCAATGGTGTAGACGTCCGAAGAGTCTTCATTGATAATGGTTCAAGAGTCAAACTCACCCCCATTCATACACTTCGTCGATTGGGCCTCACATAATCTGATTCATCTCCATCTAATTTGATGTTATAAGGATATGATAAAAATGAACAAGAACCACTGGGCGAGATTACACTCAGAACTCAGTTTTGAGATCTTGTATCCAATTTATATTTCATGGTTGTTGATCAAGACTCAGCCTTCAACATCTTTCTTGGTAGACCCTGGCTACATCAACAAGCGGCTATCCCTTCATCATACCATCAATGTCTCAAATATTGTTTTGATGGTAAAATTGGGACATTGTATGGTGATAAGTCCCTGTTCAAGACATGTGAATCTCAATACATTGAGGCAGAATTCTATCACATGAAGGGATAGGAGAAATTCACAACAAGGGAGATTACCAAAGTTAATGCTCCATATGGTTTGGAAAAGATTCCAGTAAACCCATTTACACATGTGAGTACAAATTATGTATTTCCTATCAGTAAAATTTATAGGATAGAACCAAATCAAAATACTATTATGGAAACTTCCATAATGTCAATTACAGCAATCAAGCCAGACAACATGGGAGAAAGTGGTGATCCACCAAGCAATGATGAAAGCTCAAATGAAGATGTCTTCATTTCATCCGCTGAAATCCAGAAAGTCTATACTTCTCCAATCAGGCCAGAAGAAGTTATAGCAATGTTATAGATGAACTATGATGTCAATTATCAATCCATTATCTCCTCTATATTACCCAAGGAATACCTTTCATCATCAATAGGGTCGGAAATGGAAGCTTCTTCTTCAAGATGTTCAAATTTTAACATCTCTTCTGATCACAGAAATTATGCTTCTTCATCTACTATGCAAGTAGAAACAGAAGAAATAACACATGTTGAAGTAGAAGAGGAAGATCTTAGGGATGCTCCTCCAGCATTTGAAGAAGGTATCTCTACCACCGTGGATGAACTCAGAGAAATAAATCTGGGTACAAAAGAAGACCCATGCCCCACTTTAATTAGTGCGGCCATGCCTCTTGAAGAGCAAGAGATGTATATTTATTTTTTAAAGAAAAATCGAGATATATTTGCTGGGAACTATGCAGAGATGCCAGAGCTTGATCCTGATGTTGCCACTCATCGTTTGGGTTTTCCAGAAGAACATAGAGGATTCAAACAAGCCGCTAGAAGAACACACCCAACCTATGCTTCCAAAATTGAGGTTAAAGTGGATAAGCTTATCAAATTTAACTTTTTCAGAGAAGTTCAATATCCCAAGTGGTTGGCTAATATTGTCCCTATAAAAAAGAAGAATGGATAAATTATATTTTTCATTGATTTCAAAGATCTTAATTGGTATTTTTCTAAGGATGATTTTCCAGTACAAATTACAGAACTCTTAATTGATGCAACAACTGGCTATGAAGCACTTTCCTTCATGGATGGATATTATGGATATAATCAAATCTGAATGGCTCTAGAAGATAAAGAGTCTACATCTTTCATAGCCCCTCAGGGTGTGTTTTTCTACCGGGTAATGCCCTTTGGCCTGAAGAATGTAGGCGTAACATATCAGCGTGCCATGCATCGTATCTTCAAACCCTTTTTAGGGAATTTCGTTGAGTGTTATGTGGATGATTTGGTGGTTAAATCCAAACAAAGTTCTAATCACTTGGCTGATTTGGAAATCATATTCCATAAACTTCAGCAAAATAATTTGAAGATGAACCCCTTAAAATGTGATTTTGGGGTAACCTCAGGAAAATTTCTTGGATTTATTGTATTCCATCATGGTATCGAGGTCGATCCTGAGAAGACAAAGTCAATCTTTGGTATGCCACCTCCTCGAAATTTAAAGGAATTGAGAGGACTTCAAGGACACTTGGCCTATATTCGGCATTTCATCGCCAATTTGGCAGGAAAATGTTTACCCTTCACCAAATTGATGAAGAAGGGAGTCACTTACCAGTGGACTGAAGAATGTCAAGAAGCATTCGATATTCTCAAGAAATATTTCTTGAGCCCACTGGTTTTAATTCCACCTGTTGAAGGAAGACCACTTATCCTCTATGTGACAGCTCTAGATCGATCATTGGGTGCCTTTCTTTCTCAGAAGAATGATGCTGGGAATGAAAACAACTTCTACTATCTCAGTCAGACTATGATTGAAGCAGAAACCCGATACTCAAATATTGAGAAGTGTTGCCTAGCATTAATCTTTGCAGTTCAGAAGTTGATACACTACCTGCAACATCATGAGGTCCAATTGGTATCTCAAAATAACCCGCTCAAATTCATCCTTAGTCATCCAATGCTTACAGGACATCTGGCTAGGTGGGCAGTTATTTTGCAGCAATTTGATATTCAATATGTGTCTCAAAAGGCAATAAAGGGCCAAGCTCTGGCTGATTTCCTTGCTGAACATCCTTCAGTATAAGATACATCTTCATATATTGAACTTTCTGATGAGGAATTATTCTTTATTCAAGATAGTATTCAAACATGGGAAATGTACTTTGATGGTGCTTCTAGAAGTCCAACAGGAAGGAAAATGGAAAATCCTTAATTCAACAAAGTTGGGTTAGGAATTGTGCTCATTACTCCAGAAAAGGCAGTGTTACCCTATTCCTTCTCATTGTTGGGAGGTGGTACAAATAATGAAGCAGAATACCAAGCTCTCATTGCAGGATTGGAATTAGCACTTCAAGCACTAGTGAATCACTTAAAGGTGAAAGGTGATTCAGACTTGGTAATCAAACAAGTAAATGGGGATTATGCCATCAGAAAAGAAGAACTAATCCATTTGTATGATTACGTCAGAGAGTTAATAGTGGAATTTCCTTCGGAACCGACATTTTCTTATGTCCTGAGATCACAAAATGCCCAGGCTGATGCACTGGCTAATATAGTCACAGCTCTGGAAGATCCAAATCAGGATGAGACCACCATCAGTATTTCCCACCGTCATACAATTTCACCTTATGTTCAAATCAGAACAGAGGAAATCAATGAAATTTGTCCCATCTATAAACCATATGGTCATAATACAGGATGGATGACACCTATCAGGGAATACCTTCAAAATGGAACACTTTCACCGGATAGAGCCGGGAAAGAACAAGTCCGGTGATGTATGGTTAATTTTACTCTTTATTACAACCCTGATCACCTAGGAAAAATTCTCTACAAAAGAGGTTTTGATGGAGTTCTCTTCAGATGCATTGATGGTGAAGAGACAATGGCTGCCATGAAAGAAGTGCATGCAGGAGTCTGTGGTGCCCACCAGTCTGGACATAGACTATCTGATCAAGTTAAGGCTTGAATACTTTTGGCCTTCAATGATACAAGATTTTGTTGATTTCACAAATAAGTGTCATTCTTTCCAAGTACATGACAACTTCATTCATCAGCCCCCAAATTTTCTTCATACAGATAAATACTTGTGGCCATTTGCCAAATGGGGAATGGATGTAGTGGGACCTTATCCTTTGGCTACAGCCAAGTAGTTGAAGTATATTCTTACTACTACTAACTTCTTTTCCAAATGGGCAGAGGCAATACCCCTCAAAGAATTCAGTTATAAATGCATTGTTAGCTTCATCAAGTATAACATCATTACCAAATTTAGTGTCCCTCATACCATACTGACGGACAATGGAACCAACTTCTGTTCATCCGAGATGAGGAAGTTGTATCAAGAATACAACATCAAATCCAATCATTCATATCGATATCATGTAGTGGACAATGGCCAGATAGAAGCTTTCAACAAGACTCTTTCAAACATACTGCAAAATATGGTGGATAAAGATAAGAAATCATGGCCTGATAAACTCTTTCATGCTTTATGGTATTATTGAACCACCACCCGCACTGCAATGCAGTCAAATCCATATTCATTGGTATATGGAACAGAATCAGTCTTTCCCATTGAGGTTCAATTACCCTCACTCAGAGTAGCCATTTTTGACCAGTCATCTACAGATGAACAATCTCAAAAGCTATTGGATGAAATGGAACAGTTAGATGAGAAAAGATTGTGCACCTTGCACCACTTGGAAATCTATCAAAATCTAATAACACGAGCTTTCAAAAAAAAGTTTATCTTCATTCATTCGTTCTGGGAGAATTGGTATTGGTTCTCAGAACTCCAATGATACCAGGAAAGAAACCTCCCAAGATAGAGCCAAAATGGGAAGGACCTTATTCAATACATAAAGTATACTCTAATGGAGCTTATTATTTAATCTCAATGAATAGAGAACTCATCACTACTCCAACCAATGCTATATTTCTGAAGAATTATTTTGTGTAACACAAATAATTTTTCATCCATTAAGATGTTAAACTGCAACATCCATGGTCCAGGCATATAACCTTAAACTATTTTCATCCATTTCGTCCAGCAAGACGTTAAACTATGACATCCTAGCAACATGACGCTGAACTGTACAGAAGTCCCTTATGCCCAACAAGACATTAAACTGTGAAAAAAATCCTTAATACATCCAACATGACGTTAAAATGTGTCCTCTTTTGTCCTTACTGCATGACATTAATCTGCACAGTCCCCCTTTCATCCAACATGATGTTAAACTGTATTGTCCTCATCGTCTTAGCTACAGGACGCTAAACTGTACAACACCCTTACGTCCAACATGATGTTAAACTGTGTTCCTATATTTGTCCAATATGATGTTAAACTGTACTGCTCATTCGTCCTACATGACGTAAAACTGAACAAAGTCCCTTAATACATCCTACATGATGTTAAACTGTATTTTTTCCCTACTACATGACACTAAACTGTGCAGCACCAATAGTCCTCACTGTAAGACTTTAAACTGCATAGTCCCTTCATATGTCCTACATGACATTAAACTGTGTATCATTAAGGTTGTTTCTACCTCTTGTTTCTCACACTGAGTATGAATCACGCGAGATTTGAGTAAACTTCAACCATAACACCTTCTATGGGCTGATAACCATGCGTAAGTCCCAACACCATTTTTAGGTCGTTGTCCCTAATAATAACTTGATCACTAATTCATTATTTAATTGAACTATGCAGACTTTGATCCTTGCCTTCTAGGCTGGGTACGTAGGCAACCTCCTGAGGTTCAAGCCCAAAACCAATCTCTTCACATCAGTTCACCTCCATCTCATATGATATTGATTCGTGAAGCCATCCCCAAAATCAATATCTTTACATTGGTTCGCCTTTGTCCTTGATATATGATGTCAAACTGTACATCACTTTTTGTCCTGTATGACAATAAACTACAACATTATTTGATACCCTCACCTGAGAGGGAATTATTATTTACATTTATCTTCAATCATGTTATATTCCAAAGACTACGTGCATACATGGCAATACCCGAACCTTTTATCTTGGGTCAAACCATCATTGCACTAAAGTCCCCTTCACCCTTCACCTGTATGAACCAAATGTGTACAGAGGGTATTTCTAGAACTATGTGCGGCTTGATTCCCATATTTATGGGATACGTAGGAACGTTTGAGCATCCCTCAAATCTAGCCCCAAGTATTTGGGCCTAACCCCAAATTTTACTTTCAGTCCCTTGGTTGAAAAGTCTCTGTAAAAAACACACACTGTGTATTCATTATCATGGTCCGAGTTTTATGACCCTAAAACTAAGATTTCCCATACTTTCTTCCCACATGATGTTAAACTGTATTTCAAGAACTATGTATGGCTTGATTCCCATCCTTATGGGATACGTAGTGAAGTACAACATCTCAATTCAGGACTCATCCACAACACGATAATGGTTATCATTGATCTATGTATCTCTTTCATGCATTGGACAATACCCATTTTCATGTGTTATACTCCTAACCTTAAATACTTCCAGATCTCCATAACCCTTTTCTTGACTTCTGGTCACAAAATGTCAAATTTATGAGAGTTCTTTTTCCTGACTATGTAGCACGTGCCCTTAGGCGGCCTTGCATAAATAGTCTACACAACAGACTTGTCAGTCAAAGGATACTATTATTTGACTATGCAGCCAATTTCCTTAGGTGGACCTGCATAATTCAACCCCTAAAGAGTTTGTCAAATAATGGTAACTTCATTCTTGGAAGGAAAACCTCTTTTTTCCTTAGTTGTCTTAATGACAATATGTAGGGATCCGCAAAAAAATAGTCATCATTAACATATTTATTCCATAATCTTTTTCATGATCTGAAAGTATTCAAGTCTATGGTTTATATTTCCCTTCCCTACGTTTGGGTCAGACCTTCGTAGGAGTGACATTCATCCAGTTCTTAGACAATCTTGTTTGGAAATATCTTCTCCATATTCAAGTACCTCTCTCCATACAACAAACTCTATGCTTTGGAAAATTTGAATCCCCATAAACTTCCACTGGTTTTTTAGTAATAGAAAAGTAAATTTATGAGAGTTATTTTTCCTGACTATGCAGCACGTGCCCTTAGGTGGCCTTGCATAAGTAGTCTACATAATGGACCTGTCAGCCAAAAGATTCTATTATTTGACTATGTATCCAATGCCCTTAGGTGGCCCTTAATAATTCAACACCCTAACAGGTTTGTTAAATAGTGGTAACTTCATTCTTGGTAACTACTTCTTCTAATTCCTTTTAGCCATTTTTCATATCATTCCTCAGATTCAAAATTTCTTAAGTCATCGTTTACATATTTTCCCTCATACTTGAACATGGTAATATGTTTTTAGATAAATTATCAAGGAATTTAGTTAATGTTAATCCATTTGGTCAAAGCTATTTCGACCTTAAACATTAGCCTTTTTATGTCCAACGTGCATGAATTTAAACTACTCACAAAAGACAAGGGAACTCTGAAAAAAAGTCAAGTTCCAGCTCACTAAACATACATCTTGTATGATTTTAGGTAATATTGAGCAATAAAAAGATTCAAAGTTTATAGGGTCATTTATAATAATCCTAGAAAAAAATCAAACTATGCTTACTAGGCCCATTGGCTTAGGTAAAATTTAAATCATGTAGCAAAAGAAGGCATGCACAAATGATCAAAGATGAAAGTGTTTTTCATTTGATACACAAGAGTTAGAAGGACATCCACAGACTAGAGTCTCTTCTCTTTTCTGAGAATTACAAAAGGCTGTCAACATAAGTCTTCATTTGGTTTATAGCCTCCCGAGCTTCATCAGCAGCCACTTGAAGTTCATGCACTCGACCAACTTCATTCTTTTCAGCCTGATGGAGTGCTTTCTTGGCATCTGAAATGGATTTCATACCATTCGTTTGAGCTCCCTCCAGTGAATTATTAAGTTGGTCAAGTTCTCCAGTAACAACATCTAACTGTTGCTGAAGGTGCATTTGCTGGACAACCTTCTCCTTGATCTTATTCTTTAGCTTCTTTAACTTGGCAGCATAATCAGCCTCATCTTGGGATACCGCAACCTCAAATTCGCTGATGTTGGCTGACAGCCTCACCCTGGTCAAATCTTGATGGCACTTTTTCTCCTGCTCCCTCTTTAAGATTACTTGTTTCACTGCGACATGGATATCTTGATATCCAAAACCTCCAAGTCCCAGCATGACAAATCGGGATGATAGTCACGGGATCTTTGATGACAGCACTTCTAAAGGCACTTCAGATATGATCTTCCATATGTTCTTCCATGCTTTGCGTCGTGAAAATTGGAGCACATTTTGTACTTCCAGGTCTAACTCAGCATCACTGTCATAGGGGGGAATATAATCTAGGATTAATACACTTAGGAAAGTGCCCTGTTCTGCTCCTTCCCCCCTGACCCTTGTTTCTTCACTCTCTATTCTCGTTGGGGTAGAGTCTGAGGCTTCACCTACAGATGTATCCACTGAAATTGATGGCTCTACATAATCAATTGAAAGCAATGGTTAGTTTCAAAGGATAACAAAAGTCAATTGGCTATCTTGAAAATTAAGTACAGTCATAAAAAAAATTTGTTATCTCTTACCCAACGGTAGATCAGTAAATTGAAAAGGCTCCTCCCCATCTTTCCTAACTTCAACGGGATTTTCAAGATGAGTTTCAAAAAGTTCTGCCAGGTTAAGCTCCACTTGAGCTAATGCCTCTACAATAGTATGGTTTTCTATACCTCCTTCAGGCATTGGCAGTTCATCAGCTTTCTCATATGGAACTGCATATTTGAACTGATCATGATTAGAAATGTAATAAGAAGTTGTTCTTAATAGGACAAAGGATAACACTCACGTCCATAATCTTCTAAATTACATGGTAATTTAACATGATCTGAAAAATCTTCAAAAGATGCGCCATGTTACATCATTTCATCCAATGTAATCTCAGAATAATGGTTAATCTCACCAGTGGGAGCATTTGATATGTCTTCTTGGCGGCCTTCATTCTGCGGTCTCTGACCTTGAACAACCTCTTCAAATAAAATTGCGGCATCAGTTGTAATGGCCGCCAAGAGTTCTAGCGCAGGGGTTGAACCTAAAGTATCACAGAATGTAAGTCAGTTTATGTTTCATTCAACATTTTATGAAGCATTGTTAACTTACCAGAAGTAAGATCTTCTCTACTTGCAACAATAGCAGGAGGGATACTGGGAACAGACGTTGGCTCTTCTCCAGGAGCAGCCAAGTTAGCCTGAACTTGTGATTGTTCACCAGCACCCTCTGTTGTTCTTAGAGGAGGGTCAATCCTCTCCCTCAAAGGGGAAATCAAATAATCTCCTGCAATCCCAAAAAAGTATGAGCAATCTTTTCATGGGTTAAGACTCATGATTATCCGAAGGACTTACCACTACTAATGAAGCGTTTAGCTGTGGACTTCCTCCTTCAATGATTTTGCTTCTTTGGCCTTTTGGGAGTGTTGAAAGTCTCATTTATAGGTACATGGATTGGAGAATGGAAAGCCATATCCAACTCCTCATCCATGGCTTGTTGCCCTGGAGATATCTCTCCCGACTCGCGAGGAGATTCAGTAGCAGCCCCGATGGCAGTACCACCAGGGATATACTGTGGTGAAGGAACCTTAGCAGTTCCTTTCTTTGCAAGCTTCATGATGAAGAGAATAATTTCCTTGAGTGACAAATCTTTAACTGGAATCAAGTTACAAAGAAAATAAGGAAAGAAACTTACATCTTCAGAAGCCACATAATCGTACCACTCCTCGTCTACGGAAGCACCAATCCCCTCAGTGGTGCCACGATCTATCATTTCCTTCACCCGCTTGGTGATAGGAATGGAATCATCAGTGTCATATATGAGCATTTATATCTCTCTGATGTAATACCGCACTTCATCGTGGTTATCCTTGTAACGGATATCTGTAGAAGTCAGAAGTTTCCCTATTCCAGGGATGTGTAGCCCCTCGCACAAATCCAGCCAGGCAGTTTTAGTATCGCAGTATATACTCCGCCATGTCTGGACAGCCTCTGGTCGTAGATATTCAGTGTGCATACCATAAGGCTGTGAGGAAGGTCCTACAATCTTGGACTTCAACTTCTTCCTAGCTCCTATAACTAAAAATAGAGAATAAGAAAATAAGACTTGTTTCTCTATAAAGTAATGCTGATTAAAGTTCCTTAAATAAAGTAAATCACTAGGAGTCGATGGAGTTGGTCTCTTGATTCTGACAGGGGGATTATATCTGGAACGAGGCAGCTTTTCCTCATGTTGTGCCTCATCATCCCCATCTTGAGAATCCAATGAATCAGCTTCAAGTGTTGCAAAAGAATCACCTTCCAGATGAAGGTTTTCTTTCTCTACGATTCTTTTCCTTTTCCCCACCTGGTAAACCGGGTGATTCAGTACCCCTTCAGGGTATGATGATATCTAGTTCTAGGCGTACCATGTAGTCAAGTTATTTTCCTATTTATCAACTGGTAGATCAAATACTGACTCAGTCTTCTCCTAAGATGTCAGTAACCATAGTTGCCGAGAAACCATCGGATGTTGCTCTGACCTGACATGCACTGGGGGAGATACAACAGTCTGCCACAAACAATTAAATTGACGTGCAAATCTATATGGAGTATAGGCCTCTCATATAATCTCTCTGTCAATCCTAGTGACCAGCACACCATCTCTGCAAGCTAGCATGTATGCCCTTAATTCCAGGATGGTTGTTCCATCATCAACAAACTGCCCGGTTGACGGATTTCCATAAGGAAAGAAATTTAATTCCTTATACATGCTCAGCCTCACCTTCATGTCATAGGAATTGAGATCTAGTGGAGAAATTCCAGAGAATGCCTGCACTGATGTCCTAAAAGAACTTCCAGGAATCTGTACTCCGTTCTATACATTATATGTCCTGAAGTGAGTGGCGATCCATCCCCACAAAACTTGGAATAGTCCCATTATTCTCAAAGGATACTTACCCATGAAAACATGGAGTAAGCTCCTATGAATATTTTCTAAAATGGGGGTAGCCAACCCAACCATTTTTTCCTCAACCAACTTGGCTGCAACAACAATGGTCCCTGGCCTAACGCCTCCCTTCGATTCCCTGACTAGAAAAAGATAAATACTGAGCCACAAGGCCAAGAAGCCTGCCAGACGAGTCTTCTTTGGGATTCTCTGATTCACTTTGTATCACTACTTCTCAAATTATCTTGCTTCTAGAGTCGGACAGAATGTGCCTGGAGCACCCCTCTTATCTGTTTTGTGGCAGGTGGTAGGACGAGTGGGCCCCTTATCCTTGGCCCCCTTCCCCTTCAATCCCTTCACCTTCGATCCCTTCTCCTTCGGCTCCTTCTACTGCTTCTTAGTAAGAAACATATTCATCCACTCCTCTGGATGAATGTCCTTTCTAGAATGAGTTAAGGAGGTCTCTGAACTCTTGAGCTTGTGAAATATTTTCAATAATTCCTGATCCAAAGCTGGGGTCTTCTCCGAATCATTCCAAGTCACCTTGGGAGGATGAATTCATCATACATATCACCCAAAATTGGAGCCCCTGAGATCTTGTAGATATACCACATACTGATGCCTACTTCTCCATGAGTTAGATGGAAAGAATTGGTTTCTGGGATCCAATGACTAAGTATCTCTGGCACAAAGTCATCATTTATATAAACATAGGTTTGCCCAGCCCAGACGACTTCATATATTGAAACTCCTTTTAAATCCTCAACAAACTCTACGCAGGTTTGTCACACCCAGTATGCCCACATCCAAGTTGGCTTCACACCTCCTCTAGGGTGAAAGTCCCAACTCTTCTTCCAGCCTTTGGATTGATCCATCTGAGAGTTTCGGAAGATTGAGGTATAACAATGTGGTTTCAGCTCAGGCTTGTGAGGTTTTATATCTGAGGTACATTGGCTATGATGCATTATGTAGGCCTCCTCCATTGTTCCAGAATTTACAAATGTTCCTCCACTTGAGATATTTGCTGAAGCAAAATTGGTGTAATTCTGAAACCAAGACTTTGGAAGATAGTTCTTTGCCTCTGGAATGGTGACTTCTCGTAGATGATCATAGACATACAAAGGTAGATAAATGCTCTGTGGGAATTCAAGATAACACTTCTTCAAATACTTTTCCAAATCTGGGAGAGTGCTATCTCAGACAATATAATAATCATGTCCAATGATGCTCATCATATCATCAAATCGCTTGCTATCCAATTCATCAGCCGTTATGATTATCTTGTGATCCATTTAATCTGAAAAAAATTTGAATAATTAACTCTTAGGTAAGTTGATTTTTCATAAATTTTGTGAAGAAAAGTGAAAAAATCACTAAGGAATTAAGGCGCGCAATTCCCAAAGTTGGCGTGCAAGTATCAGTGTGTTGCGCAAGTTCCGGCGTGCAGGTATCACCGTGCAAGTCGAAATACCTCTACAGCAGCACGACAACAAAGAAAAAGCGCAAAACAGAGCAACTTGCATGGCGAGGGAAAATTGCGCAGCGAGAGCTCGAAATTTTGAAATCCGGGTGCTTTGCGTGAGAATGGCCGCATATATATAGGCCAGGCCTTAACCCTGTGCCCCTAAAGCCAGTGTGCGCAACCCTACGCGCCTAAAGCCAACACGGTCATCAATTGTGCGCTGCCATCTGCGCGCTCAACACTTGCGCGCCGCATGTTCCTTGGTTTTCTTCTTTACCTCAGAGTCACATCCTTATTTCTTTCGGATCCATCTCTAAGGGGGGACTTTTGTTGAATCTCCTTTCCATCACATAGTCTAAACAAATGAAACGGGAAATACCTTAAACCCAAAATGATTCATCCTTTGAAGAAACATAAAAAATTGACAAAGGCATGAACAAAGATTCATTTGCACTTGGGTCGCGCAAGTTCCACCAAGGTCATGCAAGTACACTTGCGCACCACCCATTGGTCGCACAGGTGACTTGAGATCCCTCTTTGAATTTCTCCCAAGGTCTTCACCAGCCTATAAATACCCCCTGTGGGCCCCCTATTTCAAGACGAAAAAATTCCAAAACTCATATTCGAGATCTGGTCACCCAAGTCTCTTCTGGAAGTCTTCCAAACATTTCTAAGGTAATTTATTACCTAGAATAGAAGGTCTAAATAGCGGAAACAAGGCCTAAGTGTTGAAACTCATCAACACTTGCGCGCCTAAGTGGCCAGCCCTTAAGGGAAATGGCCACACTTGCACGCTGCCTTACCCCTTCAAAAAAACTTGCGCGCCACTCTTTTGGAAGCCTTGGGGGATAATACTAAGGCCTTGAGCCAAGTCTCGCCCAAGTATTACCCTAAGGGTTAATCGTCGCACAAGTACCCCTGTGTCGCGCAAGTATACTTGCACGACCAGAACTTGCACGCCCACATAGGACCTACGCACCCACTTCTTTTTGGGTGCCTCTCCTACCTATTTCACCTCTCTTATGTCTATCCACCTCTCCTATCCAAGATTCAGCCTTCAAAACCCTCCTTACAGTCATTTCTTTTGGTATGGATTCCTTGTTGGCTTCCTTATCTGAAAGGAATTCTGTGGAACATCTCTCAAAACCTAGTGATTTACATATCTTTATGTCACTAAGGTTAGAGATTTCATTCATTCAACCTCATCCTTTATGATGAGATAATCCTTAATTTGGTCCTCCTTTTCAGGAGTAAGCCCCAATCCAAGTTCTCTTAATTTGGGCATCCTCCTCAGGATTAAGCCCCAAGTCCCCTAACCTAGGCCTCCTTTTCAAGAATAAGCCCCAGTCATAATTTCCTAACCTGGGCCTCCTTTTCAGGAGTAATCCCCAGTCCAAGTTCCCTGATTTGGGAATCCTCCTTAGGAGTAAGCCCCAAGTTAGAGCATTCAAATCTCCATAAATCACATATACATTTATGGACCTTGTCTTCAGGTTTCTTCCCTGAAGTAAATCCTAATCTTCATTCATCTGGGCAGTATACATACATAAGCCCCACATCATTTCTTATAATTGCATCTTTTTGTGGAACAAATGTCTGGTTTTACAAATACCTCTTGTTTCTCACACAGAGCATTGACTCACATGAGCTTATAGTGTAAAATTAATTATGACATATTTCTTTGAACCATAAAACATGCATAAACCTCATACTTATTTACTAAAACTATATGGGTTCTGATTCCTTTTCCAAAATAAAGGATACGTAGGTAGCCCATCTGCGGGTACAATCCCAACTATGAAATAATTCATGTCCTTCTGAATGAAAATAAACTTCAAGTTCCCCGCTGAGTGGCTTTAAAACTAGTATGGTTATCATAATAACCAAGAGATTTCTATATAATGTGTCGAAGGATACCATTGACAAAGAATATCTAACAAATACAGACGATTCTCTATCGATGAAGCACCTCGAATACATATAAAAGATTCTATAAATCTTATACATATTAATCATTGATTGTTAGATCTAAAGGAAAGCTCATTTTCATACTTGGTAATGTAATAAGGATTCACGAACATAACTTAAATCTATAAAGTGAGTCCCGGAGTAGACAATAATTCCCCTAAAAAAGGTGTGATGAGTCCGACCTCCCATCCTCTCGACCAATACAAATTCTTAAGTCTCATTAGTTCATAACTAATGAGTACCTAACTTTGGAAAGTAGGTCCAAATGGATTTGGAATCATTGGATGTTTCCGGTTCTACGAAAAAACCCATTAGAAACCACTTGGAATGTTTGAATCTTAAATCAATGAAGTCATCTCCAATTCCAGAGGAAACAGGAAGACATCCCCAAAATGATCAACCACTAGAGGGAAAACCATTTTATGTGTCCCCTGTTCATCCAGATATAAATTAGAAATTTGTGCTATCATCTCACTCAACCCACAATGCCCAGGTCTAGCTCGGCTTGCCTAAACATCCCACTCCCCCTTGTGTAAAAATTATCCGCCCTCTGTTGATGTAAAACTCACCCTACTGTGAGAGAAATAAAAAAAAATATTGAAAGGATACCAGACAATCCATTTCGAAGATGAAATCAAAGCCTATCATCTCTAAGACATAGAGATACCAAATGAAGTGATACCCACCAATCTCAAGGGGTAACTCCTTGCACTGTTGAACACCTACCATTATAATCCCTAATATAGTGTCTAGCTTTATAACATCATTAGAAGTAAAAACATAGAGCCCTAGGCTCTCCACAATGGGAACAAATATGAAACTATGTGAAGTTGTGAAGAATCTAAAACATAGACGAATAGAATAATACCTCTAATAGTAGAAGTTTTGGGATCCTACTCCTACTGGGTCTGTTGAAAAACATAAGTATGACCTAAACTACAACCCTATTACACGGCCTGGCTACCATGAGTCGATCCACCCTACTGTTACTGAGGACCTGGTGTCTGGCTACCATGACCCTGATCACTACCTCTCCCTGAATGACCTGATGCACTTGTGTTCCCTGACTGGTGAGAATCTGCTGACCTTGCTCCTGAACATGGAGTCAGTGCAGACCCTCTCTCACCAGCTACTGGAGGAAATTCCCTACAGAAACATTGAACATGGCCCATCTTACCACAATATTGGCACTCTACTGGATCCATAGAACAATTTAGTTTGGTATGATTTGCTCTCCCACAGTAGTAGCACCTCACATGGATACTTGAATATACGTTCTGGATACTAGACTCATGATGAGTAAGCTTCAGATGACGCTTCCTAATTCTGGTCGAAACAATACCAGATCTCGGTTCCAAACCGCCCCATATCATACCTTCATATTCCCTCTAGTTTCATTTGGTAATCATCTCCTGGTTTACTATATAAAATACAATAGTCATCTTGAAGATATTAACCTACGATCAGATTTCGTACCTGAGACCATCCTCGAATCGCCTAGCCTTCGATAGATCATCACCCATCGGAATAGGTACAAAGCACTGGATTTCAGTAAAATGGGAAGAGTAATCCATAAATGATAGAGCGCCCTACTTCATATGCATAAACTCCTAGGCTTTTTCACCCCTCAGCATATCAGGATAAAAGTAGTCATAGAATACTTTCTAAAACTCTTACCAGGTCATATTACGACGAAATTTTGTCTGAGTGATAACATCCCACCATATCTTGGTAGAATCACACTGCATATAAGTACCAAGATTGACCCTCTACTCAGGAAGCATCTTCATATGCTCAAAGACCGATAACATGGCCTTAAAGCATGACTCTGCATCCTATGTCCCCTATCCCTAAAAAATGTGGGCATATACTGTTACTGGAACACTCATGTCAGCTCCTCCATAGACTTGGTAGGTTTTGGTTCTCTATGAAAGGTTTGCATGAATCTCATAAAGCCTTCACAGAACTATGCATCAGTACCTGCATCTGGTATAATAGCTGGTACCACAACAGTCATGACTAGAGGATCCACTGGTAGCCCATGGACTACCACCTTCAGGGAATGATTATCTCCACTCTCCTAGCATACTACTGGAGGTTATCGTGGAGGAATGACTCTACAAGTCAAGCACACACACACCTTAGTCCAAGTTTATTATCAAGATTCATAGTATAAGAGTGAAGAAACCAAAAAATAAGAAGAGAAAACTCTAAAATATTTGCAAAAGAGTAGTACACGGTGTGTATAACTAATACACGACATGTACACTTAAGATCTCACATGGGCATGTAACTCCACCTACCTTAGCGTGTAAACGTTTTGGGTACATGACGTGCAAGGCTGACACATGGTGTGTACCCAAGTTTCTCCTCTTAAACATGTACTTTCACATGGCCAGAGCCACACGATGTATACATATGTCAAACTACATGGGGTGTACCTATTGCACATGACATGTTCGGCTAAAAACCTAACATCTCGTGTTTTCTCTCACACAGCTAGACACAGGGTCATCTACCACACGATGTGTACTCATATTACATGGCATGAACTTAAAAACTTTTCTTCCAAAACAAAAGAACACATGGCGTATGTTTATAGCATCATATGCCTTTTTGTTTGGGTTTTCAGACAATAAACCTCTGAAACTTCCCTGAAATCCCTGTTTTTGAAAATTAAAGCAATTGTGTGCCAAATTCTGACCCGTGGGGGCCCATACTCCATACAAATCAAATTTTGGAATCACATATAGCACATAATAACACAATTTCATCTCATGGAAAAAACATGATCCACCAAATTCTGATCCAATGGGGTCCATACTCCTCAGGGACCAAATCTTGGCATCCATCCAATTCAACCATGGAACGTACCAATACACCTATCACAATATTAGGCATATCTATCATGGTACCTATCACAATAGAATGCATATCTAGCACAACATCTATCACAACAACATACAATCAGTAATTTTATCAAAATGGCATGGAAATAATGCATGACATGTGATTTATAACAAGTGCCTACATGATGCATAAGGTGTAAGATCTTCATCTCATTGGGTTGCAACACCATATAACCATAATGAAATAAATAATAACAACACAATAAAATTGAGTCACCCAATGGTGAAATCGAATCAACTGTAATAACTTAAAATACAAAAATTGCAATTCAATTTGAGGTAATTTGGATATTCCCTATACATGAGGTAGCTACTCCCAGGAAAAATTTATTACCAAACTACATTTCCATACTATCCCTATCTAATATCTCTAAATAGTAAGACAAACCAGAAAAGACCATCCTCTGATACCACTTTATAATGTCCAATATCTGGATTCCACTCAACTGGTGCCCCATACCCGGTTGGACACATGGACTCAAGCACAGTTCCCCAAACACCAAAGTCTGCCGACTAGTAGTGAGGGCCTAGGGTGTGATAGTGGGGAAACTATGCCCTCATTGGTAGAGTGAAACACAACAGAATCAATAATAATACAATAGAATAAATATTAAATAACATACAACTAAAGTAAACAATAAAAGACCGATAATATAAATAACCAAGCATCATTCCATACAAAATATGACACAACATGTTATATTATAAGAAAACAGCCAAAATAGGTACACTACAGAAATAAAAAATATATGTTCCAAAAGCACAAAAGAAACAAAGGAATCTAAGAAGCATCACAAGCCTCAGTTCAGTACCATGATCTCCTGCTCCTAAATAATATATCAAGAACCAACAAAAGGGTGCTTGCTTTGATCAACACCTGAAATCATATAATCTTGTTGGGCCCAAAATCATGACCAAAATATAGTGTGATACTAAATCCTAGTAGGAAACCACCCAAGATTTGTGCTGATCAATCAGTGAATATATATTACAGGAAGTGTACAGTAGTGAAAGCAGTAACTGAAAGATACTCAAAAGTAAACAATTCTACAAGTAAGCACAATAGATGTATTAGGATACCATCTAAGCAAGTATAAGTGAAGACCAAATCCAATATTGTGCTTTGTCTTGGTAGATACATCATATATCATTCCATTTCAATATTTAGTTCAAAGAAAAAATGAGCCCATCCATTACATCATGGCTCACTCACGACATAGTAACATCAAGTGAACCTCCACCCTTAGGCATAAAAACCCCCACCCTCAGGCATAGAAAAACCTCTCCCTTAGGCATAGAAAAACCTTACCCTCAGGCATAATAAAACCTCACTCATAGGCATAGAAAAACCGAACCAAAGGCATCCAATATAAACAAGCAAGGACCAACCTCATAAGGATTGACCTTTCAAATACTCACATGGGATGGATTTATAATAATAAACATGTAAATTAAACTATTACATGGATTCCATAATAATAAATCACACATAAAGACCTTTAATTAACCAATTTCCATTTTAAATAACCCATAATAGGGAATCAAAGGAATACCCATAGGAATCCAAGGCCAAACGGCTAACATTGGTCATCCAAGGGAAACACACCCACAAGGTGGCCCTTAATCGAGGTAATAAAACCTTAACATGGTTTGAAACATCTAACTAATTACCTAATCAACAATAGGCAATAATAATAGAAAATATCAATAAATTGACACCCTAAAAGTGGGTGTGTGGCACTCCAACATATATATTCAACTCTAAAACTAGAAAAAAGCACAAGACCGCCTACCTCGTACTCGTATAAATCTCCTCATCCATCATTGGTATTCAATTCGATCTAAAATGAAGTAGATCTACAAAATTAGAATAAAAGAAAAATATTTGATAACTAGGTTGAGATAAGAAATCAAGAAGAAAGGATCCCAAGGAATCAAGCACTCAACGAAGGGATTTCAACGGATCTGATGGTGTTCGAATCGGGCGTCAGATGACGAAACAAGAGGCAAATTCTTGATCAAATTGCCTTGGCACAGTGCTCATCAAAGGATGGCTTGTTTATATCCGTCTGAAAAAACAACGCTTCTACCTGATTTAATAAAAAAAAGTACACGACATGTACTAAAAATTAAACCCTGTGTTTGTAAAAATCCTGGCCAGGCCACTACATGGTCATGTATTAAGATTATACAGTGTGAAACACTCATTACAAGATGTGTCCCTAGAAAAACACAACATGTAACTCCCAGTCACATAGTGTAACAGGTCTGTAGCCAACATTTGATCTCTTTTTCCTCCATTTTCTTAAGTAAAATCTGAAGAGGAAAGATCCGTACCTCAAAGGAAGAATAAAGTTCTTACATAATAATTCTTTTCATGAGTCTGAATTGAGTTTTTGTACATGGTTTATAGTTGTCATGCTTTGATTCCACCCATGGTTACTTACATTACAATCATTCGTTGGACTGCATTAGACAATGATGCTTACCATATCTTTTTGTGATTTCCCCCACTATTCTTCACATTCTTCATCATTGGACCATGTGGTTGGTGATTTAATGTTTCCAGGTTAGATTCAAGTGTGATCAAACTCCCGTATTCATGGAGGATGTGTGTACAGTGGAAGGATCAATTTTTGGCAGACAAATATTGATGGATTTGTGGTTTTTGGGTGATTGATATGAGTTTTGGGAACCCAAATGACGGTAAACGTGCAACAAATTCCTATATGGGTGATTAGATTTCCAATTTATGGCCATTGAAGGCCAGGAATTGACCGTCGGTGATGTTTCCCTTAGATTATGGAGGATTATGGTGGTCAAACAAATGAAATCGGTGGTGGAGATGGTGGACCTAGAATCCATGTGAAGAGACTCTATTTCTATAAATTGTTTGACTATGTGCCATATATCCTAGAGGAACACTTTCCAAGTAGTCCCTTGGCTATGACAGTTAGGGTTTCAAGTGAAGTAAATATCATTATCTGTGCATGACTCACACATGTCATGTGACTCATTTCTAACATCTCAACATATAATCCATGAGTACATGGGAATAGACATGATCAGGAACAATAAAATGGATAGAGTACATGGTCACAACTGTGTACTTAGACATGGACAGGATACCTGAACACAACTAGTATACATGATCACGAACAGTTTACATGAGTATGGGTTTGAAGGGCATGGGAAGGCCTCTGGAAACTTGGACATGCCGTAAACCACATGTACATTCCTTGAATCCCCACATGGACAACCAATTCATGTACAAGCAAGGACATGGATGGGTGTCCAGGTGAGGTCACACACCATATAGCCCTCGGTAAAAATTGTGTACCTCCCAAAGATACTTCCACCTTTCATATCTCATTTTACTGGACTCATATTTGAGCCCATGAGTAGCCTATATTGACCAATTTTCCACATAGGATGATATTGAGGCCTTCATTTTGGCATCAAAGATATGATGCGAAGTGATACGAGAATTATTTTTATTTTAGTGATGCTTGACCAATAGCAGTAATTAGGTCGAACTATGAGGGAGATGATGGGGTTGTAAATCCCCATATTTCACTAGGGTGTGGGTCCCCATACTCTTTTCCTCGGTAGAGTTGGAAAACCACTTACTATACAGAGAGAAGTACCTCTATCTATGGGGTGGAACCCCCCGTCTTTAAGATCTATTGGGAAGTGGGTCCTCCATTAGAGATTGTGCCCCCTCAAATGTGGAGCATAGTGAAGAGGTGTAGGTCCTACACATGGTTTCTTATGTAGTTTCACATGATGATGGGAATCAAAGATGGACCTTTGGAGCTACATGTTGATTTATCATTTTTATCTGGGCTATGGAGATGGAGATCCTCTTTCTCTCTCATTTGGGTTTCTTTATGAGCATATATATTGGGTTTTCACTTCTCTCTTGTTATGGGTTGAGTCTGACCTCTATTGCATCTTTCTATTACCCTCTTTATGGTTGTTTTTGGGGTGTCCTAATGGGTATGTATATACTCACCCATACATGGGATTTACCAGCATGTGTTGTGTCTTATGTAGAAGATACACAGATCGATAGTGACTTCAGGGGAGCATTGTGATACTTCAGTGCATTGACTACATTTGGTGGTTGGACATATAAATAAGGTGCTAGGATCTCTTTAGTTTTCATTTTTTCTAGTTATTTATAGGTTGGGACTTCATTTTTGACTGGGATTGTATTTTCCCCCTTTATACTTTGGTTTTATATTTTTGCAATCCAATTTATTTCCTAGAGGTCATTATATACATTGTTATAATCTAGATGTTACGGTATTTTATTATCCCTCTACACCTTTTCAAGGATATGTTTGTGTGTGTGCATACAAGTATATGAGTATAAGACCTCCCATTTTAGTTTATGTCTTCTTAGAACTTTTCTCCAAACCCTACCCTATTAGAGGTGGGCTTGGGGTGTCACACTCAGCTTGTTGCTGGCCAGGCAGGATATAGTGGGTCAAGTCATGACAATCACTCTTTAGTAGTGTCTTTAATTTTAATTTTTGTATTCTTTACGATTTCATGTTTATTTTAAGTATTGTTTAAATAATAATTCATGGTTATTATTTCATAAGTTTATTTTATTCATTTAACTTGATAATACATGTTTATTTTTCTTTAATTGTACATTTTTTATTTTATTTTATGCCATGTGTTATATTTTTTATAAATAGTCTATGGTTATTGTCTTTTCAACATATTTTTAGAATCTAATCATTTTTAAATGAAAATTTATTATTCAGTTAGTCCAAGAACACCACACATCATATTGATTTTTTGTCTACTTGTACACATCATAAATAATTTAAAGACTATTATCTTATGATTTCATGTCAATCTGAGATCATTTTCTATCATTTTGACTATGACATGCATGTTTTAGTGTTTTGAAACACTAAAAGAAATTTTTGGTCATCCTGAAAAAAAAACTCATTATGGTGTCCATTTATACATTTCAAAAATAAATATATAGTTGTTGTCCTAGGATTTAATGACAATCAAGGTCCATTTTCTTAGTTTTGACCCCCATAGTGCATGTTTTTAAAGACTTCCAATTCTTTAAGAACCACTTATTTGGTCAGTCCAATCACACCACATGTAAGATTTCCATTTCATATACTAATACATGGGTAGAATAAGATAAAGTATTTAATCAATTAACCTTAGGTCTAAGTACAAGAATATGGTCATAAACAACTTTTAATGTAAGTAACATGGAAATATAAAGAAGAAAAATCCTAATAAGAAGAGTGACTATAAATAAAATAATAACGATGATTATTTTTTTATTGTAAAAGGCTTAGATACTACTAATGTTTTGAATGTTCATGAAAATTATATCTATGAGGAGTGGACCATTGATTTCGGGTGCTCCTTAAAAATTTTTCATAGGAGAAAATACTTCACTGAGCTAATGGAATTTGAGTTAGGTGAGGTATTCTTGGAAAATAACAGGAGTTTTCATATTATGGGGATATATTTTTTCTCATTATAAATTTATGATAGGAAATTAAAAACTATTGATGAGTTTAGATAGGTACTCAAGTTAAAGATTAACCTTATTTTCCTAGAAGTTCTTGAGAATAAGGGTTACACCTTCTGATTAGACTCTAGTAGCATGCGAATTTCCCATAAATCTCTTTCTATTTTTAAGGGAAATCTATTGAATGAACTATATATGTTTGATTGTAGAACTCAAATGAAATATTTGAATTCCACTCATGTTACACTATTATAAAGTACCACCCTTTTGTATAGAAGGTTTAGTAATGGGAGTGCTAAAGGCCTTGACAATCTTAAGAAGCAGGGTCTATTGAGTGATGTTACTCCAAGTTGTATATTGTATTGTGAGGATTGTGTGAATGGGAAATATAGATGATTCAACTTTAGTAAGTCTGTGTATAAGGATATATTCTTTCTTGAGTGTGTCCACTTTGATATATGGGGTCCATCTAAGATTTCTTCCCATAGTGGAGGCTATTAATTTTTCATTGATGATTTCTCTAGGAAGGTCTAAATATATATACCAAAACACAAGTATGATAGTTTTCAGACTTTTAAGAACTAGAAAGTTATTATAGAGAATGAATCTAGTAAGAAACTAAAGTATCTTAGGAATGATAATGTCTTGGAGTATCTATCTTATGAATTCATTGAATTTCATAACTCTGAAGGTATCAAAAGATACCAGACTATTGTGGAAATCCAAAAAATGATCATTTAAGAGGATGAATAATACTATATTAGATATGGTGAGGTGTATGATCCCACACTCTAGTATTCCTCAGTCATTATAAGAAGAGGATAACACTACAACAACCAATCTAATCAATCAATACCCATCCAAAATAGAAGTTTTAAAATATCAGAAGAAGTTTAGAAAGGTTTACTCCAAATTAATGCACACCTTAGAGTGTTTGGATCCACAACTTATGTACACATGAATAATGATAGTCTAGAACCTAGGTATGTAAAGTGTATCTTTTTGGGTTATCTAGAGGGTGTTAAGGGTTTCTGTATAGATAAACCTAGGTATCAAAAATTAATCATTAGATGTGATGTTTTGTTCCATGAGACTCTTTTATCTAAGGATAAGAGTTTTAAGCCTTGTGTGTCTAAATATGAGACTGTTCAGTCTAGTTAGGCTGTGCCTACACCTAGACCTTTGAGTATTGAAGTCCCCTTAGAGTCTAGAGAACAGATCGTACCTAGGGTTGTCTCTATTGATATTCCTCCACAGAACCAAGGTGTGTCTGGTTTTAATTTATACTCTAAAGTTGAGGTGGAGGAACATGATAATCTCATATATTATCAACTTACCAAATATATATAAAGGAGAGTCATTATGCCTCTAGCCCTCCATCCCACTTCATCCATGTTGATGTGTTTTCTTATGCATTTAATATGGATCAAGAATTGTCTAGTGAGGAATTACAAACCAATAATCAAGATGTGAAGTCTAAAGAATCGAGTAAGTGGTTAGCTACCATTCAAGATGATATGAACTCCCTTCTTAAGAATAAAACATGTATTACTATAAGAAAAAGAAATAATGAAATATTATATGTTGAAAGTGGATATTCAAAATAAAAAAGGATAATAATGGGGAATTTAAAATCAAATATAAAGTTTTATTAGCTATAAAAGGGTTCCTTCAATGTGAAGAGATAAATTATAGTGATTTTATCATGTTTTTAATAATTCATGAATATAGATTCTTATTTATTTTACTACTAAATTTGTTCTTCATATTAAACAACTGGAAGTTAAGACTAGTTTTTTACATGGAACTCTTGATGAAAAAAATTATATGATGCCTCTAGGGAGATTTTAAAATTAATTCAAACCTAAAAAATTATTTATTTTAAATAATTATATTCGTATAATCAAATAATATTATAGAAAATGTTATAAGTGGTTTTATTTATTTATTTTTTGAAACATGTTTAATAAAAGTAATTTGGATGCATATTTTTTACTTTAAGTATATTAAGTAAGAATTTATTTATCTTCTGTTATATGTTAATGGAATGCTCATAGTATCTAAAAATATGATGCTTATAAACCATTTTAAGGACCAAATTGATTATGAATTTGATATGAAGGATATTGGAAATGATAAATAAATACTCGGTCTGGAAATAATTATAGATAGTAGGGATACAACCTTACACCTATCACAACATACTTATATGAAAAAGGTTTGGAAATAATACATCTCTTAGTATATTGAACTGGTTAACATTCCATAGGAAAGAGCATCAAATTTTTCTTGAATTATTCCCTTAGTAATGAAGTAGAGGTTGACTTCATTAATAAGATTTTGTATGCTAGTGTAATAGAAAGTCTTATGGATGCAATGGTCTATTCAAGGATAGAAGTTACTTTTCATGTGTGTAAATTGAGTATGTTCATGGGGAATCTTGGTAAACCTCCTTGGAATGATTTAATGGATCCTTAGGTATGTTTTTATGTACAGTAATTTATGCATTTGATATGGATAAATTGATAGTTTTGGTAATTCCACTATTGAATTTGTGTATTCTTATTATGATATAAATATTTAGACTCATAAATCATCCTTTTTTTTGTTTTTGGAAATTGGAGGACCAATCTTAAGGAAATGAAATATGAAATATGTTTTTGAAAATTTCACCGGTGAGGTAGAATATATAGTATTGACTAAGGAAATCAAGAAAGATATATGGTTGAGAGGTTTGATTAAAAAATTGTTTTTTTCTATTGATAGTATAGTTCTTCACTATGATATCCAAACTACTCTAAAATTGTCTAAAACTATTTTCTCTATGGTAGATCAAAGAACATATAAATTAGGATTCATTTTGTTAGCGATATTATTGAATCGGATATGGTATGTATCATGAAGATAAAAACTATAGACAACCTAACCAATAGTTTGACTTAGGTCATGCCTTTGTCTAATTTAAAACATTGTTTGAATTTGATGAACTTAGTCCCAAATTAATAATGTATATTATAAGAAAACTATCTATAAATAATTTTATTTTCAAGGTGGATATTTATTCTAACTTCTTCTTTATGTTTTTTGTTTTCATTTAAATTTATATATTCAATTTAGACATGATCATATTTTCTTACCCATTTACTACAACCTCACTGCTTAAATGGCTTTTTCATAGATGGTTACATGAAATATTAATTTATATATTTCCTAGAATTTTTTTGGGAGATTATTGAAGGTTCTGAGCGCAACGAAAGTGTGCTTGGGCCGGCTCCCAACTTTGATTTTTACCATGATCAATGATTATTCTTGGATCAATACTACAATGAACGCCAGTCTCCACAGAATAGAATCAAATGTTTAGATAAAGAATTAAGAGGCCTAAAAACATTAGAGATGATCTTGAACATCATGTTTATAATTAATTTAATTAATTTCATAAAGAAAATAATACATGGATCTTCGATATTTTCTTCATTGATGATGTTGATCATTCGTAATGACCCTTCCTGATTGTCTTGTTATGTTTACAAGGATATAAACTAGAATCTCTATAGTAGTGATCCATGCGTGCCCCAGTGGCCTCTAATCGACACTTCTCATTCTTTGGGTGCTAGTGTGGAGAAGAAAGTGTCTTGTGTCAGTTGTTCTTGATCGCTTGTTCTTAATTCTTAAAGAACATCTCTTGTTCTTGAGAGGGGTGGGAAGAGGATTTGAGAGAGAAATTGTTTAGCTCAACAATTCTCAATTCACTAGGTGTATGGTTCAGTACACGGCACAATAGACATATGTGTCTATTTATTGACATGGGTATTTAGTTATAATATTTAATTGTGCAACAATAATTAAATACATTCCTAGCCTTAGATAAAACCCATGCTATTAATAATAATACTGTGTAATTATTTATGGTGCACCAAATTTTCCAAAACGGAATTATAAATAAAATTTCGTATCAAAAAATAATAGTAGCATTATTTTAATTTGTGACAACTAGTTAAATAATTATTTATCGTCTTGAAAATAATTATTTTACTACTGGACCGGATTTGGTCCTCTCAAACTCCACTTACATTTATTGAACACCTGAATAAATAAATAAAAAATTTATTCTCTTAAATAAATATTTTATTTACAAACTAGTAAATAAATATTTATTAAATGTTCAAAAATAAATAAATATATTTTACCCACAATCTGGTGAATAAATATTTATTTAATTTATGAAATCATTTTAACTTGAATAAAATTATTCCATTGTCTTGAGAATAATATTTATTAATTAAATTCAAATAGAATTTAATCGAGACCACTAGAAGCACTTAGTGTGTGACCCTCTAGAATTATTTCTCGTTGGCATTAGGTAGGCTTGCCTAAAGTATAAGGGTAGTGTATAGCAATGGGTCAAGGCACCCAAGATAAAGAACCTAAAGTTGAAAAAATGACATCCACATACGAACTCTCACTGTGTAATATATTCCCTTTGTCGTAATATCTCATCAAGCAGGTTTCATGATAGTTTCATTAACTTTTATTCTTGATACGTCGTTCTTTGACTACCTAAAATAAACTCATCATTAAACCATGGCCATGGAATTCTGTGTGACGGTTCTATTTCAATCAAAGGGCCAAGATATCAACTTCCATAAATGGAAGGGATAAATCCTTTCTCAGCTTATCCATTAATAACATGCCACTCGTGACACACCCAACATACCCTACTTCCTGCCAACAGTTTGCATGACGGTTTTCGTCAGTAAATCAAAGTGCGCACTTTATGACATGTGTTAATGATAATATTAAAGTCTAAGGATCATTACACATGCTCACAGATATAAATATCCAATGACACCAAAACACGTGGAATTTCTATTGGTGGGTCTGTTCTCATAATCTCCTGTCTTGGATATTACCAAGTGCAAACTTCATTAGAGGAAGTCTCTTATACTTATGAGTAATCACACCTGACAGTATACATGATATGTGTCCCATCATAGTATGTCATCCAATTGTAAAACCATATTTGAGAATATTATTATAGAATTTCAAGGTTCTCATCATAGCGAGGAACTGGCATGACCTTAACAATGCAACAAATACTCTAGGACATTATTACATCATAGTCATGTAGAACAATGAACAATATGTAATAAGATCTTTAAAATTTATATACATTAAATATCCATGTAATCAAATTACAACCAATTGGTTCTAGGACACCAACTCTTACAAAATCCCACTTGGATTAGAGCCAACTACCCATGACTTTCAATTCGTTAGACCTCATATGGTGATCATGTTTCTGCTGATCCAAGTATTTATTCAAGGGGTCTTCCACGTTGTCTTCCATGGAAATACTACTCACTATAAATTTAACTCTCTGAGAAAAATACATCGAGATATGATACTCTCGAAGTATGTGCTTCTTCCGCTGATGTGACCTTGGCTCTTTTGTGAGAGCCACCACTGCATTGTTATCACAATACAGTGTGATGTAATATTTACTGCTAGGTATCACATCCAGCACCTGGACAAAGATTCACATCCAAACTGCTTCTTTAGCTTCCTCAAAAGCTCTGATATACTCATACTTTTCTGTAGAATCTGCGACCACACTCTTCTTTGAGCTCTTCTAACTCACTGCACCTCCATTAAAAGTGAAGATGTATCCCGTTTGTGACTTCATGTCATCTTGATCAGTCTGGAAACTAGCATATGCATATCCTATGATGACTATCTCCTCATATCCTCCATAAACTAGGAACATATCCTTAGTATGCCTCAAATAATTTAGGATAGTCTTGACTGCCCTCCAATGGCAGTCACCTGGGTCATATTGATATCTTCCTACCGCACTCAATGCATAGGCAACATCCAGCCTAGTACATAACATGGAATACATGACTGACCCAATCACTGATGCATATGGAGTCCTTTACATTATCTTTCTTTCCTCACATGTTTGAGGAAACATTTTTTTAGAAAGATGAATTCCATGTGATGCTGGCAACAATACCCTCTTGGATTGTTCCATATTGAATATCTTTAGTATCTTATCAATGTATGTACTTTGACTTAGGCCTAACAATCTCTTGGATCTATCAAGATGGATCTTGATCCCAAGAATATATGCTGCCTTGCCCAAGTCCTTCATGGAGAAGCATTGATTCAACCATGCCTTAATAGTCTGTAAGACTGGTATCTTGTTTCCAATAAGTAATATGTCATCAACATATACTATAAGGAAAATTACTACACTCCCACTAAACTATTTGTAGACACAAGGTTCACATTCATTCTTGATAAAAATAAATTTCGTTATGGCTTCATCAAAATTAATGTTCAATGACCTGGATGCTTACTTTTATCCATAAATGGATTTTTGCAACTTGCATACTATATTGGAATCCTTTAGAGTCATAAACCGTTCAGTTTGTGTCATGTAGACATCTTCTTGAAGGTTCTTGTTAAGGAAATATGTTTTGTTATCCATTTTCCAAATCTCATAGTCATGGTAAGAAGCAATGGACAATAGAATTCTGATTGATTTCATTATTGCAACTGGTGAAAAGGTTTCATCATAGTCAATGCCTTGATGCTGTTTGAACCCTTTTGTAACCAGTCATGCCTTTAGGTACTGACTTGTCCTTCCATGTCTAGTTTCTTCTTGAATACCCATTTGAAACTAATAGGATTTACATCAACTAGAGGATCTACCAAAATCTAGACATGGTTTTGGTACATGGAATCCATTTTAGAATTCATGGATTCTTGCCACTTGGAAACATCTATTCCACTCACTAATTTCTTGTAGGTTAGAGGATCATTATTATCAACTAATAATGTGTCACCATCCTCAGTAACTAGAAAAACATATTGTTCTGGTTCTCTAACCTCTCATGTACTCCTATGTAGCTCTTGTGTCTCTAGAATAGTTCTTTCTTCCACGTGGCTTTGTGGAATCTATTCCTGTACCAACTCTTGTGTACCTTGAGCCTCAACGTCATTGAAGTCTATCTCACTCCCACAATCCTTTTTTGGATATGTGATACCTCTCAAGGAATATGTCATGTATTTCCACTATAACCTTTTTTTTCTGAGCGGTTGTATAGGTAATATCTCCTTGTTTCCTTGGGGTATCCTATAAAGGTACACTTTGTGCCTAATGGTGCAAGTTTGTTACCCGAAGAGGCCTTAACAAACACATCACTTCCCCACACATGTAAATTTGATAATATGGCTTTATTTCCACTTTAGAACTGATATGGAATACCATTTATTGATTTAGTTGGTACTTGGTTTAGTATGTGCACCACTGTTTGTAATGAAAATCCCCAAAAGGATAATGGAAAACTCACACGACTCATCATGGATCTCACCATGTCCAACAGGGTGTGGTTCCTCCTTTCTCTCTCACCTTTCCACTAGGGCATGTATGGAGGAGTGAGTTGGGATAGGATCCCAAACTCCCATAAGTAATCAATGAAGTCTTGATTAAGATATTCTCCACCTCGGTCTGAGCAGAGTTTCTTAATCATCTTACCAATATGGTTCTCAACCTCATTCTTATATTCTTTGAACTTATCAAAAGAATCTGACTTATAAATCATTAAGTAGATATATCCATATCTACTAAAATCATCAGTAAAAGTTATGAAGTATGAGTACCCTCCCCTTTCTTCAATTGAAAATGGTCCACACACATCAGTACGAACCAATTAAAGAAGTTATTTAGCCCTTTAATCTTTCCCACTAAATAGGGATTTGGTCATTTTGCCTTGTAAACATGCATGTCATACGCCAAGTGTTTTTACTTCAAAAGAATATAAATATCCATCTTGATGTAACTTTTTCAAGAGTTTCTCGTTTACATAACCTAGCTGGTGATTCCAAAGTTGGGTGTGGTATGAGTAATGTGAAGTATCTTTGTTATCAATTCCCATTACTTGGTTTGTGTAATCCAACACGTAAAAACTGTTGTATAAATATGCCCCACCAAAACAAATTCTATCATTGTAAAAGAAGCAACATTCATTTCCAAACATGAAAACAAATCCATCTGTATATAATATGTATATATAAATCATGTTTTTAGTAATAGAAAAAACATAATAACAACCCTTTAACACCAAGATCATCCCAGTTGGCAACGCGAGGTGGTAGTCCTCGACAGCTACAGTAGCAAGTCTGGCTCTGTTGGCTACTCGTAGATCTACCTCCCCTTGGTCAATCTTCATGAATCTACTTGGTTCCTGTATTTGGATACATATGTGAGCACCAAAAGCTGTATATAATACCCAATTTGTATAAATAGATAGATTTCATTCGATAACAAATTCGCCTGAAGCTTCCCTTTGATTCTTAGGCTGGGTGCAGTTCTTTTTCCAGTGGCCCTTCTTGCCACATGCGAAATAAACATCCTATGGTTCCCTTTCCTCCCCTTTGATCTTCCTTTTCTTGGAAGTCTGTGAAGAAGCTTTGGGCTTAAATCTCTTCACCTTCCCTTTCCTCTTATTCACCATAAGAACAGAAGGATTTTTGTGCTTCATATCTTTGTCCACTTGGAGAATGAGTATAAGAAGATCCGATAGAGACTTCTCAATGTTGTTTATATTGAAATTGAAAATAAAGTTAGAGAAAATCTGAGGGAGTGACACAAGAATGAGATTGGTTCCCAGTTCTTCGGGGAGTTTAAACCCTAGAACCACCAGGCACTCAATGTAACCAATGATCTTGACTACATGAGGCCTAGTTGGGGCACCTTTTCCAAGCTTACTCTGAAAGAGTGCCTTATAGATCTAAAACATTTCCTATCTTTCTCTCTCATAGTAAAGACCACAGAGGTGCTTGAGCATTCTATAATCATCCATTTTATCATGAGACTTCATGAGCTCACTAGACATTGATGATAATATCAAACATTTAACGTCGACTGTGTCATTCATATGTTTCTTATAGACTAGTAAATCCTCATCACTCACCTCTTTGTAAGGCAGATCAAGTAATATTGACTTAGCACATAAGACTTCCGTTCATGGAGTAGGATAACCCAAATGCATCTAAACCATTCCTGGAAGTTACTGCTGGTGAGGATGTTGTCTTTATCTAGAATTGATCAGAGGGTTAATGTGGTTAAAAAGCTTTTAATTTTTATTCTATAATTAAAAGAGCATATCATTAGTACTTTATTGATTACATTTTATAAGAAATAATAAATTTTTATTAAGTCTCTCACTATTTTATCAAGTCCTAATGGCCCTCACCATTGAACTCAGAATGTCTAGTTACTATGACATTCTAGTGTAAAGGATCCATATTCCCCTTCGCATAACCCCAACAAGGGTTGGTCAAGCTACTAGAAGGTATTTAGGTAGGTAGGTCTTTTCCAACTATGGACTTGCACTTCCTTGATCTGTTGAGTGGACTCCCCTATCCTGAAATCATGACTTTGGATTTCCTTAACTCTTGCCTCCAATATTTCACCAAGTCTAGCAAGGGTTACTCCTCTTGATGTAATATGGTTAAGTCAACTCAAAGCCTTTCAAAAGGGATTCCTGTATAAAAGTAAGTGTCCCAACAAGGGTTGGTCAAACACATACTTTTATTTAGTTTTTCCCTTAATCAAGTAAAATAAGGTTTGGTATGACTTAATATTTTATTTTATGGATTTTTATCTCTTTTCATGAATTCATTATTATTATTATCACATTATTTTTAATATTAAGAGGAACTTAATTAAGCGATTAACCATGCCTTGATAATATTTACCCATAATTCTGGTTTATTTTAGTTTCATCTTGCATGCTTATTTAATCCATTAATTATGTGATCATGACCACACATCCATAATGATAAACCATGAAACTCACAACAATAAAATAAAGTAAAGGGAATGATAATGAGATTTTCTAATGGTTATTTTATCTATATATTGATAAACTAACCCTGACCTAGGGGAGAAACATCTTGACCAATTTGGGTTCTTGTTTAAAACTTTACACATGCCCACCTCTGTATCTCCTGGGATTAGTTTCATCTTGGCTCCAGCTTGAACCGCCTCCACTAGCTTAGAAGTTCCATCCATTACATATGAATTTTTTAACTCACATGCAGGTGAGGGATAAAAAGGTGTTTTATAGAAAAGAAACCTTAGGAATTCTGGCCCTACATATTAATTAGGAGAAGGCTCACATGGAAACAAATTTAATTTAAAAAAATAATTTAAATTAAACCATCCACATACAAAGGTATTGTTCTAGCTCAAGATCATCCATACATTCAATGATATTTACACATAAATAAAACTAGAATTCAATTCTTTAATCGTTCTTGTTTAATATAAATCACACTCAAATTAATTAATTATCATCTTTAATTAATCAATCCTTTTATCTTAAACCCTTTTCTGAATTTCCTTGAGATTCTCATCCATCATAATTTTAAATAAATAAATTCATTTAAAGTTATCTTTGTATGTAACATGTACCTTGGAGGAAACCCAGTGAATTCCTATTCAAAACTACCCAATGAGTAGAAATGAACCTTACAAAAATGTTAAATTAAACACATATATGTAAAACACCTATCACGTGTTGTGCCTCAACTTTACACTCACACGATGGTACACGTCTCAAGGGGTTGTATAATATAATAATAAATTTTAATAAATTAGCATAATTTTTATGAGTACATGACATGTAATTCTAAGGCATGTACTATTTTTAACCATCCATCTGAAGTACATGCCCAAGGAAACAACGTGTGAGTATACTTTGGAAATCTTCGGAGCACACAACATGTCCAGTGGGCCACACATCGTGTAGTTCCTCATTACATGGTCTCCAACCGGGAAAGCCATGTACGAGGTACACAGTCCAACCCTAACCTGAAGGGACTACATGTCATGTCCAGTGGTCCACACAGTGTGTAATCTGATAACTATGTGCCACCTATTCCTGGTCAACACACAGAGTCATTAAGACTTAGACAAACTCCAATGGCACAACTTGGTTTGACATACTAGACCCGGTGCATTGAACCTTGGCTACACGACGTGTACTGCTGAATACACAGAGTTTGTTTTGGTGTCGTATGCCTAGGAACCTTTGGAACCTCTAGATGAGATCCTCTATTTTATTTTAATAAAAATTAAAAGAAAATATCATTTCTTTATGGTGAACAAGAAATGAAAGAGGCGGAACAGATCTCAAGATTCAGATTTGCATAATGATTAACATGAATTGAAACAACTAAATTATTAAATGCGTAAATCATCAAAAAAATATTTAAATAATTATAAACTATGATGTAACTGCTTTGATACCACTTGAAGTTTCCGGGCATAGCGGAAGTATGGTTGGGCTGACACTCAAATTTTATTTTTACCATGATCAGTGATTATTCCGGGATCAATACGACGATGAGCTCCAGTCTCCACAGAATGGAATCAAAGATTTAGATAAAGAAGGAAGAGGCCCAAAACCTTTAGTGAGGATCTTAGACATCATGTTTATAATTAATTTAATTAATTTCGTAAAAAAATAATACCTGGATATTCGGTATTTTTCTTCATTGATGATGTTGATCATTTGGAATGACCCTTCTGGATTATCTTGTTTTGCTTGAAAGGATCCAAATTAGAATCCCTCTAGCAGTGATCCACACGTGCTCTGATGGCATCTGATTGACATTGCTCATTATCTGGGTACTATCGAAGTGAAGCGAGTGTCTTGTATTGTTTATTCTTGATCGCTTGTTCTTCGGCCTTAAAGAACGTCTCTCGTTATTAAGAGGGACGGGAAGAGGATTCAAGAGAGATTTTTTTTATCTCAATAATTCTCAATTCACCAGGTGTGTGGTTCGGTACATGGCACAATTGACGTATGTGTCTATTTATTGACATAGGGATTCAATTACAATATTTAATAGTGTAACAACAATTAAGTACATTCATAACCTTAGATAAAACCCATGATATTAATAATAATACCGCTTCATTATTTATGGTGCACCAACTTGCACAAAATGAAATTATAAATAAAATTCTGCATCACAAAATAATAGCAGTGTTATTTTAATTTGTACCGACCAGTTAAATAATTATTTATCATCTTGAAAATAATTATTTTAATATCGGAGTAGACTTTGTGCTCTCAAACTCCACTTCCATTTATTGAACACTTGAATAGATAAATAAATAATTTATTCTCTTAAATAAATATTTTATTTACAAACTAGTAAATAAATATTTATTAAAAGTTCAAAAATAAAAAAAATAAAATTTACCCAAAATCCAGTGAATAATTATTTAATTTATGTAATCATTTTATCTTGAATAAAGTTATTCCATTGTCTTGAGAATAATATTTATTAATTAAATCAAAATAGAATTTAATGGAGACCACTAGAAACACTTAGTGTGTGACCCTCTAAGATTTTTTCTCATTGGCATTAGGTGAGCTAGCCTAAATTCCAAGAGTACTATCTAGCAATGAGTCAAGACACCCAAGAGAAATAACTTAAATTCGCAAAAACAACATCCACATACAAACACCCACTTTGTAATACAATCCCTTTGTTATAATATCTCCTCAACCAGGTTTCACGATAGTGTCATCAAATGTTATGCATGATGCGTCATTCTTTGACAAGCTAAAATAAACTCATCATTACACCACGTCCATGGAATTTCACATGACGTTTCTATTTCAATCAAAGGGAAGGGATATCAAATTCCATAAATTTAAGGGAAAAATCCTTCCCCGACTTATCCATTAATAATATGCCACTCGTGACACACCCAACATGCCATACTCCCCGACAACTCTCTGCGTGACAGTTTTCGTCAGTAAATCAAAGTGCACAAGTCATGAAATGTATTAATGATAATCTTAAATTCTAAGGATCATTACACATGCTCAAAGATAGAAATATCTGATGACACCAAAACACATGGAATTATTACTGACATTTCTGTTCTCATAATCTCCTGTCTTGGAGATTACCAAGTGAAAACTTCATTAGAGGAAGTTTCATCTGCTTACGAGTACTCACACCTGACTGTCTGCATGATATGTGTCCCATCATAGTATGTCATCCAACCATAAAACTATATTTAAGAATATTTTTATATCATTTCAAAGTTCTCATCATAGTGGGGAACTTCCATGACCTTATAAATGCAGAAAATACTCTAGGATATTATTACATCATAGTCATACAGAACAATGAAAAATATGTAACAAGATGTTAAATATTTAAATACATTAAATATCCATGTAATAAAAGTACAACCAGTAGGTTCTAGGACACTAACTCCTACAATTTTCATCATCATGTGTTTATCAATCTGATTTTTGAGGATATTTTTAAAATTAAAAAAACTCATGATATTTATTTTTATTTTCTTATTTATGCCTTTATCATTATTTTTTTTATTTTTTAATTAAATTTATCAATTTTTTTGTTTATAAAATGGGTAATTATAATTTCTCACAATATTTTTATCTGACATGACATAAATTTTAATTCTTTTGTTTTTTAATGATTTTTCGTATTTTAGTCTTTTAATTCTATTCAATGTTTACTATTTGAATTTTATTTTATTCTATCCACAAGTTATATTTTATTGATGTCGTGAACTTGATACCATGCCTTATTATTTCATTCTACCAGGCCTTATTATATCATATGGATGTGAGTTGTATACCATGATCATGAGTTGGGTTTTTCAGCCGTGAGTTGTGTGCTTTCGTGAGGTGAAACCATAAAGGATAGGATACAACCATGATTTGTGACCATGAGATGTAGTCGTGGACTGTGACTATGGATTGTGATGATGATATGGGACTGTGGACTTCTACTTGACACCACAATATCTATAGTCTCTCATTCAACTTTCATTTCCAAAAATTATATTTTTTAATAAATTTAAAATATAGATAATATTTTTACAACACTCTATTTTACATGCATATTGATATTTTTTATTGTAAGTTTTATTAACTATTTTTATTTATTTCCTTATCTAAAAAATTATATATTAAATATTTTGAGTCATTTAAAATTTGTTTCTAATTATTTTAAATCATTTATGTTAAAAACTAAATTTGTTTTTATTTTTTACGAGAATGTGGGGAGTTAAAATTTGTAAAATTCAAATTTATTTTTATTGAATATTTTATATATTGACTGATTTCTAAATTATTATTTGTTTTTAACAAATATATTTCATAACTATTCATTTTATTTAATTACATTTAATAAAGTTCCATTAATTTGAATCACATTTTCAAATTTGAAATATAACTATATTACGATATTTTTCTGGATATATTTTTCCAATTTCAAAGTGTTTGGACTATTTTTATAGAGATTGTTTTAAATTTACACAAATATATTGAATAACTATCTTTATGATAATCTGGAAAACTAATTTCCCAATTCAAGATATTTTTTGTGATAATTATTGAAAAATTATTATTGTTTTGAATTATTTTACCTGTGGAAGGTGTTTGTTATTCTTTGTAGTTCTCTATGAAAAGGGAGTCTAAGTAGGATTTGAACGCATCAAATATCATCGATAATAACTTAAAAAATTACCACTCCCCCAAAAATAAAGATGTGAATTTTAAAAGTGTTGTATAATATTGTGAAGTCCTAGTATATCATCGTTTCACCATCTAGATTATTTCTCAAGTGTTGAATCACATCATCTTTGATGTCTACTTCCTTGATGAGACAAACTGATCCATTACTCAAAAACTAACACATGTGATTCTCTTATACATATTATATCTATTTTATCATTGATTCTTGTCTTTATAACACTACTTCCTATCTCTCACTCTTGTTCTCACACCTTCTATTTATGATTTTCCATTAAAAATAATTCTTTATTTCTTTGGGTTATGACTCCCATATTCTAAATTCATGATCTTTTGGGTTATGAATCCCATCATCTAAACTTCATGTTATAAATGGGTTGTAACTCCCAATATAAATTTAAATATGTTAGTGTGGTTATCCCTCCACTTTGTAGAAAAGTATATTTGTAATCATGTTATGATTCCCATTAAAGATCATTATAGTTCATAATGTATCTATCATTGATTATAGAGTTATAAGAGTAGATTAGGTCTATTTTTTACATAACTTCTATAAAAATTACCAGTGCTTATTTTTTTTCTACTGTAAATTAAATATGTTCATTAAATTTGATAATTAATTAAAAAAATAAATCCATATCTTTATTTTTAATCTAGTATATTCACCACATATAGACTATATTCCATCACCTTATTTGATTTAACAATTGGTATCTAAGTTAGGACTTTGTTAAGGATATATTATCTTTATGGTTTTTTTTCTGATATCAAATACCTAGCATCAATAAACTATTCCTCTTGGATATAGAGTATATTGTTTATATTTCATTGTTCTCACCCTTTCATAGAATTCAATATCTAATGGGAAGATCTTTATGATTGAAGGAACAAGTTCTAGTGTACCATCACATTTTTATGGAACATATTACAAATACTTTATAACTTTAATGGAAGCTTGCCTCAAGAATTTGAATATAGATCATTGGAGTATAATGGTAAAACCATACATTTTACTTGATTTTGAACCTGATACTCTTATAGAAAGTGATACTTCCAAATATGTTTTAAATTATAAAGTTATAAATATAATATATTATAATACTTATAAAAAAATTTCTACTCATGTTTCTACTTGTAAGACAACTCATGAGATATGGAATATCTTACAAGTTACTCACCTTGGTTGGACAAGTTAATTCTAACTAATATTGGAATTCTTCGAGCTGAGTACCAACTGTTTTAGACCATATCCATGGCCCAACAATTGATTATGGGAGTCTTATTATAATTTCACAATCATTCACATTGAAAATGTTTATCTGAGGAAACACCCAACATATCCCACATTCATAATGATTTATGGTCATACTTTCCAAAGTTAGATGGTTGTTGATATTTTTTTTAACAATGACAGTTAAAAACTCACATTTTTCAAGATGATGATAGGTTGGGCTCATCATACCTTGTTGTGGGGGGGGGGGGTATTATTTCTCACTTTGAGACTCTCTTATAGATTTATGATATATTCATGAATCCTTCCCAATCCCTAATACAAGACTTGTTACCCAGGTGATGATGACTTGATTGGAACCATGTGTTGATAAGAATAATTATGTGTATCACAAGTTCTCATTTATTATATTATCCATTTATGATTCTCTATTTTATATAAATATTCAGGTACTCTGTAGTTTATATTCCTTTAGGGAGATTATGGGAGTTTTAGAATTTGGATTGAACCTCGAGGAGGTGTCCTACAAATCCTTTGAAAACAAGAATCAAAACCCACATAGTTTATATGTGACTATATCATAGAGTTTAACATCACAAGTAAAGGAAATATATAAGGTAATTTAAAAATTGTATATAGTGACTCGAGCCTTAGAGAGGTGTCCTACGTATCTTGTGAATACAGGAATAAAATTCATCATAGTTTCAATGAGGTGTCTATATCATAAGTTATGCGTAAGTAAAATTTTGAGTGGGTATTACGCATATGGGGATGCCCTAATATGTTTCATCAGGAATAAATACCTTTTAAAGAAGGGAATATGTAACAAGAATTACATTTGAAAGTAGTCCCATATTGGGTGATTTATATCATATTGAAGGCATGATAATTTATAGTCACTAAACACACATGAGTCATGCATGGTGTGAGAAACAAGATATAACGAAATATTAGGAATGTTTGACACCCTCACTTTTCATGCGTATTTTTAAACATAATTTAAGGGTTTTGAATTATTTTAATGAACAATACCTTGTATTTCAATGATTTATAAAAATGTTAGAATTTATAATTAAAGGAATGAAAATGGTTTAGAATGAATTAAAGAATGTAAATTTTGGATTTGAATTTTATTTATGAGATCTTGATTTGTATTTTGTTAAGTGATTTGAATTTTCTAGATCTTTTTCTAAGTGTTTTCCAAAAAAATAAACCCCATTGGATATCCCTCAACCAAGGGCCCCACAATTCACCTAGCAAGGCCCAAGAGGGCCCATCCAACCTTAAAAATCCCAAGGGAAGGCCTTCCATGTGGGCAGAGGATGCATGGGGGAATCGGGTCATTGCGGTGCGTAGCTGTGCAGAGGCCCGTAGCAGCACACCAACCCAAGGTGGTTAAGGCCATGAGGTAGCGGTAGGAGAGCTTCACTAGTATGGGTGGTCCATGGTGATGGGTGGGCGTCCTCCAACCCCCATAAAACTTCACTGGAAACTTATTCCATGGATTAGATTTTAAACCATCACCCAAACTTGTTCCGTATTCTGCTATGAAGGTCAGATGAAGAAGGAGTTGTCGTTGCCATGCATTCCTGTTACTGCCACTGATTGAATTTACCATTAAATTTTCCACATCCCCATGCATGACATAATGAAAGGACAGGCACAAATAATACAATTCCCACTACTCCAATATTTCCATAGGGATTCCACCATACATGAATGCTATTTTTTTGAACACCTGATGTATCTCGGTGTTTCCTTTTGAGATAAATTGCGGGTCTCAGGGGTGGGAAAATATTTTTATTCAGATTTTAAATATCTTGATGACTTGGGATATTTTTTTAATTGAAGAGGGAGGATGAGTAAGTTCATGATTATTATAAAATGAGAATCATACCCTCTATAATGGGGACTATATCCTGGAGGAGAACATGATACATGATGAAGCCATGGAACCAGCACAAGAGTGGCTGCTATAGAGAAGAAAAGGAGAGGCAAATCCACTACCTCCCCCCATTCTCGCTACTTCACAAATATTTCTTCTCAAATTTCTTTTTATTTTTATGTTTTCTTTTACCTATTCTTCTTCAATGACCCACTTCAATGGTGGGGTATATTCCTTTATAGTTAGCTATAAGAGAGGTAACTCGAAAATATTGTGATGATTGAGTCTTGTTCTTAATAATATTTAAACCTATTTTGTTAGTTTAATGAAATTTAAATTTATTAATTTTATAAATTAAGTTGAATAAATTTTTGTTTTAATTCAATTATAAGATTTTAAATTTCCTTGATTAATAATTTTATTCTTCCTCTACTTGGATTTGGATTTAACTGATTGGTTGATCTAAAATCAAGTGTAGAAGTGTTTAGTGATTTATAAATACACGATGAAGAAGCAATGGACTAATTTGAACATTTTTATATTTCAATAGAAAATTTGGTATTGCCTAAATAATTAAAGGAATACACACTATGAATTTCACACATTAGAAGGAGAATAATCCAAGTAAGGATTTTTTTTAAGATTATTCTCATCATCATCAACCATAATCAAGGGTGAAAAGAAGAATAATTGTTATTCCATTCATTTAATTATTCAATAAATAATAATATAATATTTTTAAAGGGACAATTATTGAATTAAAAAAAGGGGAATTAATTCTAAACCCAATATTTCCTCTCACCTTAATTTCACATCTAAATTTATTTTCCTTTGATTCATTGAAATTCTTGTAATTTTATTTAATTTTACATTTGTAACAATTAAATTTAATCACCTCTCTCTAGATATGACTTTGGTTACTACTAATACTACACCCCTAGGGGGGAAATAAATTTATTTTTTGACACCCCATGAAAGGTGTGTTTCAAAAATGGCACAAATTTTGGGGAGTGAGTGTTAATTTAACTTTTAAAATTTTTCATGAATACAAACTTCAATAAGGAACTATTTTCTTTTGAACATGATATAGAAATAACTTTTCAAATTAGGCTTAGGAGTATTAATACTGAAACAATTTTGAAGAAATCAAATTATAGGACTTGAATGTAAATTCAAGTGTTCACTATGATCCACTAAACGTGGAAAATAGTCCACAACATACCTTAAGGGAACTTTATTCCCCATAATTTTCCAACCAAAAAAACTGGTTAACCATACCTACATAGAAAAACGATTTTGATTTATGTTTCAACATGATTCATGTGCTAACTAAATCCCATGGAATTACAAGTGAATAACTCAACGAAAACATTCAATAATTTATATTTTTTTGTCAAGTTTAAAGCCAAGAAGAGTTGCTGAGGAGTAAGTCAAGTGGAGAGAATTTGCCTTTCAACTTGAGGGAGAAGCTAAGGAGTGGTTATATAGCATAAAAACCATATAGATACATGCTAGGATTGATCTAAAATAAATATTTATAAAAATTTTATTCCCAACATCATAGAAAAAAATAATTAGTAAGGAGATATATTCCATTTGGTAAGATATTAGTGAGACTCTTCATGAATACTGGGAACATTTCAAGAAGCTTTATGAAAGTTTCCCACATAAAATAGTGAAAGATCACTACTTAATTGTCTTATTATACCAAGGATTTATAGAAAATGAGAGGAACCTATTGGATTCATCATCTAGGGGATATTTTATAGAAAATTCACCACCCAAAGCTAAGAACCTCATTGAGAAGATATCATATAATTCATAAAAATTTAGAATAATAGGCATAGGTATGAGAAGAATTCATGTGGTAATAACTTCTAACTCATCACCTTTACATGAAAGTAAAATTAAAGAATTTTCTAGTATAGTGAGAGAGATGACTATAAAGCAAGTGAGTGAGAAACCATCCCCACCACAGGTATGTGGATTATGTTCATCACTTAATCATTACACTGATCAATGTGTTGAGGTAAAGAGTATAGATATCTATGAAGCTACATTCTAGCTAAGGAAATTTCCATAGAATCAACAATGGAGAGAAGGTAAATCCCAACAAGTATTTAGAGGTCAACAGAACCAGATTAGACCCCCTTTTCCAATTATCCAAATTTCCAACAACAATATAAAACTAAACACCATTCAAAAAATCATACAAAAAACCCTTCCAACAATAACAATATTTTCAACTACTATATTTCTAGTGAAATAATTATGATAATCCTTCCATTAGTGCACCAACAAATGAACAGTAGCTGAAGACCAAAGTTATGGGATTAGAAGATAAGATTGATAAACTCATAGACTAATTCAAAAAAATTATGATTTTTCTGACAAATAATGAAGGAAATATACCCGCCCAAGAATTTTTTAATACCAAGGAGAATGTGAGGGAAATTAAAACATGAAGAGGTAAAGAGATTTCACCACCTGAATAAAGTGAGTCTGATGATTCTAACCAAAATTTTAAAACCCAACCCATCCATCCAAAATAAGGGGAACAAAACAAAAAAGGAACCAAAACCAAGTTTAGAAAGGAAATTCTATAAACACCATTTTATAAACAACAGAGGGAGAAAAGGTATATCTATACACCATTACCTTTTTAATTAGTTTAGTCTAAGAAGGGTTAAGTGGAGTGAATTTAGTAGGAAATTCAGGAAACCTTATAGAAAATCAAGATCAACACCCCATTGCTAGAGTCCATTTGAAAAATCCCAAAATACATAAAATTTATTAATTAGTTGTAAAAAAAAGATGTATACTAGATGTAAATGAGAGAATCATCTTAGGAAGAAGTGTCTCAGCACCGATCCCACCACCGATATCGCAAAAATGTAAATATCTAGGGGCATTTTCTATTCCCTGCACTATTGGTTATTTTAATTTTTTGATTCATTGTGTGATCTTTGAGATTCTGTTAATTTCATGTCTACCTCTATCTTTGAATCATTGAAAATAGGTTAACTAAATCCCACAATAGTGTTTTTACAACTAAAAAACTAACCCACTATGTTCCTAGCTACTTTTTTATAATATATTCTAGTGGGAGTTTAAGGAATAATTTCTCCTATAGACTTTTATATACTCACCATGGAGGAGGATAAAGTATCAGGACATTCAAACATTATTTTTGGAAGACCATTCCTAAACATGGCCAAAATGATCATAAATGTGCATGAAGGAACCCTCACCATGGAACTAGGAGATAGTAAGGTGAACTTTAATGTTCCAAACTCTAAGAGAAACCCTTCAAACAACCATTCATTGTTTTTAATTTTCCATGAATAAGGTACTGATCCCATTGAATATTTAGGTTTGCTTCAAGAATTCTTATCTATAGGAGATCACATTGATATTGAAAACACTAGGGAATAAGTGAGTACTCAAAAATCAGGAAATTATATTTTTAATGTTTAAAAAGAAATAACATCTAAAATATTTGATAATTTTCTAGAAGAAATTGATATGGAACCCTTTACTAAGGGAATTAAAGATTTTGAATTGGGGAATTTGAATTCACTATGATCCATATAAAAACCCCAAAATCTATAATTAAAACCAATTCCTATAAATTTAAAATATTCTTACCTCATGTAAGGTGATAAATTACGAGTGATCATTTCCAATAATAAATATGAGACCCAAGAACAAAATTTGAATTTCCTTCAAAAAAATGCATGTGCCATAGGATGGATTTTAGGATATATACCTAGAATCAAACCCAAGGTTTTCTTACATATAATCATTTTAGAAGAGGACTCTAAACTTGTTATGAATCCATAGATAAGAATTAACCCCACCATCATGGAGGTTGTTAATAAAGAAACTAAAAAAAGTATTGGTGAATGGAGTTATTTACCCAATTTTTGACTCACAATGGGTTATCCCTATCAATTTGGTTCCTAATAAAAGAGGCTTGACCATTATGGAAAAAAATAACAATGAGTTAATTTTAATGAGAGTCCAAAATAGTTGGTGTGTATGCATTGATTATATAAATCTGAACCAAGTCACCTGAAAAGAACACTTCCCAATCTGATTCATTGACCAAATGATAGAAAGGCTAGTAGGTAGGACACATTACTATTTTTGGATGATTTTTTAGTTATTTTTAGATAAAAAATCCCTATAAAACCAAGATAATACAACATTCACCTACCCTTTTGGGATCTTTTCTTACAATAATATGTCTTTCAGATTGTGCAATGCCCTAGTACATTTCAACAATGTATGGTAATAATTTTCTTAGATCAAATTGAGGACTAGAGTTATTTTTCAATTACTTCACTATTTTTGGAAGCTCCTTTGATAATTTATTATGGAATCTAGAGAAAGTTTTGAAAACATGCATAGATACAAATATGGTTTTAAACTTCGAAAAGTGTCACTTTATGGTTGAAAAGGGGATAGTTATAGGTTATAACATTTCACAAAAATGATTTTATGTGGATAATACTAAAGTTTAAGTCATAAATTATTTTCCATATCCCACTTGTGTAAGGCATATTAGATCATTTTTTGGGCATGTGAGATTTTATATAAGGTTAATCAAGAAATTGAGGAAGATTTTTCTTCCTTATTAAAGATTAATTTTAAAATAAGATGACTTTTTTTATTGATAATTATAGGGATTCATTTGATGATATGAAATAGAAGTTAATCACCCCACCAATAATGTAACCACCGAATTGGGAACACTCATTTGAGTTTCTTTGTGATGCATCAAACTAAGCTGTAGGAGCATTTCTTTCCAAGATAATTGAAGTAAAATGCAAAGTTATAACCTATGACTCATGAACCTTTTATTCCACTTAGATCAATTAGGAAACCATTGAAAATGACTTTCTTGTTGTTGTGCTTTCATTAAATAAATTTAGGTCATATTTTCTTAGAACTAAAGTGGTTGTATTTTCTAATCATGAAACACTTAAGTACATGATGAAGAAGGAAGATTCCAAAACAAGGATAATAAGAGAGATACTAATCTTATAGGAATTTAATATGGAGATTAAGGACATAAAGGTAGCTCAAAACCAAGTAACAAACCACCTTAGTAGGCTACCCAACATTTCTAAAATAGAAATTTAAAAACTGATCTCACTCAATGATCACATACCTAGAGAGAAAATTTACATCTTATATAGTAAAGTACCATTGTATGGTGACATAGTAAATTATTTGGCTATATATTAGGTACCTTCTCACCTTAACTCTCATAAAAATCATAAAATTGTGGTTGAATCTTGATTCTATATCTAAGAACATCCATTTCTATGGAAAAGTTTCAATGACCAAGTCATAATAAGATACTAAACGGTAAGTGAAATAGAATTTTTCTTCAAATTTTATCATACACTTGATTAAGGAGGCTACTTTGAACCTCAAAGAATTTATATAAAAGTATTGGAATCTGTAATTTATCAGATGAACCTGTTTAAATATTCTCAAGAATTTTGTAAAAAATGTGAAAAGTGTCAATTTTATAGAAATATTTTAAAAAGACAAGAGATTAACCATAAACCCATCATTTTTTTTGAAATATTTGAAGTTTTTGGCATTTATTTTAGGGGAATATTACCCATGTCTTTTGTGAAATATTATATTTTACTTGATGTTCATTATGTCTCAAAATGGGTGGAAGCTAAGACCACCAAAACTGATGATGCCAAAGTTGTGTGTGATTTTTTAAGGGACAATATATTTTGTAGGTTTAGAATCCCAAGTGACATCATAAGTTACCAAGGGACTCATTTTTGAAATAGAATAATAGAGTATATTCTTAAAAAGTATGGTGTGAACCACATGATATCTACACCTTTCCATCCACAAAAAATGGTCAAGATGAAGTGTCTAACCTAGAGATTAAAGGTATTTTAGAGAAAATATTAAATACAAACTAGAAGTATTGGAGCCAAAGGATTGAAGAAACCCTATGGTTATACCATACAGCTTATCAGACAACTATAGGTATGATCCTATGCTGGTTGATTTATTGAAAAAAATTCATCTACTGGTGGAATTGGAGCACCAAGAATATTGGGATCTAAAAAAGGAGAATTTGGATTTGGAGAGTGATGTAAAAGAGATAAAACTTCAGTTATAGTAGATGTAATAAATAATAAGATAATATTTTAGAAATTCAATAATTTCCATTAAAAAAACCCTAGTGGAACATGAATTCAACCAAATTCCTTCTAACATGGAGACCAAGTCCTACTATAAAATTAGAGAATAAAGTTAATGACATGTAACAATTTTTCTAGTTGGGTAGAAAATTTTATTATTATTAATGCTTATCCTTTTTGTGCCTCTTGAGATGGTCGGGTGGGTGCATATGGGCACATTAAGAAAAGGTCTCCCATTTAGGATATTCCTTTCAGCACTTGTCACCACCCCTAGGCCTATGGAGGTGGGATTGGGGTATTTTTGGATCAAGCCCTGATTAGGGTCAGTTCATGAGAATATTATTCAATCGTAATCTTTTAATACATATATATTAGTTAGTTAATGTTTATTTTTATCAATGAATATTATAAATTTTGATCATACTGTACATGTTTCATAATGGAGATGTCAGAGCCCATTAGTTGATACCAAGTTCATCATTAACAGTTTAAAAAAGGGTGTTGAAATAATTATGTTTCAATAATTTATGAATCTCTATATTAATTTGATGTAAATTATGTGTATGGTTTACAAGAATGGAATTCATGATGAGATTATTCTAGGTAATTTACCGATATCAACCAATTAGTTTATAATGATCATTAATCATTATATTAGAGTTAAATAATAATATACATGAAATCTATTACTCCTCTATATCATATATATTCATAAAATATATTCTTTAGAACCATACATGTAATTTGATGATGAAAAACAAAATATGTCGCTCATGGAGGTGGTATTTTTCACATAGCACATGTGACGTTTTCATTTTTAGAATGTTTGGGAGGAAGGTAGAAAATGATTAATCCATTAATATAATAATGTTTTAGTATACAAATGATAATTATTTAATTATTTTCGTATTGGTAAAATATATTTTGGGAAGGTGAAAGAAGAATGAAAAGAATGGAAATGAAAAGGGAGTAATTATGAGTTCTTGCCTTACTCCTCAGAATAACTCCATTCTTCTGAGATTCTTTTTTAGTGATACCACAACCATTATAACATGGTAAAAAGATTTGGGAAGGGGTTTTGGAAATTTTTGGTAGATCTAAGAGGCTCTATATTTAATTATAAGTGGGGTATGTTGGCCCAGTGGGTGTTTTATAATGACTCAAGAGGGGGATAAATAGAGTCACTACTGGAATTTTCTCTTTTCCCAACGGAAGTATACCAACAGTTTACTTAAACCATTGGTATAGTGAGCCTTTGCCAACGGATTAAGGAAACCGTTGGCAAAGGGAATTTCGGTGCACCCTTTCCCAACGGTTCCAGTGAACCGTTGGGAAAGGGGTGCTAAACTCACACATTTCCCAACGGTTCACTGGAACCGTTGGGAAATGTGTGCCTTTGCCAACGGTTTTTATAAACCGTTGGCAAAGGTTTCCCCCAAATTCCAGATCGTGATCTCCTCTCCCCATTCGGACAGATCCCTAATCTATTCGCTCCGCTGCTCTAGAGAACCCCATCTGACTCCACTGCTCTCGCGAATCCGAACACCAGCACCCCCCATCCCAACAGGTACACCCCCATACCAATAGGTAAAATTTGATCTCAACCATATTATTGCATTTGTTTTAATGAATAGATTTTTTCCAGGTGTTGGTGGTTTAATTGATTATTGAAATTAATATCTAAATAGGATATTGTTTGTGTTTGTGAAGACTTCTTTAATGTTTTTGTATTCTATGTTTGGAAGGAGAGTGTTCAAAACATGTAAATCAGAGTTGGGGGAGGCTATCGTGAACGTTTACATGTTTTGGATAATGGATTGTGGGAATTATGGATTGTGTTCAAACCAATTTGATATGTTTTGGATAATGGATTGTGGGGGTAGGGGGTGTCCACGGGGGTGGGTGGGTTGTCCACGGGGGTGGGCGGGGGTGTCCACGGGGGTGGGAAAGGCTGTCCACGGGGGTGGGCGGGGCTGTCTAGGGGGTGTGGGCTGTCCTAGGGGTCTGGGTGGGGTGTCCTGGTGGGGGAGGGGTGTGTGGGGTGTCCAGGGGGGGTGGTATGTCTAGGTGGTGGTGGTGGGGTTACAGGGGAGGGGGTGTGGGCTGTTTGGGAGGGTGGGAGGGGCTATCCGGGGGGGTACGGGGTGTCCAGGGGGGTACGGGGGTGGGCGGGTTGTCCACAAGGGTGGACGGGCTGTCCACGGGGGTGGCCGGGCTGTCAAGGAGGGGTGGGCGGGCTGTCAAGGAGGGGTGGGCGGGCTATCCAGGGGGGGGTGGGTGGGCTGGCCACGGGGGGTAGGGGGTGTCCAGGGGGGTGGGCGGGCTATCCAAGGGGGTGGGGGGCTGTCCATAGGGATAAGGGGTGTCGAGGGGGGTGGGTGGGCTGTCCACGGGGGTGGTTGGGCTGTCTAGGGGGTATGGGGTGTCCACGGGGGTGGGCGGGGCTGTCCAGGGGGTGTGGGATGTCCTGGGGGTCTGGGTGGGGTGTCCTGGTGGGGGAGGGGTGTGTGTGGGTGTCCAGGTGGGGTGGTATGTCTAGGTGGTGGTGGTGGGGTTGCAGGGAAGGGGGGTGTGGGCTGTTTGGGAGGGTGGGCGGGGCTATCCAGGGGGGGGGGTACGGGGTGTCCAGGGGGGTACGGGGGTGGGCGGGCTGTCCACAAGGGTGGACGGGCTGTCCACGAGGGTGGCCGGGCTGTCAAGGAGGGGTGGGCGGGCTTTCCAGGGGGGTGGGTGGGCTGGCCACAGGGGGTAGGGGTGTCTAGGGGGGTGGGCGGGCTATCCAAGGGGGTGGGGGGGCTGTCCATAGGGAGAAGGGGGTGTCGAGGGGGGGTGGGTGGGCTGTCCACGGGGGGTGGTTGGGCTGTCTAGGGGGTAGGGGGCGTCCACGGGGGGTGGGTGGGTTGTCCACGGGGGTGGGCGGGGGCTGTCCACGGGGGTGGGAAAGGCTGTCCACGGGGGTGGGCGGGGCTGTCCAGGGGGTGTGGGCTGTCCTGGGGGTCTGGGTGGGGTGTTCCTGGTGGGGGAGGGGTGTGTGGGGTGTCCAGGGGGGTTGGTATGTCTAGGTGGTGGTGGTGGGGTTGCAGGGGGAGGGGGGTGTGGGCTGTTTGGGAGAGGGTGGGCGGGGCTATCCCGGGGGGGGGGGGGGGTACGGGGTGTCTAGGGGGGTACGGGGGGTGGGCGGGCTGTCCACGAGGGTGGACGGGCTGTCCACAGGGGTGGCCGGGCTGTCAAGGAGGGGTGGGCGGGCTGTCCAGGGGGGGTGGGTGGGCTGGCCACAGGGGGTAGGGGTGTGTCCAGGGGGGTGGGCGGGCTATCCAAGGGGGGTGGGGTGCTGTCCATAGGGAGAAGGGGTGTCGAGGGGGGGGTGGGTGGGCTGTCCACGGGGGTGGTTGGGCTGTCTATGGGGTAGGGGTGTCCATGGGGGTGGGCGGGTTGTCCACGGGGGGTGGGCGGGGCTGTCCACGAGGGTACCCTACTAATATGGTTATGGGATGAGGCATGCTCTGATGTGATAACACATTAAGTTCTTGTTGGTTTTACATTTTTTCAATAACACATTAGTATGTTTTTTTCACATGTGTAGTTGATACCATGATTATTTTCTTCCTTTATCGTTTACTTAAATGTATTTTCTATTAAAGTTCAATCATATTGAATTGTTTATGACAAAATGACTTATATGAATTCTTTTTACAGAATGGACAGAAGTTGGATGTATGAAACCGATCGTATCTCAAGCGATTTTCAAAACAATTTGGAGAGATTTATAGATTTTTCATTTCACAATGCTTCAGATAGTGGTCGTATACACTTCCCATGTTCCAATTGTGTTGGTAGACCTTGGTTGAGTCGTGAAGAAGTCAGCTACCACATAACCAAAAATGGTTTTCAAGAAAACTACTTTGTGTGGTATCACAATGGAAAGAAAATGAAATCTCAAATTGGTGATGATCGAAATGAAAGGACTGGAATGGAGAATTTGTTAGATGATCGGTTTCCGTTTATTCGTCATCATGAAAAAGAAAGGATTTAGACTCAAGAAGACGTCGATATGAGGACAACTGATGCATCTAGTGAAAATGATGATATTGATAGGGTGAAAAAATTGAATGATGCTGCCACGACTCCAGTATATCGACAATGCGATAAAATGAAAAAGCTGGAATTTTTAATCCGATTGTTTCATGGAAAAACTATGTATGGGATTTATAATATAGCAATCGATTACATTCTTACCCTCTTGAAGGATTTACTTCCAGATGATGCAGATATTCCCTCAAACCACTATATGGCATGGAAGTTAGTTGAAGAACTTGGATTTTCCAGAAACAAAATTCATGCTTGCCTGAAAGATTGCAGTTTATTCTGGGAAGAAACCGCTGAACGAAATGAATGTATAAAATGTGGCACATCCCACTGGAAGTCAAAATCTGATGGAACACCATCCCGCGTTCCACAGAAAGTAATGTGGCACTTTCCATTGATCCCCAGACTCCAGAATCTTTTTATGTCTGATGACATATCAATAAAAATGAGATGGCATGATACTGAGAGAAAGAAGACTAATGATGAGTTGGTTCATCCTGTAGATGGATTTGCATGGCAGAGATTTGATGCTCGACATCCTGATTTTGTAGCTGACGTGCGTAATGTGAGGCTGGGTCTTTCATGCGACGGTTTTAATCTGTTTGGGAAGATGCTTACTTCGCATAGCACATGGCCAGTTTTTATAAACATTTATAATCTTCCTCCATGGTTGTGTATGAAAAAATCTTTCACTTTCATGAGTATACTCATATCCGGTCCTTCTGATCCCGGCATTGATATTGATGTATACATGCAACCTTTAATAAAAGAGTTGAAACTTCTTTGGGATGTGGGTGTGCGCACATACGATGCATGTTCGAAAGACATATTTCAGATGCGTGCTGCACTTATGTGGATGATCAATGATTTTCCAGCTTATGCAATGATGTCTGGATGGAGCACGAAGGGAAAACTGTCATGTCCAGTTTGTATGAAGAATACACGATCCAGAAGACTGAAACATCGTTGTAGTTTTAGTTTTATGGGACATCGACGATTTTTGCCAAAGGATCATCCATATAGAATGAATCGTCGAAGATTTGATAATACTATAGAGACCGATGATCCACCTCAGCGTATGTCTGGAACTGATGTGCTTAATGAATTGAAAGATTTCAGTTTTTCGTTCGGGAAGGGTCAAATGACATCTAGAAAGAGAAAGAATGTTTCCACAGAAACCTATTACAATTGGAGGAAGAGGAGTATCTTTTTTGATTTGCCTTATTAGTCAACCAATTTTCTACGTCATCGCTCAGACGTAATGCATATTGAAAAGAATATATGTGAAATGTTGCTTTCAGTTATTCTAAATGTCAAGGGGAAGACAAAAGATGATTTACGATCTCGACGTGACTTGGTGGATTGGGGCATCAGACCAGAACTGCATCCTGTACGTATCAGTGAAAATAAATGGAAACTTCCATGTGCTTCTTATGTGATGACACCTATTGAAAAAAAAAAATTGTTGGAAGTATTAGAGACTATTAGAGTTCCTGATGGCTATTCAAGCAACATATCTAAATGGGTCAACAGAAGAGAGTTGAAGCTAAAATATTTGAAGACTCATGATTATCACGTTCTACTGCATGAGTTGCTTCCAATAGAAATCCGTCATCTTTTGTCCAATAATGTAAGGGTGGGTGTTATTCAGTTGTGCCATTTGTTTAGAGATCTTTGTGCTAAGAAGTTGTCCAAGTCTTTCTTGCAAAAAATGTTGACAGATGCCCCATTAATTTTTTGTGAGTTGGAGAAAATATTTCCCCCATTATTTTTCACATGCATGCTGCATCTGACTGTCCATATTCCAACTGAAATACTTCTTGGAGGACCTATTTCTTTTCGTTGGATGTATCCAACTGAAAGAAATATGTTTACAATAAAGTCTTATGTTCGAAACAAGAATCATCCCGAAGGTTCTATCGTGAACGGTTACTTAGCTCAAGAATGTATGTATTTCTGTTCAATGTATTTGTCTGATCTTACTACAAGAATGAACAGACCAATGAGAAATGAAGAAGAACAATATGAGCAAATTGAACCCAGTTTTCCATCACTTCCTCAAATAGGAGTAATTCCTGGATCATATACATTGAAGACATTAAGCCATGAAGAGCGGGAGATGGCACATCGCACATTTTTGTTCAACTGTGATTTGTTCGATGACTATATCAGGTAACAAAATTGAATATGTATATCTTACATATATATCTGTTAAACTATTCATATTTTTTTATCTATAGGGAATATAAAACAATGATAAATAGGAAGCATCGTTCTTTATCTTTGAGAAGGAGAGAGACTTTGCATAGCAAAGAGTTTTCTGCTTGGTTAAAATTGAAGGTAAAAATATTACTGTTTAAATTAATTATTTCAATATTTACTTAAGTTTAACTGTCATTTATATTGCAGGTATTGAGTTTGTCTGCTGACTCTGTCTCTGAGGAAATAAGAGCTTTGGTTTTTGGTCCTAATACCGTGGTTCGTGACTGTAAATCAATTGTTATCAATGGGTACAGATTTATTGTCACTGAACGAGCCAAAAACATGAGAACACAACATGGTGGTATTATGGTTACTGCCACAACAGATTGTTATGCCAGTGCATCAGATAGTAGACCGCGACTTGAAAATGTGGGTTATTATGGAGTCGTTGAGAAAATAATAATATTGTATTATTACTCTCATGGACGAGTCACAATGATGAAATGCCATTGGTTTGATTCGATGACGAGACATGGCACATTTATTGATGATTGTGGATTTCGAGTAATTAATATGACCCGCACTCTTGCTACCGAAGAACCATATGTGTTGGAATCAATGGCTAAACAAGTTTTTTATGTCAAAGATCAACTTCAACCTACATTTGGTGTCATAGTTAAAGTAATTCCAAGACATATTTTTGATGATGCTGATGATGGAATTGACACTGTCCCTATTGCCATTGGAACCAATCCATTTATTTCTTTTGATGACTCCAATAGCTCAATTGTCAGAGTTGATTGTGAACCTGAAGTTGTGGTTGGAAATATATAGAATCATTCATCCATGTTCTCAATTCTTTTGGTTTACCTCGAGTTGGGTTGTTCAGGTTGGTAATATTCATATTTATTTAGTATTGATCACAAATATGTTTTAGCTGACTTGACCGTTATGTGAATTTTCAATGTTTATTGGTTGCTGTTTTATTTGAATTGCATTTTCTAATTTTGAATTGAACTGTATTCAAACCAAATCAAACAATATTTCTAACTTGGTGAACATTACAACTTGTATGTTTTATTAAATTCATTCAAGCTCTTCTAAAACAATTGATAGATAAATTACCAATGAATCCCCTCATTCCCTCAAATATTTAGTTTTTTGGTTTACACATTAATTTTCTTTTTCTAATTAATTACATATTTGTTTTCAAATGCAGGAAATGCAGCCAATTGAAGAGAGACAAAGAAAAAAAATGGCGGAGAACAATCATCGGATGGAGGAGATGGGCATTCCACCATTAGTGCCTACAGTGAGTACTTTATTTCAAATATATATATATATATATATATATATATATATATATTTATAGAATATATAATGTCATGTGATTAATTTTTTTTGTAAACTTTTTTGTAGGATCCACCATTACGTCGACAGTTATTCGACGAGGAGCCTAGTACTGGTCCTAGTACTCTGGCCGGTGGTACAAGGAGGGTTCGTACCAGAGGTGGACGTAGAGCTGCGCATGCCCGACTAGACCCTGCCCCTCCCACTGACATTTTAGCCTTCCCACATTCTGATCCCGGTGTGTCGTTAGGGACACACGGGGTATTTAGGCCTCCCATGTTTTCGCTACCTTCTGCATCTTCTGCCCCATCATTTTCACATCCCATGATGATTCCCACTCCCCAGTCAACACCAGGTCATACAGCTGTTCCATCTTCTTTTCCTTCTACTTCTGTCTCTCCGAGCTTTTATATTCCATCATCTTCGACTCCTGTTCCACCAGAGGGTGTTCCATCAGGTTCTGTGGATCCGGCGCCACTCATTGATCAGACTAGTGCAGGTATATTTATAAAACCCTAACAAATTTTTATAGTAATATTTATTTTCATTATAACATGTTTTGATAAAATATTTGTTTTTCTTTCATGAGAGATACCTCTACTGACAGGAGGCGGGGGCGGGGCCGTACACGCATGCGTTCGGTGTGGAACCGTTGCACACAGGTTATGGTGGAATATAATTAAGACAATCAGATGGTTGAGAAAACAGGGCAGCAATGTCGGAGTTTTCTGGCGACGCTTTCCAAACACTCCGACATCATTCCCGTCAGCCCGCTGTTGTGGAGACATTTTCCAGATGAGGTCAAAGATAGAGCTTGGGCAGAGATATGGGTAAAAAAATCTGTTGTATTTAATGCCATGAATTATTTTTGTATTTATATGAATTAATATTTTTATTTCAGCTTCGATTTAATTTTCCTGATGGTGAGGGTGCACGACTGGAACGTCTAAAGGATTTAGGCGAGCTTTGGAGAGCCTACAAGCATGAGCTGTATATTGGCTGGCGTGCTAGAGTTGGCACTAAGTTAGAGGCGGTACCAGTTGTGGATGATTGTCCTATAGAGCAGTATCGTCAGATGATTACTCATTGGACGAGTACCCAGTTTAAGGTATGAATTACATTTGAGGTATTTAAATAATAACTTTCAAGTTTTGCATTAATATTATCCTTTGCATTATCGAATTTTATTTAGGAATCATCTGGAAAAAATAAAAAAAACATTGATGCAAAAAAATACCTCCATACACTAGGACGCACGACGATGCCGGATCATGAGAGGCAGTAGGTATGACAATTGTTTATAAGTTTTCTTTACGACTTACATTTTCTTTTGTTTCCTCAATTATTTAATCATTTGCTAAAGTTTTTATATAACTTTTGTTTTCAATGTCATTGTAGAGGCAAGTACAAAATATTGAAGGACGTGTGCCTCGAGCAAAACTGTTTTGCTCGAGTAGACGAAAAAAGGATGAAAGTGTTGTCAACGAAGCGACTCAGCAGTAGATTGTAAGTTTTAATCTGTTGATTTTATATTTTAAAATCTATTTCGTAACTTAATAATATATTTATATTTGTAACAGGATTCTTTAGAGGCCCTCGATGCCCAAGAAGCAGACAATTTTGGGCCATCTGATCACTTACATCAGGTGTTGGGAGAGGATCATTCTGGAAGAGTACGCTGCCGACCTAGGATCGCCCCGACGAGGTATTGTCCTGCCTCAGGTACGATTTGTAGTGCCACTGAGCTGCAGAAAGTTAGGGCACAGGAAGAACAGGCTGAGAAAAGGTCCACAGAGACGGCATGACAGTCTGCTAGGGCAAATAGTGCATTTATGAAATTTATTGAAGTTCTACGTCCAACACTTCCAGAAGAGGCCAGCCCAGCGATTGATGAATACATGTCGTCGATACATTCTATATATGGGCACCAGGTGGAAGTTCCAGTGGTGGTCAGGCCGATGTCCAGCTTGAAGATGATGATGGCGAGGAGTCTGATGCGGAAGAGGAGGGAGATGAGGAGGGCGAGGAGGAGGGCGAAGACGAGGAGGAAGGCGCTGTGGAGGGTGAGGACGATGAGGAGGACGATGAAGAGGGTGATGATGATGATGATGATGGTGATGCTGATGCTGATGTGGGACATATTGATCTGTTACATTTTTGACTTATATTACTGAGATTTGATGTTTAATCTATTCTAGTTGTTGGTTTTATCTAGACTCGTAGTATAGTATTAGAGTTGAGTTATTTTTATATATTGTCTGTTTTTATGGATGTTGTTGTCTTTTAGTGGTTGTGTGTTTGAGAACTCCCTGGAAACCCCCCTCATTCTTGGACCCTGGACAACCCCCCCTCCCCCTTGGACCCCGAACACCCCCCAAACACCCCCCGGACAGCCCCGCGGACAGCCCCCTGGACAGCCCCCCGTATAGCCCCCAACCCTCCACCCTGGACCCCGGATAGCCCCCCGGACAGCCCCCCGGACAACCCCCCCACCCTCCCCCTTGGACCCCGGACAACCCCCCAAAAACCCCCCGGACAGCCCTCTGAACAACCCCGGACAACCCCCTGAACAACCCCTGAACAACCCCTGAACAACCCATGAACAACCCCCTGAACAACCCCCGGACAGCCCCCTGAACAACCCCGGACAACCCCCTGAACAACCCCCAAACACCCCCCGGACACCAACCGGACAGCCCCCCCCCCCCCCCCCCCCGGACAGCCCCCGCGGACAGCCCCCTGGACAGCCCCCCGTACAGCCCCCAACCCTCCACCCTGGACCCCAGATAGCCCCCCAGACAGCCCCCCGGACAACCCCCCACCCTCCCCCTTGGACCCCGGACAACCCCCCAAACACCCCTTAGACAGCCCCCTGAACAACCCCGGACAACCCCCTGAACAACCCCTGAACAACCCCGGACAACCCCCTGAACAACCCCTGAACAACCCCTGAACAACCCCTGAACAACCCCTGAACAACCCCCGGACAGCCCCCTGATCAACCCCGTACAACCCCCTGAACAACCCCCAAACACCCCCCGGACAGACCCCGCACAACCCCCCCACCCTCCTCCTTGGTCCCCGGACAGCCCCCCGAACACCCACCGGACAGCCCCCCGGACAGCCCCTCCACCTTCCTTAATTTCATTAGCTCTGAAATGTTTCATAGCACGATCAACTAAAATCTAATCCATACTAAATATGATATATAAATATTCTATATGAATTTCCATAAGATTTTAAGTGAAAACAAAAAGTGACATACGAGAAACTGACCAAACGCATTCGAAATGTGTTGATGATTTAGAAAAACGATCCATGGGTCTTATGTGACGTGTAAGAATCAACCCCGCCTCAATACGAGGCGCGGTGTGGTTAGAAGAACTCAAAGTGTATGTCTTTTGTTTCAAAAGGACATAATTTTAAGTGAAAAACATCAACTGGCATACGGAAAACCGGCCAAACGCATTCGGATTGTGTTGATACTTTAAGACAACGATCCATGGGTCATATGAGATGTGTACGAGTCAACCCCGCCTAAATCCGAGATGTGGTGTGGTCGACACCACTCAAAGTGTCTCTATTTTGTTTAAAATGGACTTCATTTTTAGTGAAAACAAAAAATGACATACGGAAAACCGACCAAACACATTCGATTTCTGTTGAAACTTTAGGAGAACGATCCATGGGTCATATGTGACGTGTACGAGTCAACGCCACCTCAATCCGAGGCGCGGTGTGGCCGACACCACTCAAAGTGTCTCTATTTTGTTTAAAATGGACAATATTTTGGCCGTTTATGACACCAGAACTGCATTGTCGGTCACCGCGGGCACACGGCACGTCCGATTGACATGTCGTCTGCTCAACCACTTCAAAAATCACTGTCCCGTATTTTTCGTCTGATTTCAGGCCATTCCGACTTCGTTCGGCCCGTTTGGACCCCCCTCACGCGCGTTTACGAAGCGCGCGCACCACTTAAAACACGAATATTGAGCCGTACCGCGCAAACCGCATGTCCGATTGGTGTGCCGTCTACGCGTACACGCCACTAATAATAATTATAATGTTGCACGGTGTTTTCAGGTCAATCCGAGGTCGTCCGCTATGAATTTGACCATTGGACACCCGTTTTGGCCGTTTATGACACCAGAACTGCGTTGTCGGTCACCGCGGGCACACGGCACGTCCGATTGACGTGCCGTCTGCTCGACCACTTCATAAATCACTCACCCGTATATTTCGTCTGATTTCAGGCCATTCCAAAATCGTTCGGCCCGTTTGGACCACCCTCACGCGCGTTTACGAAGCGCGCGCATCACTTAAAACACGAATATTGAGCTGTACCGCACAAACCGCACATCCGATTGACATTCCGTCTATGCGTACACATCAAAAATAATAATTAGAATGTTTCACGGTGGTTTCAGCTCAATCCGAGGTCGTCCGCTATGAATTTGACCGTTTGACGCCCGTTTTGGCCGTTTATGAAACCAGAACTGCGTTTTCGGTCACCGCGGGCACATGGCACGTCCAATTGATGTGTCGTCTGCTCGACCACTTCAGAAATCACTCACCCGTATTTTTCGTCTGATTTCAGGCCATTCCGACTTCGTTTGGCCCGTTTGGACCCCCCTCACGCGCGTTTACGAAGCGCGCGCATCACTTAAAATACGAATATTGAGTCGTACCGCGCAAACCGCACATCCGATTGACGTGCCGTCTGTGCGTACACGTCACGAATAATAATTAGAATGTTTCACGGTGGTTTCAGGTCAATCCGAGGTTGTCCGCTATGAATTTGACCGTTGGACGCCCGTTTTGGCCGTTTATGACACCAGAACTGCGTTGTCGGTCACCGCGGGCACACGGCATGTTCGATTGACGTGCCTTCTGCTCGACCACTTCATAAATCACTCACCTGTATTTTTTGTCTTATTTCAGGCCATTCCGAAATCGTTCGGCCCGTTTGGACCACCCTCACGCGTGTTTACGAAGCGCGTGCATCACATAAAACACGAATATTGAGCCGTACCGCGCAAACCGCACATCCGATTGATGTGTCGTCTGCCCGTACACGTCACGAATAATAATTAGAATGTTTCACAGTGGTTTCAGCTCAATCCGAGGTCGTCCGCTATGAATTTGACCGTTTGACGCCCGTTTTGGCCGTTTATGAAACCAGAACTGCGTTGTCGGTCACCGCGGGCACATGGAACGTCCAATTGACGTGCCGTCTGCTCGACCACTTCAGAAATCACTCACCCATATTTTTCGTCTGATTTCAGGCCATTCCGACTTTGTTCGGCCCGTTTGGACCCCCCTCACGCGCGTTTACGAAGCGCACGCATCACTTAAAATACGAATATTGAGCCGTACCGCGCAAACCGCACGTACGATTGACGTGCTGTCTGCGAGTACACGTCACGAATAATAATTAGAATGTTGTACGGTGGTTTCAGGTCAATCCGAGGTCGTCCTCTATGAATTTGACCGTTGGACGCCCATTTTGGCCGTTTATGACACCAGAACTGCGTTATCGGTCACTGCGGGCACACGGCACGTCCGATTGACGTGCCGTCTACTCAAACACTTCATAAATCACTCTCCCGTGTTTTTCGTCTGATTTCAGGCCATTCCGACTTCGTTCGGCCCGTTTGGACCCCCCTCACGCGCGTTTACGAAGCGCGCGCATCACTTAAAACACGAATATTGAGCCGTACCGCACGTCCGATCCGATTGACATGACGTCTACGCGTACACGTCATGAATAATAATTAGAATGTTGGAAGGTGGTTTCAGGTCAATCCGAGGTCGTCCGCTATGAATTTGACCGTTGGACGCCCGTTTTGGCCGTTTATGACACCAGAACTGCGTTGTCGGTCACCACGGGCACACGGCACGTCCGATTGACGTGCCGTCTGCTCAACCACTTCATAAATCACTCACCCGTATTTGTCGTCTGATTTCAGGCCATTCCGAAATCGTTCGGCCCGTTTGGACCACCCTCACGCGCGTTTACGAAGCGCGCGCATCACTTAAAACACGAATATTGAGCCGTACCGCGCAAACCGCACGTCCGATTGACGTGCCGTCTGCGCGTACACATCACGAATAATTATTAGAATGTTTCACGGTGGTTTCAGCTCAATCCGAGGTCGTTCGCTATGAATTTGACCGTTTGATGCCCGTTTTGGCCATTTATGACACCAGAACTACGTTGTCGGTCACCGCGGGAACATGGCACGTCCAATTGACGTGCCGTCTGCTCGACCACTTCAGAAATCACTCACCCGTATTTGTCGTCTGATTTCAGGCCATTCCGACTTCGTTCGGCCCATTTGGACCCCCCTCACGCGCGTTTACGAAGCGCGCGCATCACTTAAAATACGAATATTGAGTCGTACCGTGCAAACCGCACGTCCGATTGGCGTACCGTCTGCGCGTACACGTCACGAATAATAATTAGAATGTTTCACGGTGGTTTCAGGTCAATCCGAGGTCGTCCTCTATGAATTTGACCGTTGGACGCCCGTTTTGGCCGTTTATGACACCAAAACTGCGTTGTCAGTTACCGCGGGCACACGGCACGTCCGATTGACGTGCCATCTTCTCGACCACTTCATAAATCACTCTCCCGTATTGGTCTTCTGATTTCAGGCCATTCCGACTTCGTTCGGCCCATTTGGACCCCCCTCACGCGCATTTACGAAGCGCGCGCATCACTTAAAACACGAATATTGAGCCGTACCGTGCAAACCGCACGTCCGATCCGATTGACGTTCCATCTGCGCGTACACGTCACGAATAATAATTAGAATGTTGCACGGTGGTTTCAGGTCAATTCGAGGTCTTCCGCTATGAATTTGACCGTTGGACGCCCGTTTTGGCCGTTTATGACACCAGAAATGCGTTGTCGGTCACCGCGGGCACACGACATGTCCGATTGACATGCCGTCTACTTGAACACTTCATAAATCCCTCACCAGTATTTGTCGTCTGATTTCAGGCCATTCCAAAATCGTTCGGCCCGTTTGGACCACCCTCACGTGCGTTTACGAAGCGCGCGCATCACTTAAAACACGAATATTGAGCCGTACCGCGCAAACCGCATGTCCAATTGACGTGCCGTCTACGCGTACATGTCACGAATAATAATTAGAATGTTTCACAGTGGTTTCAGTTCAATCCGAGGTCGTCCGCTATGAATTTGACCGTTTGACGCCCGTTTTGGCCGTTTATGACACCAGAACTGCGTTGTCGGTCACCGCGGGCACATGGCACGTCCAATTGACGTGTCGTCTGCTCGAACACTTCATAAATCACTCACCCGTATTTTTTGTCTGATTTCAGGCCATTCCGACTTCGTTCGGCCCGTTTGGACCCCCCTCACGCGCGTTTACGAAGCGCGCGCATCACTTAAAATACGAATATTGAGTCGTACCGCGCAAACCGCACGTCCGATTGACATGTCGTCTGCGCGTACACGTCACGAATAATAATTAGAATGTTGCACGCTGGTTTCAGGTCAATCCGAGGTCGTCCGCTATGAATTTGACCGTTGGACGCCCGTTTTGGCCGTTTATGACACCAGAACTGCGTTGTCGGTCACCGCGGGCACACGGCACGTCCGATTGACGTGCCGTCTACTCGACCACTTCATAAATCACTCTCCCGTATTTTTCGTCTGATTTCAGGCCATTTCGACTTCGTTCGGCCCGTTTGGACCCCCCTCACGCGCGTTTACGAAGCGCGCGCATCACTTAAAACACGAATATTGAGTCATACCGCGCAAACCGCACGTCCGATTGACGTGCCGTCTGCGCGTACACGTCAAAAATAATAATTAGAATGTTGCACGGTGGTTTTAGCTCAATCCGGAGATGTGGTGTGTCTGACACCACTCAAAGTGTCCGTCTTTTGTTTCAAAAGGATGTCATTTTAAGTGAAAAGCATCAACTGACATACGGAAAACCGACCAAACGCATTCCGAATCTGTTGATAATTTATCCCAACAATCCAGGGGTCATATGTGACGTGTACGAGCCAACCCGGGATGAATCTGAGTCGCGGTGTGGCCAAGATAAGTCTAAGTGACTCTCTTTTGTTTAAAATGGACACCATTTTAAGTACATACAGAAAAACGACCAAACGGATTCGGTTTCCATTGAAACTTTAGGATAACGATCCATGGGTCATATGTGACGTGTACGAATCATCCCCGCCTCAATCCGACATGCGGTGCGACTGACAACACTCAATGTGTCCGTCTTTTGTTTCAAAAGGACGTCATTTTAAGTGAAAGGCATCAACTGGCATACGGAAGAATGACCAAACGCATTCAGATTCCATCGATACTTTAGCACAATTATCCATGAGTCATATGTGAAGTGTAAAAGTCAACCCCGTCTTAATCTGAGATGCGGTGTGGCCGACACCGCTCTAACTCTGTCTCTTTTGTTTAAAATGGACATGATTATAAATGAAAAGAACAACTGGCATACGCAAAACCGACCAAACGCATTCGTAATCTTTTGATAATTTATCACAACGATCCATGGGTCATATGTGACATGTACGAGCCAACCCGGGATGAATCTGAGTCGCGGTGTGGTCAGGATTAGTCTAAGTGTCACTCTTTTTTTTAAATGGACAACATTTTAAGTACATATGGAAAACTGACCAAATGCATTCGGTTTCCATTTAAACTTTAGGAGAACAATCCATGGGTCATATGTGACGTGTAAGAATCAACCTCACCTCAATTGGAGACGCGGTGTGGTCGGCACCACTCATAGTGTCCGTCTTTTGTTTCAAAAGGACGTCATTTTAAGTGAAAAACATCAACTGGCATACGGAAAACCGACCAAACGCATTCGGTTTGTGTCGATACTTTAGCACAATGATCCATGGGTCAAATGTGAAGTGTACGAGTCAAACTCGCCTCAATCTGAGGTGTGGTGTGGCTAGTATCACTTCAGGTGTATGTATTTTGTTTAAAATGTACATCATTTGAGGTAAAAATATATGGTATAGAAAAAACCGATCAAATTATGAATTGAATTTCGGATTCCACATATAATTGTCATCTAAATTTTAAATTGAATTCTATATGAATTATGTACGTTTATAATTACATTATGAATTCTAATTTAATTGTCATCTAAGTGTGGTCGGGACCACTCTAAGTGACTTTCTGTTGTTTAAAATGGACAACATTTTAAGTACATACAGAAAACTGACCAAACGCATTCGGTTTCCATTGAAACTTTAGGAGAACGATCCATGGGTTATATGTTATGTGTACGAGTCAACGCCACCTCAATCCGAGGCGTGGTGTGGTCGGTACAACTCAAAGTGTATGTCTTTTGTTTCAAAAGGACATCATTTTAAGTGAAAAACATCAACTGACATACGGAAAACCGGCCAAACGCATTCGGATTGTGTTGATACGTTAGGAAAATGATCCATGGGTCATTTGAGACATGTAAGAGTCAACCCCGTCTAAATCCGAGATGCGGTGTGGCCGGTACCACTCTGACTGTGTCTCTTTTGTTTAAAATGGACAAGATTATAAGTGAAATAAACAACTGACATATAAAAAACTGACCAATCGCATTCAGAATCTGTTGAAAATTTAGGACAACGATTCATGGGTCATATGTTATGTGTACGAGTCAACCACGCCTCAATCTGAGTCGCGGTTTGGCCGAGAACACTCTAAGTGTATCTCTTTTCTTTAAAATGGACTACATTTTAAATTCATACGGAAAACCAACCAAACGCATTCTGATTGAGTTTATATTTTAGCACAAAAATCCATGGGTCATTTGTGATGTGTACGAGTTAACCCCGCCTCAATACGAGGCGTGGTGTGGCCGACACCATTCAAAGTGTCTCTCTTTTATTTAAAAAACACTTCATTTTAAGTGAAAACAACAACTGACATACGGAAAACCGACCAAACGATTTCGGAATATGTTGATACTTTAGTACAATGATCAATGAGTCATTTGTGACGTGTAAGAGTTAACCTCGCCTCAATCCGAGGCACGGTGTGACCGGTATCATTCCAGATGTATGTATTTTGTTTAAAATGGATATCATTTCTATTAAAAATATATGGTATATGAAAAACCAATCAAATTATGAATTGAATTTCGGATTCCACATATGATTGTCATCTAAATTTTAAAATGAATTCTAAATGAATTATTTATGTTTATAATTATGTTATGAATTCTACTTTAATTATGGATGTGTATATTTTCAGGATGCATTATATGTGTTGGTTGGTTTGTTTGCATTATTTGTATGTGTTGGCTTGTTCTCTATATGTATGCATTATATGTGTTACAGGTATAATAATTGGATTGAAAAATGAATTGAAAACGAGGGCATAATTGGATTGAAAATTGAATTGAAACCGAGGGTGAATGCCCAAAAACCAGACCTGCTGTGCAATTTGCACAGCAAAGCCTATGCCAACGGTTTTCAAACCGTTGGCATAGGCTCTATGTAGCTGTTTTTACCAACGGTTCAAGGAACCGTTGGTAAAAACACCCTATACCAACGGTTTAAAACCATTGGGATATCCTGTTGAATGGTTGTTTTTACCAACGGTTCATAGAACCGTTGGTAAAAACCTTTCCCAATGGTTTGTAAACCGTTGGGAAAGAAAATTCTCTGTTGATTTCCCAACGGGCCTTTCCCAATGGTTTGGCAGAACCGTTGGGATAGGTTGATTTTTTCTAACCTATCCCAATGGTTCTGTGTAAACCGTTGGGAAAAGCCTTTCCCAACGGCTTACTTCCCCACGGTTTGCAGAACCGTTGGTATAACATATACCAACGGTTCTAAACCGTTGGGAAATGCTGGATTTCCAGTAGTGAGTTCTTAAATACTTTCTTCAACTTAAAACCTTCCACTTTGAAACTTCAATAGTTTTTTCCTTCACTTTAAATTTGATTAAAAAAGGAATGTTAAAATAAAATATTTCATGTATAATACTATTATCTTATAGTGGTCCAGGGAATAAAGATCTGATTCCCACTCCATCAATCACTCTTTCAGCAGTCTTGGGGATTTTCACTATATAGGTCCTTTTCCTATGGACCTCAATAGTTGAGTGTGAGAAACTAATTTTTAAAAAAAATATGATAATATATTTTTCTGTGATTTATATTTTAAAAGACCTATTATCAGTGTTTTTACACTCTAAATAATGTGTGTAAACTATATAAATAATGATATGAAAAAAGTATTATGGGTTCAATATACAGTTTCTAGTAGTAATGGAAAAATGATTGAGATTCTCTAGATATTGAATAGACTTATAAATTGGATATGAATAAATTTTTTATGTGGATATAAATTGAAAATATACAGTAGTAGAATATTTGTTTTAGTCACGTAGCTAGAATGAGCAAAAAAACAGAGTATTCACATGTTTCAACTATCTGTTTCTCAATAAATTCCCTTAAATATATACCACACTTACCTTTTTTGAATTTTAATTATGCATTTAATTCAATTGATCAATATTAAATACTATAATACTCATAAATTAATGATTTTTCCCTTTTATGTAACTTTCTTCCAAAAATAGAAAAAATAGTTATGTCGGTAGAGATTATGTCTTTCTTGAAACTTTGTACTTCCTTGAAATAGTATCTTTAATTACCCTAGTTTTTCCTTATTTAGACATATATACTTTTTATAGAACTAAAATAAGGAATATAATTTCCATAATATATTTTAATGGTAATAAGATCCTTAGAATTGTAATAAAATATCTTAAACTTTCTTAAGAATATCCAGATTCGTAATTATTCAGCATTACAAGACTCGTGATTTTATGTCTTCATCTAATTGTATGAATTTTTTGATCGTCATAAGACTTTATAATCTAACCATAAGTCTTTATCTAATAAATGTTTTACTGTATTACATACTTGATTGTAAGTATTACTTCCAATCATAAGACTTTACTTCAAACGTATTGTTTTACCATAGTACTTCATCACGATTCTTATTTTTGGTTGTAAGTCTTCATTGTAAGACTTTATAAATGATTTAATTTATTTTAAGTCTTTATCTAAGTTTAATCCTTGAATGTATGAATTTTCATTATAATAATACTTCTATAATTAAGAAAATTTATAAAAACTAGAATTTATTTCAAAACTTTATACAGATCATAAGGCTCCCACATAAGGCTTCAGTACATTGTATGAATTAAACATATGACTTAAAATATTAGATAAATTATTCAATTCTAATGAAAAAACTTATAAAGAACACATATTTATAATTTCAAAAAAAAATATTGATCTTAACACTTTAAGAAGTATCATTAGAAACAAAATCGAGGGGTTTTTTATCATTGAAATATTGAATAAAATGGGATATGTTGGAAAAATTAGTGTATCCAATAATATTCAACTTTTTAATGATCATAAAACCCATAAAAAATTAAACATAAATTTTCATGGATTTACATAAAAAAATATTTCAAATAAGAATATTTCAATAAAATACTAATCAGAATACTTTAGAATATTAAAATGAGTAAATTTTTGTGTTTTGTCCATTTTGTTCTCCCCCTTTTTGTGAGATCAAAAAGAAGGATAAAAGATTGGATAAAACACATTAAATATTAAAAACTAAATTATATTACTGGAGAATAGATGACTAAAATTAATTAGAGTTTGGTGTTGACTAGAAGAAAATTATTAAAAATAGGTACAAATTAATAAAAATAAAAGTTAATATTAAACTAAAAAATAAGGAACGGAAAAAATAATAAGGAATTAAACATCATTAAAAAAATAATATATATTAAATAAAAGATAAAAAATATACATAAGATAAATAAAATTGATACATCAGTCTCTAGGATCAGAAGTGTGATAAACTAAAGGTTTAGGTAAATAAGTAGGATTAGTTGAAGGTTGAACGGGATTAGGTTTGTCATTAGGATCAAGAGGTATTTTCTTAATGATAACCAGATTAGGTGTGATAAGGATCCTTGTAGATATTATAACACTGAGGCTAGTTTTATCCCTGATTATCTATATATTTACTAATAATATGTGATCCATAATTCTTATTATATTTTCTTATTCAACCATGGAAACATTAGAGTAAAAAATCTTACTTCTAAGATGTGATGATCCAAAGATAGTGTCTAGTGGGCTCTACGTAGGATTAGTATCCTATGATTTAACATTAGGGTACATGGTGATAGGAATGAAACATTATTTCAATGTTTCTTGGAAGATAAATATCTATTTGGTGGTTCTTTACTCATAGACTTTCCACACTGAATTTCAAACAAGGATTCCTTCTCATAATTTTATCTTTAGAATAATCAAGAAGAGTTGTATGGCCATTATTTAAGACATAATTATAATTATTTTTCAGTTCCTAGATATTAGACCTATGTTAGATAGATAATTGTTATAAAGTTTCATCCAAAGAATTTATCCTCTGACTGATCTGAATACGTAGGTCCAACAACATTCTAAAGAAATTAAAAAACAATTTAGGAAGAACCTAATGTGCAGAAGGAAATTCAAAATCTTATTGAGATAAGTATTTAATATCAAAGTTATGTTTTAAATAATAAGGGATATATTTGCAAGAAATATTTTAAGCAACTACAACCTCCATTATAAAAGCATCCTTCTTGGCTTCCTCATGGAAGGTTCTGGGAGAAAAATGTTCATGAAACATCTCATAGGACATAGAATAACTCTGGAATTTTTTATCCTAGAGATTTTATGTATTTGATGTCAGAAAAGGATCTATCATGGGAATTCATCCTCTATACAATTTCATGCTCAAATAATCTCAATTAGATCAAAAAATTATTTTTCAAATTTTCTTGATTTCACCTTCCAATCGACATAAAAAGATCAAATTGATAAATATAAGAGTTCATCTACTTATTTAATGCTTTTAACTAATAATATAATAAAACAGGTATATAAATGGATGGTTTCACCTAAGAAACAACATCCTCATTTCCTTTAGAGGCATCTCTTTGAATATCATAACTATCATAAATAGATTCATCAAATTATTGTACAAATGAGATGACTACTATATTTTAAAGAGTGTAATTGATATCCTTCTTATTAGAAGCCAAAAATAAATAAAAATTCATTAATGTTCAGTTTCCATTACTTTAATAATTTGAAAACATTTTTTGTTTTAGGCATGGCATCCAAAACTTCATGAATTATTTCATTTTTAACCCTTGAAGATGTTAAATAGAAATAAAATTACCTGAAGAAATTGGATCCTCTCATTAAAAATATTTATATCTAATTAAATAGTTAAAAACTATTCTTTAATTGATTAAAGGTCCTTGAGAGTAAAAGATATGAAATCTGCTTGAACATATGGAACTCTCTTGATGAAATAAAATTGAGAATACATAAAACTCGTTATTATATGATAGTATACCTTTACTATATTTCTAAGATTTTTTTCTATTTTATAACTAAGGATGATCTATTAGTATGAACAATTGAAATACTCTTAAGGAATTTGGATTTTTCTTTTACCATTTCTGTAGGATTGACAAAAAATAGAGGGTCAACCAATTCTGACCTCAACTCTTTCTAGTCTATTTTTGGAAATAGAATTTTCTTTTAATGCCTTTATTTAATCCTTTAAAGAATAAAATTATTTCAAAACATCAATTGAATCACCTTTTTGAGAAGGTTAAATATTTATTTTTATTTTAATCTAATCATCCATCGTCACTATCATACTATTGATATCAATTTTGGAGACTGATTTATCCTTTAATATTTAATACACATACTTAAATGCTTTCAACTAAGCTTGGAGCTCATTTATGTCTACTTTATCATTTTAAAACTCATTAAACACTTGATTAGTAAAGTTTTTTACATGATATTCAAACTTAGAATCAATTTTGTTCTAATTGACTAATTTTGTGGCAACTTCCTTTTTAGTACCAAAAGATGGTAACTTATTAACGTCACTTTCTAAAGGCAACTCAACATTTTATTATTTTATAACTTGTGAGGGGATATTTTAAGGTAGGACTTATTGATTTAATCTAAAGTGAAGGAATTAAGCATACCCACTAGATTAATCCTCTAGATTTTATCTAGTCATTCCAACTTATATTGATTCAGATCTAATTAAGGGAAATGTTTTCACTAAAACACTTTATCTAATATTTGCTTCAGGTCTGAGGTCACCACCAATTCTAACTTTAGGTGTCTGATCTTTACCTTAGTGGAAGTTTTATCTTCAAGTGAAACTTTAGATACATTTGATACTTTGATAGGATCCCCCTCAATTGTAATAGGTATCGAATTATGATAAAAAAAATATGAAAGCAGGAGGGTCTAAAACTCCAACATGCTCCCCCTATGTATGATCATTGACTTTAGCATCAATATCCAATTAAAATTCCTTATCCCCTTTATTTTTCACCTCTCAATTATTCATAAAATAATTTCATAAAAACTATATATTATTTATAATTCCTTCAGATAGAGTGTGATGCATTTTAAATTTTGCCACCTCAGCATCGGTTAGGTCTGCCTTCTTCTTCTTAAAGATAAAGGTGAAAATTTTTCCATAGGGGTATAACTTAATACACTACTTTGGTTGACAGAAATGATTCAAATAATGAATCCTAAACCTAGGAATTCTCACCTTCACATCTTTCAACAGTAGAAATATTAAATTATTGTCTTGAAAAGGTACTTTCTCAAATTCATCAACTCTCTAAATTATACCGATCTAAATAAACATAGAGAGGACCTTTAGTGAGGATCTAAGTCTTTTTCTGATTTATTTTCAATAAAATGATTTCAAAATAAATATTACATGATAAACTATATTCTGATTTCATTATCACATATCATAAAATCATTTTATATATACTTACCCTAATAGGGATAGTGAAAATATTTAGTTATCAACTTATAGGAAAGGTGAAGTATTTCTCATTCACTTTTGATTTTATAGAATATCCAGCTTGAGAAAAGAAAAAAATGGGTGTCTGCATAAAACTCTCTTAATTCATTTTTGAACATGGATCCTATATATTTATCATCAAAGATCTATTATCGCTTTTGAAAACATATAACCCTCTTTAGAATAATATTTTTTTAAATCAACCAACTAGGATCCACTACTTGTCCTGGAAATACTCATCGATCATTGCAGCTTCACTTATATTTATTTGGGTTTCCAAAAACTACATCATCATATCTTTAGGTTTTCACCATACTTGAGAAGGATTTGAGAGGTTAATAACTCAAGGCATTAAGTTGAGGATTCAAGTGAAGGATAGAGATAGAGCTTTGAGGTTTTAAAAATCAGTGGGTTAGATCCAAGAGACTATTTAGTTTCAAAATTATTATATGAAAAATATTCCCTAATGTCACATTGAGTAATGTGTCATGTAATTTCTTAAAATAAAATTAAAATCAGAACCACTGAATGAAAATACAACACATATAAACTTATCTAAAATAATGAACTAACAAATATATAAATTATATTACTTAATTAGTTTTGAATCATATTTAAATTAGTATAAAATCACTTAAAGTAAATGGATCTTAATTCACCCTTAAAAAAATAAAATATGTCATTTGAATAAGATTTTATAAATATGTATGATAGATGATATTTGGTACTATTGAACTCTAATGAAATATCACCCTATTCTGAGTGATCCCTTAATAAATTATGTCTTAAATAAATATTTTTCATTCTTTAATGGCTTGTTTGATTTTTAGAAATGTTGATAATAGAAGTTTTATCAAATTTAGTAGGCACACGATCAAAAATGAATCCAAAATCCATTGATGTGTGTTTGGCCCACAACACTTTTTCAAAACAACTACCAGATACAGTGAAATAAACTTTAGAAGTTGATAATTCAATAGAGTGTTGGTTTTTACTTGAAAAAAATAGGAGATTTTCCTAGAATGTGTTAGGTTTTTGATGTACTTTTTCTATCTAATATATACACACAAAAATTGGAATCTGAGTATGAAATTAAATAAAAAATTGATGTTTTTGGAAAAATTAGCAATAAAGAAATTTTTCATTTAAAATTCCTTAAAAAACGTTTGCTTGTATTTAAGTTATACCCTTTACAAGTTTCTTGAAGTTGACTACATAAGAATACAAAAAACATGATGTAAAGTATACTTAAAATTAAAAAAAAGCTCCCAATTATTCCTCTATACAGCTTTTTGTCAACTAGTTTCCTAGTTTTATCCAAATAAAGCTTAATATTATCACTCATAGGTGTTTTATAAGTATTATTTATTTCAAGTCCCAAACTTTTTAGTAAATCATGTATGTATTTTATTTGATTTAAAACATTCCCAAAATCTTTTTGGTAAATTTGAAATCCAAGAACAAAATTTTACTCACTCATCATGTTCATTTAAAATTCTTTTTGTATATGTTTTGAAAATTATTTATGAAAATTATAATTTGTCAAATGAAAAAGGGTGGGTTTTTAAAACCTATAGAAAATTTATTTGATAAAATAAAATAACTTATTCTTTCATACCAAGAACTTGGTTCTTTTTTCATACCATAATAGCTTTTGCAAGTTAAAAAAAAGAAAATGACGGTGTTCAAAACCATGAGGTTGTTAAACATAAAATTTCTCTATAAGAAAACCTTTTGGAAAAACTAATTTTATACCATTTGAAATAATTTAAAATTCATATAATATGTGTATGTTAGGTGGATCCTATGACAACCCTGCTTTTTATTACAACTAAAACATGATTCATTACATAAAACTTCACTTGATACAACAAAGAAGATCGATAGGTTTAGTGTATTTGGGGATTAGGATCATTACATAAAAACCTAAAACATGAAATACAACATCTTTATTGAAAACTTCCTTTTCATGACCACTACATTCCCTCGTACTTAGCATTGCATGGGATAACCTGAGGACATGCATAAGAAAAGGGTGAGCTATAAAGCCCAGTAAAGGAGTACACATGGAATAACATGAGGAGTACAATACATGTTAGACAATAGGAATATCAATAGAGAATAAAAGAAACATGAACATAAAGGCATGATAAATCATGATAATCATAACATGGAAATGTGGCAACAACACTTAACATTGAATTAGCATGAGCCAAGGCTCATTGCACATTGAGCATGAGTAAACCCTCATTGCACATGAAGCACGAGTAAACCCTCGTTGCACTTGAATTAGCATGATTAAACACTCATTTCACATGACGTATCATGATACTATACTTTACCCAATGCATTGGAGCGCTATAAGGGCACACCCTTCTTAAACATTTCATTTCATGCATAAGTGTGCCACATGGATCATAAAACATGGATTCATAAAACATAAAAATTTATTCCACGATAAAAGAATGTGGAATTCATACATGAATCTTTTTAATCAATAAGTAAAGGTACATAAAGGTGGATACCCTTGATGGAGAAATGGTCATGGTATCCACTACACAATGGCATTGGCTTAGAAAATCGGTGCGATTTCGGCAGCGTAACGGCGTGACATAAGAATTCATAAAAAATGGTTGATGAGAGGGAAAGGGGTTCCTCATAATATTTACATGTAATGGACAGTAATTAGGTCATATATATACATGTCCCAACAATTTTAATGTAATTTAGATTCATGAAACAAAATTATTGCTTGAATGTAAAAGAAGAGAGAGAAGTTCCTTTCGGAATTTCGGCATAGTAACAGGTGTACATGGGAGGAATTTAATGAGAGATAAAGGGGTCTCCCATCAATCAAACAATAATAGGGAAGTATGGGGGAGGTGAGAAACCATACCCCAACATTCATAATTGAAATTAAGAGGTAAATACAACTTAAAGAAAATTGAAAAAAATGAGAAAGGAAGAAAAAAACCCTTACTTGGAAGTGTGCTTCCAAAGGCTAGAGAGAGGCTTGTGAGAGGCTTCTTGGGAGATTGGGGCACCTTGGGAGGATTCTAGAGAGAGTAGGGCAGAGGTTGGACTAACTCCAAAGGATTTTAGTGAGGAGGAAGTGGGATATTGGGTGGGTTTATATAGGAAAGGTGAGAGAATTCTTTATTATTTAGGTTTGGGACCCCTTATATTAAACTAATCCAAACCGCAAACCATCCCATGGTTTTTGCCCATGGTTTATGAAAAAGGAAAGAGGAAAAAAATATTTTACAAGGACAAGGTCCGAACTTATTAAAATAATAAGGTTGCCTATGTGGAGGTGAGTCACACTCCCATGGAAATTAACTTAAAAAGGCAAAGTGTTGAATAAGTCTTGAGGGGTTCATTAATGCTTTGAAAAGTAAGTCAAACAAACCCAAAATCACTTTATTTTAATGGTAAAACATATATTGTCCGAACATAAGGATTATAGTATTTTATTACATCACTATTGGGTCATTATGATGTCATAAAACACATTATATATTTAAACGGTATTTAATTTTTACCCAAAAATTTGACTGTCTCAGAAAATTATGAAAGATTCACCGTTGGATAATTTCTATATCTTGATTCCATAAATGACATTTATTTTATCTAAAAAAATGTCTAAATATGTTAATTTTCACTTTTAAAATAAAAACCAACATTTATCGAAAATTCACGGGTTTTGACAGAAATGGCTTTCAAACCTTAATATAACATTTTAATTGCATTCATAAATTTATAAGATCATTTATATTTAATTAATTCAATAATAATAATATTATTTTATTAAAATATTATTTAATTCAAAAATCCCTTAATTTAATAAAATAGATTTCTTAATTAAATAATAACTAAAAACACCATTTGTACTTTAAAAACTATTTACAATGTATCAAAAATGACTAGAAATTATATTAATTATAAAAAAATAATGTACATGAACATCGTACTACTTATTTGTTACATAACCCCTTAAAATAGCCGCATAAGACCTAAGGGTAAGGTGTGCGATGGTGACAGACTCTTGGGGCGGCTCAGATAACATCGCTCGAGTGGTAATCTCTATCAACTTCCACTTTTCCCGTAGACGGTCCCATTCGAGCTTGACATGGTGCAGCTCAGCTTGGGCTTGGTCAAGGGCGAAGCCCAAGGATGCCACCTCTTTTTCGAGCTCCGTAAAATGGGCTTCGTATGGGGCAATTCTACTAGATGAGGCCATCACTTCCTTTGTCTGAGTGAAATTGGGTTCGTTAAAGCCTTATATTTATACTAATCATGTGATCACTATTCAACGACTATATTAACAATGGTCACAATTCTTAACATAAAACCAAAGAATTTGACATCTTATAAAAACATTTTTTCATAAAGAGACATTTAACTGGATCAAGAGGGATTTTACATTAATGAAACTTTGGGTCATTACATATCCTAATTGATTTTAGTCTTGGTAAATGGGAAAAGGTTTCTTCATAATATGTCCTTTGCTCTTGATTGTAATTCTTGGAAACTTATTTGGCCCTATTTCTAGTGATCACACCTTGATCATACTATTTGTTATTAAACACCCATTTAGTTCTACTTACAAGATAATAAAAGGGTCTATCAACTAATTCTGATACCTTATTCCCCTTAATATGGTTAAATTTCTCCTATATAAAAAGTAACCAACTCTCATCACATAATATTTTTATATTATTTTAGATTCAATCTTGGATAAAAAGGAAGAAAATCCATCTATGATTCTAGAAATCCTTCTAGTTATAACTCCCTCATCTAAGATTCCTAAAAGACTCTAAAGGATGGGTTAATTGTTCTAGTCTTTTTAGGAACTACACTTTTCATTTATTCATATTTAAAACTTTCAAGACTGGATTTTACTTTTTCATGTTCAACATCATCATCCTTTTTAATCAAAGATAGGTTCAGGTCTCTACATTGTCAATATAATCAATTATTTCATCAATATTTATCTTTTTGTGATCAAATGGATCACTTTAATTAAATTTTATATGAGTAGATTCTTTAACTATATTTGAATTATTAAAATATTTAGAACTTATAGAATACCCTATGAATATTACTTCATCATCCTTTTTATTGAACTTAACAAGACTATCCTTAGTGTTCAAGATATAAACATTGCATCCAAAAACTTTGAAGTATAAAACCTTTGTATTTCTAATTTTCTATAACTCATATGGTGTTTTATTCAATATAGGTCTTAATAGAACTCTATTTATGACCAAGAATGTTGTATTCATAACTTAATTCTAAAATTGAGTGATAATTTTATATTCAAACAACATATTCTAAGAAATTTCTTACAAATTTTTATTCCACCCTTCAATAACTCCATTTTATTGTTGTTTCATAGGGGTAGAGAATGTAGGTTTAATTCCATATTAAAAAAATGAATTGAATTCATGATTCTCAAACTCTCCCCAATGTTCAATTTTCAAAGGAATAATTTTATCATATTTTTTATTTTAACAAACTAGTAGAAATTTATAAAAACAGTACAAGATTCACTTTTATGTCTTAAGAAATAAAACCAAGTAAATCTAAAAAAATAATCAACTGAAACATAAATAAACGACTTACCTCTGAGGGTGGATATTCTAGATTCCCCAAATAGATCCATATGTATAAGTTCTAGGGTTCTAGAAGTAGAAACATTCTTAATTAGTTTGAAGTATGATTTGTGTTACTTTCCTATTTGGAATGCATTACATAGTTTCTTTTTATGTAATTTTTTTATAAAAATTTAAAATTAAATTCTTTTCCTATAATTTTATTAAATAATAGACATTAAAATTTCAAATCCTTCTATGAAAAATCTATGATTCATTAATTTCACTATTCAAATAGTTTATATTTTCTTCACATAAATAATATTGATCTAGAGTGAAAACATTTTTAGTTCTAGGTTCTTTAAACTTGAGTAATTTATCTTTAAAAATAAAACACAAATTGTTAGAAAAATAAATTAAAAATCCACAATCACATAGCTGAGAGATACTGATTGGATTATGTTTCAACCTTTAAATATATAAAAATTTATTGATTATCACTAAATATGCATCTCTAACCAAACTAACACTAATGATTTTTCTTTTGTTGTTATCACCAAAGGTGACATGTCCTCTATCAAAAATTGATAGTTAGTTAAACTTAGAGAAGTCACAACTAATAGGACTCAAACATAAATTATACTTCAAAAAGATAATTTTTGTTCCTATGGTTTTTTCCTATAAAAACAAATTAATCAAGAAAGTTATTTTGTACTCAAATTCTCTTAGGTCCGACAATGTCAGTTATAAAAGTTTTGGGAACCCAAAATTTTCTACTCTTTCTATAATTTCTATTATGAAATTTAGATAATTTTTTTTAAATAAATACATTATTAACACGAAAAAATTTAGGATCTTTAAGATAAAAATAAATTTTATATTTTCTATTGATTCTATAATGGAAACAAGTAATATAAGACAAGTTTTTTTTAGAACTAGGAACAAAATAATTCTTATACAACTTAGTCTTTTCTTCATTTTTTTCTATTCCTTTTTTTATATTTATTTTCTTTATTATTACCAAGGATATTATTGAGATAATTTTCCCCAGTAGTAAATACATTGGCATCATGTTTTAGATGTTTGACTTTGGCCATTAATTATTTTATTTTGATGTCATGGACAACAAAAGTAGAAGTAAATGAATCCAATTTATATTTTATTTATGAGATTTTTTTATAAATATCTTTTTTAAAAAATATCATAAGAATTATTTAATGTTTTATTATTTTTTCATGATTGATTTAAAATTATATTCCACCATTGAGTAATATTCACTATGTTCTTCAAAATAATAGTTTTTATTTTCTGATTCTGAGGGTGAATAAAAATTTGGTTGCACCTCATCTATTTGAGATATAAAATACATTTTGGCTTTATGATTTTATTTTCCATCATTTGAATCAGAACTTCAATCATTTCTAGAGTCATTAGAATCACTCCATGTGGAATTAATTTCTTTCCTATTGTGTTTCTTATAATGATATTTCTTATGAATTTTTTTTCTTATTTCCTTTTTTCATTCAACTGAGGGAAAGTATGATTATATTCCTCAGATTATTGAATTCATAATGTCTTAATTATTTTAAATTCCCTTAAAATTTCTAAAATTTATTCAAATACTTCTTGAATCCACTTCACTTATTATAAAACCTTTTGAATTTCCTTGAAAATTAAGTAAGTTCTTTATAATATTTTGAACATATTGAATCTTATTTATTGGATGACTCTTATAATATTTTCTCTTTTTTATTTATTATCATCTTAAGAAGTAGATAATTTCAAAGAATCAGTTTACCTTTTAATTATTTGTGATTAATTATTTCAACCTCCATTTATTCTTCATACATCATCAAAGATACTATAATAAATTTTATTTTTGTATCTTTTAAAGGTGTAGATTTCATTATAACATATGAGATTCCACTCTATTTAGAATGTAAGATTCTAATAATTTTTAATTCATGATCTGGTTCTAGCACTGTAGTATCTAAATAGGCTATATCATTTACAATTTGATTCAATATTCTGTTAAAATATTTGATTCTTTCTCCTTCCACCATTATAAATATATCAAACTTTATCTTTGTAGTATTATACCTTAGTTGTCTGACATTTTCAGTTCCTTAATATGAAATTGAAATGATAGTCCACATTCAATGAGCTGTACCACATTGTGAAACCTGATTAAACTCATTGTTATTTAATCCATAGATTATAGCATTACTTTTTTTGGAGTTCAGATAATATTCATTTTTGGATATAGCATCCCAAGTCTTTGGTTCACCCTTAGGAATTGTGTAATGCTTAAAAACCATTAAATATACTTTTAATATAATTATGTTTAAATAAATAATCATTTTATACTTTTATCATGTTTAATTTTATCCATTTATTTATGGTAATCAAATCAAATATATACCTTCTTTGGAATCAACCATTATAATAAAATTGAAATTGGCCTTCAAACTTCAACTTGGAAGATGCTAAGAACTCAAAATTCACTTACTCTAATACCAATTGTTAGCTCAGTGGGTGTTTCTCAATGTCTTTAGAGGGGGTTAATTGAGTTATTAAAAAAATATTCAACTTGAAATCACTCTATTTAAAACATAAATTATCATTTAATTCACTATAAATTAGATAAGTAGTGTAATATTAAAATATAATAGAATTGGAATGAGATGGAAAATTTATAGTGGTTTGAGGCATAAAGATCCCCTAGTTCACTTCATTAATCACTCTCCTAGTGATCTTGGTGATTTTCACTATGTAAGTCCTTTCATGGGGATCTTAATAGTTGAGTAAAAAAAATGAAACTTATTGCAAAAGGTGCTAATAGATTTTATCGATATCTCTCTTTTACAAGACCTATCCTTGGTGTTCATAAACTCTCAATAATAAGTATAAACTATACAAATAATGTGATGAAAAAAGTATTTGGGCTCAGTATATAGTTGCAATTCATAGCTAAAAAAATGATTTATATTTATTATTATAGAATAAAATTATAAATAATCTTTGAATTACAAAGTTTATTGTATATTTAACTTAAAAACACATAGTAGTAGCATATTTTCAGTTTTAGTTATATAGCTAGAATGATAAAAAAATTGGGTATTCATGTGTTTCAACTCTTTGTTTCTTGACAAATTCACTTGAATATATACATAACTTCCCTCTATGAATTTTAATGAATCCTTTAATTAAAATTCTCTATATTAAAAAATATAATACTCAAAAATTAATATTTTTTCCTTGCATGTGACTTTCTTCTGAAAATAAAAATATATATATTATCTTTTTCATATAGCTTATATATTCCTTGAAACATTACACTTCTTGGAAATAGAATCATTAATTACTCTACCTTTTATTTATTTAGACATCTGTTATTCTTTTGAAACTAAAATTATTATTATACTTTCCTTGATATATTGAGATGGTAATAAACACCTTGAAATTTTAATAAAATATCTTAAATTTACTTAGGAATATCAAGCATAGTAAGTATTTAGAATTTTAAGGCTCCTTACTATAAGTCTTTATCTAATAATATGACATTGTTGATCATCATAAGACTTTAGTGTCAATGTAATGGCTCGGGTTTTGACCCAAAAGACTTTGGAATATTTTGGAAAATATTTCTGGAGCCAGGTATTGAGCCGACATGGGAATCCGGGGCCCGAGGAGCCTCAGTGCATGGATAATAAAAATATTAAATATAATTTTTCATACACACATATTTTCACTTACAACTTAAATAAATCCTATTTAGTGTCTCAGATCATATTTAAGAGACTACGGTTTATTCTGAAACGTCATGTTTACCCTACATGGGACCTAAGGTTGTATGCGCTGGGAGTTTTGATCAGGTCCGTTTTGGGTGACATGGAATTAAATGGGGATTAATAGGTTTAATTTTATTAAACCTAATACCCTCACCCCCTCTCCTCAGGTTTTAATGAACAACCAAAGGAGGGTTCGTCTCCTGTTCTCCTTTTTTTCTCCCATTGATGATGATGAAACCAACGCTGAATCCATGCAAGGAGGTGTTGTTGATCTCCATTTTTTAAGTAGATCATAATTAGATCAAGAACCAGAACAATCCATGAATCTTTTTCTATCCAACTCTTTAGTGTTTCACCAATGCGGTAGGTGTATTTTAATTTTGGTATTGGTCAATTTCATTTTGTGTTGTTATTAGGTTCTAGAGCCTTATTGCAATTTTTTTTATCCCTACTAGTTAGATCTATGGGTTTGGGGTTAAATCAAGGTGAATTAGGTGATTTTTTAGGTGATTCCTGACTAGAATCATCATCTACATGACGTGTAGTTCATCAAAACAAGTCATGTAGCTCTTTCTATTCGAGGAAGATGAAAAATTGGGACTACACGCCGTGTATAGGGGTTACACATTGTGTAGTGCCCCAAATCGTGTCACCGTGGAACATGGATTGGGATCGTCATGTGAAAATTCATGGTTGTGTACTAACACACAAACACAAGTTTCAGTACATGGGCATGGGAAAACTACAAGGGTAGGTGGTTGTTTATTCAAACTTTCCATATAGTATGGGATACACAGCGTGTGAGGGACACAGTCGGCCAATCCATGTAGAAGAGGAATAGGGCCAGGTTCCGAGAGATGAGGGACACAGTGTGTACCTCCTCTACACACTATATACCCCTACATGGTTTGGAACCCATGTGGACCAGTTATATGGCCAGGTTATCGGGTGAGCTCACACGTTGTGTGTGCCTTAGTGCATGCCATGTACTAATAGGAGACCCTTTGAGGATCTTTTTCCTTCTATATCTTCTTCTCTGGGACTCAGATTCATGCTTGTAAGTAGTTCATCCTGAGTGATTTTTCACATAAAATGTGATGGTGGCCTCCATTATGGTTTATTATATACATGGTGGTGTGAATTGATCAATAATCTTGCGGAATAGTACTAAACCGATGTTGGAGATTGGTGTAGTTCGTATAGAGAGACTCTAGGATTATTACTCACCAGATTGACTAGGGAATGGGTTTTACTTACCTCTCTTCTTAGTTAGATATGGGACTCCCCATGTTGTGGGAACGAGTTCTTTACCTTTGGGTAGTTTCTTCTAGGGTAGTTACTCCCCTGATGGGTTTGGGTGCGTATTTCCCCATGACATTCATGAAGATCTATTGGATCTGGCATCATGTCCTCCATACATGTATTATGGCAGAGATGATACTACCCAACCATGTAATGGAGTGTTTCCTATAGCCTGGGGTCAGAACTCCCCTATCATGTTAGGGTGTGAGTGCCCTATAGTGAACGAGCTGGCAGAGTTGGTACCCCCTGTCCTACCAGGGTGTGGGTCCCCTAGCCACTGATTGGTACTCCCCTACTAGGCTTGGGTGTGGTTCCTTGATCTATGAAGTGATAATCCCCTATTTTATTAGGGAACGGGTCCTTCAAGCATAGTACTCCCCTATTGAATTGGGGTGCTAGTCCTTACTTACGAAGTAGTAATCTCCCATCTCCGAGTAGCAGTGGATAGAGGGTCTGCCATTGTAGTTGGAGTTCCTTTGACTGTGGGATACAATTATGAGAAGCATAACCCTCCACTTTATATTAATGATACCTAGGTAGGGGTTAGTGATCCCTTAAAATATTGAGGTGTGGGACACTCCTTATAAGAGCAACAAAGTTTTCACATATTAGTTGGGAGCAGTACTCCATCAATTACAGAGCAGTGGTGAGGCATGAGTCCCTCTATTTTCTCTTGTTAGAGAGGAGGCATACGGTGCATAGTCTATAGTAGTTCTCCCTCAACTTTGTTTAGTGGTGAGGGGTGGGATTATTCACTTGGGTTTCCCTATCTTGTGTTCGGTGCAAGGTTGTGATGACAAGACCTCTGGTGCTAGACAATAGTGCCGGACCTAGTAAGATATTCTTGATGGATCATGTTCTCTCAGATGTACCATTAAGAATTGAATATTTGTTCCCAATGGAGTGCATCACTTGGATGAGTTCCATATGAGATGGCTGATCTCATGGAGTGTGTTCTCCTGGTTTTATGTTATGGTTAGTTCCTATAAAGAGAATCATGTTGCTAGCTATGAGGTTGGAACCTCATGAGACTTAATGTCTCAGATGAGTATATCTAGGTGATTTTTAGGAGTCATTATGGTGTTGTCACATGTTAGGGTTGACTCCCTAGGTAGAATGAGTTGAATTATCATGTAAAACCAAGGATGGTTTGAGATGGAGTTTCTCTCTCGATTGGGGTTCCCTCTGGCTAGGTCGAGTGGACTGTTACCTTTTAGTTTCTCCCTTTTTCTTTTGTGGTTTTTGGGGAACCTACTGAGTATTTTTATACTCACCCCTGCATGGGATTTTCCCACACATGTTTTGTGTCTTGTACAGATGAAATTCCTTTCAATGGAGTCCACAGAGTACTTGAGGCAAGCTGAGAATAATGAGCTAGAAATACCGAGGTGTTTACTAGATCTTGGCCAAGAATATTTCTGGCAGTTGCAGTTGACATTAATCCTTTCTTTCTCAGTAGGTTATATGTTTTTACAGTTTTCTTTGGTGGGAATTTTTTCCCTTATTTCACTTTTAGAACTTCTGTTATACTCTAGTTGTAGGAAATAGATGTATGCATGCATTGGTTGCCTTGGTTTTTTTACATTCCATCATTTTGTGAGTTTGGAGATGTGTTCATGCGTACAGGTACATAGGAATTTCTTCCCATGTTAGTGATATGACTTCTCGATCTTAGTTGCTATCCTCTGGCCTACTGGAGGTGGGCTTAGGGAGTTATGACTTAGACCGAGTTGGTTCGGGTCATGAATGATTTTTATTAATGGTGGTTAATTCCCCATTGGTATTGTAATTCCATGATTTCGGTTTGGGGAAATAGTTTTAGGTTGTTTAATTTTGGATCTTATACTAGAGGTTCCAGTGTTGGTGCAGCAGTCGACGTATCCATTCAATAGGACTTTGATAAACTACTTTTCAACTTAGTACATTAGGATATCAGACGCTGGGAAATAAATGGTACATGCATTATATAAAACTGGGTTTTGGTTTTTCTTGTCCTTCCTGGGTAAGATCCCTATATATACTCTTTGAATGTGGTACATCTAGAATCTGTTTTAGTATGACTACGTGAAGACAACCAGATAGGATTCTACAATGTGATCATGGTGACGATCCGACCAATGATGAGGCTCCAGTACAAGGCATTGATTCTGAGGTGTTACCTCTGGGTGGTATGCCTATGGTGCTACCACCTATTGATCAAAAAGTTTTATCAGTAGTTCAGGTTGGGGATTCACATAGATTGGGGGTGCTATACGAGTTCCAGAGGTAGTGACCTCTGAGGTAATGGGGAGATCCAGACCCACAGGCGGTAGATGACTGGATTGAGGTAGTCATGCGAGTTTTCCTCTTAGTGAGTACACCTCCAGATCAGATGGTAGTCTTGGTGGTAATCCTTATGCAGGCTTCATCTGGGCGATGGTTGAGTCTGGAGATACAAACTCATGATGAGGCGACTCTCACTTGGGATGAGTTCAAGCAACTATTTAGGGAAGAGTTTTACCCATCTTCATTGAGATCAGTGCAACTCCAGGAGCTTTTGTAGTTTTGTTAGGGTATCATGATAGTGGTAGAGTTTTAAGTGAGGTTCATTGACTTGTCACGATAAACCTTGGATATGGTTTGGGATACATTCATCAAAGTACAATCCTTCAAGAAGGGTTTTTATTGGGATATTAGGGCGTCTATGATACCATTGTGAATTCCCACCTATGTTGGATTGCTGGATGGAGCTCAGGTGGTAGAGAGTTTCTTAGATGAGGAACAGGTGGATGTGACATGCACCCATGGTCATGAGGCTGAGGTGTCTTTAGGGGCTGGGAGATGACTGGTGATAGGATCGCGGCACAAGAGGTATACCCATGCCCATACACGAATGTGTGTTTCTATTGTGCAAGAACAGTTTTGAGGATCTGGTCAATCGCAAGAGAGGCGGTGCTATGCTTGCAAAAAATGAGGACATATCTCTAGAGATTCTTGACCCACAATGATGCTGAGAGGGAGTTGGTTGACAAGCTTCCTTGGAAGGGACAACACTTGGATCTTGGAGTTCCATGAGGTGGTGGTTGAGGTAGATGAGCTGGAGGCAGGAGGTGGTATGAATTTCGATGTGTTTCTACCACCAACCCTAGGTGTTCCACACTAGGCTTATGGAGCTAGAGGATGTGGGCGAGGATAGATGCAGGCTATAGAGGTATTTGAACCAGAAGCTCCATGAATGAATATAGGTATGCCTTGTGACCATTATAATTTCTGCAATAGACATTATCAGAAAATGTTGTGGGTACTCTTTTTCTTTCTACTTATGATTGAGGCTTAACCAAGGTGACACATGGCATTGGTAGAACCCCATGTTTGTAGTTATGACAGAGGGACCAGAAAGACCTAGTGTGTGTTTAGGTAGCCCTTTTTTTTCATGAGTACCCTCATGTGTTTTACATAAACTTTGTACGTGATGCGCTCTAGGAGGAGGCAGTGTAGTTTGATGTAGCTTCAAACTCACAAGGGGATGCTTTCCCCAATGAGACATGTTTTTGTGACATGATCAAAACCATGTGGGTGAGTCAATGTTGTCCAACATGGATATTATCACGGCATGGTGGATGAGTTCCTTAGACTTGAGTTTTCAGGGTGAGGTTATATGATGGAGTGTCGGAGAAGATCTTGGCCCTACTAGTGTAGTTTTTCCTGCTCAACCCCATTTAGCTTGGTGGCCCTTGAAGAGGGAGAGCCTTTCTTAGAATCATTTTTTAGTGACAGAGTTAGACCCTGCAAGGTTTCTATAGTATGGATTGGTTTCCTACCATCCATAATCAACTGGGATTCCACTAGTGGGTGTGGTAGTGTTTCTACTTTTCTGATCTGTGTTACAGTTGGAGGTTTGTAGATGAGGGGCCTGGTAAAACCTAGTGTTTACTCTTGGGAAGCCCTATTTTTTTGTGTGAATACCCTCACATGTTCATCATTGACCATGAGTGAAAGATGCTTGAGGATGTTTTTATACAATCCATCTAAGGGTGGATGTGAACTATGGGGTTTTGTTAGTATCTACGTCAGGTTAGCGAGGAGGTGTACCTCTAGACCCCGTGACTATAGATTGATCGTGGTTCTTGGTGTTTTACCACCTAATGTAGCTACGGAGACATGTTCCCATTGTTTCACGATATTGGCCTAGTAGAATCTATACATGGGAGTGGTTTTATCTTGGTAGTTTCTCTATGTGTGTGCTTGTAAGCATCACAGGAACCCTTAGTGAGATCACTAGTGTGGGAGTCTAACGGGGAGCTCAGTTTCTTCCCTTATACTTAGGATTTATATTTTTGGGGAATAAATTCCCTAAGTTGGTGACAATTTAATGACTTGGGTTTTGACCCGAAAGAATTTGAAATATTTTGGAAAATATCTCTGAATCTAGGTGCTGAGTCGGTATGGGAATCTAGGGTTTAGGGATCCTTGGTGTAGTGATATTAAAAATATTAAATGTATTTTTGTCGCACATACATAGTTTTTTTAAAACATAAATAACTCTAGTTCAGGGTCTCATATCAGATTTATGATACCGTGGTTGAGCCCAAAACATCGTTTTTACCCAAGGCGTGACCAAAGGTCTTCTACGTCGTGAGTTTTGATCAGGGGTCATTTTGGGTTTTGTTGTGTTAAAGGTGAATTAATAGGTTTAATTTTATTAAAACTAATACCCTCACCCACACCCTCACATTGGAGTGCATAACCAAAGTAGGATGTGTCTCCTCCTCTCATCCTCTCCTCACTTTGGTGATGATGAAACTGAAGTCGAATCTATGTAATCAGGTGCCGTTTATCTCCATTTTTAAAGAAGATCATCATCAGATCAAGAAACAGAATTATTTGAGAATCATTATTGATCCAATGATCTAGTGTTTCACCAATTAGGTAGATGTATTTGATTTTTGGTCCCAATACCTTTTTTTTCATTTTTCTAAGGTTATAGATTCCTATTTCAATTGTTGTTGATCCCTACTAGGTAGATATATGGGTTTTGGGTTGAATTGGGGAGAATTGGGAGATTTTGCAGGTGATTCCTGAATGGAATCACCATATACATGGCATGTAATTTGGTGAAACATGTCATGTAGATCTTCCTATTCAAGGAAGATGAACAATTGGAACTACACACTGTGTATAGAGGATACATGTCGTGTAGTGCCATAAATAATGTGACCATGGTAAATTGATAGGGATATCCATGTAAAAATACATGGTTGTGTACTAACACATGTCCAAGATACATGAACATGGGGTCCGGTACATGGAAATGAGCAAACTACGTGGGCATGTGGTTGTTTATCCAAACATGTTGTGTAGTTTGGTATACAAAGTGTGTGAGGGACATGGTCGGCCAATCTGTGTAGAAGATGAACATAGCCAGGCGCCAAGAGATAGGGTACACATCGTGTGCCTCCTCTACAGACCACGTACCCCTTCATGGTTTGGAACACGTGTAGACTAGTTACACAGGTAGGAAATCGGTCAACAGGTCATGTGTGCCCCAGTGCATGTCATGTACTACTAGGAGATCCTCTATGGATCTTCTGCCTCCCATATCTTCTTCTCTAGTACTCAGATTCAGGATTGTGAGTAGTCCATATTGAGTGGTTTTCCATGTAGAACATGTTGGTGGACTTCATTATGGATTAAGAGATGCGAGGTGGTGCGAGTAGAGAAAGAAGATTGTGGAGCGGTACTGAACCAATGTTAGAGATCAGTGTAGTTTGTATAGAAATATGCTAGGAACGTTACTCCCCTGATGGAATGGGGAATGGGTTTTCCTTACCTCTCAGATTAGGTAGAGACAGGACTCCCCATTTCATGGGAATGGGTTCATTAATTTTTTATAGTTTCCTCCGGGTGTGTTACTCCCCTGATGAGTTAGGGTGTGGGTTTCCTCATGACATTCCTGAAGATGGACAACACTCCCCTATTGGATCAAGGCATTGGTCCTCCATACGTGTGTTCCTTTAGAGTCAGTACTCTTCTACCATGTCAGGGATTGATTACTCTAGCCTGGGGTCAGTACTCCCTTGTCGTGTCAGGGAGTGGGTCCCTAATAGTAAACGAGATGGCAGAGTCGGTACACCCCTATCCTACCAGGGTCTGAGTCCCCTAGCCACTGAGTGGTACTCCCCTACTAGGTTAGGGTGAATGTCCTCAATTTAAGAAGTGGTAATCCCCTATCGTATTAGAGTGTAGGACATTTATGGGTAGTACTCCCCTATTGGACCCAAACACAGGTCCTCACTTATGGAGTAGTACTCCCCAATCTTCGAGTAGTAGCGAGGAGCGGGTCCTCCATTAGAGTTGTATCTTCCTTGATTGTAGGATATATTTATGAGGATCATGCCCCTCTACTTGATATTAATGATACCTGGGTAGGGTTTAGTGCTCCCTTGACAGACTGAGGTGTGGTCCACTCCTTACAAGAGCGATATAAGTTTTGCAGGTTAGTTATCAGCAGTACTCCCTCGATTGCGAGGTAGTGGAAAGGCATGAGTCCCTACATTTTCTCTTGTTAGATAGAATGCATGTGGTGAATATTCTAGAGAAGTTCTCCCTCAACTGTGTGCAGTGGTGAGGGGCGTTCCACTTCACTTGGGTATCCTTAACTTGCACTGGGTGAAAGGTGAAGATGAAAAGACCTATGGTGTTGGGCACTATAGCTGGACCTAGTAAGATATTACTGATGGAGCATGTTCTCTCAGAAATACCATTAGGAATGGTAGAGTTGTTCCTTATGCAGTTTATCTCTTAGACCGGTGTCATATAGGATGGATGATCTTATAGAGTGTGTTCTTCTGGTTTTATGTTATGGTTTGAGCCAATGAATAGAATCCAGTTTCTAGCTATGATGCTGGAAACTCATGAGACTTAGTGTACGAGATGAGTACATATAGGTGATTTTTTGTGTCTTTTTGGTGTTGTCACATTTTGGGGTTGACACCCCAGGTAGACCGAGTTGACTTATCACGTACAGCTGAAGATGGTTCGATATGGAGTTTCTCTCTCGATTGTGGTTCCCTCAATCAAGGTTGAGTGAATAATTGCCTTTTAGTTTCTCCCATTTTCTTTTGGGGTTTTTTTGGGATCTTACTGATTATTTTTATACTCAACCCCACATGGGATTTGTCTGTACATGTTTTGTGTCTTGTGCAAACCACATGCCTTCAAACAGAGTCCACAAAAGAACCTGAGGTAGGCAAACCTTAGTGAGCTAGATAGACCGAGGTGTCTAACAGAGCTTGACCGAGGAGCTTTCTAGCAGTTTAAGATGACATAAATCCCCTCCTTCTAAGAATTTTGGATTATTTTATAGTTTTTATTTGTGGGCATTGTTTTTCCCTTATTTCACTTTCAGTAGTTCTATAGTACTCTGGTTGTGGGATATAGATGTATTCATGCACTGGTTGCCTATGGTTTTTTACATTTCAGCATTTTTTGAGCTTTGAGATGTGTGCATGAGTATAGGTAATAGGAAATTCCTCCCAATTTAGTGATATGACTTCTTAGTGATAGTCTCCATCCCCTGTCCTATTGGAGGTGGGCTTGGGGAGTTGCGGCCCAGGCCCTGTCGAGCTGGATTGTGATAGTATAACCATAATTTATTTTTTCTACCTTTTTGATCATATGAATTACTTGATCATAAGTATTACTTATGATTGTAATAATTTACTTAAAACATATGTTTTTAATATAGGACTTCATCATGATCCTTCTTTCAAACTATAAATTTTCTTTGTAAGACTTTACGAACATACGATTTTTTATAAGTCTTTATATAAGTGTAATCCTTTAAATTATGAATCTAACTAGTCATAAGACTTATAAAATTAGTAAAAAAAATTAAAAAATGGAATTTCTCTAATAATATATATAGATTATAAGGCTTCAGTGTAAAGCTTCATTGCTTCGTATGACTTGATCCTATGGCTTCAAAACTTATAGAAATTATTATTCCCAAATGTAAAAAACTTATAAAGAACATATATTTAGAATTTCAATAAAATATTTATCTACACACTTTAATAAAAATAATTAGAAACAAAATTGGTGGTTCTTTTCATATCTTAGTTGAGGTAGATCACTATTTTAATATTAAGAGGTTATATTTCATGTTCGAGAGGTGTCAAAAGTGGAACGGTGTATTCTATAGGAATGTTTCCATTAATGGCAGCTACAAAAGGATAATATCTAGCCAATGGGTAACCCCGAGATACAAGAATTGTACTAGTAGCTACCAAACATATGGTAGTCTATAAAGTATCCACAACCGTTGTATATAATCCATCAACTAGCCAGTGGGCCACCACTGGCTCACTGGTGTTGTCATCTTGGGTTATGTAAGTTAGGGTTGTTTTTCCTTTTAATGAACCTAAAAACCTTTTCTCAATCCTTAATCCCTCATTTCTGAATCTAATCTAACCAGGGATCTTATAGAGTCTTCCATTTGGATTTCTTGGCACCTTTAAAATTCTAAAATTAGAATTTTGATCCTAGATCGATCATTTGTCCTTTAATTAATAAGAATAAAATGATCTCTTACAATCTTTCTTAATCTCTTGGATTGGAAGTGGGACTATGGTTATTTGATCTGATCTATTGATCATGTGATGTTTTCTATCTTGTTTCATATAGATATGTTGTGTGTTTGGTTCCTAGATGCTGGATCTTGTTTGGTCGGGTGTGGATATCTTGCTCTATGATGTATGTGATCTCCTATCTTATCCTCCAACCTTGTGCTTAGTGAAAATAAATTTTAAGATATGGGAATTTATGTAGAGGGAGTCCTATCACTTTATTATGTGCTTCTTTTTCTTATAGTGTATGGATCCCATTTTTGTTACCATGTGAACCTAAGTGTGAGGTATGTGGTTTTTTCTCTAGTATTTGTTTGGTGAACGACACATGCTTTAGTTTACTTGTTTTATAAATAATGATTGTTATGGTCCTTTATCTTCTTGATATGTGTGTGTAAATAGTTTTTAAAAACAATATGGTTTATACCTCTATTTTGGTAAAATAAATAGATTTTAAAAGCACTGTTAAATGTTCTATGGAATTGGTTTTCAAATTATGATTTAGATAAAAAAAATATTTTTTTAAATTGTTTTAGGAAATGAAATAATCCATTGAAACATTTCGACACACACATCACATGGGAAATTTAGATACCTAGGAAGGGGTTATAATATTGGGACTTATCCTTATTCTTTTAGGGGGTTCATTCATGGGTTGTTCCTCTTCTCCCTGGTCATGTTATTCTAGTTATTTTTTTCCATGACACTGTAGGGGGTTCATCCATGGGATGTTTCTCTTTTAACTAGGCCCTATTATTCTAAGGGCTTGTTTAGTACACAATGAGTCATGACTTTATTACTAAGGTATGATATACCTAGCTAGCCTGGACCTATGTTAACCTATGGTTGATCTTCATTTCTTTTTCTCTATTTGGTTTTTATTTTGTTATGGCCTTAATATTTGAAATGATGCATTCTTTGATAAAGAGTTGAATTAAAAATGTTATTTGATCTATTTTATATAGAATCTATTTTAGAATTATAAAGGGGGAAATGTTTTTTCCATTATTTTTTATAAATATGGAAAATATTTTATCATTATGTGTTTTTTTAAATACTAAGAATGTTGGGATTATATGACACAAACATTCCATGGAACACTTGGTTGGGATCTTACTGGGCTTATTTTTATCATTACCTGAACATTCCCTAGGGTGTGTATAAACCTTGTTTTGTTTGTTATGGGAAAGGAAAAGGAACCACAGTGAGACAATAGGGTTTCCTGACATCTGGGAATGGGTATTTGGTGATGAGATAGTTGGATTCTTCACATGTATCACACAGAGTAGTTTTCAGTGGTTTGAGTTGCTTTTTTTGTTATGTTCTTAGACTTGTACCTAAGTTTTGGATTATGGACTTAATAATATTACTATCATTGTTGTATTATATTCATGGAACCTTTACTTTTTTATTATCTTTATCCATATATATACCATGTTATCCATTTTTAGGTGGGAAAAATTGTTCCCTATGGATGTTGTTAGATGCCTAGATGTTAATTGCTAACCGATGAGGATTATGAACTCCCTTTGGGTCCTACCTTAGACTGATTAAGAGCCCAGTTGACGGGTTTTCTAGGTCATATCATGAAAATTTGGTATCAAAGGAATTTTGTACTTAGATTTTTCTAGTATTGAGACTTTGGTAGATAGAATATATTATTTATCTAGACTTGATAGGTAGGTTACAAAGATTTACTAGCTATCTCTTACCATAATGATCTTCAAGTTTCCACAGGATATTGGGTTGTGTTTCTCTTATGTTTGGTTTTGATCAATAAATTAATTTTTTTCTTAAATTATTTTGGATTAAATTGATATATTTTTTTGTTTGATAGTCTCCTTCTATATTCAATATATAGAATCATTCCACTCATATTCCTTCTAGGGATTCCTTAGGAAGGTGTTTAGGAAATACACCTCAAGGGAATACTCCTATTGATCAAAATCTCATTGAGGCTATCATGTGGCCAGTTACGTCTTAGATCAGAATGTACTTCCAGTCTAGAACTAATAAAAACAGGTGAAACCAGGAGATAGAGTAGAAAAATATCACGTACAATATTTCTTATGCCATATGCCCTCATATTTTAAGGTCACTAATGAACCTCAAGAGGCAGAGGATTTGGATGGATAAAATTGATCAGGCCTTTGACTTTCTGAAGACACCTAAACATATCAAGGTTAAGTGCATGACATTTAATCTTGAGGTTCCTAGAAAGAGGTGGTGGGAATCTATAGTTCAGGTGAATTGGCACATGGTCTTAGAGTGGAAATACTTTAAAAGAATTTTCTTTTTGTAGTTCTATACAAAATCCTTGATTATTATGACGTCTGTGGTGTTATTTTTCTTTAAACATGTATATTGTTCAAAGATGGAGTACACCAACCATTTTACTGAGTTGGTTTATTCTACTCTAGAGGAGGTGATAAATGATAAGTTGAAGGCTTAACAACACTTGAAAGACTTGTGACTTAATATCTGATCATAAGTATATATGTTGGGAAGATCATGATTGTTTGGGTTTCCCCTTCCACCCAGTGATAATTTCAGTGGCACGCATAGAAAGAAAAGGAAGTTTCGTGATAATTGTAGTGGTATTGGAGGTAGTCCTTTATAGAGGGATCTTTTTATGCCATCAACAGTAGCTATCAATATACCCTTGAATTTATTCAAGTGTGGTAAGATAAGGTACACCCAATGATCTTGCCTCATACTACTAAAGACCTAAATTTCATGTGGTCATTGAGGTCATCTACAGAGATTCTGGTAGGATTTTTCTATACCTAGATATTATAATCATCTCCAAAGGGAAATATGGAACAATATAAAACTTCTAAGGATATAGGGCTCCATCCATAGGTCTTTGGATGGTAGCTATTTTATATAGTTTATGAGCTTCTGGAAGAAGTTGATACAGGTCTAACTATAGTGATTGGTACCATATTAATTGTATATTATTTAAAAAAATACTTTATTTGATACTGGTTCCTCACATTATTTTATATCTTCATATTTTTTGGATGTTTTAAAACTATCTATGGACCTCATGTCATTCGTTATGGTGATATAGGTGCCTATTGGAAAATGAAAGAGTAGGGGTTTCATTTTCCTTCATGTACACTTTTGATAGGTGATGTTGAGTTAGTATGGTACTTCATGGTTCTTGATATGGATAATTTCTAAATTATCAATAAAATATATTGGTTGTTACTTATTGAGATGAAATTGATTTTTATCATCGTTATGTTTCATTATTTTTTGCTGATGGGAGCTCTCAGGTGTTTTGTGGAGAGTGGGATAAAAAGTCTAGCTATGAATGAATGTCTCATCCAGATCATAGGAATTTATTATTTTCTATTATGGTTGAGCCCAATTATGTTGTATCTTCTCATATTGGTCTTCCCTTGATTTTTCTATATTTTCCAAAGGTTTTCTGAAATGAATTCTATAGTCTTCCTCCAAAAGGGGAGGCAAATTTCTACATCGATCTGGTGTTGGGTACACAGCTGATTTATATACCATATTATCATATAGAACCTACTGAGTTGAAAAAGTTTAAGATCCTATTGGATGACCTATTATAGAGGGTATTTGTTTATCCTAGTGTTTCCCCATGGGTGGCCTATGTTCTTTTTTCCAAGAATACTAATGGTTCTCTTCATCTATTCATAGATTATCGAAAGTTAAATCTGGGAAAATTTAATAATAATTATCTTTTAACCAATATAGATTACATGTTTGATCAGTTAAAGGGGGTAAGGTGGTTTCAAAAAATTTATCTTTAGTTAGGTTATCTCTATCTTAGAGTTAAGGAATCAAATATCCCAAAGACTACTTTCAGGAGAAGGTATGTCCATTTCAAGTACCTTCTAATGCCTTTTGTCCTAACTAATTACTTTTCAATGTTTATGGATTCGATAAACTGGATATTCAAATGGTATTTCAATACCTTTTTTGCAGTATTCATGGATTATATCCTAGTCTATTCAAGAACTAAGAAAGAGAATGAATACTATCTAAATTTAATTTTGGGAATCTTGAGGAGTCACCACATTTATGTGAAGTTATCGAAATGGAATTTATGGATCTGAGAGAGTTGTTATTGGTGTATTTGATTTCAAAACATGGTATCTTAGTCAATCCTAAAAAGGTTAAGGGTTTATTTTCATGGGGAGATCCATGAAATTTCTTTCAGATACGGATAATTCTAGGCCTAACTCAGTATTATCAGTGATTTATAAAAGATTTCTTAAAGATGGATTCACCATTGACTAATGTTACTAAGAAAGGATTGATATTATCATATCATGATAAGTGTAATTACTATTTTTAATGATTTGAAATTACATATGGCATTGGATTCTAATCTAATATTTATAAAACCTAGTAAGGGATATGTGGTTTATTTTGATGCTTATGGTGATGGTTTGGGATGCATACTTATGCGGGATGATCATGTTATGGTGTATATTTCTTATCACCTTCTGATACATGAGAATAATGATCCCACTTATGACATGAAGATTTCTGCTATTATGAATTCTCTTAAATATTGGTGACACTATCTTATCAGGGAGAGGTTCATGTTTTATTTTAATCACAATTTCTTAAGTTATATATTCTATCAGAAGAACCTAAACCACATGGATATTAAATGGGTAGAGTACCACAATATGTTTGATTTTTACATATCCAACAACCCTAGAAAGGGAAATGTTGTTGTTTATGCTCTTAGTAGTAAATTTCCTTCTCAGGATGTCTTGGAAGTGAAATAAGAGTTAAATCTTATGGATATTTTTTCTCAGTTTCATCTAGATGTGTAGGGGGGGTAATTTAGGTATGTTTTTGACTAGTGTTTAGATATTATCATCTCTCCTTGAGTTTATTCTATATGAAAAATAGTAGGATTAATAGTTCACAGGAATTGAAGAATCTATATATGTTGGGGATACCACCCGTGGTTGGTCTCTCTCCTATAATAGAATTATTTTCTTTGGGAATCAGTTCATTCTCCCTTTATCTATCAAAAATTTATGATGCATTATTATTATAGTTCTTCATAGTTCATTCATATTAACACTACAAAGATGTATTATGATAAGATATTCCACTTTTGGTGGTTGAGCATAAAGGGTGACATTGTTGATTATGTGTCTTGATGTCACACCTTCTAGTGGACTAAGGAATAGTACCTAAATCCTTTTAGTTTTATTTAACCTATTTTTGTGTCGGTATGTAAATGGTATGAGGTATCCATGTAATTCATAGTTGGTTTACCAGGGACTCCCCAAGGAAATAGTGTTATATGGGTAGTGATTGGTTGGTTGGAAAAATCAATTCACTTCAATTTGATTAGGTACACTACTAAGGTTGAAGATCTTGGTAAGTTGTACATGAAAAAAATTGAGAGGTTTTATGGGGTTCCCTCTACCATGGTCTATGAGAGGGATCCTAAGTTTACTTCACAATTCTATAAAGTTCCCCAAGAGGTGATGGGGACTCAGGTAAATTTGAGTACAACATATCATCCATAGATAGATGGACACATGAAGCATTCTATTCAGATTCTAAAGGATATTCTAAATTCATGTTTCTTGTATTTTAGAGGATGTGAGGATATCTATATAGGACTAGCTAAGTTTTCTTATAATTATAGTTACCATTCATCTATAAGAATGGATCCTTTTGAGGCTATATATTGTTTCCCGTGTAGATCACATCTTTATTGGTCAAAGGTGGGAGAGTCCTATCTCATGGGACCAATTATTGTTTATGATACATTGGAAAGTATTTGGGGTATAATCCAATGATTGATTACAACTTAGTGTCAGAAAAAAATATTATATAGATTTCAGACACCATCCTTTATATTTTTCTATTGGTGATCCAATCTTCTTGAAATTTTTCCCTCTATTGGGTCACCATCTACTAGGTAAGTAGATAAGGTTGCTATAAGATATATTGGACCATTTAAGAACACTAATTGTATTGAAAACGTATCTTATTGTTTGGTTTTACCATCTCAGTTGATGGTTATTCATGATGTTTTTCACATGTTATAGATCAAGAAGTATCATCATGATCTATCCCATGTTCTGTGTGAGGAATTGGAGTTAGATCCAAAAGTATCAATTGTGAAATAGCCAATAGATATCATTGAATCTTAAATTAAAGTTATACATGGTAATTATACTCTATTGTTCAAAGTATTATGGATTCATGAATCAAATTATCATGAGAATTGGAAACATGAATCATCTTTGAGGGATAAGTGGCCTCATAAATTTTCTAAGAATTCTCCGTCCATATGACTTTATAGGGATATAAATTCTGATGGTGGGGAGAATTTACAAATCCTGGTCAAGGTGCATCACTCTATTAAGTTTAATATGTTATATTTTAGGGTCAGGAGGTGTCAGAGGTAGCATGGTGGCTTTTGTAGGTGCTTTTCCCTTAATGGTATCTACAGAAGGACACTAGCCATCAGGTGTAGAACCTCCAGCTACAGGAATTATTCTGGTAGCCAACATCTAGTTGATGGGCCTCCACTAGTTAGTTGTTAGGTTGTTTAGCAGCCACTTCACTTCTTTAGTATCCACCATCTAGTAGATGGTGGTGTTCTAGTCTAGGTAAGTATGGAATATTTTGTCTTTTTTTGTGACTGAAACCCAATTTTAACTCCTTAATCCCTATTTTCTAAACCTAATCAAACTAGGGATATCATATAGGCTACTATTTGGAATTATTAGAACCTTAAAACTTCTATATTTGGTGTTTTTATCATGGGAGGATTGGTTCTCATCAAATTGGTAATTTTTATCTAATCTCTTATGTTCTTTCTTGATCTCTTAATTGGTAGTGGATCTATGATTTACTAATTTGGTCTATTGATAATGTGATATTTTCTATCTTATTTCACATAGATCCATTGTGTGTTTGGTTCTTAAAGGTTGGATCTTGTTTAGATGGGTGAGAATCTCATGTTCTATGAGGTGTGTGATATTTTCTATTCTTTGTTTTGTAAACCCTACCTGAATGGATTTAAGGTGTTCTTTTTTTATTGATTTTTGATAACCCCCCTTTCAAGGGATGAGAGGGAACCCTTACAATGCCTGTAGGCTTAGAGATTACATGACCTGTAGGTCTTACGGAAATATACAGACTATAACTACATGGAACTGCTCCTCCCCAGTTTCTTCATCGTGATTTTATCTCTCCACCTTCACATGGCTTGTTCGGCTAGGGTTCTCGTGCATGCATAGGATGGTCCCCATAGAACTTTCATACCTCTATTTGTAAAAAATCAGCTTAGCTTATGCTCTGGTGAATGAGCCTTGCTCTGAATCATCATCTGGAGTATACTCCTTGTAGAGTCTATCTAGTCATTGAGCACAATTTTAGGTGGTCCGAAGGCCTTAAGGTGGCCCAAAGGCCTTGATATTCTTGATATGCATGCATAAATGGTTTTTGATAAAATATGTTTTTTCCCTTTTTTAGTAAAGTAAAATAGGTTTTCAAAGCACTGTGAAATGGTTTATGGGATTGGTTTTTAAATCATGGTTTTGATAAAAAAAATTGAAAAAAATTATGAAATGTGATAGGCCCTTGAAACTTTTTGTCGTACACAACACAAAGGAGCCTTGGGTACCCTAGAGGGGCTTATATTATGGGTCCTTGTACTTGTTTTTGAATTGGGGCTTCACTCATGGAGTGTTCTTATACTCCCTAGACCTATTTTTATAGGGACTTATTTCTCTAAAAGCATAATGGGTTCATCCATGGGGTGTTTCTATATTCTCTATGCCTTATTGTTCAATGGACTTGTTTAGTGTGCATTAAGTCATGACTTGATTACTAAGGTATGAGATACCTACCTATCTCGGACCTATATTAACCTAAGTGTGATATCCATTATTCTTTTCTATGTCTGTATTTACTTTTTTTATGTCCATGATATTATAAATGATGCATGCTTTTATGAGTTATTGAATTTGAAATGTGCTTTCATATGTTTTATATGGAATATATTTTAGAAATATAAAAGGGGAAATGTTTTTACCATGATTTTTTTATAAATGTGAAAAAAATTATGCCATGTTTTCTTGTATACTAAGAAAGTTGGGATTATATTACACAATATTTTCATAGAATAATTAGGTGGGATCCTACAGGGCTTATTTTTCTCACATCATACACACTCCCTTGGGGGTTTATAGACCATGTTTTTTCTGATATAAAAATTAGAAAGGTGTCTTAGTGATATGGTGAGGTTTCATGTTAGCTGGGTGTTGGTAGATGGTGGTGATATGGTGATATATCTCCCATGTAGCTATTAGTGTTTTGAGTTTCTTTTGTTTGGTTTTGTTCTTGGACATGTACCTTGGTTTTGGCTTCTTACCTTAGTCATATTTATACCAATATTAGTTTATAGTTATATAAAATTTTCTTTCTTGTTTTATTTATTCACTTATATTCCATGTTATCATTTTTTAGGTTGGTAAAATTGTTCCCACCTATTATTATTGGATGCATGGGTTCTAGTTTTCAGCCTCTGGGGATTAGGAATTCCCTTTGGGTCTTTTCATGGACTAATTCAAAGCCTATTTGGTGGGTTTTTCAGGTCGGTTCATGAATGTTTTTTATCATTAAAACAAAGTATAAAATGGTATATTTTGGAACAATATTAGTCTGACCAATATGGGGGTAAAGGGATCCTTTTATAAGTGAAAAGGGTGGTATTTCTGTAAACATTTATTACTTTACCTTAAATTCATGACACTTTCAAAGGAAAGTGGATCCAATAGTGGAAAATAGTGGAGAGGGGATATGTTTTGGTTGAGACACCTCTCAACCAAAAAAATAATGGATAAGGTTTGAGATTATTTACAACTTTTCCACTTAATTTAACTTTTTACCATGATTTACTTTTTCCACGATAACTCATTTTTTTACCTTAGTGACTTAATTTTATCACAAAAAATAAATGATCATTATTTAATACTTTTAATATGCTAATTTTAAATAAGAAAATTGTTTTTAAATATTCAACTTCTAGAGGTATTAAAAATTAATTTTAATAAAATTAAACTTAATGTAATAAAAACATATTTTAGAAAAAAAATTATGAATAAAAATAAATTTACACCAAAATAATGTCTAGTATTTATTCTCATGATATTTATTGTTATATATAAAAACAAAGGAGAGTTATTTGGCTTTAAAATAAAGTCAAAACTGATTGATAATTTTGAATACTTAGTTAAAGGAAAAAAAAACTCAAATAGTTTTTTTAGAAAAAATAGATTCATTAATTCAATATAATAATTTTAAATGCATTATTTTACTCCTTAAATAAATATTTGGTAAATCAATAGGTTTTATAAATTTTTAATTCATTTTTATATCGTGATGATGACATAAAATTTATGGTATTTGTAAAACTATATTTTCAATATTCACCTAAAGATTAAACCATTTAAGAAAAATATTAAAAAATATCCTTAAGATAATTTTGACATGTTGAATCTGAAAATTAATTTTATTTTATAAAATTATAATTTTAAAATTTTAAAATTTTCTTTTAAATAAAACCATATTGCACAAGGAAAAATTATTTATAAAAACTATTTGTTTTCAAATGAAAACAAGTATTATTGTTTCGTACCTTGATAAAATTATTTATAATATTATTATAATAATAAATATGAATATAAATCTATATAAAATAACACTAATTTACATTTATAACATATTTAATAATTAAATAATTCTTTTAATTGTTCAAAATAAGAAATTATGTTAAGAAAATTTACATAACCTCTAAAAAACATCCCACATGAGATATAACGTATAATGAGTATCTAATTGGTTATATAACTTATTTTGAGACATGATATAAACATATATACATGTTTAAAGTAAATATATAAATTATTATTAAAAATACTTAGGTTTTCAAATTCACACTTGCACAATCAACATCTAAGAAATAATTTTTTCAATCCTAGAAATAATTCCCCCAAATCAATTTCCAAATCCAAAATATCTATAGAAACAATTATTTTTACATATATTATCCAAATATAGATAAATATATGGAAATTTTGAATATTATATCTAGATATCTCACCTTCAGTTTAGAAATAATTGATCCCCTAAAAACAATGATCCATCAAATCCTTTGAGGAGAGCATCCAAAATAACCTCTAGAAGCCCCTAAAAGTTGAATAGGGGAATTTAGGGTTGATTGGGGAAATTAAATGAGGGATTACAAGTAGTTTAAAGTCAAAATTATTAACATAAATACACTCAAATTTTTAGGTTTCATGGCTTCCCAAACCATGCATCAAATTGTACATCATAACCTTAAAAGGAAGAGTTTGACTTACACTGTCATGCTTCAAACCCTACATCTAGATCTTCCACAAAATCAACCTTGTATGGTTATCCTAAATGGTTTTCCAAAGCCTGTGTATGGTTTTTCATTCTTCTATGCCCAAAAAACCCCAATGTATAAATAGTTTATACACTTTTCCAAATCATGAACCTAACTATGAATCTACTGAGGCGACCCGAGCATAATATACATAAATATTACATAATTTTAGATTAATATTAAATAAATATCATAAATGTAGACCCCCAAGGACTGTAAAGGTTTAGTGTATTTAGAGAATATATATATAAACCTCATATTCCATAAATATCCTTCAGCATCTCCTAGAAATTTCTTCTATCATAGTACTCTTATTAGACATACCCTACTTTAAACCTTTCTTCATAACCTAGGGAAAATGGAAACATAATAAAGGGAGAGATCAGATTCCCAATACGGGTAAAAAAAGGAGATATAAATCAATGATAATATGTGAGAATATGGGTATTAGAAAATAATCATAAAATAATAAAGATATACCCAATCAGTTAAATATCATTAATCATGATTCATAGCATAAGGCTTTTTCAGAACAAAAGACAAAAGTCACAAGAGTATGGAATTGTCAATAATAAATCATGATCTATGAGATCATATCATAAACATAGTATGTTTTATAGAAATTTTATAGTATATTCATAAGTATATATAATCATAATAATATCTTGGGTCATCATACTTTCTTCATGGAATCACCAAAACAGTATAATTCAAACATTCTCTTAGGAGTAACTTATATCTAGTTAACTCTGCCATCTCTTAATAATTTCTTAACTTCATCTTATATTAGGTGTTTCTTAACCCCATAATCATTTCCCAATGCATTGGAGGACTATAATAAACCCACTCACCTATGGTTTATAGCATAACCACCCTTCCTTGTTTTATAATAGAACCACTCATCCTTAGTTTATAACATAACCACTCTTCATTGGTTTATAATGTAACATCCCACCACATAACGAAAATCATACATATTTTTTCTAAAAGATCAAAAAATACTCATTATATCATCATAGAATAAATCGTGTAAAAAATGGGTTTTGTAAAGATTTCATCATTACTTAATTAACCCATGGAAAAGAAATGGGTTTCATACGATCATCCATAAAACATCGTCATCATAAACCATACAAAGAATGAAATTGGATGGTATAATAAAATCATGTCCCTATAGAATCCTCGAAATCCTTTAAGGATAATGAAATTGATAAAAAATAGCTTCAAAATATCAGTTGAACCTTTCTTTCAAAATATGAGGAAAATATCTTTTGCTTTTGATAATATTTTATCTAAAAATTCCCTGCATATTGAGAAAATAATTTTCTTTGAAAATAAATATGGAAAACTATAAATGAATCTTAAAATAAAGTAACTATCATTATGGTGGTAAAATTTGTTCATGTTGTATACATTAAATAAAATATTACTTTTACACTTTTTGTCAAAAGTAATAAATAACAAGTTCAAAAACCATTATAAAAAATATTTTTAAATATTTTTGAAGATAAATTAAAATATGGTTGAAAATAAATTTAAAAAATAATTGTATCATAAAAATAATGTTCTTAAATATATTTTAAATAACATAGACATGGAATAAAAAGCTCATCGACCAAAGAGGAAATAAGGTTAGTTTTTGTTAAAAATGTTTTATTGGTCATTTTAAGAGACAAATAGTGTGAAATGATATTGATACTTGGAAATTATAAGAATAAACAAAATATAATAAATTATAATGGGTTTATTATATAAGGAAAATATAATTTCCTTCAATGTAAATTCAATCATAAACAATCTCGATAAAAATGATATTGAAACATAGATCCCTTACAACTTTAGTATTATTTGAATCAAAATATCATAAAAGTGATAAATGTAGATGGATTTATAAATCCCCATAATTTCCATTAAAATAATAATAAAATAAATTCATGTGAAGTATCTTAATCCCACAAAATAAGAAAGTGATGAATATAAAATATGTCTCATATAAATAAAAGTGAGATGAGAAACACTTACCTCAAGTCTCATGTTACTTCATATGAGTTAAAAACACATATATAATAAATATATATTTATTATAAATCTAATAAATAACCATATTCATATATATAATTTCATATATTATTTACTTATAACATCTTATCACCTATTTGTTAACAATTCTTTATTAAAATCATTATTCTGGGTGATAATTGTTTCATTTTTCATACATGTTTTAGTTTGGCAATTCTACTTCCTATACTTTGATATTGGTTTCATCATCTACCAAATTTTAATAATTTCTTAAGTATAAAATTTAATCATTATATAAACTTTTATAACCATTCATATAAAGTGGTGATGAAAAATGAATTACATCACTTGAGGGAGATGGTAGTCCATTTGTACGCATGAGGGATGTTTCCACTTTTTGATGGATGGAAAAAAAGGTTAAATAATAATTAAAACTTATAGAATCATAATTATATTATAAATATAATATATATTAATTAAATATACCTTTATTACCATCCATTTAAAGTATAAAGTAAAGACGAATCACATCGCGTTTTGGAGGTGGTATTACACACGTACGCATGAGCGACGTTATTATTTTCCAATAGATGGTAAGGTAATAAGTTAGATAATATATTATAATTATAGAAACATATTTATATTATAAATATCATATATAAACATTTAATTTATAATAATATCCAACCATGAAGTATGGTGATCTAAAATGAATCATATTGCAACGCAGGGGTTGTAGTACGCACGTACGCACAAGCGATACTTTCATTTCCCATTTGATAGAAAGGAGGTGAAAAATGTTAGTCAAAACATCATATTAACATTTTATTTTATTTATTATATGTTATATTGTATAAAATATATTTATAGGAATTATAATAAGAAATAAACATTGAAATAGTTGGGTAAGACGATTGCCTCTTCTTTGAGATACCTCTTTTGGCTTACACCTTAAACATTCCTAAGAAGGTCTTAGGGGAAGAACATAAAATCTAGAATGAAGGGTAGGAATATAGGAATGTATTAGGACATTTATTTTATAATTTATAGTGCTCAGACTTTATGAATAAATTAGAATATTAGGTTCCTTTTATAAGTGATGGAAAGGACACATATAGAATTACTTAAAAGATATAAATATAATATATACCATAATCATGTAAAGTGGAATAAAGGAACCAAAAATTAATATATAAGATGGTATAGGGTATAAATAAACTCTACCAATCACATTTATAAAATTTTTGTATACATTTTAATCCTTATCTTCTTGTTAATCCAATTTAAGCTCATTTTAACCTTAATCAAGATAACTTAATTTTTTACCATAATATCTTAATTATATGACAAAAAATTAAAGGAGAATTATAAATTTTTCTAAAACTATTGGTTTAAAATTTTGAATCTATTTTATAAAATTCAATTTTTATATGTGTCAAAAATTAATTTTAATATAAGAACATAAAACGCATGAAAACCAATTTTTAAGAAAATGCATAATTTAAGCATAAAAAACATTTTACATTGAAATCAAGTAAAATATTTATTTATATAATATTTTTGGTTATTTAATAAATATTAAGGGTTTTTATACTTTTCAATCAATCCAAATCCAAATGAAACCTTCCATCTATACAATTAAATTTAGTGACCCAAAAATAGTTTTTAATTTGAATAAAATATAACTAATGTTCAAAAAAGTAAAACATAGATTATCAAACTAAAAATAATGTTTTAAAAATATTATTTAAATACATAAACATATATTTTATTTAGGAAAATTTATAATTTGTTATTTCATGATTACATGAATATAATGTTATAAAATTGAAAGTATGTGAAAAATTAGTATTTTCACTATTCATTCTAAAATCAATCTTCTCAGAAAATTACCAAAAATTAATCCTAAGATTATTATGAAATTAATATTTTAAAAATGTTATATATTTTTTCAAATAAAATTTATAAAAGTGACCTAAATTAATTATAATATATGTGCACAAAATGCAATGAAAACAATTTTTGAAGAAAATGTATTTTAGATGCATAAAATGAATTTATTCTCAATACTTTCTTAATAACCATAATTGAATTAATGTTAATATATTTTATTGAATATATAATTGTAAAAAATCATTAAAATCATTCATAAATATTTATTAATTTAATTTATTAATATATGGATGCATTGCGTGCAAAAAAACAGTTTTTCAAAAAAACATCTCTTTTAACCTTTAAATACTTTTATTTTATTTATAACCAATTGATAACCAAGGAATTAATTTTATTTATGTATAAAAAATTAATTTTCCTAATTTATTTGTTATTATTCATACTTTACAATCCAATGGATAGTTGATAACTTTCACAATAAATAATAATAATAATTTAATAGTATATCATGGTTCATTTAAACTCGATGTTGCATTTAAAGAAATATATCAAGTAAATTAAATTTATTTAAAGATAAATATAACATAAAATATTTGGGTGTTACATTATACCCCCTAATAATATTTTTCCACTTTAAATTTCACCACTTTGATATGGACAACTAAGGATTCTTTTGCCTCATCACATCCTTAGGTTCCCGTGTAGCTTCATCAAATTTATGGTTTCTCCATAAAACTTTAACCATGTGAGTAGTATTGTTTCACAGAACTTTATATCTATAATCTAGGGCCTACATTGGTTTTTACTCATAAGAAATATCATGCTCCAGTGGTACATCCTCTGATTTTAGTATATGTGAAGGACTTGGTTTGTACTTCCTTAAAAGTGATTCATGGAACACATCAAGAACTTGAGGGAGATTCAGTGGAAGTGACAAGCGATAAGAAACCATCCTGATATGATCAAAAAAATTTAAGGGACTAATATATCTCGGGATCATATTTTCCTTCTTTTCAAATACTATAACCTTATTCTAATGAGATCTTCATAGTAATACCTTGTCACCAATGTTTAAATCTATATCTCATTGATTATTTTTAGCATGAATTTTTTGTCGACTCTGAGCATCCCTGATGTTATACTAAATGGGTCTAACTTTTATATCATTTATTCAACTATCTCAAGTCCTAATAGATTTCATTCTCCAACTTCAACCCTGAACATTGGAGTTTTTTCACTTTCTTCCACACAGGGATTTATAAGTATCCATGTAAATACTCAAGGGAAAGATATTATTATAATAAAAACCCACTAGAGGAAGGCGTTAATCTGAACCTCCTTTGAAATTGTATTTCCCATATAGATTATGTAGAGACACTGGGGGGGGGGGGTAAATCATTGTACCCAAATTTTACTGAGTTTTACTTTATTTTTAATTAGCTCCTCCTACTCTGAAACCCCTTCCAAGGTTAAGAGTAATGGATCTGATATGTGTTCTAAACAATCACATACATGCGTAATGAAAGTAATAAGAGAACTAGCAGCACACCAAGATTTTTACAAGGTTTAGTCTCAATGTTAGAACTTACTATTTATTATGATCAACCTATGATTATTTCAATTATTTTATTATTACCAAAATTGTATTGATTACAAGAGTTTTACAATTCACATACAAGTGTTGGGAAAGTATCAAACACAACCCAGATATGGCATTGTTTATACTAGTACCACCAGTTCATCAATGGTGTTGTTTATAATGGAATCACTGGTTATTTAAATATTTCTCCAACAAACATCTAAATAATATCTTATAGTCCGCTCAAATATTTCACTACATCAAATTAAATAATATCTTCTTCCCCAGTCAATATATATTTGAAATCCAAAGTATTGTCAAAGTTATGATATTTTTTCACTATTGTTATAATATCTCACTATCAAAATGATCAACACTTATTGAATGCATATTACTGCATTATTCATTCTTCCTCAATTATCAAATTCTCAAGAACATATGATCACCTTTTCATAGAATTTCCCATTTTTTTCTTCTCACTTTGATATAAAGATGCATCAGCCTCTCTAATAATATTTTTCACATGCATGCATACATTTATTCACAATAAAAACAATATTGTGTAAGTTATATATCATTTATTCCATGATTAAAATGTATTATAAATAACACATTTATTTTTCTCAATTTAAATTCCCATAAGGGATAGAATATTTAGATTTCTTCTCAAACTCCTTTAAACACCCATGACCCTCTTTAATATATTTTAAACTTCATTTCAAATAATTGTGGCTTGATTGATCTTCATTTGTGGTATGAAAATACCACACTGCATGCGTAAAAAAATTCATGTGGCTTCATCATCTTAAATACCTGAAGGATATTGGTATTTATTTTTACAAATATAATGAAATAATCAGGGCTCACCTATGTATACATATCATTTAAAATGCCCGAAAAATATGGGATTCTCCATTTTTATACCTCGTATGCATGAATCATGTTACTACCCATTTTATCACATGACCTCATTTTATGATGATCATAAATCCACATTTATTAACATGATAAAAAAATACCACACCTCATATTTAATACCCAAAATATCAAGATTAACTCATAGTCCAAGAAATTCCATGGGTTGATATCATCTGATACTCATGCATGCATCATATAATATGCATGAATTCTCGATCCTTTATAGAATACCTTTAGTTATTAGGATAATCCATTTATGTTGAATCCTTAATTTAATTTTATCATTTATTTAGTTTTTATACATTAAAGTACAAGTTGAATATATAACCATTTCATTCTCAATAGTGTATTAATCCTTCTTATATTTTGTTTAAAGGTTCACCTTTATTATAGGCTATGTTACGACTCTGGTTCTTCTATCCATGCATGAAATATGCATGAATATCATATAAAATGTGTTCTTCAAAATAAAATTTATCTCATCATATATTCATTCATGCATCGATTAGCATGCATGCTTATCATTTTTGTGGAATTAATCCTTATTCACACTATATACTACTCTGTATCTCAGATGCACAACAATATATCTTAGATGCTCTCTTTTTTGTCTTTTGATATCATCTAATTTATAAACCCACTAGTGATTATCTCATATACATGGAATCTCCTCCTATTATACAAAGATTCTTATGTTATGCAAAGTTCATAGTAGCTCCTCATACCATCAAAGATCAAGATAGAACCTCTTGTCGTTGTAGATTATAGTTTTACCTTCTACCACCAAGGATAATGGTAGAACAACCTATTCATAACTAGTGGTAGAAACCTCTATTTATAATATTAAGTATTATCCTGAATTTATAATTGGTGATAGAAATCTCTGTTCATAATTGGTTCCAGCATGATCTATTCATAACTAGCGGTAGAAACTCTATCCAATGGTAGAATCTTCTTCATAGTCTCATAGACTTGTCTCTACAGTGTAGTATTTTATTCTTACCTTTATGTGAGCAATGAAAAATTATTGGTACCCTAACAAAGTGGTGAGGTTACCCTTACCCAGTTATAATAAACTTATGTTTACCCTTGCACAACTTACTAGTACCCTTATGCGGGTCGGGTTACCCTTATGAAAATCTTAAATTACCTTTATTTGTGTTGGATACATTTATGCAAGGGCTAAATTACCTTTATGCATGGTCCTGAGTACCTTTATGTATCACCCCTGATTACCTTTACGCAATCTTTAACTACACTTATGCATGTAAATATACCCTTATGTAGTTCCCAGTACCCTTACATAGGTAATTTAAATCACAAATTTACCCAGTCATGATCTAAGTATCACTGAGAGGGGGAGGGGGTGAATCAGTGACATATTTTCTTTTTATGTTTCCTTTCAAATGAAACAACCTTCTTCTCCTGTTAAGGATCTCCTTCCCTACTGAACACAATCCAAATACAAAACCACTGGAATATAAGAATTTACATGGTTCACTACTCAATGAGAGTAGCTAGTCCTTGGTATGGTACAGAGATAATCCTATACCACAAAATGCACTAAAGAGACAATCCTTTAATGTGGAATACAAAGAGTAGGATATTCCCTTTCACTCATGTTGTACTTGGGAGATAATCCTCAAGTGTGTGTGCACCATCTTAGCACAAATAGGGTAATGCAATATCTCTAATCTTCTTGACAAACTTTCAAAAATCTGATCTTTGAAAACAACTCTTCTCTTTACTATCCAGAATCTAATAGGGAATACATGTACTTTGTAATAATACTTATTCATATACCCCCATTCATATCTTGATCTACTTTAAAGAACTTCTCACTTAATATGGTTACTCAAATCTTCAGCTAACCGAGCTCCATCAAGAAGCTCCCTGTTTCGCAGAGCACTCTAGTTCATAGAGATCTCTAGTTCACAGAGCGCACTAGATCATAGATCTCACTATTTTGATAAGAACAGATTGGTCTTTTCAAAGTTCAATTATTTCACAAAGCTTAATAGCTCACCGTGAAGCTCCTTTTCTTCACGGATCTTACTACCTTCGCAGGGATCACTTTCTTTGTAAACTTTCTTTGTAATTATATATCGCTAAAATTCTCGTTAAGTATCTATACTCTTATAAAGGTTGTATAGGCCTATTTATAAGAATTTCCCACCAACTTCAGAACCTTCCATCCACCTCAGTGCCACGTCATCACCAAATTGCAGAGCTCCGAAATTTCTCTCAAAATTCTCTCTATTTTGCAAAGTTCCATGTCTATTTTCCAGATCGGAAAGCTTGTTATAATCACATAGCATTCCATCAAATCATTTTCACCGCTATGATGCTCCTTATTTCTTTTCCCCACCAAAATTCTCTTCACCTTCACCACCATAATGATCACCCAAAAATCTCCATTCCTCTTCCATTCATGAAGCTCATCGTACTCACAGAGCTCACTGTAATAATCCATTAAACCTTTGTTATTCACTCTTCATAAAGTCAATCTTTGCAAAACCAACCATGCAGATTAATGACATTTTTTTCTCTTTCTTTACTTTATAAATATTTCATCACATGTTCTCCAAACAACTTATGATCTTTGTGAAATACAAACCATAAAATCATCGTCATATTTACCATGGAAAGTATTGTAACTTTCTTGTCTTTCCCCACCCACTTATACAAAGTGAAGTGATTACCTTTCTTCTCAAACTTCCTTGAAAAAAAAAAGACAATACTCCATGCATCCAAAAACTTCATGATCTAACTTGGTCCCAACAAATCATAGATTACCCTTATGCAAGTCACCAAATACCCTTACACAGCAATGAAGATACCCTTATGCAACACAGTATTAACACAGTACCCTTACACAACACCATAGTGTACCCTTATATAGTTAAATTTACCCTTATGCATCCTGTAGAAAATAATACTTACCTTCATATGGGTTTTAGAAAGAAGATAACTACCTTTATTTATCTTGAAAAATTGAATCAAAATAATCTAAGGCCTTATTAGAATACATCATACAAAATAATAAATTGTGTTATATTTCCTTTAAAAATATATCTCCAATTATTCATATATTCTCATGAAATAATAGGAATAATACATGGACTTCTTGAAAAATATTTTTCACACAATTAAGGTATGGATTTACTTGTTTTAAAAATTGTGAAATTATTTAGATTTTATTTCCACATGCCTGAAGTATAAAGTATAGTTCAAAAAGTTTCACAATTATATAAGGATAATTATTCAATTATGATATACAATGCCATTAATTGAATCCATAAAAATTCTCCTAGCATCACCACTTCATCTACCAACACATATTGACTCATTGAAAAAAAAATTAGTCACATGGGCTCAACAATATCCCCCTTTTTATTTTTTGTCAATATCTATTCACTTTTAAAATCAATATGTGTTCTCAAACTTTATCCCCCTTATTGAAAATCAAAATCCAAGGGTAATGTAGGGGATTTCTCATCTCTTTTTATGAATTTCAATTCATTTTAGATTATTATCTCTTTATTCAGAGATGAGGATGATACCACATGATTTTTTAGAAAAGATACTTAAGTAGGTCAACTCTAATTCTAGATAGTCTAACCCAATATAAAAAACAAGATAGATACAACGAGGGTTATATATGATGTCCATAAACTTTCATGCATGTGATGCTAGAGTTGGTTCCCTAGAACTAACTACTTTGTACTTTAGATTACTTATATATTCAAAGAAGTGAATATTAATACAAATAACGTATCATATATTTATCGTTCTTATACATAACATTGATTTTATCATGTCCTAGAGTATATTTTGCATTGATAAGTTCATATCGGTTCTCCGTTATGATGAGAACCTTAAGATGCTATGGTGATATCTCTTAAATATAGTTTTTTGGTTGGATAATGTACTATGATAGGGAACATGGTATGTTGACCATCAAGTGTGAGTACTCATAAGAAAATGAGGCTTTTTCTTATAAAGTTATCACTTAGTAATCTCTAAGGTGGGAGATTATAAGAATGGAACTATCAGTAGGAATTCTGCATATTTTTGGTGTCATCAGATATTCCTATCTATGAGCATGTGTAATGGTCCTTAGAATTTAATATGATCATTTATTCATGTCATGACTCAAGCACTTAGATTTACTAACCAAAACTTTCATGTAATATGTGTGTGGGAAAGAGGGTGTGTTCGGTTCGTCATGATTGACATGTAATTAATGAATAAGAAGATGAAGTATTTTTCTATTATATCATTATGTAAGTTGATATATCAGAACTTTGATCTTCTTCTTTTAGAAAGGAATTCTCATGTGTGGCCTTTTTTAACCCTCCACACATGGTAACTCCCCTCCCCCATGAAGAGGTCAGTGCCCTAAGGTAGAGCCCTATCCGTGGAACGAGTCGTTGCCAGCTGAGATGGCAGAGCGTCCCGGAGGGTGAAATCCTGATCGATGATGGTTCGTTAAAGCAATGTGTCACCACATTGGGTCGCGACTCATTTTTCCCAACCAGTTGAGACCGAGCGACCCGACAAGACGGGTGGATCCCGGGGGAGAGGCTCACCCCGAAAGCAGACATTGTGCCATGACGTTTATTTCAGATTATCTAAGAAAGATATATCGATCATATAGGTTAGTTACACATATGTGAAACCCATTTGATGAGATAGTACAATAAATGGATTATATTACATGGTGATCATTAGTATGTGATTTTCATCATTGCGAAATTAATTACTTCTCTTTGGTTCCTTGACTCATTGTTAAATAGTGATCTTGGACTTTATATAATCCCACCTAATGCCAATGAGAAAGAATCCTAGAGGGTCACACACTAAGTGTTTATGTTGAAATTAATTAAATTATATTTGAAGTTAATTAATGGAATAAATATTATTCTCAAGATCGATGAATAATTTTATTCAAGCTTTATTGATTTCATAAATTAAATAAATATTTATTCATCGGATTTTGAATAAAATGTATTTATTTATTTTATTGGATATTTAATAAATATTAATTTACTATTTTGTGAATAAAATATGTATTTAAGATAATAAAATATTTTACTTGGGTATTTAATAAATACTAAAGGGGTTTGAATGGACCAAGACCGAGTCTGGTGAAAAATATTAATTAACAGATAAGTTAAATAATACTTGTTATTAAGAAAGTTGGAACGCACCAAAAAATAATATTATTATTCTTTTACTATGTGGAATGAGGTTTATTAAAATTTGGTGTATTATTTAATGGCTAGAATGAAATTAAATAATTATTTTAACTTAAAACCTATATCTATAAATAGACATTTAGGTCTATTTTTTAGAGTGTCCATCGATGTGAAATCGAAAGAGATAATTATTTCATATAAGGAATTATCTCTAGACTATTCCCTATTTATTCCTCTCAATAATAATAAATTCAAGAGATATTTCTTCAAGACTGAAGAATAAGTGATCAAGAATGAACAATTCAAGACATTTGATTCTTTAAGCTAGCACCTGGAGATCGAGTGGCATTCCTTGGAGATAATTGAAGCACATGTGGATCACTGCTAGAGGGATTATATCCTTGGATCCTTATAGTGAAATGAAGGCAATCCAAAAGGGTTTTTTGGACAATCAATATTCTTCAACAAATAAATTTTCTAATCCCAGGTATTTATTTCTTCATATATTAAATAAATTAATTATAAATTTTATATGCAAAATATTTGCTCATGGTTTCAGGAAAATCGAATATTAAAAGAAAATTTAATATATATCCTACCATTGTATGCTTCTGTTGTGACTGGAACCAATAATTGATATCAAATTAATCACATTTAAATATTTATTTATTTATTTTATTCTTGATCTATGCACAATTGTGGTTATATTTTTATTTCATGGTATTCATTCTTTAATCTGATTTAAATTAACATGTTTTGAAATATTAATCATGATTTGTTCAGTGTTTCATTTTATTATAGGTTTAAGAATAGAGTATGAATGACCAAATATTTCATCTATAAAGTGCCAAAAAATTTCTGGCAAGGCAGTGTTACACGGTGTGTACTCGTAAGTATACCTCGTGTACCCTAGTGCGTTGTATCTGGATGCGCCATGGGATACACCGCATGCCACACAATAATTATGTGTGGTGTACACCGCGTGTTAACTGGCCAACCTGGAACGTGATTGGTATATTACACAACATGTATTAGTGTATATTTCATGTAGTCTATACAGGTTAATGGCATAAATCGTGAAATTTGTGTGGTCATTATGCATGTTTAAAACCATGTGAGTTTGAATACTTGAAAATTTAGGATATACATGACATGTATATGGTGTGTATGGTGTGTAGTTCATCAACTTTGGTGTCTAAAGAATGCACTAATCCACTCAGTGAGAAGATGAACACATAGATCAAAGAGATACATAGTGTGTACCTGGCCTATACACACCATGTAGTTCATCGAGACACGCGCTGAAGTCTCAGGTGTACATCCTAGACACACGATAAACATAACACGTGGAACATAGCTGGTCTTTAAACTTTGTGTATTCTATCCAAGTACACACCGCAAACCCATGCATGTACTCTGGATACATAGAAATTGAGAAACATGGCGTATAGATAGATATACAAATTGTGTAGTCTCTCATTAATGGACAAAATAAAAGTTACATTAAATTGAAAAATTATAGCATTAAAATCTCATTTCATTGATTGGAAATCCATTGTGTGTTTGAAATTTTAAAAATGGTTTTAAAGAATTTTAAATTTTAAATTAATTTATTGTAATAAATATATGTGATTATTGGTTTTGCTGTTTATTTTCCATGAATTCCATAAATGATGGGTACCTTCAATAAAGTTTATATAATCATTAAGATAAAAGGGAATTAATTAATTTGTTAATTAATTAATTAAAGAAAGTGTGTTCATCATAATAATAAATAATGAATAAAGAAATGAATATTATCATGTTACTTTTGTGTATTTGTTGCTTGTATGACTGTTCATAAGCTTGATCAAGACCTATGTATGATTTAATTTAATTTATTGAATGATTTTTCAATTATTTATTATTAAATTAAATATGATGGTCTATTTGTCATTCCTCCCTCTATTATTATGTAGGACCTACATGTACAAGTATATTTATGTAATCCCCTTTTAACCAATCTTTTGGTTCCCATCACCTATGTGTGAGTCATAAATATATGTAATTAATGGAGTGTCCCAAGGTGTGTGGAGGTGGTTCAAGACGGAACCATTATGATGTTAATCAGGTGATACACAGGTGGACAAGTGGAATGTTGTAACTCATTCCAATATTGATAATAGGAGTTATTTCCCCTAGGTCAAAGGTTTATTTAGTGTTCACTCATTAAATCAACCATTAGATAAAGCTTGTGAATGGGTTATTTAATTAATTAATTATTTATTTCTATATAATTATTTATTTTATGGATGTAAGGTCACGATCACATAAATAAATGAATTAATGTACAAAGATAAAAATAAATAAATGAATTATGTGTAAATTTTTTATCCAACATGGTTAATTAATTAAGTAACATCAACTTAATATTAACAACACATGTAAAAGATAAAAAAAGATAAAATTTATGCATAATAAATTAAAATCTCTCGATTAAATATTATGTCAGACTTGGCCTTGAATTACTTGATTAAGAATGAAACTCAATAGAACTAAGTGTTTGACCAGCCCTTTTTGGTACACTTACTTTCATAAGGGAAGTTATTATAAAAGTTTCGGGTTGAATTAACCATTTTACATCAATAGGAGTAGCCCTTTATAGACTTTGTGTAATTTGGAAACAATTTTTGAAGAGATACATGTCATGATTTTAGGATTGGGGAATCCACTCAATGGATTAAGGATTTAAACGCCCGTGGTTAGAAAAGACCTGCCTAGCTAAATATCTTCAATTAGCATGACCAACCTTTGTTGGGGTTATATGAAGGGGGATATGCATCCTTGTCACTAGAATATCCTAGAAACTATACATTACAATTTCAATGGTGGGGGATATTGGGACTCGATAAAATAGTGGAAGAATTAATAAAATTAAATTATTATTATTTTTCACATAATTTTTAATCAAGTAAAATACAAATAATCTGTTTAAATTATTATAGAAAATAGAAACAAAAAGTACGAAATCAGTGAAATAATTCCTAAACTTATGGTATGACCTTAAAAATAAAAATTTATAGATGTTGTATAATTGTTCATGTGATGAAGTATTATCAAAATCTTGTATTATGTGTTTGAATCCCCTATTATTGTTTTGTTACCCTGAAAGGTGAGAGAAAGTGAAAAGGAAGCCTACCAGAGATATGTTGAGGATGATTATTATGTATGTTGTATTATATTATAAACTATGACTAGAGATTTTATGAAATTGCTTAAAGACATAGTTTCTTACACCATAATAACATATCTTCATTCTCTTAAGAAATAGAAGGAAAGGCTTGAAATAAATAAGATTTTCAATGCACTATATCAATGTAAACTCGAAAAAGGAAATCTAGTTACTAATCATGATTTCAAATTTATTGGGTATATTGATTGACTAGAGAAATTGGGATTACAATTGTATAATAAATTATCCATTATTCTTATTTTATTATCCTTACAACCGAGATTGTCCATATTTTTCAAATCCCGAATAAAGAAAATGGATAAGTCACTCAGGAAACTTTTGTCTATACTTCACCAAACTGATAAGGACTAGTTTAAACCTATTTATCCACCCATTATGGTGAAAAGTTTAAAATACAAGGCTGAAGGTATCATGAATAATCTAAATCCAGAATATCCTTTATGGTTCCCTTCAAAGAGAAAAAATATTCAAAGGTAGAGGAATGAACATGAGGCTATTTTCTTCTTATTTGGAAATCTTGGAAATTGGAAATTATATTTAAATGAATTGAATAATCAAGCATTTGCATCCACTTCATTTATATTAATAATTTTTTTTAATCACTGGTTGTGTATTAAATACAATATTCTTACAACATACATTTATTTAAATACAAGAAACAAGCAAGAATAGAAAGGTTACAGAGTGAACTCAAAATGAGATGAGAAAGGGTGATTACTAAGTCATTTAAAGGGAGATCGCTATTTTTCATTACCAGTTTGGATTGATTCAAGTTTGAAATAAGTGTTACCAAAACAACTATCTCAATGTCTAGCTAGACATAATGAGACATTATTTATTTTTGAAATAAAAGTTGTTATGGTACTTTAAATAAAAAAATATTATTTTAGTAACTCTTAAATCACATATATCCATTGTAATACATGATGAATATAAAATATAAGAATCTTAACTCATTGTGTCAAGATAATTATATTTCAAATAAAACTAAATGTAGTTGACTTGTTTATTCCCTTTAAATTATTCTAGTCTCAATTGAGTTAAGGTACTAGATATCTTATCATGTTTTAGATAAATAAAACTTTATACATAAAGGTATGTCACAAAGATTTTAAAATTGGTTCAACATGTCCATGTGAAATATTATAAAGAAGAATATAGCTTCATATACTACATGATATTTCTATAAGAAATTTTAGAAAATCTCAGTGAAGTAAATGAGTGCACTTGGTAAATATAGTGGAATCTCTAAGTTCGCTTGTCAGAGAACATATTATCTAAGAAATACTTGGTCATACATGTGGGTTAAAGGTTATCCAATACTCACATTTACTTATATATATGTAAATGAATTAATGATAGTAAAAGGAATATTAATAATGAGTCTTATATATATTTCAAGTCTTTCATTATACCATCGAAGACATATTTTTCAAATAGAAGTAAAAAACTAACCATATTCCAACTATATTGTCTAATGGATTTCATATCAATTTTGATATGATAAGAATCTATTAGTATTCTAATGTAAGTTTTTGTTGAAAATAATTAGTTAAAAGTTGGTCTTAGCTACAAATGAACATTAAAACACTAATGTTCATCTATAGTAATGATCCTATAGACACTACAGTTATTAACATCTATTTAATATCAACTATATTTCCATAAAGGTATCCTATATATTTGATGATAGTGGGATCATACTTAACTTCAATAGGTTAGGTCTATAGATACACATAAGTTGGCATAAGAATAATAGACTCAACTGAGCTTTAATTGGAGGATTAGTTCTAGATACACATACTGCATAGGAATTCATAACCAAATAGGTGGTTTATGTTCACCATAGTGGATGATGATACATGTATTATTTTTCATAATAATGATTCCTATAATGAAGCAGTACATGGTAATATGATAAGTTTGATAATTATATATAAATTCAAGTAATGGACTCCATGTATCAAGATTTGGGACTTTGTATTTTAAATTTTTCTATGAATTGATACTGTTGTTGAGTATTCAAGAGAAAATATTCATGTATAGTATAAGACAGTACCAATAAAGCATGATTGATTATTTAAAGGTTTAGTCTATGAAAAGACCTTTTCACCACTCATCATAACTAAAATCCTTTTTTAATTCTACTTATCAAATAATATTTCTATGATCATTATATTGGGCTATTGTTTTTTAGGGCCACCTCTTTTAGAGGAATCCTTATAAAAGATTTCTATAAGAAGCTACCAAAAGGAGACTCTATGGTATATGTCTACTAGGTATAACTAAAAGGGTCAGTGACATTAATCAATTTCAATAAGATATCAATATTATATAAATTCATTTATGAATAAATAATGCATAGTGATCATAGGATATTTGTTTGGAAAGAAATGAGTGACATGTATCTCAGAATGGATATGGGGAGTGTTAAAGTTTTCAATATTAATATGTTGATAACATATGAAAACATTTTTTATGTCTTACAAGTTTGTTAAGACTAAGGAATGAAATTTCTCCAAGTTTGACTTAAAGTAGAAACCATGTTCTGGGGAACAATATCTATAAAAATATATATATTTGTTTAATAAATATAGTAATAGAACATATATTAATAAATTATTGAAGAATAAAAGTTTAAACAATTCAAGGAATAATTATTATTAGCTTATAATCCTTCCATTAAAACATACATGGGAATTGGAAGTGATTATGGAGATTAAAATAATTTTACAAGATTAAGTGAAAGGAATTCATATCATGTTCCATGATATGTATTGATGTTTGATATTATGGATGAATAAATAATAATAGGTTAATATCAAATAAATCCAACATAATTTTATAGAATTACAATTAGAACTATCCGATGGTACTTTGAAAAGTAAAACTGGATGAGTTCCTAGTATCTAGAGAAGTGAGAATACTAGTGATCATGGGAATTGAAAATTTTTATTTATTTAGTTCAATTTGATCTAGTATCACTGATAAGACTATAGTAATATGAAAGAAAAACTTGTTATAGCCAATGGTTTCCATATCTACAATATCTGATTATGTTGTAGCTTCTAATACATCTTGATAGGCGGTTTAGAAATGTCATATTCTAATTTTGGGATATAAAAAATGGTAATAGGTTTATAATCTTATGATAAAATATGAACATGGATTTATTCAGGATATCAGGATTCTAAAATTGTTACAAGAGGTGGATACTCAGTTAAATTAATACTTGAGATATTTTCTCAAGATAGTTATGTTACAGTAAACAGATCTTCCGTATAGACATTTGGCTTAACCAACCCTAGTCGTGGAAACATGGTAGGCTTAGAAACTATAGACATACTCAATAGAAGCATGTTTAACTTGTGAGTAATGAATTGTCATTAGTGGTTGGCTCTAGTTAAAGTTGGATTTTATTGGATTTTCTTCCCTAGAACCTACTACTTTATACTTTATATTACTTTTATATTCAAAGAATAGAATATTAATATAAATAACTTATCACATATTGATTGTTCTTATTCATAATATTGATGTGAGAATATTTGTTACATTGATAAGGTTATAATAGTTCACCGCTATGATGATAACCTTAAGATTTTATGAAGATATCTCTTAAATATAGTTCTGCAATTGGATAATGTACTATGATATAACACATTTTAAATGGGTCGTGATGTGTGAGTACTCATAAGTGAATGAGTATTATTCTCATGAAGTTTGAACTTGGTAATATCCAAGGTGGAAGATTATGAGAAAAGACCCATCCGTATGAATCTTGTATGTTTTGGTGTCATAGGATATTTTTATATGTGAGCATGTTTAATGGTCCTTAGACTTTAAGATTATCATTGATGCATGTCATGACTCACTCACTTATATTTACTAACCAAAATCATCACGAAATATGTTGGTGGGAAGTATGGTATGTTGGGTGTGTCATGATTGACATGTCATTAATGAATAATTTGATGAATGATTTTTCCCTTCTATCTTTATAGAAGTTGATATCTCATCCATTTTATTGGAATAGAACTGTCGCATTAAATTCCATGACCATAGTGTAATGACATTTATTTTAGATAATCAAAGAAAGACGTATCGAGCATATAGGTTGGTGATATAGATGTGAAACATTATTGATGAGATATTATGTAAAAGTAATTATATTAAACAGTGAGATATCATATGTGGTTTTCATCATTACGACATTAAGTTCTTTCTCTTGGGTTCCTTGACCCATTGTTAGATATTAATCTTGGACTTTAGGCATGCCTACCCAATGCCAACGAGAATGAATCCTAGAGGGTAACACACTAAGTGCTTTCATTGATCTAGATTAAATTCTATTTGAATTTAATTAATGGAATAAATATTATTTTCAAGACTGAGGAATAAATTTATTCAAGTTTTATTGATCGCATTAATTAAATAAATATTTATTCACTAGATTGTGAATAAAATAAATAAATTTATTTTATTTTATATTTAATAAATATTTATTTACTATTTTGGGAATAAAATATTTATTTAAGAGAATAAAATGTTTTATTCAGGTATTTAATAAATTTAAGAGGAGTTTAAAGAAACCACGACCGAGTACAGTGACAAATAATAATCAACAAGTCAGTTAAATAATACTATTATTATGCAAGTTAGAACATGCAACAAAATAATATTATTATTATTTTATTATGTGACATGAGGTTTAGTAAAAGTTATTATATATTATTTAATGTCCAGAATATAATTAAATAATTATTTTAACCTAAACCCTAGATCTATAAATAGACGGTTATGTCTATTGTGTAGAGTATCGATCGATGTGCAATTAAAAGCGAGAATTATTGTGCATAATGAATTTTTTATCGAATCCTCCCTCTCTCTCCCTATCAATTAATGAGAAATGAAAGAAATATTTCTTCAAGTTCAAAGAAAGAATGATCAAGAATGAACAACATAATACATTTCATTCCCCATGATAGTACCCATAGATCAAGTAGAATTACTTGGAGATCATAGGATCACATGTGGATCACCACTAGAAGGATTTTATCCTTGGATACTCATAGTACAATGAAGGAAATTAGAAAGGGTCTTTTCAGATGATCAACATTCATCAAAGAAGAAATTTCCTAAGCTCAAGTATTCATTTCTTCATATATTAAATAATTTAACTATAAATTTGATGTGTAAGATCCTCATTCATGGTTTCGGGAAACTAGAATGTTAAAATAAATTTTAATATATTTCCCACAACCACACACATACATTGCACCTAGAACCAACATGTGATATTATACTTATAACTTACTTATTTCTCAAATGGAGGTTATATAAAACATATTTTTCAAAAAATATATACGCATTCACACTTAAAGAAACACACCATAATGTTCATGTATAATAAAATAATATATCCCCATTTGTCTTGTATTTTAATCAACCAAGACCTCCCCGCTGTTAATAAATATGATTAATACAATTAAGAATGAGGGATGAGAGTGTTATTGGAATACCTAAAACTCTAATATGTACAGGATATCTAGAAAAATCCAAATTCATATAAAATACATTTCCAACCTATAATATCATGTCATATGAACTATCAAAGATACATTTGTAATCTCCTTAGATATAGAACAATGGATAACCTTGGGGTCAGTCTCAGTGAATTAGTGTGATTATCCTAGTGATTTCTCAAAATATTTTTGGTTTGTTTTGTTTATTTCAAACGCGGTAAAGATAACATGAAATAGTGGTGATGAAAATTTAAGAAATTAAAATGGGAAAAGAAAAAACAGATAAGGGGGAACAAAAGTCAGCAAGAATGAAACTATATCTAGAAAGAAGTAACAAATTAATGGAATAAAATTATTTCTTCATTCATAGAAAAAATTAATGAACCACATCCATAGAAATGACCAAATTTATCTCCCTCACCAAGAGTTAAATCTTGGGGAAAGATGATTCTTACATCTCACCACTAACAAAATTCATCGAACCATGAATGATTTGTACATATGTCACTAGAATTGAACTCATCATAAAATTATGACGTGAAGAATGAAATCACAGAGGAATAACAATTTAAAAGAATGAATATTGTGAAGAGGTAGAAATTAAAACAAAAAAATTAAATCTCTATACCGTCATTCATTGACCTAGAGATTTAAACCATAAAAATTCAACCTTTATCAATGTGTTCTCATTTTCTCGATGTAATACATCTCCCCACTTAAAAATTAGAAATTGAAAAACCATTCCTACGAATTAATCTGTGGTCACTACAACACACTTTGAATTCAAAATTTATCAAGAGAAATGATAAAATAAATGATTGAAAATATATTTGGTCTCTAGAGGGATTAAATCTTCACCTCCTAGATCCATCTACACAAATTATCCCTCCAGGTTCAGAGGTTTAATTTCACTCACCAAGAATGAGAATATGTAACAAAACAATGAATTTTATTTACAAATCACAAAGTTACAGAAGAGAGAGGAAAATAAGAAGAAGAGAGGGAAGAGAGAGAGAATGAAATTGAAAAAATTATGGGGGTATCTCTTATATGGGCTCTAATTTCTTATTTAAAAACATTAAAAAACATGACTAAAAAATGACAGAAAAATGAGGTGTTTCCACGTGGAAGACTTCATTGTGTGTTATCATCCCCTGGTGTTGAAAACTAAACTACCTTTAAAATTGTCACTACTACTTGCGTGATTATTTTTTCTCCAAGAATGCTATTATTTACTTCATTAAATGCTAGAAACCACTCTGCATGTGTCATTCGCACCTAAAACTAGTAAAAAACCTGACAAAAATATCTGACACATGGCTTTATATAATGCCTATTAAAAATTTTCTCCTATTAACATAGTTGGTTGTCTTCTTTTCTTCTATCATCTTGTTCGTTGGACCAGAATATCATAAACATAAAACATAACTTCTCAATACATTTTTTCAAACATGTTACATATGCCACCAACCAATATCAAAGATTCATCAATGGGGTAGTTCAAGACCCCCTGAATTGTGCTAGATCGAACCTAAAAATGAAATATTAAACAGCATAACTCAACAACACCCGATCTGGTCTTTGAGTAATCCATCAAGTTCATATCGTAATACACCATCTTTAAACAAGCATCATATATATTCATTCTCATTAGGTTGAAATTGGGAACCATCGTCATTTCCAGTGATAAACCACAATTCATCAACACTAATGGAGAATCAATTGAACTCGAAGACCTGATCGGATGGTGCATCAATGAACTTGGTCTCACACTAGAATCGATCGGGTCAACATCTCCAATAGAATAAATCCACACAGTTGTGATGGTCACCTTCTCTAGTTGAAGCTCAGGTTCACAAAATTTGATGATAGCCTTCAACAGTCAATGGCTTGGTTCCTTCAACACATGAATGGTCAGATCTCATCGTCATTGGCATAGGGGTTCATTGGAAATGATCTAGGAAGCATCAATACCATGCCTTGTCTTGGATCTCCATTTAGATTTCCTAAAACTATAAAAAATCTAATTCAAGCGACTGATTTGGTGGCTTTGTTGACAAATCAGTGTTGTCTTTTGTAGTTTATCTTACTCAATGATCCTAATAAAAATCAAATGTTGTTGCTTCAAAATATCTTACACATATAAAAAATAAAATTATCTTACGCCTTGCACATCACACGATATAATAAACATAATAGTAAATACAAATAATAATAAATTCATAATAATTCATGGTTAAATATTAAATACAATATGCTTAAATTATATACTAATTAAATAATAAATAAAAGATAAAAATTATGAAAGAATGAATTAAAATTTAAAGTTACAATTAATTTAATCATTATAAAATTAATTAAAATTTATAAATTAATTAATTAATTGATACATTAAAACTAAAAAAATGAAAGGGAATAAAAATTAAGTACACTAAAAAGAAAAGTAAATAATGCTCTATGAATATATTAATGGCTACAATTAAACAAACTAATAATTTAAAAAAACATTAATAAATATAAACAAAGAATGAAAATTTTATGAATTAAAAAATAAAACAAACATTATTAATAACAATTTCTTTAATTTACCGATACCACTATAAATTATCCAAAAAGTTACTATTATTTAAATTAAAGTTATTTTAGTACTAAATATATATATATATAACCCAAAAAAGGATGTGGAAAATGTAATGAATAATGGCCGCATCAAATTCCCCCACACTTATGCATTTATTTTTCTCAAGCAACTACTTGGTACGTTTCAATAGTAGAAAATAAATCTCAAAATGGAAGTGAAGAAATGCCACTAAGAATCGATTTTCAAAGTAATTTTTCCTAATGGATTCTCTCAAGTGTAAAGATGAATGTCCCCTGAAATTAAATTTATTAAATTCAAAATCAGTTATTGTTTTATAAAATTTATTTAAATATAAAATTTTAAATATAATTTAACAAACATAAAATTGCATCTAATGGAAAGTAAAAACTTATCTTTACCTCTAGGTGAGCTGACACACATAATTAAAAGGAATAATAAATAGAAACTCTACTTGGATGGGTAGGATTAATAATTAAAAAAAGAATAAATAGTTGATCCAGAAACTTGAAGAATAAGGGAAGAAAGAACAAAGAATTTTTGGATCAACCTTAGATTAGAATTTTCATTTCAAAATAAAACTTGATGCAAATATTATGAGATAAATCCAATTTAAAAAGTTAAATGTAAATAAAAAGTTGAAATACATTTTCCCAAGATTCTACCAAAATCCTTTTTTAAGAGGGTAGGATAAAATATTTACCCAATTGAATCTAATAGGTATTAAAAATTAATCTCCTCAAAGTGAAATCACTACCCTCAAAGTTGAGAAAAAACTTCATCCAGTGAAAATTCCTAAGTGATTCTTAAAAACATACAATATCGATAGATTTTAAGGGTTTTTATGGGTTCTCAATTAATTACAATTTAGCACATTAAATACCCCTCCCTAACACTTAAAACTAAAATTTTCCTCAAAGTTGAACTCAGGGTGGAATAATACTTAGGACTTTTAACATTCAAAATTATTTTCAATTAAGTAGTAATTTTTGAATTATTTAGGGGTGATAATAAAACTCAACATTGTCTTTAAAGTTGAACTCATGATTGAAGAACACTTAAGACTTTTAAAGTTCAAAATTATTTTCAATTCGGTAGTAATTTTTTAATTTTTAGGGGTTATAATAAAGTACAAAATTATTCTCCCGCATCAAAAAAGTAACACATCTACAAAATTCACCCACTGGTTACGACAATAAAAACTTCAGCAGAAATTCATGGTTTCCAAATTATATGATCTCTAACATTTAATGTTCAAAAACTATTTTCAAAAAAGTGTTAAATTAAGCATAGACACCAAATTTTCAGCACACAGTTGTAGTAAAAAGTGTAGCAGTAATCATCAGATTAAAACAAATAATTTTAGCGTGTTGAAACATTTTAATATGAACTCTAATTTCATTTATAACACCCTACATAGTAATAAGCATAATTTTCAAACAATAACAAAATAAAAATTAATAGAATTTGAATTTTTACTCACTTGGTTTAAATCTTTAACACTTAAGATAAAGTAGAAGAAACCTCCCTTTTTGAACTTAATTAAGTCACCCTGGTATGAAAAATACAACTCCTGAAAATTAAAACCTAAAAGAATTAAATTCTAGGATTTAAAATAAAACAAAAAACTAAAACTAAAGTAAAAAATTTAGGGAGTTTGAATCATTTTTCTTCAACATGTAAATTCTTTTGATCTTTGAAAAAAATTAAATTTATACTTCCATAGAATCAAAAAATCTTCTAATAACCACAATAAAAAAATGAAATTAAAAGTGTACATATATTAAATATTTTAGGAAAACACAAAATATTTTCAAAAAAAATCAATTTTGTTGCATGTTTCACATTTATTTTTATAGCAATCATAATCACCCAAAAACTCAAACAATGGAGAAGTAAAGAATCTGGAATGTACCCCTCCCCCACACTTGATTAACAGTATATAATAAGAAATTAAATTCTTAAAAATGTAAAGGGAGGAATGATACAACCTGAGAGCTATAGGGAGGGAAAGATGTTTCTGAAAATATATTACCACGCAGTGGAAAGTGTTTTCATATTATTTTTCTATAAAAGAAACTTCAAAAATTTATTAAAAAAGGACATAACAAAACTAAAACAAAAAATACAGTAAAAATATAATCTTGGTTTTAACCCCCAAAGAGGTGTTGTATTTAAGTTTTCTATATCTGGACAGCCCTTGGTTCATCTCAATCACATGGTGGATGTGGTTTATTTCTTATAAACCACTATATGTACTTCTTACCAACTTTCATTCTCAAATAAAAAATCTTTTCGAAGACCCCATTATCAGTTTCCTTTATTTTTGTAATGGCTCGGACCCTCATGGTCCATTACTTTGTCAAATTCTGGTGCTTGGGGTGACCTGGACACCATGGGTGAGTCAAGAGGGCATCAGTGTCGGTGTCGGGGTGTCACTATGGTGTTTCCTATCGGTGCCACCAATTGGTGCTACACCCGAACGCTGACACCATGGGGTGTCAAGGTTCATTCCCCTAGTTTTCCCATAATGCCTCTTTTAAGTTTTATTGCCCCTTTTAAAGAGTTTTAATGTCATTTAAGCCCATAAATGGTATCTTAAATCCTCTAACGTTGGAGCAACCCCATGTCACGCCATTTCCACTTTTCTAGCTTAGCCCCACTTACGTGTTTTCTCCATTTAAATGATATCCATCAACTCAAAGCCATCCATGGGTCTATCTTCACCGTCTCCGAGGAGAATTATTAAATATAAATTAATTCCATCTTGTGTAACCACCCAACTACATGGTAAAACCACGGTCCACCTTTTAAGCGGTTTGATATTTCATATTCTATAACTCCAAGATATAGCCTTTTATCACACCGATATCTTCTTCTTCCTTGGTTCCTTTATTTTCTTTGGTGTAATTGGAGTCCCTCTTTTGGAGACGAATCATGCGCCCGTGCTGGAGCTCTTCCCGCTCATCCTTGAAGCCTTGGAGTTTTCTTTTCTTGCAAGTTGGGCACCCTTAGTTCTTGATACGAGGATAAAAATTTGATCCTTGATCATCCAGGTAGGGTTTTCCTTTGTCTCTCTTTAATGTGTATCATGCGGGGTGGTATGATAATGTTTCCCTCAAAACGTGGATGAAACCAAACCTTAACGAAGATAATAAATTGTTTTTTAAATAATGAAGGGGTGTGTTTGATGATGATGTTGTTGTAATCTTTTATCTTTGTTTATATGTTGTGAATTTTATGGGATTACGCCCACTGAAAATAGTATCAATTGGTGTTCCTTTCTTGCACCCTAATGAACCTCTGTTTTTCTGGATAATACTATGATTGGATGGTTGTAACATGGAAACTGGTTAATCACATAAACTCGGTTGATTAAACTGATTCCCAATGAATAATAATCCTTGTGTGATCACACTGGTTAACCAAATAGAAATAAGTAACTTGATAACTGGTGTGGTTAAATCTGAAAAACTCCTTTGCTCTGTTCTACAAATAAGCACGGTTGTTCTGCTTGATGCTTGTGGGGTGACGTGGATGGGGATGGGATCCCCTATTGTTCAGTTGTTGGTTTGTGGATCTGAGGCCGCATGGGGCCGTATGTTGGGTCTTGGTTTTGTTCCAGTACTTAGATGGGTCTCATGGATCCCTTTTGTTGTTGTGACTTTACAAGAGAACCGGGTGTGAGTGCTTAAATAGTTGCTTGGTTGTTTTCCTTCAGTTGTTACACTGGCTTGTGGCTATGCCTGTTAGTTTATTGATAGTGAAGGATTATTTAAATGGAATCACTTGAACATGATAATTAAAATGGGTACAATGGGGGGTTGTTTTCCAAAAATGGCTTGTGCTCTGGTTGTGGTTATTGTGCATTTGTACATATAGGAATAGTAACAAGATTATTTGTGTATGGACTAGTTTCAGAACCCTTATGTTGGGATGAGTGCTTGTTCAAATATATGTATAAATTTAGTTCTTGTGTTTCTTATTCACACCCCACCCATGTTGAGCACTTTGTGTCGAACACCCCCATTTCATGGGAGAGGGCGTTTTTTCCAACATTTCTATGGGTGGATGGTTATTAGCTCCTTTCTGCTCCCTCTCCCAGGTAGCCTAAGACTCTTCAGGCTGGTTGTAATGGCCTAAGGTTTATTATGGACCTAGAATATTTGGGTCGAGTGTGTTGTGATGGTTGGCCCAGGTGTGTGTGGGCAGGATTGTTTCCCAAGCACCTTCTAGATGAGGCCCTAGTGTCTTTGGGCTTGGTAATGATTATTGTGGACCAGGTGTCTGTGGGAAGGGATGTGTGTCGTTGTGGTGGTCCTGGTGTCTTCAGGCAGGATGAATGGTTTTATTATCCCATAAGGTTGTTTTTGGGGTGGCAGTGGGACTGCAGTGGAACTTGTGGAGTAGGTTTGATGTGTAGGATGTCCTAAATAACCAGTGGGAAAGAGGTGTGGGGTACCCAAACATCAATGTTTTATTACTATTATTTTACCTGACTTGTGTTATTTGGGGAGTCTTCCTTGGTGAGGCTGGGTGGATAGTTTCTTTTATAGGTGCTTTGGTTATCTCTATTTCTCAAAATTTATTAGAATTCCTCTCTACTTGTGCATGAGAGCTTTTGGTTTTTCTTACTAAGTATACCTGTATACTCACCCTACGTATATAAAACTGCTTTTATGTTTCCAGGAGGACTTTGAGAACTGTGCTGGACCTTACTAGCTGAGCATCGGGATAGTCTTTGTTGTTGATTTTCTTTCGTTTGGTACTTCCCTTTGGAGTTTTCTTGTACTTTTTATCAATTTATTTTGAACATTCATTTGAGAAAAGGATTTTCAGCTTTAATTTTACATTTTTTATTTGGAATTATTTGAGATTTACCATCTTATATCTCAATGTTTTTCGATAAAAAGCACAATGCCTTCCATATTACGTGTTATTCTATACCCTTGGTGCTAGTATCTACTCCAGGTACTATTGAATTTGGGACTCAGGGGTCATTATCTCTCATTCAACTTGAAGAAGGAAGGTTCTGGAAGTTTGTTGTCCCTTGCCTCATATTGGTGAAGGCGGGTCGTGACAGAATGGTATCATAGGTGATGGTTGAGAGATAGGATGGAGTTAGGGGTTAAGAATAGTGGGGATTTCATGGGAATGTAGGGAAACAATGTTTGGAAATCTTAGTGATGAAATGGTCCAGGGAATATTGACTAGAACATGGGATTTTAGGTCCCCCTATGATCTGATGCAAGAACTTAGGGCCTACCGAACGACCAAGTGAGGATACACTGATTACAGGATAGAGACCCTAGGAAAGGTACATGCATCATAATTTCTTGTGTTCTTATGTTTTTTGGGTGTTTTTTGAGATTAAAATGAATAACAAGTTTAAGTAAAATTTAAAATAAAACTTCTACACTACTCGGGCTTAGGCATTTCCTTGTTTACCTTGTAGCTATGGCACCCAGACGATGTCCACGAATAGTAAAAAAGATCAAGGCCCAAGAGGCTGATTTTCATGATAATCAGATGGCTAATTGAGAGGAGGAGGACGACCAGTAGTAGAAGACGCTTCGTGCCTTTTAGCAGCAGACCCTCGGGAAGTACGAGGGCAGCATTTCGGACATAGAGACAGAGGGTTGGCTCGAGGAGCTGGTGATAGCTTTCAGATTGATCTGGGCTCCAACTGAGTATTGGGTTCCTCTGTCTATAAGACAGATGCAGGGAGTGGTGCATTAGTGGTGGATGCACTATCTTGGGGAGAAGAGGGAGGCTGAGATTTCATGGACCGAATTTATAACAACCCTCCTCTTTATTACACACATAAATATAATTTATTACATAAAATAAAACTTAAGAAAACTCTAAGGATCGATAGTTCTAGTGTCTTGGTAAATTAGGAACATTACATAACAACTTAGAACAGAAAACACAACATCTTTATTGAAAATTTCCATTACATGACCACAACATTCCTTCATACTTAGCATTGCATGGGATAACCTGAGGACATACATGTGAAAAGGGTGAGATATAAGGCCTATTAAGGGATTAAACAAGGAATAACAAGAAGAATACAGTACATGTCAGGCAATATGCATATCAATGGATCATAAGAGAAACATGAACATAAAGGCATGATATAGCATGATTATTATAACATGGAAATGTGGCATCAACATTTAACGTGATATTATCATGATCCATGAATCATTGCATATGGAGTGTGAGTAAAAACTCATTTCACTTGAATTATCATGATTAAACCCTCATTTCACTTGATTTATCATGATACTAATTATTACCCAATGCATTGGAGTGCTATTAGGGCGTACCCTTCTTAATCATTTCATTTCATGCATAAGTGTGCCACATGGATCATATAACATGGATTCATTAAACATCATAATTTATTCCATGATAAAGGAATGTGGAATTCATACATGAAACTATATAATCAATAAGTAAATGTGTATAAATTTGAATACCCTTGATAGAGAAATGGACACGGTATTCACTACACAATGACTTTGTCTTGGAAAATCACGGTGCAATTTCGGCAGCATAACGGCATGACATAAGAATTTATAAAAATGGTTGATGCGATAGAAAGAGGTGTCTCATTATCTATACATTAAATGGATAGTAATGGGGTCATATAGATTCATTTCCCAATATATGTAATGGAATTTAGATTCATAATACAAAATAATTTCTTAAATGTAAATGAGGAGAGAGAAATCCCTTACGGAATTTCAACATGGTAACGGGTGTACATGGGAGGCATTAATGAGATAGAAATGGGTCTATCATCATTCAAACATAAGGAGGGAATTATATGGGGGGTTCTAAATCATACCCCAACATTTGTAATTGAAAATACAAGGGTATTGTAACATAAAGAAACTTGGACAAAAATGAGAGAGGAAGAAATCCCTTATTTGGAAGTGTGATCCCAAAGGCTTGGGAGAGGATGGAGAGAGGCTTCTTGGGAGATTGGGGAACCTTGATAGGATTCTAGAGATAGGAGGGTAGGTTTTGATCGATCTAAAAATGTTTTTAGTGAAGAGAAGTGGGAGGTTGAGTGGGTTTATATAGGAAAGGATATGGAATTCTTTATTGTTTAGGTTTTAGACACCACACATAAACCACAAACCAACCCATGGTTTTTGCCCATGGTTTTTGCTAAAGGGGGTTGAAAATCATTATTTTATAATGAAAATGGCCAAAATTATTAAAATATTAGGCTTGCTTATGTGGAGGTGAGTCACACTCTCAAGGAAATCATTTTAAAATGATAAAGTGTTTTATAAGTCTTGGAGGGTCCATTAAGCTTTGTAAAGTAAAACAAATAAACCTAAAATAACATTATTTTAATGGTAAAACATATATTGGCCTAACATCCCATTTATATTATTTTATTATATAACTATTGGGTTATTATGATGTCATAAAACACATTATATATTTAAATGGTATTTAATTATTACCCAAAAATTCGGTTGTCTCAGAAAATTATGAAAAAATCACCATTAGAAAATTTTGATGTCCTGATTCCAAAAATAATATTCATTTTATCTAAATAATTCGGTTGTGATGGTCACCTTCTCTAGTTGAAGCTCAGGTTCACAAAATTTGATGATAGCCTTCAACAGTCAATGGCTTGGTTCCTTCAACACATGAATGGTCAAATCTCATCTTCATGGGCATAGGGGTTCATTGGAAATGATCTAGGAAGCATCAATATCATGCCTTGTCTTGGGTCTCCATTTAGATTTCCTAAAACTATAAAAAATCTAATTCAAGCGACTGATTTGGTGGCTTTGTTGACAACTCAGTGTTGTCTTTTGTAGTTTATCTTACTCAATGATCCTAATAAAAATCAAATGTTGTTGCTTCAAAATATCTTACACATATAAAAAACTAAAATTATCTTATGCCTTTCACAACACACGATATAATAAACATAATAGTAAATACAAATAATAATAAATTCATAATAATTCATGGTTAAATATTAAATACAATATGCTTAAATTATATACTTATTAAATAATAAATAAAAGATAAAAATTATGAAAGAATGAATTAAAATTTAAAGTTACAATTAATTTAATCATTATAAAATTAATTAAAATTTATAAATTAATTAATTAATTGATACATTAAAACTAAAAAAATGAAAGGGAATAAAAATAAGTACACTAAAAAGAAAAGTAAATAATGCTCTATGAATATATTAATGGCTACAATTAAACAAACTAATAATTCAAAAAAACATTAATAAATATAAACAAAGAATGAAAATTTGATGAATTAAAAAATAAAACAAACATTATTAATAACAATTTCTTTAATTTACCGATACCACTATAAATTATCCAAAAAGTTACTATTATTTAAATTAAAGTTATTTTAGTACTAAATATATATATATATAACCCAAAAAAGGATGTGAAAAATGTAATGAATAATGGCCGCATCAAATTCTCCCACACTTATGCATTTATTTTTCTCAAGCAACCACTTGGTACATTTCAATAGTAGAAAATAAATCTCAAAATGGAAGTGAAGAAATGCCACTAAGAATCGATTTTCAAAGTGATTTTCCCTAATGGATTCTCTCAAGTGTAAAGATGAATGTCCCCGAAAATTAAATTTCTTAAATTCAAAATCAGTTATTGTTTTATAAAATTTATTTAAATATAAAATTTTAAATATAATTTAACAAACATAAAATTGCATCCAATGGAAAGTAAAAAACTTATCTTTACCTCTAGGTGAGCTGACACACATAATTAAAAAGAATAATAAATAGAAACTCTACTTGGATGGGTAGGATTAATAATTAAAAAAAGAATAAATATTTGATCCAGAAACTTGAAGAATAAGGGAAGAAAGAACAAAGAATTTATGGATCAACCTTAGATTAGAATTTTCATTTCAAAATAAAACTTGATGCAAATATTATGAGATAAATCCAATTTAAAAATTTCAATGTAAATAAAAAGTTGAAATACATTTTCCCAAGATTCTACCAAAATCCTTTTTTAAGAGGGTAGGATAAAATATTTACCCAATTGAATCTAATAGGTATTAAAAATTAATCTCCTCAAAGTAAAATCACTACCCTCAAAGTTGAGAAAAAACTTCATCCAGTGAAAATTCCTAAGTGATTCTTAAAAACATACAATATCGATAGATTTTAAGGGTTTTTATGGGTTCTCAATTAATTACAATTTAGCACATTAAATACCCCTCCCTAACACTTAAAACTAAAATTTTCCTCAAATTTGAACTCAGGGTGGAATAATACTTAGGACTTTTAACATTCAAAATTATATTCAATTAAGTAGTAATTTTTGAATTATTTAGGGGTCATAATAAAACTCAACATTGTCTTTAAAGTTGAACTCATGATGGAAGAACACTTAAGACTTTTAAAGTTCAAAATTATTTTCAATTCGGTAGTAATTTTTTAATTTTTTAGGGGTTATAATAAAGTACAAAATTATTCTCCCGCATCAAAAAAGTAACACATCTACAAAATTCACCCACTGGTTACGAAAATAAAAACTTCAGCAGAAATTCATGGTTTCCAAATTATATGATTTCTAACATTTAATGTTCAAAAACTATTTTCAAAAAAGTGTTAAATTAAGCATACACACCAAATTTTCAGCACACAGTTATAGTAAAAAGTGTAGCAATAATCATCAGATTAAAACAAATAATTTTAGCATGTTGAAACATTTTAATATGAACTCTAATTTCATTTATAACACCCTACGTAGTAATAAGAATAATTTTCAAACAATAACAAAATAAAAATTAATAGAATTTGAATTTTTACTCCCTTGGTTTAAATCTTTAACCCTTAAGATAAAGTACAAGAAACCTCCCTTTTTGAACTTAATTAAGTCACCCTGGTATGAAAAATACAACTCCTGAAAATTAAAAACTAAAAGAATTAAATTCTAGGATTTAAAATAAAACAAAAAACTAAAACTAAAGTAAAAATTTAGGGAGTTTGAATCATTTTTCTTCAACATGTAACTTCTTTTGATCTTTGAAAAAAATTAAATTTATACTTCCATAGAATCAAAAAATCTTCTAATAACCACAATAAAAAAATGAAATTAAAAGTGTACATATATTAAATATTTTAGGACAACACAAAATATTTTCAAAAAAAATCAATTTTGTTGCATGTTTCACATTTATTTTTATAGCAATCATAATCACCCAAAAACTCAAACAATGGAGAAGTAAAGAATCTGGAATGTACCCCTCCCCCACACTTGATTAACAGTATATAATAAGAAATTAAATTCTTAAAAATGTAAAGGGAGGAATGAAACAACCTGAGAGCTATAGGGAGGGAAAGATGTTTCTGAAAATATATTACCACGCAGTGGAAAGTGTTTTCATATTATTTTTCTATAAAAGAAACTTCAAACATTTATTAAAAAAGGACATAACAAAACTAAAACAAAAAATACAGTAAAAATATAATCTTGGTTTTAACCCCCAAAGAGGTGTTGTATTTAAGTTTTCTATAGCTGGACAGCCCTTGGTTCATCCCAATCACATGGTGGATGTGGTTTATTTCTTAGAAACCACTATATGTACTTCTTACCAACTTTCATTCTCAAAAAAAAATCTTTTTGAAGACCCCATTATCAGTTTCCTTTATTTTTTTAATGGCTCGGACCCTCATGGTCCATTACTTTGTCAAATTCTGGTGCTTGGGGTGACCAAGACACCATGTGTGAGTCAAGAGGGCATCAGTGTCGGTGCCGGGGTGTCACTGTGGTGTTTCCTATCGGTGCCACCAATTGGTGCTACACCCGAACGCTGACACCATGGGGTGTCAAGGTTCATTCCCCTAGTTTTCCCATAATGCCTCTTTTAAGTTTTATTGCCCCTTTTAAAGAGTTTTAATGTCATTTAAGCCCATAAATGGTATCTTAAATCCTCTAACGTTGGAGCGACCCCATGTCATGCCATTTCCACTTTTCTAGCTTGGCCCCACTTACGTGTTTTCTCCATTTAAATGATATCCATCAACTCAAATCCATCCATGGGTCTATCTTCACCGTCTCAAAGGAGAATTATTAAATCTAAATTAATTCCATCATGTGTAACCACCCAACTACATGGTAAAACCACGGTCCACCTTTTAAGCGGTTTGATATTTCATATTCTATAACTCCAAGATCTAGCCTTTTATCACACTGATATCTTCTTCTTCCTTGGTTCCTTTATTTTCATTGGTGTACTTGGAGTCCCTCTTTTGGAGACGAATCATGCGCCCGTGCTGGAGCTCTTCCTGCTCATCCTTGAAGCCTTGGAGTTTTCTTTTCTTGCAAGTTGGGCACCCTTAGTTCTTGATACGAGGATAAAAATTTGATCCTTGATCATCCAGGTAGGTTTTTCCTTTGTCTCTCTTTAATGTGTATCATGCGGGGTGGTATGATAATGTTTCCCACAGAACGTGGATGAAACCAAACCTTAACGAAGATAATAAATAGTTTTTTAAATAATGAAGGGGTGTGTTTGATGATGATGTTGTTGTAATCTTTTATCTTTGTTTATATGTTGTGAATTGTATGGGATTACGCCCACTGAAAATAGTATCAATTGGTGTTCCTTTCTTGCACCCTAATGAACCTCTGTTTTTCTGGATAATACTATGATTGGATGGTTGTAACATGGAAACTGGTTAATCACATAAACTCGGTTGATTAAACTGATTCCCAATGAATAATAATCCTTGTGTGATCACACTGGTTAACCAAATAGAAATAAGTAACTTGATAACTGGTGTGGTTAAATCTGAAAAACTCCTTTGCTCTGTTCTACAAATAAGCACGGTTGTTCTGCTTGATGCTTGTGGGGTGACGTGGATGGGGATGGGATCCCCTATTGTTCAGTTGTTGGTTTGTGGATCTGAGGCCGCATGGGGCCGTATGTTGGGTCTTGGTTTTGTTCCAGTACTTAGATGGGTCTCATGTATCCCTTTTGTTGTTGTGACTTTACAAGAGAACCGGGTGTGAGTGCTTAAATTGTTGCTTGGTTGTTTTCCTTCAGTTGTTACACTGGCTTGTGGCTATGCCTGTTAGTTTATTGATAGTAAAGGATTATTTAAATGGAATCACTTGAACATGATAATTAAAATGGGTACAATGGGGGGTTGTTTTCCAAAAATGGCTTGTGCTCTGGTTGTGGTTATTGTGCATTTGTACATATAGGAATAGTAACAAGATTATTTGTGTATGGACTAGTTTCAGAACCCTTATGTTGGGATGAGTGCTTGTTCAAATATATGTATAAATTTAGTTCTTGTGTTTCTTATTCACACCCCACCCATGTTGAGCACTTTGTGTCGAACACCCCCATTTCATGGGAGAGGGCGTTTTTTCCAACATTTCTATGGGTGGATGGTTATTAGCTCCTTTCTGCTCCCTCTCCCAGGTAGCCTAAGACTCTTCAGGCTGGTTGTAATGGCCTAAGGTTTATTATGGACCTAGAATATTTGGGTCGGGTGTGTTGTGATGGTTGGCTCAGGTGTGTGTGGGCAGGATTGTTTCCCAAGCACCTTCTAGATGAGGCACAAGTGTCTTTGGGCTTGGTAATGATTATTGTGGACCAGGTGTCTGTGGGAAGGGATGTGTGTAGTTGGGGTGGCCCTGGTGTCTTCAGGCGGGATGAATGGTTTTATTATCCCATAAGGTTGTTTTTGGGGTGGTAGTGGGACTGCAGTGGAACTTGTGGAGGAGGTTTGATGTGTAGGATGTCCTAAATAACCAGTGGGAAAGTGGTGTGGGGTACCCAAATATCAATGTTTTATTACTATTATTTTACCTGACTTGTGTTATTTGGGGAGTCTTCCTTGGTGAGGCTGGGTGGATAGTTTCTTTTATAGGTGCTTTGGTTATCTCTATTTCTCAAAATTTATTAGAATTCCTCCCTATTTGTGCATGAGAGCTTTTGGTTTTTCTTACTAAGTATACCTGTATACTCACCCTACGTGTATAAAACTGCTTTTATGTTTCCAGGAGAACTTTGAGAACTGTGCTGGACCTTACTAGCTGAGCATCGGGATAGTATTTGTTGTTGATTTTCTTTCTTTTGGTACTTCCCTTTGGAGTTTTCTTGTACTTTTTATCACTTTATTTTGAACATTCATTTGAGAAAAGGATTTTCAGCTTTAATTTTACTTTTTTTTATTTGGAATTATTTGAGATTTACCGTCTTATATCTCAATGTTTTTCGATAAAAAGCACAATTCCTTCCATATTACGTGTTATTCTATACCCTTGGTGCTAGTATCTACTCCAGGTACTATTGAATTTGGGACTCAGGGGTCATTATCTCTCATTCAACTTGAATAAGGAAGGTTCTGGAAGTTTGTTGTCCCTTGCCTCATCTTGGTGAAGGCTGTTCGTGACAGTATGGTATCAGAGGTGATGGTTGAGAGATAGGATGGAGTTAGGGGTTAAGAATAGTGGGGATTTCATGGGAAGGTAGGGAAACAATGTTTGGAAATCTTAGTGATGAAATGGTCCAGGGAATATTGACTAGAACTTGGGATTTTAGGTCCCCCTATGATCTGATGCAAGAACTTAGGGCCTACCGAACGACCAAGTGAGGATACACTGATTACAGGATAGAGACCCTAGGAAAGGTACATGCATCATAATTTCTTGTGTTCTTATGTTTTTTGGGTGTTTTTTGAGATTAAAATGAATAACAAGTTTAAGTAAAATTTAAAATAAAACTTCTACACTACTCGGGCTTAGCCATTTCCTTGTTTACCTTGTAGCTATGGCACCCAGACGATGTCCACGAGTAGTACAAAAGATCAAGGCCCAAGAGGCTGATTTTCATGATAATCAGATGGCTAATTGAGAGGAGGAGGACGACCAGTAATAGAAGATGCTTCGTGCCTTTTAGCAGCAGACCCTCGGGAAGTACGAGGGCAGCATTTCGGACATAGAGACAGAGGGTTGGCTCGAGGAGCTGGTGATAGCTTTCAGATTGATCTGGGATCCAACTGAGTATTGGGTTCCTCTGGCTATAAGACAGATGCGGGGAGTGGTGCATTAGTGGTGGATGCTCTATCTTGGGGAGAAGAGGGAGGCTGAGATTTCATGGACCGAATTTATAACAACCCTCCTCTTTATTACACACATAAACATAATTTATTACATAAAATAAAACTTAAGAAAACTCTAAGGATCGAGAGTTCTAGTGTCTTGGTAAATTAGGAACATTACATAACAACTTAGAACAGAAAACACAACATCTTTATTGAAAATTTCCATTACATGACCACAACATTCCTTCATACTTAGCATTGCATGGGATAACCTGAGGAAATACATGTGAAAAGGGTGAGATATAAGGCCTATTAAGGGATTAAACAAGGAATAACATGAAGAATACAGTACATGTCAGGCAATATGCATATCAATGGATCATAAGAGAAACATGAACATAAAGGCATGATATAGCATGATTATTATAACATGGAAATGTGGCATCAACATTTAACGTGATATTATCATGATCCATGAATCATTGCATATGGAGTGTGAGTAAAAACTCATTTCACTTGAATTATCATGATTAAACCCTCATTTCACTTGATTTATCATGATACTAATTATTACCCAATGCATTGGAGTGCTATTAGGGCGTACCCTTCTTAATCATTTCATTTCATGCATAAGTGTTCCACATGGATCATATAACATGGATTCATTAAACATCATAATTTATTCCATGATAAAGGAATGTGGAATTCATACATGAAACTATATAATCAATAAGTAAATGTGTATAAATGTGAATACACTTGATAGAGAAATGGACACGGTATTCACTACACAATGACTTTGTCTTGGAAAATCATGGTGCAATTTCGGCAGCATAACGGCATGACATAAGAATTTATAAAAATGGTTGATGCGAGAGAAAGGGGTGTCTCATTATATATACATTAAATGGATAGTAATGGGGTCATATATATGCATGTCCCAATATATGTAATGGAATTTAGATTCATAATACAAAATAATTTCTTAAATGTAAATGAGGAGAGAGAAATCCCTTACGGAATTTCAACATGGTAACGGGTGTACATGGGAGGCATTAATGAGATAGAAATGGGACTATCATCAATAAAACATAAGGAGGGAATTATATGGTGGGTTCTAAATCATACCCCAACATTTGTAATTGAAAATACAAGGGTATTGTAACATAAAGAAACTTGGACAAAAATGAGAGAGGAAGAAATCCCTTATTTGGAAGTGTGGTCCCAAAGGCTTGGGAGAGGATGGAGAGAGGCTTCTTGGGAGATTGGGGAACCTTGATTGGATTCTAGAGATAGGAGGGTAGGTTTTGATCGATATAAAAATGTTTTTAGTGAAGAGAATTGGGAGGTTGAGTGGGTTTATATAGGAAAGGATATGGAATTCTTTATTGTTTAGGTTTTAGACACCACACATAAACCACAAACCAACCCATGGTTTTTGCCCACGGTTTTTGCTAAAGGGGGTTGAAAATCATTATTTTATAAGGAAAATGGCCAAAATTATTAAAATATTATGATTTCTTATGTGGAGGTGAGTCACACTCTCAAGGAAATCATTTTAAAATGATAAAGTGTTTTATAAGTCTTGGAGGGTCCATTAAGCTTTGTAAAGTAAAACAAATAAACCTAAAATAACATTATTTTAATGGTAAAACATATATTGGCCTAAAATCCCATTTATATTATTTTATTATATAACTATTGGGTTATTATGATGTCATAAAACACATTATATATTTAAATGGTATTTAATTATTACCCAAAAATTCGGTTGTCTCAGAAAATTATGAAAAATTCACCATTAGAAAATTTTGATGTCCTGATTCCAAAAATAATATTCATTTTATCTAAATAATTTTATAAATATTTTAATTTTTACTTTTAAAATAAAAACTTACATTTATAAAAAATTGATGAATTTTGAAAAAAAATGGCTTTCAAACCTTTATAAAAATCACAATTGTATTCATAAAAATTATACAATCATTTATATTTAATAAAAATTAATTTAGAAATAATATTTTATTAAAATATTATTTAATTAAAAAATCCATTAATTCATCAAAATATATTTCTTAATTGAATATTAACTAAAATGCTATTTGTTCTTTAAAAACTATTTACAAAGTAACAATAATAAAATGAGTGTATATTCTTCGTTCTATACAAAAATAATGTACATAATCATAGTTATAGGGTCTTGTTACATAACCCCTTATAAAACCCACATATAACCTAAGGTTAAGGTGTGAGATGGTGAAAGACTCTTAGGGTGGCTTGGATAACATCACTCGTGTGGTAATCTCTATCAACTTCCACTTCTCTCGTAGGCGGTTCCGTTCATTAATAAAAGTTGGGCTCGTTAAAATCTTACCCCCTTAAGAAATTTCACCATCGAAATTTCCTTTTCCCACACTAAAATATATTAGGGTAACTCTTCTTCATCACTTCCTCTGATTCCCACACCGCTTCTTAAAACTTGTGGTTTCACTAAAACACCTTGACGAGGGGAATTGTCTTATTTTGTAGAACTTTCTCCCTGCAATCTAAGATCTTTACCAGATTCTCTTCATAAGAGATTTCATTCTCAAATGGTACCACCTTTGGATTGAGTACATGTGATGGGTCAGGTATGTACTTTCTCAAGAGTGATACATGGAATACATCATGTACTTGAGATAGGTTTGGTGGGAGTTCTAGTCGATAGGGCACTACTCCAATGCGATCAAGGATCTCAAAAGGGCCGATGTACGTTGGACTAAGTTTTCCCTTCTTCCCAAATCTCATAACTCTCTTCCACAGTGATATAAGGAGGAATACAATGTCTCCGACATCAAACTCTAGGTCTCATCAACGATTATCAGCCTAGATATTTTATCGACTCTGAGTAGCTTTAATGTGTTGCTGGATGGTCTTAACCTTCTCCACCATTTCTTCGACCATTTTTGGACCTAGGAATTTTTTCTCCCCAACTTCATCCCAACATGTTGATGTCCTGCACCTCTTCCCATAAAGGGATTTATAAGGATCCATTTGGATGCTTGATTGAAACTATTGTTGTAAGATCAATCAACTAGATGAATATGTTAATCCCATCCTCCTTTGAAGTCCATTGATCATGATCGCAACATGTCCTCAATTGTTTTGATAGTCTTCCTAGATTGGAAATAAGTTTGAGGATGATAAGCAGTACCGAAGTTTAACTTAGTATCCAGAACACGTTGAAGACTCTTCCAAAACTTAGAGGTTAATCTTGGATCTTGATCAGATATAATCGATAGTCGAACTCCATGTAGCCTTACCACTTCTCTGATACATATCTATGATATTTGATCCAATGATAAATCCTTTCAAATTGTAAATAATTATACAGTCTTTGTAAGACAATCCACAACAACCCAGATAGCATTGTTTCCTTTGGATGTCTTTAGAAGTCCGGTGAAAATTATATGGTTATGTTCTCCCATTTTCCTGCTCGTATGGGTAATGGTTGCATCATCCCATTAGACTTCTACCTCTCAGTCTTCACTTGATAACATACTAGACACTTTGATGTATACTCAGTGATCTCCTTCTTCATGTTATCTCACCAATAATGCTCTTAGAAATCTCGATACATCTTTATGTTTTCTGGGTGAATGAAGAAATTCAAACTATGTGCATCATCCAAAAGTTTTTTCTCTAACTCTGGATTTGATGGAACACATAGTCTTGAACCAAATGTCACAATTCCTTATTCATTAACATTTAACTCTGAGGGTTTCCCTTTTCTGATAGTTTCCACTTTATACTGAATTCCAACATCATCCTTTTGATAATCCTTTAACCTTTCCAAAATATATGGTTGATAAATCATTTGTGAAAGTATTTTCCCTTATTTATGATTACCGTGTCTATATTCATCAAATCTAACAAGATTGGATCATTTTTAATTCTCATCAATGATAGAATTGTTGGGTCTTTTCTACTTAGAGCTTCAGCTACCTTGTTTGCTTTCCCAGGGTGGTAATAGATTGAGCAGTCATAGTCTTTGATCGTCTCTATCCATCTTTGTTGGTGAATATTCAACTATTTTTGTGTGAATATATACTTGAGGCTTTTGTGATCCATGTATATTTCACACCTCTCCACAAAGAGGTAATGTCGCCATATTTTTAAAGCAAATATTACTGCAGTCAACTCTAGATCCTGTGTTGGATAGTTTTTCTCATGAACTTTCAATTGCCTTGAATCATAGGCAATGACTTTTTCATTTTTCATCAACACACAACCCAGTCCCTTCTTCGAAGCATCACTAAATACCACAAAAAGTTCTCCACTTGTGGGTAATGTGAGCATGGGCACAGTGATAAGCCTTTATTTCAACTCCTTGAATCTCTCTTCGCATTCATCACTCCAAGAAAACATTACTCCCTTTCGAGTTAGCTTTGTAAGAGGGTTGGAAAATCATGAGAAATTTCTCACAAATCAGAGATAATATCCAGCTAACCCCAGGAAGCTATGGATATCCGTTACTAATATTGGTCTTGGCCATCCCTCAATTGCAACTGTCTTGGAGGGATCCACATATGTCTCATTACTTATGATGATATGGCCCAAGAATGAGACCTCCTTCAACCAGAACTCACACTTGTTGTACTTTTCATAGAGATTCTCCTTTCGCAAGGTCTCTAGTATAGTGCTTAGATTCTCCTCTTCTCCTCCTTGGTTTTGGAGTATATTAGAATATAATTTATAAAGACTACCATAAATTTGTCGAGGTAATATCTAAAGACTCTATTTATCAAGTCTATGAATATTTATAGAGCATTAGTGAGTCTGAAAGGCATTAATATGAATTAAAAGTGCCCGTACCTTGTATGAAAAGTAGTCTTGAGTATATCTTCCTTCTTTACCCTTACTTGGAAATATCCCGACCGTAGATCCACCTTAGAGAAGTATTGTGCTCCACGTAGCTGATCGAACAAGTAATCAATTCATGACAGAGGATACTTTTCTTTATCGTGATTTTTTTGAGATCATGATAATCAATGAAAAGGCGCATTGACCCATCCTTCTTCTTGAAGAATAGGACTGGTACACCCCATGGTGAATCACTTGGGCGTATCAACCCTTTATCCAGATTCTCCTGTAGTTGTTTCTTAAGCTTCTCAATCTCCATAACAGTCATTCTATACGGAGTTTTTGATATTGTTAACACCCCAAGTATAAGATCAATTGAGAATTCAACATCTCTTCTAGGAGGAATACCAGGAAATTCCTAAATAAATACTTCAATTAATTCCCTCACAATAGGCATATCTTCAAGGATGGTGGCTTCCTTAGAATCAATCATCTGAGCAAGATACATATTCTCAAAGGGAAGTAATATCCATGCTTGAGATGATGGTGCTAAATAAGATTCATCCTTATCCTTACACTTGTACAGAATCGGGGGTCGATTCTCCATATAGAGAGTGATTTCCCTATCATGGTAATTTATGTTGACTCTATATAGGGAAATCCAATCCATGCCAAGAATTTCATCAAATTCCACCAGAGGGAGTATGAAAATTTTTTCAGGAAGTTAAATCCACAAATTATGATAGGGGAGAAGTTATATTCATGGGATGCAATGATTTCTCCATTTTCATTTCTCACCGATATCTTTACTTTTATTATTGGTGGTGGTTTTGGGATTATTATACTAAAGTTTTAGGATATAAAAGAATTCATAGAACTAGAATAAAAAAGTATGTTTTCTATTCTTGGATGAATAACTAGAGTACATGTCACCACTTCATTTTTGGGGTTCACTTCGGTGGTAGTGATGGAAAATGATCACCCTTGCTGCCTTGGAGGTTGTTGGTTGCCTCTGAAAACCCTTCACTTAGGGAACTGGTTTGCAAAGTGCCTTGGTTCTTTGTAGTGGAAGCAATGAACAACAAGTTGAGGGTCGAATGGAGCTTTCTTCTCCTCTATTGTAGACGTGGGTTTTTATTGTTAGCATTTAATGGACAGGTTCCCTTCTCTTACACACCTAAATCATTTCCTCATCCCCTTCAGGAAATTTCTAGGGTGCTTCTTTCTGCACCTTTGGAAAGTGGGGTGATGGATTTTCTTCGCACCCTTGGATTTATCCATTAGACTATCAGAATTAAAGTCCACCTTATGACTCTTATCCCTATGATACTCTTAAGATTAGTTGATCTCCATTTTGACTTTGAGGCCACATCAAAAAATTTCCTCATAGCTATCAAAGTCACGGATCACCAGAGCTTTATAAAGGCTAGGTTTTAGCCCATGAAATAAGTGTTCAACCTTGCATTTGAGGGTAACAAAAAAGTCAGAGGCATATCATGTAAGCCTTGTGAATTTTTCCTCATACGCTCCGATGGATTCATCGTCTTTTTTCTTGAGGTCAAGGAAGTCCCTTTCCATCTTAAGTCGGAGGGTGCGAGGAAAATATTTGTCAATTTTTTTCTAGAAATACTTCCATTCCAACGCCTTAATCTCTTCCTCAAGATTTTTATTTTTGATCAATGTATACCACTAATAATATTTTACCCCATATGATAAGCATCCAAAATAACATTCTCTTATTCGGAACATTGGATGAGGGAGAAGATATTTTCAATGTAGTTGATCCATTGTTCGACAATTGAGGGATCATAAGGTCCGTTAAAAGTAGGATTCCTTTGTCTCGTGAAGCTATTGATTGAAAATTGTTCTTTATTAGGGGGGGTTGAACATTCCTCTTGACCCATGTTTCTATTCAAAACTTGAGTTAACTGAGAGAGTATAATGAAAAATTTGGCGATTCCCACTCCCATCGAATTGGGCATCTCATTAGAACAGCCATCACATTGATCTTCACATCGGTTGTTACCCCGAGTCCTCCTATTATCGGCCATTGTCTGGAATAAAAGAAATAACTTATAAATTACATTTATTTCCTTAACTTATGAATTTCTAGTCTTTAATCTATTTTATCCATGATCTACTTCCCAACATATATTATTAGGGGGAATTTTTTCCTTTAATAATGGTTCATACTAAGCTTATAAATTTACCAAATCATATCCCTCAGGAGTGTCGTAACCAAGAGTGCACAAGGCCCATTGTCATGCACCATTTCCTATTCGAGTCAAGCTCAAAGCGGTTTTTTCAGGTTTTACCCTTAGATACATCTGTTCCAGAGCCACCTCTACCTGCTCGTATCCAAACAGGGATGTATTTTCTTGATAAACCACTTACTCAATACTCAAAAAAAATTAGATACATTTTTATTATAATTAGTATTATCCCTAAGGCTTTTATTATGGTTTTCTAATCCTAATCCCAAAAATAACTAAACCAATCCTCTGATTCCAACTATAACAACCTTGCTCTTTATTACACACATAAAATAGAACTTAAGACAACTCTGGGGATCAATAGGTATAGTGTCTTGGTAAATTAGGAACATTACATAACAACTTATAATATAAAACACAACATCTTTATTGAAAAATTCCTTTACATGACCATAACATTCCCTCATACTTTGCATTGCATGGGATAACCTGAGGACATACATGTGAAAAGAGTAAGCTATAAGGCCCAGTAAGGGATTAAACAAGGCATAAAATGAATAATATAATACATGTTAGGAAATAGTCATATCAATTAAGCATAAGAGAAACATTAACATAAAGGCATGATATAGCATGATTATCATAACATGGAAATGTGACATCAACATTTAACATGATATTAGTATGAGTCAAGGATCGTTGCAAATGTAGAATGAGTAAAACCTCATTGAACTTGAATTAGCATGATTAAACCTCCATTTCACTTGATGTATCATGATACTAATCTTTACCCAATGCATTGGAGTGCTATCAGGGTGCACACTTCTTAATCATTTCATTTCATGTATAAGTGTGCCACATGGATTCATTAAACATCATCATTTATTCCATGATAAAGTAATGTGGAATTCATACATGAAAATATATAATCAATAAGTAAATGTTCATAAAGGTGAATACCCTTGATAGATAAATGGGCATTGTATTCACTACACAATGACTTGGCTTGGAAAATCACGGTGCAATTTCGGCAGCATAACGGCGTGACATAAGAATTCATAAAAATGATTAATGAGAGATAAAGGGGTGTATCATCATTGTTACATTAAATGGACAGTAATGGGGTCATATATATACATTTTCCTACATATGTAATGGAATTTATATTCATAATACAAAATAATTGATTAAATGTAAATGAGGAGAGAGAAATCCCTTACAGAATTTTGGCACGGTAACGGGTGTACATAGAAGGAATTAATGAGAGCGAAATGGGTATATCATCATTAAAACATAAGTATGGAAGTATAGGGTATGTGTGAAATCATACCCCAACATTTTTAATTGAAAATACAAGGGTATAGTAACATAAAGAAACTTGGAGAAAAATGAGAGAGGAAAAAATCCCTTACTTGGAAGTGTGATCCCAAAGGCTTGCGAGAGGCTTGAGAGAGGCTTCTTGGGAGATTGGGGAGCCTTGGGAGGATTATAGAGAGAGGAGGGTAGGGGTTTTCTATCTTCAGATGTTTTTAGTAAAGAGAAGTGGGAGCTTGAGTGGGTTTATATAGGAAAGGTTAAGAAATTTGTTATTATTTAGGTTTTGGACACCACACATTAAACTAATCAAAACCACAAACCAGCCCATGTTTTTTTCCATGATTTTTTCCAAATGGGATTGTAAAACATTATTTTATATGTCCAATGGAAAAAAATGTTAAAATATTAGGCTTGATTATGTGGAGGTGAGTCACACTCTCAAGCAAATCATTTTAAAATGATAAAATGTTTTATAAGTCTTGGAGGGTCCACTAAGGATTTGTAAAGTAAATAAAATAAACCTAAAATCACATTATTTTAATAGTAAAACATATTTGGACGAAAATACCATTTATATTATTTTATTATATCACTATTGGGTCATTATGATGTCATAGAACACATTATATATTTAAATGTTATTTAATTTTTACCCAAAAATTTGACTATCTCAGAAAATTATGAAAAATTAACTGTTGGATAATTTCAATGTCTTGATTCCAAAAATAATATTCATTTTATATAAATAATTTTCTAAATATGTTAATTTTTACTTTTAAAATAAAAACTGACACTTATTGAAAATTCATGGGTTTTGACAAAAACGACTTTCAAACTTTATAAAAATCACAATTATATTCATAAAAAATTATATGATCATTTATATTTAATAAAATTTAATTTAGTAATAATATTTTATTAAAATATTATTTAATTCAAAAATCCATTCATTTATCAAAATAGATTTCTTAATTGAATATTAACTAAAAATACTATTTGTTCTTTAAAAACTATTTACAAAGTAACAATGATAAAATGAATGTATATTCTTTGTTCTATAAAAAAATAATTCACATAATCATAGTGATAGGGTATTGTTATATAATCCCTTATAACACCCGTATATGACCTAAGGGTAAGGTGTACGATGGTGACAGACTATTGGGATGGCTTAGATTACATCGCTCGGGTGGTAATCTCTATCAACTTCCACTTCTCCCGTAGGCAGTTCCGTTCAAGCTTAACATGTTGAAGCTCAGCTGGGCTCTGGTCAAGAGCGAAGCCTAGTGATGCCACCTCCTTTCTGAGCTCTAATAAATGGGATTCATATGGATTAATTCTACTGTATGAATCTATCGCTTCCTTTTTCTGATTAAATTGGATTTTTTAAAGCCTTATATTAATACTAATCATGTGATCATTGTTCAACGACTATATTAGAAATGGTAACAATTATTAACGGTATTTTAAAATCCAAAAAACATAAATCCAAGTAAGTGCATATATCTTATATAAATATTTTACATAATAATACATTTAATTAGATCAAGAGAAATTTTCATTAATAAAAGTTTGGGTGGTTACAGACTTTGAGAGAGAGTTCCGGGTGGAATTACTTTCTTATACAATGAAGGCTGAGAAGAGGCAGGAGATACTCTCCCTTTAGTAGGGGAGTATTTTAGTAAGGGAGATAGGGATAAATTTCAAGGATCTCCTTTGCTTCACTCCAGACCTCTTCCTGGACGAGGAATCACAGACAAGATGCTTAGAGGAGGCACTCTAATCTTCCCTACAGTACATTGTTACCCTCTTCACTCTACCGATGTACTTGGAGGTTCAGAATAAGGCTAAAGTGGTAGAGAGGATGAACATGTTGGGAGGTGTGCCACGATAGGGGATCAATTTGAGCTCATCGAAGGGGAAGGATGTTAGCAGCAGGCCTCCAGCCTCAAGGCCATCCAGGTTTCGGCCGATGGGGAGCAGGCCCCAGTCGTTCCAATTTCGATATCCCAGTCCCCACCCTTTCCCTATGGGCCTAGAACTGAGATTCTTTATCTGTGGAAGCTTTGGGCACCTTTGGAATCAGTTCCTAGACTGAGGGAATTATATTGGGGGTGGGCAGGTTCAGCGACCACCTCAGCAGTAGTAGTTTCCAACCAGGCCTTTTCAATAGTAGTAGATGGGACAGCGAGCTCCCGCTGCTCTGAAAGCAGATGTTGCCGGAGGAGGACGACCTCAGGGCGCTCCTCAGGGACCTTAACTAAGGCGTGGTTGGGGAGGCAGCCGATAGCCAAGGGGTAGAGGAGCTGGGTGTGGGTAGTTGCACACTGGAGGGGCAGCAGTTCCAGCAGGGCCAAAGGTCGTTCGAGGTATGATCAGCTTGTTTAGTACTCTTTCTTTTTCCTTGTTTGATTTAAGAGTTTCACTCTCCTTTTCTACACCCAGTATATCCCATGATTTGGGTCTAAAAGTAGAGAGAATTACTGTTCCACTTGTATTGCGTGCGCCATTCAGAGGTCAGACCATCTTGTCTTATGTTTTCTAGGGATGCAGACTAATTTTGGGGCCACATCAGTCCAGTGGGGACCTTCTTTTGCTACAGATGTAGCCATATGAAGTCATTTTAGGCATCAACTAGTTGTTCTCTATGTGTTCCGTTATCGACTGCTTCTGGAGAAGGGTCATTTTTTTAGTTATGGGCAGCCAGTGTGTAACTTTCATTGGCGAGCAAGGTTTCCAGGAGGGTAACTGATGAGTGGAGCCCCTTCTTTCCTTGTTAGTTGAGCTATCAGTGGAGTTGGTAGACATAGAGATGGTGGAAGTCCTGGGGATCATCAGCAAGTTCCTGGACGTCTTCCCTATAGAGGTGGTGACTCTACCCCCTCGACGTGATGATGAGTACAGGATAGACTTGCAACCCAATGCCCATCCGATTTCAATGGATCCCTATTGGATGGCACCTTTTGAGTTGAAGGAGTTGTGGATCCAGGTTTATGACCTGATTAAGAAGGGTTTTATCCGAACGAGATCATCACCATGGGGTGCTCCAGTCTTGTTTGTAAAGAAGTCGTATGGTGGTCTCAGGCTATGTATAGACTACCGAAGGCTGAATAAGGTGACAGTCAAGAACCATTACCCCCTTCCAAGGATCAACGGTCTTTTGGACTAGTTGAAGGGATCAGGTTGGTTCTTTAAGATCAACCTATGGTTGGGATATCACTAGTTGAGGGTGAAGGAGGGTGATATCTTGAAGACTTATTTCAGGTGCAGATATGGGCACTTTGAGTTCGTCATCATGTCGTTCAGCATTACGAATGCACCAGCCATGGGGCTCATGAACTCCATCTTCCATGAATATCTAGACTGATTCTTAGTCATGTTTGTTGATGACATCTTAATCTACTCAATATTATAGGAGGATCACGTCGAGCATCTGAGGATGGTTTTGGAAGTCATCCAACACCACCAGCTCTACGGGAAGTTGTCCAAGTGAAAGTTATGGACACGAGAGGTGCACTTCCTTGGACACGTGGTGTCCCAGTAGGTAATAGTGGTGGAACCATTGAAGTTCGAAGAGGTTGTTTCTTGTGTATCACCCAAGAACGTGGTAGAGGTTCGTAGTTTCCTAGGACTGGAAGGTTACTACCGTAGGTTTGAGCCCAACTTCTCTTGAGTTGAAGCACCTTTGGCAGCCTTGATCAAGAAAGACCAAGCTTTCGTTTGGAGTGAGAAGTGCCAATAATCCTTCAGTTATCTAAAGGGGAAGCTTCTCAGTGCCCCAGTACTGAGGTTTCCAGAGGAAGGGGTAACGTTTGAAGTGTTCTATGATGCTTTAGGTCTAGGATTGGGGTGTGTGCTGATGCAGTAGTGGGGAGTGATCTCTTATGAGTCTAGATAGTTACGTCCTCATGAACATAACAATTCCACCCACGACCTGAATCTTGCAGTGGTTATCTCTACGCTAATGTTTTGGCGGCATTACCTCATTGGGTAACGCTTCGTGGTCTTCACAGATCACAAGAGATTGAGTTATATCTTCTCCCAGCGAGACATGAACTTGCAGCTGCAGAGGAGGATGAATTTTCTTCAGGACTATGACTTTGAGATCTCCTATACCTTAGGAAAGGGGAACATGGTGGCCAATTCCTTGAGAAGGAAGTCACAGAAGGATGTGGCTCGGGAGACAGCAGATGCTTGTAATGAAATGGAGGAGTTGGATGCTTTACATCTGAGAATGAGATTGGAGGATGGAAGAGGCTGTCTATTCTAGATGATGGTGTAGTCTTCCTTGGTGTAGCTAGTAGAGGAGTCTCAGTGGGAAAACTTGGAGGTTGAAGGGATGCGTGATCATGATAGCCAGGTCAATTCTCTGGAAGGATGGTCAGAAGATGGTTAGAATCAGATGCTTTTCTGTGGGAAGTTGTTTTTCTCAAAGAAAATGCACAAGGGATTTCTCCATGAGTTCCATAACTCACCCCTATTTGGTTTGTGGATATGAGGTCGCATGGGTCCATATGTTAGGGATAGGTTTGGTTTTTGTAATTTGAGGGATCTCATGGATCTCTTTTATTATTGTGACTTTACAATAGAACCGAGTGTGAATACTTAAATTGTTGCTTGGATATTTTTATTCAGTTGTTGCATTGGCTTATGGATATGCCTTTTAGTTGCCTGGTATTGAAGGATTATTTAAATGGAATCACTTGAACATGATAACGAGAATGGGTACAATGGGGGTTGTTTTCCAGAAATGGGTTATGCTCTATTTGTGGTTGTTGTTCAATGGTGCATGTAGGAATAGTAACAAGAGTGTTTGTGTATGGACTGGTTTTGGAACCCTTAGTTTGGGATGAGTTCTTGTTCAACTATATGTATAAATTTAGTTCTTGTGTTTCATATTCACACCCCACCCATGTTGAGAACTTCGTTCCAAACACCCCCATTTCATGGGGGAGGGTTTTTTTCCAAAATTCCTATGGGTGGCTGGTTATTAGCTCCTTTCTGCTCCCTCTCCCAGGTATCCCAAGACTCTTAGAGTAGGTTGTGATGACCTAAGGTTTATTATGGCCTAGGCCTCTTTGGGTAGGGTGTGTTGGGTGGTTGTTCTAGGTGTGTGTGGGCAGGATTGTTTCCCAAGCATCTTTGGGATGAGGCCCATGTGTCTTCGGGTGTGGAAGCAGTTGTTGTGGCCCAGGTTTCTGCGGGCGGGGATGTGTTTGGTTGTGGTGGCCCACATTTCTATGGGTAGGATGCGTGGTTGTGTTATCCAATAAGGTTTTTGTTGGGGCAGCAGTGGGACTATAGTGGAACTTGTGGGGGAGGTTTGATGCGTAGGATGTACTAAATAACCAGTGGGAAAGCAGTGCGGGGTACCCAAATATCGATGTGTTATTACTATTACTTTACCTGACTTGCATTATTTGGGGAGTGTGACTTGGTGAGGCTAGGTGGATATTTTCCTTACTATGTGCTTTGGTTATCTATATTTCTCACGGGTCATTAGAATGTCTTCCCACTTGTGCATGAGAGATTTTGGTTTTCCCTACTGAGTATACCTGTATACTCACCCTACGTATATAAAACTGCTTTCAGGTTTTCAGGAGGACTTTGAAGACTGTGATGGACCTTACTAGCTAGGCATCGGGATAGTGTTTGTTGCTAATTTTCTTTATTTTGGTACTTCCATTTGGAGTTTTCTTGTACTTTATAGCACTTTATTTTCAACATGCATGTGGGAAAAGGGTTTTTGGATTTACTTTTACTTTCTGTATTTGGATTTGTTTGAGATTTACCATCTTATATCCTAATATTTTTCAATAAAAAGGGTAATGCCTTCCATATTACGTGTGATTCTATACCCTAGGTTCTAGTCGCCACTCTGAGGCCTATTGAAGGTGGGAATCGGGGGTCATTATCTCTCCTTCAACTTGAAGAAGGAAGGGTCTGGCAGTTTGTTGTCCCTTCTCTCATCTTGGTGATGGCGGGTCGTAACAATTTTCCCCTATCTTGCATAGTAACCATAGTGTCATAATAGAAAGGGGAAAAAATTTTAAGGGTGCTTCCCCTCTTTTTCAACTTGAGGAATGTTGTGCACATGTTGAAAAAAATCAATTCTTGGATATGATTTTTCTTTTGGTTCAATATTCTCTAAAAATTCATCATTGAAAACCACATGTGCATCAACATCTACTTTTTCACTATTGAACATCTCATAAACCTCCTTTTTCTTTTCAAACACTCCCAAAATTAAATTGAAAATTGGATATGGGAGTTTAACATGTTTCTAAATAAGTGCAATAATAGCCTTCTCAAGACCCTCCAAGAAGTCATGAAGCTCAGCTGACTCTACAGAACCTTCACTCGGAGAAGCATTATCAAAAACAACTTCATTAAAATTAAAATCAAATGAAAGTAAATCTTGTTCAATTAAGTTAAATTCTCTCTGATTTTGGTCATGATATTCATTATCAATAAAATTTTATGTTACTAGGAGTGTTTTAAATCAATAGTGTGGTATTCAACCTCCTCTAGCCTCTCCTCAAAATAAAACACATCATCTGTGGTGTCATCTATGGAATAAGAGAGGGTATCATGAGATGGTTAAGCCTGTAAAAAGGTGGAAAATCATTAGAAAAGTGATTATAATTTATATCATCAAAATTAAAACCAAATAAAAAAAATTTCTACCAAATTATGTCCAGATTCTTCAAATTTTTCTTGACCCTTCTCCTACCAGACCTCACAATAAGTCTGAAAAGGTGGATTTTGAATTTCTAGAGTGACATCTAGAGGAAAACCACGATCAAAGATGGGAATATCAAGCTCTTCAATGGGTTTCCTAATTTTTTTACTTTTTCTTTTGATCCTCTATGGCCAAGCAGAAAGTTTGAAAGAAATTTTATAGTTGCTCGAGGGACACAAATTCCTTCTTTATAGGTGCTCTAACAATTGAATGATCAATAAAACTACGAATCTATTCCATGGATTGTTTGAGTTCATGCACTTGATATTTTTATAAAACTGAAAAATATTCAAGAATTTTTAAGTCCATTATTTTTTACATCACTAATATTTAAAAGAAAAGATGAAAATCACTAAGATGAACATGCTTCCTTGGTAATGGTTACAATTTTTGATATCCTATCATATAAACTATTAAAGTTACATTTATAATCTCCCTAGATATATCACATTGGATAACCTAGGGGTTGTTCTGAAAGAATTAGTGTGTTTATCCTAGTGATTTCTCAAAAATATTTTTATATTTTTTTTATTTCAAAAATAGTAAATGTAACATGAAATAGTTTTGATGAAAATTCAAGAAATGAAAACATGAAATGAAGAAATAGTGAATGGGAAACAAAAATCATCAAGAATGAAACTATATAAAAAAGGAATTAACAATTGAAAGGACTAAAATTATTTCTTTGTTCACAGAAAAATTAATACACCGCATTCATAGAAATGGCCAGATTTAACTCCCTCACTAAGAGTTAAATCTAGTGGAAAGATGATTCTTGCAGCTCACTGCTAACAAAGTTCATCCAAATTTGAATGAATTGAAGAGATGTCTCCAAAATTTAACTCTCCATAAAATTCTGACATGAAGAATGAAATCACATAGGCATAGTAATTAAAAATAAATAATATTGAGAAGAAGTAGAAATTAAACCAAACAGATTAAATCTCTCTACTATCATACACTGACCTAAAGATTTAAACCGTAAACATTCAACCTTTCTCAATGTGTACTCATTGTCTCAATGTAGCACATCTCCCTCCTTAAAAAGAATAAATTGAAGAACAAATCCTGTTAATGAATGTGTGGTTGCAACAACTCACTTTTCATTCACAATTTATCAAGAGAAATGTTGAAATCAATGGTCGAAAATATATTTGATCACTATAAAGCTTCAATATTTACCTATTGGAACTAGCTCCACATATTATCTCTCCACATTCAGAGGTTGAATATCACACACCAAGGGAAAGAATACATAACAACACAATGATTTTTATTTACAAAGCACAAAGTTACAAATGAGAAAGAAAAACAAGAAGAAGAGATAGAGAAAATGCAATTGAAAAAATGAAGGGTTTTCTCTATTCTCCAGTCTCTAATTTATTATTTAAAAAAATTAAAGAAAAAACAACTAAAAATGATAGATAAACAAGGTTTTTCCATGTGATATCCTTTATTTCACATGATCATCCCCAGGTGATGCAATCTAAAATCCCTTTGAAAATGTTACTAATACTTGTGTGACGTTGTTGTCTCTAAATAATTAAATTATTTACTTCATTAAATTTTTTCGACCACTTTGTATGTGTCATTCACATCTAAAACTGGAAAAAACCTTGAAAAATAGCTCTAACATGTGGATTTGGAAGCTTCCCATCAAAAAGTTCCTCCTCTTAACATAGTTGGTTGTCTTTCTGTCTATTGTCCTCTTGTTCGTTGGACCAAAATATCATAAGCATCAAACATAACTCCTCAATACAATTCATCGAACATGTTACAGATTCCTCCAACCAACTTCAAAGCTATAGAAAAGGGGTAGATCAAGATCCCTTTAATTATGGTAGATCAAACCTGCAAACAGAACATAAAACAACAAAACTCAAAAACACCTGAACTGATCTCCCAGTAATCCATCAAGATCATCTCGTAAGACCCCAACTTCAAACAAGCATCTTAGATCTTATTTCTAGATAGGTTGAAATCAAGCACCATTGTAATTTCCAGTGATAAACCGAAATTCATAAACACTTATGGAGAATCAATCAAACTTGGAGACCTGATCGGCTGGCACATCGACGAACTTGGTCACACACCAGAATCGATCAGCTCATCATCTCTAATAGTCGGATCTCATCTTCACGGGTAGAGGGGTTCATTAGAAATGACCCAGGAATCTTCGATGGCACACATCAGCTTGGAAGTCCATTCATAAACCCTAAAACTGTAACAAATCTAATTTGAGTATACAATTTAGTGGCTTCATCGATGGATTGGTGTTGTCTTCGTCAAGCTTTGGATTAAATGATGACTCGCATTTGAGTTCATCACCGCTCAAATCTTCACTAGAAACTGAATTGAAGTTTGAACATCCATAACTGCACACATGAGATAGGATTCAATGAACCCTGGCATGAAATCCTCACTCGGTCACGGAAGCTTCAGTTTATTCAAATGGAAGCAGATACAAGATCAAAGTATTCTTCTTCTACGATGAATCTTAAACCATAATTCAAACAAACATTAATAAATATAAACAAATAATGAAAAATTGATGAATTAAACAATAAAATAAAAATTATTAATAACAATTTATTTAATTTACTTTACCACTATAAATTATCCAAAAAGTAATTATTTGTTAAATTAAAATCATTTTAGCATTAAATATATATAAAACCCCCAAAAAGGATGTGGTAAAATTTAATGAATAATGGCCACATCAACCTCCTTTCTCAATTTTTCTCCCCCTCAATGGATGCACTCATATTTTTCTATTTCATGTTAGTCATAAGACTCCATGAAGGAAAATATTTTCATGTTTTCCAGTAGTGAAAGTATCAAACTTATCCTTTAATTCCCATCAATTTAAATCAATATAAAATAATAGGAAATAAGGAGGTACCTTTTGGTTTTTCATAAATAGAATTAATACTGAGATCTTCCTCTTAATATAATCCATTATTTAATTCCAATATCATCTCTAGATAAATGAAAACTCTTCATAATTTCTCCTTCGTTGACTTTCTAAATTTTATCATTTAAGGGAATCATGGACTTCTTGATATCTTTAGCTTTTATCTTAGCTATAATGGGTTTCTTCATGTTAGCAATCAATGTATTTTTATTTTTATGTTCCCACTTTAAATTCTTATCCAATTTCAGTTACTCTATCTATATGACTAAGAATTATTTTGATACATGCTCAAAATTCTTCTTATGGGTAAACTCCTTCTTCATACTTCCATTTTTAGTATAAGAATACACTAGTGTTTTCCCTTCATTCTTCACTAGTTATTTTTGTCTAAAAAAACATGCCATGCATTTATAAGGAATATTTCTAGACATTTTTCACCTTCCACATATATCTCTATCAGTCTTAGGTTTATCATTTTTAGAAAACTTCTCATGAAATTTGAATTTTTCATCTTGGATTTCATGCACCAAATTAACTCTTTTATTAACTTCCAAGATTGATTCTTTTTTCTAATTTGTCTTGATTCCACTAAAACTGGTGTTTATGGATTGTTTTAAAAGGTCCATGATATGGCATATTCTTTTATAATGGAAGTTACTTTTCTTTGGTATATCATCCTTTTAAACATTCATCTTGGGTGTATCTTTCTTCATAGTTTTCTTAATTGACTTCTTCTACTTATACCCCAAGGAAGAATTTCTTCTTCATCTGTGAATTTTTCTTCAGTCCTACATGATTTATCTTCACAATAGATTTGATCCCCCTTAATAATATCCTTATATAATTATCATGCATTGAGAAATTATGACAACATTCAATGGACTCATTTCCAAACTTCCAGAAACACCAACAATAGCTAACAAATCATAATTTATTATTTGGAGATACAATTTGGTTAGCTTTGACATCTTGCAATTTTTGTGTAACATAATTCTTATTTTGAGAATTTTTTTGGGAAAAAGAATTTCTATACTTATTCACATCCACCCTTGATTATATGGTGGGTGTATAATCTATATTATTCACTTATGTTTGACTAGAATTCTATTTTGGACCTATATTTTCATATGAAACAACATTAGTACAAACAAAACCTTATGGAATAAGGGTTACAAGTTTCAATGATCTTGTTTTAGATTTATCATTAAATAATTTCAAGCTCTTATTTCTACTAGATTTATTCTTATTAGAAGTAATAATCTTTTATAATTAATTTTTTTAGAATTTCTGGGATTAGAATCTTATGAATATTCAGCTTGGGTGTTCTCCAGAATTCTGAACTTTATCTTTAACTCAAGATATTTCAGATTTATAGAGTTCTTATAGTCCTAAATTAATTTCATCATATCTACACATTATTTCTAGGAATCCTTTAATTGTGTCTTGTTCATATTTTATTAATTTGAATTCCATTTCAAGACACTTCAAAATGAGGAAATTTTTCTCATCCTAATTTTTTTTAATATTCTTCCCATTCACTTTTCATTTTATTAATATGATATTAATTTTGTATACTACCTTAATTTAAAGAGTTTTCAAGGTCTTTGATTACTCTGTCTTTAACTTCTAATTATGTTTCCTTGACACTAATAGTAGTTTTATGTGATACTTCTAGATCATAGATCTTCTAAATATACTTTTCATGAAACTTATTCTTTTATAACACTAACCTATCAAGACCTTTGACCTTACGAGTTGTGTCCTCAAGTTAATCATTTTTGAATTTCATAGAAACATTAAACAATATTTCAATCACATGGATTTTTTTCACTAGAAAAAAAATATTATCACTGCATTCTCATAATAATTCCATTATGATTCTTCTTCAATCAATGAAATATTTTCATTGAAAAGAGTCATGGATTATTCCTTTTATACAATGATATCTATAAGAGATTTTCACCTTTTGAATTCCTTACCTAGTGCATCCTCCAATTTATTAATTTCCTCTTTAAGTTATGATTTTTAATCAAGAATCTCCTTGAAAAAATATAGTATTTATGAAACTACTTCATCAGGAACATTCTATATATATCTTTGAAATTGAGAGTATAATTCTTTAATAGTTATGATAGACTCATATTCCTCATACTCTTTATAACTTGAGTTATTTTCTTCAAAAGTATCATTGTCAACTGATTTGATAAAATATCATTGATCCTAAATTTCTTTCTTTGAGATTTTCTAAAATCTCTTTACTTGCTTCTTCTTCCTATTTTTCAAATTATTAGAAGAGAACTTGATGTATTATTTAATAAAATTGGAGACTAAGTCTTCCACCTTAGGCACTTAAGAATCAAAATCAAATATAAACTTCATATAAACCACATAAAATCATCTATAGAAAATAAAATTTGATCCAATCAGAGACAAACCTACGCTCTGATACAACTTGTTGATCCCATATGGTTTGTGTAGGGACACCGAGAGGGGGTGAATTAGTGTACCCAATTTTTAATGAGTTTTAATTTCTTTTCAATTATACCCTATTAACCTCAAATCTCTGTCATGATTAAGTGGAATAGATATAATATTCTCTCTCAATAATCACATACACATGTAATGCTGATAATAAGAGAAATAGAAACACATTGATATTTTTACAAGGTTATGCCTTGATTTGATAACTTTCTCCTTGTCGTGATCAACTTGTGGTTATTTCAAGGATTTTCTTATCACTAAAATTATAGTGATTACAATTTTTGTACAATTTTCACACAAGTATTGGACAGATATCAACCACTACCTAGATATGGAGTTATTTATACTAGTTCCACTAGTTCTTTAATGGTATTGTTTATATTGGCACCACTAGTTCTTCAAATATTCCTCCAACAAACTTTTGAATAAAATCATGAAATCATATCAAATATGTCACTGCATAAAATTGAATAAGATCTTATTCCTCAATAAATAGATCTTCAGTAGCCAAAGTACATTCAAAGGTATTTCATGCTTTTTGGTACTATTATATCATCTCACTATCAGAATGATCAATACTTATTGAATGTGTATTACTCCATGCCACATTATTCCTCAATTCTCTAACACTTGGGTTATCACCTTATCACGAAATTTCTTGGCTTTTTCTCTTTCTCTCATTGATACAAAGATGTATCAGTCTCTATAACAATCTTTTTAACCTACATGCACATGTTTATCGATAATAAAAATAGTATTGTGTCTATGATATATCATTTATTCCATGATTTAAATGTGTTATAAAAAAAACATTTATTTTTCTCAATTTAAATACCCATAAAGGATTGGGTATTTAAATTTATTCTTGGACTCATTTAAATGCTTGTGACCCTCTTCAATATATTTTAAACTTAATTTCAAATAATTTTGTCTTGGGTGGTCATTATTTTTTTGTATAAAAATACCACACTGCATGAAACTCATAATTCACATGGATTCATCATATTAAATACCCAAAGGATCTTGGTATTTATTTGTTCAAATATAATGTAATACACATGGCTCTCCTATACATGCATCTCATTTAAAATGATCGCACAAATCGAGTTTCTCCATTTTAATACCTCACATGTATGAATCATGTTGCTTCCCATTTCATAACATGGCCTTATTTTATGATAAGTATAACTCTCCATTTATTCAAGCGGTAAACAAATGTCACACCTCATCTTTAATAATTGAAATCAAGGTCTTAACTCATCATTTATAAAATTCCATAGCTTTATATCATCTGATATTTATGCATGCATCTTGGAATATACATGAATTATTAAGCTACTATAATATACATAAATAAATCAAGATAAACCATTGATGTTTTGACCTTTATTTAATTTTCTAATTTCTTTGGTTTTCATTCATGAAATTCTAAGATGCATGCATAACCATTTTGATCTCAATAATTTATTAATCATGCTTCTGTTTTATTTGAAGGTTTACATTCATTACAGACGATGTTATGACTTAAATTTTTCTATTCATGCATGATAGATTCATGAATATTACATGAAATGTGTTCTTCAAACTCACCTTAATATCATCAGATATTCATGTATTCCTTCATTAACATGCATTCTTGGAATCCTCATAGAATGAATCCTTATCCACACCATACATAACATTGTATCTCGGATGCACATCACTATATCTTAGATGCTCTATTTTTTATCTTGTGATCATATCTCAAAAATAAAACCTCTAGTGTTTGTATCATATTCATTGAATATACTCTAGTAATGTGAAGATTCTTATACTATGAAAATCTCATAGTATCTCCTCCTATCATCAAATATCACGATAGAACCTCTTGTCGTTGTAGTTGATGATGGAACCTTTTACCACCAATTTTGAAGGTATAACCTCCTATTCATAACTAGAGGAAGTAACTTGTGTTTATAACTAGTGGTAAAAACCTTTGTTCATAATTGGGGGGGTATAAACCTCTATTCATAACTAGTGGTATCATCCTCTGTTTAAAACTGGTGGTAGAAAATATCTCCAATGGTAGCATCTCTCTCCAATGGTAGCATCTTCTTCATGATCACAAAGCCTTGTCTCTATATCATAGTATTTTCTTCTAACACATATGTGATCCACATAAACTAGCAGGTACCCTAATGCAATGGTGATGATACCCTTATTCATGTATAAAAAACTTCTGATTACCCTTAAGCAACTTACTAGTACCCTTACACGGGTTGGGTTACCCTTATGAAAGTCTTAAGTTACCTTTATGTGTGTTGGATACCTTTAAAAAAGGCCTTATTTACCTTTACGCATAGTTATGAGTACCTATAAGTAGCACCCCTGAGTACCATTAATCAATCTTTAACCACCCTTATGTAGGTAAATTTACCCTTACATAGTACTCGGTAACCTAACATAGGTAATGTGAGTCTTACCTTACCCTTACGTAAGTTTCCAAATACCCTTATGAAGCCACATAGGTACCCTTACGCATTTCATTATTAACATGGTACCCTTACACAGCACAGTACCCTTACATAGGTAAATGTACCCATACACATCCTATAGAAAATGAGGCTTGCATTTACATAGGCTATTATAACAAGATAATTACCCTAATGTAACTATATAAAATGTCTCAAAATCATCTAGGGATTTCTCAAAAATATATAATGAAAAGTAATAAATTGTTTTTCATGCCCTTCAAAAATATATCTTCAATTCTTCATATCTCTTCATGAAAAAATATAATAATTCATGGCCCTCTTGAAAATTATTATTTACCCAATTAAGGTATGGATTCACTTATTTCAAACAGTATACTCTTCTTCAAATTCCATTTTCATTTTTCTTAGGAATTAAAGAAAATTTCAAAAAATGTCATATTTATACAAGGATAAATATTCAAGCATTACATCCAATGATATTAAATTAATACATAATAATTATCCAAGAATCACCACTTCATCTACCAATACATATTGACTCATTGACAACAAATTCAATCCCAAGGGTTCAATAAGAATCCATAGAACATGATCTCAGCATATCCTATAGGGTTTGAATAGTCCTCTTAGAGTGACTATTTGTCTGAGGATGGTATATAGAGTTAAAGATTAATCCTATACTCAATGCTTGTTGAATACTTCTCCAGAAATTTGAGGTAAACCTTGAATCTTGATCAGAAACAATAGAATGTGGTATTCCATGCAATATTACCTCTTCTTTAATGTATATCCTAGAAATATAATCAAGTGATAAATATTCTCTAATGGAAATAAAATGTGATGAATTTGTAAGGGGATAAACTACAACCCAAATAGTGATGTGGCCTTTGGATGTTTTGGGAATTCCAATGATGAAATCCTTGTTAATGTTTTCTCATTTATATTCTAGTATAAGTGATGGTTATAACATAACCTTATACTTATGTCTCTCATCCTTAACTTGATGACATACTAGGAATCAAGGTATATACTCTGAAATATCCCTTTTTATGTTATCCCACTATAAATACTCTTTTATATCTTTATACATCTTTATACTTCTAGAATGAGTAGGTAATGATGAGCAGTGATCTTCATCCAAAACCTCCTTCTTCAATTTTGGCATTGATGGGACACATACTTGGTTCTTGAACCTTATTATTCTATCACAATATTGGTTGAACTTAGGAACATTTCTCAGCTTCTTCTACAATTCCACATCCTCCTTCTTAACCATCAACTGATGATGTATGGATTAAATTTCAATCTTGAAAAAATATTGATCACCTTGTAATAGATTAAATAGATCATCGATATGGGGTATAAGATACTTTTTCTTAATAGTGATCTTATTGAGTTCTTTATAATAAATGTAAATATTATTGACCCATATTTCTTCATAACAAAAAGAACATTTGAATCCCATGGTGAAGCAATAGGATTAATGAATCCCTTATCTATATTCTCTTGGGGTTTCTTCTTTAATTCCAATAACTCGATTGGGGTCATTCTAAATGGATTCTTTGAAATAGGTGTATCACCAGGTATGAGTTCTATTCAAAAATAAACTTCATGATTTGAGGGAACACTAGAAAAATCTTCAAGAAATGCATTATAATATTCCTAAACAATAATATTATATTCAATGTTTAGTTTCTACACAACCATTTGAGATGAATATTCCTTATACATAGGTATTAAGACACATATAATGGAAGTAATTTCCATCAGAAGTTCATATTCATCCTAACACCAAAAGAAAATTGTAATATTATTAAAAATATAAAATTTTATTTCCTTATTCTATAAATTTATTTGGAATATATAGAGATAGAATTTATTAATGCTCAAAATAAAATAAAATCCCTCTAAAGGATGAACAATAATATTTTCATAGGGAATATTCTTACAAACTTTAACATGTAAACCCAAAATCTAGAGTGGAGGATAAGTGTTTCGTAACCATAATGTTCCACTTCAATGATTGACATGTCATAAGACCTTCCTTGGTCTAGGAGTTATCCCTTGGATTAGGGAATCGAATTGAATAGTGTCCAAGTTTCCCACATAATAGAAATTGAACTATAAATGGTACCTTAGTATATACTTTACTTCCCCCCATTGAAATTTTCATTTCTACTTGGAAATTATTTTCTTTATGCCCTTCTTTTCCACACATAAAACATTTTCCCATTCCTTTGAAACATTTCCTTGGGTGATTTTTCCCACATTATAAACATTTAGGAAGTTGGATATTATTTCCTTCATGGTATTTATGAAAGTCTATTTTTCTCTTATTTAGTTCATTATAAAAATCACCTATGTTTAGGTTATTAATCATATATAAAGATAACTTATTAGGAATAAGAATAATATTTCACATTCCATATCCCATTTTATTTTGTTTCTCATGAGTAAAATCATCACATTTTCCATAACATTTAGTATTAACATGATTCTTTATGGTTCCAACCATTGAATAAAACTAGAAAACATAGTCTGAGAAAATAATCATGGTGAGTATATAACCATGAAAAATCATCCATAGGTTTTCTAAATCAATGAGTCTTTTTTCAATATATGATACCTTAGGTTTAACCTAGGTCATTCATGGTCATTATCTATTCAAATCCTTTATAATCATTCACAAATAAGATGTGTATTAACCTAATAATAACCCTTGGGATTGTCTAGTTAGCTGTGCAATCTTAGCCCCCTCATCGTGCACTGAGTGAAGATCAAGTTGATAATCAAGTAGTATTTTTAGGTTGTTTTACCCTAGGTGAATCTATTCCACAACTACATCTACTTTCCAATATCTAGAAAAGGATTTAATTTTTAGGAAACCACACAATCTATATTTTTCCAAAACTTTTGGATATTATCCTATACTTGGAGTTATCCTTGAATATTTCCCTAAATTTCTATAATCCTAATCTCTAAAAATTAACTAAACATTGTCCTGATACCTAATGAGGTGACTTGAGTATAATATACATAAATATTACATCATTTTAGATGAATATTCAATACATATCACAAATATACATGACCAAAGATCATAAAAATTTAGTTTCTTTGGAGACTAGATACATAAACATCTTATTTCATAAATAATCGTCAACATTGCTTATATTTTTCTTTTATCATAATACTCTTCTTAGATATACCCTACTTAAAACCTTTCTTCATAACTTGGGTAAAATGGAAACATAAAAAAGGGTGAGATCAAATGTTCGGTAAGGGTAAACGTAAGAGATATCAATCAATGATCATAACTAATAATAAGGGTATGGGAACATGATCATAACTTAATAAATTCGTACCTATTCAATTAAATATCATTAATCATGATTCATGGTATAAGGATTTGTTATAAAAAAGGTAAAATTCATAAGAGTGTGGAATCGTCAATAATAAATCATAATTTTTGATATAATATCATAACCATAGGAATGTGTCATATGATTTTTTTGGAATTATAATAATCATAGATAAGCATAATAGTATCTTGGGGAATCATAATTTTATCATAGAATCAACTAAATAGGATAATTAAAACATTTTTTTAGGAGTAACTTATATCAAGTTAACTATGTTATCTCTTAAGAGTTTCTTAACTTCGTTATCTCTTAGTATTTTCTTAACTTTATTATCATTTCCTAATTCATTGGATGGATATAATAGACCAACCCATCTCTATTTTATAACATAACCACCCGTCCCTAGTTTATAAGGAACCACCCTTCCTTAGTTTATAACGTATCCACCTATCCTTGGTTTATAACATGACCACCCATCACATAATGAAAATCATCCATATGTGTGTCGTAAGATTATAAAACATTCTCTATATCACCATAGCATAACCCATTAAAAATAAATAGGTTTCATAAATATTTTATCATAACTTAATTAACCTTTGGAAAAGAAATATATTTCATAGAATCATCTATAAAAATTTATCATCACAAACCATATAGAAAAAGAAAGTAGATAGTATCATAAGATCATATCCCCAATGAAGAATAAAAATCCTTAAAGGATGATGACATAGATTGGACTTACCTTAAAAATTTCATTGGTGCCTTTCTTTGAAAACCTAAGGAAAATATCCTTTTCTTTTGATAAAATTTTAACTAAAAATTCCTAGAATATTGAGAAAATATTTTTCTTTAAAAATAACAATGGAAACTTTTAAAAGAATATTAAAAGAAATGAATGGCTAAGTCGATAGGAAAATATGTTCATTTATTATATGTTAAAACAAATATTCCTTGCACACTTTTTTGTAAAAAATCATAAATAACCAGTTTATCAAAAAGTATAATAAATCCTTTTTTAAACCCTTGAAAATAAATTTCAAATAGTGGAAAATTAATTTAAACATTCATTGATTTATATAAAATAACATTCTTTAAAACATTTTAAATAACATGAAAAAATAGGAAAATTTTCATCAACCAAAGATTAAATAAGGTGTTTTTTTTCTTAAAAACATTTTCTAGATCATTTTAAGTTCCAAAGAGATAAAAATGGTTCTAATACTTAAAAATTCTAGGAATAACTAGAGGGGAATAATAGAGAATGGGTTTATTAACTAAGGATCATATATGTTATGATCATAGAGAAAGTGTATGTTTGGCATAGATAACTCATATTTTTAGTCTTAATTTAAGAAAAATAATTATTATAGATAATGAATGACTTCATGAATAATGAAATTTGTAGATTACTTGACTTGATTAAATGTTGTAACTATAATAGGAGGAACTTCACATGTAATTTATAATTAATTTATAAACAGATCTCGAATTACCTAAACTTGGGATTTTTTCTATAACACCCCAAGATTTTATTGTATGTATATTTTTAAATTTAATCTCATTGATAGCTTACATTGCACGCAAAACTAGGCTTAAACAAACCATGATATACTATTAAATATTATTATTTTAACACTAGTCATTAAGTTGGTGGTTTTTAATATGATTAACTAAATTATGAAAATATATTTTACACATTTTTATAAAATAAATTTATTGATTACCAATTAATTGGAAATTAAAATAAAAAACTAAATGAATATAAAGGATGCGTTTTTATTAAAAAACTATTTTTATGCCCATAATGGAATTTTATCATAATAAATTAAATTAATAACTATTATTGAAATATATTAATGAAATATATAAGTTATATATTCAAAAAATTGTTTTTAAATTCATCTAATAAGTTTTATAGGCTTAGGATAAGAATAAAACCAATTTAAATCATAAAAGTTTATATTTTTTTAAAAGCTGGTTTTACCACCTTTTGTTGGTAAACCTATTTTAAATCTGATTTTTAACAATTTTATATATTATATTTTTTAAAAAAACTTCTTCTTTTAAAGAGGAATATAAAAAAATTACTTTGTTTGAATTTTTTGTATTTTTATGATAAGTTTCATCTTTTTATGAATAGTGATAAAATACTGCATTTTAATTGAAAACAATTGTTTTGTATAAATAATTTATAGTGTTAAATTATATTTTTAATTAGTTTTAAATTATAATTAGATAAAAAAAATTATCATTTAATTCAATTTATTTCATTTGAATCAATTTCACATTGAATTTTAATATAAAAATATTTTAATCTTTTGAATGTTTTCACTTTAAAAACTTGTTTTCTTGTTTCATCAATGGGATTAATTTTAAATTAATTATTACAACTTATATGTTTTTAATCTTTAAGAATGGATTAAATATTCATAATAAATGGTTTCAAATTATATAAATAGGTTTCTTTTATTTTTTGTCATATGAATATTAAATTTAGTAATATTTTAATTGTCACGATTAAGGAAAATTAGGTAATTATGGGTAAAAATAAAATTATAAAGACTATAAAACTACCCTAACACTTGTCCTAATTTCATTATATGAGTTTTTATTAACCAAATTCATCCTTGGTAAAAAATTATAACCTTTTTAAGCCATTTGGATGAGAGTATGACATTTATAATATTATATTCAAAGAAAATTCAATTGTGTCACACTTATTTTTAACAAGTGGAATATTTTTAATATGGGGTTATATAGAAGATATTTTCAACTATAAATAGTATTTTTAAAGATAAAATGTTTTATATTTATCATGATAATTTATTTTTAATTTTTAGATAAAATATAATTAAATTAAAGGCTTGCACAATGATGATGTTGTAATTGTTTCATTAAATGAAATATCAAATAAATGGTATTAAAAATGCTAAAAAAATAATTTGAGATGATTAATTTCATCCATAAATTTTTTAAATGAATTTTACATGTTATCGTTGTGTTTGAATTGTTAGTTCGACTTTATCTTGTTTTTAGGATATTTTTAAAAAGTCAAGTAATAAATAGTGTCAAAATTAATATTATTGATATTTTAAAATAAATAATATTTTATTAAATGATATAAAATTTCTGAAAAAATCAATTTCAACCAAATTTCTTACTTTTTTACCATTGAGGTAATGATTTCATCGCTCATGCGTACGTATGACCTACCATCTCCACAACGCAATGTGATTCATTTCCCATGTTAACCTTTAAATAATGATAATAAAAATGTATTTAATTATTAAATATGAAATTTACAAAATTAATATCATTCTAGAGATGTTTGATTTATATCCTAGGCAAAAGAACCAATACATTTATGACAAAACATGCATAGGAAAATGAAGCAGTTAACACTTGGAACAAGGCTAATTATAAAATATTATTAACAAAATGATATAAGAAGATCATATATGATATCATAGATATGGATATAGTTCTGTTATAATTTAATAAAATTCTTTAAACCATTATACAGGAGGTTAAAAAACATTTGACTAAAGGAAGCTTAAGGTAATAGACTTCATCTCAATCTCCTTTCATTGAGGCGTAGTTTGATGTTATACACCCACATTTTTTATGAGGTGTATATACAAACCCTTTAACTTATTATGTCGTTAATTTATTTATTACCATGATATATTTTGTTAAATTTTATTCTTTCATTGGGCTTATGATTTAAATATTCAAAGTGGTATGGGACACCTTGAATGTTTAAATATTTAATTATTACGTATTTTTTCTCTATGTCGATGTTTTCTAAAAATGTTTTCAAGGTTTTTTTTAATATTATCTAATGATTATTTAAAGTCATTTTTAAAAAATTTTGAATTTTTATAAACTCATTAAAATTTATATTTTTTTTATTTTCTAGACAAGGTCCTTTGAGGTTTTTCTGAAAAAAAAAATATAGAAGGAATGTTTTTTAACATATATGGCATGATCGAATTTTTCTTCCATCATGATACCTGGTTGTTTTAAATCTTTTTTTATAATTTAAAAAAATCAACAAAAAAAAATTCTTCTAAAATCATGCAGCCTTCTTAAATAAATGATTTCAAAGTAAAAAAGTGGTATTTCTCTCAATAAATTTTTAATGATTTTATTAGAGTATTTTCATCTATATTAATATCATTTATTGGATTTTATGCTTGATTGAGCTTGATCTCTTATGATACCATATACCATATTATATTGAAGGGTTTATGATCAGTTTGACCATGGATGTACTATTTTGATACCATTCATGGTTTATGGTTGAAGTATTCACATTTCATATGCTAGTTTTTCAATACGAATGTTTATATTGTTTATGTTCCACCCTTTTAATATGAGGAATGCATTGGACTTAGTAAGTGATGACTAGGGCCCTCTATAGTCTCTCTATGCATCTATAGGTATCATGAGACAAACCAGTTTGGGTATTGGTTGGTGTCTTACTTATTTATTTATAGTGTCTTGGCTAAAGTATTTATGATATGTTTATGATGTTTGGCATTATGCATTACATAATTTTGAGATTAGTTATTAATATTCTATTTGATTATTCGACGAGTAGAATATTCATGGTTATGTTTCATTCTCATGTGATTATTTATATGGAATTATTTTATCATCTTTCATTCCTACCATATTATGATCAGGTTATTGATTAAATGGAATGTGTTTCAATTAATCACCTTTATATAATCATTTATGCTTGTTTATGATAGCTTCTAATGTACATATACTCTTATTGAGAATATGAGACCACTCCTTTATTATGTTTCATCTTTCCCAAGGATTCCAAGAAGTATATTCTTATTGACATGAAGGGTTAACCTAAGAGAATAATAAAGTTCTCAAAGGATTTTCTATGTTGTACTTATGTTTTAAAATGTAATGTAAGGTTTATGTATATAATCTGGCTTCCAAAACTGCTAAAATGATATTTACTTTGATATTAAAATATTGTATCTATGCCAGTGTAATAAAGTGATGCATCAGCTTCAGGATACTAGGGTTGGGGTCATTATAGTTGGTATCGGAGGAAGTTTAGCATCAATCTTAGAAACTAGATTTAGAAAACATAGATTAGATAACATAACCCTAATATAGAATTTAAGTTTTAGTATAGAATAAAATCATAGAATTTTGGTAAGGTAGAGATTATGTGGGTCTTCCTAGAAATACATCTCTATTTTGATACTACAAGTAGACGTGGTTCTGGAATAGATGTATCTATGGGTAATAACTCTGAAAAGGTGTGTTAGACCTAATTTGGCATGACCAGGTATATGAAAATGAGCCTTACTGTACACCTAGTTTGACACTCCTGGGGGATATGTTTAGGATAATTCATATTTTCTTTACAAACCATTAGGAACGATTTAAAAGTAAAAATGTCCCCTAAAGAAACCATGTTTATGATTTTTATATTAGCTACAAATAAAGTTTTCAATTTATGTTCAGTATTTTATTGGTATTGGTATTATAAATTATGTTTTATAATGATATGAACTAATTTATTGTATGTAGTCATTTAGAAATGGCACCAACGAGAAGGAATGTGAACCTCACCATTGTACATGATCCAAAGAGTAAGAAGGATCATATATTTTATATTCTGAGGCCAGTATTTCAAAGGTAAATAGTACCCTAAGCATCCTCATTATATGAGGACACAGTATCATTTGAAAATGATATAGGTAAAGAATTCTCCAATTCCAGTGGATTTGAAGGAAAGTAAGAAAATTAGCGTATGGTAAGTCAAAAGATATATAAAGGGAATAGGGGAAAGAAGTATTTTCCCACATCTGATAATTTTGAAAATAAAAACCATGGTACTTGATTAAATGAAATGGGGGTTTGTTATAAGTGTGGAGAAAAAGGCCACCAAGTTCGTGATTTCAAGGGAAAGAAAGAAAATTTCAATGTGCAATGCTTCCACTGCAATGAGATGGGACACTATACAAATAAATGTCTCATGCGTCAAAGGAATATATCCCAAAAGAGGCTAATGAATCATGGTCAAGATTGTGCTACTACCACAGAAAAATAGGAATTATTAATGTGCTTATGTTTGGATTCAATAATTATGTCATTTGAGTATTTTATCAATGATATATTAGTTATAAAAATTATGGAATATATGAGTATTATACTGTAATACTTTTCCGTTAAGGATTTGAGATCACATGTTGAATGGTACCGATGAAAATTTATTTAGTAGAAATTTAAACTTTTTGGAAAACATGTGGTTGAGGGAATGATAACCCTTAATATGTTCCTAATGTTGATACAATTATGTTTGGATAAATAAATTATTGATTTGGATAATGTCAATTGGATAAGTGTTGACTACCTTGAAACTGATTAATGATTTGTTAAAAATGTGTTTTATGCTATCATTGGTGGAGTATACAAAATTTTGGATTTAAGGAATATATCCAACATCTTGTGTTTTATATTAGTAATAAGTAAGCATGCACACTTTCAATAAGGTTTTATGGTAATTCAAGTTATTACCATACTTCAAGAGAATACAAGAAGAATTTATTCACATGTTAATATGTGATGATTAAGAGACACTTCATGTTGTTTGATAATTTCATTTTGGAAATCCAGTAACCTTTCTTCTAATGTGTTGGATCATAATATTTTGGAAAAGTTAACCATTTAAGAAATGGTTTAAGTTGATCTTTGGGTGAGTTTTTATAGGTTAATTTATTACTTCACCATATGACACAACCTATGATAAGAGATGAAGTATAGATAGTTTAAGGTGCAATTAAAGGATAATATTTTGTTTATGAAATAGAAACGTATATTTATTTATATTCATATAGAGTAAAATAATTACTTTACACTAGGAAAAGGTTCTTAAACAAAAAAATTGTCATATTATCATCATTTTTTATGATATCAATGACCTTTTCAATAAATGTGGTTTAAGGCTTTGTGGTAATCAGCTTTCAACTGAACATGTTCTTTGTCAGTCTCCATCATATCTTCAGAGTTTGATTTTTCTTCCATGTCCTTGTTTTCAGCAATTCTCTCATATTAAAAATCTAAATTTGGTGGTGACCTTCTCATTTCCCTTTCCCTCTTATTAAGAGGATATTTTATTAACCCTATTTCTAATGTGGGTTTCCCATAAATTAATTTTCAAGTATCAACCCTTGAATTTCAAAGTAAAATTTCAAATTACAATGACTCAATTTATTAAAGGATTGGAGAATGTAACACCACAATATTTTATGGTATGTATCTTTTAAATTTAATCATGTTGATAGATTGTGTTTCATGCAACACCGAGCTTAAACGAACCACGATATACAATTAAATATTATTATTTTAACACTAGCCATTAAATTGGTGGTTGTGAACAGGATTAACTAATTATGAAGATATAGTTTACATATTTTTATAAAATAAATTCATTGATTACCAATTATTTTGAAATCAAATAAAAAACCAATTGAATATAAAGGATGTGTTTTTATTAAAAAACTATTTTTATGCCCGCAATGGAATTTTATCATAATAAATTAAATTAATCACTATTAGTGAAAGATGATAATGAAATATATATTTTATATATTCAAACAATTTTTTTTAAATTCATCTAATAATTTTTATGGGATTAAGATTATATGAAAACCAATTTTAAGCATAAAAGGTTATATTTTTTAAAAAAGGTAGTTTTGCCACATTTTAATGGAGAACCTATTTTAAATCCAATTTTTGACACTATTAAATATTATATTTTAAAAAATAAACTTCTTTTTTAAATAGGAATATAAAAATTTACTTTGGTTTAATTTTTTTATTATTCTGATAATTTTTATGTTTTAATGAATTGTGATAAAATATTACATTTTAATTGAAAACAAATTTTTCATATAAATAGTTTATAGTGTTAAATTATATTTTTAATTGGTTTTAAAGTATAATTAGATCAATTTATTATGAATTAATTTAATTTATGTCATTGTAATCAATTTCAGATTGAATTTTGATATAAAAACATTTCAATCTTTTGAACGTTTTCACTTTAAAAACATGTTTTCTCATTTCGTTAATGGGGTTAATTTTAAATTAATTAATACAACTTATATGTTTTGAATTTTGAAAATTTTATTAAATATTTTTAATCATGGATTCCAAATTATTTAAATAGTTTTATTTTATTTTTGGTCATATTAATAGTAAATTTAGTAATATTTTAATTACCATGGTTAAAGGTAAATCAGGTAATTATGGGTAAAAATAATATTATAAAGACTATAAAATTACCCTAACATGTAACACCCCAAGGTTTTGAAAATAAATATTGAATGTACGAAACACTGAGTCCCTACAAAATAACTCTTTTTTATAAACTAGCTGTTAAACATAACTTCGCCTCTATTGTGTTTTGAATTTCAAAAAACAGTCATCTAGAGTTGCGATCAGTATGTTATTTGGAGTCCAATAGAACCAACTTTATTTTTTGGTAAATAGTAACATACACTTATTAATAGTAATATAAACCTTATAAATATTAAATTATAATATTATTTTATTTTATTAAGGCTATAAGATAATGACATCTTGATTAATTTTTCAAGGTGATATAAAATGAGTTATAGTTTTAAAATTTTTAATTTTTGTATAAAGTATTATTTTATTTAAAAATTAAATTAATCATATTTAGAAAATTATTTTCAAAAAATTTAGTTCATTTTTCAATTCCACATGTTGAAAAATGGTTAGAGTGAATTTTTGGGATTTTTCTGAAATTATTGAATTTTTAATGAATAGTGAAATATGGTAAACTACCGTATATACAAATTATCAGTTAAATACACTATTTATGACATCATGAATGATGTAAAAACAATTGGTTAGAACTCGCATAATCTATTTACTATTTTTATCACAAGAACCAAGACTATTCATAGACTTGAGCAAAAATATTAAAATAATGATTAAAATAATGTAAAACTCATCCTCTCCTCCACTATAAATACCACCCTCTTTTACCTATTATATTCACTCCTATAAGCCTTTAATATCCTCAAATATCTTCCCAAATACCCTTCCCTAGTAACTCCCCATGTCTAGGAGCTATTTGTCTTTCCAAAAGACCAAAACCCCATCCCTTAAGGAAGTTCTCAAGGAGGTTATTTCAAGAGGTAAAACATCTTTCTTTTTCATTTAATTTCATTTCAATTTATCTTATTTTCTTATTATCTCCTAAAATAATCTATAAAAATGATCCTTATAACTCCAATATCATATATATACTGGAATTATACCATGTCAATGTAATAACCATTATCAATATTTTTCTATTATAAATGAAATCAACGTCTGGGAGGTTCCAATTTACAACCTTCATGGATGATGAAGTTTCGTTCTTCAATTTATCCTTAATTACTGGTCATGAAACCATTTTTATGGTTGAACCAGACTATAATATATTTATTATAACCTACTTAATATTTATGAACCATTATATGTACATGGTATTAATTCATATGATAAAACTAGTTCATAATAATTCAAATACCGCCAAATAATCTAAGTGATTGTCATTTCATCCAATGATTCATCCTCATACCATGTAAACAAATGATAAATATAACCATTAACACTTTTTTATTTTCATAAATAATATATAAATTTAATTTTGGAGAATTACATCCTATCCACATGAACAACCATACTCATATACAAATATATCGATCATGAAAACCAAGGAAATGAACACCCCAAAACAACGAAATTCAATCTTATAAATTATCAATAAGAACATAAATGAACTTAATAAAATTATTATAAACTAAATAAATGTATAATATGTGATTAATTAAGTTATTAATAATTCTAATTTCATATTCCATGACCTTAAGTTCAAGAGCGGAACACATTCAGACTTAAGGTAAGAGTTTTCCACCCGAACCTCCATTTTCATCCGGGTTACTTTTATTTTATAATTACCTCAATGAAATTCTTATGTATTATTATTTAATTATTTTAAATTATTTTTGAGTTTTATATATGTGTTTACCAATAAGAAAAATTCTTTATTTTATGGGGAGTCATACATTTTAAAAGGAACTTTCAAAATTATTTCCGGAATACAAGCCTGTTTCAAGGGAATTTCTCAAATTCTTACCTATTTTAAAGGGAACTATATAATATGTTTTTAGTAACCATTATCTTTTTAAAATCACTAATTTTATTGTGAAAATATTATCTTGGTTAAATTATGGTTTTATACAAATATTTTTCCAAAAGAACTCTTCTGTTCAAAGTAAAAGAGTATTTATCTCAAGAATTGCTCGATGATTTTATAAGAGTATCTTCATCTATTTCAACACTCTTATTGATTATTATGTATGATATCATATAAAATATTTAATTTAATTTCTTTTTATTAGTTTTACTATAGATGTTCTATCCTAAAACCATTCAAAAATTTACTCTGAATGGTAAGTGTTTATGCTTAATGTTCGGGGAAAGTTATTTACATTTCATATATTAGTTTCAATATGAATATATATGTTTTTTATGTTTATCTCAGATCATATGAGGAATTAATTGGAATTATTATGTGATGGGTGGTGCCTTCTATAGCCCCTCGATGCATCGGTAGGTCTCGTGAGACAAATAGATATGGACTTAGTTGAGGCCTTGCCCATTTTTAGATATGGTTTTGGCCAAGGCCTTAATCATTTTTAGATGTATTGGCCGAGGCCTTGATTGTATGTTTTAAAATGTATAACATATGAATTTACCTCATTATGAAGCTATAAATTCATAGTTCATGTGGTTATTTGACTAGTATAATACTCATGATTATGTTTTATTATGACAATATTTACTCAACTCATATTCCTGCCATAATGTGTTCAAGTTTATTATTTTTAAAGGCATGTGTTTTCAATTATTCACCATTCCTAATGTTTATTTTTATGATATCTTCCTCTTTATTTTTTACCCTTACTTATCGTTTGAGCTCACCCCTTTCTTATGTTTCATTTTCTCAGGACATGAAGAAGTCTATTATGAATGACCTGCAGGGATAAACTTATAGTTGTAGATGTTCCCAATAAAACTTATATGTTGTATTTCATTTCAAGTTTTAATGTTGAACTTATGTCGGTATTTGGTTTTCCAAATCTACAAAACTATTTGTTCCTTTCGGATATGAATTTATTGTAATTATGCCAATGTAATGTAATAAGGTACTGGCTCCGAGCAACTGGGGTTGGGTCTTTACATAACACTTGTCCTAATTTTATTGGATGAGTGTGTTTAGACCAAAATAATTCTTGGGTTGAAATTATTACCTTTGGAATCCACTTGAATGATATTATGATAATTATAGTATTATATTCAAAGAAAATTCAATTTTGTCACACTTTTGTTTTTAACAAGTGAAATATTTTTAATATGAGGTCATATGGGGGATCTTTTCGACTATAAATAGTATTTTGAAAGATAAAATTTTTATATTTATCATGATAATTTATTTTTAATTTTTAGATAAAATAATTAAATTAAAGGCTTGCACAATGATGATGCAGTAATTGTTTAATTAAAGGAAATATCAACTAAATGATATTAAAAATACTAAAATAAATATAAATTGAGATGATTAATGTCATCCAAAAATTGTTTAGATGAATTTGACTTGTTAGTGGTGTTTTAGGAGTATTTGTATGACTTTATCTTGTTGTTATGATATTTTTAAAAAGTCAAGTAATGAATAGTGTCAAAATTGATATTATTGATATTTTAAAATACATAATATTTTATTAAATGATATGAAATTTATAAAAAAAATAAATTTCACCCAAATTATTAGGATAAGTCTTAAAATATCATAAATGACTCATTTATTGGTACTTTTCATTTTATATTAATTATATTAACACGCAAAATGTAAATTACATGATATCATTGTAAGAGTTAAAAGAGTTAACTAAGGGTTAATGTCAAAATATAAGGGTAGTAATGTGACCTAAACTTGTATAAAAATTATTTTTTGAGATTATTTATACACATACTCATCTTATCTTCTAAATAAATAAATTTTGAGCCATTTGGAATTATAAATTAATTTATATTTATTTAATATTTTAAGAGTTTCCAATAGTGACCTTCACCTCAATTATAAAAGGGCATCTCCTACCTCACTTCCTCACACCACTTTTATCCTTATATATCAACCAAACCCTACCCATTTATCCTCATAACATCATTATCCAAGTTTTGGAGGTTGTGTTCTTCCAAAAAGACCAACCCTAGATCCATTGAGAATAAATCTAAAGGGAGTTCGCTGAAGAAGAAGTAATCATTTTTACCAACGCATCCATGTTCATTTCTTATTCTAATTCCTTTTCATGGGTTTTTTCCGTGATGATGTAATAAATATAGTATCATATATATGTTTAGATATTATTATGAGTATGGGACAACCATATTCCATGATTTATCCATTCTGCGAAAAATGAAAACATTGTGTGTGCATACGTGCAGCTTACCGTCTCCACGCCGTGGTGTAATCTATTTTTCACAACCATTTTTATTGGATGTGTGTAATGATAGAAATAATGTATATATATGATAATTATAAAATTATATTTATTCTTTAAAAATTAATATACTATCCACTTCCTTACTCTTTCACCATTAAGGGAATGATATTGTCGCTCATGCATGCGTATGGCATGTTGTCTCCGCAACGCGATGTGATTCATTTCTCATGATAACCATTAAATAATGATAATTAAAATGTATTTAATGATTAAATATGATATTTAAAAAATTAACATCATTATTTAAATATTGAATTTATATCCTATGCAAAAAAATGATACATTTATGATAAAACATGCATAGAAAAATGAAGAAGTTAACACCTGGAACAAGGGTAATAACAAATTATTATTAAAAGATAGTATAACAAGATAATATATGATATAATAAATATATATATGGTTCTAGTATAATTTAATAACAAGCTTTAAAACATTATATAGGATGTTAAAACATATTTGACTAAAGAAAGCGCAAGGTAAGGGACTTCGTCTCAATCACCTTTTATTGAGGCATAGTTTGATGTTATACACCCACATTCTTTTATGAGTTTATATATATCCCATTTGACTTATCATGTCATTAATTTATTTATTACCATGATATTTAATGTTTTTTTAAATTTTATTCTTTCATTGGGTTTATGATTTAAATATTCAAAGTGGTATGGGATACCTTGAATGTTTAAAGATTTAATTATTACATCTTTTTCTCCATTCTCATGCTTTATCAAAAAAACAATTTTTTTAATATTATAAAATGATTTTTTAAAATAATTTTTAACCCTTTTTGAATTTTTAAAAATTCATTAAAATTTATTTTTTTCATTTATAAACAAGTTCCTTTGAGGCTTTTCTGAAAAACAAATATGGAAGGAATTTTTTTTAACTTATACAACATGAGTGGCTTTTTTCCATAATGAAGCCTTCTTGTTTTGAATATTCCTTTATAAGTTTACAAAATTATTTTTAATGAAAATTTTTTCTTCTAAAATTGTATTTCCTTTTTAAATAAATGGTTCCAAATCTAAAAAAAGGGGTATTTCTTTCAAGAAATTTTTAATGATTTTATTAGCGTATTTTCATCTATGTTAACATCCTTTGTTGAATATTATGATTGATTGAGGTTGATCTCTTATGATAACATCTACCATATTATATTGAAGGTTTTATGATCATTTTGACTTTATATGTTCTATTTTGATACCATTCATGGTTTATGGTTTAAGTATTCACATTTTATATGCTATTTTTCAATAAAAATGTTTATATTGTTTATGTTTCGCCATTTTAATATGATGAATTCATTAGACATAGTAAGCGATGGGTGGGGGCCACTATAGCCCCTCAATAAATCAGTAGGTATCATGAGACAAACTTGTTTGGGTATTAGATGATGTCTTACCTGTTTATGTATGGTGTCTTGGTTGAAGCCTTAATGGTATGTTTATGATGTCCAGAATTATGCATTCCCTCATTTTGAGATTAGTTATTGATATTTTATGTGACTATTTGACTAGTAGAATATCCATGGTTATGTTTCATTCTCATGTGATTATTTATATGGAATTATTTGATCATCTTTCATTCCTACCATTGTATGCTAAGGTAATTGATTAAATGGAATGTGTTTCAGTTAATCACTTTTCCATAATCATTTATGCTTGTTTATGATAGTTTTTACTGTATGTATACTCTTACTAAGCATCTGATCTCACCCCTTTATTATGTTTCATCTTTCCCCAGGATTCCAAAAATTATATTATGATTGATATACGGGGTTAATATAGGAGAATAATGACATTCTCAAAGGATTTTCTATGTTATACTTATGTTTTAAATTGTAATGTAAGGTTTATGTTTGTAATTTGGATTCCAAAACTACTAAAGTGATCAGTCCTTTGTGATTTGAATCTTGTATATATGCCAATGTAATAAAGTGAATCACCAGCTCTGGGATACTGGGGTCTAGGTCATTACACTTTCTTCATTAATGATTTGATTAACTAGATCTCATCATACTATCATTGTGTTATAGGTTCCAAGTATAAAACCCATCTATCAGTGATCCTTATGTGAATCACAATCTCTAAACATTGTCATGGAATCATCACGGGATAACACAGTCAATCCTAGTTTCTTGTGTCATCCATGGTTGATTGTAGAAGAATTATTCTATGAGGATGAAGGAATCTTGATGATCTATTGATGGATTTATATATGAGGAGGCAAGATCACACTATAGATATATAGAACTATCTCTAGGGATTTAGAGGGATTTTATTTATCCTTTTTTTCAAAACAAGTGTATTTTTGGAAAGTTATATAATTAGATATTTATTAAGGTGGGTCTAGGGTTAGCAATTTGCACACAAGACCTTTCCAATTACTTAATTTTTAACAAATACCATGTCTTAATAATAATATAATTATTATTAACTTATCATGTGCATCACCTAAGAATAAATAAATATCATTTTTATCATTTTTAATTATACCATTAAACTCATTCTACTTATTCTCCTCAATATTTACTAAACCTTGGATAATGACTCTTTATTTAATAGTTAAATATTGCTACATTATTCATTGCTAAATATAACAAATATTATATTCACCAAACCATGAAAATAAATTATTATTATTATTATTATTATTATTATTTAACTCGCTTATTATTTTGAATAACGCATGATTAAATATTGGAAATCAACTAAAATGAATAATTATTAAATCATAAAGTAATAGTAATATTTATTCTAACTTATTAAATTCAACATTGAATCTAACCGAGATTGAAAATACACTTAGTGTGTGACCCTCTAGGACTCTTTCTCAATGGAAATAGGTGGATAAGTCTATTGTCCAAGGTTGGATTCTAGAAACATGCCAAGGAACCCATAGAAAAATAATTTAATGTTTCAATGAAATAGAGGCTCCTATAAATGCTTATTATGTAATATAATCCCTTTAATGTGATATATCTAATCATGTAGGTTGCACACTGGTGTCATAAACCAATGTGTTTGATGTCTCTTTCTTCAATTTTCTAGAAATAACCATTCCCACAGAACACCATGTACATGGATTTATCTAGGTAGTTCGATTTACATAAAAGGTCATGAGATGTCAACTTCTGTTAATAAATATAAGAGATAAATCCTTTTTTACATTATACATTAATGCAATATCACTCGTGACTCACCCAACGTATCCTACTTCACTACAAACATATTCCATCGTAGTTTTCATCAATACATCAAAGTACAAAATGTATAGTATTCATTAATGATAATCTTAAAGTATAATGATAAATACATGCGTTTGCAGATAGGAATATCCAATGACACATAAAATATGGATTTCCTACTGGCACATCTATTCTCATAACCTCCCTTCTTAGAGATTACCATGGGAGAAAACTATGATAAGTTTTCTCAATGTCTTATGAGCCTCCTACCCCTGATATCTTGTATTGTTTGTTTCCCATCAAACAGTATCATACGAATATAAAACATGAGTTTAAGGAACACTATCATAGCATCTAAAGTATCACTTCATAACAGGGAACTGGTATGTACTTACAACATGAAATGTATCTTTAGAACATCATCACATACTATGTCATGTAGAGTAACAGTCATGATTTGATAAGAAACTTCATTAATATCCAAGACAATGAATACATTTAATAATAAAGTTCTTAGAAGTTGTTCTAGGGAACTAACTTCAACAGGCTCTCGCCTTCACTATATCCAACTATTACCAACCTTCAATCCACTAGATATCACATTATAATCATGCATTTTTTGAGATAGAGCCTTCATCAAGGGTCTACCAAGGTTTCCTATGTTGATTCTCTACTCATTATAACTTCACCTCATTGAGAAAAATCCCTCAAGAGATGAAAATTATGAATTATATTATTTTTACGTTGATGTGACCTTATCTCTTTAGAAAGATACTCCGATAGGATCATGATTGATAAGCATAACATCAAACTCTTGGATAAAGTTATGAATCCAAACCAATTATTTGGATGCATCAGAAGCCACAATATACTTGGACTCAACTATAGAATTAGAGACAATTTACTGCTTTGAACTCTTCCAACTCACAACTTTTCCATTGAGAAAAAATTCATATCCTAACTATGACTTCATATCTTTATGATATGTTTTGATGCTGGTATATGTATACCCCCTAATGACTAGCTTTTTATCTCTTTCATACACTAAGAACATATCCATAATTTTCTTCAGATGCTTAAGGATATACTTAATAGTAGTCCAATGTTGTTCACTTGGATCAACTAGATATCTTCCTACCATGCTCAAATCATAGATATCATCAAACCTCATATATAAAATGTAATACATGATATATCCTATCATATAATCATTTGGGATATTATCCATTCTATTTCTTTCTTATTGTGCATGAGGACACATCTTCTTAGAAAGATGTATACCATGTGTCACTAGAACTAATCCCCTCTTGGATTGTTCCATACTGAACCTATTTGGTATCTAGTCAATTAATATACTTTTACTTGGTCTAATAAGCCTCTTTGATCTATCATGAAATATCTTTATCCCTAAAATGCAAGTTTCTCAACCTACTTCCTTCATGGAGAAGCACTTTCTCAACCATTCCTTAACCTCCTGTAAGGATGGTATCTCATTTCCAATTAGTAATATGTCATCAATATATACTACTATGAAAATGACTGCACTCCCATGAAACTTCTTATAAACACATGGATATCATTCATTATTAATAAAACAAAATTATTTTATAGCTTCATCAAACTGAATTTTCCATGACTTTGATTCTTAATTTAATCCATAAATGGATCTATGCAACTTTCATACCCTTTTGGAATTTCATGGAGTCAAAAACCCTTATGGTTATGTCATATAAACATCTTCCTGAAGGTTCCCATTAAGTAAAGTAGTTTTTACATCCATCTAATAAATATCATAGTCATTGAAAGCTACTATATCAAGCATAATTATGATGGATTTAAACATAGAAACTAGAGAAACGTTTTCATCATAATAAATGACTTGATGTTGTCTAAACCCTTTATCCACTAGTCATGCTTTATAGGTACTAACATGACCTTCTATTTCTATATTTCTATTGAATACCCATTTACAATTAATGGGATTTACATCAACCAGACGATCTATCAAAACCCAAACTTGATTCTGATACATGGAATCTATCTCAGAATTCATGGATTTTTTCCATCATATAGATTTTTGAGATCTCTATTTCCTCATTTTATGATATAGGGTTGTTATTATCAACCAATAATGATTCACCATATTCTATTATGTGAACACATATCTTTATGGTTCTCTGATCTCTTTGGTACTCCTATGCAGTACTTGTGTTTGAGAAACAACTTCTTTTATAGGGACCTATGGAATTTTTTAATGTGTCAACTCTTGTGTATCTTGAGCATAAAATACATTGAAGTCAATATTTATCCCACTATCCTCCTTGATGATGTATTCCCTCTTAATAAATATAGCTTTCCTGGAAACTATAACATCTTATCTGATAAATCATATAGGTAGTATCCGCTTGTTTTCTTAGGGTAAACCATAATGATACACTTCATGCCTGGGGTGAAATTTTTTTTCTTAAAATATCCTTAACAAACACCTCACATCCCCATGAAAAATATGTAAAAAATAGGTTCCTTTCCTCTCCACAACTCAAAGGGAATATCATTTTCTCTTTTTAGTTGATACTCAATTTAGTATGTATTTTTTCATGTGTAATGCATATCCCTAAAAGGATAATGGAAGGCTTGTGTGACTCATCTTCGACATTACCATATCCAGGAAGGTATGATTCCTCCTTTCACTATCACCATTCCATTTTTTCATATAAGGAGGAGTGGGTTGAGAAAAAATCTCAAACTCTTGTACAAAATTGTTAACATCTTGGTTAAGATATCCACTACCTCGATCAGATCGAAGTTTCTTTATCTTATTACCAAGATGATTCTCAACTTCATTATTGAACTCATTGAACTTCTAAAAGGATTTATACTAATGCCTCATCAAGTAGATGAAATTATACCTACTCAAGTCATTATTAAAAGTAATAAAATATGTGAATCCACCTTTAGATTTTACTTGAAAATTTCCACACACATTAGTGTGTACCAATTCTATAAGCTCTATATCCCTTTCACATTGACCACAAAATGGTGGTTTGTCATATTTAATTGTATACAAGCATGACATATTTCAAGTGTATAAACTTAAAAAAGTCTTAGTAACCATCTTGATAGAGCTTTGTCAAATACTTCTCATTTACATGATCAAGGAGATTATGCCACAACTGGGTGTGAAATGAGTCATGTGAATTTGATTCGTTGTCAATTTCCAATATTTTTTTTCATAATTTAATACATAAATACAATTATTAAACTTTATTATACCATAAAAAATGTTATCTTTATAAAAGCAGAAACTCTTATTTCCAATGCTAAAAATAAATCCATCCATATCTAAACTAGAAACATAAATGATGTTCTTGGTAACACTAGGCATATAATAATAGTTCTTTAAAACCAAAATAGTTCATATTGTAAATGTGAGGTGTTACTCTCTAATGGATAAAGAAGCCAACCTCGCTCTATTAGCAGCTCATAGATCCACCTCACCTCTGGAAACCTTTCGAAATGTACTTGGTTCTTGTATTTGGATAAAAATGTGAGCACCACATACAGTATATAATAACCAACTTGTAAATGTGAAAATATTACACTCAATAAAAAATGCACTTGAAGCTTCTCCTTGCTTCGTTGGTTGGGTGTAGTTCCTCTTCTAGTTGCTTTACTTTCCACATGAAAAACACACTGCATGTTTCTCCTTTTCTTTTTGTTAGATCTTCTTTTTCTTTGAAGAATGGTGCTCTAGATCCTTATACATTGAATGTGTCTTCAAACCCTTTTCCTTGTTCTTTATTTTATTATTCACCATAATAATAGTGGGTTTTTTCAAGTCCCATGTCTTTATAAACATGGAGAATGGGAGTAAAAAGTTTTGAAATAGTCTTCTCACTTTTTATCATATTATAATTCACAATGAAATTGGAGAAGGTTTTAGGTAGTGAGGAAGTAATGATATATGTGTGACACTCATCAGGGATCTTAAACCCCAAGATGTCCAAGCATTCTATTTAGCCAATCACCTTGACTACATGAGGCCCAAGTGGCACCAATTCTCTAACTTGCATGTGAATAGTATGTTATATATCTCATATCTATCTTGTCTTGTCTTCTCTTGATAAAGATCATGAAGGTGAGAAATGATGTTATGTTCATCCATATACCCATATTACTTTAGAATATCATTGAACATGGAGTATAACATGAAACATTGGGAATTAATTATGTTGTCCACATGCTTTAGGTAGAGAGATGCTTCTTCCTCACTAGCCTTTTTTGCAAGTGACTTGGAAAGTGGGGTTTACAGCATGTATAATTCTCATTCACGGTGTAGTATAACATGTAATCACCTATACCATTCCTATAAATTTACACCAATCATAATTTATCCTTATCTAGTATGGACCATAATGATATTTTCTAATTCATATGGCTTTTCATTTCTACAATTTAAGAGTAGACGGTTAGTACTTCCTTAATTACCAAAGAAATTTAATAAATTTAAAATTTAATTAATCTCTTACTATTTGGTTGAAACCTAATCACTCTTACCTTTAGTTTTATAATATCTTATTACATTCATATTCTAGTGGCAAGGATGCATATTCTTCTTCTCATAACCCAAAATTGGGCTTGACAAGTTATTTGAAGGGTTTTAGGTAGGCGTAATTTACCAACTTCATTAACTCATAGTTCCTTAATCTGTTGAGTGGACTCCCCAATCCTAAAATCTCATATAAATATTTCTTTAACCCTTGCCTCTAAGTTACATCAATTCTATCTTAGGTAGTAAACCCTTGATGTGAACCAAGTAAATTCAACCCAAAACTTCAAGCTAAAAGTTCCTTGATAATTTAAATCACCCCAACTTGAGCCTGTCAAACACTTTGAACTATTGGTTTGACTCTAACTTAAGTAATGGAAGGCTATACCGATTTAATATTTTAGTTGAGGGATTTTTATTATTATGCATAAAAACCCATATTTATCTTATCACATGCCTTGTTAATATTAAGTGAATTTTACGTAAGTGACTAACCATGTCTAATAAAATTTACGCATAATCTAGTTTTATTTTATTCGTTATTACATGCTTTTTAATTCATTTATTAAGTGATCATGAAGTATCTAAAAACATAAATAATCGACCATGAAATCGGAAGAAATAAAATATAAGTGGTGTGGACAAGAGATTCTCTAATTCTTAGTTTATCTAGCGGATGATAAACTAACCCTTGTCCTTAGGGGAAATCACCTTGAATTGTATCTTGGTTCATGTTGTAGCATTCCACCTCATCTCATATATATCACTTTTATTGGTTTCTCCTCGGCTCCAGGACTCAAACCTGCTCCTATCATCTGGGATCTCCATCCTTATATAATCTTGCACTCACATGCATGTCATGGGATCTAATGAATTGGATAAGGGATTTTACATAAAAGAAATCATGGGTGTGTAGGCCCTTATATAATGAGGATGAGGGGATGACACATAGTCCATTATTTTAATTTAAATATAGAATTAAATTAAAATGAAACTAATCACATACACAGTTCTTTTCTAATCTCATGATCATCCACATATCATGAAATGAACAAACATTTGCAATTTATCCCTTAATTACTTCAATTATTTCTTTCATTAAGATAATGCACCAAAAAATAATCCAATTAATTCAATTTATCCTAATACCATTTGAGCATACTTAAAATTTCATCACTCATAATTTTAAACAAATTAAATTAATTAATTTTATTTAACATTAATAGAGTACATAAGTTTACTTGGAGGAAACAACATGTAATCATCCAAAATGCCTGGTATGATCCTTGTGCTTGTGCATTCCCTTGGAATCCAATGTACATTACATGATAGTTAATTATATGGAATGTAATTTCAAAAAAATAATATATGGAACACATGTGAATGACACTACATGTGATGCTCTTGATAAATGTGGATTGCACTATAAGCAAAAAAACCAGACACAACTTTTAGTTTTAGAATTTATCATGGAAATTAATTCAATATATAACTAATAATCCTATGACATGGCATGTACTGTCAAATAAATGACACATGAAACACATGTGAATAGGTTTAATTATATAATTAATTCTTCTCTTTGTGTTAAATTAAGCATATTGAGTGCAGGAGACTACACAACGCGTACTAGTTTATAGGGCGTGTAATATCTTTTACCTGTGTCTGTGACATACACCTAAGGAATGGGTGTGTTTTCTTTTATAAACATTTATGAGGTAGATGACATGTAATCATCTTACATGATGTGTGGTCTCAAAGTTACACAATTTTTCATCCCTCGTTTCATGTAGTGAATACAAAAAATGCTTGGACCCCTATTTTCCTCATCAAAAAGACATGAGGACTACACATTGTACACATGTTATATGGCATGTGGTTCTTCAAACTATATGCTAGACTATTCATATCTATATGTTGGTCTTCTATTATCAGATCACTAATTCTATTTTATCATAACGATCCAATATCAATGTGAGATATAGTCGAGATACATGGGTACACATTGTATAGATTGGGGTACATGCCATGTAAGCTTGTTTTACCCGAGCAGAATCCCTAGAATCTCCGAATGATGTTTTCAGATATCTCATCATTTTAATATAACCCATTTATTGGTTATGTGAGTTAGAGAAAAGAAAGAAAAGAGAAAATGATGTTCGGGTTTCAGGAATGGATAGATTTGAAGTAAAAGAGATTTGAAAATGCATGTCATTTAATCAATGATTAATAAATAATTTAAAAATTAACCATGTGACCACTTTGATACCACATGTAGGTTTCGAGTGTAGTGGAAGAGCTTGTTTGGCATGTACAACTTGGATTTTTAGTCTTGATTTATGAATAATCATTTTTATACATAATGAATGACGTCATGAACAACAGAATTCATAGATTACTAGACTTGATTAAAAATCAGAACTATAAGAGGGGTATCTTCACATGTAATTTATAATTAATTTATAAGAAAATATAGAATTACTTTAACTTGTAATTATTTCTTCGTTGATGATACAGTTGACTTGATCTCATAATACCATCATTTCATGGTAGGATCCAAGTTTGGAATCCATCTAGTGGTGATCTACATGTGCACCACAATCTCTAAATATCATTGCAGGATCATTGTGTGCTAGCACGACCGATCCTGATCGCTTGCATCATTCGTGGTTGATCATTGCAGAATTCTTCTATGAGGATGATTATCTCTTGATGATCTCTCAATGGATTGAAAAAAAGAGGAGGATAGAGCATAATATATATCTCTATAACTCTCTCTAAGGCTTCAGAGAGATTATCTCTATCCATTGTGCACAATAATGTGTTTTTGGAAAATGGTATAATTAGATATATATTAAGGCATGTCTAGGGTTGGTAATTTTCACACAATTTCTTTTCCAATTACTTAATTCTTAGTGAGCCTCATGTATTAATAATAATATAATTATTAAGCACTTGACATGTGCATCACCTAAGAATAAATAAATACCATTTATATCATTTCTAATTAGACCATTAAACTCGGTCCTCTTATCCTCAACATTTACCGAACCTTGAATAATGACTATTTATTTAACAAATAAATATCAATGCATTATTCATTGATAAATATAATAAATATTATATTCAAAAAACCTTGAAAATAAATATTTATTATTATTTAACTTGCTTATTCTTTCGAATGACTTCTGATTAAATCTTGACGATCAACCAAACTTGAATAATTATTAAACCAAAAATTAGAAATAATATTTATTTTAACATTTTAAATTCAACATTAAATTTAATCGAGATTGCAGATACACTTAGTGTGTGACCCTCTATGCCTTTTTCTTAGTGGTAATAGGTGGAGATGCCTAAAATCCAATATCAGTGTCTAGAAACACACCAAGGACCTCATAGAGAAATAAGTTAATGTCATAATGACATAAAACAACCTACAAATGCTTACTATGTAATATAATCTCTTTACCGTGATATCTCTAATCAAGAAGGTTGCACACCAGTGTCATCAACCTATGTGATTGATGCCTCTTTCTTTAACTTTTTGGAAATGGACATGCCCACAAAACACCATGGCCATGGATTTATTCAGGCAATTCCATTTCCATCAAAGGGTTTGAGATATTAACTTCTGATAATAGACAAAAGGGATAAATCCTTTCTCGCATTATCCATTAATGAAATATCACTTGTGACACACCCAACAAATCCTACTTTACCACAAACATATGTTGTCATGATTTTCATCAATACATTAAAGTACATGACTTATGGTATTCATTAATGATCATATTAAAGGCTAAGGATCAATACACGCATCTATGGATATGAACATCCAACAACACATAAAATGTGGATTTCCTATTGGTAGGTCTATTCCCATAGCGTCCCTTCTTGGAGAGTACCAAGGGTGAACACCATGAGAAGGTGTCTTAATGTTTTATGAGCTTCCTACCCCTGATAGATTGTATCGTCTATGACCCATCAAAAAAATTTATTTGTCCATAAAACATGGGTTTAAATAATATTATCATAGAATCTAAATTATCTCATCATAGTAGGGAACTGCTATGTACATTTGATGCAACATATATCCTTAAGACATCATCACATATTATGCAATGTAGAGGAACAATCATGATGAGATAAGAAGCTTCGTTAATATTCAAGAAAATGAATACATGTATTCATAATGTAATTAGAAGCTGGTTCAAGGGAACCAACTCCAATAGATCATATATTCCCTGAATAGAAATTCAATCATAAAGAGTCCTGGTTAAAATGCGATTGAAACATAAATCTCTTAAATCTTTGGTAATCTCTAAATCAAAATCTCATAAAAGATAGAGCCTTAAATGGACTTGTAAATCCCCATAATTTCCATCTAAATAATCATAAAATATATTCATGGTTAATATATACATTACACAAAAGAAACAAGTTGTGAATATGGAATATGTCACACATAATTAAAAGCGAGATGAGAAACCCTTACCTCAAGTCTCATCTTGCTTCGTACGGGTTCAAACCTCTTGTATAATAAATATAGATTTATTATAAATCCATTCCAGTGTCATATTCATACATATCATACCATATATTATTTATTGTTAACCTCTTATCACCTGTTTATTAACTATTCTTTATTAAAATCACTATTCGATGTGATAACTATTTTGTTTTTCATGCATATTTCGGTTTAGAGGTTCTTGTCATTTTACTTGGATCATGGTTCCATCATCTCCAAAATTTTAATCATGTATTAAGTATCATATTTGATCATTATATATAGTTTTATAGCCATTCATATAAAGTGATGATGAAAAATGAATTACATCACTTTGTGAATACGGTAGTCCGTGCATATGCATGAGTGATGTTTCCACTTTTTGATGGATGGAATGAAAGAAAGCTAAATAATAATTCACATGTACATAATCATAATTATATCATAAATATCATATATTTTCATTAAATCTATATCATCCCGTCTTTTTATAACATAACTTTCATTCCATTACACGGAACTGAGGATCTTTAAGGTTTAGTGTCTTGGAAACAAGGAACATAAAACATGAAACAAAAAAAACATTCATCTTAAACACTTGAAAGGCTTCTCCTCAAGTTCACCCTAGGCTCATTACTGCATCTCATAACCTGCGGACATACATCAAAAGAAAGGGTGAGCATAAGGCCCAGCAAGGGAAACAAGTGAAACATTTTACATATGAACTTGAGATACATCAATAAAGTCATGAAAAGAACTTTAAGGCATGAAAATGAAATCATGAGGCATATCGTAATAAAAATAAAACTTTTTCATAACTTAAAGATGTGGCTACATAATTTAACATAGACAATCATGAACATATCACCAAGGTCCATCCCCAAGGTGTCATTTGAAAATTACCAAGGTTATTCACCAAGGTATCGTGAAAATTGTAATCTCTAGTGGTTACATCATTACCCAATGCATTGGAGCGCTATCAGGGCGCACCCTTAAATTTGCCTTTATTATAATGTGAGACACATATATCATCATCAAACATTTTATAAATAACCCATATAGCATAAAATAAATGGGTTTCAATTCATAATCACAACGTTTTAAAAACTGCTTTAAAGACATGATCTTTACGTCACTTTAAAACCCACAGAAAAGGAAGGTGGGTCTCATGTATGTAAATCCCAGAATTTAAAATAGAACATTTTGGTATATATGTGAATACCCCTTTAGAAGAAATAGCTTTGAGTATTTACTTAATAATATAAAATAACTTTAGAAAAAGAGAGAGACATTTTGAGACGGAAATTCTGCAGCATAACGGCTATGTTACGAGGTTTTAGAAGACATTAAAAAGAGAGGGAAAATGGGTCAAACAATCATAAATGACCCATAAAACAGTAGATGGACAGAATAAGAAGGATACATGATCATGGTAATGAAATTTAAAGGACATACCATTTGAAATGAAAAACATGGAAGGAAGACAAAAATTAGATTTCTCTTATGAAAGTTCGGCAGCCTAACGGCGTTACATAAACTTCAAACAAAATGGTTTGAAAAGATCAAATAGGGTCTCTCATCATGTGAAAATAAGAGTTCAGTATGATAGATATAGAGATAATTCCCCAACATAATTAAAAAGGAACTTGAAAGACTTGAAATGAAAGTAGAACTTTGAAAAGAATGAGAAGGGTGAAAGAATCCCCAAAAAAAATTCGGCAGCCTAACGGCGCCACTTAAAACTTCAAAACACTGAATTGAAGAGATAAAATGGGGTGTCTCGTCATATGAACATAAGAGTCCAGTATGATAGATATAGATATCATACCCCAACATAACAAAAAGGAACTTGAAAGAATTGACATGAAAGTAGAACTTCAAAACGAGAAGGGTGAAGAACCACTTAAAAATTCGGCAGCCTAACGGCGCCACTTAAAACTTCAAAATACTGAATTGAAGAGATCAAATGGGGTCTCTCATCATATGAACATAAGAGTCCAGTATGATAGATATAGAGATCATACCCCAACATAACAAAAAGGAACTTTAAAGAATTGACATGAAAGTAGAACTTCAAAACGAGAAGGGTGAAGAACCACTTAAAAATTCGGCAGCCTAACGGCGCCACTTAAAACATCAAAATACTGAATTGAAGAGATCAAATGGGGTCTCTCATCATGTGAACATAAGAGTCCATTATGATAGATATAGATATCATACCCCAACATAAAAAAGGGACTTGAAATAATTGACATGAAAGTAGAACTTCAAAACGAGAAGGGTGAAGAACCACTTAAAAATTCGGCAGCCTAACGGCGCCACTTAAAACTTCAAAATATTGAATTGAAGAGATAAAATGGGGTCTCTCATCATATGATCATAAAAGATCAGTATGATAAATTTAGAGATCATACCCCAGCATAATAAAAAAGGAACTTGAAATACTTTACATGAAAATAGATCTTGAAAATGAGAAGGGAGAAAGAATCCGTTACAAAAATTTCGGCAGCCTAACGGCGCCACTTAAAACTTCATAAAACTAAATAATGAGAGTAAGATGGGATCTCTCATTATATGAACATAAAAAGGGAAGTAAGAGGAGTATAAAATAACATCCTCCAACATATGAACATGGAGCATAAAAGGAATGACATAAAAGAGATTACTTGAAATTAAAGAGAGAGGTCGGATCCCTTACCTTAAAATGTAACTCTTAAAACTCAAAGGTTTGGACCTTGAGGGCTTGGGGGAACCTTGGGAGGACTCCTTGGGAGGTAAGGAGACCAGAACATCATTGGGGGAGAGTGGGGAGTCGAATGGATGAGAGGATGGCTTGGTATTTATAGGGAAAGTGAGGGGACAAGGCATTAATGGCCAAGAGACACCTCATTAGTGGTTTTGGCAAAACCATGGGCTTGCCCATGGTATTTTCCCATGGTATTGGCCACTTGGGACACCTCATACCTTATCTTACTATTCATAAGTCTACAATATTGATTACATACTTAATACATCATTTAATGATGTCATTAAACACTCGTAACTTAAAAACTGTATTTTCACTATTCATCGAAAATTCAATTTTCTCAGAATAGTCCCAAAATTTTACCTTAACCAAATATCAATGCTCTGATTTCAAAAATGAAATCCATTTTATAAAAATAATTTTCTAAATATTTTTAATTAAATTTTTAATTAAAAACACTATTCATCGAAAATTTATTTTTTTCAGAAAAATCCCCAAAAATTACCTTAACATGATATCGATGCTCTGAGTTCAAAAATGAAGTCCATTTTATAAAAATAATTTTCTAAATATTTTTAATTAAAATTTTAATTAAAAAAAACACTATTCATATGAAAAAACTAATACTTGAATAATAATTTATGAAACCGTTATTTAACCATTTTATTGAATCACATTACTTAATCAAAGTGCCTAGATTATTTTAATACTTTCTTTAAGTGAGATTACTAATCCATTTGGACACATTATTAATCCTAATCATAAAATCACTATTCATAATTTACTATTCATCAAAAATCAAGTTGTTCTTATTAGACTCTAAATTTCGTACTGAACATAATTGTAGAAGACCATTTTTTGAAAATCATTACACATTTTTAATTATTTAGGGTTTACATAAACATATTTAAAATATCCTTTTTCTAAAATTCATCAAAAATATGCATACTATATTTATCTGGTCATTTGAATATTCATAAAAGAAATCGAAATTTTTATTTAAAACAATGGATTACACAAGACAGTTATGGTCTCCTTACATAGCCCCTTATCACACCAGCATAGGACCTAAGTGTAAGGTGTGCTAAGGTGAGAGAATCCGAGGGAGGCTCGGCCAACATCGCACGAGTAGTAATTTCTATCAGTTTGAACTTCTCGCGAAGGTGATCTCGTTCTAGCTTTATACGATGAAGTTCAGCTTGGGTTTGGTCCAGATCAAAGCCCAGTGGTGCTACCTCCTTCCCAAGTTCTGTTAGATGGGCTTCAATCGATCCAAGACTACTGGGTGAGGCCATCGAATCTTCTTTCTATATTAATTAACCAAGATTGCTTGTATTTAGAGACAATAGTAAAAACGTTTAGTTTCCAGCGGTCATATTGACCAATGGTCAAATAACAGTCAAAACCCAACCATCTCATTTTAATTATACTCATGTTATCAAATGAAACATTTTTGTTGAGTATAAAAATAAAATAAAATAACACATAAAATTAGGAATCAATATTTATTTAAAAAATTCGGGTCATTACAATCTTCCCCCCTTAAGAAATTGCGTCCTCGCAATTTTTTTAAAATTGGGTTTTGAAATTTCATTGAAAGTCCCACATCAGAAAAGGAGTCAGTAAAACTATTACTTTAAAAGAAAGAAAGGGAAGTACAAAGGTCACCCGAGTTAACCCACACTAGGATTCCATGTAGGAAAACATGGACATGGAGGAGAAAACCAAGGGTCAAGTTCTGAGGGAGAGTGATAGAGAACATGATTAGGAGAAAGTTAACCATAAGAAAATCCCAAACTTATGATGTGTGTAAATGGTCTTTGATTACCTAGTAGGAAACGTAAACCAACAACATTTTTGTTTTACGTTTCTTTTCATAATTTTGAGGAATTCATTTACTACATAGAACAAAAACATAAGAAAATATACCTACCTTCAAGTAGAGTTTCATCCTTTAATAAGTCCCTACCAACACTAATCTTTTCTCCAAATGATGAGACTTCAAAAACACTTGGTCTCATAAAAGCACAAGAATCATCTTCTAGAGAATCACATAATCTACAAAAGATTAACTATCTATTTCTTCTATATTTAAACATTATCCCGAAAATAGAAATGTTAAGGTAAAACAACTCTTCAAAAGAACGAATCCCATAGGAATGGAAATTACTTTTAAATCTCCAAAGTTCCATGGTACTACCCAAAGTTCATCATAGACCATTCCATAAATAACGGTCCTTAAAATTCCTCAAAATAAACTAAACTAAGATTGAAACCCAAATACAAGAAGGATTTGATAACATAGTCTTCCAAAACAACTTCATTGTTCATCTCCAGACAACATCAACCACTCCTAACATCTTATAACCAAAGTAGCTAACCTAAACATATTTTACCCAAGATAGGTTAATCATTCCCATAAGTAACCTAAATTACTATAAGCCCACCTTAAATTCATCAATTTTTCAAAATATAAGTCAACCTTACTCCATAATGAAAATACTATAGTAATCTATTTACCTCGATCATATAGGGTCCCCAAAATAGTGAACGTCTTCCAAAATAATAATCATCTTTTAATCCTCTAATCATCTCTGTCATATTAATATGAAAATTGTCGCATTTCCTATCACATTGGTTGTTGGGACACGTTATTCCATTTCCCACCATTAACTAAGAAGAGAAAGTATAATTAGAGGCTTAAATACTTAACCAATAATCATGAAAAGGAACTTAAAGCATAAAAGGATAAATTGTAGAAGAAAAGTATACCCTAACTTGTGATCCCCTAGGTTCCCATCTAGGTTATCCATGATCATATATTCTTATGTGAATATTTATTTTATTTTATCTTTGTTCCTTTAACAATAGTTCATACCAAGCTTATGAATTTACCAAAGCATATCCCCCGGGAGTGTCGTTACCAAGAGTGCAGCAAGGCCCGTTGTCGTGTACCAGTTCCCGTTTGAGTCTAGCTCAAAGCGGTGTTTTCAGATTTTACCCCTATGTACATCTGTGCCAGAGCCACCTCTACCTGCTCATATCCAGACAGGGATGTATTTGCTTGGAAACCCCTTACTCAATACTCACCAAAATACCAGGAAGATTTCCTATATTTAAACTTTTCTATAGGGTTCTTCCTAGAGTTTTCATATCCTAATTTCAACAAATAACAAAACCATCCTTTGATACCAACTATATCATCCCGTCTTTTTATAACATAACTTTAATTCCATTACACGGAACTGAGGATCTTTAAGGTTTAGTGTCTTGGAAACAAGGAACATAAAACATGAAACAAAAAAAACATTCATCTTAAACACTTGAAAGGCTTCTCCTCAAGTTCACCCTAGGCTCATTACTGCATCTCATAACCTGGGGACATACATCAAAAGAAAGGGTGAGCAGAAGGCCCAGCAAGGGAAACAAGTGAAACATTTTACATATGAACTTGAGATACATCAATAAAGTCATGAAAATAACTTTAAGGCATGAAAATGAAATCATGAGGCATATCATAATAAAAATAAAACTTTTTCATAACTTGAAGATGTGGCTACATCATTTAACATAGAAAATCATGAACATATCACCAAGGTCCATCCCCAAGGTGTCATTTGAAATTTACCAAGGTTATTCACCAAGGTATCGTGAAAATTGTAATCTCTAGTGGTTACATCATTACCCAATGCATTGGAGTGCTATCAGGGCGCACTCTTAAATTTGCCTTTATTATCATGTGAGCCACATATATCATCATCAAACATTTCATAAATAACTCATATAGCATAAAATAAATGGGTTTCATTTCATAATCACAATGTTTTAAAAACTGCTTTAAAGACATGATCTTTACGTCACTTTAAAACCCACAGAAAAGGAAGGTGGGTCTCATGTATGTAAATCCCATAATTTAAAATAGAACATTTTGGTATATATGTGAATACCCCTTTAGAATAAAGAGCTTTTAGTATTTACTTAATAATATAAAAGAACTTTAGAAAAAGAGAGAGACATTTTGAGACGGAAATTCTGCAGCATAACGGCTATATTACGAGGTTTTAGAAGACATTAAAAAGAGAGGGAAAATGGGTCAAACAGTCATAAATGACCCATAAAACAGTAGATGGACAGAATAAGAAGGATACATGATCATGGTAATGAAATTTAAAGGACATACCATTTGAAATGAAAAACATGGAAGGAAGACAAAAATTAGATTTCTCTTATGAAAGTTCGGCAGCCTAACGGCGTTACATAAACTTCAAACAAAATGGTTTGAAAAGATCAAATAGGGTCTCTCATCATGTGAACATAAGAGTTCAGTATGATAGATATAGAGATAATTCCCCAACATAATTAAAAAGGAACTTGAAAGACTTGACATGAAAGTAGAACTTTGAAAAGAATGAGAAGGGTGAAAGAATCCCCAAAAAAAAATCGGCAGCCTAACGGCGCCACTTAAAACTTCAAAATACTGAATTGAAGAGATAAAATGGGGTCTCTCATCATATGAACATAAGAGTCCAGTATGATAGATATAGAGATCATACCCCAACATAACAAAAAGGAACTTGAAAGAATTGACATGAAAGTAGAACTTCAAAACGAGAAGGGTGAAGAACCACTTAAAAATTCGGCAGCCTAACGGCGCCACTTAAAACTTCAAAATACTGAATTGAAGAGATCAAATGGGGTCTCTCATCATATGAACATAAGAGTCCAGTATGATAGATATAGAGATCATACCCCAACATAACAAAAAGGAACTTGAAAGAATTGACATGAAAGTAGAACTTCAAAACGAGAAGGGTGAAGAACCACTTAAAAATTCGGCAGCCTAACGACGCCACTTAAAACTTCAAAATACTGAATTGAAGAGATCAAATGGGGTCTCTCATCATATGAACATAAGAGTCCAGTATGATAGATATAGATATCATACCCCAACATAAAAAATGGACTTAAAATAATTGACATGAAAGTAGAACTTCAAAACGAGAAGGGTGAAGAACCACTTAAAAATTCGGCAGCCTAACGGCGCCACTTAAAACTTCAAAATATTGAATTGAAGAGATAAAATGGGGTCTCTCATCATATGATCATAAAAGATCAGTATGATAAATTTAGAGATCATACCCCAACATAATAAAAAAGGAACTTGAAATACTTTACATGAAAATAGATCTTGAAAAATGAGAAGGGAGAAAGAATCTGTTACAAAAATTTCGGCAGCCTAACGGCGCCACTTAAAACTTCATAAAACGAAATAATGAGAGTAAGAGGGGATCTCTCATTATATGAACATAAAAAGGGCAGTAAGAGGAGTATAAAATAACATCCTCCAACATATGAACATGGAGCATAAAAGGAATGACATAAAAGAGATTACTTGAAATTAAAGAGAGAGGTCGGATCCCTTACCTTAAAACGTAACTCTTAAAACTCAAAGGTTTGGACCTTGAGGGCTTGGGGGAACCTTGGGAGGACTCCTTGGGAGGTAAGGAGACCAGAACATCATTGGGGGAGAGTGGGGATTCGAATGGATGAGAGGATGGCTTGGTATTTATAGGGAAAGTGAGGGGACAAGACATTAATGGCCAAGGGACACCTCATTAGTGGTTTTGGCAAAACCATGGGCTTGCCCATGGTATTTGCCCATGGTATTGGCCACTTGGGACACCTCATACCTTATATTACTATTCATAAGTCGACCATATTGATTACATACTTAATACATCATTTAATGATGTCATTAAACACTCGTAACTTAAAAACTGTATTTTCACTATTCATCGAAAATTCAATTTTCTCAAAATAGTCCCAAAATTTCACCTTAACCAAATATCAATGCTCTGATTTCAAAAATGAAATCCATTTTATAAAAATAATTTTCTAAATATTTTTAATTAAATTTTTAATTAAAAACACTATTCATCGAAAATTTATTTTTTTCAGAAAAATCCCCAAAAATTACCTTAACATGATATCGATGCTCTGAGTTCAAAAATGAAGTCCATTTTATAAAAATAATTTTCTAAATATTTTTAATTAAAATTTTAATTTAAAAAAACACTATTCATCCGAAAAAACTAATACTTGAATAACAATTTATGAAACCGTTATTTAACCATTTTATTGAATCACATTACTTAATCAAAGTGCCTAGATTATTTTAATACTTTCTTTAAGTGAGATTACTAATCCATTTGGACACATTATTAATCCTAATCATAAAATCACTATTCATAATTTATTATTCATCAAAAATAAAGTTGTTCTTATTAGACTCTAAATTTCGTACTGAACATAATTGTAGAAGACCATTTTTTGAAAATCATTACACATTTTTAATTATTTAGGGTTTACATAAACATATTTAAAATATCCTTTTTCTAAAATTCATCAAAAATATGCATACTATATTTATCTGGTCATTTGAATATTCATAAAAGAAATCGAAATTTTTATTTAAAACAATGGATTACACAAGACAGTTATGGTCTCCTTACATAACCCCTTATCACACCAGCATAGGACCTAAGTGTAAGGTGTGCTAAGGTGAGAGAATCCGAGGGAGGCTCGGCCAACATCGCACGAGTAGTAATTTCTATCAGTTTGAACTTCTCGCGAAGGCGATCCCGTTCTAGCTTTATACGATGAAGTTCAGCTTGGGTTTGGTCCAGATCAAAGCCCAGTGGTGCTACCTCCTTCCCAAGTTCTGTTAGATGGGCTTCAATCGGTCCAAGACTACTGGGTGAGGCCATCGAATCTTCTTTCTATATTAATTAACCAAGATTGCTTGTATTTAGAGACAATAGTAAAAACGTTTAGTTTCCAGCGGTCATATTGACCAATGGTCAAATAACAGTCAAAACCCAACCATCTCATTTTAATTATACTCATGTTATCAAATGAAACGTTTTTGTTGAGTATAAAAATAAAATAAAATAACACATAAAATTAGGAAGCAATATTTATTTAAAAAATTCGGGTCGTTACAAAATCTATCCTTATTACCATCCATGTAAAAAAATGAAAAAACGAATCACATCGCTTTGTGGAGATGGTTGTCAACACATACACATGAACGACATTATCATTTTTCAGTACATGAGAAGGTATGAAGGTAGATAAGATTTATAATTCCCCAAGTATATTTATATCATGAATATTATATAGAAACATTAAATTCATCATAATAATCAACCATGAAGGATGGTGATGGAAAATGAATTATATTGCTATGTGGAATGAGTTTTCCACTCGTACACACGATCGATACTTTCATTTCTTATTTGATGGAAAGGAGGTGGAAAATGGTTGTCCATTAATCATAATAATATCTCAGTATATTGATGATACTAGATTCATCATGTTAGGATGGATACAAAAAAATATAGGAAATAGAAGAATTAATAAACTTTGAAAGATTCGGGTAAGGTGATTACCTATTTCTTGAGAGACCTCATTCATCTTACACTTTAATCTTTCTTAGGATTGTCTTAGGGGAAGAACATAAGCTCTAGGGAAGGGGGAGCAAGCAAGGAATGTATTAGGGTAGAGCTTTGTTGAGCCAGAATGCCCAAACTTTATGAATAAAGTAGAAGATGGGTTGCCCTTTTATAAGTGAGAGAAAGGACACACTTGAAATTACTTAAAAGATTTAGATATAATACATATCATAATCATTTCAAGTAAAACCAAGGCACCCCAAATTCATAGATAAGATGTGATAGGGTTGAAATAAACTCAACCAAACACATTTAGACAAGTGTTGAAGACATTTTAATTTTTATTTCCTAGTTAAACCACTTTAAACCCATTTTAAGTTTAACGGTGATAACTTATTTCCTACCTAGCATCCAGGAGATTCTACGTTCAAGTCCTATTGGGTGTAGATACTATTATAGTACTATGCAGGTTGTGACGCAGACAAGATGATGCAGGTATGACGCTGCACCGAGCTTTCAGGTCATGTAATGGGTTTTATGCCCACTAGGTTTGCAGGTTATGAACTAAATAAATAAGATTTGATGGGTAGGCTATCCCCTTGGGGGGGTTATGACGTATCTTTCTGGCATGTGGGTGGTGTATGTGTGTTTGAATGCAGTTGTACCACCAAGCATCTAATATGTATATATAACCAAAAATAAAATGGGTCTTTTAACCAAATTTGGAATCCATTTTATCAGATTCAATTTCTATACGTGGAATAAATTACTTTTAATATAAGAACACAAAACGCATGAAAAACATTTTTTAGAAAAAATGGTTGAACGAGGTGGGATTGGGAGAAGCTTTGTTGTTGGTTTAATGAGGTGGATCGTCAGCTCATCCTGAGTATCCCTCTCACACCAGGAATGGGTATTGACCAAATTTGCTGGACTGAGGAATCTCATAGGAGATATTCTGTTCGTTCGGGTTACAAAATGAGGGTTCAAGGTTTGGCCCAAGTCTTTACCGATAATCGGTGGAAGTGCCTTTGGTCCCTTACCGCTCCCCCTAAGGTGAATTTTTTTTGGTGGCAGGTCTGTGCTGGGGTTCTTCATACTCGTGACTTTCTGGTGCAGCGACATTTGGCAGAGGACGATACTTGTCCTTTGTGCCTCCATGAAGTGGAATTCCCTCTGCAAGCAATTCTTTCCTATAAGGGGGTAGAAGGGGTGTGGAAGGTTTGGAGGCCGGATTTTGGTATTTTCTTTGATCCTTCAATTGGATTGGTCCCAAACCTTACTTAATGGGTGGCTTCTCTGGAACCGCGAGTGGTAGGGTAGATATGCACAATTGCTTGGTTGTTTTGGACTCGACGGAATGAATGCATTTTCCAGATGAAGGTGACCCCTGATCACCTATGGGTGGATAAAGCTTTAGAGTGGATGAATGAGTGGAAGAAAAGTGATGCAGAGCATTCTTTGAGCCACACTCGACAAGCGGCTCCTTTTTAGTCTCCCCCACCCCTGAGGGTTTCTTCAAGATTAATATCGATGTTGTTGTCTCTGCTAATTCAATGGTCGGTATTGGACTCATTGCTCATAATAGTTTTGGCCAGATTGTGGAAGCTTAGTGTAGGGCAGTGCTTTACTCATGGAGCCCTGTGGTGGCAGAGGCCTTGACCATCCTCCAGGAGCTTCTTTTTGCCCGTTCAAAATTTTGGCCCATGATTCTGGTGGAATCCGACTGCCTCGAAGTGGTGAACGCTCTCTTAACTAAAGACGAGGATTCCCAGCCTTATGGTCTCATCTTGAGGAAGATCTGGTCCTTGACTGATAGATTCGATGCATGCAAATTTTCTTTCATCAAAAGAAATGGTAATTCGAAAGGTCATTGTTTGGCTCGTTTTGGGAAACATTGGGGTGATCATTGTTGGGTGAACTCGTTCCCTGATAGGCTTTGTAATCCTGATTTCCTTGATCAGTAATTGATCTTTTCCTTCAAAAAAAAGAAGGTTTTTAGACTTTTAGATCAAGCCAAAACCAAATGGCACATTCCAACCATACCCGTAAATGCAATGACTTGAAAATAGTTTTTAGTTTGAATAAAATATGGTTTATGTTCACAAAAGTTAAATTTGGGTTCTGAAATTCAAAATAATGTTTTAAAAACATTATTTTACTCGATAAGCATATCTATGGTTGAGCCAAAAGGTTTTACAATTTATTACGTCATGTTTACATCATAATAATGTCCTAAAAGTGACCGTACTTGAAAAATCGGTATTTTTTAATATTTACTTTAAAATCAATCTTTCCATAAAATTCTCAAAATTCAATCTAATATGTTGGTTTCAAAAATGATATCAATTTTTTTTGTAAGGCAAAAATGATATTAGTTTTTTCAAATACAATTTATTAAAGTGACATAAATTAATTATAATATCCGTGCACAAAATGCAATAAAACCTATTTTTGAAACATAAAATGACTTTATTATCATTTCTTGTCTAATAATCATAATCAAATGAATGTTAATATATTTGATTGAATATATTATCTAATAATTTCATTAAAATCATTCATCGATAATGATTCATTTAATTTATTAAGATAAAGACACACTACACGCATAAAAAAAAGTTTTTCAAAAAACCATATCTTCTAACCATCAAATGCTTTTTTTATAACCAATTGATTACCAAAGAATTCATTTTTGACATGCGTAAGCCATACTTTTTGGTCCTATCTATACTTGTCAATCTGATAATTGTTACGTTAAATAATAATAATTCAATAGTATATTGTTGTTCGTTTAAACTTGATATTGTGTGAATAGTAAAGTATCAAAGAAATTGAATTTATTTAAAGATAAATATAGAATCCTACAAAAGCTTCCAAACTTAAGTTATGAACCAGTATTCAATCCAAACTTCAAGATTCAATTGCATAACATCCAAGAGTCCGTTTCAAATGATTAAAACAATTAAACGCTTCCCATCATAAGATAAAAAATCCCAGAATTTTATAGTTTTTAAGGAAATTTTATGTTTTGATAACAAATTATGTAAAATAAAAAACTAATTCATGAAACAATGTTAATTAAAAAGATACACGTATACAAAAAATCTGATTATTGAGTCATGTTTTCTTTTTTATATTAGTTGCGTTTTAAAATCGAATGTAATGTTAATAAATTTATTTCAATTGCTAATACTTTTATTAAAAATGTAAAAAAGATTATAATGTATGATGGGATAATTTGTGGCATCCGTGGTTCCCCGAATCCGATGGGAACCATGCACAAGCTGTAGTTTGACAAACACGCCACGCATTTGACCGAAGACCGCCTCCCAAGAAAATTAATACAAAAAAAAAAAGGTTAAAAGTTTGACCGGCCCACGCTCTTTCTCCAGGGCGATCTCGACCCGCTTTCCCCTTTAAAACTCCGCTGCTGAAGACTCCTCCCCCCGTTCCTCGCTCCGACGGATATGGGAAGGGAAGATCTGTGCGTGACGGTGCCGAGCCTGTTCCGGTGCCCCATCTCGCTGGACGTGATGAAGTCTCCGGTGAGCCTCAGCACCGGCGTCACCTACGACCGCTCCAGCATCCAGCACTGGCTCGACTGCGGCCACGACACCTGCCCCGCCACCATGCAGGTCCTCCGCACCAAGGACCTCATCCCCAACCGCTCCCTCAACCGCCTCATCCAGATCTGGTCCGATTCACTCCGCCGCCGCCGCCCGCCGCCCGCCGCCGCCCCCCTCTCCCACGACCGCCTCCTTCCCGCCGTGCGAGCCGTCTCGGAAACGTCCGACACCAGCCTAAAGACGCTGCGGTCGATCGCCTCCTCCGCCTACGAATCCGGCGACAAACTCAAGGCGATCGCCGGCCATTCCGGGTTCGTCCCGGCGCTTATCGATATTCTCGCCGACGGGGAAGACGGCGGTGTTGCCAGGGAGGTGGTGGGGCTTCTGGATTTGATCGTGAAGGAGTACGACGACAAAGCGGGGCTGATGAGACTGATTCTGAAAGGGGATCGCGACTGCCATTCATCCATGCTCCGCGTATTCCGACGAGGCGCCCCGGAGTCGAGAATCGTCTGCGCTAAAATCCTGGAATCCATCGCCGTCGATGCCGATTCGAAGCTGAAAATCGCGGAGAAGGAGGAGCTGCTGTCCGTTTTGCTGCTCCAAATCGAGTCCCCGGACGCCGGCGCCGCCGTGACCGAAGCGGCGCTGGACTGCTTGATCGCCCTCTCCCCGTCGAGGCGCGTCAAGTCCCGGATCGCCGCCCTCGGCGGCGTGAAGGCGGCGGCGGGGCTTCTGGGGGTGTCGAATCTGGGCGCCGCGAGCGCGGAGAAAGCGCTGAAGCTCCTGGAGATGGTGTCGTCGTGCAGGGAGGGGAGATCGGAGGTGTGCGGGGACCCGGGGTGCGTGGCGGCGGTGGTGGGGAGGGTTCTGAAGACGTCCGGCGCCGCCACGAAGCACGCGGTGACGATACTGTGGAGCGTCTGCTACGCTCTGCCGGATCCGAGGGCGCAGCGGGCGGTGGAGAGCAACAACGGGCTGGCGAAGATCCTGCTGGTGTTGCAGAGCAACTGCTCGCCGGAGGTCCGGCTGATGGCCGCCGACATGCTCAAGACTTTCAGGGGGCGATCGAAGGCCTGCATTTCCAGTTACGTTACGGAGACGACGCACATCATGCCGTTCTGATTCGACTTGGGACCGATACAATACATTTTAGCGTAGGGGATTGTTCGTTAAGCTGTTTCCATTTGAAATGGATGAACGTTCAAACAGATTTTTTGGAGATTTATTTTTATTTGAAGCCCTCTCTGATTAAAGTCACGTGGTATTTCACGTGCGCTGTTCGGAGGGAAGACCGGTTCGTTGTCTTCACGTGAATGATACATAAGTGAATGATACATTCTAATTTTTAATAAAAATTATTTATTGCTGAATTAGAAATACATTTTTATTTTTATTGTTGTGTATCGTAATGGTTGTGGCATCTCACGTGACCATTATCATATGATGGTAGGGTCTCCCTTGCTCTCATTGCCTTGAGCAATAACGGATGGGAAATCATACCGTTATAATTTAATAACGTACGAACAACTTGTTTAACATTAGTAACATATATACAAACAAATTGTTTATTCTCCCAAACCGACCACCTTCTTCGCTAAATGAGCATAAGAAAGTGCCTTAGGCAATTATTTCATGGCTATTTTGGACACTCAGTAAATTGGGTCGCAAATCTGTCAATGGCACCACCATCAATCGGCAACCATTGTTCGCTATAAATATTATTGTCAATACTCATTTAATGATGTTGGGGTTGGTGCACGAAAACTAACTACCATGCATATTAGATTATCAAAATATTCATGGTGTTGGATATGTTTAAATATTTTATCACGTGATGATTGTTATTCTGCAATATTTTTAAATATCTTATCATGTGATGGTCGTTCTTCTGTGTGATATCTATGTGAAAACGTTGTAAAGATATTGATCATGTTGAAAGGTCATAACAGTTCTCAATCTAAAAGTGTTATGATTATATTTTTAAATATATGTTTTATGTCCAGATGATATCATTTGGTGAGATACAATACGGGTTATCATGGGTAGAAAGCTTATAAGACTGATGTCTAACTTATTCTCGTAAAGTCCGTCCTTTATAATCTAAAGTAAGGAAATTATAATAACAAGATCCATCAACATGAAATCCATATTTATACGTGTCGTTAGATGTTCCTCTCTGCAGATATGTGTAATAGTATTTTGACTTTAAGATTACTATTAATGCATATCACAAGTCGCATACTTTGATGTATTGACGAAAACTGTGATGACATATGCTCGTAATGGTAGAGGCATCTCACACTTGGAGTCATACCACCCACACTCTGTGTCGCATTGATGTGCAGTTGATTCCTACATGCCACAAATGAGTTATGAATCATTTTTCTAAAATATCAAAACAATCCGAATGCATTTACTTGGTTTTCAGTATGTCAGTCGTGTTTTTTGAACTAAAATGTCAATTTTAAACTAGAAACACACATTATGAGTCATACCGGTCGCATCGTATGTCAGTTTGACGCGAGACTACTTCATACACATCACAAATGTCTTATGAATCATTGTCCAAAATTATCAAGACAACCATAGGAAGTTTGCTTGGTTTTCAACGAGTGACATGTTTTGAACTAAAATGTCAATTTTAAACTGATAACATACATTTTTAGTTATACCAGTCGCATCGTCCTTTGGATTGTGGTGTGGTTGATTCCTACATGTTACATATAACTTATGGATCATTTTTCTAAAGTATTAAAACAATCCGAAAGCGTTTTCTTGATTTTCTGTATGTTAGTTGTTCTTTTTTACTTAAATTAATGTCAATTTTAAATAAAAAGACGCACTTGAAATCATACCGGTCACACCGTGCGTCTTATTGAGGTGCGGTTGACTCCTACACATAAAAAATGACTCATGCATGGTTTTCTTAAAATATAAAAACAATCTCAATGCGTTTGCTCGGTTTTCAGTATGTCAGTTGTTCTTTTTACATAAATTAATGTCAATTCTAAATAAAAAGACACACTTGGAGTCATACCGGTCACACTGTGCATCATATTGAGGTTCAGTTGACTCATACATGTCAAATATGACTCATGGATCGTTATCCTAAAATATCAAAACAATCCAACTACGTTTTCTTGGTTTTCAGTATGTCACTTGTTGTTTTTACTTAAATTAATGTCAATTTTAAATAAAAAAGACACACTTGGAGTCATACCGGTCACACCGTGCATTAGATTGAGGTGAAGCTAATTCCTACACAAAAAAAGTGACTAATAGATCATTTTCCTAAAGTATCAAAATAATCCAAATGCGTTTTCTTGGGTTTCAGTATGCTAGTTGTGTTTTTTGAACTAATATGTCAATTTTAAACTGAAAACACGCATTATGAGTCATACCGGTCGCATCGTGCATCAGTTTGATGTGAGACTACTTCATACACATCATAAATGACTTATAAATCACTGTCCTAAATTATCAAGACAATCAGAGCGTGTTTTCTTGGTTTTCAGTGAGTGACATGTTTTGAACTAAAATGTCAATTTTAAACTGATAACGAACACTTTTAGTCATAACGGTCACACCATGCATTAGATTGAGGTGTGGTTGATTCGTACAAGTCAAAAATGATTCATGGATTCTTTTACTAAAGTATCAAAACAATCCAAATGCATTTTATCGGTTTTCACCATGTCACTTGTTCTTTTTTACTTAAATTAATGTTAATTTTAAATAAAAAGACACAATTGAAGTCACACCGGTCACACCGTACGCCGTATTGAGGTTAGGTTGACTTTTACAAGTTAAAAATGACTCATGGAACATTTTATTAAAATATCAAAACAATGTTAATGTGTTTTCTTGGTTTTCAGTATGTCAGTTATACTTTTTACTTAAATTAATGTCAATTTTAAATAAAAAAGACACACTTGGAGTAACACCGGTCACACCGTGCGTCGTATTGAGGTACGATTGACTCATAAATATCACAAATGACTCATGGATCCTTTTCCTAAAATATAAAAATAATCCGAATCATTTTTATTGTTTTTCAGTATGTCACTTGTCGTTTTTACTTAAATTAATGTCAATTTTAGATAAAAAGACACACTTGGAGTCATACCGGTCAGATCATGCATCATATTGAGGCACAAATGATTCCTACACATAAAACATGACTTATAGATCATTGTCCTAAAGTATCAAAACGATCTGAATGCGTTTTCTCAGTTTTTAGTATGATAATTGTTTTTTTTTTGAACTAAAATGTCAATTTTAAATTGATAACAAATACTTTTAGATATACCGGTCACACCATGAGTCGGATTGAGCTGTGGTTGATTCCTACACATAAAAAATGATTCATGGATTATTTTCCTAAAGTATCAAAACAATCCGAATTCATTTGCTCAGTTTTCAGTATGTCACTTGTTCTTTTTGTTAAATTTAATGTCAATTTAATATAAAAATACACACTTAAAGTCATACCGGCTACACTGTACATTATATTGAGGTGTGTTTGATTCCTACACATCAAAAAATGACTTATAGATCATTTTTCTAAAGTATCAAAACAATCCAAATGCATTTGATCAATTTTCAGTATGTCACTTGTTCTTTTTACTAAAAGTAATGTCAATTTTAAATAAAAAGCGACACTTTGAGAGATACTGGTCACTTGTTCTTTTTGCTCAGTTTTGAGTAGTTCAGTTGCTCTGATACCAAATATATTGACCCATAAATTTCATATATAGATATAACATATTTGTAGATTAATATTCCTTACATAACATAATGATCCATGCTAGAATAGTTTAGGTCTACTACATTTGGAAACATGGAAACATAAAGAACTAGTTCATAAGATTATCTCATTATGTTATTCATTACTAGAAACCTTCTTAGAAATATCATTTCTAAAACCATTCTTAATAACCTAAGGATATGAAACATAAGAAAGGGTGATCATAGATGCTCAATAAGTGTAAAAAAGGGAGATATCAATGATCATATAAGGATAACATGAGTATAAACATGTTAGGAGGTGACATTAACATTAGAAATTCATACCCTTCATATCATAGATCATAATCATGAGTCATGGATCAAAGCATGGCAGTTCAGAATACACGAATCTTAAAAGATCAAAGAATATTATAAACTAAAAACATACACTTCAAGTCATACCGATCACACTATGTATCAGATTGAGGTGCGACTGATTGATCTGAAGCTGATTACTAAACTGTTCAGGAAAATGTTTATGACATATCTTTTGGGAAGTAATACTTTTCATTCAACTACTGAGAAATCCCTTGGTAGTTGCATCCTTAAGATTCACTTCACATTTCATGCAACATGGGGTTTCCTCTTCCACTCAAAAAGAATTTCTTCTCTCTTTTCTGGCTTGTTTCAAATAGTTGAAAGGAAAATATGACTTCCCAAAAGATCTGTAAAAAAACTAAATAAGTATTAAATAAAAATTACAAGGAAATTAACTTATAAATAGTAGATAAAATGATGAAAAAATTAATTAATTAAATAAAAAACACACTTTGAGTCATACCGGCCACATCATGCATTACCATGCTTTCCATTTGATTTCTTTGTCGAAATGGTAACACTGTATTATCAGCATTTATCACTTTCCTTCAAGCTCCCTCCACTGCCTTTGAAGGAAAGTGATAATTTTCGATAATGTAGGGGCGATAAGGTTTTGAGGGAGAATAAGTTTGTGAAATACATTGTCTGCATGAGTAGTCAAACATTTAATTTAGATTATATTAATACAGTAAAGAACATATAATATTATGAGAAAAAACATAGTATATTTAAAAAAACTGTACCTTCTCATTGAATTTTGAGTTGCAGTCTCGAAGTCCAATCTCTTATGAGCACGAGCATCTTTGAAAAAACCGCCTCGACTTGAACAAAGGAATCCACCTGTATAAGAAAACAATTCTTATGTGAGTAATACTAAAAATAAGTAAATTAAACATAAATATGAAACAATCCACTACTTCTATGTAATTCAAATCTTAATTATATTTATGTATATTCTTCTATGAGGTATGATGACCATTCGTTTCTGAGCACATCTATATATTCTTGTGAATATGAGTCTTTTCGATAGTCATAGTAGTACTCGAAAAATATAAATACACAAAGGATTAATAAATATTTTAAATGAAATTGTAATTATCTTCAAAAATACCTCTTCATAAATTCTAGTTTGTTCATGGAATATAATCTCTCTCATAAATTTACAAACATAATAACCGCAATATTTTCCATTGGTTTGTTTCAGACACTGCAGAAACATTGAGGAGAATAAGTAATTTGTTTTGATATGTGTTTGGATAGTGAAATATTATTATATATACCTTGATACTTTTCTAGTTGTAGAACTTTTCTTCTTTCTCATGCTTAGCCCTCGACCTCATTCCTTGTTTTTCATGATATTGATGCACCAACCTATCATAACAGAATCCTCATTAAAAGATAATATAAATGATATAACTTGATGTTTAGTTTTAAAATGTTGGATGCAGTGTATTACTTATTGAAAAACGCCATCATGTGTGTATGGTTTGTTGGATATCCATGCATTGAATCCAGGAAATAAATTTTTGGAGTATCCACATTTTCCGTAATGAGCATCCAATGGAGCCTAAAAACATAAAAAGAATAAGTAATGAAAGAAATAAAAAAAATATTTGATATGATTAAATTGTAGAGTTTTACCCCTGCATCGTTGGTATTAAATAGTCTGTCATCCAAAAGTTTTCTTTCAAATGATTTGATCAGACCTGCCACTATTTCATCCGTTTTTGGTATCTATTTTTGGATGTTCTGTAGAAGATATGTGAGGACTAACGAGTCCATTTTTTTTTCACAGGCAAATCCCGTCAATTTTTTTTCATATATATAACTGCCAAAAATATGAAATGTATTTAGTCATAATTATCACAGTATATCATCCTTTGTAAAATCAAATCATGAAAACATACCTCATGTTTACATTTACAACTGAGCCGCCTAATGAATCATAGTTGCAGATTTCAATTACACTCTCAACACCAGTGAAGTCTTGATCTTTCTCTATGTACATATTTTCTTTAAAATCAACTATGTAATTATAACCTTTTGTAAACTTTGTATCCACGTGAACCTTCAATGATAGTAAATGAGGATGTAGAACAGGTGAGGTAAGAGTGCTTTCGATAGATCTTTTAGATCGGTTGGTTGATTTTTTGGTTTTGAGTCGGTATTTCATTTCATCCCCTTCCCTTTGTTCATACGTAATAACATTCATCAGTTTATACCTTTTTTTATTAATTGTTAAAGGTTTAGCTTGAAAAATAAATTGGAAATGAATACCTCCTTGTCGATATGTTTTTACAAGATGTGACAACCATGTGATGAATGTTCCAACAACTTTTTTGACCATATAAATATCTTCCTTATCAATTAGAATAGGTAGCTTGATGCTTGGCTCCTGGCTATGCTAATTGACACTCACACATGACCTGTTGGAAGTGGTCTACTGTGTAGCATGTCGTTTTGGATATTGAACACCATAACTTTCTCTACAAGGTGATGGGTGGGTGTTGATAGATAGAAGGAAAGGTATCAGTGTCTGTCTGATTCACATTTCACAGAAACATTTATTAGAAGATTGATTACCTTGTCTTAGACATCTCTTTTAGTGGAATGGCTCACCTCAAAGATGATGGGGGGGGGGGATCTCCACACAGTGGCTATTCTTGAGTTGCTTCTTCTCTTTTCTTCCGCCCATAAAAGTTTCCATCATATCTTTATGCTCTTGGAATTCTTCTTCAAGGGTAGATATTATTTCTCTCATTTGTTTCATTAATCCACTTTGACCCTCCTCTTGTTTTTTTCTCAAAATATGCTTGGCGTGTCACACCAAAACTCACACCTCTGACATGACCATACTGTTCTGGCCTCTTCAAGGCCACCAATAGTATGTGTTCATCCGATATAGGTGTTTCTAATTCCTATGAAAATGTCAGAAATAAAATATAGTTAAATAAGTGATCATTTTTATGTAATAGCGATTTAAAGAAAAACAAATTTTTATTATGTATTACTTACACATGTTTCCCACAATTTTTGTGTATTTTCATATATTAGTACCCCATCTTTATTTACACATGCCTCCTTCCTTAGCACATGATGTGAGATGGAAGTGGATTTGGATTTTGAGTGATCAATATGCATATGTGATGTTTCATGTCACATAAAAGCATTATGGTAGATTTAAAATACGTACCAATTTTTTTTCAAGTGAAGCATACCCCATCCTTGCTTTATGGTAGGTGTATGCTGGGTTTCCTGTCGTTCCTTATTTCCAACACTTAGTAGCTATTTTATAAATAAAAAATTATCAATCAATGTGATGAATACACATATCGTTAAACAATGTATTTCTAGCCACAATGTACCTAAAAAAAACACAGCTGTATGACGGCCGGTAAATACATCCCACACTTCTTGGGTTATCAGGTGTGCATAAATAAGCGATGAGTGTGAGTTTATTTTCCCTTCAGCATCTTTAAGGTGATGTTTTGTTAGAATTGTGAAAAATCCTCTATGAATCCTTCCAGCAATAATTAATACATATTTCTTGTTGGAGTAATATAATATATATACACTCTGCAATAGATTATTAAGAGTAAGTCAATGTTTCATTATTTTATTTTTTAGTAAAATAAAACAATGATATCATAATGTTACCGTAATCTCTTCCCAAATCAATGTCTTAATCTTAGACACAACATGGTGCCACAAATATACATCAATCAATACACATTTTTGAGTGAAGATTCCAATGTAACTAATGAACATGGCCTTGTTGGGGTTAACAAGCTGGCCCCACACATTCCATTTGACCTTGTATTGGTGCCTTTGACTTTTGGTTTAATTATTTCTGCTAACACCATCAAACTATGACACTCTTATTTTTTCTGCATCTCAAGTCCTTTGTTGCCTACCATTTCCATGGATTCAACATCATCAATATGTTCCTCTGGAGCGATAGCATCAGCTTGTGCATATGGTCATTGTACCAATGCACTGGGAGCAGGAGCAGGTTGAGAAACCTATTGTTCCTCAGGAATATGAGCACCAACACATGCAAAAGGTCGTTCCTCTACACTATGAGCAGTAGTAGGTTGAGAGAACTATTGTGCCTCAGGATTGGGAGAACCAACATGCACAATAGTCATTATATGTAGAAGTGGTTTAACATTTAATTTAGATTACATAAATGAAACAGTGAATGGATAATAACACAAGGTAACATGATGTATATTATAAAAAAATATAACCTGATTATTGAAATATCTTTTTCCTTTTTAAAGGATGAATGGATTTGACCCCTCTATTGACTATCTAAATCCCTTCACTATGGTCTCCTCTAACATACAAAATTCTGTCTACATTGGGACTACCGTGAAATGATTATGATGTCCCAATGAAAGGGTAATCCTCAGTTGAATTTTCATCTAACCCTTCAGTGGTTTTTTTGATAACAGAACAATTGACCACTTTTGGTTTGTGGGATTTGGAACATAAAATACTTGTATTTTCTATGACTCCATTATAAACGATTCGCCTTTGTACCCTTCCTTACTAAAATAAAATTTCCCGAATCCCAATTCATTTATTTTAATAGCACTCCTATTATCAACCCACTTGCATTAAAAAATCATCACTTGGAATGTTGTATAATCGAACTCCCATATTTTTTGATGATGCCAAAGTATTACATATTTTCGTAAATTAGATTTATGTCCTTAGTACTAGAAACATGCATCGCTTCACCCACAAGTGTAACTCTACTATTTTTCATGACACTGTCTTCATCATACTCATTAATATAGAACTTGTAACCATTAATTACATAACCATTATAAGATAATACATACATAATTGGTCCTATGGCTAGATATTGAAGTCGTTCTGAAATTGAATCCGTATTTTTATCTGACTCTTTAAAAATATGGTCCTGAAACCATCCTATAAACTATTACTTATGTGTATTTGATATCCATATTTTATCCCTTGATGGATTCAAATGCATAAGAATTTATTTGTGGGTTTCAACATATGGGGAAACCTCCAAACTGTTATGAAAAATGTAAAGGTGGGTCTGCTTCTGATATGTACTATTGATTGTGAAAACATCTCTTCTATAACTTTCTTCACCTGCAAGCCATCTAGTGTGACAAGATTTTTGTAGACTAATACTTTTCACACTATACAGGTATTCAGTACATAATTCAATGACTTCCTTAACAATATATTGCTCTACAATAAAACCCTCTGTCTGAATTAAATTTTTGACATACCCTTTCAAAATCTTCATATACCGTTAAATGGGGTACTCCCATCTATAGTGTACAAGACCACATAGTAGAATCTCTCTCACCAAGTGAACCATAAAATGAACCATCATATCAAATAATGTTGGTGGGAAGAATATTTATAATTCACATAATATGACGAAAATTTCTCTTTCCATAGTTGGAAAATTTTCCGAGTCTATAACTTTGCTGCATATAACTTTGAAGAAGAAATTGATCTTAGTTAATTTATGATGGGAATTCTTGTAAAAGATGAAACATAAAGCTATATGAATTATATCTTATATCAAAACATGGTATTCATGTGATTTCAGACCCTTTAAATTTAAATTGGTCATTGGCATGATGTTCTTGATATTCGATGAATACCTATCTGGAACCTTTACATCATTCAAGAAGTTGAAAAACTGATATCTCTCCTGCCTATAAAGAGTGTAAGTGGCTGGAGGAAGAAAATTTCATTTTCACCCTTCACTAGCGCCCACTATTCTCGTATTCTCATGTCAACCAAGTACACCCTAGCCTTAATTACATCCTTTTTTTGCTGGGTACATTTAGCAATGTGCCAATGACACTATCACATATATTTTTTTCAACATGAAAAATATCAAGAAAATTCTTAACGTATAGACAATTCCAGTATGGTAATTAAAAAAAACTGAAATATTTTTCAACCAGATTTCATATGGTTTTTCAAAAATGGTTTACAAAAAATAGTATCCAGATTTTTTACTTTATCAAACAATTGATCACATATTAGTGGTTTCTTCCAAATTGGACAGAGCCTTTACGAATGTCCTTTCTTTAGATAAATGGGACACTATCTCCAGCATCACTCTTCACAGACTAAACTCTGATCATCACCCTATCCTGGTAAACATTTCCTCCAAAGACATGAAACCTCGATTACCTTTCCATTTCAACTATGTGTAGCTCTCTGATGACGAGTGCAATCATATCATCCAAAACATTTGGTCCTCAATATCTCATAGCAATGATGCCTTTACTTGTAGCCTCAAACTAAAACACCTCAAGAAGACTCTCAAATCTTGGTGCAACTCCAAATACAAACAAGTTAACAATGAAATTACTCTTCTTGAGAAATAAATCAATTATCTACAAAACAAAAACACCAACTCTGACCTCCAAACTGATCCTACGCAAGAAATAAACATTGCGGTCAAACTCAATTCCTTGCTCACTTTTAAGGACAATATGAGAAAGCAATCTTATAAAGTTAAATGGTTAATTGATGGTGATAGAAATACCAAATTCTATAACTCCTTCCAAAGAATCAATAAGTCATATAGACCTCTAACCTTTCTAAAGTAGGGGCATAATATTATAGACATGGAAGATGACATTGCTCAGCATATAGTCTCCTACTATTAAACCATCTTCAATGTCCCTGATAACAACAAAGACCTCCTTCATGAGATCATTCCTTTAGTGATCACCGATGCAGACAATACCTTCCTTCTTAACTCTCCATTGGATCATGAAATCAAAGACATTGTCTTTATTCTGAACCCCAATAGTGCTCTGGGTCATGATGGATTTAACAATGGTTTCTTCCAACATTATTGGGATGTGGTTCATATCGATGTTTGTAATCTTGTTAAATCCTTTTTCACCAATGGGATGCTTCCTCATGCTATTAATGCTCAGTTCCTTACCTTGATCCCTAAAGTGGATAATGCTTATGAGATTCACCTTTTTAGACCCATTTCTCTTATCGACACTCTTTAAAAAATCATCACCAAAATCATTTCTAATAGGATCTCAACTATTACGGAAAAAATTGTCTCTTGGAACCAATTTGGATTTATAAGGGTCGATCCATTTAAGACTGTATCTATCTTTCCGCTGAGTGTATCAAAAACTTGAATAAAACTAATAGAGGAGGCAACATAGCTATTAAACTTGACATCAGAAAAGATTTTGATGCCATGGATTGGAGTTTTATTTTTATAGTCCTTCAATGCTTTGGTTTTAGTGCTCCTTTTATCACTACTATCAGAACTCTTTTCAACTCAACCACTATCTCCATTTTGATCAATGGATCTCTCAAAGGATACTTTAAATGCACTAAAGGTGTCAAACAAGGTGATACCCTCTCTACCATTCTCTTCTCAATAACGGAAGACTACCTCAGTTGCATGATCAATTGTCTGGTGGATCAAAATAAGCTGAAACCCATTCATGACTCCATGAATGTAAATGCTCCCACTCACCTCTTTTATGCCGATGACATCATCCCTTTCCTCCAAGGTGACAAAATAAACATTATTAACCTCAAGACTACTCTCTCTTACTATGAGGAGGTTTCTAGACAAACCATAAGTTGGAACAAATCCTGCATCTTCTTTGGGAAGAATTTTCCCCTCAATAGAAAATGTAACATTATCAGTGAATTAGTTCTGAAAGAAGGCTCTCTCCCATTCACTTACCTTGGTGTCCCCATATTTTGGATTAGACCCAAGTCTTTCCACTTTTTGACTATTGTTAATTAAGTTCTAAACCAACTTTCCTCTTGGAAGGGTAAATATCTCTATATGGAAGGTAGGACTTACCTTGTTAAATCCACTATTGTCTCCAAGATGGTCTAATCCATGATGGTATACAAATGGCCTATTGGTCTTATAAAAAAATTGAACACAACTATTAAAAATTTCATCTGGACTGGTAGTTTTCTAGAAAGAAAGCTTGTGATGGTCCCTTGGTCAATTTTTTTCAAGCCTATTGAGAATGGTGGCATTGGAAAAAAAATTTAAAGTACTTTAATGAATCTCTTCAAGCTCGGATTACTTGGAATATTTTTCACAATTCTTTTGAATCTATCACCTTTCTCAAAAATAGATTTCTTTACAAACTTAAGACTGTAAATTCGAGCTTTATTAATTCTTCCAGATGGCCTACCATCAAGTACTCCTTTTCTAATATTATGAATAATTCTAGTTGGATGGTCTCCAGAGATTCCTCCCTAAAATTATGGCTAGATAACTAGACTCACACACCTTTAATCTCTATCATTTCTCCTGATCAAACTCCTGAAATCACCAACAACTCTATCAAAGATACTTTAAATTCTCAACAAGATCATCTCCCAGATACTATTCTGAATCTCATTTAAAACTATCCTTTTTCTTACAACAATGATTTCTTAATTTGGGAGCCTGCTCACAATGAAATGTTTACCTCAAAAAATCACTACAATCATATTTTCTGTAACATCAAGAATGATTAAAGCTGGATTAAACACTTCAAAAAACCTTGGATAAATCCCTCAAAATTCAGTCTCATCTAGCTTCTTACTCACAACAGAGTTCCCACTAATACTTGTCTTCAATCATTTGGAATTTAGCTTTACTCTAAATGTAAAATCTGCAATCAACACAGAGAAGATTCTAAACACCTTTTTCTTTATTGTGCTACTACTTATGCTCTTTGGAACTATATTTTTGACATCTTTGATTTCATAAGGTTGATACTTGACTCTCTCAAAACTCAACTTATGAAATGTGTAGAGATGGAAGGCTCTCAGCAAATTTAGATCCTTTTCCTTGCTATAGTTGTTGAACTCCACCATGTGATCTGGTATGATCAGAATGCAATTATTCATAAAAACTACCCACTCAATCTTAATGCAGGTTGGATATAGACCCTCATTTCCATACATGAAGATGCTTTGATACAAAAAGGACATTTCCACAATACTATGCATGACTTTGGAATCTTGGAACGTCTACAGATCAACGACAACTTCTGTCATCCGCATCACACTCTAGAGGTGTTTTGGAGATCTCCTCTCCCTTTATGGATCAAAATCAACATTAATGGTGCCTCCAAGGAATATCCAAGACCTGCAGGGTGTTGTGCTGTATTCAGGAATCACCTCGGTCAGATTCTAGGTTGCTTCATGGGTCATTGTGACATTTCCACCTCCCTTGAAGCTGAGATGATGGGTTTGATTCATGCGATTAAATTTTCCATGGTTTTTGGTTGGAACAACCTATGGATTGAAAGTGACTCAACGACCATCGTACAAGCAATTTGGAATGGCGTAACTCATCTAACTTGGTTGATTACTACCCATTGGATGGAATACAACCATTCACTCACTGATCTGAACTACATCATCACACATGTTTATCGGGAAGCAAACATGGTTGCAGATGGCTTGGAAAACTTGGGGTTAATCAATACATAACCTAGTGTGAAGACCTCCCCACTAATCTTATTCCCTTTCATGAAAAACATTGTAATATGATCTCATAATTTATACTTTTTTAAACTTTCTTTTAATAAATTTTGTGCATTGGAAGTTTGGGTCAAGGCATCACCTTTAAAAAAAACCTATTAGTGGAGACGATGCTGTAAGTTCTTATAAACTTCCATCAAATGATGTCATCAAAGATCAGTACTTATTCCATTAGGGTAGAAATATGTGATGTCCTAGAAACATAGTTTTCAATTAATGTTTCAACCTAATTGACTATGTACCTTGTTCGCAAATAAGACACCCTTAAGTTCCTTTAATACTATATCCTAACAAATTTATATAAGGAAATTCATTTATCACCCTATACAACATGGATCTTAGCATGAAATATTCATTTCTATATGTATCATATAACATAACACCTAAATCCCACAATAATTTCAAATCATTGATCAATGAAGGTAAATAAACATCAATATCATTGCCTAGTTGTTTTGGTACTAATATAAGAATAGATAACATGATGTATTTTCATTTCATGCATAACCACAATGACATGTTATAATTTACCAACATAATTAGCCATGTACTATGAGTACTTCTTTGAAAAACAAAAGGATTCACTCCATTTGTAGATAACGCAAGACGAATGCTTCTTGGATCATTTCTAAATTTAGGATTCTCTTGATCAATTCTCTTCCACTAAGGAGAGTCTATAGGGTGACGTAATTTTATATATTTAATTCTTGTATCTAGATTCCACATTAATTTCCATATAGTATCCTCACTTACATATAGGTGCATAAAACTTTTAATGATTAGAAAATAACATAAAACTTTCAGAGTACCAAATTTATATTTCTTATATCGAGAAGTTCCACACTTTGGACATTCTGTAAGTGATTTGTGGTCCTTGAGAAATAGTATACAATCATTCGGCTAGGTGTGTATTATTTCAGAGATCATACCCACAGAGCGCAACATTTGTTTGGCATTGTATGTTTGGCTCAAGAGATCATTATCTTTTGGGAGCATGTCATTAAAGAGAGTAATTAGTTTCGTAAAACTAGCATCACTCCACATATTTCCTACTTTTAAATTATACAGATCTAGTACGGCTGAAAATGCTGTATATTTAGTGCAACTAACATACAATGGCATCTTTGCACAACTGTTTAACTTCTCAAACAATTTTGGGCAATCACGAAGTTCATCTTCAACAGTCATTGGCATTTACTCAATAATATATTTATCATCATTCACATATGTAATCACATCATCAATATGGTCTTCTTTATTGTACACACTTGTAATCATATTAGATGATCAATAAAAAACAATATTATCCAAGCCAGTAGCTACATTTTCTTTTCTCGGTGTTTATTCCAACATTTATAACTTCGATTTATTCCATGACAGATCAAGTGTTCTTGTAACTCCTATGAACTAATTTTTCTTGAATAATAACAACTTAAATATGAACAAAGGATTTGAGAAGGGTCATATGAATGATCTTTTATAAACTTGATAAACTCTTTCACTCCATCTTCATACTCTTATCTAATGATTCACATCCATCCATTATTTATTCATATCCATCCTATTCGATTCAGTAATATTAATATTTAACAAAATAAATACATAGAATGTTGATATAAAAATTAACCAAGGATAAAAAAATTTATAGACTTTAAGTCTCTTTCAATATTTATTCCCAATATCCACTTTCCAGAACCAAGGTCCTTCATTTGGGATCTTCTAGATAAATCAATATTCAGCTCTTCTAGCCTTTCCTTCATTGGTCCAACTAAGATAAATTCATCCACATAAAGAAGTAAAATGACAAAACTCCCATCATAATACACCTTTATATAATAGAAAATATTTACATTACACTACATGAGTATTAATTCTACCATGAAAGCATTGAAATTTCAGTTACATTGTCTTGCTGCCTACTTAAGCACACAAAAAATCCATTTGAGATTGGAATCAAACATTCTATTCCATTTAGCATGAAACATTTTAGTTGATCTATGTATATCTCTTCCTCCAAATCTCTACGAAGGAATATAATCATGACATACATTTTTTATAGAAATAAACCTTTAATGGAAACCGAGCTGAGAACTGTCTGAATTATTATATGCTTTATAGCAGGAGAGAAAATCTAATTGAAATATAATCCTTTTAATTATTGAAATACATTTAAAACTAGAGACACCTTACACTATTTCCTATCATCTGGTTTCTCCTTTAGATGATAAATCTAATTGTTCTATATAACCCTCTTTCTTGGTTCCAATTCTATTATCTGCAATGTATCAAAATCATAGAGGGAATTCAATTATTCCTTCATTTTGTACTCACATTGCAATAAAGAGATTTTTTCCTTTTTCATTCTTTAACAGAAATAGATATTTAAGCCCTTTTGATAGAAATGGAAAAGCATGATCAAGTCCACAACTATAGCAATTTTGTCACTAATTTCATTTCTTGAAAGTTAAAGCACTACTACAAAACCCTCAATAAAAAATAGTAACTTTTATCATCATTTTTTTGAGTGTGGATAAAGTCCGTCATTTATTAGCGCTTTTATTTAATGTTGGTAAAGGGTTGTCTTGCACGATTTCGTCCCATATCAAACTTTTAATTTGTCTCGATCGCACTTTATAAACCTAGGCCTTCTGCTATCACATCACGTTATGATCGCAGGAGATTGGCACCCATATACACCTTCACACACGGGCCTAATACGCCCCATCTTATGTGAGCCTATAAATGCGCATAGACCCATCCTCCCCAATTTTTTTATACTCAAATAAAAAAATAAAATAAAAGTATAAATAGTAAAAATATTTTAAAAAAGTTAAATAATTAAAATAAAAATTAAAAATGAATAGATTACAAAAATATTAAAAATTTATTAATGACGTAATTATTAATAAAAATGAATAAATTTAATATATGTATATATATATATTATAAATAGTAATAAATAGTATACATTAAATATAAATATATAAAACTAATAAAATTTAATAATTAAACAAATAAAAATTAAAAATGAATAAATTACAAAAATATTAAAAAAATTATTAATGAAAAAATTATTAATAAAAATAAATAAATTTAATATATATATATATATATTAATTATAAATAGTAATAAAGAGTGTATATTAAATATAAATATAAAAAATGAATAAAATGTAATAACTAAAAACATATTAATCTCTTATTCATTTTTAAATATTTTTTCAATCTATTCATCTTTTAATTAAATTTCACTCCTTTTTAATATTCATTCATTTTATATTATTTATTTACTGATAATATTAAGTGTTTGTTTACTATCTTTATAATTTAAAGATTTTAAATATTTATTCGTTTAACATATTTGCAATTGATTCATTTTTAATAATTTTTATACATAACTATTCATAATTAAATTTAATATTTTTAATATAGAAATGTATTCATATATATATATATATCAATATATATAATATTTCCTTAAATATGATTTATACAAAACAAAATATGTATTTTTACATTAAATAAGTCATATATTTAGTAAAAAATGTTTTATAATTAAAAAATAATATTAATTAAAAATACTCACTAATTGTACCGAGTAATGGATGATTAATTAAATATCGTTTGTTTTTTCAATTTAACATATATAAAACATGAATTACATTAATTTCACACATACCACTACTACACATATGCCATTTAACAATGCATAAATAGGTTTTTAACAACGCTAAAAAATGCTGATAAAGGGGGCCCAACTGGCTACAATGTGCTGTTAATATAAGAGCACACCCAACAAAAGCCTATAATTTCAAACAATGCTATATACAACCTATAATTTCAAACAATGCTATATACAACCTGTAATGTAACTTGTTGTTTTTACATAAATTAATGTCAATTTTAAATAAAAAGTCACACTTGGAGTCATACTGGTCACAACCTATATCGTATTGATGTGCAGTTGATTCCTATATGCTACAAATGAGTTATGGATCATTTTTTTAAAATATCAAAACAATCTGAATGCATTTACTTGGTTTTCAGTATGTCAGTCGTGTTCTTTGAACTAAAATGTCAATTTTAAACTAGAAACATTCATTATGAGCCATAGCGGTCGCATCGTATATCAGTTTGACATGAGACTACTTCATACACATCAAAAATGACTTATGAATCACTGTAAAAAATTATCAAGACAACCATAGGGCGTTTTCTTGGTTTTCAGCGAGTGACATGTTTTGAACTAAAATGTCAATTTTAAACTGATAACAGACACTTTTAGTCATACCAGTCGCACCATGATTTGGATTGTGGTGTGGTTAATTCCTACATGTTTCAAATTAATTATGGATCATTTTCCTAAAGTATCAAAACAATCCCAAAGTGTTTTCTCATTTTTCTGTATGTTAGTTGTTCTTTTTACTTAAATTAATGCCAATTTTAAATAAAAAGACGCACTTGAAGTCATACCAGTCACACCGTGCATCTTATTGAGGTGCAGTTGACTCCTACACATAAAAAATGACTCATGTATGGTTTTTCTAAAATCTAAAAACAATATGAATGCGTTTTCTCGGTTTTCAGTATGCCAGTTGTTCTTTTTACATAAATTAATGTCAATTCTAAATAAAAAGACATGCTTGGAGTCATACCGGTCACACCGTGCATCGTATTGAGGTTAAGTTGACTCATACATGTCAAAAATGACTTAAGGATCGTTATACTAAAATATCAAAACAATCCAAATTCATTTTCTTGGTTTTCAGTATGTCACTTGTTTTTTTTACTTAAATTAATGTCAATTTTAAATAAAAAGGAAAACTTGGAGTCATACCGGTCACACCATGCATTATATTGAGGTGAGGTTAATTCCTACACATAAAAAGTGACTTATAGATCATTTTCCTAAAGTATCGAAACAATCCAAATGCATTTTATTGGTTTTCAGTATGCTAGTTGTGTTTTTTGAACTAATATGTCAATTATAAACTCGAAACACACATTATGAGTCATACTGGTCACATCATGCATCGGTTTGATGTGAGACTACTTCATACACATCATAAATGGATTATAAATCACTTTCCTAAATTATCAAGACAATCAGAGTGTGTGTTCTTAGTTTTCAGTAAGTTACACGATTTGAACTAAAATGTCAATTTCAAACTAATGACGGACACTTTTAGTCATAACGGTCCCACCATGAATTATATTGAGGTGTTGTTCATTCCTTCAAGTCAAAAATGACTCATGGATCATTTTACTAAATTATCCAAACAATCGAAATGCATTTTATAGGTTTTCACCATGTCACGGGTTATTTTTTACTTAAATTAATGTCAATTTTAAACAAAAAGACACACTTGGAGTTATACCGGTCACACCGTACGTCGTATTGAGGTTAGGTTGACTTCTACAAGTTAAAAATGACTCATGGATCATTTTATTAAAATATCAAAACAATCGAAATGTGTTTTCTTGGTTTTTAGTATGTCAGTTGAACTTTTTACTTAAATTAATGTCAATTTTAAATAAAAATACACACTTGGAGTTATACTGGTCACACCGTGCAATGTATTGAGGTGCGGTTGACTCATAAATATCACAAATGACTCATGAATCCTTTTCCTAAAATATAAAAATTATCTGAATCCTTTTTCTTGGTTTTCAGTATGTCACTTGTTGTTTCTACTTAAATTAATGCCAATTTTATATAAAAAGACACACTTGGAGTCATATAGGTCACATCATGCATCAGATTGAGATGACGCCGATTCCGACAAATAAAACATGACTTATAGACCGTTTTCCTAAAGTATCAAAAAAATATGAATTCATTTTCTCAGTTTTTAGTATGACAATTGTGTTTTTTGAACTAAAATGTCAATTTTAAACTGATAACAAATACTTTTAGATATATCGGTCACACCGTGAATCGGATTGAGGTGTGGTTGATTCCTACACATAAAAAATGACTCATGGATCATTTTTCTAATGTATCAAAACAATCCTAATTCATATGCTCAGTTTTCAGTATGTCACTTGTTCTTTTTGTTAAATTTAATGTTAATTTAATATAAAAATACACACTTAAAGTAATACCGGCCACACTTTGTATCAGATTGAGGTGTGTTTGATTCCTACACATCAAAAAATGACTTATGGATCATTTTTATAAAGTATTAAAACAATCCGAATAAATTTGATCAATTTTCAGTATGTCACTTGTTCTTTTTTCTAAAAGTAATGTCAATTTTAAATAAAAATAGAAACTTTGAGTGATACTGCTCACTTGTTCTTTTTGCTCAGTTTTTAGTAGTTCAGTTGCTCTGATAGCAAATATATTGACCCATAAATTTCATATATAGATATCACATCTTTGTAGACTAACATTACTTACATAACATAATGATCCATGCTAGAATAGTTTAGGTCTACTACATTTGGAAACATGGAAACATAAAGAACTAGTTCATAAGAGTATCTCATTACGTTATTAATTACTAGAAACCTTCTTAGAAATATCATTTCTAAAACCATTCTTAATAACCTAATGATATGAAACATAGGAAAGGGTGATCATAGATGCTCAATAAACATAAACAAGGGAGATATCAATGATTATATAAGGATAACATGAGCATAAAGATGTTATAAGGTGACATTAACATTAGAAATTCACACCCAGTATATCCTAGATCACAATCATGAGTCATGGATCAAAGCATGAAAGTTAAGAAGACACGAATCTTAAAAGATCAAATAATATTATAAACTAAAAACACACACTTCAATTCATACTGAGCACACTGTGTATCAGATTGAGGTGCGACTAATTGATCTGAAGCTGATTACTAAACTGTTCAAGAAAATTTTTATGACAGATCTTTTGGGAAGTCATACTTTTCATTCAACTACTGTGAAATCCCTTTGTAGTTTCATCCTTACAATTCATTTCACATTTCATACAACATGGGGTTTCCTCTACCACTCAAAAGGAATTTGTTCTCTCTTTTATGGATTGTTTCAAATAGTTTAAAGGAAAATATGACTTCCCAAAAGATCTGTAAAAAAACTAAATAAGTATTAGATAAAAATGGAAAGGAAATTAACTTAAAAATAGTAGATAAAATGATGACAAAATTAATTAATTAAATAAAAAGACACACTTTGAGTAATACCAGCCACATCATGCATTACCATGCTTTCCATTTACTTTATTTGTCGAAATGGTAACACTGCATTATCGACATTTATCACTTTCCTTCAAGCCCCCTCCACTGCCTTTGAAGGAAAGTGATAATTTTCGATAATGTAGGGGTGACAAGGTTTTGAGGGAGAATAAGTTTGTGAAATACATTATCTGCATGAGTAGTCAAACATTTAATTTAGATTATATTAATACAGTAAAGAATATATAATATTTTGAGGAAAAACATAGTATATTTAAAAAAAGTCTACCTTCTCATTGAATTCTGAGTTGCAGTCTCGAAGTCCAATCTCTCATGAGCATGAGCATATTTGAAAAAACTGCCTCGACTTGAACAAAGGAATCCACCTGTATAAGAAAACAATTCTTATGTGAGTTATACTAAAAATAAGTAAATTAAACATAAATATGAAACAATCCACTACTTTTATGTAATTAAAATCTTAATTCTATTTTTGTATATTCTTCTATGAGCTATGATGACCATTTGTTTCTGAGCACATCTATATCATTTTGTGAATATGATTATTTTCAACAGTCATAGTAGTACTGAAAAAATATAAATACACAAAGGATTAATAAATATTTTAAATTAAATTGTAATTATCTTAAAAAATACCTCTTCAGGAATTCTAGTTTGTTCATGGAATATAATCTATCTCATAAATTTACAAACATAATAACCGCAATCTTTTCCATTGATTTGTTTCAGACACTGCAGAAACATTGAGGAGAATAAGTAATTTGTTTTTATATGTGTTTGGATAGTGAAATATCATTATATATACCATGATACTTGTCTAGTTGTAGAACTTTTCCTCTTTCTCATGTTTATCCCTTGACCTCATTCCTTGTTTTTCATGATATTGATGCACTGAACTATCATAACATAATCCTCATTAAAAGATAATATAAATTATATAACTTGATTTTTAGTTTTAAAATATTGGATGTAGTGTATCACGTATTAAAAAATGCCATCATGTGTGTATGGTTTGTTGGATATCCATGCATTGAATCCAGGAAATAAATCTTTGGAGTATCCAAATTTTCCGTAATGAGTATCCAATATAGTCTAAAAACATAAAAAGAAGAAGTAATAAACAAAATAAAAAATATTTGATATGATTAAATTGTAGAGTTTTACCCCTGCATCGTTGGTATTAAATAGAGTCTATCATCCAAAAGTTTTCTTTCAAATGATTTGATTAGACCAACCACTATTTCATCCTTTTTTGGTATCTATTTTTGGATGTTCTGTAGAGGAGATGTGAGGACTAATGAGTCCAATTTTTTTTTTCATCGGCAAATCTCATCAATTTTTTTCATATATATGACTGCCAAAAATATGAAATGTATTTAGTCATAATTATCATAGTATATCAGCTTTTGGAAAATCAAATCATGAAAACTTACCTCATGTATACATTTACAACTGAGCCGCCTAACGAATCATAGTTGGGGATTTCAATTACACTCTCAACACCAGTGAAGTCTTGATATTTCTCTCTATACATATTTTCTTTAAAATTAACTATGTAATTATAACCTTTTTTTAACTTTTTATCCACATGAACCTTCAATGATAGTAAATGAGGATAGAGAATGGGTGAGGTAATAGTGCTTTCGATAGATCTTTTCGATCGGTTGGTTGATCCTTTGGTTTTGAGTCAATATTTCATTTCATCCCTTTACCTTTTTCCATATTTAGTAACATTCACCAGTTTATACCTTTTTTCATTAATTTTTAAAGGTTTAGCTTGAAAAATAAATTGGAAATGAATACCTCCTTGTCGACATGTTTTTTTACAAGATGTGACAACCATGTGATGAATGTTACAACAGCTTTTTTGACCATATAAATATCTTTCTTATCAATTGGAATAGGTATCTTGATGCTCAGATCATGGCTATGCTAATTGACACTCACACATGACCTGTTGGAAGTGATATGCTGTGTAGCATGTCGTTTTGGATATTGAACACCATAACTACCTCTACAAGGTGATGGGTGGGTGTTGATAGATATAAACCACAATCATTATCACCCTGTATAATATTAGTACAGGAAAGGTATCAGTGTCTTTATGATTCAAATTTCATAGAAATATTTATTAGAACATTTATTACCTCATCTTAGACATCTCTTTTAGTGGAATGTTTCACCTTAAAGATGATGGGGGGTGGGGTGGGATCTTCACACAGTGGCTGTTCTTGAGTTGCTTCTTCTCTTTAATTCCCCCCATAAAAGTTTCCATCATACCTCTCTACTCTTGGAATTCCTCTTCAAGGGTATATATTCTTTCTCTCATCTGTTTAATTAATTCACTTTGATCCTCATCTTGTTTTTTTCTCAAAATATGTTTGGCGTGTCACCCCAAAACTCACACCTCTGACATGGCCATACTGTTCTGTCCTCTTCAAGGCCACCGATAGTATGTGTTCATCCGATATAGGTGTTTTTGATTCCTATGACAATGTTAGAATGAAAATATAGGAAACTAAGTGGTCATTTTTATGTAATAATTATTTAAATAAAAACAATTTTTTATTATGTATTACTTACACATGTTTCCCAAACTTTTTGTGTGTTTTCATCTATTAGTATCCCGTATTTATTTACACATGCCTCCTATAGCACATGATGTGAAATGGAAGTGGATTTGGATTTGGAGTGATCAATATGAATATAAACATAAGAACATAATTATGGTGATGTTTCATGTCACATAAAAGCATTACGGTAGATTTAAAACATGTACCAATTTTTTTTCAAGTGAAGCGTACCCCATCCTTGCTTTACAGTAGGTGTATGCTGGGTTTCCTACTCGTTCTTTATTTCCAGCACTTAGTTTCTATTTTATAAATAAAAAATTATCAATCAAAGTGATGAATACACATATTGTTAAACAAAATATTTCTAGCCACAATGTACCTAAAAAACACATCCGCATGACGGCTAGTAAATACATCCCATGCTTCTTGGGTTATCAGGTGTGCATAAATAAGCTGTGGGTGTGAGTTTATTTTCCCTTCAGCATCTTTAAGGTTATGTCTTGTTATAATTGTGAAAAATCCTCTGTGAATCCTTCCAACAATAATTAATACATATTTCTTGTGGGATTCATCTAATTTAAATACACTCTGTAATGGATGATGAAAAGTAAGTCAATGTTTCATTATTTTATTTTTAATTAAAATAAATAAATGATATCATAATGTTACCATAATCTCTTCCCACATCAATGTATTAATCCCAGACAAAACATGGGACCACAAATCTACAAAAATCGATGCACATTTTTGAGTGAAGATTCCAATGTAACTAATGAAAATGGTCTTGTTGGGGATAACAAGCTGGCTCCACACATCCCATTTGACCTTGTATTTGATGCCTTTGACTTTCAACTTAATGATTTTTTCTAACACCATCAAACTATGACACTCTTATTTTTTCTACATCTCAAGTACTTTGTTGCCTACCATTTACCTAGATTCAACATCATCAATATGTTCCTCTGGAGCGGTAGCATCAGCTTGTGCATATGGTCATTGTACCTATGCACTGGGAGCAACAGCAAGTTGAGAAACCTATTGTTCCTCAGTAATAGGAGCACTGACATATGAAAAAGGTCATTCCTATACACTGTGAGCAGTAATAGGTTGAGATACCTATTGTGCCTTGGGATTGGGAGAACTAACATGCACAATAGTCATTATATATAGAAGTGGTTTAACATTTAATTTAGATTACATAAATGCAACAGTGAACTGATAATAACATGAGGTAACATGATGCATATTATAAAAAAATATAACCTGATTATTGAACTCCCTTTTTATTTTTTTAAAGGATGAATGGATTTGACCCCTCTATCGACTACCTATATCCCTTCATTGTGGTCTCCTCTAACATACAAAATTCTGTCTACATTGGAAGTGCCGTGAAATGATTATGATGACCCAATGAAAGGGTAATCCTCAGTTGAATTTTCATCTGACCCTTCAGGGGGTTTGTTTTATAACAAAACAATTGAACACTTTCAGTTTGTGGAATTTGGAACATAAAATACTTGTATTTCCTATGATTCCATTATAAACAATTCATCTTTATACCCTTCCTTACTAAAATAAAATTTCACGAATCCCAATTCATCTATTTTAATAGTACTCCTATTATCAACCCAATTTCATTGAAAAATCAGTACTTGGAATGTTGTATAATCTAAATCCCATATTTTTTGATGATTCCAAAGTATGACATATTTTTGTAAATTAGATTTATGTCCTTAGTACTAGAAACATGCATCACTTCACCCACAAGTGTAACTCTACTATTTTTCATGGTATTGTCTTCATCATACTCATTTATATAGAACATTTAACCATTAATTACATAAAAATTATAAGATAATACAAACATACTTGGTTCTCTGGTTAGATATCGAAGTTTTTATGAAATTGAATCTGGATTTTTATCCGACTCTTTAAAAATATGGTCCTGAAACCATCCTATAAACTATTAATTATGTGTATTTGATATCCATATTTTATCCCTTGATGGATTCAAATGAATAAGAATTTATTTGTGGGTTTCAACATATGGGTAAACCTCCAAACTATTATGAAAAATGTAAAGGTGGGTCTGCTCCTGATATGTACTATTTATTGTGAAAACATCTCTTCCAGAACTTTCTTCACCCGTAAATCGCCCAGTGTGATGAGATTTCGGTAGACTTATACTTTTCACACCAGATACGTATTCTATACATAATTCAATGGCTTCCTTAACAATATATTTCTCCACAATACAACCCTATGACTGACTTCAATTTTTGACATACCCTTTCAAAATTTTCATATACCATTCAATGGGGTACATTCATCTATAGTGTACAAGAGCACATAGTCGAATCTCTCTCACCAAGTGAACCATAAAATGAACCATCATATCAAAGAATGTTGGTGGGAAGAATATTTATAATTCACATAATATGACGAAAATTTCTCTTTCCATAGCTGGAAAATTTGATGAGTCTATAAATTTGCTGCATATAACTTTGAATAAGAAATAGATCTTAGTTAATGTATGATGGGAATTCTTGGAAAAGATGAAACATAAAGCTATAGGAATTTGATCTTATATCAAAACATGGTATTCATGTGATTTCAGACCCTTTAACTTTAAATCGGTCATTGACATGATGTTCTTGATATTTGATGAATACCCATCTGGAACCTTTACATCATTCAATAAGTTGCAAAATTGATATCTCTCCTGCCTATAAAGAGTGTAAGTGGCTGTAGGAAGAAAATTTCATTTTCACCCTTCACTAGCGCCCACTATTCTCGTATTCTCATGTCAACCAAGTCCACCCTAGCCTTAATTACATCCTTTTTTTTCCGGGTACATTTAGCAATGTGCCGATGACACTATCACATATATTTTTTTCAACATGAAAAATATCAAGAAAATTCTTAACGTATAGACAATTCCAGTATGGTAATTAAAAAAAACTGAAATATTTTTCAACCAGATTTCATATGGTTTTTCAAAAATGGTTTACAAAAAAGAGTATCCAGATTTTTTACTTTATCAAACAATTGATCACATATTAGTGGTTTCTTCCAAATTGGACAGAGCCTCTACGAATGTCCTTTCTTTAGATAAATGGGACACTATCTCCAGCATCACTCTTCACAGACTAAACTCTGATCACCACCCTATCCTGGTAAACATTTCCTCCAAAGACATGAAACCTCGAATACCTTTCCGTTTCAACTATGTGTGGCTCTCTGATGATGAGTGCAATCATATCATCCAAAACATTTGGTCCTCAATATCTCATAGCAATGATTCCTTTACTTGTAGCCTCAAACTAAAACACCTCAAGAAGACTCTCAAATCTTGGTGCAACTCCAAATCCTAATAAGACTCTTCTTGAGAAAGAAATAAATTATATACAAAAAAAAACACCAACTCTAACCTCCACACTCATCCTACGTATGAAATAAACATTGCAGTCAAACTCTATTCCTTTCTCACTTTAAGGACAATATGAGAAAGCAAGCTTATAAAGTTAAATGGTTATTTGATGGTAACAGAAATAAGAAATTCTATAACTCTATCCAAATAATCAAGAAGGCCTGCAGACCTCTAACCTTTATAAAGGATGAGAATAATATTCTTGACAAGGAAGATGACGTAGCTCAGCATATAGTCTTTTAATATGAAACCATCTTCAATGTCCCTTATAACAACAAAGAAATCCTTCCTGAGATCATTCCTTTAGTGATCACCGATGCAGAAAATACCTTCCTTCTTAACCCTCCACTAGATCATGAAATCAAAGATAGTATCTTTATTCTAAATCTTGATAGTGATCTGGGTCATGATGGATTTAACAATGGTTTCTTCCAACATTATTGGGATGTGGTTCATATCGATGTTTGTAATCTTGTTAAATCCTTTTTCACCAATGGGATGCTTCCTTATAATATTAATGCTCATTTACTCACCTTTATCCCTAAAGTGGATAATTCCTCTGAGATTCACCTTTTTAGACCCATTTCTATTATCAACACTCTTTAAAAAATCATCACCAAAATCATTGCTAATAGGCTCTCGACTATTACTGACAAAATTGTCTCTTGGAACCATTTTGGATTTATAAAGGGTAGATCCATTCAAGACTGTATCTGTCTTTCCTCTGAGTGTATCAAAAAATTGAATAAAACTAATAAAGGAGGTAACATAGCTATTAAACTTGACATCAGAAAAGATTTTGACACCATGGATTGGAGTTTTATTTTCAAAGTCCTTCAAATCTTTGGTTTTAGTTCCCCTTTTATCACTACTATCAAAACTCTCTTCAACTCAGCCACTATCTCCATTTTGATCAATGGATCTCCCAAAGGATACCTTAAATGAACTAACGGTGTCATACAAGGTGACCCTATCTCTACCATTCTCTTCTCAATAGTGGAAGACTACCTCATTCGTCTGATCAATCGTATGGTGGATCAAAATAAGATGTAACTCATTCATGTCTCCATGAATGCAAATGATCCCACTCACCTATTTTATGCTAATGACATCATACTTTTCCTCTGAGGTGATAAAAGAAACACTCTTAACCTCAAGACTGATATCTCTCACTATGAGGAGGTTTCTAGATAAACCATAAGTTGGAACAATTCCTGCATCTTCTTTGGGATGAATTTTCCCCTCAATAGAAAATGTAAAATTATCAGTGAATTAGGTATGAAATAAGTCTCTCTCCCCTTCACTTACCTTTGTGTCCTCATATTTTGGGGTAGACCCAAGTCTTTCCACTTTGTGACTATTGTTAATCAAGTTCTAAACCAACTTTCCTCTTGGAAGTGTAAATATCTCTCTATGTAAGGTAAGACTTTCCTAGTTAAATCCACTATTGTCTCCAAGATGGTCTGCTCCATGATGGTATAAAAATGGCCTATTGGTCTTATCAAAAAAATGAACGAAGCTATTAAAAATTTCATCTGGACCAGTAGTATTCTAGAAATAAATCTTGTGACGGTCCCTTGGTCAATTTTTTTCAAGCCTATTGAGAATGGTGGCATTAGAAAAAAAATTTAAAGTACTTTAATGAATCTCTTCAAGCTCAACTTACTAGAAATATTTTTCACAATTCTTCTGAATCTATCGCCTTTCTCAAAAATAGATTTCTTAACAAAATTAAGACTGTAAATTCGAGATTTATTAATTCTTTTATATGGCCTACCATCAAGCACTCCTTCAACAATATTATGAATAATTCTAGATGGATGGTCTCCAGAGATTTCTCCATGAAATTATGTCTAGATAACTAGACTGACACGCCTTTTATCTCTATGATTTCTCATGATCAAAATCCTGAAATCACCAACAACTCTATCAAATATACTTTAAATTCTCAACAAGATCATCTCCCAGATACTATTTTGAATCTCATTGAAAACTATCCTTTCAATCACAACAATGATTTCTTAATTTGGGAGCCTGTTCACAATGGAATGCTTACCTCTAAAAATTACTACATTCATATTTGTTGTAACACTGATAATGATTACAACTAGATTAAACACTTCAAAAAACCTTGGATAAAACCCTCTAGATTCAGTCTCATCTATCTCCTTGCTCACAACAAAGTTCCCACTAATACTTGTCTCCAATCATTTGGAATTCAGCTTTGCTCTAAATATAAAATCTGCAATCAACACAGAGAAGATGCTAACCACCTCTTCCTATCTTGTTATACTACTTATTCTCTTTGGAACTATATTTTTTACATCTTTGATTGCATATGGTTGATACTTGACTCTGTAAAAACTCAACTTATGAAATGTGCAGATATGGAAGTCTCTTAGAAAATCCAAAACCTTCCTTTTTATAGTTGCTGAACTCCACAATGTGATCTGGTATGATCAGAATTAAATTATTCATAACAACTATTTACTAAATCTTAATGTAGGTTGGATCCAGATCCTCATTGCCATATAGAAAGCTGCTTTGATACAAAAAGGACATTTCCACAACACTGTGCATGAGTTTGGAATCCTGAAACATCTACGGATCAACAAAAACTTCTGTCATCTGCATCACACTCTAGAGGTGTTTTGGATATCTCCTCTCCCTAGATGGATCAAAATCAACATTAATGGAACCTCCAAGGGAAATCTAGGACCTACAGGGTGTGGTGCTGTATTCAGGAATCACCTCGGTCAGATTCTAGGTTGCTTCATGGGTCATTGTGGCATTTCCACCTCCCTTGAAGTTGAGATGATGGGTTTGATTCATGTGATTAAATTTTCCATGGTTTTTGGTTGGAAAAACCTATGGATTGAAAGTGACTCAACAACCATCGTACTAGAAATTTGGAATGGCGTAACTCATCCATCTTGGCTGACTACTACCCATTGGATGGAATGAAACCGTTCACTCACCGATCTAAACTACATCATCACACATGTTTATTGGGAAGCAAACATGGTTGCAGATGGCTTGGAAAACTTAGGGGTTAATCAATACATAATATGGTGTGAAGACCTCCCCACTTCTCTTATTCCCTTTCATGAAAATGATTGTAACATGATCCCATACTTTATACTTTTTAAACTTTCTTTTAATAAATTTTGTGCTTTGGACTTTTGGGTCAAGGAATCACCTTTAAAAAAACCTATTTGTGGAGACAGTGCTGTACATTCTTATAAACTTCCATCGAATGATGTCATAAAAGATTAATAATTATGCCATTAGGGTAGAAATATGTTATGTCCTAGAAACACGGTTTTCAATTAATGTTTCAACCTAATTGACTATGTACCTTGTCTACAAACAAGACACACTTAAGTTACTTTAATTCTATATACTAACACATTTCTATAAGAAGGATATTCATTTATCACCCTATAAAACATGGCTATTAACCTGAAATATTCATTTCTATAAGTATCATATAATGTATCACCTAAATCCCACAATAATTTCGAATCTTTGATCAATGAAGGAAAATAAACATCAATATCATTTCTTGGTTGTTTTGGTACTGATATAGGAATAGATTACATGATGTATTTTCATTTCATGCATAACCAAAAATGACATGTTATAATTTACCAACATAATTGGACATGTACTATTAGTACTTCTTTGAAAACCAAAAGGATTCACTCCATCAGTAGATAACACAATACGAATGTTTCTTGGCTCATTTATAAATTCAGGACTCTCATGATCAATTATCATCCACTAAGGAGAGTCTATAGGGTGATGTAGTTTTCTATCTTTAATTATTGTATCTACATGCCATGTTAATTTACATATAGTATCCTCACTTCCATATAGGTGCATAAACCTTGTAATGATTGGAAAGTAACATAAAACTTTTGTAGTACCAAATTCATCTTTCTTGTATCAAGAAGTGCCACATTTTGGACATTCTGTAAGTGATTTGTGGTCCTTGAGAAATAGTATACAATCATTTGGTCAGGCGTGTATTATTTCAGATATCATACCCATCAAGCTTAGAATTTGTTTGGCATTGTATGTTTGGCTTAGGAGATCATTATATTTTGGGAGCATGTCATTCAAGAGAGAAAGCCGTTTTGTAAAACTAGTATCACTCCATCTATTTCCTACTTTTAAATTATATAGGTTAGTACGGCTGAAAATTCTGTATATTTAGTGCAACTAATATACAATGGAATCTTTGCACAACTATTTAACTTCTCAAACAATTTTGGGCAATCACAAAGTTCATCTTCAACAGTCATTGGCATTTCCTCGATAAGATATTTATCATCATTCACATATGTAATCACATCATCAATATGATATTATTTATTTTACACACTTGTAATCATATCATATGATCAATAAAACACAATATTATCCAAGCCACTAACTACATTCTCTTTTCTCTGTGTTTATTCCAACATTTATAACTTCAATTTATTCTGTGACAGATCAAGTGTTCTTACAACTCCTTTGAACTAATTTTTATTGAATAACAACATCTTAAACAGGAACAAAGGATTTGAGAAGGTTCATATGAATGATCTTTTATAAACTTTATAAACTCTTTCACTCCATCTTCATACTCTTTTGTCTGATGATTTGCATCCATCCATTATTTATTCATATCCATCCTATTAGATTCAGTAATATTAATATTTAACAAAATAAATACACAAAATGTTGATATAAAAATTAACCAAGGATAAAAAAATTTATAGACTTTAAGTCTCTTTCAATATTTATTCCCAATATCCACTTTCCAGAACCAAGGTCCTTCATTTAGGATCTTCTAGATAAATCAATATTCAGCTCTTCTAGCCTTTCCTTCATTGGTTCAACTAAGATAAATTAATCCACATAAAGAATTAAAATGACAAAACTCCCATCATAATAAACCTTCATATAATATATAATATTTACATTACACTACATTAGTATTAATTCTACCAGGAAAGCATTGAAATTCTAGTTACATTATCTTACTGCCTACTTAAGCACACAAAAACTCCATTTGAGATTAGAATAGAACCTTCTATTCCATTTAGCATGAAACATTTTAGTTGATCTATGTATATCTCTTCCTCCAAATCTCTATAAAGGAATATAATCATGACATACATTTGTTCTAGAAATATACCTTTAATGAAAACCGAACCGAGAACCGTTTGAATTATTATATGATTTATAGTAGGAGAGAAAATCTAATTGAAATCTAATCCTTTTAGTTATTGAAATACATTTACAACTAGAGACACCTTGCACTATTTCCTATCATCCAGTTTCTCATTTAGATGATAAATCTATTTTTTCTATAGAACCCTATTTCTTGGTTCCAATTATATTATATGTAATGTATCAAAATCATAGATGGAATTCAATTATTCCTTCATTTTGTACTCACACTGCAATGAGGCCAATAGTTGGCCCATGTTGAATCCTAAAAAAATAGAAAATCCACCTATCTTACCCACACATTTTTGATCCTATCCGGACATGCATGACCATTGGTGATGATTTCACCCTAATGAACTCAATCATAAACATCCAAAAATAGAATATAAAAAAGATAAAAAATAATAAATTTCAATTAAGTCACTTCCAATAAATTAAAATTTAATATAACATTACAAAACAAAAAACAATAAACTAAAAAAATATCTAGAGTCAACATGAGCCAAATGGTTCTCTAAAACTGAAGGACCGACCATCATATCTATATAACACTCAATACACAACCATAATCACAAGAATTATCTGCTTCCCAAGGAAAATGGAACCAAATCAAACCTTAAGGTGATGAACAGATGAAACATGCATAATACATGAATACTACATACCAAACAATGTGACTATATTGTGCATGAGACAAAGGCTAGTAGGATACCACCATGATTCCAATTATTTCCTTTTATAAATGAAATAATAACTGCTAGTTTGAAAATAATATAAATAAATTAGTTTTTATTTCATTTATATGATATAGGAATGAGAAAAATATAAAAAATTTACTTTCTCAAAGCACCACATTTATAAAACATTGTATAAATATATTTCACAAAAATAATGACAATTAAAAACCCATTCATCAATCTTTAAAACACAATTCTTTGAAAAAAACCAAAACATGGTTTAAAAATTTTCAAAGGAATTTTTAATAAAGGCCAACACTTTGGAAACAACATTCCACTATCCATTTAAGTCTTTAACACACCCAATACAAAGGTAATAAAGGAATAAACTAAAATATAATTAGAAAAAACCAAAGGAGTTCATAAAGAATGTGATTAAATAGATGGAACAATAATTTTCCATATCAACACTAAATAACAAGATGATCAATACATCAATGAATATCAATCCAAGTCATAAACAACATAGATTCCAATAAATATTTAATGGAATAACATATTATACATATCATGAGACAACACCTTAGGGACTAATGAGATATGTAAAATACATGTAATGGTGGACCTACTACTGGTGGGTGAATGGTCACACATCTAATCAATTGAATCACTCAAACCTTATCTCATCAGTGACCCTCCCACTATCCAAGTATTACGTACAAATAGGGAGACTATCCAATTCATAATCTCAATTAGCCCAGAAATTTCCAATGACTTCCCACTATCTAGCCTATGATTCCTCATGAAATAACCAAAGGATTTCTATTCCAATAAAAATTCACAATGTCTAACATCAAAATCACATCCTTTCCACCAAACACATTTCCCTTAGAAAGTTCCCTAACCCATAATCACAACATGAATCACATAAAAAAATCCATCATAGGGATAAACATAAACATCATTAGTAGACACAATGGGGCTCAACAGACCAAAACCAATCCAAAATCTCTCTATATATTAGGAATTAATAGTAATGTGAAAAATGGATTACCCCTTTGGAGGAATTAGTAGGGTCCAATGATGGCAGAGTTGGGTTAGACGTTAGTGGCAGGGAAGGCCGCAGAGGGGTTTATAGTGGAGGTGGGGTTCACAGTGGAGGTGGTTAACTGTGGAAGAGGGTTCACGGTGGCAGAGGTTTCATGGCGGATGAGGGATTCACGCAAGGAGGCGAGGTTTAGTGCACAGAAGAGGCGGGTTTATAGTGAAAGAGGAGGGATTCATGGCAGTGGTGAAGGGATCAATGGTTGAGGAGGTTTTTTTTGGTAGTAGAGGTGAGGTCAGGGTAGAGGAGGTGTCGATGGCATAGGGGTTGGATTCTGTGAGAGCTTTAGGTGTGCGAGAGAAGAAGATGACTGCTATAGTTCATTTATAAAATTTGGGGAAACTTTTATCAGTGCTAGTTAAAAAGCACTGATAAAGGTATGTTTTATCAGTGCTAAAATAGAAAGCACTGATAAAACATACCTTTATCAGTGCTATTCAAATTTGGACAAAATCGGGTGTTTGGGGTGCACATCAGCCAAAGTTGAGGGTGCCTCTTACTACCAGAGAGTTCTTATAAGAGTGGTGGGTTGACTTAACTAAAATGGAAGTAAAGATTATCCGAAGTTAACTTTTTATCATTTTAGAGGCAAGAGATGAGTAAATAAAGTTATGATTTTATAATCTGGGACTTCACTCAACATATCAAGGAACTATGAGTTAATGTAGTTGGCCAGCCTAAAGCCTACCTTGAATCCTCCAAGTAGTGTAGTAGACAAAGCTTCTAGAATATGTGGGGATATTTAGGGATCCCTGCCACTAGAATATTCAAGTGATAGAGTATTTCAATTATAGCACAGAGGGTTCCTATAATTCAATAAAATAATGGGATACATTTAATGATTTAATTAATTAATCATCAATGTCCAATTTAGTAATCAAGATAAAAAGTACTAATCTGCTAAAATTTTATTTTTTATAGAAAATGGAAATTTATACCACAAGTAATACTATGATAAATAATTGAAAAAGTAAATTTCCACACTAGCATGAGTTTCCAAGTGTAGTACATGTGCTTGCGTACAATACTACAGTACAATAAATTCAAGGTGCTAGTGTCCCCAATATCTATTAAGCTATCTTAGGAAGTGAGGGTGTTAAAATTATTACAAGAGACTCATGTATGTAGAATATGATGGTTATGTCATAATTTTATCATCAACTTCTGATTCTAGTTGTGGTCACTACATCAGGACATGGTGATATAACATGTAGTCTCATATCTAAGAAGTCTGCAAGGAGAAAGTGAAGCAAGATATGAATAAGGTGATGATTACACCGACATATGTAAATTGAAAGTAGGATTATGAAATTTAAATTCAACATATTATGATATCATTTTCACCAATTTACTCCAGTTTTGTTTTAGGTTACAAAATAAACAATATTGAGTAAATTGTTCATTACCTATTCAGGCAAGGTTTTCCAAGTAAATAAGAATACAATAAACATTTCAATCTTAATTCTTATGGAGAAAAATTGAAATAAAAGGAGAAAAGTCCAATGTAAAGAGGCATTCCAAAAGCACATTCACAACTTCCTTTAATGAAATGTGGTTGGATATACATAGGAGGTTATTTTCATTGTATATCATGAAATAAAACTATGGAAGGTTAATCACAAGAAACTTAATTAAAGAATGAATTTATCACTTCTTATTCAGGTATATTCATCATATAAAATTAATTTTTCAATATTACTTCTTGGGTATTAAAATAAAGTATTCCCATTACATATATGTATTTAAATAATATAACCAAGTAATTATATAAAATTTACTAGAAGTAGGGTATATTTTCTAAGCGGATGAGAAAGGGTATATTTTCTAAGCGGATGAGAAAGGATGATTCCTAAGTCAGTGATGATAAGTACACGAATTCTATATTTCCAAGTGAATGATTCTTGTAAAAATATTATTTAGTATAACCAAAAAATTTATCTCATGATTCCTTTATACATAAGGATACATTATTCTAGGTTTAGGAATGAATTTTATCTGTGGTGTATCATACTATACAAATAGTTCAGTGATACTTAGATCATACGCAATAACTAATAAATATAACATTTTAGAATTATTTACTCAGTTTTAAAAAGATAAATCTTTTTCAAGAAAAACTAAAACTAGACATTTAGGATATACCCAGTATGATATTTATACTTAGCTGAGCGAAACACCTTAAGGTATTATCAACAAATACACTTAGTTTTGGATAAAAAACCCTTTATAAATAAAGGTAATTCATAATGATTTTGGAATTAGTTCAACAAGTGAGAATGAATTATTCTAAGGGTAAACAAGTGGTAAATATACTTCATTAGATTCCTTTAAGTCATTAAGGAATGATAAAATGAAGTATGATATATGCATGGTCAGAATATATGAGTTGCTTCAGGCCGACATGCCGAAGAATATCTTAACCAAGAAACCATCGATCAATATAATTTAGTGTGGAGAAATTTATAAATGAACATTACCTTATCTACATCATGAAATTGATGTTAATGAGAAGGATCGATGATAAAGTCTTAAATGTTCACATTGATCAACAAAATTTAGCATGAAGAAATTTCTAAATGCACATTTTATACATCAAAGTTATGATGTAAGGAGAATCAATGTTGCAACTTGAAATAACTTCCATTATATTTCATGACGTACTTTGAAAATAACAATGATATCCCATAACCATATACAAACTATAATGACTAATGGATATCATAAAAGTTGTATTATAATGGAACATCCATTATGTCAAAATGGAATGTGTTTGGATTCAAAGATTTTGTTAGGACATAAACAAAGTTACATCAAGAAAAAACACATGGTGCATCTAAGTAATTAACCTAATGATTGTTTAGGATATACATAAATCCCTAATATAGAAAAAGTGGTAGTCAAGTGATAGACCTCTAATCAGTTTTTTTTCCTTTTCAAATGGCCGGTTTAAGGGGTTGCCGGTACCCAAAAACCATTTCACCACATCCAGTAACTTCACCACATCCAAAACAGAACCGCATTTCAAATTTCAAAAACAAATTGAAAATCCTCGCCATCCGACTCGAGCCGCGACCCAAGCGTCAACGTACACAGACCTCGAGCCGCTCACCTGCCACAACAGTCCCTGTCTGCTCAGTCCGCACGCCATGCGAAGTCCACGCGACAGCCCGAGTCCACCGTCACATGCCACCCTTCACCAGTGACGGAATCTTCATCATAATCTCGAGCTGCGAGACTACACCGCCACGAGCCGCGCGCCTACACCAGGTCTGAAACAACAACCGGGTCGCCGACGAGATTCTCCGGCCTCAATTGACACCGCAACGCCATCTTCCCTCCGACATCACCACTTAATCACCACTGGCGGAATCACAGTGGGAACTTTCACTCACAGACCAACAACAACATCACCGGCGAGAACTGACCGCGCTGTCGCCGTCAAGTGATAGACTACATTTCTATAAAAGGGTGAACATCTCTATTTGAGATAGTGGGAGCCAGATTGACTTGGGTTTATTCAATGCCAAAGATGCACATGTAGTTGTCATAGGAATTAGTTCCACAATTTCATGTGGAATAATAATGTTCTAGAGACACATACTATGTAGGAAGGTTGAAACCATCGGGATGGTTTTGTAATCACCATGGTCGGTGCTAAATTATTCATTGTGAATAATATTTCCTACATGTAAGCAGTATATGGAAATATATTAAGATTAAAATGTCTAATTAAAATTCAATAATATATTCCATGTATCCAAGTGAAAAGGGGATTATTATTTTGAATACTGTAGTGGGTATTCAAATGAGATTATACATGTATGGTACAAGAGTAGTACCAATAAGGCTCAATTGGTTATACCAAGACATTAATCCTAAATACATTATAATTTTACTTGTCATAGCTAATTTTTATGATCATTTAATTGGTAGTTGGATGTAAAGGTAAACTTTTGTGGAAGGTGTCTATATGATGCAACCAGAAAGGGATGATCATAACACATAATGTTAATAAAGTTTGCAAGTTACTGAAATCCAGTTTAGGATTGAAGTAAGAAACAATACCATAGAATATTAATTTGAAATTAATGTTTTTCATGTGTATACCAGTGGTTAGTGGTATCACCATTGTTTTCCAAGTGAAATATTTTTAGTAACATATGGAAAATAGATATTGGTCTTCAATTTAGTTAGGACCAGAATGAAATAATCTATCCTCCAGTGATTGACTTAAAGTAGCAACCTAATTTCTAGGGAACAAGATCTACTTCAGTAGATCTAATAGTTTCCTGAACCTAGTCAATCATACATATAGTGAAATAATATTTAAAAATAAAAATTGGGACAATTTGAGTTAGGATGGTTGCTAGTGTCACATGGAATATATCTCTCTAGGTTGACATATTCGTGACATAAGAGGAGATTAATGCGGTGAGTTGAAATCCACATGCTTAAGTGATGGATTAATAACATGTTCCATGATATGTAAAAAAATTTATATTTACAAGTATATAATTTGTAGTATAAAAATATCAGTTATATTTAGGAGAATTACAGGTGAAGCAGTCAGAACTATCTGATTGTACTTCGACAAGTACAAAAGATATGTACCTGGTAAGTAGAGAAGAAATGATACTAGTTTTTAGGGAACAAAAACTAGTATTCCTTAGATCCATGTGATCTAATATCACAATAAGTATAAGGTGATGTGTGATACAATCCCATATAATCTAGTGGTAGCCATACCTACAAATACTGAGTATGTTGTAGCTTCTAAGGTAGCTAAGAAGTAGTTAAACACAATGATTTGTTCCAGTTATTGGAATCACACCCAATAAGTATAACATTATTATAATTTAAATTATAATATTATTACTAGATAAGATGTAAATTTATGAAAGTGGATAAATGGGATATAATTAGGGATACAATTTCTTGAGTAGTTTTACTCAAGGATTTGAGGTCGCTAGAGCAGAAATGCCACGCAGTAGAAACATGGAAGAACCAACAACTAAAGTCATAACTCATAAGAGACATGATCTTAATCATGTGAGATCTAAAAAGGTTAGTTATAAAGTTGTCTCTAGTGTAAGTGAGAGTGTTGTAATAGTGGGTGACCTAGAACCAACTTGACCAATACTTTTGATTACCATATCATGTATACATTTAGATACACATGATGTATTCTTACCATTATAGTGTATATATTTCTGCGTCCACTATTTAAAAGTAATGTCCATAGATTAATTTTTTTATCAAAAGTTTATAGAAGATACCATGATATAATGATAACCTTGATATACTATGGAATTAATATTAAATATATGTCATATGGTCCAGATATATCTTACTAACTGGGAACATTAGGTATTTGACTATTGGGTGCTAGGGGATCATAATCATTGATACTTCTTCTCAAGAAGTTTATACTTGGTGATCTCTAGTAGTGATATCATGAGGAAAAACCCTCCAATAGGAACACCACATTTTTCGAGTGTCATTGGTTGTTCCTATCTACAGACATGTGTAATGGTCTCCTGACTTGAGATCATTACCAATGTGTGTCATTTGATCATGTACTTTAATGAAAGGCAAAGACCATGATAATGAAATCATGGAGAGGTAGCTTGTTTTGGATGCATCATTGGTGGTATGGCATTAGTTGAATGGTCATGAAATGATTGATCACTTTTAGGTTAAGGAAGTAATATATCTCAGGCCTCATTGATCAGGATGATAGTACCTTCATAATACCATGGCCATTGAAGTCAAGGGTAAATACATCTAGTTATATTAAAAAATAATAAAATAAGAAAGGATGATGACATGGGTGTGTGTCCTTATTTATGAGATATTAAAGAAAAATAGATTATATTAAATAGTGCGTGTTCATAGGTTGGTTGTCGTTGATATAAATTTCCTCATCTCTTTAGAGGCTATGATGGGTTGATGGATCCCACTCTAGGTCTATTAATAGTATTCACTACTATCAATATAAGGGCCTATAGGGTCACACACAATAGTGTATTCAATAATTTGTCCTATTTAGTTAAATAGGTATATTAGACTTGGTGTGCCCCACCACTAGGGCCTGGGTTTTGTTCAAAGATATATGATTTCTAAAGAATAATTAAATTCATTTACAAGTTTTAAGTAAATACATGTAAAATATTATTTGAATGAATATTAATTTAAAATATTCAAGGTTCATTTAATATTTGAGGGAACATAAAGACAAGTTAATGTATTGAGTATTATGATGTAATATATTTATTATATTATAAGATAGTGATAATAATATTTATGACTCGTTATAGTAGTCATAATATGTCATTTATAGTGTGTTAATTATTTGGGGGTCGGGGAGGAAATTCCAGGTAATTGAAAACACACTATAAATAGAGGAGAAGGATTCACCATGAACTATTCACCATCTATCTCTCTCTCTATCTCTATATTATTCTCTATCCCTCATTCTAGAGATAGAGTATCTATATCCAAGAGTTTGGATCGAGATCTCTCTCACACATCGCAAGCAAGGCGATATAGTGATTGTCGAAGCATCGAAAACATCATCAGATCTCCGTGCTAGCACCCAGAATTCAACGACCGACATTCCCATATTTTCCTGATGCATTTGTGGATGATCTAGAGGAATTAATCTTCATATTATTTGAGTAGTTATCACTGACATCGATCATACTTAAAGTATGACTTCAGATCTAACCCTGAATTTTGGTTTATTATTTTTATTATTAAAATTCCTCACACGAGATACTCAGGTGGTTATCGGGAAATGTTTCACTGCCGATGATGAGATCATGTAATTCATCAGTTGATTTTTTTTTAAAATCCCACCATTTTTGGATTCTTTTGCATTCCAGGTACCTTCAGGGTCCTAGGAGAAAAAAATTTATGATTATAACCATTTTTGTGAGAAAAAAGATTCAAAGTTTTGATTTTCAAACTCATGGCCATGATCACTTATTAAGGTTTTAATCCTAAGTGTACTAAGAGTTTCTACATATTTAGAATACTTGGTAAAGTAAGAACAATATTAAATTTTGTGAGATAAGAAGAATACCCAAGTATACCTTGACAATTCATCTACAAATATATAAACATAGTGCTTCCCATTTAAACTAGAAATTCCATATGGTCCAAAAACATCCATGTGAACCAAATCTAGGGGTTGATAAGTTGAAAATTATTTCTTTAACTTGAAAGATATCTTATTTTGTTTCCCTTTTTTATAGGGGTTACAAACTTTATCATATAGAAATTCAAGTTTAGGTAGATCTTTGACTAACCCATTCCTAGTAAGCTTTCTAAGTGAGTTAATATTTCATTGGATAGTCTCCTATTCCAAATCCAAGATTTATTACAAAAATCACTTAGACATGATTTTTTTGAGAAAATAAAGAGTCTAAATTAATAGTATAAACATTATAATTTATCAATGAAATATACACTAAATAATTTTTAGAATCAAACACATTTCAAGCATTAAATTTAAATTTCACATAAAAACCATCATCACACAGTTGTGAAATGCTAAGCATATTATATTTTATACAATATAAAAATAATACTTTAGAAATTAAAACTAAGTTACAATTACTAACTTGGAAAAGTCTAATTATTTTTACTTTGTCATTATCACCGAAGGTGACTTGTCCACCATACACCTTTATCAAAATTTTGAATCTTGAATAATCTCTAGTCATATGTCAGGAACAACCACTATCCAGGTACCATAGATTCTCATAGGAGCTCTTCAAGTAGGTTCCCTACAAAAAACATTTTACCCCAAAAATGATTTTGGTACCCAAATATTATAAGGTCCATAAATGTTAGTAATTAAGGATTTAGGAACCCGTAATTTCTTAATAGGTTTCCTATAGGTATATTGTAAAATTTTGGAAATAAATACTTTTTTAGGTCCGGTTGAATAAAAACTAATAGAATATTTTCTAGAATTGAATTTAGGAATAAAACTATTCTTGATAATCCTTCTCTATCCATGTTGATTACCCAAACTGGTAATATATTGAGGTGCTATATGTTTTACAAGTATTTGTGTGAGAGTATTTCTACCATTAGTGAATCTTTTTAAATATTTTTTAACTAATCATTAGAAAATTTCAGTTTAGTATTTTACTTCGACAGTTGGGAATTTTTATCTTTTTCTACAGCAAGGTCAGATTTGAAGTTAGTAGTTAAAGCATGTTGCATCTTAAGAATTTTATACTTATCCCTAAGATCATTAAATGTATTTTCTAACATGTTAAAGTCCTCAAACACTTATTCATTTTAAATTTTATTATCTCTATATTCATTATTTTTTTCTCTAGAATGATTAGATATATATGTAGGAGAAGTAGGATACACATTAGATACTTAATATGTGTTTTCCATGAAACACATGTTTGATTTGTCATGTTTTTCCTTTTGGGTAGTTCTTGAATCACTTGATCTATCTTTAGAGGAAATCTATGTTAATTTAATTACTTTATTATAATTTTTATCCATTTCATCATACTTATTTTTGTACTTCAGTTTAGTAAAGTCAGCTTTGACATGCCATTTCCTTTTTATATTCATAGAAAACTATTTCATTTGAAGTATCATCTATATTCCAGTATTTCTTCCAATTTCCTATTTTATCACATTTAAATTTTTATCTTGGTTTCCCAAAAAACTTTTTATTCTTGTAAAACATATTAAATCTCCTGGCTATACGGGCCATCTCTTCATCAATATCAGCTGGTGATTCTTCATTGCTTGAAATTTCATCTTGAACTTTTTTTTGAGGCAGTGGATTTGAATGATACAAAATTTATCTTTGGTTTATCATTAACTTCTCAGTTAAATTTAATTTCTTCCTCATACATCATTAAATTTTTAATCATAACCTTAACAGGTATCTTATTAATGTCATATGATTATATGATTGATATTGAGGTTCCTATCTATCTTTCTAGAAGACACCTCAATAGGCACATTATCCGGTCTTTGTGAGAGACATGATTTACTAATGAGTGCATTGTGTTCATGATCTCATTGAACCTAAGATACATTTCAGAAATAATCTCACCTGGTTTTATTTTAAAAGTATCATATTTAATAATGTAGGTATTTAAACAAAATTCTTTAACATTAGTTATTCCTTCCTGAGAGATTGATAAAGTGTCCCATATTTAAAAAGTTTTTGTGCATGTAGATATTCTATTGAATTCTTCATCACCCAATTCACAATAAAATGCAATCATAACTTTATAGTTCTTATTGTATGAAACTTTAGTAGCATTATCCCATGTATTTCTAGTATTCTTAGGTATTTCATATTTATCTTCTATTGCAGTCCAAATTTAAAAACCCATGCTCTTAATATGTATTTTCATCTTGATTTTCCATTAAGAATAATTAGTTCCATTAAAGAAGGGAGTTCTGTCAGTAGAAGAACATTATTTTCTATTATCCATAAAAAATAAATTTAGAAATAACAAAAATCTGAGATCTTTAAAATAGAACTGAAATCATAGTTGAAAAGATATTTGAAAAACTTATGAAACCAAATGTTGGTCAGAGTGAGTAACTCAATAGGGGGATTAATTGAGTTCCCAATATTTTTTTAAAATAAGTTTAAATAAAATATCCTAATTAAAACAAAATCAACCATTTAATCAAAGAATTAGTTTGATATAGGTTTTATTTTTTAAAAGAGTTCTCAAATCTTGATTCGTACCCAGTTAAATTAATATTGGAAATTACTTTAACTTTTGAAATCAAATTAATCAACCAAATTATTAACTAAACACTATATAATATTAATTATCTAAGTACCAGTTTTATTTGCAGATGAAAATAAAATATATTTTAAATCATTAAAATAAAGAAAACAAAACAGAAAAACATAGTAGAATAAAACAAGGGGTTTAGTCTCAAGCTGAGAGATAATCCCCTCCACTTACAAATCACCCACTTCCAAGTAGATTACATAACTATAATATGATCCACAAACTAGATCGGGTATACATACACCAACTTCCAAGCTATCCAGGCCACGCAGGGACCTATTCCATAATAACCGTGGGAAGATAAAAAATACAATCCAGATAGGGAACTCTTATAAAAATACTGTGGGTATACAAATGAAAGAAAGTGAGATGATAATATCCAGTATTCTCCAGTTCTAGAAGTAGGAGTTAGTGTTTGTTGTTAAATAGATAATACAATACACTGCTCAAATGTAAAAGAAAACAAGAAAAATATTAATAAATAAGATAGATAAAATGTAATTTTACTGGGTCTGTAGTACTTCAAATGCTTTAGTGTCCTTTTATGTAGCTTGGGGAGGAGCTTGAGTTGTTTCTCTAAAAATAGCAGTAAAACAAAGCATCACAAATTTCTCTATTCTGACTGTAGGAAAGGATCTTGATTTTCAATGAAGTTCCACTCCTTCATAGTTGAATGTCAATAGGAAAGTAGAATGTAATATATCATGTGATTGATCACTTTAGGATTCAAAAATTTGTGCACACCCATGATCCATGTAATTTCATAGCACACCCATGCATGTGGAAGTATTCTTAGAATATATGGCACTACATGCATCAGTTGAAGAATAACCATCTAGATATTCTGGATCCTCGTACTGATCTCTGACATTGTGTTTAATGTATCTAGTAGATCTTCTAGTGGAAATACATCTCTGGAAGCAAGACATATCTGGAAGCAAGACAACTCTAGTGGCAAGACATCTCTGGAAGCAATACATATCTAGTAATAAGACATCTTTGGCGATGGCTCATTGGAACTAACAGTGAGTTAGGTATGGTGGTGACTTAGTCTGGAGGTGATTCATTTGAACTAATGGTCTCTCAAGATAGTGGTGACTTAAGATGGTGGCAGCTGATGTTTGGTGGCGATTCATGTCTAGTGGTAGCTTAACTCTGGCAGTTAGACATTCTGGCGGTGATTCATGTCTGGTGGCATCTTAACTATGGCGGTCAGACATTCTGGTGGTGAGACATTAGAACTAATAGTGACTCATTCTGGTGGTGATTCATTTCTGGTGGTGAGTCATGTTTGGCGGTGAGTCATTTTAAACTAATGGTGACTCATTCCAACACTTAGCCAATTTTTCATCAAATTTACTTATAAATTAAAATGCTGTCATAAAACAGTAATCTCAATAGAAATATAATAAACATGATTTTTGAGGATTAAAATAAGTGGGTTACAATATGTATATTTTTGATTTTTTGGAAATTATTATCCATTCTATATGAGTTAAAATTTAGGCTGCTAAACTTTTTAGTTTTCTTCTTATGTGAACTTATTGTTAAATCATATTCATTTTAACTTTCCTTTTATGTAAAAATTAGAAAATTGGTAGTTAAAAGTATAATATATCCACATTTAAATCACTTTAATGGAATGTTATATTACTAATTTTCTTTTAATTTTTTAAATTCCTTAAAATATGTGTCAAAAAGTTGAGGTTGGATTATATATATATTTATAAATTTTTTATTGATGTTCTGTGAGGATTCATCCTTGCCATGTGAATTGTTTGAATTTGTAGCATTCTTAAAACCTCAATTAGATTGTTTTTGGTTTTCATAGTATCTTGATAACCCTAGATTGATACTTCTAGTTCATTGGATTTAAATTCAAGGGTTTATTCAAACTTTGGGTTCTCAAGACCATGTGATTGGGCCCTACCAATGTTTTCATCATCTGAAAAAAGATCAACTTCAGCTCCTAAGAATTCTGTCACTAAAAAACCACCTGGCCCTCAATTTACCAAGTGAAGAAATGAATAAACATAAACTACACCCTCTTTCTAATTTCAATCACTCACTATTTTTTTGGATCTTTTATGTCTATTTAATCATATGATATATCATCTAATTAATCATACATGAGATATTATTTTGAAAATTACTCACTTCGATTACATGGAGTTCCCAACTGAATGAAGATGTGGATTAAAGGACCATATGTGCACTGTAAAAACTCTGCCCACTTATCATGCAAGATGGTGAGTTCAAATGATAAGTAGGTAGGGTTTTTACAGTGGAAAAATGGTAGTCCAATCTATGATCCAAGTATGTTTCCTTCTCCCATGGATTAAAATCAAACAATTAGGCCCATTTTATTCTATTTCTAAGAAGAATAACCCAAATCCTTTTTATATTTTTATTTCCATGAATATATATGATATGAATGTTTTCAACAAAAACTGCTAACCTCATGTTCAGTTAAAAATGAATTCTTGTAAGAATGATACAAAAAGTGAGTGTACACAATAGAATGTTTCAGATCATTATTAAGTTGGTCAATTCACCCAATTTTTTATTTATAGTGCCCTAGTTCTGTAAAATTTCACTCGAAATAGTTGCTTCCCCTTGATAACTCCATTGAGGATTCCTTCCACTTTCATCTCAACCCTGGTTCCAATTAGCAATTGGGTCTTTCTTTTTAGTGCATTATTTCTCTTTTAACCACTTTTTTTCATTCCAAACACTATTATATTACTTTAAATCATCATTATTTTGATCTTTTTTTCAATTGAATTTATTGTTTCATCCCATTGAGATAGACCCACAGTTTTATTTAAACTCTGATCCAAGTTATGGAGACTCCAAAAATTCTATTTAATGATCAACTTAGACTACCCTTCACTCCTTAAATTAGAATATGACTAGAATTAAAAACATCCATATTTACTTCTGTATTGTTTAAACATCACTCCTAGTTTCCACTCTAACCTTTTTCCATAGTGATTCTCTCTATTGGTTCTATTGAGGTTGAGTTTTTTCAGGTGATCCCAGGTAGTTGGGCTTATACTATAATCATTATTTTAAGTTGAGGCTTTCTACTGATCCCACTAGGAAACTTATTCAACTTGTGTTGGAGTTTATTATACCTTTCACACCCAATAAGAATTTTCATTATTTTTATTTGAGGCTTCATCTTAGCCATGTGAATTATTTAAATTTAAAGCATTCTTGAAACCCAAATTAGAGCATTCTTTGGGTTTTCCAGTAGCTTGAGAACCCTATCCCAAGGCTTATGTTTAATTGGATTTAAATTTAGGAATTTCTTTAAACATTGGGTTCTAAAAACCATATGATTGGGCCTTATCAACATTTTCATCATCTAACAAAAGATCAACATTATCTCCTAAGAATCCTTTCATTAAAACACCACTTGTCCCATCACACACCAAGTGAAGAAATAAATAACCATCAACTCCTAACTCTTATTGACTTCAACCACTCCTCTCTTTTTCTGGATCTTAACTATTTATTAATGATATGAAATATCATTGAATTAATCATACACAAGCTCTTTTTTTTAAAAATTTCTCACTCCAATTGCATGGATCTCCCTATTGAATGGGGATATTGATTAAAGGACCATCTATTCACTGTAAAATATCTACCCACTTATCATAAAAGGTGGTTATTTCAAATGATAAATATGTAGAGTTTTTATAGTGTATACATGGAAATCCTCTCCAAGTTCTAAGTATGCTTCCTGCTCCCATGGATTAAAATCAAATAATTCTTCCCATTTACCTACATTTTTATAAATAAGCACCCCAATAATTTTTATATTTTCATTACCGTGAACATATATGATTGATTTTTTTTAATAAAAACTATTAACCGCATGTTCACTTAAAAATTACTTCTTGTAAGAATGTTACAAAAAGTGATATACTTAATAGAAAGTTTCAAATCACTAGTAAGTGAGTTAATTCACTTGATTTTTCATTCATAGTTCTCTAGTTCTTTACATTCCATGTATGACCTAAAATAAGAATAATGAAATATTTGAATTCAAAAACATAATAATTAAATATTACATCTATTATATATATTTATATGAGGAATATATTTATAACATTATAATATTTGTATTCATTTTAACCTTAGTTCCAATTAGTAAGTATGTGTTTATTTTTAGTGTGTTATTACTATTTTCCCCACTTGAATTCATTCCAATCACCATTAAAGTTCTTTAAGTCATCAATATTTTGATCTTTTTTTTATAGTTGAATTTATTGGTCCATCCCATTGAGACATATCCACATTTTATTTAAACCGTAGTCCTAATTATGGGGACTCCCAAATTCCTATTTAAAGCTCCACTTAGACTGTCCTTCACTATTTAAATTGGTATCATGACCAACATTCAAAAAATCCATATCCTCTTCCATATTGTTTAGAAATCGCTCCTAGTTTCCACTCTAACATTTTTTTAGAGTTGATTTTCTCTATTGGTTCTATTGAGGTTGAGTTTTTTAGGTGATCCTAGGTAGTTGGGCTTATACTCCAATCATTAGTTTGAGATGATAATTTTTATTGATCCCACTAGGATAATTATTTAACTTGTGTTGAATTTTATTATTTCATCATGTGATAAAAGATCATGAACTTTGATTCCTAATCACCCTATCAATGAAACACCACTTGACCCACCACGTACCAAGTGAATAAATGAATAAACATAAATTCCTCCTTCTTATTGGACTCCCACCTAGAAAGGTTACATAAACCATCCTAGAATTACCACCTTTTTTTATACACAACATCAAATCAATAACCTGAACCAAAAACCACATGTTTACCCCATGTTTTTTATTTTCATGTCACCCTTATATAAAATGATAGATTTTTATGAATTATCACTATTAAAAGTAAAATGTTGGGTTTCCCTTATTAGAATTATCTATAAATTTATATTTTGATCAGGAATATCTTATGTGTATTTATTTTTTTGTATAAAATTAATATTTTATGAACCTAATAGGATGGATATGGGTCAAAAATGGATGCATTATATTTTATGACAAAAGAGAATGAAGATAGAGTTAAAGAGTTCATCAAGTTTTCAATAGATAATGCATAAAACCCTTCTCAAAATACTTTGTCCATGTTTATATTGTTGTTATTTAAGAAACATTAGTCTAGAAGAGTTGATTTTTTTTTATTTTCCATGGAATAGACCATAGCTATTAATGTTGGACTAAACATATGGAGAAAATGAATGTACACACTGATTGGGATGATACTTCATTTTATGGATTATTTGATATGAATACTAGTAAAAATAATGATGGAGATCATATGAAAGAAATGAAAATGTAAATTAAATATGACCTTCATGATTATACAAAGTTATTTGAGAAGTTAAATTGATGTGCTAAGAGACCATTTTATACTGATTGTACTAAATACACAACATTTTCAGCTACATTGAAGTTATATAATTTGAAGGCTAATAGAGAATGGAGAAACACCAGCTTTATAGAACTACTTGGCATCCTAAATAATATGATACTATAATAAAATGAAATTCGTTGTCTAACATATGATGATAAATGAATTCTATGTTCAATGGGAATGATATTTTAAAAAATAAATTTCATTTTAAATGATTTCATATTGTTTTTCAAGGACCACGAGTCACTTATAAAATTGTCTAAGTGTGGCATGAATTGATACAATAAATTTGAATCAATTCCTTTGAAATTTATATGGCACTTTCCTACCATTCCCCAATTTAGAAGACTATATGGATGTCAAGAAATCACGAGACAATTAACATGTCCCACAAATACAAGAATTGAAGATGGGAAACTACATCATCCAACATGATCTCCTTATTATAATAAATTGATTGTGAGTATCCTGAATTTGGAAATGATATGAGATACCTCCATCTTGCATAATCTATAGATGGAATAGATCCTTTTGATATACAAAGCAGTACTCATAGTAGATAGTAAGTTATGTTGGTAATTTATAACTTTCCATGATGGCTATGCATGAATAAAAAATACATTATGTTGTCTCTGCTTATATATGGACCAAAATAACCCAGTAATGATATTTATTTATATTTGGATCTATTGACTGAAGATCTAAAATTGATGTGGGATACATGTGTTACATTGTATGATTCTCATATAAGTGAATAACTCACATTGAGGGCTATGTTGTATGGGATGATAAATTAATTTCCTACTTATGGAAAATTTTTAGGATACAACATTAAAGAAATATTGGGGTGTCTTATATGTGAAGGCTGCACACACTCAGTTGAGTTGAAACATTCCCAAAAGAATGTGTTTTTTGGACATCATAAATTTTCACCTCAACAATATAAATACCAATCCTAGATGATAGCATTAAACGGGAAAACCAAACAAGGTGCACCACCATCTCCAATAACCGGTTATCAACTATTTTATAAATTAAAATATATTAAAGGGGCTGGTCGTGGGGTCAAGTCCCCGGGCTTGCAATTTACATATAATTTTATTCCTTGTGTGTGTGCTGCTTTCGCGGTTGAACCCAAATTTTAAAATACATTGAAACTATTTTCTAGTAAACCATTTTTGAAAAACATTAAAAAACTAGTTTAGAAAAATAGATCAGTTTTATTTGAATTACCATACTACAATTGTTTGTATGTCAGAAATTTTCTTGATGTCATGCATGTAGAAAAAGTTTATTTGAAAATGTTATTAGAACATTAATAAATGTTACTTGAAAAAAATATGGAATCAAGGATAGGTTGGACATGATTGTCATTGAGATAAGAGAAAAGTTAGCACTGGTGAAGGGTAAAAGGCATACTTTTCTTCCTCTAGCATATTACACTCTATCAAGATAGAAAAAATTGACAATTTTCAATTTTATTAACGAAGTAAAAGTTCAAGAGAGGTAATAATAAAATATCAATAATTCCCTTTCAATGATTAATATGAAGTTACAGGGTCTAAAATCACACAACTATCATATTTTGATGCAGGATTTGATGCTTATCACTTTATGTTGAATTATTGCTAAAAATTTATAACATAATTTAATCAGACTCTGATTCTTTTTCAAAACCATTTGCAAAAAAGTTGTAGACTTGGAAAAGTTTACAATCATGAATAAGGATATTACAGTCATATTATGCGAATTAGAGATGTTATTTTCACCAAAATTCTTTGATATAATGTTCCACTTGATGGTTTACTTGGTTAGAGAGGTTTAACTATGTGGTTTCATCCATTAAATATGGATGTACCCCATTGAACAATATATGTAGAATTTAAAAAGGTACATCCAGAATTGATGTCAACCAAAAGTTTGTATTGAATATCGATATATTGTTGAAGAAGCTATTGAATTATATATCGATAACCTATTAGATATTGATGGAATCGGTCTCCCAAATTCTCGTCACTACATACACCTTATGGTTGAAGGGATTTTTGAAAAAGATATTGTTACAGTTTCTATCATAGAGCGGGATAAATATCACCTTTACATTTTAAATAATAGTGCATAGGTTTCTCCATAAGTTGAATCCCACAAATTAATTCTTAGACATTTAAATCCATTAAGGGATGAAGGATGGATATTAAATAAACATAATAAATAGTTTATAGGATGGTTATGAGATCATATTTATAAATAGTTATCTAAAAATAAGAATTCAATTGTCAGATTATGTTGATGGATAGCTAGGGGACTAAATGAAAATGTTACATTTTACACTGGTTTTGTAATTAATGGTTATATGTTCTATTCCAAGGAACAAGATCAATGTAGTAAAATGAAAAATAGTGGAGTTACGCTTATAGAGGAGGTTATAAACATATCCAATTATAAGTATAGAAATACAATTTATGAGAATATATCATATTTTGGCATCATCGAATAGATATACGATTTATATTATACAACATTTCAAGTGCCGATTTTCCATTATAAATGGGCTGATAATAGGAGTGCTGTGAAGGTTGATGAATTGCGAGTTGTGTATAACATCTTAGGTATTTAAGGGATTATACTTGATAATGAATCCAATAAATAGTACTTCTAAGAAAAAATAATAATTATACATGGTTAACAATAATGATGATACATTAAAAAATAGTAGAAGAACACATCTTTGGACTAAAGATTACGGAATTTTAAATATAAAATGACTATTAGTAATAATAGAGGATAAATAAAAACAAACATTCCAACAACATGATTGTATCTTGCTTCATTTGAATCCATCATTAGTATAAACCATCCAAAGATGATGATGGTAAGAACAAAGAAAAGTGAAAAAATAAGAATCATCCTCACGAGTAAAGAATACTCAAATATGTAGAGTCAAGTTTATTATAATTTCTTCTAAGTAGGATATTTTTAGGATAAATGGCACGGACATTGGTAATTTACCATTGGGATCTTTTATTTATTTTTGAATAAAAGATAACAGTGATTATGAAAAATAAATACATCCATTGTAATGTTTTGTTAAAGTATGAAAAATACATATTTATATATAGAAATATATATGATTCAATTTATAATGTAATTATAAATTATATAAATAATGAAAAAAGTTTCATATTTATGATAGTTTTATAATTTAATAGTAAATTTAAGTAATCATGGAGACTTTAAAAAGAAAATGTTAACTTTTGAGTAATAAAAATAAAATGTTAGAATAAGTGACATGAGATTCAATCAAAAATTATAATTTAATATGGATAATAGTATGGAAGAAATTAATTTTTCTTATCAAATAGTTTATGTTTTAGAATTTTATAAGAAAAAAATTATCCAACCAACTACCTAACCAAGGGACCCATCAACACATGTGGGACCCAATTGGGTCGACCATGTAAAGGATTTGACCTTGGCCAGCCAGAATGGCAGGAAAGATAAGGTAGGTCACCTTTCTTGAGAGTCATGGATTGGACTTAATGCCTAAAGGTCAATGTATATTCCCACATGTTCATAGGTTTAGTGGGCCGTTGACCACATATATGTATGGGTGTTTGAGAGAGTACCTCTTTTAACACTTATGGACATCAAAAGATAACGATTATCTTATATGTGAGTGACCATATTATGGATAAATCGATGTGGGATGCACTCTCTAGTTACTTTTCACTCATCCTTAAAATGGATGGATATATCATAGCCATCTAATTGAACTCATCATAGTCGTTTGATCATCCATGGTCATTGTCTTACTTGTGACCCCTCCCTATTCACTTGGCTTCTCCCACACACCAGACCAGCACTATCATCACCATCATATCTTCCCATTCACTTTTCACCACATGGAAACACCATCATGGGAAATATACTTATAGTGTTCTAGCCCTGAAGATTGATTCTTAGTGACAAAACCACACCTTGAACTATTTTTATAAGTTCTTGACCCAAAAAAACCCCGATTCACCGCCAATGATCCTTTCTTCTCAAAGAATCTTGGAAGAAAACATGCATAAATTTATACAAATATATGTGTTTATCAAAAATTGAAACTAGGTTTTCTATTTCAAAAAAAACCAGTCTGTTTTAAAACCTCCTTTTCATTAGGTTAAAGGTACTTGAAGTAGTGGTTTTTAACACCTAGATTGAGGTCTCTTAGGATATAGGATACTATTTTTTTATCATTGAGTATCCCTTTAAAATTACATATTACCTTGAAAGATGAAGCATTTCCTGTGAAGGTATCCAAACACCTTTATATATATACATCACTTATAGTGGAACTCCTCCCTTCTGGACTTGTTGGAAGAACCAACCCAAGCTCCTCCTATTCATTTTCCTCTCTTCCCCCTGGTTTGAGAACCCAAATAAATTAAGAAAAATGATATTACTCTCAGTTATCGGTAATATTTAAGGGTAATTTCTATTTTATTTTTAAAAAAAAATAATATATATAAGTATTTTTTTTAAAAAATCTCATTTATTTTAAAAACCATTCTTAATAAGGGTAAATTTATTTAATTAAAAGCTATTATTTTCAAGCTATAATTTATTTCAAGGTTTATTTAAAAAGGATACTCATTTTTAAAATGTTATATTTTATATTTAATTTTCTAAAACCCATTGTTTATGTAAGGGTGTTAGCTTTATAAAAATTACTACTTTCAAATTAAAAGTAATGTAAATGGAATAATTATTTTTTTAAAAAAAGTGTTTATGATTTTTTATGTAAGTAAGAATCTATAATTTCAAATTATTGTTTTATGTGTGGAATAATAATGAAAATTATCATTATTTTATGTGATGATTTCATATCTTTTCAAATTATCATTCTATGCATGGATTGTTTATTCGAATCATATAAATGTCATTTATGATCATGATTATGGCCATACATTATATATATTCATGAAATTTTATACATATAGACACACACACACATGTATGTATATATATAAGCATGTTCATAAAATAAATAAATTATTTTATAGGAACTATTTACAAAAAGTGATTTATAAATTATGGATTTCTCCAATTTTGTGAAATGAATAAAAATGGTGTTTAAAAAAAGTGTTTCAGAGAGAGTATATTTGATGTAAAATTATTTTATATTGGAAATTATTTTTATGGGTTTTCAAAGGAATGTTTTAGTGGGAATTAAATGAGAAAAGCAACCATCACAAAAATATTTTTATAAAAACCCATCCCTTGGGGATCAAAAGTTGTCATGGGGAATAGTTAGTGAACCCATAAACTCAAGAAGACTTTTTCCAAGAAGTGATATACCAAGTGTCCACATGGATTTCATAAGGGTTTTCTAGTATCATTTTATCTCCATAAAAAGTTATTATTGAAGAAATGTTTTTAAAACCTAAAGAATAAATCCATGTATTTTTCAAAGGAATAGCGTTTTTTAAAATAATTTTTTCAAAAATATAAGTATTTTCAAATTCTATTATATTTTGAAAAAGTATTTTCAAAATAATGTTTTCAAGTGATAAGTATTTTTAAATCTTATTATATTTTGGAAAATATTTTCAAAATTATATGTGTTTTCAAAGGATTTTTAAAAGTATTTTCCAAATACATATTTTGAAAACCCTATAAATTATAGTTTTTGAAAAGTATATATCAAATATTTATTTTTATATTTAGGAAAAATGTTTCCCAATGAGTTTTAAAAAATTATTTTCATTGGATTTTAAAACCCCTTACTAATAAATTATTCTCACCCTATGTTTTTAATAATTTTTTCAGGATCATTTAAAAGTTACAAAGAAGATTATCTTCATTAAGGGGCAAGTGTGAGTGAAGTCAAATTAGCTATTTATTTTTAATTTTTTAAATTCTTATATATTGAAATTGTTACCCTTTTCCTTTAAATTTTAGAATGTAAAATATCCTCAGATGTATAATATACTTCATATTTTTAGTTTCTTTTAATAAAAAATATATACATAATTATTGTGTACCGGATCCGGAAGCACGGGTCTCAGGTCGCTATATTATGAATGTGAATTTTAAAATGGAAGGGTATAAATATGAGATGTTCATGATGGAATCAAAAGTAGTGCAAGTATTTTATATCTTAGATATAGAAAAAAAAGAACAGATTAATTGTCCTTTTTGTGATTAAAACAACTATAGGGTCAGATGAAAATTCAATTGAGGATGACCCTTTCATTAGGAGATCACAATCATTTCATGGCATTCCCAATGTAGAAAATTAATTGTTTGTTAGAGGGAATTACAAAGAGGGGATTTGGATACTTGATAGAGGATCTGAATCCCTTCAAAATTTAAAGAAAAAAGTGAGTACAATGAGAAGATTACAATGTTTTTTAATATAGTATGACTTTCCTCATAATATTATGTATTCTCTACTACATTTACATAATATAAATTAAATTTTTGAATACTCATGCAGATAATGAATTATTAAAATTATTATGTTACCAATACCAAGGAAGAACAATTAATTGATGCTGAAACTATAGAATTATTAGGGGATCAACAACAAGTTTATGGAAAAAAATAATAATGACATAGCATCACCATGTTAAATAAAATTATCAAGGTAAGGAGAAAGTGTATAAAATTTGAGGTTGGATGGAATAAATGAGGCTAATCTGTTGACTCTAACAAGTCAATGTTCATTAGTTATATTGGGGTCACAATGAGAATGCATGCACTGATTGATATAGATACATAGAACCATGTCTAGCATGTATTGAAGGAAACCCTTTGGGAAGATATTATGGTAATTTTATGATATACTTTCTCTAATTTACCAAAAAATTATATTATGAAATATTGATTTACTATTCATTATCCCTTGTATAGTTAATTTATTTTATATGATTTCCTTAATAAATATGTCTTAATGGCTGCTGGAAAATCTCATAGAGGTTTCCAGACACTTCTTATAAAGCATCATCTTTGGGATATTGAGGGGAAAGTAAATCCACAACCACAAGTTATGTATGCACATATTATAAAATAGGATACATGGAAATACTTCATTAGTTATCATGATGAGAAATCATTTCAGGTGAAATCTAGTCAATAATATTTAATTTGAAATTATTTATTTTATCCACTTTGATTATAAATTATTAATTTATGAAACAACAAAAAGTACAGAAAATAAAAAATGTGCAGTAAAACCAATGTAACCCTACCATAAAGCATGGATGGGGTATTCTCAACTTGAAAAGAAAATAGAATGTATTTTAAATCAATAATAAAATTTTTATGTGATATGAAAAAAAATATTTACTTTTTTTATATGCAGATTGATGAATCAAAATCAAAATCCACTTCCATCCCGTGTCATGTTCTATGGAAGGAGTACCACATAAAAAAATAGGGTAAAATAGTTGATGAGAAAACATGATCATTATGAGAAGTATGTGTAAGTGTGATATAATAATAATTTGGTATACTTTATAATAATATTACATAAAAATATCTATTTATGTTTTTATGTTTTTATATGGGTTTGACACAAGAATAAACATCAACTATGCCTGAATAAAAAATAATTTCAGTAGATTTAAAGTAACCAAAACAATATGAACATGTTTTAGGTGAAGGTTTTAGAGTATCACCTCAAGCATATTTTGAGAAGAAAAAGTTGTTGAAAGACGAAAATGTGATGTTGAAAGGAATGCTGTCCCAAATAGATGAATTGAAAGATATTATTATCTGATCTAGTTTGGTGGACTAATTTTTATAAAAGGATAAAATTAAACCAATAGTGGAAAAAAGATCAGTATATAAAGAGCCACATGATCCCATAATATTTGAGGCTATCTGTTCACTTAAACCACCTCCCTTAGTCCTAGTAATCAACTTTTTTCATTATTATTTCTCCTAAATGTGAATCAAACAACTTTCAATAACTTTATATTACTAAAATTATGTAGGGTGAAGTTGTATGTGATTTATATCTATTAACACCAAGGTGTCACATTGTTGTGAGTGGTACAATATATAATATCACAGGATACATGATACACAAAAAATAACCCCCAAAAGATCACATGAGAGTGTGGATTGAAGTAACTCATCAGCTGAAAATTGAGTTTCCTATTTCACTTTATGATCGTGATATTACAATGGTTAATGATGAAATTGTAAATTTCATAAAATTATTGTATAATCTTATAAAGATACATAAGGTACGTAATTAAAACTTTTTTTTTTCAAATGAAAAAACTTTAACAGTTGATGAAATAAGGTTTGAAATGAGGTATGATATTATAGACAAATAAAATGATGGTGAAACAAAAGGCCAGATCAAGACAATCTAGTGAATCGAACAAGAAAACAAAATGGCCTTATGGGATTACCTTCTCCCCTAAAATTATAATACAACATTTATGAAAATTACAAGTTCATGTAGTAACCACATTAAAAGATATAGATATGTTCTAAATTCAATATAAAGAAGAAATATTTGGAAATTTCATTACATACATGCTTGGTTTGGTTAGTATAAATGAGATTATAAATTTTTAATGGCTGGGAGTATCAGTTGTGAATATATATATGAGGTACATTATCATAATCTATCTATCCAAAAAATAACCTGGTATGTTCATTAAATTTTTATAACTATTCATATTTTCTATAGGTTTTATATTGTTACTATATAAATGGAAAACCTTGGGAATCATGATTTGGATTCATTAATCCCTGTATCATTTCTATAAAAGAAATTTATTTGGAAGTGGAATAAATTGATAAGAAAAAAGATGAACTAAATAAGGAATTTGAGAAGATGAAATACTCTTATGGATTCCTACAATACATGGATAAAAATCTGCAATATAATCATATAAAATATATTTTTATTTTTCATTACTTATTTGTTTTTATTTTTTAGGAAGAACTGGATGCTTATAAAAAAAATTTGGATACCAAAAATGTTTATTTTTTGGTCCAATGCATGTATTTCCATGAAATTAAACACACATGATGTGTATTGGGAATTTTCAATGCACTACAATCAATATTTTATAGATAAACTTTGAATTATATGTTTCAGTTTTTATTTTAATGATAATTATATTATTATAGGGAGATATATAAATATAGGATAAATCATGGTATAAGGTTAGTGACTGAACATAAGAATCATATGGATTTCTTCAAATGGAAACAAATTAAGGTATATATAGAAATATTTAACTATCAAAGAATATTTAAAAACAATTTACTTATTTTGGTCAATGTTTATATAGTGTCCTAATAAAAACAACAACAATGATTGTGGATATTATGTTTTAACATTTATGAAAGATATCATATACCATTAAAATACTAGCATCCCTGAACATGTAATTTCCTAATGTAATTACAATTTTAGTAAAAATATTTCTTAATCATTTTTTATATATTTTCTCAGTACTAAAAAGATTTAAAATAATATATATAATTAGAATAAGAAGTAAATTTGATTAGAGATGAGTGGGTATAGTATATGGTGTCAAAATATTTACCGACATAAAATTTAGGTGAGTACCTATTATGTTTATGATCTAGTATGGGATATGACCTTAAATATACATTTGGGATGTGAAGCATTAGTATTATAATTCTTATAAATTATTTTAAAATTTTTATCACGGAGAATTATAATAGAAGGTTACACTCTATGAATTATAATCTAGCTAGTAACATGTTCAAAGCTTCTCTTGCTTGTGAGATATTTGACTTCGAGGATGAAACTAAGGTAATAATGATAGGGAGAATGGTTCAAGAATGTATACATACATCATGAAAATGTGACTTCATACTAATTATTTAGTTAATTTTTCATCATTTTATCTACTATTTTTAAGTTAATTTTATTATCATTTTTATATGATACTTATTTATTTTTTTCATAGATATTTTGGGAAGTCATAATTTTCTTTCATCTATTTACAACAAGCCAGAAAAGAGAGAGCATGTTTCTTTTGGATGGAAGAGGAAACTTCATGCTTCCTGAAACGTGAAATGAATCATAAGGATGCATCTATAAAATCTATGACCACACTAATTTTCTTCAGATCATTTTTGAAATAGAATCTGCAGTTCAATTATAATCTCTCATCTACCAAGAAATTTTTATATAGTTGAAGGCAAAGTATAAATTCCAAAAATATATATTTTGAACATTTTATTGAATAATTTAGGAATTAGCCACACCTCAATCAACCACACCTCAATCATCCACACCTCAATCTAATAAACAGTGTTCTAAGTATGAATTGAAGTGTATGTTTTTAGTTTATAATTTACATTTTAGTTCAAAAGACACATCACATACTCAAAACTGATCAAACACATTCAGTTTATTTTGATAATTTAGTAAAATGATCCATAAGTTATTTTTTATGTATAAGAATTAACCACACCTAAATCCGATACACGGTGTGTATGGTTGACTCAAAGTGCACGTTTTTAGTTTTAAATTGACATTTTAGTTTAAAAAAAACATGACATAATCAAAACTAAGAAAACACATTTAGATTGTTTTGATACTTTATAACAATGATCCATAAGTCATTTGTGACATGCATAAATCAACCAAAATTCAATATAATATGTGGTGTGTCTGGTATGAATTAAAGTGTATGTTTTTAATTTATAATTTACATTTTAGTTCAAAACACACATCAAATAATCAAAACTAAGAAAAAACATTCATATTGTTTTGATACTTTAGGAAAAAAAATCTATAAGTCATTTGTTACTTATTAGAACTAATTGCATCTCAATATGATACATGGTGTGTCCAGTATGACTGAAAATGCATGATTTTAGTTTAAAATTAACATTTTAGTTCAAAACACACATGACATACTCAAAATTGATAAAACACATTCAGATTGTTTTGATACTTTATAAAAATTATACATAAGTCATTTGTGATGTGTAGGAATCAACTCGCCATAATCTGATACATGGTTTGTCTAGTATGACTCAAAGTGTATTTTTTTAGTTTAAAATTGATAATTTAGTACAAAACACATGCCACATACCCAAAAATAATAAAATTAGCTCATATTATTTTCAGATTTTAGTAAAAAAAATCATAATTCATTTTTTATATGCATGAATTGACTGTACATAAATCAAATACATGATGTGTATGGTATGAATTTAAGTGAATGTTTTTAGTATAAAAGTGTCATTTTAGTTTAAAATGCATATCACATATCACAAAGTAAGAAAAAATTCTCGAATTGTTTTACAAATTTAGGAAAATGACCCACAATTCATTTTTTACATATATAAATTGAACATACATCAATAAAACAAACTATATGGTAGGTATGACTCAAAGTGTGTGTTTATAGTAGAGAAGTTCCATTTTAGTTTAAAACATGTGTCCCATATCCAATACCAAGAAATTGAGTTTGGAATGTTTTCACACCTTAGTAAAATGATCAATAATTCATGTTTTATGTATAAGAATTTAATATACATTAATCTGAAACATGATACAGTCAGTATGAATTAAAGTGTGTGTTTTCAATATAAAAGTGTCATTTTAGTTTAAAACATGCATCATATATCCAAAACCAAGAAAACAAGCTTAGATTATTTTTTAACTTTAATAAAATGATCCATAATTCATTTTTAATTTGTAGGAATCAACCATACATCAATATGACACATGATGTGATTGGTATGAATTGATGTGTGTGTTTTCAACATAAAAGTGTAATTTTAATTTAAAACACGTATCACATATCCAAAACTGATAAAAAGAGATCAGGTTGTTTTCAAAATTTACGAGAACAATGTAGAATTCATTTTTTTACCTATAGGAATTGACCTCACATCAATATGATGCACTTTGTGGATGGTATGATTTGGAGTGTGTGTTTTCAATATAAAAGTGCCATTTTAGTTTAAAAAATGTATCACATAGCTAGAATTGATCAAATAGGATCATATTGTTTTCAAACATTAGAACAAAAATCCATAAATTATTTTTGATGGGTAGTAATTGACCACACATCATTCCGATGCACAATTAACTGATAATATAATTAATATATATATACAATAATTAACAATATAATTTATCATATATGGATTATATAACATTAACATTATAATTTGTTTATTTTTTATTTAATGTTAATAAAATCAACATTGGTTTTATTTCAGGGATACTTTTTCTATAGTGGTTGATCTTTGGAGAAATCCTTCTATAAGAGTTATAATTATTTATATTGGTAGTAATTTGTTTTGGATTAATTGTAAATATCACATTAATGTAAATATTTTGTATGTAAATTTTTTATTGAAATGATAGTGCAATTTTATAATTGTATTTCAATTTTCTTTTCTTTATATTATTATTTCTATTTTTTTGGTTTCTGATTTTCTTTTCTGTTATAGGGCTGTTACAGGCTGCTACATCTTTGCATCACCTTCATGGACTTTATCCGTGCTAGTAAAAGTGCTAATAAGCCCCTCTTTATCAGTGGTACAAAAATCATCGATAAAGGACCCCTTTATCAGTGCTTTTACTAGTGCTGATGAAGGCTGACCGTTTTTAACATCACTCATGCTGTCAGTGCTTTTTTGCACTAAAAAGATATCTTTTAGCACTGTTAAAAAAACTATCTGTCTTAGTGAAGAAAGGGACATCGAAATCATAGGTTGATGACACTAATACACAAATTTCTAGATTATACATATCGAGAAAAAAATATTATATTACACAGTGTATGTTTGTATGTGGTTATTATCATTGCATCATTAAAATTATTTCTCTACAGTAGTCTTAGCATGTTTCTAGATGAATTTAGGCGGCACTGCCTAATATCAGTGAGAAAGGGTCTTATAGAGTCACACACAAAGTGTATTCAATACTTCAGTTAAATTCTATATGAATTTAAAATTTTGAATAAACAATATTCTTATAAATGATTTAATAATTATTCCAATTTGGTTGATCACATATATTCAAATACCAGTTATTCAAAAAAATATTATGTGAGTTGAATATTAAATAAATATTTATTTTATAGAAAATTATTTATTTAATTTTTCAAATACAATATTTATTTATTCTAGTTGATTTTCTAGGAAACTGTTTCTGATGAAAAGGTGTCCCCCAATGGTCAATTGAAGGGGGTTTAATCTTGTGCACTCACTCATGTCGAGATCAATATTTGTTGAACAGATTACAATGGGATTTGTTCATGGATCTGGAAACATCCAATGATTTTATATCTATGAGGGATATTCTTTCCAAAGGCAGAAACTCTTTGGGAAGTTTTTCCAATGATACTTAATAACTCACATTGGTTTAGAGGATGAGAGGTTGGGCTCATCACACCTTTTCTAGGGTATTTTTTTCTTACTTTGGGACTCTCTTATATATTTAAGATATGTTTGAAAATACTTCATTAAATCCCAAGTATAACATGAGTCACCCTCGAATTAAAAATCAATTATTAGCATGTATAGAATTTAGAATCATCCATATGTATTCGAGGTTCTTAATCAATGGAGATATCTGTATGTATCTAAGGTTCTTCATCAATGGTATCCTCTTATATATTGATTAGAGTTTCTTTGGTCATTATTATTACAATGCTGAATTTCACCCACACAATGGGGTGCTCTAGAGTGTATTTTTATCCAGGGAGATGGGATTTGTTTTGATATTGGTATCAAAACCATGAAATGGTATTTCTATGTATCCTTATTAAAGGAATTAGAACCGATATAGTTCATTTCCACTTAACAAGAAACATAATACCTTTTAAGGATGTGATCCAGACCAAACCATTAATTTTAACATCATTTGATGAGGACGTATAGGCAGAAGGTTCCTAGTCAAAGTTTGGTGCGGGACTTATTCCAAAGAGGACTAGGGAACCTAGAAGGGATATGTATTCTCAGGTCGAATATGACCCTCCTAGGAATGTGACCTAGAGAGAATTAGGGTTGGTTTGGGGTGTTGGGTTTAGAACTTAGAGAGTATTTCTATGTATCCCATTTGGGTGGGAATCAAATCCCATGTAGTTAGGTTATGAGAACCCATGCCTATAGAGACCCTCTGAAGGTTTTTCATATTGTGGTGGATGGACCTTTTATAGGATTAATTTGGGGATTATTCTTGAGGATGATTCCCTTGCGACTTGAGGTTTAGTTGTGGATTACTCCTAAAGAGGATTCCCTGATGATTGGTTTTGGTTAGGGATTACTCCTAAGAAGGATTCCCCAATGATTTGGTTTGGTTGGGTCTTACTCCTGAGGAGGATGACCTAGTGATTTGGTTTTGGTTGGGGCTTACTTCTGAGGAGGATTCCCTAGTGATTTGGGCTTGGTTACATAGTTGGTGCTTACTACTGAGTATGAGGCCCATGGATTCAATTGGGGATTATAATTGGAATGATTCACAAAGGTGGGGATCATATTAAATCTATTATCACCACCATCCTATAAGACCATATGATTCATGCTTGGTTTGAGAAATAAGAGGAATCAGTAGATATGAAAGACCAAACAATTTACTTTGTCCACTGATGGACGGATGCTGGAAATGATACGGGCTTACTCCGAAGGAGGATAACCTTGTAATGGTTTTAAGGAGTATGAACTTATAATATTTAAGTATTATTCTTATGGAGGATTCCCTTGTATGGGTTTGGGTGTATTCCTAAAGAGGATGCCCTTGTACTGGTTGGGTATTATTCCTAAAGAGGATTCCCTTGTACTGGTTAGGGCTTATTCCTAGGAGGATTCCCTTGTTTAGGAACCATGAGGAGTGTCTTGAATCATGGTTATTTGGAATGATGGGTAGTATTGTATGTGTTTCAACCTAAAATTTCCTAGTCTTGGGCTGAAAAGTTCATGGTGCGCCTCTCTATTTTGTATGGTGGTTACTGATGGTAGTGAAGGGACCAACTCGAAGAATCAGGACCGTAGCCTGTAACACCCTGGCTTGAGGTATGTAGCCTTTTTTATGTATTTTTATGTGTTTAAAGTTATTGGGATGATTTGGGATGATTTTGGGAGAGTTTGGCATGGTTTTGGAAAAGTTTGGAGGCCTTTTTAAGGGCGCACGGTTTGAGCACGTTTAGGGAAAATCGTGCGAGAATCCTAGGAAGACTATGAAACTCAAGGCAGTGGGGTCCCACCTAGTTTTCACATGGTTTTTCTAACTGTGCGGGTAGGTCATGTGAGATTCCTTCAAGGTATTGACATCCACACGGTTAGCGCACATTTTGTCAAACCGGGCATGCTAACCGTGCGGACCATTAACGTTGGTTTTTTTAAAACAAGGTTAGTTGGGATTTACCATAACTCACCCATTTATTCTCCCATATGAACCCCACATAGAATTTCATCTTCTAAAGGGATAGGGGTTATCTCCCACTCATTTTGGAGGATATTTTAAGGGGTTTCAAGGTGGTTTGAAGGAAGTTCATCCCAGGTAAGTCTTCTCTCTTTGTTTCTCTTTGGTTTTCTCTATATATACTCTTCCCTCTCTCACAATTTCTAGATCTAAATCTGTTGTGTGTAGATATAGGTTTTTTGTAGCCTAAATTGATGATTTTAAGTATTTTTTATGTTAGTAAATAGGATCTATAGCGGTTTTGGTGGTGCGTTTGCTGGATTTGTGGTGCGAATGCTTGTGGGTCGATTTTGCTAGAACCCTAAAGGTGGGTGAAATCTCTCTCTAATCCACTTGTTTATAATTACTGACCTTGGTAGCAATTAATTTTTTTTCCTTGAGATTAATTGTGACAATGATGTGCGGACCTTATTGGAAACCCATTTGTTGATGATTTGGGGGATTTTGTGGAAAATGGGTTATTGTTGCAAAAAAGGGGCTTTGTTGTGTGATTTTGAAATGTTGATTTTTAAATCGTTAGTGGTTGATTATAAAAAACGTTTTTAAAAGATGATTTTAAATAAATATGTTGTTTATTGAAATTTTTTTGGGCATGGAAAGTTGGTTAAAGGGTGTTTTTAATAACTGGGTGATTTATTGAAGTGAATTGGCATGTGTGGGAAATGATGGTGTGATTATTGTGTGGACTTGGTGCTTTATGTTTGTTGGTTGATTAAGTATTATGGATTGTATTGATTGTGTGGAAGTGGGTGGGAAGTCTCACATTAAAAGGTGATGGTTGTGGATGAAAGAGCCATCATTATAGATAGTGGTCAGGAAGCACCACTAGTTGGAAATGTAGTGAACGAGTTGGATGGAAGCTCCACCATTTTGGTTGACTTGTTGTGTGTTGATTTTCAAGATGGAATTTATTGTGATAATGTGAAATGGTGAAGTGGTTTATGGCATAGTTTTTTGGCTTTCCCTTGTGTTTCATGGTTTGTTTAAGGTGGCTTGGTATGGGTGTGTTTGTCTTATTAGTAATTGTTGAACTATTTACTATTTTATGTAAATTATTTTATATAAATGTGATAATGGTTTTATCCTAGTGGCGTGTGTAGGGAAGTCATTTTTGGGAAATCCTACTAAGTATTATTACTCACACCTTCTTTGGAACTTGAGTACTTTTACAAATGTTGTATTCTGGGACACAGGTAAGGGTAAAGCATCTCATTTTTCCAGCAGTTCAACATGAGGCTTTGGTGAGGTTGTGGTAATTGGAGCATGGATCTTGGTGTGGAGCTATGGATGGTTTCCTAGTTATTTGGGGTCTTGTTGTGTAGTCTTTCATTTGGTACTCTGATTTTTGGTTGGGTTTTATAAGCATTTGGGAATTGTTATGAAACAACTTGGCTGTATTTTGGTAATGTATGGTTTGGGTTTCTTATTGACATGCATCATTTAGTTGTTTTTGATAATGGCTTGTGTGGTTGGTTGTTCAATTCAAATGGAAAATTATTCCCCAATTATTCTTGAAGCCCTCAGCATTTATTGCCAGCCTTTGGTGCCCTAGGAATATCTCTTAAGGCCAAGTATCATTCCTCCGCCCTCTCAAGCCAATGAGATGGGGCAGGATGTTATAAGTGGTATCAGTTTGTTTGGTCCTTGGATTTCAAGTGAGAGCAGTTGTTCAGTCCTTTGGTATTGACAGCTGGTCTTGGTGTTGATTTTCGTTCTTGGTCTATTCCTTGAGTCAGGATGGTATCAAGGCATAGGATTGTTGAAACATGGAATGTCTAGTATAAAAGGATGTAGCAAACCCTTTTATGCTGAACTTCAAGTTACCAGGGAGTTGGGTACCTAAGTGTTTGGAAACACTTATAGGCATTGGAAATCTCATTGTCATGGGTGTATCCAATGATATGAGCATGACATGCATGGTAGAAATGACTTCCCTTCAGGTTGCATATTTCATTGGGGGTATAAAGATTTATGGTGTGATATGAATGTGTGGATTTTAGAAAATATGAATTTGGTTTCAAAATGGAAGGATTTGAAACATGGGAACTAGTGGTATTTTGAAAATGTGTTGATTTTCAAAACATGGTGGATTTTTCAGAATAGTGAAACATGGGAAACATGAACTTGTGGAAATCCTGGTTGTGATTGTTGTTATGTAATTGAAATTGAAAATTGTATACCCTTTATTATTAAGGGAGTGGGACTTATGGTTGTTTTTGTGTTGATAGAAATGGCACTGTGTAGGCGTCGTAGAGACCAACTGGAGGATGCTGCTGAAAATGTGGTTGCACCTGAGCCCTAGGTGAACTAGCAGCTAGTGTAGAGTATAGTGAAAGATTTACAAGATGTGGAAAGTGGGAATAAAGTGGATGAACTGAAGCATGTGGATCATGCTGTTCAGTTTCAAAGGCATAATCCACCCATATTTAGGGGTGATTCAGATCCAGAAAGGGCTGAAGCGTGGATCGAAAAAATGAATAGGATATTTGACTTCTTGGGAACACCGATAGAGTTGAAAGTGAAGTTATCCACATACATGTTGGAAGATATTTCCCTTCAGCGATGGGATCTGGCGGTACAAGCTGGGATGGACCAAGGTGTGACATGGGAGGGTTTTGAGGAATTTTTTAACAAACAATTATACCCTCATACGTTCAGAATTCAATGTATAGTGGATTTGTTCAGTTTAAATTAAGGGAACATGGTGGTAACAAAATATGCAACTAAGTTTATGAACTTAATGTGGTTTTCACCCAAGGTGGCAGGTAGTAAATCGTTGAAGGCATGGATTTTTGAAGTTGGGTTGAGGTGGGAAATTCATTCCAAGATAGTAGTGATGTGTATAAATTATTACAGAGAAATGGTGAATAGAGCTACAGTGGATGAGCGGGACCTTTTTGGGGATACAAGAGGGGGAAGTATGTTGGTACCCATGGGGAATAGTGGGAACTCAAATTCTGAGTTCAAGTGAAAGAGGGAAACTTATTTCCATGGTGGGAGTATGACTTAGAATCCTACAGAAGGATCAGTGAATCTTACTCTGAATCCTCAGAGTAACCCGAGATGTTTTTAGTGTGGCTCTACGGGGCACATCAAGTGGGATTTTATGACACAACCTTGAGAATGTCATAATTGTATGAAGATGGGGAATATTCTGCATTATTGTTAGAATGTTCTTAGTTTGGGTGTCTGTGACACTCCTCAGGGGTCGCAAGGGTCTTATGCCTTGACGAGATGGGGGCAACAGCATACCCCCAATCAGTAGAGAAAAGTGGGTCATGGTGATTTCCGGAATACCACAATGCCTCAACAGAGTAATAAAGAGAAGAGCATGGAAAACAAGTAGTTGTTTGGGGATGAACAAGCTATGATGGATGATCAACAAGACCATCCAAGGTGCGAGATACAGTTTTTTAAATTCAATGCTGATGCAAGATTTGTTTGATACGATTGATTCCCATTCTTTTCTTTCTTCTCGTATCATTGATTTTTTTGGGTTTACATGTAGAAATAATGCCTTCTGTTTTGAAACTACAAACTCCTCTAGGTCAAAGAGAGAATTGAGCATTCTTATATAGAGTGTGTTTCTTAGTTTTGAATGAAATTTAACTGATGTGGGATTTCTCAGTACTCAAGATGGATGCTTATGATATAATCCTAGGAATGGATTGGTTGGTGATGTTTAAGGCCCAGATCAATTTATATGTACGAATGATTAGTTTTATGATAGTGGATGGCGTTGAACATATATTTAGAGGGTACAAGAATGAAAATATGGGTGAAATAGATTTGTTGGTACTAGATGTTGGCACGATCTTGTACCAGTTGGTAGTGTTGTCATTTGAATCAATGGAAATAGTTGAGAAAAGAGTTTTTCCAGCGGTTGTGGATTAGTTTAAGGATGCATTTCATGAATAATTCTTAGGGTTTCCACCAGTAAGAGAAGTAGAATTTATGATTGATCTACTTCCAGTGACCGGTCCTATCTCACTTCCATCTTACTGTATGCAACCATTATAATTAAAGGAATTAAAAGTGCAGTTGGAAGAGTTAGAGAACACAGGGTTCATCCAGCCTAGCATGTCTCCGTGGGAAGAACCGGTTTTGTTTGTTAAAAAGGTGGATGGAACTATACAGATCTATTTTCATTATCTTATACTTAATTAGGTTACAATAAATAACCAATATCCACTTCCATGCATTAATGATTTTTTTGAACAGTTGATGGGAGATCAGTGGTTCTCCAAGATTGACTTGTGGTCAGGATATCATCAATTGTGGGTGAGAGATAAGGATATTCCCAAAAAAGCTTTCAGAAGTAGATATGACCATTACGAGTATGTGGTTATTCCCTTCGGTCTAACGAATGAACCAATAGTGATCATAGAATTGATGAATTAGATATTTCAGATATATCTAGATTCTTTTGTGGTGGTATTTACTGATGATATACTGGTATATTTGAGGACAAGAGTAGAGTATGAGCATCACTTGGTGATAGTGTTAGGGATCTTGAGGGATCATCAGTTGTATGCCAAATTGTCAAAGTGTGACTTTTGGATACAGGAGGTTCGTTTCCTTGGACATTTCATTTCTAAGAAAGGTGTTTCAGTTGATTCGGAAAATATAGAGCCTATTATCTCATGGTAACCACCAAATAATGTTTTGAAGATATAGAGCTTCCTTGGTATACCTGGCTATTATCGATGTTTTTTTGTGATTTCACATGATTGGATTCACTAATGATAGCTTTGATAAAGAATAATATCCCATTTCAATGGGATGAGAAGTGTGATAAATTTTTTGAAGAGCTAAAGGGTTGCCTTACATCAACACCAATCTTGGTTTTCTTGAACCAGGGAAAGGGTACGTGGTGTATTGTGATGCATCAGGATCAGGTTGGGGTGTGTTATCATGCATGGGGATCATGTGGTTGCATATGGATTATGACATTTGAGGTTTCATGAGAAGAACTACCCAACACATGATTTGGTGTTGGCGGTAGTGGTTCATGCTTTAAAAATGTGGCGTCTATTTGGTGAAAAATTCATGGTGTTTACCAATCACACGAGCTTAAAGAATATTTTATCTCAGAGTGATTTGAATTTGAGGAAAATTATATGGATGGAATATCTCTAGATGTTTGATTTCAACTTAATGTACACACTGGGTAGGGGAAATTCAGTGGCGGATTCATTAAGTAGAAAATTGTATGCTCAGGTGGTGAAGCAGCATCAAATCACTGGCAATTGATGTCATTCATAGCCAACATGTAGTTGGAATGTAGGGAATATGGTGGAAGAGTGATATTCTTCCCAGTTTCATTGGTTTATGACTTGGATGGTTTGTTTAAATATTCATAAGCATCTAATTCCGAATGTATGGCGATGAGGTTGAAACTCAATGGTGGGGAGACCATTGAGAGCTAGGAACTGAATAGGAGTTCATTTTTTTGTTTTCGAAATCGGATGGTGGTACTAGTGGATTATTAGGAGGAACTTCTCAAGTCTTATCATAATTCTATGTGGGATGTCCATCTCAGAATTTAGAATATGTATAAGTCATTGAAAGAGTTGTTTTGGTGGGCTGGTATGAAAAGAAAAGTAGTTGAGTTTTTTTTCGAGATGATTGACTTGTTAGTAGGTCAAGGTAGAGCATCAGCGGCTGGCAGGATTATTGCAATCCTTACTTATCCCAGTGTGGAAATGGGAACAGACAGTAATGGATTTTGTGATGGGTCTCCCAAGAATGGTTAGAAAGCACGATTACATATGGGTGATTGTAGATCGGCTCACAAAGTTGTCCCATTTCATTCTAATTTTTGAATCTCATACGGTGGAAGATCTATCTAAAATCTATATCTAGGAGGAGGTAAAAAGGCATGGTTTTCCAATTTCAATTGTATCAAATAGAGATCTGAGGTTCACATCTCATTTTTGGAAATCCTTGTATTAAGACCTCGAGACATAGTTAACGATGAGCACGACATATCATCCTTAGATGGATGGCCAATCCCATAGGATGATACAGACTTTTCAAGATCTACTAAAGGATTATGTGATGAATTTTGGTGGTTCATGGGAGGATCACTTCCCGTTAGTGGATTTCTCCTATAATAATAGTTATCAGGATTCTATACATATGAATTCATTTGAGACACTGTATGGGTGTTTTTTTCATTCTCCACTATGTTGGGTGGAAGCAGGTGAGGGTTTGATGGTTGGACCGAGCCTTTTCCAAGAGACTATAGAGAAATTCAAGTTGATCAGAAAGAGGATCGAGATGGCTCAAATTCGTCTGAAATCATACACAGACCATTGTTATTGACCATTGTAATTCGAGGTGGGTGATCATATTTTTTTTGAGAATCTCTCCTAGGTTGGGACATAATCAGTTTGGAAAGTAGGGTAAGTTATATCAAAGGTATATTAGGCCTTTTGAGATACTTGAGTGGATTGGATAGGTGGATTATCATGTGTTGTAGTTGAAAAATTATTAGCCAGATCATGACCATGTGACTCGTTGGGATCATGTTGAGATAGAACCAGATGATTCCTTCATGCACGTGCTAGTGAAGATTGCAGATAGGCAAGATAAAGTCTTTCATGGTAAAATAATCGGTTTAGTTCAGGTTTTGTGGCATCATGGTTAGATTCATGAGGATACTTGGGAGCGGGAGAAAGAGATGGTCAAACAATGGCCCGAGATCTTTCAGTAAAGAGATGGTTCTCTACTTTCTGAGGATAGAAATTCCAGTGGTGGGGAGAATGTAGTACCCCCAGTTTGAGTTATGTTGCCTTTTTATGCCTTTTTATGTGTTCAAAGTGCTTGGGATTATTTTGGCTGAGTTTGGGAGAGTTTGGAATAGTTTTGGAAAATTTTGGAGGCCTTTTTAAGAGCACACTGTTTGATCACGATTAGGGAAAACCATGCGAGAATCCTAGGAAAACTGTGAAACTTGAGGTAGTGGGGTCCTGTATAGTTTTTATAATAGTGCGGGTAGGCCATAAAATATGCCTTCGAGGTAGTAGAATCCGCACGATTAGTGCACGGTTTGTCAAACTATGTGAGCTAACCATGCGGCCCATTAAAGTTTTTTTTAAACTTGGTTAGTCCGAATTTACCCTAACTCACCCATTTCTTCTCCCATATGAACCCTACATGGGATTTACTCTTCTCAAGGGATAGGGGTGCTCTACCACTCATTTTGGAAGATATTTGAAGGGGTTTCAATGTGGTTTGAAGGCGTTTCATCTTGCGTAAGTCTTCTCTCTCGGTTTCTCTTTGGTTTTCTCTGGATCTACTCTTCCCCCTCTCAGTTTTCTAGATCTAAACTGTTGTGTGTAGATATAGGATTTTCGTAGCCTAAAGTTATGATTTTAAGTCTTGTTTATGTTGGGTAAGAGGTTCTAGAGTGGTTTTGGTGGTGCATTCACCGGATTTGTGGTGCGATTGCTTGTGGGTTGATTTTGCTGGAACTCTAAAGGTAGGTGGATTCTCTCTCGACTCCACTTGGTTAGAATTAGTGACCTTGGTTTCAGTTAATTTTTTTCCCTTGAAATTAATTGTTATAATGATGTGAAAACCTTGTTGGAAACCCATTTGGTGTTGATTTGGGAGATTTGGGGGGAAAATGGGTTATTGTTGCAAAAAGGGGGCTTTGTTGTGTGATTTTGAAATGTTGATTTTAAAATCGTTAGTGGTTGATTATGAAAAATGTTTTTTGAAAGATGGTTTTCAATAAATATGTTGTTTATTGAAATTTGGTTGGGCATGGAAAGTTGGTTAAAGGATTTTTTCAATAAATGGATGATTTATTAAATTGAATTGGCATGTGTTGTAAATGATGGTGTGCTTATTGTGTGGCCTTGGTTATTTATGCTTGTTGATTGATTGAGTGTTATGGATTGTGTTGATTGTGTGGAAGTGGGTGGGAAGTCTCACTATAAAAGGTGATGGATAATGGATGGAAGATCCACCATTATGGATAGTGGTTGGGAAGCACCACTAGTTGGAAATATAGTCAATCGGTTAGATAGAAGCTCCAACATTTTAGTTGCCTTGTTTTTTGTTTCATTGTAATATGGAATTTGTTGTGCTAATGTGAAATGGTGAAGTGGTTTATGGTATGGTTGTTTGGATTTCCCTTGTATTTCATGTTTTGGGTAAGGTGTCTTGGTAAGGGTGTGTTTGGCTTATTGGTAATTGTTGAACTATTTATTGTTTTATATAAGTTGTTTTATATAAATGTGCTAATAGTTTTATCCTAGTGGTGTGTGTAGGGAAATAATTTAGGGAAATACTAATGAGTATTATTACCCACCCCTTCTTTGGAACTTGTTTTTTTTCCAGATGTTGTATTCTAGGACACAGGTAAGGGTAAATCATCTCATTTGGTAGCGTTTCAACATGAGGATTTGGTGTGGTTGTGGTGCTTAGAGAATGGAGTTTGGTGTAGAGATATGGATGGTGTCCTACTTATTTGGGGTCTTTTTGTGTAGTCTTCCATTTGGTATTCTTATTTTTGGATGGTTTGTATTGGAATTTGGGAATTGTTATGGAATAACTTGGTTGTATTTTGGAAATGTATGGTTTGGGTTGCTTATTCAAATGATTCATATAGTTTTTTTTGATATTGAATTATGTGGTTTGTCGTTCAATTCAAAGGTAAAATCATCCCCCTAATTATTCTTGAAGCCCTTGGCATTTATTTCCAGCCTTTGACACCCTAGTAATGTCGCTTCAGGCCAGGTAGCATTCCTCTTCCCTCTTAATTCAATGGGATGGGGCTGAATGTTACATAGCTCGACACTAATCTCAAGTGGGGGTGTGGGGGCGCAACTCCCATGGTATGGGTCAATGGGTTCGACCAAGTGGGTTTCCCTAATCTGGGTCACCCAATTGCAGGTCTCCCAGGTATGGGTCTCCCAAGTGTGGGTCACCCAGGTGTGGGTCACCTAGGTGGGTCTCTCCCAATTATGGGTCACCCCTGAAGTACCTCACCCAAGTATTACTTTGGTGGATTATATTTCCTCACCCTAGTTTGGGTCGTCAAAGTGTGGGTTGCCCATGTTCTGGGCTGGGGGCCTCTCCCTAGTTAGCACGGGCCATGTTATGTCATCCAAGTAGGGATAGACTACTTGAGCGAATGAGTTGTGTGACCAAATCCCTCTCTTGGATTCATCGTCGAGGAGTTCAACCATACTCTTAAAATTTTAGGTGTAGGGGTCTATTTAAAGACTCACTGGTGGGCCTACATGAATGGGCCTGCACGAATGGCCTATGCAGTGATGCAAATTCCTTTACAAAATTTGTCTGACTTTTAAGATCCATAACTTTTGATCTGTGAGTCCTTTTGGGATCGGTGACTAGTAAAATCAAATATTTTGAATAGATCTAAATTTTTTGATATGGTTAATTCTCCAAACGTTATTGAAGTAAATGTGGAAATTTCATTTTAACACATCAACACCTTTTTATCATCGATATTATAAATCCACGACCCACTCTTAGAGGGGGTTTATTTTATCCCTCATCATGGAGTAGTCTTGTGGAACATGGAAATACAAATTTCATATTTTTATATTATAGAGACACATCTCTACTCAAACTTGAAATTTGTTGTCTAAGTGAGGGTCACTTCATGAATTCTGTGGCAGTGTATAAAACACATTTTTTGGTGTCAACATTAAAAAATATTTATTTATTTGGTTACATGAATATTTAATAAATATTTATTCACTAGTTTTGTGAATATAATATTTATTTATTTATCAGTTAATAATATAGTGATATTTATTTATTTAAATAAATAGTCATTATTCAAGATTTGATAAATATTGAGGAGGATTCACAAACCGAGTTTAATGGTTTAATGAGAAATGAAATATTAAATATTATTTGAATAAATATTAATTAACTTATTCAATAAAATAATATTTATTTATATGAAAGTTTAGCACATTTCAATTAAATAATAATAATAATATTATTATTTAGACATGAGGTTCGTTAAGGATTTTGAGAATAATAAGGGCTCATGTGAAATTATTTATTATCTAACCCTAGGTTTATAAATACATGATTATTTCATTATCTAACCCTATCCAAGTATAACCATTACATTCTAATTGTTTTTCACAATAAAATTCTAGAGAATCCTCTCTGTCCCTAGAGAAATATTCTTCTAGAATTATCTCAAGAATGGAGAGAGATTCTAATTTACCACCCTCTCAATTCTAAAAAGAACCAAAGCAATCCATTCTTTCCTTGAAGGATTCTGTTATGATCAACTACAAATGAAATAAGTGTTAGAATCCTCTACACTATCATCTAAATTTTTCTATGGTGGTTTTTAGATATTTTTAGAGCATGTGTTGATCATCACTGAAGGGATTCTTCCCTTGAATCAGCTTGTTACAATGACGGTATAACCAGAAGCAGTAAACCTATTCATCAAAAAAGAATTAATTCTAATGAGATGTAATTATTAATCTATATAAATTAATTATAAATTATATGTGATGATCCTATCTCATGTATTCTAGGGTTTCAATTCATTTAGTTATGAGGAAAATTTTGAAGGAGTTAAGGAAAAACCATCATTGGGAATGAGATCAACCATTTTTATTGTACTGTAGAACCTTCAAGTGGTATCAAAGTGGTAAGATAATAATTTATAATTTATAATTATTAATTCATTGATTGATTATATTATTTTTTGTCTTTCATTTCTAGTTTATTCGTTCTCTAATATTAAATTCAAAAAACATGTTTTGTTAATTAACATTCTTTTTTCATGTTTCATTTGATCACAAAAATATTAATAACAGGTAAAAAAGAATTGGATACTCCATTAGGAGGTGCCAAAGATTTTGGTTGGTATTTACAGTTACACAACATGTAATTGAAAAGAGTAGGTAGTGAATCAAGGTTCATCACACCTAGAAGTGTCATGGGATATATGATGTGGTGAACGATAAATAATACATGGTTTAATTTAAATACATTAAATATGTGAGCCTAATTAGGTTGAATACCCTAAGAGGGGGAGGGGGAGGGGTAAATTAGGGTATGAAAATTAAAACAAATACCCCTTCATATCTTGTTTTGTCATTAAAAAAAGACTCTTTTATCTTCCTCCCATAGCAATATATTAATAGAAATGAAATCATGCATGATACATGACATTTTTTACTTGGTTCACCCTCACTGGGCTACGTTCAAGGAGAATAAAATTGAAATGTTCCAATTTGACCAAATTCAATAAGGCTCACTATAAATAATGATGTTTAGGCTAGATAAATTATATGCCCAGGCTCATTGCCTTTACAATGTTTAGGGTAATCTCACTACTTTCCCAAGGGTCACTCCCTAAGTTTCTTTCTCTAGACCACTATTGGTGGAAAGAATCACCATCCTCCTCTTACTTTTCTCAATGTTCTGGAAAGTATCCACTCATAGTTTATAGAATTATAGGTCCCTTAAATATTTATAATGAATGAATACTCAACTATAGGTAGATTCCCTATTTAAGATCTTTATGGGTTTCTCTTCCACTTCCATGAAAAGACTTGGATGCAACACTTTCACTTTGTAGAAAATAGAAACATAATTATCTTCACTGTAGATATAAAAATTACCTCTATTTTGGAAAGATATTTAAGTGATTCCAAGTCTTCCTTTCACCACTTTGAATGTTGTGGTGAATAACCTCATTCTGAAAGTATTGTCAAATGGTGGAGATCCTATGTATTCTTCTTCTACTTCAGAATTTAGATGTTACAATGATGTTATTCATAGGGAAATGTCAGAATGTATCTTCATGCACAATATTATAGTGTGATACCCCTGTGCGAAACCCTGGTGCATAACTCCTTGCATGAGATTTTGATGTGTACCCATGCATGAGATCCTGGTGCGAACTCCTGGCACCTTGTGTGAGTCCCACTTTATGCAAGTCTCCTGGAATTAACCCCTAGCACCTTCTGGGAACCCCTAGTGCCTTGTGCGAACCCCTAGTGCCTTGAGCAAACCCCTTACACCTTGCACGAACCCTTGGTGAAAACCCCTATTTTCACTTTGCATGAGTCCCACTCTGCACAATTCTCTTTCATGAGTCTACTGTTGCGAGTCCTCTTTCATAAGTCCACCTTCACAAGTCGTCTTTCACGAGTCCTATTTTTATATTTATGCAAGACGCTTTTCAAATCATGTGCAACACCTTGTCACGAGTTCCCTTTGTACAAGACCTTGTTCAGATCATGCATAACACCTATATGATTCCAATCACATACTCTCATTCTCTGCAAACCTTTGTCATGAGATCTCATCGTGAGTCTCTTCTCTGAACAAGATTCAGATCATAATTTTAAAAAAAACTTCAACAATCATTAATAATGGGTCATGAGGTATTTATAGGAGAGTTTACACCACCTTAATTCCAAAAATCATATAAAATCATCCACCTAATTGGGATCACATGATCCGTAAGATCAAGGTGCGAAATCTGCTCATACTTTGTGTGAGATCCGAGCGTGAGTCCTCTTTCAACATTTTTGATTTTCATGAGTCCTCAATAGACCATGCCACATAGAAGTCCTTCGGTATGTCTAGAAAACTCCATAATACTTTAGATATAGACATATATATTTTTCATTACATGCTTGAATACCCTCCATATGACCCATATTGGTTACACGAGGCATCATAAAAAAATAGAGTAAATATCCTATATATCACTTATTCCAACTCATATGATCTATGAACTTTGAAATATAACACAATGGGGATAAAAATGGAGGATTTGAGAGGTGTTCGTGGTTGCTATAAGTCACACAAAGTCCCTTTGACTTGACAACATTCTCACTCCACAAACCCTCATTCAACATTCACACTCAAGCGTGAGTCCCTAGTGAAAGTCCACATTTATGCTTTGCCCGAGTCTCAAAGACAATCACGCGCTTTTGAAAGTTCTAGGCATGAGTCTTATTTTTTATTTTCACAAGATCTGGGCGTGAGCTCCAAAGAAAATCATAAGTGCTACACAGGACCCCTCTATGAGTTCCGAAGACAGCCGTGAGTGCTACGGAAGATCCAAATACAATATTGTGTATTGTGCAAGATATCACTAAGAGACTCCAATTCAATCACCTGAAATCATGTAATTTTCAATGTTATTGTCTTCTAATGCATTTCATAAACTATCGCGAGTCCCAAAGAAAACTATGAGTGTCGTGTGTGATCACATGGAAGGATCGATTCATCACTCATGATTATCCTTAAACTCAAATTCAATCACATAAAATCTTATGATTTTCAATGTTGTTTTCTTCCAATGCTTTTTATAAGTCATCACTAGTTCCAAAGTCAACTATGAGTGCCATACTAACTCTTCATGCCTTCTTTGACAAAATTTCCTTTTTCAACAACCTCAAACCTTGTTAATAAACACAATAAACCCAAACACACCATCATCAATGATTTTTGGCTAACAACATACACCACATATTTATCAAGAAAACATAACACATGGTTTACCAGATTACACGGCGTGTAGTTGGCATACATTATGTGTAGTTTATCTGCATTCACACTGAAATTTTTAGAATACGTGTGGTTAAATGTGTTTCATGTATTTATTACATGACACATGGGACTAGTGGTTGAGAAACATGGAGCTCACATGATGTATAAATGGTATACATTCTATGTACCTATTACCCATAGATGGAATACACATCGAGTCCCTAGGAGTTTTTCATGGAAGTTGTCACACGAAATGTAGCTAGTTATATATTCCATGTGACCAATACATTTCTATGCAGATTATATTCCATCTAAACTAAAACCATTTAGATTAACTATAGGGAAGAAAAATATTAATTATTCCATTAAACCAAACTATATGACATTTAGCAAATGTACACATCATGTAATAAGGTATTATATAATTTTAAATACAAAATTAATTATTGTGAAAATTAATAACTACATACTATGTATATTTTTTATTTACACTGTATTTTATACAAGCATTAATGTTGTACATGTTTTATATATTAAATGTGTTTTGTGTCCTAAATATGAAAAATCTGTTAATATTAAGACTAATGATTCTAGATGCAAAAAAAAAAACTTATTGGTCTTATGGAAAAATCGAATTTGTTTGGATTCAATGGATATTCCGAAAATCAAATGACGATGAATGTAATGACCAATAATTTTTTTCCAAAGAATATTGAAAAATTAATTCTCTAGAACTAAGAGATATCTTTTCACATTAATTTACAATTAATTTAAAACATAATAAGAAATAACACCTCCAACTTGAGAACTTTCTTCACAAGTGGTTTTGATCATTTAAACCTGATCGGTGTGTTGTTGTTGCATCATGAGGACCTAAATCAGATTTCCCCTAGTAGTGATCCACACATGCTCTTTCAATCTCTCTATAATGTCGATGAAATTTCAGGTGCTAGAACAACTGATTGATCATATTGTGTTTTTGTCCTTGATCACTTCACATTCCTTTGGGCTTGAAGAAATTTCTCTTGTTCTTCTAGACCTTGAGAGGAAGAGAGGAGAGAGATATTGAGAGGAAATTATTGTGCACATTGATAATCTTTCTCTGATTGACATAACATTCTATAAATTGAAATAGGGTTAGGATTTATTTCCAATTAATTTCCCAAAGAACATAAAATATGTATTAGTCCCCAATAAACCCCATGAAATTTAAATAATAATAATAATAATATTATTTTACTTATGATGTGCACAAACCCACATAATGAAAAATATTTATTTTATAATTAGGTAAATATATATTTATCACTGGACCTGAAACTTGGTCCATTCATAGTTTTTATCATTTATTGAATTCTCAAATAAATATTTAAAAAAATATTATTCATTAATTAAATAAAATAAATATTATATTCACAGCCTGAAAAATAAATATTTATGAAATATTCATGTAATTAAATAAACTATTTATTAATGAACAAATAATTGTTTATTAACTTACGAATAACAAGAGATAAATATATATTATATATTCACATTATTAAACTATTACCTTTTGAATTAATATTAATTTAATATTTGAGATCAATTAATAAAACCTGAATAAATATTATTTCTTGGTTTGGAGAATAGTATTTATTTAATTTGTTAAATAAATAATATTTAAATGAGATCGATGAAAGCACTTTGTCTGTAACCCTCTTGGGCTCTTTTTGAGTGGAATTAGTTAGGCTTGGATAAAGTCCAAGATTACCATCTAGCAATGGGTCAAGACAAACACAAAGGAAGAAGAAATTTCATAATGAAAAAACCAAATATGAACACTCATTGTATAATATAATACCTTTATCATGATATCTCATCAAGTAGGTTATACACCTCTATCCCCTATATTCTTGTTATTTATTTCTTTCACTATCTAAAATGAACTCATCAAGACACCATGTATATATAATTTATTGTGACAATTCCATATATCAATGGGTTGAGATATTTTCTTCCATAATGATAAAAGGTAAAAATCCTTCCCCGTATTATTCATTATAACACATCACTCGTGACACACCCAACACACCCAACTTCACCATGATCATATGTCACTACAATTTACAAAAATTCATCAAAACGTGTGAGTCATGAAATGAATTAAAAATATTCTTATGGAAAATTACACACAATCATAGATAGGAATATCCAATGACATGCAAACATGTGGAATTCTTACTGGTAGGCTTGTTCTCGTAATCTCCCATCTAGGAAATTACCAAGTGTGACCTTTATGAGATGAATTATCATCTACTTATGAGTACTCATACTTGATATTCAAGATACTATGTATCCCATTATATAATGTTATCCAAAAATAGAAAAATATTTAATAATATCTTAATATCATTTGAAAATGATCAGAGTGGGGAACTGCTATGAACTTTTTAAATTGACCGATATTGTAGGAAATTATTACATTAAAGTTACAAAAAACTGTGAACAATACATAATAAGATATTTTATCAATATTATATTACTCATATAAATATATATATGAAATTTAAATTAAAAATAGTTGGTTCTTGGACACCAACTCCAATATAATCCCACTTTTACTAGAGATAACTGCTAATAAATTTTTTTCTACTAGATCTCACATGATGATTATATTTCTACTGAGTTAAGGCTTTGGTTAAGGGGTCATCCAGATTGTCTTTAGTGGAATATATGTTCACAAAGACGTCATGTCACACCCCAGGAGCATTTTTTTCTAGTTTTTTCCATTTATTTTTGGTCTTGATTTTGTTTTATAGCTTCTCAGGTGTTTTTCCCAAAAATTTGGAGTTTTTGGGCATATAGAGCATGTTTTACGGTTAAGGCACATAGTTTATCAAACCATAAAAAAATTGTGTGATAACTTCTATAATTTTAATAGAGATGAAACACATGGTTGGACCATGGGTTTTCAAACCCTTTGGCTCGTTCGTATTTGATTCTCTAGATGCCCAGTAAAGGGTGCATGGTTAGTACACAATTTTCGAAACTGTGTGACATGACCATGCACCATATCCAAATATAAAAAGGTATTATTATTATTATTATACCCTCACACACCCCCTTTATCCGATCACAACCCAAACCCTAGGGGGATTCCCCTCATGTATAAGCCACCCCCTTCTGACAGTCTTCTTTCCTCATCGATTCTACTCCCATTTTTTAGTGCGATCTTTTCATGTCGATGTTACTTATTCAAATATTACTTATTTTTATATTTTTATTTGGGTTTATCTTCCCCCCCTTATAGTTTTCATAACCAAGAGAGAACCCTAATCCAATTTTGTGTGTTTCTTTTGATGATTCTTGGTGACACTACTACAAAAGATGCCTTTAACAGTGCTAGAATTGGCCATTATCGGCACTAAAAAAGCGTTGACTACCACAAAACAGTTAAAAGGCCTTGGATTTTATCAGTTCTAGAAAAGTGATGATAAAGGTGATCTTTATTAGTTCTAAAAACATTGATAAATCTCTTTTTTATCAGCGCTATTAAAAGTGTTGATAAACAACACCAATTATCAGCGCATTTATTTAGCACTAATAAAGGGACCCTTTATCAATGCTTCTACAAGCGATGATAAAGTTATCATTTTATCAGTAATAATAAATGTGATTATAAAGGAGTTCTTTATCAATGATACTAAATGTGATGATAAAGGGGAATACTACAATGTGTTGTTACAACACACTACAACACCAAAAATAGGGTATACTACAACGTACTATAACATCACACTGTAAAACAAGAAATAACACCATAAAACAGAATAATTAGATACAAATACATAATTTAAATGAAATAAAATTTACAAAAAAAATACAAGAAAAAATACACACTATTATAGAGAAAAATAATGCACCTATATAAAAGAAAAATTCACCCCTTCTCAAAGAAAAGAACACTCTAATATAAGAAAATAATTCTTATATTGGTAATAATACAAATAAATAAATTAAATAGAAAGTTTTAATTTTAAACTAAACTTTGAGTCATACCAAAAACACTGTGTATTAGATTGCGTTGCCATTGATTTTTTTATGTCACACCATTTATTGTCTATCTTCAAGAATTATGTCTCTAAAAATTAAATAAATAATTATAAGAAAAAATGAAAAGGAAATTAATTAATTAATAGTAGATAGAATTATAAGAAAACAATCTAGGATCGTTTTCTCAGTTTTGGTGATGTGATGCACATTTTAAACTAAAATGTCACTTATATATTGAAAACAATCACTTTGAGTAACACTAGTCACACCATGTGTTAGATTGAGTTGAGTATGATTCCTACACATCCAAAATTACTTATGGACCATTTTACTAAAGTATCAAAAAAATAAGAATGTGTTTCCTCAGTTTTGAGTATGCCACTTATGTTTTTTTACAAAAATGTCATTTTAATCTGGAATCACACACTTTGAGTCATACAGGTCGCATAATGTGTGGGTTTTATGTGATACTAATTCCTACAAATAATAAATAAATGATTTTATTAAATTATAAAGACAAATTGAGTAGGTTTTCTCAGTTTTCAGTGAGTTATACTTTTTTGTATTAAAATATAAATTTTAAACCAATAACGGGAACTTTCAGTCATACCATGAACATTGTGTATCAGATTGAGGTGATTCTAATTCATAAAAATCAAAAATGACTTATGTATTTTTTTCTTAAAGTAACAAAACAATATAAAAGAGTCTTCTTGGTTTTGAGTATGTTAGTTTCCTTTTCTACTAAAATTAATGTCAATTTTGAATAAAAAGATGTACTTGGAGTCATATCAGTCATACCATTCATCATATTGAGGTTATGATGATTCCTAAACATTCCAAATGACTTATGGATCATTTTACCAAAATATCAAGACAATAAAAATTATTTGTATTAGTTTTGAGTACGCAACTTGTGTTTTTTACTAAAATTTCATTTTAAACTGCAAACAAACACTTTGAGTCATAGAGGTCACATCGTGTATGGGTTTTACATGAGAATGATTAATAAAATTTATAAATTAATTATGAATAATTTTCTTAAATTATCAAGAAAATAAGAGTGTGTTTACTCGGTTTTTAGTAAGTGACACTTTTTTGTATTAAAATGTCAATTCTAAACTGATAACGAACACTTTGAGTCATACTAGGAAGATATTGTATTATATTGAAGTGTGGATGATTCCAATATGTAAACAATTACTTATATATCATTGTTATAAATTACCAAAACACTACGAATGCGATTTTTGGGTTTTGAATATGTCAATTTTTTTACTAAAATTAATGTCAATTTTGAATAAAAAGATGTACTTCGAGTCATAACAGTCACACCATGCATCAGATTGAGGTGAGGATGATTTATACACATACCAAATGACTTATGGATCATTTTTATATGGTATAAAAACAATATCATTGTGTTTATTTGGTTTTGAGTTTGCCACTTGGGTTTTTTTACTAAAATGTCTTTTTAAATCAGAAACACGCAATTTAAGTCATATAGGTCACATCATGTGTGGGTTTGATGCGAGAATGATTAATAAAAATCACAAATAAATTATGAATCATTTTCCTAAATTATCAAGGAAATCCAAGGGAATTTTATCATTTTTTAGTGAGTGACATTTTTTGTGTGTTAAAATGTTAATTTTAAACTAATAACGAACACATTGAGCCATACCAAGAACATCATGTATCAGATTGAGGTGTGGATTATTCATACACACAAAAAATGACTTCTGGATTGTTTTCATAAATTACAAAAAATAATAAAAACGTGTTTGCTCATTTTTGAGTTTGTCAATTCTTTTTTACTAAAAGTAATGCGAGTTTTGAATAAAAAATGCACTTGGAGTCATACGAGTAACACCGTGCATCAGATTGAGGTGAGAATAATTCCTACACATACCAAATGAATTATGTATCATATTAATAATGTATCAAAACTATATTAATGTGTATCATTGAATTTTAGTATTCTAATTATTATTTTTTACTAAAATGTGATATTATACTGGAAACCCATACTTTGAGTCAAACAATTCACTTCGTGCATGGGTTGGACGTGAGACTGATTCCTATAAATAAAAAGTTAATTATGAGCTGTTATCATAAATTATCAATAAAATATAAGTATTTTTTTTTTATTTTTAGTGAGCGATACTTTTTTTGTATGAAAATTTCAATTTTGAACTGATAACGGACACTTTGAGTCATACCAGGAACATATTGTATTAGATTGAGGTGAGGATAATTTATACACATAAAAAATGACTTATTGATCATTTTCCTAAAGTACCAAAATAATCAAAATATATTTTATCAGTTTTGAGTATGTCTGTTGTCTTTTTTTCTAAAATTAATGTCAATTTAAAAACAATCCGAATTCATTTTCTGGGAGATGATAAACTCTAACATAACATCATAAATATTTTTTCATAAAAATGGGAGTATCCATATTCTCATGTATTTTTTATTGATAAGGATAATGAGTTTTGTTATTAATGTTCTTATAAACATGAATCATTTTATATAATGAATGTACACATACATAATTAATGCTATTTGTATGGATTTCAAAAGAAATTTTGAATTTGTATCATATATATAATGGTGATAAAATAACTTAAATAATTCCACCATCTAAAAAATTGAAACCACTATATTTTTATTTTCTGAAAATTCATGATTCAGTTGATGGAAATTTTAATTTCTTTATTTTTTAGAGGTTTGGGATCAAGCTACTTGCTTATTTTCAATGGGGCGTTCATTTGGATATTCGATGTTTCACAATTTCATTTAAAGCAGTTTTTTTTTATTTTTCGGGGATTTCTTAATAATGTGGTTTCTTTTAATTTTATTTCATTTTCCTTTAACACCATCACTCCTCAATGGCCACAATCTCTCAATACTGGTTGTACTCCAAAAGTTCTCTTATACACCTACTGTCTTTAGTGGTTTATTACACACATATTTATTCAAACATTTAAGTTGGATTATATACCTATTTGATGATTGTATTAGTATTTTATGAGTCTTAAGTGACTATTGGATCCACTATTAAGACCTTTTATTTTCAATGTATTGAAGTCATGACAAGCAAGAACATCTTTTTTTTGTTGGTAAGTTTGTTCTTGGTGAGGGGTTGCTTTGAAACTTAAATAATATTTGATATTACTTGGAATGTGCTAATAGAAATTGTATCCTTTGATATTCAGTTTGAAAAAATAAGTGGTGTTTATTTTTTTTTCTAAAAAAAATTCCTCCACTTAAATTCCTGTATAAAATCACTTAAACAAGTGGTAAAAATCATTTTTTTAATAAGTCACCTGAAAAAATTACATAATAGCTCTTATCTTAAGTAACAAGTGTTGTGTTAACTTTTAAAAAATAATTCTCAAATTCAATACTGGTATGATACTCATTATAATCCATTGACCAACAATTTTATTATTTGAAATCTAGCACTTTGTGTCATCCTACACCTCGGTCTCCACCTCAGTGTCTGACTCTGCCTTCTCCTCCACCTTGGTCTTTGACTTAGCCTCAGCCTCCACCACAGCCTCCACCATTTCCCATCAATTTTATTTTTTTAGGTCAACACTTCTAAACAAATTTATTTACTCTATTATACTTATCCTTGAGAAATAGATGAAAAATAATATATAATCATTCTAATAATAGTTTTTCAGAAACAAAATATATTTCTAAGGTCATAACTTGTACTAGCTCACAAACATAGAAGGTAATCACCTAAATTTGTTATCGGCATACATTTTGATAAAATATATGCTTCCCACTCATCTCTAAACAAATTTACTTCTTCTTTTGAGTATAAAGATTGTTAAAAATATTTATAGTACTGAGAAAATATATAAGAACAAATGATTATGAAATATATTTTATGAAATTTTAATTACCTTCAAAAATTATATGTTAGAGGATGATGGTATTTTCATTCTTTATGATCTCTCACATAAATTTGCAAACATAATATCCACAATGGATTCCATTATCTTGATTTAGAAACTATATAAAAATTAACCAAAATAATTGAATTGTTTTAAAAATTTTTGATAGTTAAATCTTTCTACATATGCCATAATTTGTTTCCATTTGTAGTAATCCAAATGCCTTATCTTTTTAAACACTAACTTTATGCCATGATTTAGCCAATATTTAGCAACCATCCTATTATAAAAAAGTTCTTATTAAAACATATACCAAAACATAAAATTTGAAGTTTATCTATAAAATATTGATTGTAGTGTATTAAAAATTCACAATATACATCATTTGTGGTTGATTGGTTGTATATCCCTACATTGTACCCAAAAAATAAATATTTAGGGTATCCAGATTTACTATGATCATCATCCAGTGCTTCCTAAAAAAATTAAGTAATGAAAAAAATTAAAAATATATTTTATGTGATTAGATTATAGAGTTTTACTTATGTATTATAGGTATAAAAATGAGTCAGTTGTTTGATTTTTTTTGATCAAACTATTTGAGCAACACATATTTTTTTCTTCTTAATTTATTCACTATCCAAAGTAATTTTTTCCATAGAAATGATACAAGGATTAATTAATCCAAATCATTCTTCCCATAATTTTCCCTTTATATAGTAGTGATATAAAATTATATAGAAAATATAAATAGTTATTAACTTTAATAAACATATTATCTCACTATTTGGATAGATGTATTATGAATCTTTACCTTATGTATGTATTCTCATCTGAGATGACCATCCATTCATGGTTGAGAATCTCATTTATAGTCTCGAGACCAATTACGTCTGTCATGAAAGTTCCATATATTTATTTTTTATATGGAATGTAAGACATATTTGTATCATTAAATGTGGAATCTATATGAAATTTTAATGATAATACATGTTTCTTTGGAACTAGAGGGGAGAAGGTACTCTCAGAATTATATTTTTATTTCTTGGTCGATTCACTATATTATCTTGATCCGAACTTTTGTTTCCTCACTACTTTATCCATCTATAATATCAAACCTCACTTTAGAACTTTTATCATAAAATCTTATAGGTTTTTTCATATGAAATTTTTTTTAATACTTAACTCATTTATCTTTATAAGATTAGATGACCATGGTATGAAAGCCCCAATAATATCACTGACCATTGTAATATCCGAATCATCAAGTGGAACATGAAACTCAGTTGTCGAATCATAATCTGCCTCAATCCCCACAGGGCCTTCAGAACACAAAGACTTAAAAGCACACTGAGAAAACCACACAAGAGAAGAACCAAAAGAGGATTTAGAGTAAGTAGAAACTATAGAAGCAATGATAAATGACTTATAAAAAATGATAGTGTATGAAAAATTCCATTAGTAAAAAGTACCGTGAAACTCTGTACGTGGAAATTCTAGACAATATGCAATGAGAGGTGGGGATTTAGAAAAATTCAATGATGCATATGCTGGGGAGGGGCAATTATAGTGTAGTTTGGTTGGGCCTTTGGGTCATGTATTATGCATTGTACCTCTGAGATGTTGAGTCATGTACTGGGACTTGTTCCACTGGGTTTACGGGTCATGAAAGGGTTCCCTCTCAACCTAGTTAAAAAAGGGATTATCCTAATTAAATAAAAAATCAAGGCCTTCGGGCCATTTAGGCATACAAATGTAGCATGTAGAATTTTAGTAATATAAATTTATCAGAAGTTTTTTGATTCAAATTTAGTAGAAAGTGTAATGGAGAAATTGATTACCTTAGGTAAGGTATGCGATTGGGGGAAATGAATAGCCTCAAAGCTAGTGGGATCATTTGGTTCTTGTGTTGATCTTTGTTCCACCACCGATTCACTTTGATCCTTTATGATACATTGGTCTGCCAAAATAGAAAAAAATAATATCTTTTAGTGAGTATTTTTGTGTCTACAATCATCTCACCATGTGGTTTTATCTTCTCGAAATATGCTCGAGGGGAGTCTCTAAAACCTAATCCTCTAACATGGTCATATTGTTCTGGAAGCTTCAAAGCTACTAAAATTAGTTTTTCTTATGGTATGATTGCTACTGATTCTTATCTCTAAACCATATAAAAAATATGAACATAAGTAAATATTTTTATGTAATACTTTTATAAATCATAATGAATTACAACTATATCATACTTACAGATATTTACCATACAATTTTTTGTGTTTTCATTAACTAGTTTACCCCCTTGTTTACATGAGCCTCCTTCCGTAGCACATGATGTGAGATGGAAGTGGCTTCAGATTTTGATTCGTCATTTTTTATATAAATAAATGAACATATGTTATTTCATATCACATAATTAAACTTTTATTTTTTATTTAAAATACATAACAATTTATTCTCTAATAAATCATACCCAATCCTTGCTTTGCAATAGGGGTACACTAGTTTTGATGCATGTTCTTTATTTTCAGCACTCTTTTTCTATTTCATAAATTAATAATTTTTCATTAAGTTAGTTAAAATATATAATTTAAAATAATATATTATTGACTGTAATTTACCCAAAATGGTTTATCATTACAATGATTTATAAAATTAGTCCATGTTTCCTGCTTTATAATGGGTGAATAACTAACTTGTGGGTGGTGGTTTACTTTCTCATCAGCATCTTGATATGCCCAAAGGGATTTATTATTTTCCTATGGGGCTATGAAAAAATAATATTTATTAAACTCAACTATGATACTTAATTAATTAAAATGTAGTAAAGAAGTAGTTCGAGGTCGATACATAGGGACAGAGAAATTATTTTATTTATATTTTCAAAAGACTTAATTTTATTAAATATAATAAAAAGGTGAGAAAATATTGATTTGATTGGTTTTGATAAAGAAAGAAACAAAATAAAATTGATTGTATTGTGTGAAAATAGATTTGAAAGTGCACCAAGGTTTTTTAATATTGGGGTTTAAGTGTAATTGGATTTTCTAAAATCGGTTGATTTATGATTGGTGTTAGAGTCGAGACAAGGACGATCCAGTGGTCATGGAATCCCCTCCTCAACACAGCAATACCCTATTTTCCTTGGCCCTGTAATTTAGCATGTTTCCAAATCGAGTTTATGTCGATACCCTATTTAAACCTGATTTCCCCTAAAGTTTACAATGGTCATGAATCCTTTTGGGTTGTTAGTCATGAATTTTTAAAAATCATTTTTAATTAAATTATCAATGATCATGATAAAATAAAAATAAAGGTATTGGAAATTGATTGAAGAAATCACGCAAACCAAATACATAAAAAATTAAAATAAATTAATCCAATGACACCTTCCACCTTATATTACATTACTCTAGCATAAGTTGGGTTTACCCCCTCATCCTAGTGATGAAAGAATAAGAGGTAAGAATAAAATAAAAATAATGCATAAAGGAAAATAAAGAAAGAACTCAGGGTGGGCACAACGTCTCGCTTTGAGATTTGGTCTCCAGCAGATCTGGATCTAAATTTACTTTTATAGAAGTATCATATCCCTCCTTTTATAGGCTTCATATGGGATCTAAAATTGATAAGAATAATTAATATTTGGTCTAATGGTGGTCTGGGGCATATCCCATGTCAAATATTTGGTCAAAAAAAGAAGATTTGGTGAATTTGGGTGAAAAATTCCCATATAGAAAATTACACCACATGTAACTGAGTTTTTCCACGTGTAACTAATTAAGTTTCACAATGTATAATTTTCTAAGATGCTTTAATTTTATTTATTTTATGTCCTTCCATTCACCACATGCTCTGGTACACGTCGTTTAATGATTACACGATGTGTAATTCCATATTAATGCTCTGGAAGTCTCGTTTTTCCTTGGTTCTTCAATTTTAGGCCCCCGAAATGATCAATGATCATCCTCAAAAGTTGGTTCCATGCTGATTAACTTTTCTCATGGAATGTTGTGTATTTTATCTAAAAAATTCATCTATTTTTTTTACTTTTCCAAGAATCATTGTATCCCATCATAAAAACATAAAACAATTCAAATTGATCACCAATTGGAAAGAATAATCAATTAAATAAAGAAATTAATACATTAAAACCCTCTAAAATGTATGCATGAAATACACTTATCATATACCTAATATGTAACTTCATAATAGGATTCTAAAATCCTCTATGGTTTTTTCCAGCAGCCATTAAGAAAAATTTCTTATGAAAATATTCTAAAATAAATTAACTCTATAAGGAATAATGAAAATTAAATCAATATTTCATTATATAATTTTTTCATAAAATAGTGAAAGTATATCGTAACATTACCGTTATATCTTTCCAAAGGATTTATATCATTATAGGCTAGACATGACACCATGAATCAATATCAATCATCACATTCATCCTCATTGTGAGCCCAACATAACTAATGAAAATGGACTTGTTGGGGTCAATAGGTTAGCTACATTGATTCTAACTAACCTAAAATTTTATACCATGGATTCTTTCCTTGATAATTTTATTCAACACTGTGATGATGCATCATTGTTTTTTTCATCAATATGTTGTTGATCCCCTAATAATTCTACAGCTTCATTATCAATAGTCTGTTCTTCCTTGGGATTGGTAACATCATCACACGCAGAAGACATTTTATGGATGATTAGCCAAACATTTAATTTTTCTTGAATAAAAACAATGAAAACATAGAGAAAGGATTTGAGAAGGTTTGAATGCATGCTCTATTAAAAACTTGATGAACTACTTAACTCCATATTCATACTATTTTATCAAATGATTAGTGTGAATACATTTTAAAGGAAATGATTAATTGAATTTAACTCTATCTTCATACTCTTTAGATTCATTAGAACCTATGTTTCTTTAACTACTCTATGTAGTAGTCATCCCATATCAGGTACCAGTGATGATTTTGGATGATTACTACTCAGAGTAGTTCAAGAAACATAAAAGTTAAAAATGAAATAACAAATGTTTGGGAGATAAAGCTTGTGAGGATGATAGTTGTCTCCTTAATTTTTTTTAAATTACCACATATTTATTTGAAAATTTAAATATCATCTCAAAATTATAAAAGGATCCTAACAATATCATGAGAACATCAACTCATACCCACTAAGCTACACCGACTCGAATCTATGTTACTAGTCCTTTTCCCTCACTTGTAGCTCAAATATTAGAGCTATTTATCCATTTAGGTTCATGTGTAGTGTGTGAGTATAAAAATAAACAAGTAAATACTAACTGGGAGCCTAAAATATACAACAACACATATATTTAAATATGTGTTCAGAGCATTAACACTCAAAATACACATGTAATTCAAGTCATTGTGTACTAACCAGGACACTATAATAATCAAATGTACCAATTTCATTTCATACCATTGAATTATTCTAATCAAACCATAAGTTTATACCATGGTTGTTCCTTGAGATTTAAATAACTTCACTAATAAGAGGTTAACATTGGAATCAAAATAGGAGAAAAAATTATTTACCTCCCTCTAGAAATAACAACATCATAGGTACCATGAGATTCGACCTCAGACCCCTAGTATCCAAGAATATCCCTAAGGGATAATCATCATATGTACTTATTGAATCCAAATAATGAAATGGGTATGACATAAACATTTTTCTTAGGAATTTAATTTTAAATATAGTTAAATCTTAACATAATTTGTTCCCTTAGTAAAGAACCACACAATGGGTGCTGTAATAAATTAGTTAAACTGAACTTCTGAAAAACCATAAAGAAGAAAAAACAACAATAGAAATGTCACATAACCCTTACCCCAACCCTTGACGAATCAATAATATGTCTATAGTAACTCACATTATAATATACCAAACCTAGCCTTCTCATAATACCCATCATATTATAATATATGATACAAATTATTTTTATCCCATTCAAACATGTATTTTTTTTGTAGAAAAATATTGTAATCATACATTGAGAGGTATATTAAAAATCATTTTAAAATAATATCAAGTGATTATTCAAAGAAGATATTATAAGGAAATATTTATCAAAATTTTACAAAACAAATTAGTTACATATTATGTTTAATACAAAATTTTTAAAAATACTCTAGAGATCAAATTATTTGATAATTAAACAAAAACAAATAGTTAAACAATCAATAAAAAATTTATTCAAAGATAAAAATAAAGAATTAATAAATAAAATATCAAATAAATATATAAAAACTATAACTAATCTATTATTGTAAACATCAAATTACCTAATTAAATAATAAAACATAATAATCACTTAAATATTTCTATTATAGCATGTGTAATACATAATAATTGATCAAGATTCTATATAACCCATGTTTTCTCAAATCTAACATAATTAAAACCTTGCACTTATTATTTTTGAAAAATATGTTTACCCCATATATACTCTAAACCCCCTCATATTCAAGAATAACCCAAATATAATTTTAATTATGGATTCTAACATATTACATTTCAAAAATATAATTCACTTTCCATCAAAACATACCACCAACTACAATGTAATCCCAACAATCACTTTGTCTAGTTAACTGACTTAAATTTATCAATTCATTTATGGTAAAAATTATCACAATAAAAAATATAATATAACAGTGCTAAACAACACTAAATTTTATAATATTTTTCACAAGTTTAACTTAACACATTTAATAATTTTTTCATGAATTATATCATCATCTCATTATTCAATAATATATTCAGAATAAGAAATTATATTCCGATTTATATTCAAATTGTGCATGAACAATAAAAAATAATCAAATAAAATAAAATATATAGGAACCACCATAAAATTATATCATTTTATGACATAGGAACAAACTCTATTCATTTATTCAGCTACATCACCTGTGTGACACTAATCATCCAATATTAATTAAGTGAAAATCCACACCTATCATTCTATGAAATTTTATAAAGATGATTTTCTCAATAGATACACTTATATTCATAATTATTCTTATTGGATTAAATTTGTTTCATCTTCATGTGCATTCCATACTGTGGAAGCAAGATTCAAACAATGACAATCTACACTATCTAAATGGTAAAAAGAATTAATAATAGAAACATCAAGAAAATAACCATAAGTTTCAACAGCGGATGGAGATGCAGTTTGTAGTGGTCCTATATAAAGCCAAAATGAGTTTACAGAGTAGGGGAGGTGTTGTGTAGGTATAATTATGTGTGAGAGAGAGATGATATGTAGTGTTCATCATGGTTAAGAATAGTGAAAAACCAAAAACTGTGAAAATGAAACAAGAAATCAATGAGAGAGGAAAATGAGAAAATAACATACCTTGGATTCTAGATGTGATTCGTCCAAGAGAACATCGAGGAGTAGCGCCGACAGTAGGGGATTTTTGCAAGATCTTGAGAATTGCGACTGAATGAGTTGCAGTTAGGGTTGTTTTAAATAGATCAGAGACACTTTTATCAGCGCTTGAAAAAAATCACTGATAAAGATCCATTTTATTAGTTCTAAATTGATAAGTGCTGATAAAAGGAATCTTTATCAGTGCTGATAAAATACATCTTTATCAGTGCTAAAAAAGCACCAATAAAAGGAACCTTTATCATATCTAGAACTTTAGTGTTAATAAATTATTTATAATTATAATTATAAATAACAAAATTTGTAATTTTTTTAATATAATTATATATATTTTATCATAGTTTTATAATTATTTAAATATATAATTATTTATTTATAATTACTGTAATAATTTTTTTAAAAAATTATAATTTTTTATTTTTAATTATAAATATATAATGTTATAATTATAGTACATACAAATTTATAAATATATTTATAAATATTTATTTATAATTATAAATGTATTTATATCATTATATATATTTATATAATTATATATATTTAATATATATATATATATAAATATAAATATAGTAAATATATTCATTATTTAAATACACTTATTATAATTATATAATTATAAATATATTTATATAATTATATATATTCATTTAATTATATGTACATATTTAATAGATATATATAAATATAAATCTATCCATTATTTAAATCTATTTATTATAATTTTATAGTTATTTAAATATATATTATTTATTTATAAATATATGAATAATACATTAAAAAATAATATATATATAGCCCTGGGGTGCAGCTTAGTAGTAGCTTCCCTTGTGGGTTTCGTTGAGGTCTTGAGTTTGAGTCTCACTAAGTACATCCCTGCATTGTATGTTGCCTACTTTTCTTTGTAATGTATCTCCTTTCCCTGAATAAACTAAGGCTTCAGTCTCAACTTATATGTATATAAGTATGCACACCGCTGAAGCCTCCACACTACTGAATCACATTTGCTTTAACTCAGTTCATGACATTGTCATGTTTGTTCTTGGTCGGATTGGGGTCAAAGGGAATTTTCGACCTTCGCATGGTACTTTGGAAGTTGTATGGTAGGAACCCTTTGCTGGCTGGTTACAAGTTAACTCAGATGGCACTTCCTGAGGAAATCTAGGGCTCTCTCGCTATGGTGATGTTTTCATAAATCATAGAGTGTAACGCCCCGACCCTAGATACCCAGAGCCAGTGCATTATTACATAACATTGGAATGATCACAAGAAAGATCAAATCTCGAAAGACCGATTAGTTTAGTAGCCTTGGAAACACTAGATATATTCATAAAGTTTACATTACATCCATAAGTGAAAAACTAAAACAACATATTGTCTTCATATCCCCTCATACTATCCCTGCAGGTCATTCATAAAATACTTCTTCACATCCTGGGAAAAATAAAACATTGAAAGGGGTGAGCTCAGATGCTCAGTAAGGATAACAATATAGCGGAAACTTTCATAAATAAACATAAAAATTTAAGGCAATGTATAACTAAAACAAAATCCTTTTTAAACTTGAACTTCAGCATAATATGGCAAGGATAAAATTAAATAATTCCATTTACTTATTCACATGGATATTCTATTAGTCGAATAATCACATTAAAATATTAATAACCACTTTTATAATGACGGAATGCATAATGCCAGAATATCATAACCACGTAGCCAAGGCCTCGTGCCAAGACTACAAATAATATTTTGTCAAGGCCTCATGCCAAGACACTACTTTGTCTCATGAGACCTACCGATGCATCGAGGAGCTATAACAGGCTCCACCCGTCACTTAGTAAGTCCAATGCATTCCACATATGAAAAGTTTGAAATATGACATAGAAATTCGTATTAAACTAGCATACGAAATGTCAATACTTAATCGAAAAACCATGAATGGTATAAAAATATCACATCCACAGTCAAACATAACTCATTCGATACAATATGGAAGATTGTATTGTATCAAATTAATCTCAATCAAGAATAATGAAGGATATTGACATAGATGAAAATAATCGTCAAAAGTATTTGAGAGAAATATCCCCCTTTTTCTTGGAATCATTTAAAAGTCACACTATTTTTCAAGAAGGCATTTAAAAATAGATATTTGAATCAAAGTGTCCCATACCACTTTGAAACTTTTAAAAGTAATTTTAATTTTATAACTTTAATGTCCATATAAATAAATTCTTAAAACCATTTTTAAAACATGGGCATTAATGAGAAATATTTAGAAGAATAAATATTTAAATCACTTAAAAATTTATTTTAGTTAGAGTTTCTAACCAAAATAGAGACACTTGAATACAAATAATTGAGGTAATAAAAAAATTATAATATCATGAGAATAAAGGGATTCATGATATACTATGTCAAAGTACATTACATACACCATATAAAAGTGATTTGGTGTATAACAACAAAGAAGTCTCAATGGAATGAAAATTGAGATGAATTCTCTTATAAAGACCATATCCTTAGGTTAAAGATAAATCAAGGACATAATTATGTGTGACAAATATAAATACACTCAATATGATTAGATATTTAGTGTAAATAAATCAGATGACATTCACACATATTCTTGTAAAAACAACACCAATGAATTGGATATTTAACTCAACAAATGGAGATTGAGTTAAAATTACTCTTATCATGTTCATACCGATGGATTGAGAATTTATAAATGGAGTGATTATGTGTATAAACATTATATCCATAGAAAGGGGAGTGGAAATTATGACATAATCAAATGAATAGCGATTCCACACATAATCTTGGAGTAAAATAATCAATGAAGTATGCCTAAAGCCGAATGAGTGCAAATTGAAATTTCAAATTCCCTTATCGATTAGGTAACTTAAGAAACATACAACAATGAAAGAAGGATCATACAATGATGATGTAAATACCCATAAATTAAATTATATTACACAATGAATACAATCATGGGAAATACACATACACCACATGCAATAAATAAGTGGTGAACAATGGAATTCTCACGAAATTAAGAGTGAGATAAGAAACCCCTTACTTTGTACTTTTTCCTTGGTCGACGGTAGGTTAACCTCCTTTATAATGGTGAAATAATTGTTATTGAATTATACAAGAATAATTTACATTAATATGATATCATATATGATCTTTTAACATTTATTTGTTAATAATATCTTAGTATAATCATCATTTCGGGTGTTAACTTACTCATTTTACTTTATATTCTTTGTTACTTAAGCCATGTTTGTTATGGATAGGTTGTATCTTATTCATATCCAGAATTATATCAAGTCCTTAAACATTATTTTTAATCATTAAATGAGAATTATACTTGAATGGATACGATGGAGAATGAATCTCATCGCGTTGGTGGAGACGGTAGTCTGTATGTACGCACGAGCGAAAATATCATTCTTTTGATGTTAAAATAATATATAATTGGATGTTATATCATATACACAGAATAATTATCATGTTATATTTATTATTTACATGAATTACACATCATTATTATACCCATCTAAATAATAATTTATTGAATGACAATTACACCACGACGTGGAGACGGTAAGCCGTATGTACGCACGTATGGTGACATGCCATTCAAAGGATAGATAGAATACTGAATATGGTTGTACCATATTTATAATAACATCACAGTATATATAAGATTCTGGATTTATTATTTTAGAATATAAATAACAAAGAAATAATAAGTCGAAGAAGAAAGGAACTTGAAAGAGGGTGGTGAAAACATTACCTCTTCTTCGGGTTCTTCCTTTTGATTTGATCAAAAGGGCTCCTTAGGTTGAATTTCTGATCAAAATAAGGCCTCTAGGTTGTATTTAGGGAAGTTGAGAGAGTATTTTTTCAGGGTTTGTCCGAGACAAAAGGCTTTGAATGTGTGAATTAGTGATAAGGGGGAGTGACCTTTTATAAGAGGGGTGAGGGGCACCTTTGGAAAAGCTAAAAATATTATTTTATAATAAATTCATATTCGGTTACTAATGGCTCAAAAGTGGATTATTTAAAGGTTAAGGTGGGGATGGGTCCAAAACCACTCAACCAATATGATTTAGACAGGTTTGTGTTACTATATTAACCTTATCTTTAAGTATTAACTCTTAGTTAATTAGTTTCACTTTTACAATATCTCTTTGTAATTTTATATTATATGGTTAATAATATTAATATATTCATCCAAGAGACCCACAATTGGTCCATTAATGATACAACTATCATGATATAAGTCTCTTGGCCGAACCTTAGATTTCTAAGAATTTAATATCAATTAATAATATAATATTTGTTTTAAAAACTCTTTTATGTCAATTTTGACACTATTTGAAAAATTGATTTTTGTGAAAATCATAACAGAATGATTACTTCAAAAAATGTTAATTAAATCAATCCTAACAGGTCATATTAACCTATAAAATTAGTGTAATTTATAAAAAGTCTCAAATTACATTTACTTTGATATTTATAATATCAATTATTTTAAGATTTCATTAATTAGGTAATTACTACATCACCATTGTGTCATAAATAAATTAAATTATTTAATGTCTAAAAATTATAAATAAAATACCATTATGTATTAAATTGTTTTATATTTCTAATGAATATTTATAATCTAATTTATCTTATGTGTAACACTATATTAAATTTTTTTTAGTAAATAAACTTTGATTTTAACTCTTTTAACTCTTCTTTGAATTAAACAATAATAAATGTCCTAATCTAATCCAAGTGGACCTAAATGATAATATTTTATTCCTAAGGTTGTTTTTGGTCGAGTTACACTTGTCCAATATAATTAGGACATGTGTTAGGGTAATATTAATACCATTTTTACCCTTAATTACCCTATTTACTTTTAACCGTGGTAAATAAAAGTAAAACGTTACTATTCACCAAAAATTATTTTCATCTCATTGAACAACATTTTACTCCTTTATATTAACCGTGTCTCTCGGATTTTAGAAATTCCACTCACAGAAGCGGTAAAATTAAGTTTTATGAAAAATTCAGTTTTTTAACTACCACTTAGTGGTTTCACTATTCATCAAAAAAATGAAAGTTTCCAGAAAAACACCAAAAATTAGGCCTAAGCTATATTTGATATTATGAATTCAAAAATGATGTCTATTTTACCAAATTCAAAACATATCAGTTTCATTAATTAATTTAAAAATTAATTCCCGTTATTAAAACAAATTGCGTGTTTTTAAGAGATAATAACTATCAAAAGATTGACACTTGTTTATATCCGGTTTAAATGTGAAATTAAATCCAATGACCAAAATTTTATTAAATGGTAAAAATATATTCTAAATATACTTGAAAACCACTCAAATTAATAATTTTTCACTATTTATTATTTCGATTAAAAAAGTTGTTTTTAATTAAAATTTAGTAATTTTCACTATTCATCAAAATATGAAAGTTATCCGAAAAGTACCAAAATTTCACCCTAAGATAATTTCAATATTAAGAATCCAAAAATGAAGTCCATTTTAAAAGATAAAATTTATAAAATTTCAAAAAGTAGGTATTACTATTCATAACAGCTAGTTTGATTGGTTGTGGTGTGTTAGAATCTCGAAGTTGCGTACAATGCACGCCATTACATTATTCAAAGGGAAACGTACTGTGGATTCTTGGGGTGTTACATAGAGGGGATGTCCTTGGCTGTTTCCAGGGTTCCTCTGGTCTTGCCTCTTCACTTGAGGATGAAATTCTTGGCACTATTATTACAGTGGAACAATTCGTGAGTCACGGATGGAATAATTTTTGGTTTGAGAATGATTATACCTTTGTGGTTTCTGCCATTTGGATGAGACTGTCTCACTTGTCATGGAAGCTCACCAAATGTTGGATCAACTGTTTGGACTCCCTCCTTTCCTCGAATCATTTTATCACCCATATTTACAGGGAAGCTAATTCGGTAGTGGATGGTATGGTGAATAATGGCGTCAATGGTGTTTATTTTTTTGGTATGATCAATTACCCACATAGCTTCTTCCCCTCCTCAAAATGTATTGTGATAAATCTCCCATTTTCAGACTCATTTGAGTTGAACTATTTTGATCAATAAAGGAGCCGTGCTTGTTGGGAAAAGTCTCATTTTACCCAAAATAAATAAATATAGTATATTAATTATTTAAATAAATTTATTATAATTTTATAATTATATAAATAATTTTTTAAAAAATAATATTTATTTATTTATAATAATTATAAATATATAAATTTATAAATATAGTAAATATTTATTTATAAATATTTATTTAAAATATATTTAAAATATATTTAAAATATTATTAATTAATATATAATCTTAAATACATGCATTTTAAAAATGAGTGAAATTGAGTAATAAAAAATGAGTACACTTTCAAAATATTGAAAAAATGGATAAGTTTTATTAATTAAATATAAATTATTTAAAAAATATAGATATAAATATATTGAAGTAAAGATGAATACATATTGAAAATAATAAAATAGAGTAAATAAATAAATATAATTAAATAATAGAAAATGATTAAATTAAAAAATAAAATAAAAATAAAAAATACTAAAAATGAATAAATAATACCAAATTGTAATAATATTAAAAAAATAAAATAAAATTGACTGATTAAAAACAAAATATATTAAATGTATCATGTTATAATGAAATTTTAAAATACACTAAAATTTGAATAAATTATATAAATATTAGGTGTATGTGTTTCTATATAAGATTTCATTAATTGTGTAAATATTTATTTTTGTTGCTTGTATATAAAAATACATTAAATATGTATATGTATATGAAATCAATGTAAAACATGACATTTGATATATGTTAAATTAAAAAATCAAAAATATTAAAAATGAGTAAGACATTAATATGTTTTTAATTATTACATTATATTCATTTTCTATATATTTATATTTAATATATATTATTTATTACTATTTATAATTAATATATATATGTATATACATATATTATACTTATTCATTTTTATTAAAAATTATTTCATTAATTTGTTTTTAAATAATTTTGTAATTTATTCATTTTTAATTTTTTGTTTAGTTATTACAATTTATTCATATTTAATTTTTTTGGTTAATTATTACAATTTATTCCTTTAATATCTGTATATTTAATATATTATATTGATTAATATTTATAATATATATATACATATTAAATTTATTTATTTTTATCAATAATTATTTAATTAATAAAATATTTAAAATTTTTCTTAATTAACTTATTTTTAATTTTTATTTGTTTAATTATTTCATTTTATTCATTTTAAATATATATATATATATTTAGTATATAATATTTATTAATTTTTTTAATTTATATATATGTATATTCAATTTATTCATTTTTATGAATAATTATTTAATCAATAAAATTATTATTATTTTTTTTAATTTTTAATTTTTTAATTTTTTTATCTTTTTATGGATGTTTTTTAGTGATAAAAGAGCACTAATAAAGGGTACCCTTTATCATCACTAAAAATAAATCACTGATAAAGGGTATCCATTATCAATGCTAAATGAAGGCACTGATAAAGGTTACCCTTTATCAGTGCTAAAAAAGCACTAATAAAGGGTACCGTTTATGAGTGCTTTTTTTTAGCACTAATAAAAGGTACCCTTTATCAATGGTTTATTTAGATATGATAAAGGCCCCCTTTATCAGTGCTTTTTTCTAGCATTGATAAATGCCAGTGCTGTTAAAGGCCTCTTTTTCCTAGGGTTCACGAGTCTCGTTAAGGCTGGTTATTTCCATGAATGTTGAAGGAAGTGGGTTTTCCATCAGTTTTGGGTAAGGTTTCTTCCTCTCTTCAACTTTTTCCAATTTTTAATTAGGTTTTTTGTAATTTTTATGGTTTATCATATTTTTCTAGTGTGTCTTGGACCTCCTTGAGGTGGGTTTGGACCACCATTGGTGAAGGCGATGACTTGTAGATCTCTGGATGCGACCTACACACATATAATTATATTGGTATGTATATATATATATGTGTGTGTGTGTGTATATCCACTTTTTACATCTTCCCACATAGTGATGTGAACATGTACATTAGATAAAGGGTATATATATATCAAGGTGTATATGTGTTTATGGTATCTTGTAGCTCCTTGAAGGTGACTAACATGTATATAAAAATATAGATATATATATAAGGACCTCCTTGTACAAATTGACTCCTGGTAATATGATTATGAACAAGGGGGAAATGTGTTCATATATATATATGTGAAGGTGTATATGTGTTTAAGCGTAAAACGGTGTATTTGAGTGGCCATCATTTAAGGAAACATGTTTTGAGGTAGGTACCCTATGTTTGAACCTTTAATTTGGAAAATTTAATTCCTTAGTAATTTTATTGTGTGTTTACAATATATTATGAATTAAGTATATTATAGAAAATTTTGTGATGATTAGCGTTGGGTTTACCGTTGTTTCCCCATTTTTTCTTCTAAGCTTTTATATGTGTATTCTTTATTAAATTATGTTTTCAAACTTATTCTAAAATATTAAACATTATAAATGATTAAATGTGTTCCAAATTATTTATAACATGTGAATTTTGAATTTCCAAAGAGTTTTTAGCCTTCTGATGATTTCCATAAACTTTTAATGACATGTTTTATTTTCTAAAGAGGTTCAAAATGGTTTTTCAAATGGTAAAGGTTTTTTTACAAACACTAAGGACTATTTGAAACCTTTAAGTATTTATTGGAAAATGGTTTTGAAATATCATAACGTATAGGACCAATTGGAACCTTTGAAATGATTTCTGTATGATGGGATCCTCCATGGTTTTCCTCCAGTTAGGGAGGTTCATTGCATGGATGGTGTCGGGAAGTGGGAAAGGCATGCACATTGGAACCCATGTTAGTTCCAAGTGTGTGATGACCTCCCCTATTATCCTTTTCATCATCATCATGGGATCCTAGAAATTATCTAGAGGGTTGTGAGATAGTTTCTATCTATGTCTCGATTAGACGAACTAGATCCCATTATTAAAGATAAGCCTTGTGAACTGAGCCACTAGTGAGACTAGTGTAGATTATCTGGGTTGGTTATGTCTAGGGTCTATCTATGGATATTTAGAACATGACCAATACTACTATCTCATATTATCTGGTATTTTTCTATATAACTTAGTGTCTGATTTTGTTTCATTATGCATGTTTGTACATGTGTTTCTTCCTTTTATTTGGTTTTACTCTTTATTGTACCATGATGTTGTGACTAGTTTTTTTACCCTTGTCATTTTTTCTTTTCAATGAGATGTTTCTTTTATCACATGTTTCTCCTTATGAATGGATTTTTTTTTGGAAAATCTTAACTTTTTAGAAACTATTTTGGAACTAAGAAGGGAAAATGGTTTTTGAGAAAGATCATCTTGTTACTTGTTTTAGAAATCAAGTGAAAAACTATTTTTTTATTATATTTCAAACTAACATGAAGTGGTTTTCTCTTTAAAGGTAAGTCATAGAGAGTTTTTTATCCTTTGGAATCCCTATTGTTCATTTTAATTCCCACACCTATATTCTTTATTATTTTTTAGTTTCAGGTTCTCCCAATTCTGGATTTCTCATGGAGCGAGCATGGTCCTATGGTTGGAGGTGATCCATGAAGTCACATGGAGGTACATGTAGTCGTATTTATTTCTTTCTACTGACAATGTTTATTTCTATATCATTCATGTGATAAATCATTCCCAAATGAGTTATATTTGATAGTCAATAATAGTTTCCAGCCTGGGAGGATTGAGAATGCCTCTCAGGCCTTAAAACAGGCAGGATTGGGTGACTGGTTCAAGTTTTAACCAAGATAGTTCATCATAAAATTGTATTAGATAATTTATCTCTTGTTATTTAGGGGATGTCTAGAATTTTAGATCTAGGTTTTTTAGAATTCAAGTATTCAATCATAGGTATTTTCTTGTTCACCACCTATTCGTAAGGATTCTTTAATTTCTAGGGTGGTATGGGATGGTTATGCCTCAAAATACGAGCTTGTATCTTAGATTTTTTTGAGGTATTTGGTTTTTGTTTGATAATTTATAGTTAGTTGTGAGAATTTGGTGGTTATTTTGGAAGGTATTGGAGGGTTAATGGTTTCTATGCATGGTCTAGAAAACCATATATAGACCATGAAACTACCTTAGTTAACCTCTAGTATTCTCACCTGATTAGTGCACGGCCTACCAAACCATGCATAAAATCCATTTATAGTACGTTTGTTTATAGTTTTTCGATTTTTGCATCTATTGGGTGTTGGGTTACTTTTTTTTATTCTTCATGCGGGTTTAATTCAGTTTTTTGGTGTTACCCTTATACTTTTAAAGTGATGTTTGGTTTATCAAAATGGAATTTCTAAATGAAAGTTTTGGGTTTTTTTAAAATGAAATGGATTTTTTTAGAATTTACTTTGGGATTTTGGAAAGGTTTTTTTGCAATGTGAAAACAAAATTAGAATAAGAATTTGAGGGAAATTTTTGTTCTAGAAATGAAAATGTCTTGTTTTGAGCCTGGGTAATCCTATGAATGCTCATATGTATGGATGTGTGTATGTGGTAAAGGTATGGTTGGTTGTATGTGTGGATGAGTGCCTTAGTTTGAACATTGATGTTTCTATATGAGAGGCTTCATGGAATATCAATGGTAGGTGCTTAACCTTTAAAGCTTGTTTTGTTTTCAAAATATTTTTCCAAAAGGGGGTTTTAGTATTTTGAAAAGTGGGTGTTGTTTAGTGATTCCTTTTTGTGTTTAGAGATTTCATTTTTGGGGCCTTCTGGTTTTGATGTTTTCAAATTATTTTTGTAATTGTGTTTTGAATATTGGGTTTTTTTTGTGATTGATATGTTGAATTTTGGATTATGATGCATTTTGATTTGGCTTCATGCTTCTTGTTTTTTAGTATTCCCCAAAAAAGTCCCACTAAAGAGTGTTTGGTCAAAATCTAGGATGTATTCCTCTATTTATTGATGTAGATTGATTTTTGTAAATTAGTGTTGGTTATTGTTTTGATGTTTGGAATTGGAGAGCTTGTGGTAATTGGAGTCTTGGGAGAAATTCTGAATAAGAATTTCTTAGGGTGGTCTTCTTCTAAAAAATACTTAGGGTACATTGTTTTTGTGGATGGTAAAGTCTTAGGTGAGTCGTTGGGGGGATTAGGAAGGATTTTTTGTTTTTTAATTAATTGGTTTCATCAAGCTTTGGTGTTTCAAGAGATAGTTCTGGTTGTCCTCCCTTGACCGGATACTGGAGACCATTTTATTTTGTTGAGGTTTGTTTGTATGAATAATTATTTTTTTGGGAAATACCCATCCATACCTCATATTACCATTTCATTTGGCGGTCCATCTTGGGTCACTTGAAGAGGGTTTGTAAGTTGTGCTACTAAAAGCAGAAGTTTCTGTTAAGAATTATTAGCCTCTCACTATGGGGAAGCAGATGCTACAAGACACCAGGGCTCCATCCATAGGCCTCAGATTGAAGCTTTTTGGTTGGAGTTGATTCCATATAACAAACCTATTTAGTACTTGATTACATGTTTTAATGAAGTCTCTTGTCATGTTATTTTTTTAACTATATAATATTTGTAGGTGATATTGTCCTAAGAGTATGTGTCACATTGAAAGGATATATAATTTCCCCACTATAATGATATCCTAGAGGTTCCACAACATTATTCTTGAATATTGTTCTATGGATGGTTGATATATTCTAATAGGACACAAATAATAAATGATATTAAAGTTATGAGGATCATAATACATTGAGACATATTCTCATGGTGTTCAACCTTAGTATTATCCAAGATAGGTTGTTAGGAGAACATACCCATCAAATAGAAAATCCAAATTTCTATGTGAAAATGGATATTAATATATATAGACATGTTTATCGATCCTTAGAATTTATGATTATCAATAATGGATATCATGACTTTCACACTTTGATTTATTAATGAAAATCACGATGACATATGTTCACGACCAGGTAGGGTACGTTGGGTGCATCACGAAAGATATTCTATGAATTAACAATGCAAGAAAGTATTTATCTCTTCTATCCTATAATTGAAGTTGATATCTTAGGTCCTTTAATAGAATAGAACAACCCACATAAATCCTTTTCCATGGTGTTCAGTTGGCTAGTTCATTTTCAGAAAGTCAAAAAAGAGAAATTAAGTATATAGGTTAATGGAACCATCATGCAACTTTCTTGATTAGAGATATCAGGATAAAGGGATTATATTAAATGATAAGAATTTGTAGTAGGTTGTCTATCATTATGAAATTAACTTCTATATCTACAGGTGTCTTGCTGTGTTGCTAGATTATACCCTTGGAATTTAAGCAGTTATGCCCAATGCCACTCATAAGGCGGTCTAGAGCATCACAAAATAAGTCTATCTAAAATCTCAGTTAAATTCAATTAATGGATTTAATAATTTAGAATAAATAATATTTATTCTGGTTTGGTTGATTGGCATAATTTAATCACAATTTATTTGAAATAATAAAGTGATCAAAATAATAAATAATAAATATAGTTTGTAAGTTTGGAGAATATTATATTTATTATATTCATCATAGAAATAATATAGTGATATTTATTTAATTAAATATTCATTATTCCAGGATTGATAATGTTGACGAGGGAAAGATGACTGGGTTTAATGGTCCAATAAGACTAACTAAAAATAAATTTATTTTATTTTTAGAAGCCCTCTTTGTGGTTGAGCAGTAACCAATACACCAATATTAAGTTTAAAAATTCAAAAAACACAATGAGACATAGCAACCGAGAAGATTACATTTCTGGATTCACCTGCGTCAGCTGGTTCCCTTCTCCACCCCCATAATAATGAGTCACCACCATCAAAATCTCCATCCGATACCACTTCCGTCATCACTATCTGAAAATCACACCAATCACTGGAAAATGCTAGTCCTTTGTAGCCACCATAAAATAACAACACCATGCCATCACAAACCACAAACAACCAAATCACCAGTACAGATCGAAATCATATCAACATAACATGATGTCATAGAAACCTTTACTAGAAATGATACCTTTTTGAACCACCGAAGGTTTCCTTCATAACCAAAAAATAATAAAAACAAACCATAAACACCATCAGAATCTTTACCAAGAAGGTCTAAAATAGATCAACAACCAAAGAAGAAGAACCAAACAAACCTTCATAAAAAATTTAAACAAACTGCATGAATAGAACCACCATCCACTAAACCCCACCTCCAAAACCTTTATGGAACCACATATTCAGATCCGATATGAAGATACATAGAGGGAATTGAGGTCATAGAAAATATTTAAACAGTCAAGGGCTCCGAATATTGGAAACATGGTGAGACTAATACGAGAAGCCAAAACCAAGATCGAACTAACACATAAGTTCCATAAAAACGGATTACCACTGAACCAATTAACCAAAAACTATTTTGTTATCATCAATTCAAATTTTAACTGGAGAGGAGCAGTGGAACACGAGATCAGAGTAGGATTTTAGAAGATGGGGGATTTAACGGTGACTGCCTTTAACAGGACAAACAAAAACCTCGATGGAGACTTACACCAAGATAGCTACACCCCCAAGATAGAATAAATGATCAACATCCCCATGAATTAAAACCAAATCGCAAAGCGGGAATATAGATAGAGGAGGTCAAAATAGTAGAAGAAATAAAGGAAGAGGAGCAGCACTCAAACGCACCACAGACCTCGCAGTGGAGGGTTTCGATGGTCCAATAAGAAATAATTAATATTTATTTATATTATTAATGTGTAACACATGTAAAGTGATTAATAATAATTATAATATTATTAATAGACTTGGATTTAATTAAGAATATTAGAAATGGTTAAGGTATTGTGTGAAATTTTCCAACCCTAAACCCAACACAATTAATATCTTATTATATCTAGTTATATCTAAATATATCACTTTCATAAAGTTGTTTTTTGGGTGTGCATAATAGATAAGAGAGACATGTATAGGGATACATCTAGAGTTATATAAACAACTCCATCTTCCTCCTATCTTAGTTAGTCAAGAGATCACTAAGAGTTATCCCTATTTAAAAAACTATTATTGTCAACCATGAACAACTCAAGCAATTAGGATCACCCGTGCTCCCAACTGGTGATTTGATGACATTGATCATAGATCGTGGTGCATTTTTGGATCACCGCTAAAGGTATTATTCACTTTAATCCTATAACACAATGATGGTATGATGAAATATATCCTATCATATCATTAATTAAAGTATAATTAAAAGTTGGGGTAATTGTTTATCTACTTATAAATTAATTATAAATTACATGTGAAGATCCTGTCCCTCTGGTTCTTGTTTATTAATGTAATCTAATATTCTTATTGGACCTGATCTCATGATCATGTAAAGAAACTATTATGTGTGATTTAAGAATAAAAGAAAATTTAGTCATACCTTCAAAGGATGCTTCAGCTATGCCTGAAACCTAAAATTGGTATCAGAGTAGTCACATTTTTAATTTATAATTATTTATTATTAATTTATTGATTGCATGTGTTTACATTTTCTTTTACTTAAAACAATTTGTTTTAATAATTCTCCATCATCGACACTTATTTTATTAATTCTCAATAACATAATAAGTAATCTGTTAATGATTAAAAAATAATATTCATTTGGATAGTAAATGAGGTGTCCCAAGTATTTCATGTGTCAAATACACAACATGAGGACTAACATACTATGGACACTAGTAGAATAAAAGTATACTCCATGTAAAATACTATACACCATGTAGTCTTTTATCAACAATGTTCTCTAATTTTTAAGGAAATAAGAATTAAATATATAATTAAACCTATTGATTATGTGTTTTGTGTGTCATTTTTTCATCAGTTCACGCCATGCCATAGGATTAACAATTATATATTAAATTAATTTATGTGTAGAAATTTAGATGAACACGTGAGGTTTCCTCTAAACACACTTGTGTAATTAATTAGTTTTAATGGGATTAATTTTGTTTAAAATTATATATGATGGTTAGTTAAAGATTATTGGATGTAATTAAGATAAATTGAATTAATTGGATTAATTCATGGAGAATTATCATAATTCAATAATGAACTGGATTAATTGATTACAATATAAAAACTTTATACTCATTGCATGCTTATGTGTGGATGATCATGAGATTAGACCTTCCCTTTACATGTGATTGGTTTATTTTAATTGATTTTGATTAAATAAAAATAATGTCCTATGAGTTATCCCCTTCCCTTATTCTGTAAGGTCCTATGTGCTTATGGTTTCTTTTATGTAAACCAACTTTATCTAATCCATTATATACCCTCACCTGTGTGTGAGTAAAATCTTATATAAGGAGGGAGATCCTAGGAGAGTGGATAAGATCCGAGTCAAGGAGTCATTGTGAAACCAATCAATGTGTTACATAGGAGCAAATGAGGAATTCTACAACATGAACCAAGTTACAATTTAAGGTGTTTCCTCCCTAGGGTCAAGGGTTAGTTTATCATCCATTAGATAAACTAACCACTAGAAAAATATCATGGCCAAGCCACTTATTTTTTTTTCTATTATTTTAATGGTTAATTATTTATGTTTGTGAATGACACACTATAAGAAAATAAATGAATTAAAAAGAATATAATATGGAATAAAATATAAGGATATTATACATAAATGTTTTATTAGACATGGTCAATCACTTAAGTAAACTCCACTTAGTATTAATAAGGAATGCTGAAGGAGAAAATGGTCTTTATGCATAATGATAAAAATCCCTCAATTAAAATATCAAGTCATATTATCCTTCCACTACTTAATTTATAATCAACCTCATAGTTCAAAGTGCTTTACCAACCAAAGTTGGGGTGCTTTTAATTATCATGGAATTTTTAGCTTGAAGTTTTGGGCCGAATTAACTTAGTTTGCATCAAGGGTTGATTGCTCAAGAAATACTTGGTGTAACTAAGAGGAAAAAGTTGAATAAATTTTAAAAAAAGATTTTAGGATTGGAAAATCCACTCAAAATATCAAGGAACTATGAGTTAGTGTAGTTGGTAAGTTACAACTCCCTAAAAACCTTTAACTAGCTTGATGATCCAAAGTTTGGGTTATGATAAGGGAATATAGATCCTTAACACTAGAATATATAAGTGATAAGATATTATTAAACTAATGGTGAGACCTATTATATTTTGAAAATATTGGGATATTAATAAATAATTTAATAAAATTTAAATTTATTAATTTTTAAAAAAAATAAAAAGTACTAATTATTTGTTCATAATTTGTAGAAAATAGAAAATAAAATGACATCGATAATATCCCTATAATCCATAATTGAGAAGGATAACCTTCTTATAGGAATGAATTTCAAGTAATGATACAGGCACTTGCGCATTATACTACATCATGAACAGAAATTGTATATGCTAGAAAACCCACTTTCTAAGTCGCTTTCCAAAGAGGCTAGTGAGGAAGAGATATATCTCTATTTAAAGCATGTGTATGATGAAATAGATGTCCAATGTTTTATGTTATTCACCATTTCCAATGAGATTTTAATGAAATATAAGTATATGAATGCATATAATATAGTTTATAACCTTTGGGATCTCTATCAAAAGAAGGTGAGATCAAAGAAATATGAAATATCCAATGCACGATTCACATGGAAGCTTAGAAAGTTGACGCTAGATGGGAAACATGTAGTCAAGATAATTGATTACATTGATAAACTAGACATCTTGGGTTTTAATATACCTAATTATCTATGTATATATCTCATTCAATCCTCAATACCCAAAAAATTCTCCAGTTTAATTGTGAATTATAATATGAAAAATAATAAGAAGACACTATAAAAACTTATTAATTTTATACACCAAGTTGATGAAGACATGGGGTATGACAAACATTTTGTCCTTATGGTGAATAAGAATAATAGAAATAAAGAAAATGGGGAAAAGAATCATCCTAAGTTTAAGGAATTGGAGCATCGTGTAACACCCCAAGTTTAAAAGAAAGTTTTATGTATTATGCATGTTACAAAATACAATAAATAAATAATTTTATGAACATAAAGATAGAAGTAGTAAATATTTTATTTATGAAAAGTACTTAACACATCATTAACATACATTAGCTAGCCCATCAAACCCACTAATATTGATAGTAACACCACTTGGAATCCACCACACAGCATAACGAGGCCGACCAAGTAGCGCATATCACCTGAATCAACCATAATCAGGAAAACGATGGCACATAAAATAGAGATAAAACCGAGACCAAGAGGAACATATAAAACCATTCTAAAAGTAGTAGTATGAGCATCGAATATTTTTGTGTGTGTGTTTAAATTCCCTTAAATATTTATATTTATCAGGCTTTTTATCTGACCGTTATAAAAAAATGTTCGTTATAACTTTTTAAATTAAAGTTGAAAATAAAATATATGAACCATTGATAGACATATATACATATATAAACAATAGTGATTGAATCTTACTATTAAAAATTTGTTTTTTCAATAAAAATGGTGAGAGTTTTGTTCCTTGAAGATAAATAATATGTTTTCAATTATTATTATTAATTTAAAGAAATTAATAGTATCTTATTATGTGAAAAACTAAGGTATTATAGATATATTTTCTGACTATTATATTTGAAGTATTATTAAAACAGAAACAACCTGAAATTTAAAATATCTATACTATTATATCAAGATTTGAATAAGATATATAAAATATAGAATGATATTTAAAGAAATTTCAGAAATCAATCCGCAGTATACGCGGAATGTGTTTTTTTCCAAAATGGTCCGCTCCTACCTCATCTTTCCCATCCAGTGGAAAATCAATCTACGCCGTCTGATATTTTAGGTGAACCCTAATCCTAGACCCTGCCTAACATGGATGCATCCTCATCTTTCAATCTCATATAGGATCCTCCCTACGCCCTGGACCGTTGATCTAATTTATGGACAAGATTTCACACCCCAGCCAGATCTAATCTAAACCATCCATTCTGTTTCAAAAAATCCCTTTATCTTCAACCTTTCTTGAACCAGAGAAAACCTTAGTGGTTTCTTATGCTTACGCGTTCATCAACCTGATGGACCACCATATTAAATGAAAAATGAAAAGTATGATCATACCTTCAATTAGTATAATAAAATACTATTAGCACCATACATGAATCACTTTTAGATCTGACCTACATAAAAATATATATTAAAAAAAAAAATATGAACTATCACCATGTATGGTTTTACTTTATCCATGAAACATATACATCTATTAGTTTATAAAATAACAATAAAAAAATCCATCATCCTTAATTTTTCCATCCCCACAGGATATTTCAAGATGCAAATTTTTCCTAATTCTACAAACACTCCATATAGAATACTTTTTTGCAGATAAAAACATGCATTCAGTTGCATGTCATCAATTATGCACAAGAGTTTGAATGGAGTCCATTAAAACCCTATCCAATTGATAAAATATAGAGACAATTTTTTCTATAAATAAGACATAGAATCACCTTTTGAAATACACATATGCACCACTAACTCATCAAATACCTTCAAGTTCTTCCTTTGTCAAATAAATCAAGGCAAGGGAAATTATTTTTTGCTTATTTGATATTTCATATTACATTTTAATCAAATGGCATTTGTGTTCTTTATTTAAAAACCTTCTAAATTCATGAATTTATTTTCGTGTTCAAACTTAATTTGTAATGGACCTTTGCCTACTTGTTTTAAAGTTATAATCCTTATTGTTTTATGAAGGATTTATTATTTTAAATGGTTATTAGTATATATATATATATATATCATTTTTTTTATTATATATGAAAATGATTTTTTTTTAATTTTATTTTCGAAGGTTTAAATTTTTTGAAGGATTTATTTTAGTTTAATTAAAAAATTTATGGGTTTAAGATCCTACGATCATATATTATAGATAAATCCTTGATCTTACTTACATAGAACACTATTATTTTATATAGTTTTTCTTAATCCATTGTTATCATTTTATGTTCATCAATTTATCTACATGCATATATGTCAATTTCATAATAAGTTATGGATATATCTTATAACATGTGACATATCATGCACATGTTACTATTTATATGTATGTTGTATGATTAAACTTTTTTTGTGAATCAATTAGTAAGGATTATGAATGACAATTTTCTTTCATATTAGGAAAAAAAATGACGACGTGGGATTTGATTTTTTCAAATATAGAAAAGGTTTATTTCTTTTTGAATATATATATATATATATGAATATATATATATATATATATTTATGAATATATATATATATATTTATGAATATATATATATATATATTTATATATTAATTTTTTTCCTGGTTTTAAAGTAAGAAAATCCTAGTGAAAAATATGTATAAAGATAAAGCAAGCTTAAAAATGTTTTTTATACAAAACAACACTTAAATGTTGTAAATATGGTAGGGTATTAGGGAGTGAACCCAATATCTAAACAAGTGGGTAAGTACAAGATATCTTAAAATGTTTCCTGTTTCCACAATGTTTTTGTTTTCAAAAGCATGATTAATATTTTCTAAAATTCACTGGATTATTTTAAAAGCATTTTCAAAGTGTAACATGTTCAAAGTACCAGTGTTTTCAATAATATTATAAAAAGTTTTTTTAGAATACTTTTCTCCCTAAAAGGTATTTCAATGGTTTTAAAACCCCTTATTGGAAAATTGAATGCTCACTCTCTGTTTTAGAATGTTTTTTCATAGGTTTCTTAGGAGTTCAAATTCAGATGTCATCACTTTTGGAGTTAGCGCACAGAAGTATAGGGGATATATTGCTTCTTTTTTATATTGGAAAATTTAGTCTAATTTCTCTAAAACCTAGACTGGTAAAAGTACCTAATTTGGGGTAATATGTTGTGTAATTATTCAATTAATTTTTTAGAAAAACAATTACATATCATTTTTAAGCACTGGGTTTGGAAGAGCGGGCTCAGGTTGTTATACGTCATCCCACTAAGAAGAAGAAGATCTAGATACAAGGAAAGGAACACGATGTAGTATGTTTTTCATATTTAAAGTAGGTCCACTGGAAGAGTATTTTCACCCATAAAATGAAGTAAGGGGAATCTTTAGGTTTATTCATTATCGAGTGTAATATTTATATATCTACAATTTTGGTATTAGATACTTCATGTGGTTCTCACATTTTTATCCAAATATAGAAACAAATCAGATTTCAGAAGTTTGAAATAGGTGAGGTGGATCTAAGAGCCATCAATGGAGTGAGTCCAAATGCTCTTTACATTATTGACTACCATCTCACATTGCCATTAATATTGATTTTAGTTTTAAATAATTATTATTATTTTCCTAGTGTTACTAGGAATATTATTTCCAGTTATTTATTAGATATGGATGGATTCATTTTTATCTTTGGAAATAATGGTTGCTAATTTTATAAAGATAACATATGTTGTGGTATAAATAATTTAATAAACATATTTAGGTATTAAATTATAAAAACCAAATATTGTCAATTGATAATAAAAAAAATATGCGCAAATTATATAACACCCAGTTATGGAATCATTGACTTGGTTATATAAACAAGAAACATTTAAAAAAGATCTTGTTGGTCGGAGTGGATACTCAAGAGGGGGGTGAATTGAGTTCCAATTAAAATTTTCTGTTAAAAACAATTTTTATTAAAATCCCCCTATTTCAAAAACAGATTAAACTATAGTGAATTTATACAGATTATAAAGGTTCAATTAGTTTCTCAAAGATTGATTAGTTCTCAGTTAACTTAATCTTATGATTAAATTAACTTTTGAAACTAACTTACTGGTTTATAATAAATATAAACACTTGCAAGTTTAACTATCAAAGTAGCTTTGAAAAAAATTATATTTCAAAGTAGTAGCAGCAGAATATGAAATAAATATGTATAGTATGGATATAGTATGTAGATACAAACACAGAGAATTAACCAAGAGGTTCAGTCTCAAGTCGAGACTTAGTCCTCTCAAAAGTTTATATAAAAATGATCCACACCCTGGATCGGGGTTAACAACAGTGAACACACTGTCCAGGTCACAAGACCTCTACCACAGTTCTGCGTGGGAAAACAAACAACAGCTCAGAGCTGTCCAGGTCTCACACGACCTCTACCACTATCCACAGTGGGAAATGAAGTGTAAAAAGGTTTGCTGAGGATTTACAGATCCTCCAGTGAAAGTACAGGAGTCAGTGTGTGTGTTTAATACAGCATATAACACACACTGCTCAAAATGTAAAACAAATGTATCACAGAGCAGAGATGTAGAGTTTAGAAATGGCTCTGGTGATTTCAGTGTAGCTCTGGACTCTTTTGTATTTGGTCAGAATTTATTCTGAGTCCTCTTCTCGTTTTTGTTTGAGAAGAAGAGTGTCGTATGATTCTTGTTCATAGGTAGTGAGATGTAGTTGATGAAGTTCTTCAATCATTCTTTTGTATGCACAGAACTCTCTTTGAGTAGGCTTGATTGTATATGAGATTCTGTGTAATCTCATGATATGTGTCTTCTGTTCTACTTAGTTCTGCTCAACTGGCTTCTTGTATTCCTCGTATGTTCTCTGAAAAATATCCTTCGTTTTTTTTGCAACAGAGTCTTCTAATCTTTATATCACGTGCTCCGGAAGACAGAAGAGGTTTCTTTTCAGCAGGTACGAGATACGGTTTCCTGAAATCCGACAACCTTTATTAATTAATTTTCAGAGCATTAAAATATACCTAATATGACCGTTGGTTAGATTAAACAAAGATATAGATAAATAAATTCAAACAGTTGTTTATGACTATTGAAGAATCAAGTGATCGGTAGGTCATCAGCATTAGTGAGTAATGGTCAGTGACTCAGATAGATCAGCATCGGTGAATCAGACTGATCAGCATCGGTCTGTCATCTGATCGGTGAGTCAGTTTGATCAGCATCAGTGAGTCATTTGATCGGTGGCTCATTTTGATCAGCATCGGTGAGTCATGCGATCGGTGTCTTATCTTGATCAGCATCGGTGTGTCATTTGATCGGTGAGTCATTTGCATCGGTGAGTCATTTTCATCGGTGAGTCATTTGCATCGGTGAGTCATTTGCATCGGTGAGTCATTTGCATCGGTGAGTCATTTTCATCGGTGAGTCATTTGCATCGGTGAGTCATTTTCATCGGTGAGTCATTTTCATCGGTGAGTCATTTGCATCAGTGAGTCATTTGCATCGGTGAGTCATTTGCATCGGTGAGTCATTTGCATCGGTGAGTCATTTGCATCGGTGAGTCATTTGCATCGGTGAGTCATTTGCATCGGTGCGTCATTTGCATCGGTGAGTCATTTGCATCGGTGAGTCATTTTCATTCTGATATCGGATTGGTACGACCGTTGTCCTTTGATATTGGATCGGTGCTTCCGATGTCCGTTGATATTGGATCGGTGCTTCCGATGTCTGTTTACATTGGATCGGTGCTTCCGATGTCTGTTGATATTGGATCGGTGCTTCCGATGTCTGTTGATATTGGATCAGTGCTTCCGATGTCTGTTTAATCCAGAAGACTTCCAAAATACTTTCTAAGTCAATAAGCATAGACAAAAACATGATAACAGATTCATTAATAGAAGTTTATGAGAAATCAAACTAGATTAAGCATTAATGGTATGTGATGATTTGTGATTATTAAAACATCAATCATAGACATGAAATCAACAATCTTCCAGAGGGCTCAACAATCTCCCCCTTTTTGATAATCACAAATCTTTATCATAAAATAAAAATAATATGATATATCATCAATAAAAACATAATGAGAATTAAACCATAAAGAGAATAAATAGAAAGAGATATAGAAATATCCCCCTGAGATATATACATCTCTCATATATATATAGATCTTTCTCCTCCCCTTAGATATATACATCTTTTCTCCCCCATATATCTCTCCCATACATCTTTCTTCTCCCCCTTTGGGATAATAAAAAAGGAGGGAAAACATATAAGTGAAAGTAAAAGCAGTCAGCATAGAGTATAGAGAAAAAAATATTTTATAAAGTACATAATATTACAAACATCACATTGTTCACCCTATCAAAAACAATACACAACTATTTGTTGGGATACAAAGGGGCTTTGCCTTTGTCGTTGGGATCAATAGTGGGTAAGTTTGAAGGCTTGGAGGCAGGCTGTACTTGGTGAATCTGAAGTGGTGGTAGGAAAACTCTGGCAGGTGTAGGAGCAGGTGCCACAGAGAGTTGTTGTTGAGAAACAGGAGCTGGTTGAGAAGCTTGCTGAGGGACGGGTCTTAACTGAGATAGATCTTGAGCAACAGATAGCTGATTTGGAGCTACATCAGAGTCACTGAGAGGTTCATAAGTAGGAAGTACTATTGCAGTGGCCTGTGCATTCAAATAGGGCTTCAAAAGATGAATGAAGTCTTGAATGACTTCTGCCCCATACTTCATAGCTTTCTCAAAAGCATATTTGTTCTCCATGAACTGTGCTAAGGTTGGGGTAAACTCTTGCAACTGGCGAACTTGAGTTTTGAAGGCCTGAGTGACTGGAGGTAATTTCAGATTCTCTGCCAACACCTTGAAGTTTGTAGCCATCTCATGCTTTGTATAAATCTTGGAAAAGTAATTATCAACTTTCTCTTTGATCTCTTGCAGAGCTTTCTTAGCATCTGCTGAATACACCAATGCCATCTTATGACTGTTATCACAGAGCTCTTTCATTTTCCTCAAAGATTCTAAATCAAGAATTTGTCTAACAGCAGCTAACTCATCATGCACAACTTCTATTAGATCTTCTAGCTCACGGGTAGTGATCTTGGTTACCTTGGCTGTATTGTCTTGGCCAACTATGTGAGTTATCTCAGCTTTCAACTTTCTCAGGTCAGACTTGTTGAGATGTTCAATCAAATTTCTCAAAACATCCATCATACCAGAGATGGTTGATCTGAATTCGCTTGATAGAGATACTAAGCCAGTGTGAAGATCCTTCATAGTCTGATTCAAAGAGGCTATGTGCCTGCCAATAAGTTCACCAGTATTGGCCAGGTGTGGCTTCACAGCATTAGATACTCTTTGTGAGAAGGCTTCTAATGAATTTTCAGAAACTTGTAGAGACACTTGAGTAAGGGCATTGGAAATTTATTCTCTAACTGTGTCTCTCACATCGGTTAGCAATTCAATCTTAAACTTATCAAGATCAGCTTGAGAGATTCCAGAACCAGGTAAATTAACATTTGTAGGATCAACAGCAGGAACAGACCTTGCTTCTCTTGGGAGGCTCCTCTTCACAACTGCAACAGATTCTGGCATTTCTTCTTCTTATTCAGAATATTCTAAGCCCAACACAACATAACCAGGGTAGTCATCCCAAATAGCAGCACACAGGGTGTATTTTGGTTTCTCATAGCTTGCTGTTCCACTGATTTTTGGTGAATCAACCTTGCCACTGAGATGTATTTCTTGTACTGACTGAGGTGGTTCTATTTGATCTACAGCAAGACCATCCACTGGTCTGTTATCACCATCAACAGCAGCCTCAACATCATCAGCATGTCCATCATCACTCTTCTCAGAAGCTTCACTGTGATATTCTTCAGTATCGGAATCTTCTTCATCACCAAGAATAGGTTCTGATTCTGGTAGGGCTAAGGGTGGACTAGCAGGTCCAAATTCTATTCTTCTTTTGGGACTAGCAGTGTTAGGATCACTCCTATCATCAGGAGATGACATACTTCCTTCCTCAGTCTCAGCTTCTTCTTGCTCTTGGGCTTTGGTGGCCTCATCCTTTCCTTCTTCTTGCTCATCATCATCAGAATAAACTGGATCCTCATCTGGTTTCAAGCCAGGGTCTCTCAAATCCTTTGGCCTCTTGCCATGATCTATGGGATTGTAGGCTTCATACGATTTATCTTCATCTGCAACCCAGCACTTCTTCCATGGATTCCAATCTATTTTCATCCTCTTGCAGATCTCTTTGTTGAGACAGAAGGTATGATCTGTTTCAGCAACTTCATCATCTTCATCAACACATTATAGATTCTTGAGCATGGTAGATATCATCTTTGAATAAAACAAGGCAGTGGCTTTCTTGGACGGTTTCATCATACCATCTATGTGTACCATCACATATCTACATAAATTTATCTTTTTCTGGGTTTTCAGTAGAAACAATAGAAAAACATCTTGAAACTTAACAGCAGCAAAATATTCTCTCCTAGGGAAAAGTTGGTGTTGAATAAACTTGAATAGGAGTCTGCTTTCACCATCCAGCTCTGAGGATGTGATTCTCCTAGATTCTCTATTTCCAGTCAGAATCTCTAGAGCTAGCTCATAAGAAAAATAGTCAGTGATTGGAGGTATATTCCCAACATAGTCCTCATATCGACCTTCATGAAGTACATTCAAGCACTCAGCCCACTGCTTAGATGAGAAGGATATTTTCTTTCCTTTTACAACAGACGACATCCTGGTAGCCTCCACACCATCTAGAGTGATTTTCAGATTCATGTAGAACTAATGTACCAGCTTCGGGTAGTCTATTCGAGAGTTGTCAGAAAACCAGTCTATCCATCCTTGCGATTCAAGAACTTGCAGCAACAGTGACTTACTTGACAAAAGCCACGCAGAGCTGACTTCTCTTTCTACAGCAACAATCCGAGTTTCCAAGTTCGGATTTACTGATCGTTGACAGCCACTACTCGACTCGTCTCGAGCATGCTTTGAAGGTACAGGGCTATCTGGTCCTTTACTCGGTCTCTTTTGCTTAGCCATTCGAAGATTTTGGGAAGGCAGGAGTTCGAAGGTTCGAAGTAGAGGCGAAGAGAGGTTGAAAGGTTCGGTGGGAAATAAAAGGTCAAAGGTTTAGGGAAGATAAATAGCCGCGTATCATTTATTTTATCATTTAGGGTTCCCATAAAAAGTATAAAAGAAATTTACTAATTAATTACAATATAAAAAAAAGTAATAGAAAATAGATCGGTATGACAGATCGGTTGCACTGATCGGTTTGACAGATCAGTTTCACAGATCAGTTTCACAGATCGGTTTCACAGATCGGTTTCACAGATCGGTTTCACAAATCAGTTTCACAGATCGGTTTCACAGATCGGTTTCACAGATCGATCATACACAACTCTTGTTTAATAAATTTCATTCTTTCAGAGCATAAAGGCTTTGTGAAGATATCAGCTAATTGATGTTTAGAACTAACAAATTCTAGAGAAATATCACCTTTCTAATAATGATCTCCTAGAAAGTGATGTATGACATCAATGTGCTTAGTTATAGAGTGAGACACCGGGTTCTTGGATATATTGATTGCACTAGTGTTGTCACAGTTAATTGAAACATGTTTAAAATCAAATCCATAATCCAATAAAGTGTGTTTCATCCACAGAATTTGTGCACAGCAACTACCAGCAGCTATGTATTCTACCTCGGCAGTAGACAATGCAACTGAGTTCTGTTTCTTACTACACCATGATACTAGGGATTTTCCAAGAAAATGACATGTTCCAGATGTGCTCTTCCTATCTAACTTACATCCAGAAAAGTCAGCATCTGAATAGCTAGTTAGGTTAAATGATTGTCCTTTTGGATAAAACAAACCTAAATTTATAGTATACTTAAGATACTTAAAAATTCTTTTAACAGCCAGTAAGTGTGATTCTTTAGGATTAGCTTGAAATCTAGCACACATACATACACTGAACATAATGTCTGGTCGACTAGCAGTAAGATAAAGTAAGCTCCCAATCATACCTCTGTAATTGGTTTGATCCACTGGTTTCCCAGCTTCATCTGTATCCAATTTACAGGTAGTACTTATAGGTGTATCACTTTCCTTAATACTATCCATTACAAAACATTTTAAAAGATCCTTTGTATATTTACTTTGATTTAAAATAATTCCATCTTTAGTTTGAAAAATTTGAAAATCAAGAAAATACTTAAGCTCTCCCATTAAGCTCATTTCAAATTCATTTTGCATAACCTTTGAAAAATCAGTACATAAGGAATTTTTAGAAGATCCAAAAATAATATCATCAACATAGATTTGTACTATTAATACATCTTTTGAAATCCTTTTTATAAAAAGAGTGGGATCAGCTACTCCTTTTGTAAATCCTTTTGAGATAAGAAAGTTTGAAAGCCTTTCATACCAAGCTCTTGGAGCTTGTTTTAAACCATATAAAGCTTTAGAAAGTTTAAAAACATGATTTGGAAAATGAGGATTTAAAAAACTAGGTGGTTGTTCTAAAAAAATATCTTCAACAATAAAACCATTTAGAAAAGCACTTTTGACATCCATTTGATATAGCTTGAAATTCAGATGTGATGCATATGCAAGTAAGATCCTAATAGCCTCTAATCTAGCTACAGGTGAAAAGGCTTCCTCATAGTCAATTCCTTCTTCTTGATTGTAACCTTGTGCAACTAGCCTATCTTTATTTCTAACGATGTTTCCAGATTCATCAACTTTGTTTCTAAACACCCATTTTGTGCCTATGGTCAAAGTGTCCTTAGATCTTTCTACTAATTTCCAGACTTTGTTTCTTTCAAATTGATTTAGTTCTTCTTGCATAGCCATTACCCAAAATTCATCATTGATAGCATCATTGATATTTTTAGGTTCTAACTGTGAAAGAAAAGCTTGATGTTCAACCTGATTTCTTAGAGAAGCTCTAGTCTGTGTTCCTCTATCTAGATTTCCTACAACAGAATCTAAAGGATGGGTTTTTAGAGTCCTAGATGGTCTTGAAAAGATAGGGCTAGAGATTTCAGATTCATCTACAGATTGAGGTTCAACAGAAGCAGGTTCTGGAAAATTTTCAGAACTGGATGTTTTAACTATAGGTCCATTGTCTTTATCATTGAGATTCAAACCAGAGAGATCATCTTCAAGAGAGATTTTAGGTTCATGTGGATCAGTTTCATCAAATTTGATGTGAACAGATTCTTCCACACATTTAGTTCTTTTATTGAAAACTCTATAGGATTTACTAGAGATAGAGTAACCTAGGAAAATTCCTTCATCACTCTTGGATGCAAATTTGTCAAGATTGTCTTTAGTATTGAGAATGAAGACTTTGCAGCCAAAAACTTTGAAGTAGTTAACCTTAGGTTTCCTATGGTTCCACAACTCATAAGGAGTCCTCTTAAGAACTGGTCTGATCAAGACTCTGTTAATGACATAACAAGCTGTATTTACAGCTTCAGCCCAAAAGTAAATAGGCAGTTCATATTCATTGAGCATGGTTCTAGCTATTTCTTGCAGGGTTCTATTCCTTCTATCTACTACACCATTTTGTTGGGGTGTCCTAGGGGCAGAGAAATTGTGACTATAGCCATTGTGTGAGCAGTAAGAATCAAACTCATGATTTTCAAACTCACGACCATGATCACTTCTCAGGGTCTTAATCTCGAGTCCACTAAGATTTTCTACAGACTTGGAGTATTTAACAAAGTAAGAACAAGCTTCACTTTTGTGAGCTAGAAAATATACCCAAGTATATCTAGAAAAGTCATCTACAAGAACATAGACATAGTGCTTCCCATTCAAACTAGAAACTCTAGAAGGTCCAAATAAATCCATGTGAACCAACTCGAGAGGTTGAGAAGTTGACACTTCTTTCTTTGATTTAAAAGAAACTTTATGTTGCTTTCCTTTTTGACAGGGATTACAAACTCTGTCTGCTGGAAATTCAAGTTTGGGTAAGTCTCTAACTAAGTTCTTCCTAGAAAGTTTTCTAAGTGAGTGCACATTGCAGTGTCCTAATCTTCTGTGCCAAAGCCAAGACTCTTTATGAAAAGCATTTAAACAAGGAATATTCTGCTTAGCTAAAGAATCTAAATCAACAGCATAAACATTTTCATTTCTTAAAGCAGAAAATACTAAAACATTTTTAGAGTTAAAAACATTGCAAGAATCATTTTTAAATTTCACATAAAAACCATCATCACACAACTGAGAAATGCTTAACAAGTTATATTTAAGTCCATCAACAAATAAAACTTTAGAAATCAAGATTGAATTAGTGTTACCAATCTGGCCTAAGCCGATGATTTTTCCTTTTGAATTATCACCAAAAGTGACAAAGCCTCCATCAACTTTTACTAAGCTCTTGAAGCATGAAAAGTCTCCTGATATATGTCCTGAACATCCACTGTCTAAGTACCATATCTTCTTGTGACAGCTCTTCAAGCAGGTCTCCTACAAAACAGATTTAGATGGAAGATGATTTTGGTACCCAGATCTTCTTGGGTCCAGACATGTTAGCCAATGATACTTTAGGTACCCATATTTGTCTAATGGGTCTCATATAATTTGTAGAATTAACATTCTTTGAAAGATAAACCTTATTATATCCATAACTATGAATATAACTGGTTGAGGCATATGAAGTTCCAGGATTAACTATCTTCTCTCCAGATTTAGGAATGAATCTAGTTTTGGCAACTTTTCTTTGTCCAGGTTGGTATCCTATACCAGTAGTATATCTAGGTGCAACTTGCTTTCCTAGCATTTGTGTAAGAGTATTCTTGCCATTTGTGAACTTCTCTAAGTCTTTTCTGAGTTGATCATTAGACAATTTTAGTTCAGTATTCTCTTTAAGCAACTGAGCATTCTTTTCTACTTTTATATCCAGATCAGATTTATGCTTAACACTTAAAGCATACTGTTTCTTTAAACCTTTATATTTATCTTTAAGCTCATTACAGGTTTCTCCAAGCATATCACAATATTCAAACAGTTCAGATTTAGACATGTTATCACATTCAGAATCATCTCCAGAATAATATGAATTTGAAGCAGGAGTTTCTGATGTTACCTCAGAAGTGTTTGTCATGAAACACATGTTGGCTCGATTCCTTTCGGAGTCTAAAGATTCAGCTTCACTTGTGCTGTCTTCTGAAGCACTCCAAGTATCCTTCATGCGTTTCTTGTACTTGTTATCCTTGTATTCATACTTCTTTCTGTATTTCAGCATTGGACAGTCTGCTTTTATGTGTCCTTTTCTTTTGCATTTATAACAGACAACTTCATCTGATTTATCAGACTTCTTCCAATCCTTTTTCCAGTGTCCTTTGTTATCATACTTGCCTTTGTAGTTTGAATTTATGAAAAAATTCTTCTTCCTATAGAATTTCTTAAATCTTCTAGCAATGTGAGCCATCTCAGCATCACTGTCAGAATCATTCTCACTTTCCTCACTGCTTGAACTTTCATTGATAGCTTGAGGCTTTTCCTTATCCTTATTCTTTGAGGTTGTAGTCTTGAAGGCAATAGACTTCCTTTTAGGTTCATCATCTTCTTCTTTGTTTACCTTGAGTTCTTCTTCATACATCATCAACTTGACAATTAGTTCCTTGACTGGCAGTTCTCCAATGTCACACGATTCTCTAATGGAGACAGTGGTTCCTCTCCATCTTTCAGGTAGACATCTTAAAATTCTCATGATTTGTTCCTTTGCTGGAACATCCTTTCCCAGAGAAGTCATTGTGTTGAAAATTTCATTGAACCTGAGATACATATCAGAAATGGGTTCATCAGGCTTCATCTTAAAATTATCATACTTAATAGTATAGGTATTCAATCTCATCTCCTTAACATTAGTTGTTCCTTCATGGGAAACAGCTAAGGTATCCCAAATTTCATATGCAGTTTTACATGCAGAAATTCTATTAAATTCCTTATCTCTTAGAGCACAGAACAAGGCATTCATAGCTTTACAATTATTATTGTAAGCAGTCTTTGTAGGTTCATCCCAAGTAGATCTATCAGTACTGGGAATTTTGTATTCAGCTTCAATGGCAGTCCAAATATCAAAGATCATACTTTCTAAGTGAATTTTCATTTTTAGCTTCCACTGAGAATAGTTGTTTCCATTAAAGAAAGGTGTCCGGTTAGTAGCAGCACCCTCAAGTCTATTATACATGATATCACAAAAAGAATTTTTAAAGAGATAAAAATTTAGAACTAACAGAAATTTTAAGAACTTTAAAATACAACTAAAATCACAGTTGAAAAACAGAGTACTTTAGAAAATATTTTCCAACCTCTGATACCAAATGTTGGTCGGAGTGGATACTCAAGAGGGGGGTGAATTGAGTTCCAATTAAATTTTTTTGTTAAAAAAAATGTTTATTAAAATCCCCCTATTTCAAAAATAGATTAAACTGTAGTGAATTTATACAGATTATAAAGGTTCAATTAGTTTCTCAAAGATTTATTAGTTCTCAGTTAACTTAATCTTATGATTAAATTAACTTTTGAAACTAACTTACTGGTTTATAATAAATATAAACACTTGAGAGTTTAACTATCAAAGTAGCTTTGAAAATAAATTATATTTCAAAGTAGTAGCAGCGGAATATGAAAGAAATATGTATAGTATGGATATGGTATGTAGCTACAAACACAGAGAATTAACCAAGAGGTTCAGTCTCAAGTCGAGACTTAGTCCTCTCAAAAGTTTATATAAAAATGATCCACACCCTGGATCGGGGTTAACAACAGTGAACACACTGTCCAGGTCACAAGACCTCTACCACAGTTCTGCGTGGGAAAAAAAACAACAGCTCAGAGCTGTCCAGGTCTCACACGACCTCTACCACTATCCACAGTGGGAAATGAAGTGTAAAAAGGTTTTCTGAGGATTTACAGATCCTCCAGTGAAAGTACAGGAGTCAGTGTGTGTGTTTAATACAGCAGATAACACACACTGCTGAAAATGTAAAACAAATGTATCACAGAGCAGAGATGTAGAGTTTAGAAATGGCTCTGGTGATTTCAGTGTAGCTCTGGACTCTTTTGTATTTGGTCAGAATTTATTCTGAGTCCTCTTCTCATTTTTGTTTGAGAAGAAGAGTGTCGTATGCTTCTTGTTCATAGGCAGTGATATGTAGTCGATGAAGTTCTTCAATCATTCTTTTGTATGCACAAAACTCTCTTTGAGTAGGCTTGATTGTATATGAGATTCTGTGTAATCTCTTGATATGTGTCTTCTATTCTACTTAGTTCTACTCAACTTGCTTCTTGTATTCCTCGTATGTTCTCTGAAAAATATCCTTCGTTTTTTTTGCAGCAGAGTCTTCTAATCTTTATATCACGTGATCCGGAAGACAGAAGAGGTTTCTTTTCAGCAGGTACGAGGTACGGTTTCCTGACATCCGACAACCTTTATTAATTAATTGTCAGAGCATTAAAATATACCTAATATGACCGTTGGTTAGATTAAATAAAGATAAAGATAAAGAAATTCAAACAGTTGTTTATGACTATTGAAGAATCAAGTGATCGGTAGGTCATCAGCATTAGTGAGTAATGATCAGTGACTTAGATAGATCAGCATCGGTGAATCAGACTGATCAGCATCGGTCTGTCATCTGATCGGTGAGTCAGTTTGATCAGCATCAGTGAGTCATTTGATCGGCGGCTCATTTTGATCAGCATCGGTGAGTCATGTGATCGGTGTCTTATCTTGATCAGCATCGGTGTGTCATTTGATCGGTGAGTCATTTTCATCGGTGAGTCATTTGCATCGGTGAGTCATTTGCATCGGTGAGTCATTTGCATCGGTGAGTCATTTGCATCGGTGAGTCATTTGCATCGGTGAGTCATTTGCATCAGTGAGTCATTTTCATCGGTGAGTCATTTTCATCGGTGATTCATTTGCATTGGTGAGTCATTTGCATCGGTGAGTCATTTGCATCGGTGATTCATTTGCATCGGTGAGTCATTTGCATCGGTGAGTCATTTGCATTCTGATATCGGATCGGTGCGACCGTTGTCCTTTGATATTGGATCGGTGCTTCCGATGTCCGTTGATATTGGATCGGTGCTTCCGATGTCTGTTTACATTGGATCAGTGCTTCCGATGTCTGTTTATATTGGATCAGTGCTTTCGATGTCTGTTGATATTGGATCGGTGCTTCCGATGTCTGTTTAATCCAGAAGACTTCCAAAATACTTTGTAAGTCAATAAGCATAGACAAAAACATGATAACAGATTCATTAACAGAAGTTTATGAGAAATCAAACCATATTAAGCATTAATGGTATGTGATGATTTGTGATTATTAAAACATCAATCATAGACATGAAATCAACAATCTTCTAGAGGGCTCAACAGATCTCTCTAGATAGTTATTTAGACTCTTTTTAGATTAATCTACTTGAAGGATTTCGTACTTGATTACAAGGTAATATGAACAAATGAACATTCAATGGTCAATGGGAAAGGGACACGCAAATTATATAATTGGTACATAATGAATTTTGTGGACCTTTTTTAGTAGATGATAGATGTAGATAATTATAAGTTATTACTTTCACTGATGACATGAATAGGTATGGTTATATCTACTTTACAAGGTATAAGTTTTAATCATTTGAGAAGTTCTAAGAGTTGAATAATGAGGTTAAGAATCATCTTGGTAAGAAGATAAATAAACTTTAATCAGATCAATGTGGTGAATATACTAACCAATAATTTATCAAATTTCAATGGGACTACAAGGTTTTATCCCAAATCCATCTATCTTATACACCACACTAGAATATTGTTATTCGAAAGAGAAATTATAACTTCTTGGAGATGGTATGGTCAATGATGAGTCACAAAAATCTTCCATTATCCTTTTGGGGATATGTGTTAGAGACGACATTATACTTACTAAACCAAGTACCAATAAAGCAGAAAATGGTATTCCTTTCAAGTTATAGAGTAGAAAGAAACCTGTTTTATCACATGTTCATGCATGTGTATGTGTGGTGTTTGTTAAGGATAGATCAAGAAACAAACTAGCACCCTAAGTTATGCATTATTACTTTATAGGGAATCCTAATAAAATAAGGGGATATAATCTATGAAAACCTTCATCCAAGAAAGTAACTATTTCAATACATGCCATTTTCTTGATAAGGAGAACATCCTCAAGAAGGGTAGTGGGAGAAAGATTGACTTCAATGAATTTTATGATCAATATACACAAGATTTGGTATAGGAATTGATTTTATAAGTCACCGGTGAAGAGTATGTTCATGAAACACAAGTTTTTCATAGGAGTTCTAGAGTGGTAAGAGAACCATTAAAATATGGTTTTATATTTAATGATGATGGTGACTCATTATTGGTTAAAAATGGTGATCCTATTTCCTTAAATGAGAAAGCAGAGAGCTCAGAAGCTGCAAGATGGAGAAAACCCATGAATTCTAATATGGTTTCCATGTTTCAAAACCATGTTTGGGTTTTGATCGATCCACTAGTTGATGTAAAACTCATTGGGTGTAAATGTATTTTTAATAGAAATATGGATATGTAATGTAAAGTGAACACCTATAAATCACAGCTAGTTGATAATGGGTTTAGACATTGTCAAGGCTATGACTATGAGGAGACTTTTTTCCTAGTTTCCATGTTTAAATCCATCATATTTTTTCCCTAGCAGCATACCATGAATATGAGATTTGAAAAATGGATTTCAAAACTTAATTACTTAATGGGAACCTTCAAGAGGATGTGTATATAACATAACCTAAAGGGTTTGTGGCTTAAGGTAATGTGAAAAAGTTAAGAAAGTTATGGATATCCATCTATGGATTAAAGAAATCATCCAGGTCATGAAATATTCGATTCAATGAAGTCATAAATTAATTTGGTTTCATTATGAATGTGATCCATGTATTTAAAAATGATTTAGTGAGAGTAAGATTGTTTTCATAGTAGTATATGTTTATGACATATTACAAATTATAAATGATATACAATCCTTACAAGAGGTTAAGGCATGGTTGATAAAGTGATTATCCATGAAGGACTTAGGTGAACCAACCTATATTCTAGGGGTCAAGATCATGTGTGATATATCCAAGAGGTTTCTTGGACTAAGTATAAGTACATACATTGAACATATATTAAAGAGATTAAGTATGGAACAATATATTGTTGTATTTGTTCTAGTGTCACATGGTTTACATCTTTCTGAGAAAATGTGTCCTTATACACTAGAGGAAAGAGATATAATGTGTAAGATCCCATATGATTTAGTGATAGGATCTATCATGTATTCCATGTCATGTATGAGGCTTGATATTAACTATTCATTGAAAATGGTAGGAATATATCAATAAGATCTAGGAAAAAAATGTTGGAATGCTACCAAGACCATCCTTAAGTATATGAGGATAACTGTAGATATATTCCTAGTGTATAGAGAAGGTGAAGAGCTAGTCATCAGGGGTTATACAGATGTTAGATTTTAGATAGTGAAGAATGATCTCAAGTCATAGTCTGGATATATCTTTTTTTTTCTCAATGGAGGTGCTGTGAGTTGGAATATTTCAAAGAATCCAGTTTTTACTAATTCTATAGTGGAGTTTGAGTATATTGTTACTTTTGATGTAGACAAGGAAGTAGTATGGATTCACAAATTTTTCCAAGATTTTTATGTGGTACCTAGTAGTGAAAAAACTATCACATTTTACTATGAAAACACTGAATAAATTGATTTCTACAAGGATCCAAGGTCACACTAAAGGATAAATCACACACTTTAGAAGTTTTATCTATTGAGGGATTTTTCTCAATGAGGTAAAGCTACAATGAGTAGAGTATCCATGGAGGAAAACATGGTAGACCCCTTGACCAAGGATTTATCTTAGTAGAGTATTGAGTATTATGTGAGAGCTAGTGGACTGAAATATTTTTTCAGTTAGATCTAGTGAAAGTGGGATTTTTTTTGGAGTTGGTGCCCTAGAACCAACCTATTTAGTACTTTATTACATGTTTTAATGAAGTTTTTGGCCACATTATTATTATTTCTCTATATGATATTTTTATGTGATAATTTCATAAGAATATATTTCACACTGAATGGTTATAACAGTTCCCCACTATAATGAGAACCTAGAGGTTCCACAATATTATTATAGAATATTGTTCTATGTATGGATGATATTTTATAATGAGACACAGGTGATAAAATCTATTAGGGGTAGGAGGATCATAATAAATTGACATAACTTTTCATGGTGTCCTCCCTTAGTAGTCACCAAGATACAAGGTTGTGAAAATAGACCCATCAAAAAGGAAAACCACATTTCTATGTTTTATTAGAAATTACTATATGCAGACATGTGTATTAATCATTAGACTTTAATATTATCATTAAGATATCATAACTCACCCACTTTTATGTATTTATGAAAATCATTATGACATATGATCATGGCTAGGTAGGGTACTTTGGGTGCGTCACAAGTGATATTTTATTAATGGATAATGTGAGAAAGGATTTTCCCCTTTTATATTATAATGGAAATTTATATCTCATGACCTTTGATAGAATAAAACTATATGCATAAATCCATATCCATGTTTTTCGGTAGGAGAGTTCATTTCTGGAAAATCAAAGAAAGAGAAATCAAGTATATAAGTTGATGTAATTGACATACAACCTACTTGATTAGAGATATCTCTATAAATAGATTATATTAAATAGTAAACATTCAAAGGAGGTTGATTGTCATTATGACATTAACTTATTTCTCTTTGGGTTCTTTATCATGTTGTTGGATGCTAACTGTGAAATTCAGGCGATTATTCTTAATTCCACTAAGAAGGATTTCTATAGGGTCACACACTAAGTTTATCCTCAATATTAGTTAAATTCAAGTAATGAATTTAATAAGTTATAATAAATAATATTTATTCAGGTTTGGTTGATCACCATAATTTAATCACATACTATTCATAAACATAAAGTGAGATAAATGATAAATAATAAATATTAGTTTTCAAGTTTAGTGAATAAAATATTTATTATTTTTATCATAGAAATAATAAAGTGAAATTTATTTAATTAAATAGTCATTATTCGAGGATTGATAAATGTTGATGAGGGAAAATAGACCGAGTTTAATGGTCCAATTATAAATAATTGATATTTATTTATATTCTTAATGTTATTCACTTGTTAGGTGATTAAAAATAATAATATTTTTTATTAATGGAATGGGTTCAATTAAGAATATTAGAAATGGTTAAGGTCTTGTATGCAATTTTCCAACCCTAAACATGAAATAATAAATACCTTCTTATATCTCTTTATATCTATATATAACACTTTCCTAAAGTAAAATTTTATGTGTTCAAAATAGATAAGAGAGAGATATATAGATATATATCTAGAGAGATATATCTAGAAATATATCTAGAGAGATATATCTAGTAAGATATCTAGAGATATATCTAAATATATATATAGAGATATATCTTGATAGATATATCTATAGAGATATATAAAGTTATATAAATTCCTCTATATTCCTCCTCTATTAGGTCTCTGAGAGAGCAACAACAGTTCTCTCTCTTCTAGAAGAAAGTTACCATGTCCAACCACAAACAATGCAAGTGATCAGGAGCAGCCACGCTAGCACCTGATGATTCAATGATGTTGATCATAAATTGTGGTGCATGTGTGGATCACCGCTTGGGGGATTCTGAACTTGAATTTTATAGTTCAATGATAGTGAGATGAAGTCTATTCCATTATATCATAAAAAAAGTGGAATTACAAGTTGAGGTAATTCTTTATCTACTTATAAATTAATTATAAATTACATGTAAAGATCCCCTCCCTTCGGTTTTGATGCATTAATACATTCTATTAATCTACTCCTTTCATTTTACATGGTCTCATGATCATGTAAAAAAATTATTACACATGTTTTAATAATAAAATCTTATTTGGTCATACCTTTAAAGGATTCTTCTTTTGTGCCCAGAGCCTATACTTTTCACATAGTGGAAGATATATAGGGTGTTGGTAGGTTCTCTTAGGATCCTTATACTCTTTTTCCTATTTCTTGTTCCTTAGGGTGTAACTATGTTCTTTATATATAGTAATATCTATGTGTTCCATCAGTGTGGGAAGATAGGGAACATGAAGCTTTCATGTCCAGAAGAAAAAAATACCTTCTGTAAATATTGATGATGGATTCATTTGCAATGGTTTTTATGGGGTGTTTCCAGGAAGTGATATGGAGCTAGATCCACTCCTTAAAAGGACCCCCATCCGATTTATAGAAGTTCAATGATAATATGGGTCCTGTTTAAAGCTATTTCTATTGTAAAAGTATTACTTTTTGGATGTTTTCTTGATGGTGTTTCATTTTTGGGATGGGAATTACATCCTGTAACATTTGGGAATCCCATATTAAAGGAAATTATCCTTTGGAAATTTGGGATATATTTGTTGTGTGTGGAGGATTCATTATTGCGTGCTTTTTTTCTTTTGGTTTTTGGTTTTCTTTAGTTTCTCATGGGTTGTTTCGAATTGGGGAAAATCCATGTTTGGATAGAGTCCTAATATGGTGGGGAGACCACCATTGAATGAACTTTTAGTGAATCTAGTCTTCTAAACATTCATGGTGGGGGAATTACTTATTTTCTCCCTATTCGACATCAATCATAGTGGCTTAGATAGTTGTTCCTATGAAAGATGATCATTGAGATCCCCAAAAAACTGTAATGAGATTTTTGGTTATTTCTAAGTAAGGGTTTAGGGAATTCCTTGTTTTTATAGTGTATTTATTAATGTGGGTTCCTTATTTTTGGTCCTTTCATTTGATGGTTTGAGTTTTGTAGGATCTTTAGAAATTTCTCTTGGTGTCAAGATGGTTACTTGAGGATGGTATTACCAGATTCTTTGGTCTTCTATGTTTTGGGTTTTGGAGGAGGAAGTGGGTGTTGGTTCTATAGTCTTTAAGTTTTTGAGTCCCATCTTCAGTTGTAGTTTGTCCTCATACTATGTCTTGATCAACCAGACCTTTTGGGACTTTATTATGTAAGAAATTTTGAGTGGTGGGGAGAAATTTCACACCCTAAGTGTGGGTTTATGGTGTTTTCCATTTATTTTTGTTCATGATTTTGTTTCATGGTTTTCCTAGGTATCGCCCCCCAAATTTTGGAGTTTTTGGGAATGTAGATCATGTTTATGGTTAAGGCACAATGACAGAGCAAATTTATTGGCATATTTTTAATCAAATAATGAGTATTTTTTAATGTTTTTCAGTTATAAAAAGCATGTATTTCATTGTTTTATTAAAATATTGGGCAATTTGGATTATAGAATGAAAATGAGTAAAAATTTGAAAGTGCTTAATTTTGGATTTTCAGATAGATTTTTACCACAATGGTATTTTGGTCATTAATTTTAAAATATAATTCCAAATTGAGTGAATCTTATTTTTTTGAATCCTTATTTTATTTCCTTCAACTTTGTCTTCTAGACCAGGAGCTTATTCGGGCATCTAGTGGCCTTAAAAAATCAATGCAGTAGATGATATTTCTGGGCGGATAGCATGTACCCCACCACCATAACAGAACCAAATCTTAGCCTAAACACCTTAAATAAAGTTTATTCCAATTGAAATAGAACGAGTAAATATATATAAAACTCTAAAACAAATTTGGGGGAGTCCTTATGTCATTAAGGCTTCCATTGAATGTTATACTTTTGGAGGAATCTTAGTGAAACCTTCATCCAGAAAAAAAATCCTCCAATGAAAAATTAATAACTCATTCATCTGGTGTCCAATTGAGATGAAATTTGGAAGGTGAATTTCCCAAAGGTTTATGAACAACTTTTAGGAAGGATTTAATTCATGAATCGGCCATTTAATGTCCCATAAAACATGAAACATTTAGGAGTACAAAATTTTTCCTACAAAAGGAGGCTCTTGCCTCCTTCCCAAATCATTAGATCGATACCCAAATCCAAGGAAGGATCCCACCGGGGCATGGGCCACTGATTCTCCTCTCTTACCCCCTAATTTATTATTTTTATTTTATTTTCATTTAATATTTGTTTTAGTTTTAATTTCAATTGTATTTCAAATTTTAGTTTTAATCCATGAATTTGTGTTCTCCATCGACTTTTCTTCATTTCATTCCATATCTCTCTCTCTCTCCCTCTCCCCTCTTAAACCCAATACAAAAAAGTAATCACTTACTCTCAGAAATGAGAGGCTGGCCCCGAGACTTGGGCCAGGGGGAGGTGAAGGTGATCATGAATTTTCTCTAATGTTTAATTTTAAGTTTTTAGATAGAATTGAGTTATATGCACGAGTAAGGAAAATGTCCCCGATGTTGTGACTACCTCCGATGACATTCAACTCAACCTATCTCTATTATTTTATTTAATTATTTTCACTCTCTCTATTGGTTAGTTCTTCACATGTTGGATTTCATCTAATAAATGGATGAAACGACTTCGATTGAACCGGGTCCTCGTAGATGACATATTCTAGACAAAGGTGTGTCATCAACTTGGATTAATAGAGGAGGTGGAATTGAGAGTGCTCAAACATTAAATGTCACTCCCCAATTTCTAAAGAAAGAATAGTAGTTAAAACATGATATTTCATGTTTGGATTATCAAACTTAAATAAAACATATAAAGGAGAATAATGATTGAACATTAAACCAACCCCCAAACCAAGTTCTTTCTTATTAACTCATTGTGTTTAGATTTTCATGATAGTTTAAATTATTACTTTACATGTAATTATTTTAAATAATAAAAAACCACAAAAATAGATAGTCTAGGTGATATAGAAGAAGTAGGTGAACTACATTGAGAAGAATCCTCAAGAGAGACGACCCCGGTCAGGCACTGTGCTGCACTAGGAAAATATTATTGTTTTTGTCCATGCCCCGTGATAGGCATGCGTCACACACATTTTGTAAAATTATATGACAAACATGTGAGAAATTATGTAATTTTAATAGATTAGAACCACATGGTTATAATGGTTGTCAAAATCATGCAACCTTCCCATGCAAAGTTCTCTAAACACCCAGTATAGGGCGCATAATTGACACATAGTTTTTCAAACCGTGTGACATAACCGTGTGTCGTGTCCAGTTTTCAAAGAAAAAGTTTTGATAATAATATTAATAATAATAATATAATTATTATACCCTCACCCATCCCCCATTTACCGAATCATGACCCATCCCTCCTAGGGCTTCCCCCCACGCACATCCCAACCTCTTCTAACACCCTCCTTTCCTCATCGATTCCAATCCTGATTTTTGGTGTGATCTCCTCAGGTTGGTGTCCCTTCTTATCCTACTCCTTCATTTTCTCTTTTTCTTTGGGTTTAACTTCCCACCTTATGGTGTGCATGACCTATGCTGAACCCTAACCCAATTTTAGGAATTTATTTTGTTGATTCCTGGTACCTAGGGTTCATGAGTCCCATTAATGCTGATTTTCCATGACCATTGAAGGCATTGGGGTTTCCATCAGTTTTGGGTAAGGTTTGTTCTTCTCTTCAAATTTTTCTAATTTTTAATTAGGTATTTTGTAATTTTTGGGTTTATCATATTTTTATAGTGCACCATAGACCTCCTTGAGGTGGATTTGGATCACCGTTGGTGAAAGAAACAACTTTTGACTCCTTGGATATGACCAACACACATATACATATATAGGTATGTTTATATTTATATGCATATATGTATATACCCACTTTTTACATCTTCCCAAATGGATATGGGAACATATACATTGGAAAAGGTATATATATATCATGGTGTATATGCGTTTAGGTTGTCTTGTAACTCTTTGAAAGGGGACTTACATGTATAAAAAAATATAGACATATACAAGGACCCCCTTATACATATTTTTAAGAACCTGAGTTTTTTTATGAGGTAAGTATCCCTTAATTTTTCAGTTTGAATGTTTAAATTTGGCCAAACATGAATTCCCTTTGAGTTTATGGAGGTATCTAGGGTGTCCAGGTCTTGTTTGGAGCCCGAAACCTATGTTTTGGGGTGAAAATGTCCTGGCACATGGTTAGTTTAAACCATGTAGGGTAGGACACATGGTTTGATAAATTGTACGAGTCATAGTTAGAGAGTAGGATGAGGCCACATGGTTAGGAAAAACTATGCGACTTGAGGCTCATGACCATGCGGAAATGTATGCAATTTTGAATATGGATTTTTTTCATGGTTTCCACATAGTTAGTCAAACCATGTGAGGTAGCCCCATGGGTTCCATTATCCTAAAGCTAATCATTCATAGTTGGGAACGCAATTTTTCAAACTGTGAGACCCCTTTAATTTGGATTAATTTTTTAATTTTAACTTAAATTAAATACATTTTAACCTAAAATCCTCATTTTCCTCACACGCATAGCAAAGGCACATTTTAAGAGCCTCCTTGATCAACATATCTTGGATTTGATCCTAGTTCTTCATTCAATCTTTAATTAAAGTGTGTAACATCTCATTGTATCCGCATCGATGAGTAATCAATTTATTTTTAGACACTCATCATTCTTATTCCTATCAATTACGTTATTTAGGTGCAAGATGAGATTTCAGGTTCTTCATCCGTTCTTCATTTTTATCCTGATTCGAGTTGAATCAAGAGATGATTTTGGATAAGATACTATACTACTGAGCTATGGTGTGTATTTTATACTTTTCCTATTTCTTTTGATGCTTTATAGACTTATATGTCATTATACTGCCAACAAGAATTTCGTACAAGTCCCTGAAATTGAAACTTTTAATTTAATTAAATACAATAGAACCTATTATGAATTCCATTAGGTTCCTTGGTGTTTAATTGGAGGGTTTTTCCCAACCAAATTCCACCCATGGTGTGTTCTAGGTGAAGTTTCCCGGTTTATGCCTTGTAGAACCACCCATGGGTTGAGTTGGTGATTAAATTTTTTAGAGGAAGATGAATTGATTCAAATTGGTTGAATAAGAGATGGGTTACCTCATTTTCATTTTGATACTTTTGATTAATTTGTTTATATGGAACTTTTATTGCTTGAATGGATTTTTTTAGAAAATATGGTTAATGAGTGTGTATACTCAATGTTTGTTTTTGGATGTAAATGGTTATATTAGTGGGTATAATAATATGATTAGAAATGATAAATGGTAAGAAATGGTGAATGAATGAATATATGCCTTGGATAATGTTCCTTGGATCATGAATGTCATAGTGGACTCCTTAGATTGAGTATACTCCTTGGGTATTGATTCAGTGGGATTCCTTAGGTTTTTCTACCACTTGGATCTGATTTTCTTAGACTCATATAGGACATGTTCGATATGAAATGATCCTAGTAAACCAACCAGTTACTAACCAAAATTCTATCGAGATGATCCTGGGACTTGACGAGGATTATTTGGTCTTCTACACCTTGGATCTGACCCTTTGTGGTCTGACACTTCATTATACAACATGACCATGGTTATTATGACATTTTTATTATACAACACAACCATGAGAATAATGGTATGCTTGGTTTAATGGCTCGTTCACGGATACTATGACACTTCACTATATGAAAAGGTTGTGGTTAAAATGATATGTATGGATGTAAAATAAAGACATGTTGGTTATTCCAATTTCTATTTTAGCTACCTTATTAGAAGCTTGAATTTTTTTTGCAGGGAGCCTTGAGAGGCTAGTTGGTATCACTTGTTTAGTAGTTACATTCCATGGGAATATTTACATTTCATTACTATTTACCTAATTTACTTACACACTTATAACTTGTTATTATTTCAAAACTTGGAATTGTATATATCTATTTGTGGTTACCTACTGAGATTATATCTCATACCCTGTTCAGGCCGCCATTGGGTACTCGAATAGACTATTTGGATGTAGTTAGATATAAGGGAAAGTGCCCACAGTTTGAGGGTTGATTTTGTGCCTTGTTTAGGAGTAGGGGATCACAGGATTGAGGTAAGGGTCATGAGGTTATTCAATGATAGAACCTTTTTTCTTTTTAGTATTTTGGATACCTATATTATTTTGCACTACTGTGTACCTGTTTTGGATGATTTGTATATATATGTATCATCATAATTTTATATGAAACACTTATGGATTTATTATGTATTCATGTATTTTTTATTTATAAGTGGTCTCATTATTTCATTTACTTCTGATATTGATTGTTATTTCTATTTCTCCTTGTTAGACTCTTGTAATGAGGGAATAATATTCCCACAAAAACACCCTAGGACCTTTCTACTAGTTGAAAACATATATAATTTAGTGAGATGTGCTTGAGGCCATATACCCAATTGGGCTTGAGGAACCATTGAGTGGCATCTGGGTTTGGGACATTACAAAGTGGTGTTAAAGAATTTATTTTCTGATTTTATTTAATGTTTCGAGATAATAGAAATGGATATGATGGTATTGGAGTTTGGTAACGAGATTTTCCTGGGCGTAGCTAACCCATATATAGAAAAAATATAAATTTCCTTGAATTAAATTTCTATTTTCTGAATTTTGAATATTACAGTTGATTTGATTCCACTGTTGGATGAATCACTTGCATTGTGATGTTAATATTGATATGATTGAGGGTTATATTCTATTGAAACCCAATGAGATAAGGGTATTCTATCCCATGAATCATTTTAGACACTTTCTTAAAATAACATGCGATGAATTATGCCATTCCATATAGGATGCATTTCCTATATACATACTTGTGTGATATTTTTTGTGATATATATTTTGTGTAGTGGATAGAGGAAGTGATGTCATCTTAAAGTTTACAAGGAGTATGGGATCTTATTGACTACATATTTACACACCTTTTGATTCAATTATATAAAGTGAATTTGATATGTTATGGATTATATTGGCACCATATTTTGGTTCAGGAGGTGTTATGGTCCCTCATGGATTGGAACTTGGTGAACCATTTGTTAAATTTTTTTAATAAATAAATAATTTAAATGAATATTACATAAATTGAACTGGGAAAGTGAACTTGGAAAAAGAGACTAGACCTAAAACTAACTTTTAAGTGGGCAAGAGGAAGTGTCTCTAGTGGTTTTTGGTGAGTGTTCTTTTTATAGTTCTAGATTTAGGGGATAGATATGTGATATGACATGGTTTAGGAGGGTTTTGACCTATCCTATGATTTTGAGCTGTGAAATTTGTTATTGTTCTTTTCTGAGGATTGTGTTTTAAAATATAGAGGCTTGTCACCATGACTACCTATAGTTGTATAATAGGAGGGTGGGGATGTCCATGCTATAGAGGTAGTGGGCCTTGGGATATCAGTGGATCCTCTTTTAGTTATAGCTGCGGAACCAACTATTATTCTGGATATAGGTGCTAAGATATAGTTCCGTGAGGGGTTTTATCGCTTTATTCATACTTTTTAGGGAGCACCACAACCTGCCTTATTTATGGATGAGATGATGCATGTGTTCCAGCAGCAACCTCCTCCCATGTTCTCAGGGGATGGCGGTCTACAAACTGCTAATCTTTGGCTAGAGTCTACATTGTTGATATTTGAGCACCTTGAGAAACCTCCTGAGAGTAGAGTGAATATCATGACTTACATACATCATGGTGCAGGAAAGTGCTGGTGGGATATTTTGAGCCAGGTTGACAGGCTTCAAGATATGTTTTGGGATGATTTCCAAACCAAAATATAAAAATATTTATACCCTACGACTCTATAGGTAGAGCAGTATATGGAATTTATGAATCTAGAGCAGGGTGTGATGATAATTATAGAGTACTCGAGACGCTTTACAGAGTTGTAGTGTTTTTTTCTGAAGTACCTTGCTGATGAGATATCAAGGGTGAGACTCTTCAAGGAAGGTATCCAACATGCCATTTGATCTTAGTTAAATGTGTTCAGATTGAACTCTATCATTGAAATTGTGAATCATGTGCTAACTACAGAGCGAAACCTAAGGGAATTTGGTGGTGTATAGCAGGGAAGTGCTATTTCTCAACCCAGGAGTTTGACTTACAGTGGAAGGAAGTGATATTTTGAGGATTATTGTGAGATGAGTACTAGTTAGGCTTTGATTATTGGTAGATCAGTGTTATATCATCAGTGTGGAAGGTGAGACCACATGGAGAATCAATGTGACCATGATCCAGTCGAGTGCCGAGCTTGAGGTAGGATTTTACACATGAAATGTTTCTACATGACCTTCCCTCCAATTTTGAGTGGTAAGGGTCAGATCTGACACTAGGTTCATGAGTAGGTTTCTCAGCTCCAAATTAGGTAGGGAGCTGGTGCAGTGTTGATTGATTTGGCTGAGGTAGTGGTGGTCATGGCCGAGTTAGCCATATGCCAGTTACACTAAGACATTAGGGTGGGCATACTCCAAGTAGTGGGGTTGTGTCATAGGGCCATAGTATAGACCATATCTATTCTATACAGTATACCCCCGATGAGAATGGTTCCAGATCATCTATAGTGAGAGGTATGATCTTTGTATCCAATTCTATTTCATCTATTATTTTTGATACAGGTACATCACATAGTTTAATATCTACACCTGTGGTGAAAAGCCTTGGTCTCTCTATACTATCTTCTGAGAGCGTTATGTTGTTAGACACTCTATTGTCGATCTGAATGAAGGATGTACACCAATGCATGAAGTACCCCCTTGAGGTTGGTGGGTGTCACTTCCTTTGGGATCTTTATGTCCTTGAGATGATAGTGCTTGACTTCATACTTGAGATGGACTGGCTAGTATCTTATTGATATTACATTGAATGTTATCACCATAGGATGAATTTCACATCACCAGAGGGTGTATTCTATACTGACAATAGTGAATGGGATGTCTAGGAAATATGATATAGAAAAAAGCATCATGGGCTGGGTGTGATAGTAGCCCAGATCGCTAGTTTGTATCTGGATGATCAGGGAGCACATCAAGAAGAATTTACTCTAGTGGCTAATAATTTTAGGGATGTCTTCCCATATAACTTTTTTTACCTTACCCCCTGAGAGATAGATATTGAGTTTATATTGAGTTAGTTCCATGAGCTACACTAATATACATTCCTCCTTAAAGGATATCCATGATGAAGTTGTAGGAGCTCAAGAAGTAGCTAGAGGACTTGGAGGAAAAGGGGTTTATTCAACCCAGTACTTCTCCATGGGGTTCACTAGTCCTTTTTTAGAAAAATGTAGATGATACCCTTAGTCTATACATGTATTATTATAAATTGAACCAGTTTATGGTTAAAAACTGATATCCCTTACCACATACATATGACCTATTTGATCAACTTTGAGGAGGTTGAGTGTTCTCAAAAATTAACTTGAGTATAGGTCATCACTAGGTGCATGTTTGACCTACAAACATACCTCATAAATTCTTTCATAGTAGGTGTAGTCTATATGAGTTTATAGTTGTTCCATTCGGTCTCACGAACGTGCCAACAATTTTCATGCCACTAATGAATTGATTCTTTGATCCTTATCTAGTTTCATTTGTGGTGATTTTAATGGATGATATCTTGGTGTGTTTTCACAATAAATATGACTATTCCAAACTTCTTGAGATCATTTTGGATACACTGAGAGAACATTAGTTATATGCTAAGATTATAAAGTGAAACTTATGGATGGATCAGATTCACTTTCTAGGTTATGTTATCTGAGACACAAGAGTATCAATAGACCTATAGAAGGGGAGAGTTATTGTTTCCTAGGATATTACTAAGAATATATTTTATATATGGAGTTTATTAGGGATAATTTGATATTATAATCATTTAATGCAGGAATTATCACGCTTAGCAGCATCCCTGATGATCTTGATAAGAAGGATTCAATGTTTTATATGGATAGATACCTACGAGATAGACTTCCATGATATTAAAGGGACATTAAATTTATCACCAATCTTGATACTTCCTGAATAGGGAAGGGGCTACACTTTTTATCATGATGCATCAGGTATCGGGCTAGAAGCAGTTCTTATTCAGGGGCACAGAGTCTTGGTGTATGGGTCTTGGAAGCTAAGACCACACTAGAGGAATTACTCGATGCATGATCTTAAGTTAGTTGAAGTTGTTCATGCATTTCACTGTTGGAGAAATTACTTACTAGGATAGCATTTTATGGTGTACATGGACCATAAAAGCGTCATGTATATATTTACATAGCACAATATGAATCCAAGCAAAAAAAATATGGGTAGAGTAGGTATGGTATTTTGACTTCAAGTTTTCCTATAGGCCTGTGAATGGAAATAAAGTGGCCGATGCATTGAGCAGGAGAAATCATATACAGGCAGTTCAATAGGCTATTAGCGAGTGGAAGCTCATGGATTTTTTCTCTGAGATGCACTTGGAGGTTCGGGACAGTCAGACATAGAATTTTCTATCATCTTTAGTTATAACATCTACCCTCTTAGATAGAGTGTGTATTAGGAAACTATCAGATTCAGAAGGCCTAGTCCTGTGGGAGAGTGTGGAAGGTGAGGAAACACCTCTTTGTTTGACTATAGGAAATGATGTGATCCTAAATATCCATGGTCACATTTGGGTTCTAGTGGACATATGAAAGGTGATTATGTGAGAGTTTCATGCCTCATATTGGGTAGTAAATCACAAAGTCACCATGATGTACCATGACTTACACAATTAGTATTGATGGCTAGGTATGAAGGAGGAGGTAACTGGTTTTGTTATGAGGTGTTCCACCTATTAGCAGGTGAAGGAAAAACATAACTAACCAACCATACTTTTACAATAGTTACCTATTCTCAAGTGGAAATGAGATGATGTCGTGATGGATTTCATGATAGGTTTACCGAGGTCGCCTTGAGGTAATGATACTATGTAGGTTGTTGTTTAAAGGCTCACAATGGTTTCTTAGTTTCTATTGATCAAGGATACCTTCAGAGTGGATGACCTTGAGAGTTTGTATATCCGTGAGATAGTATGAATTCACTGCGTCTCAGGCACTATCATTTTAGAAAGGGACAACCATTTTATATCTCATTTATAGAAAAACATTTAGATGGAGTTGGATACACAGGTGATTACAAGCATAATATACCACCGTTAGATTGATGACCAGTTAAAGTATTAAATACAGGTGCTTGAGGACATGCTGTGAGAATACGCCCTGGATTTTGGAGGCTCTTGGGAAAAGGATATACCCCTAGTTGAGTTTTCCTACAATAATAGATATTAGGTGAAAATACATATGGTACATTATGATGATTTGTATAGTTGGCCATTCCGATAACCCATATGATGGTTAGAGGTATGTGAGGAAGCTTTACTAGGACCACATCTTGTGAAGGAGAGTTCCGAGCTGGTCCAATTGATTCAGAAGCGGATGTCCACCGCAAAGTCTCGACAGAAATCTTTTGTCGATCGTTGCAGATGAAATCTCGAGTTTGAGGTCAAGGGATTGGGTCTACCTACTTGTTTCACTAAGGTTGGGACATAGAAGGATCATGATACTAGCTAATATTTCACCACAATATGTTGGGATATTCAAGATTCTGGAGAGAGACAAGTCAATAGACTATCATTTAAATTTACCTCAAAGTACCAAGCCATGCATGATGTATTCTATGTGTCTTAGCTACAAAATTATTATTCGGACCTGTCTCATACTTGTGAACTTAAGGAGTTTGAGTTACAGGTTGATGCATCCTTTGAGGAGAATCCTATTTGAATTGTTGAAAAGAGCATAAAGGTTCCCAAAGGACTATCAGTTCTTCTAATACGAATGATATGGTAGCATGACCATTTATAGGATGAGACCTGGGAGCAGAAGGATGATGTACGAGTTTAGTGGCTAGAGTTATTCTCAGATGAATCTTGACCACCCTTGAGAGGGAAATTCAGGGATGAATTTCTTTAAGGGGTGAAGATTATAAGAAACAAATTTTTTTTCTGAGGTAAAAATACCTTATTTTTTAGTTTTGATGTTTAAATTTGGCCTAATGTGAATTTCATTTGAGGTCATGGAGGTATCAATGGTTTTTGGGGATTGTTCAGAACCCAATACCCAAGTTTTGGGGTGAAAATATCCTTACACATGGTTAGTTAAAACTGTATAGGGTAGGATGCACTGTCTGATAAACCGTGTGAGGAATGGTCAGAGAGTTAGATGAGGACACACAGTTAGTAACAACTGTGTGACTTGAGGTGCACGACCGTGTAAGAATGTTTTCAATTTTTATAGAGTGTTTTTCACGATATCTACGTGGTTTGTCAAAAAGTGCACTCAAACCATTAGACCCCTATAATTTGGGTTAATTTTATAATTTTATCTTAAATTAAATATATTTTTACCTAAAATCCTCATTTTCATACTATGCATAGTATAATCACATTTTGAGAACCTCCTTGAGAAAATAATCTTGGATTTGATTCTGGTTCTCCATTCAATCTCCGATTCAAGCATGAAATGTCTTTTTGGATCCACGTCAGTGAGTACTCGATTCCTTTTTATCCATTATTTGTTCTTATTCCTATCAATGATGCTATTTAGGTGCAAGATGATTTTTCCTAATTTTTGGTTATTCATACATTCTTCATTTCCCCCCGACCTGAGTCGAATCAGGATTTGATACTGGATGAACACTCTACTACCGAGATGTGGTAGGTGGTATATACTTTTTCCCTTATTTTTGGTGATTTGTAGACCTATCTACCATTGTGATGCCCACCAAAATTTCCAACAGGTCCCCAAAATTAAAAATTTTACTTGAATTAAATGGAATAATACCTTACAAGGATGCTGTTAGGTTACTTGGTGTTTATTTAGAGGTTGTTTCTCAACTAAAGGCCACCCTTGGGGTGTGCTAGGTGAATTTTACCTTTTTTATTCCTTATAAAACCACCCATGGGGTGAGTTAATGATTTAATTTTTAGAGTAGGATTACTAATAAATTAATTGAATCGAATTGGTTGAATAATAGATGGGTTACCTATTTTTCATGCGGATACTTTCAATTAAATGGTTTATATGGAACACGTATCTCTTGAATAGATTTCTTAGAAAATTGTTTTAATGAGTAGGTATACTCATTATTTTTTTGATGTAAATGGTTATATGAGTGGGTAAACTCATATGGTATTAAATTATAAATGGTATGAAACGGTGAATGATTGGATAAATTCCTTGGATGATGTTCATTGGATCTTGAATGCGGTAGTAGATGCTTTGGATTGAGTATACTCCATAGTTATTGATTCCATGGGATTACTTGGGTCTTACTACCCCTTGGATCCATCTTTCTTGGACTCACATAGGACGTGTTTAGTATGACATACTCCTTGGAATCCAACCAGTTCCTAACAAAGTTTCCATCAAGATGCTCCTAGGGCTCGATGAGGATGAATTGGTTTTATACACCTTGAATCCCACTTTTTGTGGTCTAAAACTTCATTATATGGAATTATTGTGGTTATTATGACATTCTAATTATATGTAATGACCATAGAAAACATGGTATTCTTGGTTGAATGAATCAGAGATGGATACTCCGACACTTACCTATACGGAAAGGACATGGTTGACATGATATGCATGGATGTACGACGATGCCATGTTGGTTATTACTATTTCTATTTTACCTGCCTTGTTAGGATATTGACACTTGTTTTGTAGGGAACATTTAGAGTCTAGTTAGTACCACTTTTTTAGTAGTTACATGCCATGGGAATATTTACATTTATTTAATGTTTAATTGCTTTACTTACACAATGCTAGCCTGTTGTTATTGCACAATATAAAATTTTATAGATCTTTGGTTGGTTACCTACTAGGATTTTATCTCACATGCTATTCAGGCCACCATTGGGTACCCAAAAAGACTATTTGGATGTAGGTAGAGATAGGGGAAAACAACCATAGTTTGAGGGTTGATTTTGTTCCATGTTTAGAAGTAGGATAACATGGGATTGATATGAGAATTGCGAGCCTATTTAGATATATAAATTTTGTTCTTTTTAGTATTTTGGATACTTTTATTATAATATACTACTATGTACCCATTTTGGATACTTTTTAGATACATGTATCATCATCATTTTATATAAAAACTTCTGGATTTGTTATGTATTCTTGTATTTTATTATAAGCTGTCAACTTATTTTATCAGATTACTCTATTGATCATCATTGAGATTCTGCTATGTTATACTCTATTAATGAGGGAATATCCTTCCCATGAACACACCTTAGGCCCTCAATTATAGTCGATAGTCTCTAGTGTTCGGGGAGATGTTCTTGAGGCCATGTAGCCAACTGGGTTCATGACACTATTGAGTGGCAACTGGGTCCAGGAAGTTAAAATGTTCAATCATGGTAATATGAATATGTACATTGGGGTAAGGTTTTATTATATATATGTAATGGTGAATATGCATTAAGGTGTAAAAGGGTGGATTTGAGTGGTTTTCATCAAAGGTAGCATATTTTGAGGTAGGTATCCTATGTCTGAACCTTTAATTTGGATGCTATAATTTCTTTCTTATTTTATTGGATGTTTTCAATATATTATGAATTATATTATAAAAAATGGTTATAATACTTAGAATTTTCTTTAACCTTGTTTTTCTATATTTTCCTCTAAATTTTCATATGTATATTCTTTATTAATATCTGTTTTCCAAATTGTTTCAAAATGTTAAAACATTATAAAATCTTGAATGTGTTCCAAATAATTTTTAACATGTTAATTAGGAAATTCCATTTTTTTGGCTTTTCATCTAGTTTTACATAATTTTTTAATAAAATTTTTTATTTTCCAAAGAGAGTTAAAATGGTTTCTCAGATGGAAAACGTTTGTTTTCAAATTTTATGGCCCATTTATAACCTTTATGTATTTCTTGGAAAATGGTTTTGAAATATCATAATGTATAGACCCAGTTATAACATTTGAAATGATTTCTATATGATGGGTGCCTCCATGATTATCATATATCTAGGGAGGGTCTTGGTATGGATGGTTTTTATAATTAGCACAGGTATGCACATTGGAACCCATTTTAGTGTCAAAAATGTGATGACCTCCTCTATTCTTCTTCATATTATCATCATATGATCCTAGATTCCATATAATGGGTTGAGAGATAGTTTCTATCTATTTCCTAATTAGAAGGAATATATACCCTTGGTAGAGATAGTCTTTATGGTTTGTTCCATTAGTGATGATAGTGTAGAATGGCCGGGTTAGTTATTAACTATAGAGTTTCATCATAAACCAGAATATGGATCCGAACCAAGTATGTCGAGGGTCTCTATAGGGATGTTTTGGGTATTTCCATGTCTAATATCTCATTTTATCCAGTATTTTTTATGTTCCACTTCAGTTTCTAGTTTTTTTCTTATGCCTGTTTGTATTTATGATGCTTCCTTTTATTTGGATTTACTCTTTGATGCACCATGTTTTTATAACTGATTTTGTTACTCTGGTCATGTTTTCTTTTCATAGAGATGATTTTTATCACAAGATTCTTCTATGTAATGGATTTTGTGAAAGTATTAACTTTTTTATAAAATATGTTGGAATTAAGAAGGGAAAATGGTTTTTGAGAAACATCAACTTGTTAACTGTTTTAAAATGGAAATGAAAAGCTAATTTTATTATTGTATTTAAAACTAGTATGAAGTGGTTTTCTATTTAAAGGTACATCATAGGGAATTGTTTATTATTTGGAGTCACTATTAAGAATTTTAATTATCATGCCTATATTCTTTATCATTTTTTAGTTTAAGGTTCTCTAAGTTATGGATCACTCAAGGAGTGAGCATGTTCATGTGGTTAGAGGTGACCCGTGAGGTCATATAGAGGTACACGTAGTAGTTATTATTTATTTCCCCAACCATTGATTATTTATCTATTGTTCATGGGATAAATAATTACCAATTGAGTTATATTTTATGTCTATCACTTGTTTACAGTTGAGGATGATTAGGAATGCCTCGCATGCCTTATTGCTGGCCAACTCAGGTGATCAGTTTGGGGTCAACCCAGGTTGGTTCATGACATGTCACCTCTCTGAGAAAAATCCCTCAAAAGGTGATAATTATGAAGTATGTGTTTCATAAACTGATGTGAACTTATATCCTTTACACGAGACACCATTATATTATCATCATAATAAAGTGTGATAGATTCTTTGCTTCTAGAAACCACTCCAATATGTTGGAAAATGTTTCAAATCCAAACTGCTTATTTAGAAGTATTAGAATCCATAACTTCATTGGAATCCACTATAGAATCAACTACCATGGATTTCTTTGAACTATTATAGCTCCCAAAACCTCCATTGAGAGTGAAGATGTATCCTAACTACAATTTCAAATCATATTCATCGATTTGGAAACTTGCATATGCATATACCCTGATAACCAATTCCTCATTTCCTCTATAATCCATGAACATGTACTTAGTGTGCCTTAAATATTTAAGGATATTATTTATCTCCATCCAATGGTAGTAACCTAGGTCATCTTGATATCTTCATACCGTGCTTAAGGCATAGGAAATATCTAGCCTTGTACATACCATAACATATATGATTGACCCAATCACTGATGTGTATGGAATCCTTTACATCCTCTATCTTTCATCACATGCATGAGGACACATTTTCTTAGAAACATTAATTCCATGTGACATGAGAAATAACACCCTCTTGGATTGTTCCATGCTTAATCTCTTTAGTATCTTATCAATGTATATACTTTGACTTAGTCCATGTATCCTCTTGGATCTATCACAATGGACATTGATCCCAGTAATATATGCTAATTCACCTAAGTAATTCATGGAGAAGCATGTTTTTAACTAAGATTTAATGTTTTATAAGACTTGTATTTTGTTTTCAATAAGTAGTATGTTGTATAAATATACTATCAGAAAAATGACTGCACTCCCACTAGACCTCTTATAGACACAAGTCTTACATTCATTCTTTATGAAACCAAATTCCATTATGGATTCATAAAATTGAATGTTCCATGATCTGAATGCTTTCTTTAATCCATAAATGGATCTCTATGACTTTTATAACTTGTTACCATCCTTTGGATTCAAAAACCCTTCTAGTTATGTCATATAGACATATTATTGAAGGTTCCCCTTTTTTAAAGTTGTTTTTATATCCATCTTCCAAATGTCATAGCCATAATATGCTACCATGTATAGTATAATTTTGATGGATTTAATCATAGAAATTAGTGAAAAGGTTTTTTCATAATCTATGAATTGACTCTAATTAAACCATTTTGTAACCAGTTATGTATTATAGGTATTGAATTTTCTATCCATATCCAGTTTATTCTTGAATACCAATTTACAACTAACTGGTTTTACATTCACTAGAGGATATACTAAAATTTATACTTGGTTTTGATACATGGAATCTATTTTAGAATTCATGTATTATTTTCATATAGTAACCTTCATGCCACCTACTACTTATTTCTAGGTTATGGGATTATTATTATTTACTAATAATGAGTAACTATCCTCTATGAATAGAAAATCATATCTTTTAGGCTGTCTAATGTCTCTTATAATCCTATGAAATACTTGTGTTTCTAGAAATTCCTCTTCCATATGTATTTATAGAATCTATTCTTATACCAAATGTTATGTATATTGAGCCAAGAATTCACCAAATTCTATCTCACTCATATTATATCCTTTAGATATGGGATCCATTTCAAGAAATATGGGACATCTTTTAACAAAAAAAATCTTATATATAGGTTCATATAGGTAATATCCTTTAGTTTCCTTAGGATACCCTATAAAGATACACTGATCAACATTAGGTGTAATTTTTTTCTAGAATTATCTTTATAAAATGATTCAAAACCCACAATCATACATGAGACAAAACATGTTTATTTCCATACCAAAGATGATATCGAATATGAGTTTCTTCTTTAGTTGGTACTCAGTTTAGAATGTATGCTACTATTAGCAATGCGTATCACCAAAAGGATAATGGAAGACTCAAATAACTCATCATGGATCTCACCATGTATAATAGGGTGCTGTTAATACTTTCATGTAACACTATGATATTTTATTAAATGTTTCTTAAAAATATATTTAACTTATTTGATATATTGTGTTACACACAATCATAAGTTTAAGTAAACCGTGATATACCCTTTAAAATATTATTATTTATTAGTATCACCTAACTATTAAATTTGAGGTTATGAATAATATTAAATACTTAATAATTATAAAAAATGACCTTACTCAATATAAATGCTTAATAATTAATCACTCAATTTTTAGTAAAGTCATTTTATTCTTCAAAAAATACATTTTCTTCAAAAATGACATTTTATCACTTTTTGTGAGAAAAAATTATAACTAATTTTTGAAACTTTTATATAATATATTTTATTAAATTAACTTCATTTTTTAAATTAGCATTCAAAATTATATTTTGGTGGAATTTTAGTATCTTTATGAAAAGATTGATTTTCAATGAATAATAAAAAATACTGATTTTTATAAAACTATCATTTTATTTTCATATAAAGTATCATTATGATTGAATTTCATCTCAAAGTAACATAATTATTATTTAATCAGATATAATATAATTAATTTCTTTTGAATCATTATTATACATGATTTTAGTATACGTATATTTTTAGGCTTAAAACACATTTTTCTAAAAACTATTTTTCATTGTGTTTTACACATTTATATTAAAATTAATTTATGAAACTTATAGAAATAGAATATTTAAAAATTAATAACATATTTATAATATGGAGTTTAAAATTAGTTAAATATCACCCTTTTATTTTTTGTCAAAAAAAATTGTGACCGTTCTAAAATTTATCACCTTCGTAATGGGTAAATCAGACAAATCTCGATTCAAACTAAGTGATGAGGACATAATTATTCTTAATAATTCTTATTTTATGAAAGTAATTAGACCATTTTCACCGTATTATTTAATTTTATTTGTTAAATGGAAATTTCTCCGTGAAAATTACTTATATATTATTTAAACCAAAGAATGTGAAAAAATGCCACTCTCTTAGTTTTAAATATAATTTATGTATTCACATAGTTACAAAAATTAGTTATGAATATATATTAATTGTAATTTTGTAAATAATTAAATTATATTAGTTATGGTAATTTATTTATAATTTTTAGGAATTATATTGTTACCTTTAATACATACACAATGACAAAACAATATTTATTCAATTATTAGAAATATCAAATAAATGATATTAAAAATATTAAAAGTATTATAATTTGAGATAATTAATGTAATAAATGAATTGTATAGATAAAAATAAAATTTTACCGATGTATTAAAATATTTTTTTTAAATTTATTTTATTTTCTTGACATTTTTAAATCAAAGTAATGAATAGTGTTAAAATTGACAATAATGATATTTTATGGAATTAAAATTTTCCTAAATAATTTAAAAATAACTCAAATATTAAATAAGGAAAAATGGTATATTATGTCTCCTAAAATTTCGCACCCTATGCATTTATATTACATTTTGATGATTTAGATTTAGAATATTCATATTATAATTCAATCTTTTGAGAAATTTCAAAAGTGCCTCTCAACTCAGTTATAAAAGGGCCCCTCATCCCTCAATTAATTACAACACTTTGAGACTTCTATATTGGACATATTTTACCAAATTTTCTTCTAAAATTACCTATTCATATTCTAGATATTTTGGTCTTCCCAAAATACCAATCCTAGATCCATTTAGAAGAGATCTAAAGGAGTCGTTTCGAAGAAGAGGTAATCAGACTAACTGATGAATTTTTCTTTATACTGATGCTTACCTCCTATAAATAAATTATACTCATCATAAAATTATAAATTAATTTTACTCATGTTATGATATGTTATTATGATTATGAAAAAACCATTATGTTCCCTCTTTCCCATCAAACAAGAAGTGAAAGTATCTCTCATGGGTATATATGAATTACCTTTTCCATGTAACAATATAATTCATTTTTCATAACCCTATTTAATGGATGGTTAATATTATGAGTTTAAAATTTATATATGATATTTATGAAATAATTATTCTTCTGAAATGATAATATCATATCTACTTTTTTACCTTCCCAACCATTGGAAATTGATAACATCATTCTTGCGTACGTGTGGACTACTACCTCCACGAAGCTATGTGATTAATTTTTCATTTATATTTTACTTGGATGGTAAGGAGGATGGATATGATGAATATATATTATATAATAATTATTCTTTAAAGGTGAATTTTTTATTTACCTTTCCTTTGTTCTATCCTTAAAAAAGTGAAAACAACATTCATGTGTACGTACAACATACCATCTCTATGAACAATGTAATTAATTTTCTATGTCTATCATTATATGTGACTTTATATATATATATAATGAATATATATGATATAATAATAATTTAAATGGGTTTTTTATATAAGTTTATTAAATTTAAATTTATTTTACTAGAGGTTAAATAACTTTGAAAGGAAGTCAGACCTAAGGTTAGAGATTTTCATTTCACTTTTATTTCTATGTGACACATGGCTTATACACTATATGTTTCTTTTGTGTGGTGTATATACTAAAAATTAATTTATTTTATTATTATTATCATGAAAATTTAGGGATATACATATCTATCTAAATTTATTTCTTTCATGGGGCTTATCATTCAAAAGTTACCCCAAGTGGTAAGAGTTTATTCCACAATTTCATCATTATTCAGGACTGTTTTTGTTTAAGTCACCACTAGGGAATATTTCTCTTACATGTGCATATTTTATAAAAATGTTTTAAAAAATGTTTTTAATATTCTCCTATAATTTTTTAATGTTATTTTTTCTAATTTTTTAATTTTTAGAAAAAGGCTTGAAAGGAATATTTTTTTTAGTTTTCCAAATGAGGTACCTTGTGAATTTTTGGACAAAAAACTATAGATTTTTTTAACTTTTATATAATGAAAAATTTTCTTTCCATCATTACACATTAATGATTTTAAATTTCCTTTAAAATTTCAAAAGATTATTTTTAAAGAAAATGTTTTTATTTATAAGTGCACAACTTTATAAAAAATATAAGAGATATTAAAATGAAAAAGTTGTTTTCATAAAGAATTACTTCAGTGATATTTAAAAATTATTTTCCATCTAAGATAAATTTTTTTTTGATAATTAATATTTAATGGGGATATGATCTGTGGATAATATTTTTATTCTTTCTCCGAATGGTTTATATTTATATTAAAAATATAAAATGTTTGTGAAACCCATTTTTTTCATGAGTTATCATATGATGAATGCTTTATGATCTTGTGGAACACATATATATTATTTTCATTATGTGATAAGTGGGACCTATATATCCCTCCAATGCATTGGGTAAATATTTATAACTCATGATGTAAATATTTTATGCGTTAACCTAATTTCATGTTCACACTTTTATATGTGGATCTTGATTTCATGTCCATAAGTTTATGTGTGGACTTGGATTTCATGCCCATAAGTTCATTAGTGGCCCCAATTTTATGTCCAAAAATTTATGATAAGGATTTATATATTGTATTTAACTTAATGGGTGAACATATTTCTATTTATATATGTTCACACAGTTGTAATTATTTCCACAATTCAATGTCATATGTCAATGTTATAGTCCCATGGAACATGTTTGATTATATTTTGATTCATATCTTATTAACTTATAAGATTTATTCCATGAATATTGTTTATGAACCATTATAAATTGGATAAGAACATTTTAAGTTATGAAATAATACCCTTATTATTATCTTATGTTCACATTTGATCATCGATTGATATATCTCATGTTTACCTATATTGAGTATCTAAGCTCACACTTTTATATGTTTTCTTTACCAAGGTTATGAAGAAAGGTTTTATACAGGGTATGTCTATAAAGAGTACTAAATGAGGATATCATAATTGGATATATTGAAGATATTTCACGAGATAACAATATTTTGTATCTAGTCTCAAAATACACTAATCCTATATGGTCTTCAGGAGTGTTTTTTTGTATAATGTATTTAATATTCATCTATTAATATGTAATATTTTTGTATGAAAAGCCTGGTTCATTATATTTTCTATTTGATTTAGGGTTTAGTAAACCTTTGGATATTAGGGTTAGAAAAATTTGGTGAAAACCTTGGGGATAAGTCCAAGTATAGGATAAAATCCTAAAGTTCTGGTAAGGAAGGAATTATGTGATTTTCTAGGCAATTGAATCCTTTTCTAGATAAAACAAGTGGGTGAACCTCTAACACAACTTCTCCGAGGGGTAATAACCGCAAAAAGGGAACACTGAGCTCGACTCGATCATCACCTGTTACATGATAAATTACCTTGTTGCACACTTTTTTTGATACTCTCAGGGGATATGCTTTTGATTAATCCATATTTTCTTTATAAACCATTATAAATTATTTGAATAGATTATAATCATGAATAAACTACATTAAATATAAGTTTTCGTAGATTGAAAAGATTGTGTCATGATTTAGACATCCTATAAATTATTATGTGGTTTCCCAATATGATTATGGTTTCAACACTAGATTTTTTTGTTTTAGATAATGGATTAAACAAGGTGGAATCAAGTTAATGGTGAATATGATGGAAAATGGAATGATTTTATTCTTGAGAAACTAAATGAAATGGGAGTTAGAAGGGGAAAAAATGTTTTTATAACTAATCAAGAATCTCATATTATGGTCAACAATCTCAACTTAAGTGAGTTTCCTAAAACACCTAAAAAGAGGAAAATGGAGTTTTGTGATGACTATAAAAGAAAAAAAGTTCAATTTTCATCATGTCAAGAATGTGGGAAGAATCGTGGTGGATAAATCCTCAAAGGAACACGAAGATGTTTTGGTAGTGAAAAATAAGTAAATAGAGAATGTAATTTCTGATTAAAAGTGAATGGTTTGTTTAACACATTGGATAGGAAAAATGGTTTCAATAAGGTATCACCGATGATTTAATGTTTTAAATTTAGAAATATGGTAATTATTATAATTGATGTCCTAGGGTAAAATATATTAAAAAGGATAAAAAAAGTTGTATGAGTAATAGTTTTTCTATTGATGATAAAGAAAACATGAATGGAATATGAAAGGAAATAAGTGTTAAGGAATTATATGAAAAATCTTGGTTAATGGATTATGAAGGAAGTGTAATGATTGAAATTATTATGTTTTTGGATTTGATAATTATGTTGTAAAAGTGTTTACTATTCTATATTATAAGAATCATGAAACATCTATGAATTTTTATTCAGTTGTTTTGCTTTAAGGAATTGAAATTATATGTTTAATGGCACTAGTAACCAAGAAACGAGATTTAGCGGCAAGAATATATTTTTTTAAAATACATGATTGAGGGAAAGATAACCCTTAATATGTTTCAAATGTTGATATAATGACTTTTAATTGGGAAAAATAGGAGATTGGAACTGATGGGATAGTATTGGAAACCTGAAATTGGTTAGTGATTTTATGAAAATGTGATTTAAGTCATCTTTGGTAAATTTTATTACATTTTGGAATATCTTCAATAGTTTGTGGCTTTATTGGAGGAAAAAGGATAATGTTAATTTTTGGAAGCATGTATGGTTTCATTAAGTTTTTATAGTAATTTAGGTTATTACTATGTTTATAGAGAATATATGACCAAGGTGTTCCTATATTAGGTATGTTACATTAAGAGTTAATTTTGGGGATTAATGTTAAGTTTATTTTGGAATCAAAGTGACTTTATTTCTACATTTTTGGGTATTTAATTTGTTCAAACATATTTTTAAGGATTTTTAGGTTTAATTACTTATATATTGGATTAAGATAAACCTTGGGCATTATTGGTTATGTTTTAGAAATTAATGTATTTATCCATAGTGGATAACTTATGCTAATAATTTTGATTTTGGTTAATATCTAAAGTCAATAAGAGTATATTTTTATCCTTTTATATATTATTAGATTTGTTATAAGTTCATCTTATTTCTTAAGTCATGAAAAATTTATCTTAAATATTCATCATTTTGAGAAAATGATGAGGTTATAATGGAAATTGAATAAATGATGAAATTATTCTTATCAAGTAAGTATATTTACTTATGTTCTTAATATAGACGGTAAAGTAATTACTAAAATATAGGAAAAGAATATTTAGACCAAAATAAAAAAATTGTCCCATAACCTTTAATTTTTTTGAATCCATGGTCTTTTCCACATCCATGGTTTACAATTTGGTGATTGTTAACTTTATCATGACCATTCACTTTCTTATGATCAATGATCTATATAAATTAATTTTCTTACTTGTCCATATCTTTACTTTCCAATAATGTTATACTATTTTGGAACCAATTTTGTGTTGTACTAGATGACCTTCATACTTCCCTTTATCTCTTTTCAGGAAGAAGTTTTATTAATCCTTGTTATGATGTGGGTTTCAAAAAAGGAATTATCAAATGAAAAACCTTTGATTACCAAGAACAAATTATATGGATGAAATTTATTAGGGGAGGGGGGGGGGGTTGTATTTAAAACCCCGATATTTTTGGAAAATTTTCTTTCAAATATATTTAACGTATTTGATAGCTTGAATTACACTCGACCATAAGTTTAAGCAAACCGTGATATACTATTTAAAATAATATTATTATTGTTATCTCTCAGCTATTAAATTTGAGGGTATAAATAAGATTAAACAATTTATTAATTATATACAAATTACCTACTTAATATAATTTCTTATTAATTAATCACTCAATTTTTTATAAATTCATTTTATTCTTAAAAAATATGTCTTAAAAAATGAATTTTTATTGGTTTTTGTGAGAAAATATTATAATTATTTTTTGGAATTTTTATAAAAATAACTTAATTTTTTATATCAATATATCAAATTTATCTTTGTATGAAATTTTTATATTTTTTTGAAAAGATTGTTTTTTCAATGAATAGTGGAAATATCGATTTTTAAAGCATTGTTATTTTATTTTCATGTAAAGTATCACATTGATTTTAATTTGATATAAAATTAAAATAATTATTATTTAATTATAAATAATATAATTAAATTCATTTTAATAATCACTTTACATGATTTTGGTATAAGTACATTTTTAGGCTTAAAAACACATTTTTCTCAAAACTGGTTTTCTTTTCGCTTTACTCATTTATATTAAAATTAATTTATAACACTCGTAGAAATTTAATATTATAAAATGGATTAAATTTTTGAATTATTAGGTTAAAATATGGTAAAAATTCACCTTTTTTTGTTCAAAATGAATAGTGACCGTGGTAAAATTTATCACCTCGATAAATGGTAAATCTGGTAAATTGAGGTTTAAACTAAGTGATAAGGCCATAATAATTCATTATAATTCTAATTTTATGAATTAAATTTTAAAATTATTACCATATTATATAATTTTATTTTTTTAGTGGATAATATTCCATGAAAATGACTTCTATATTATTTAAACCAATCGAAGTGAAAAAATTTGAGTCTCTTAGTTCTAAATATCATTTATGTGTTCACATAGGGACACAAATTAGTTATGGATTAATATTAATATTAATTTTGTACCTAATAAAATTATATCCATTATGGTAATTTATTTACAGTTTTTTTGGAATTAGATAATTACCTTAAATACTTACTTAATGCCAAAATAATATCTATTCCATTAATGGAAAAATAAAATAAATGATATTAAAAATATTAGAAGTTTTATAATTTAAGATAATTTATGTGATAAAAAAATATTATAGATTAAAATGACATGTTAGGTATTTATTAAAATATTTTTTTTCTAATTTATACTATTTTATTATTCTTTTTAAAGTCAGAGTAATGAATAACATCAAAATTGATAATAATGATATTTTATGAAAATAATATTTTATTAAATTATTTAAAAGTCATAAAAATATTAAATAAGTACAAATGTGAGAATATATGGTTTAAAATTTCATCCAATATGCATGTATATGACATTTATAAGCATTTTGATCTTGAATAGTCATATTACGATTTAATCTTTTGAGAAATTCCAAAATAGACCCTCACCCCAACTATAAAATCCCCATCCTACCTCACTTCATTACATAACTTTGAGACTTATATATTGAAATTTATTAACAAAATTATCTTATACTCTTATCTATACACATTATATAGGATTTTTCCTCCATAAAAGACCAAGTATAGATCCCTTTAGAGGAGATCTAAAGGAGTTGTTTCGAAGAAGAGGTAATCACCCTAACCGATCACTATCTTTTTTATACTCATATTTACCTCCTCTAAATCATTTATATTTATCATTAAATAATAAATTAATTATAATAAATATTATTAAATGTTATAATATAATTAAAAACTTTTATACACCCTCCCATTAAACAAGAAGTAAAAGTATCGCTTGTGCGTACGTTCGACTTACCATCATCACATGGTGATATAATCAATTTTTCATAACCATATTTCATGGATGTTTAATATGATGATTTTAAAGTTTATATATTATATTTATTACATTATTATGATTCTCTAAGGATTATATCACATCTATCTTTTTTACCTTCCAAATCATTGGAAAACGATGACCTCACTCGTTCATACGTGTGGACTACCATCTCCACGAAGAAATGTGATTAGTTTTTCATTTATATTTTACTTAGATGGAAAATATGATGAATATGATGAATATATATTATATATATGATATGATAATAATTTTTTAAAGTTGAATTATTATTTTCCTTTATTTCATTCCATCGTTTAAAAAGTGAATACAACATTCATTGTACATACATACTATTATCTCCATGAACGGTGTAATTAATTTTATATCTATATCATTATTGATGAATTTAAATATATATAATTATAAAAAATATATATGATATAATAATAATTTAAATTATTCTAGTATATGTGTATAATAAATTTAAATTAATTATATACAAGGCTAAAGAAATCTTAAATGAAGTCAGACTTAAGGTAAGAGATTTTCATTTCCCTTTTATTTCTATGGGACACATGAATTATACACTAAATGTTTCTTTTGGGTGGTGTATATACTATACATGAATTTATTTTATAATTATTATCATTAAAATTTAGGATATACATATCCATCTAAATTTATTTCTTTCATGATTATTTCGATTAAAAAGTTACTCGAGTGGTAAGGGTTTATTTCAAAATCTCATCATTATTCAGGATTATTTATATTTAAGCATCCAATGGAGAATATTCCTATTCTAAGTTCATGTTTTCTAAAATCATTTTCAATTTTTTTAATATTATCTTACAATTGTTTAAAGTAATTTTTACCCATGTTTTTCATTTTACAAAATGGTTTTAAATAAATGTTTTTTTCGTTCCCTAAACAAGGTACTTTGTGACTTTTATGAAGAAAATGTGAAAGGGATGATTTATAACTTATATGTAATGAGATTATATTCCCAAAGTATTTATTTTTAATTATCATAATACTCCTCTATAATTTTAAATGTTTATTTTCAAAGATTTGTTTTTCATTTATTAGTTCATAATTTAAAAAGAATGAGAAGTTATTTTAAAATAGAAAAGTTATTTTACTCAATAATTACTCAAAACAATCTTTAAAAATCATTTTCTATACATGGTAACATTATTTTTTAATAATTTATCTTTATTAGGGATATTATCCCTGGATAGCATCTTTATTCTTTCTATGGATGGTTCATGTTTATGATGAAAAGATGAAATGTTTATGAGACCCATTTCTTTTCATGGGTTATGATAAGATGAATACATTATGATATTGTGAAAAACATATGTATGATTTTAATTATGTGATAGAAGAGACTTATATATCCCTCCAATTTATTTTTTAAATTTGGATAAATCATGAGTTAAAAATGTTATGCATGAACCTAAATTCATGTTCATAATTTTATGTGTAGATATGGATTTCATGTCTATAATTTTATGTGTGGACCTGAATTTCATGCCCATAAGAACATGATTGGACCTGATTTCATGTCCATAAATTTATGTGAGGGACTAATTTCATGTCATTAACTTAATTAGTTAACCTATTTATATTTATACATGTTCAAAAAGTCATTAGTTTGTTCCACAATTACATGCCTTATGTTAATGTTATGCTATCATGGAATATGTTATTTGATTAAATTATGATTCATGTCTTAAAAAATGCTAATATTTATTTCATGACACTTGTTTCTGATAAATTATTTATTGGGCATGAACTTTATAAGTTATGATATCATACCCTTATGCTTATCTTATGCTTGTATATGATCATCAGTTTATATATCTCAAGTTTAACCTTACTGAGCATCTCATATCACCCGTTCTTATGTTTACTTTCACCAGGTTATAAATAATGATTTTATGTTGGGTATGTCTATAAATATTAATAAATGGGGTGATATTTATATGATACGTTGAAGATATTTCTTTACATAATAATATTTTGTATCTAGTTTCAAAATACACAAAACCTATATGGTCTTCAGGTGTGTTTTTGATACAATTTATTGAATATTAATCTATCAAGATGTAATATATATGTATGAAAATACTAGGTCATTAGATTTAACTTACACCATTCCATCATGGTGTATATATATAAGTGAGTTGTGAGATAATCTCAAACTCCCATAAATAATCAATAAAGTTTTGATTAAGATTTTATTTACCAGGGTTTGAGGAAAGTTTCTTAATATTCTCACCAAGATGGTTCATAACTCCATTCTTATATACCTTGAATATATTAATTGATTCTGAATTATACCCCACTAAGTAGACATATACGTATCTACTAAAGTCATAAGTAAATGTTATGAAATAGGGGTACCAACCCCTGGCTTCAACTGAAAATGTCCCACACACTTTGGTATGAACCAAAACAAAACATTTTGTGGACCTTTCAAATTTTCCACTAAAAAATAATTTAATCATTTTCCCTTGAAAATACACATGACATACCCCAAGGGATTTTAGTTTAAATGAATAAAAATATACATCTTGAATTAATATGGGAAAACACTTTTCATTTACATTACATAGCCAATGGTTCTATAGTTGAGTGTAGTATGATTCATGTGAACTATTTTATTTATCGATTTCCATTACTTGTAATTTTTAATCGAAAACATAAATACCATTATTCAAATATTACTTATCATAAAAAATGAATTATTTGTAAAAGAAGCAATAATTATTCCCAAACTTGAATATAAATCCATCTGTATCAAGTCTGGACACATGAATAATGTTTTTGGGGACTAACAGAACATAATAAAAAATCTTTCAAAACCAGTATCATTCAAGTCAGAAATGTGAGGTGATAGTTTCCATTATCCACGATAGTAAGTTTATATCCACTGGATACTCATAGATCCACCTCAACATGATCAATATTTTGGAATATAATTGGTTCTTGTATTTGAATATATATGTGAGCACAACACTCTATATCTAATATACATTTTTTAGAAATAGACAAATTTTACTCGATAAAAAATACTCCTAAATCTTCCACTTGATTATTTTTTTGGGTGCAGTTTTTCTTCCACTAGCACTTATTATAAAATTAAAAATAGACTACATCTTATTACCTTGATTTCCCCTTGATCCTCCTCTTATGGGAAGGGTCTTGTGAAGAAGCTTTAGAATTGGAGTTTGTATTGGATCTATTCACCATACCATTCCTCTGATTCACCATAAGATAAAAAAGGATTTTCATGCTTTGTATACTTATAAAATTGGTGAAGTTGGTTGAGAAGATCTCGGATAGACTTATATGTGTAGTTCATATTGAAATTTATAAAAAATGGAGAAGTTATGAGGGAGTGATGAAAGAATGGGATTGGTTCATATTTATTCCGGCAACATAAACCCTAGAACCTCTAACTGCAGAATGTATACAATTATTTTGACTCTATGAGGCCCAATTGGGGAACCTTCTCCAAGTTTTCTAGTGAAGATATCCTTTTATATCTCAAAATATTACTTTCTACCTATCTTCTGATAAATATCATAATGATATTGGAGAATGTTATGAGAATCCATGTTCTCGTGCAACTTCATGATTTAGATATACATGTATGAAAACACTAAACACTAAACATCTAGTAAATTATTTTGGTATTTTTCAAAGAAAACCAAATCCTTGTCACTTTCTTCATTATAAAGCGGATCATGGATTATATATTCTTGGATGTAGGACTTCAGTTCATAGTGCAACAGAACCCATAAGCATTTGAACCATTATCAAAATTTATTACCAGTTAGGATATGGTATTTCTATAGAATTGATCACAAGCATAATGTTGTTGATGGAATTGTAATTTTTCTTAAATAATAAGAGAGAATATTATTATTACTTTACTTTATTACAAATTATGTGGGACATAATAATTTTAATTTTATTAAGTCTCCCACTATTTTATCAAGTCTCAAAGACCCCCACCATTGAATAAAAATATTCCCATAAATTTAGATATTCTAGTGTAAATGATCTATATTTCCATTCTTATAATCATGATAGAGGACTTGAAAATTATAAGAAATTAATTAAGTAGTCTTTCTTTCTAATTGTGGGCTGGAAGTTCCTTGTTCTATTGAGAGGACTCCTCAATCATAAAATCATGACTTAAATTTCATCAACACTTACCTCTAAATTTATAATTAATAGAATATAGACCTTAAGGTCAATACAAGTTTAGTTATGTTGACCTATCATCTTAGTTATAAATCCCTGATAATTAAAAGTTCCCTCGACTATGGGCTGAACCAACACTTTAACTATGTGTTTTCCTAATTTAGATAATATAAGTTATAATGACTTACTATTATCTTGAGGGATTTTGTTTATTATGCATAAAAATTATGATTTTATCCATTTACCTTACTTGTTAATATTAATACGATTTTACTCAAGCGATTGACCGTTTTCTAAAAAAATATTTACACATAAAGATTTTATTTTAATTCCATCTTAGAATATTAATTCATTTATTTATGTGATCATGATTTTACATCAATAAAATAAACAATACATTAGGAAGATATAAAATAATTTAAATATAAAATGATCATGAGCTTTAACTAGTGATCTATTTATCGAGATGACAATAAACAAACCATTGACCCTAGGGAAAAAACTCCTTAAGCCAGCATGGGCTTGAGTTGTTGCATCCCACCTTTGTGTTATGTATCTCCGTGGTTTGGTTTCTCCTTTCCTCTATCTTGAACCAAATCCATGATCCTAAGAGATATATATTTACAATTATTTTACTTCACATTCATGTGAAGAGAACATGAAGAGAGGGTTCACCTAAAAGAAACCATGGACACACAGACCCATTCATAATAACTAGGGATAAATGACTCACTGACCATCAAATTAATTTAACAATAATAATCACAAAACCCATGTAAAAATTAAATTAAAAGAAACCACAAAAATACCAAGGTTGGTATAATCTCATGAAAATTCATTAGTTCAACAAATAAAAACTTAAAATAACAATCTAAAATTCATTTTAATTCATTTTTTTTAAGAAAAAATGAAGACAGATTAATCCAATTAATTTTATGATTAATCAATTAATTAATTTTATTTTAATCATCATCCAATTTTTCATGCAGATACCCTTTGCCCGAATGGCCTGAAGGACTTCTTTTTATTTTCTTTTATTATAGATAATCCCCCTTTTAAGGGATGAAGGGGAACCTATACATGACCCGTAGGCCCAAGGAACAAGGCCTGACACGACTCGCAATACATGACCTAAAGGCCCAAAGGAATACTATTACCGATACATGACCCGTAGGCCCAACCCACATGAAATGCCCCTCCCCTAGCTTCTGCATCATTGATCACCTAGCTCCCACCTTACATTGCTAATCAGATAGAATTTCCCCGTACAAAGCTTCACGGTGCCTCGTCCTGATGGCATTTGCCATACCCTATCATTCTTCCAATCCGGTAGCTCTGCATCTGGTGACTGCTAGTCTTGTTGCTCTGATCCTCTTCTGGGGCCTACTCTGTGTGATCTGAGCCACTCCATGGTCTATGTGACCCGAAGGCCCTAAGGCGTGAACACCTTTTATGACACAAATTCCCAAACCGGTGGCCCGAAATCCCAAATCAGGTGAATAGTTATGGCTGCTACAGCACTGAACAATACCTACTACAATACTGCTACAATGCTGCTACAGTACCCCTGGAAATTCACCTCCACCCGGTTTTGAACCTGGGTCTCTTGGATGCCAAGCAGGAGCCCTTACCACTTGGGTACAAGCTCGTTGTCCATGGAGATACCCTTTGAATATGATTTTAAATTAATTAAATAAATTTATTTTATTTAACATTTAATAAAGTAAGTACATATCTTGTACTTGGAATAATCTCGACAAGTACCAGTTCAAACTACCAAATATTTATTGAGATCGTATATCTTACTCATACAGAATACAACATATATGTTTTATCATGTAATTATATGGAATGTACAATTAAATAAATGAAACATGGAACACATGTACCTTAAACTAGTGTGTAATACTTTTAATTAATGTAGAGTAGTTTATGTATTATGACTATATGTGGTATGCAGTTCATAATTTTATGAAAAAATTAACTACACATTTAATTTCATAAAAACTTATCATATGGAATGTTGGAGTCAATAATTGACATATGAAACACCATTCATTCTAGCACATTCCATGTAACCTCTTTATTACATATCTTTCAGTCCTTATGCATTGTGTAATTAATACTCTATGAATATTTAATGATGCATTTTCCACCATTACAATGCATAGACTGCACGGTGTGTAGACCAGTTACATGGTGTATAGTTCTACATACCATGTTCTAGTATGACTTAGTCAACATGTGGAGCATTTAATACATTGTGTGTTCTTTATTACATGATTTTATGAATTAATTCACACTACATCCTGGTATAATGAACTGGGATATATGATGTGCACTCCAACTACATACCATGTAATCCCATGTTTCATGACTAGACTTATCAACACCTATAGATGAGTTTTTCTAATGTTCTTCATTAATATTTAATTGAATCTATATTATATGAGTGAGAAACAAATAGATTAAGAAAAAATCTCAATGATTCGAATCAAGAATTCATTGCATGAAATGAAAACTAACTTTAAAGACATTTAACGATCAATGATAACTAATTAATTATAAATTTAACATAACCACTCTATACTAATTGATGGTTTTAGAAACATTGGAGGTAATAATTGGTCCTACAAAAAACTTGGATTTTTTTGGATTTAAACAATACTGTACAATGTATATGATAATGAACATCATGAACCATGATTTTTTTTCAAAAGAATATTGAAAAATTAATTTTCCAAAACTAAGAGAGGTTACTTTCATATCAATTTATAATTAATTTAAAACATAATAAGAAATAATAACTTAGAATTAAGATTTTTCTTCATTGATGGTGTTTATTTTGGAAAAATGATTGACGTGTCATTTTTTTCTTGAGGACCCAAAGAAGATCCCCTATGGTGGTGATCCACCTGTGCTGATTCAATCCCCAAACAATGCTGCTAAAATTCCAAGTGCTAGCATGGTCGATTGATCATATTGTGTTTTTTTCCTTGACCACTTCATGTTCCTTCAACATTGAATGAATTTATACTGTTCTTATCAGTCTGGAGAGGAATGGAGGAGGAGGGATATCATAAGATAAAATTATTGTGCATAATAATTATCCTTTCTCTCAATAAACTAGAAGTATATAAATAGACCTAGGGTTAGGGTTTTATTCCAATTAATTTCCCAATGTCCCTAAATTATTAAATAATATCTAATAAACCTCATTCCATGTAAATGAAAATAAAAATATTATTTTACTTATGATGTGTGAAAACTTGCATAATGATAAATATTTATGTTACAATTTGGTAACAAAATATTTATCACCAGCTCTGAAACTTAGCCCATTCATACACCCCATCATTTATTTAAGTCTCAAATAAATATTTAATCAAATATTATTACTTAATAAATAAAATAAATATTATATTCATGCTCTGGTGAATACATATTTATTAAATATTCACACATTTAAATAAATTAATTATCAATGAATAAATAATTATTTATTACCTTGTGAATAATAATATATAAATAAATATTATATATTCAAAAAATTAAACAATTATATAATGATTAAATATTCATTTAATAATTGTAATCAATTAATGAATCCTGAATAAATATTATTTCTTGATATGGAGAATAATATTTATTAAAATTTTTAAATAAATAATTTTTAATTGAGATTGATGAAAACACTTTATGTGTGACCCTCTATTCCTCTTTTTGAGTGGAATTTGGGAGTCTTATCTAATGTCCAAGATTACTATCTAGCAATAGGTCAAAACACTGATAATGGAAGAAGATATTATGGAATGACAATAACCACATGTAAGAAATCACTATTAAATGTAATCCCTTTATCAAAATATCTCATCAATAACGTTTCACACTCGTTTAGTTTACCATTATGATTGATATGTATTTATTTGAATATTTAAAATGAACTCATCAATACACAGTGTCCATAGAATTTAATGTGATGGTTCCATTTCAATCAAAGGGTCGAGATATTTTATTCCATAAATATGGAAGAGAAAAATCATTCCCCAAATTAAAAATTAATAATATATCATTCACGAGATATCCAACATACCAAACTTCACTATGATCATATGTCGTCATGGTTTATGTTAATACAAAAAAATTAATGAGCCCTGACATTCATTAATAAAAATATTAAATTCTAAGGACCATTACACATGCTCATAGATAGGAATATTCATTGACACACAAACATGGGGAATTCCTATTGATGTGTTTTTTCTCATAATCTCCCATCTCAGAGATTACCAAGTGAGAACTTCATGAGTTGGAGTCTCATCCATTTATGAGTACTCAGACCTGAAATTCAACATACTATGAGTCCCATCATAGAATGTTATCCGAGCATAGAAAAAATATTTAAGCATATCATCATAGATTCAAAAGTTTTTCATAATATTTGGGAAATGCTCTAAACTTTTAAATGTGATAGATACTCTAGGACATTATTTCAATAAAGTCATGAAAAATAGTGAACAATATGTAATAATATATTTTTTCAATATTCTATTATTAGAATATATATGAAATCTAAAGTAAAAATAGTTGGTACTAGGGAACCAACTTAGACAAACACACTAAACACTAACAAATACATGACATGTTGTGTATGTTACATACTATGCTAAACACTCAATAAAATACCATATAAGGAAGTGAAAAGTTCTGAAAAATATTTATTACGTTGACTCCAAGTGTAATTAATTTTATTTATTTAAGATTAATTATGATGGTAACTCCAAGAATATTTAGATGGTCATTCAGATAAATAAATAAATAAATTTATTGAATTAATTCAAGTGCACTTATCTTAATAATGAACAATGAATTTAAGTGAATGATATCTAATTTACATTTGCATATTCATTTTATGTGTGTGGATGATCAGGATCTTAGACCAACCAATGTATGTGATTATTTTCATTTAATTTAATTACCATTACATGGATTTTTTAATAATTAATTTATTAAATTAAAATTATGGCCTCCATGTCACAACCACTTCTATTATGTAAGGTCCTATGTGACTGCAATGTATTATATATAAACCCCTTAATCATACATTTGGTTCCCCTCACATGTGTATGAGTACAATCTTATGTAATGGATAGAGCTCTATGAAACCTGAGACCCACACTCTTGGATCCTATGCTGATAGACACATACTTTACATACTTTATTTGATTACATACGTAAGACCCCGAATATAACCACCCGTAATTACAAAATCAAAAATTATTATTTAATATCTTACATTTTGAGGATCTTTTTAGGTTTATAGATTTAGAGAATCAGGACGCATCATAAACTAATAAATCCAATGTATTTCTCAACTAAAGGAATTTTTTTTCACTTTATATATAATAAACCACTTAATTCATGATAAGTATTAAACATCTCCCATAAATTATTCCACATGTTCTATCCTTCTAAACACGTCATATTTACTAATTTGATTTAAAACCTGGGGAATGGAAATATAAGAAAGAGGTGATATCAAACAATCAATAAGAGAAATATATATATGAAGAAATCGTGAAATAAAAATGGAATTATTATTGTGGTTAGAATAGGTAAACAACAAGAAGTCGTAATAAACTTGAAACAGGGATCATGATATATCCATGAAAATAAATTATAACATGGATATCAATGATACCAAAATCATATGATAGAATATATAAAAATATACATAAAAAACCATTACTAGGGACTTATTACAAGACACTTTATATAAAGACCCAGTTTTTTCCATGTAATTTTTTTTTGATAATATGGAATTGTTACGAGTCTGTGAAAATTGACTGCGCGTGAATTTGAGGCCTGGTGTGCCAAAAATGAATTTCGGAACTTTCTTAAGGTAAGTTCAGTAAATGCGCAAGCAACATTTTCTAACTTTTAAACAAGGTCTCGGATTAAAAGTCATAGGGCACCATTGAATTTGCAGCCCTGAGATTATCTTAAGGGAGACTTCACTTCGACGAAAGTAGGACTAGAGAAAAAGTTATATTTTGGAACTTTTTACAAGAATAAATAAAATAACTTTGTTATTTGATTTATTTCTTTCTTTTCCTCCAACGGAAAAGTGGAAATGTGGGACTGAAAATGTGTCAATCCATTAAATGGATTTACCATCCAATCCTAAATAACAATGTCATTGTGAATGAGGAAGGTCCCTAATTAATGAAACCTCACAGATTCCATGAGTGTTAGACACCCTCCCCCTCTCCTATTTATATGGATCTTGGGAAGAGGTATCTGATGGTTTCACCAAGAAACCAAGTGCTGAAAAAGTTCTGAGATTCCAAACCCTTGGAGGATGGAGCCAGTTCCAACAGGAGGTGATGGGTGACACCAAACCACGAACTAAAGTATGATGTACGAGTGATGTCGTTGGAAGCTTGTAGCGGGAAAGACGTATGCCGACACTTCCTCGATCGCGGGCGTCCTCCGTCGTTCTTGAGGTAGGGATTTTATTTTCATTTAATTCAGGTGATTATTGAATCATTTAGTCCTCCTTCATGATTACAAGCTAATATGGAGGGCGCATGCCTAACGAACCCAGCCCGGGCCCTGTGCTACCTTACTACCATTTTGTTCTCCGTGGAAGACCGCCGGTGCGACGACACCAACTGGCTACGATGGAGGCAGAGTACCATTGCACGCCACAAGAGGATGCTGCGACACTAAACAGTGACGGTCAGTGGAGCGACCAACACTAGCCGGCTGCGGATGAGGTGTGTCGCACCGTCGCGCGCCCCCGGTGAGCAAGGATCCGCGACCGAAGTCGCAACGAGTGAAGGAGGAGGCCGACACACCATCCGTATGTGGAAGATGTGGGCGGCACAAGCAGCGTGCCCCCGGTGAGAAAGGATCCATGAACAGAGCCACATCTAGTGAAGGAGGCAGCCGGCACACTAGTGGACCACAGAAGATGAGGGTGGCGTGACCAACGCACCTCCAGTAAGCAAGGGGCCGCAACCAATGCTGTGACGGATGAGGAAACCCTGCCTCTAGTGGGTTCTGTAGAAACCGGGTGGAGCCCACGTGGAGGAACCACTTCACAAGACGAATGGCCTCTGGGCCATTTGGGAGACTGGGGGTCTCACCTCTCCTGCGCTTGCTAGGGAAGACCCCACTGTGGACCGGATTGGCGGGCCACCCCCTTGTAGGCTGGGCCGGCACCTTGTGGGCCAAGTCGGATCTTACCCCTTGAGGCCGGGCCAGACCTAGACCCTGAATGCCAATCCCACCATGGTCCAGCCCATCCGGGTTGACCTAGACTAGGTTGGGTCGGTTATGTCCGAACGGGTTGGATCGGAACCAGGCCCAACCGGACCCAGACATTCTTAATGGGTCTTATCTTGAGAACCAGACATCCGTTTGAAAAACTGTCTATGGAGCTAGGATCTTTGGACCGAGATGGTACTTTTGGTATACTCCAATTGAGTTTTGGATAAAGTTGGAGTACGAATAGGTTGGATCAATCCCGAATCCAACCAGGACCTCAGAACTAAAACGCTTGTAACTCACAGACCGTGAATCCGATTGATGCACCGTCTATCGTGTTGGAACCCTTACTACATGGAGGTACTTTGGTTTAATCCTTTTTGGAAATTAGTGGTCATCGAGGTATGATGATATCTCAAGGGGTAGATTATACAGAACTCGTTCGCACCGGGTGTGAGGAATCCTATGGCAGGTTGTAACAGGAAGAAAGAACATCGATCCTAAGTGGGTCATCATCTATGTATCCTATGTGGCTCAACATCTATTAGATCTTGGGTGGGTCAGTGCTCATTGATCCTGTGTGGGTCAGTGCACACTGATCCTCTGTGGGTCAGATCCTGTGTAGGTCAGCATGGGTTATTATCTATCGATCCTGTGTGGGTCAGAATCCTTTCCTCTTACGCATGTGGTACTCTTACCTTTGTGGTGTTTTCTTCGTGGTGTTACCTGTTTGGTACTTATATCTTCATGGTTTTAGTTGTGTCGTACTTATATCTTCGTGGTGTTACCTGTGTGGTACTTCTATCTTCATGGTGTTACCTGTGTGGTACTTCTACCTTCGTGGTGTTACCTTTGTGGTATTCTTCCCTCATGTGTGATATGAGTATATCGTGATAACTTAGGTCTATGTATGGGAATATTCCTAAGAAGTGTTGATGTCTATCGCTTCATGCTTGAGATTGGGGTCTTAATTTGTGGTATTTACCTTTGCGGAACTCTGGGATACCTACGGGGGTCTCGAGGTCCCTACCGATTATTGTTATACTCTCCCATGCATGGGCTACATCTTCACCTTGTTGTGTCTTGTGCAGACAACAAACATCATTGATCGAGGATGAGGGTTCCAGGACTAGAAAATTCTTAGAGGTGGACCATTTGGCGTGACGTGACACAGGGACTACTAATCGTGAGATGTATCTACCCTTCAGGTAGGATCCTCAATGGATGATCCAGGAGTAATTTTTCACTTTTCAGTTGTATTTTTACTTTTTATTTGTACTTTTAGTTGGGACTATATTCTGGCCCCTTTACTTTTATCACACTTTTACTATAGCATTTTACTTCATGGTTGCTTCTTGTTGTGTTCTTGGACCGTGTGTCTGTAGAGGTTAAAATGTAATGCCTTCCCTTTTTAGTGATACACAATTTCAGTGCTAGTCACCAACCCTTGGACTATGGAAGGCAGACCTAGGGTAGTCACGACACAGGCCCCAGGGGATGGGTTGTGACAAAGTTTTATCATAGGAGTCATTTCTATTAAATAACTATGACTCTGATATTTTCTATGTGGCAATATTATTAAGTGTTATAAGTGTGGTTTTCAGTTTGGGGAATCCAGTATTGGTGCGGTGGATGACGTATCCATAAACCAAGACCTCGAATTCTTATTTACGACTCAATGCATGGAAACACTGATTGCGTTTGTTTTTTAAAAGTTTTTCTTGTGATCTATTTGAGTCAGGTCACTAGGTATAACTTATTAAACGTGGCACACCTATTTTCTTTCAGGATTCCGCCACATAGACAACCAGCTAGGATTCCCGAGAGAGTATGTGATGACAATACACCGAGCGATGAGGCCTCAGTTCAGGTCCTTCTTACAGAATTAGCACCTTCGGGTGGTGTACTAGAAACACCACTACCTGTAGGACAACCATTTCCACCATCCCCACCAGCATAGGATGCACGCCGACTGAGCACGTTGCACGGGTTCTAGCGATAGAGGCCTCTGAGGTTCTGAGGCAAGATGGACAGACAGGTGGCTAAGGATTGGTTGGAGGCTGTGGCTAGAGTTTTTCATTTAGTGGGAAAACTAGCTGATCTGATGGTGATCCTAGTTGCCAGTCTCTTCTATGGAGTAGTTGGGAGATGGTGGAGTATGACACTCTAGATACCCAACGAGGTGAACCTTATCAGGGCGGACTTTGAGGGCCTTTTTAGGGAAGAGTTAATCCCAGAGACTCTACACTCAGTGCGTATACAGGAGTTGCCACACATACATCAGGGTAGCATGACTGTGGCCTAGTACTCTGTGAGGTTCACCGAGCTCTCCCGCTACTCCACCGAAAAGGTATGAGAGCCTTTCTTCAAGTCCCAGACCTTTGAGAAGGGTCTCTGAAGAGAGATCAGAGAATCTACGATATCTTTCAGCATATTGACACAGGTTGGGGTGCTAGAGCAAGCACTTTTTGGTGGACAGCTTCCTAGCTCAGCATGTACCATCATCAAGAGACACGATCAGATGTCAGGTAGTAGAGTCATCTGCAGTAGACAGTAGATGAATGATGCAGGGGCCTAAGTAGTCCAGAACTTCTGGTGGTCTATCTCAGGATACATAGTCATTGGTGCTAGGATCATGAGACCAAGGAGGAAATATTAGGAGAAGGCGATGCTACTCGTGCGGCGGGCATGGTCAAATGGCTCTCGATTGCCCGACCCACCGTACGGATGACCAGGAGACGGTTGAAGGACCTCCAAGGCAGAGGAAGAGATTCGATTGGTGAGCTCCTCAGGCAGCAGGTGGAAGTGGAAGAGGAGATGGCCGTGCAATAGGTAGTGGGTGGTGATTCGAGGTTCTACTTCCACCACCTCCAGGTGGTCCACCCCGACCATAGGGAGCAGGTGGATTGGGACGAGCTCAGCTCCAGGAAGTTGAGGCTTATGACCACGACACTCTAGAGAATATTAGTGGTAAAATATGTGTCTATGCCACCTTAGCTGCAGTACTTATAAACACAGGTTCCAGTCACTCTCTTATTGCCACGACCCTCGTTCAGAGCTCATAGATTCCATTGGAGCCATTAGATCTATCCTTATGGATAGAGACTCCTACGGGAGGGGATTCAACGATTTCACACTGGGGCCGATAGTGTGAGATTGACCAAGGATGTGAGAGCTTTAGTTGGGATCTTCTAGTAGTGGCGTTGAGGCCTTACGACGTCATCTTGGGTGTGGACTGTTTATCCACAGTCCATGACCATATTGACTGTATTAGGTGCAAAGTGTGGTGTGTCTATGAGGATGGGACTAGTTTCTCCTTCACCAGTGAGAAGGGAACCCTTGTAGAACATGATGGACTTACCCAGATGAGGGTGTAGATCACACATCAGTTAGCCAACCTTACCCTCGGGGCAATTGATATTGGGAGTCTGAGCTAATCTATATTGGTGAACCAGTATACTGATGTCTTTCCTGATGATGTTCCATGACTACCTGAACATAGATAGGTATACTTTTACATCGACCTGTACCCCGGGGCAACACCGATATCGACACCATCATATCGGATGGCTCCCGCGGAGCTTCTTGAGTTACAGGTATAGTTGGAGGACTTTCCGAGTAAGGGGTTTATAAGTTCCAGTATTTCTCCATGGGTAGCCCCAATTTTGTTCACCAAGAAGGCAGATGGGAGTTTTAGACTCTTCATGGACTACCGACGCTAGAACCAGGTGACCGTGAAGAATAAGTATCCACTTCTGAGGATTGATGATCTTTTTGATCAGCTAAAGGGAGCTTGTTTCTTTTCGAAAATAGACCTCAGATCAGGCTATCATCAGCTTAGGGTATGAGAAGAGGATGTGAAGAAGATAACCTTCAGATATTAGTATGACCCCTATGAGTTCTTGGTTATTCCATTCGGTGTGACCAATGCCCAAACAGTGTTAATGGGACTCATGAACAGGATCATCTATCCATACCTCGATCGCTTCATTGTGGTCTTCATCAACAACATCTTGATATACTCTACATCCGAGGAGGAGCATTATTATCATCTTTAGATAGTTGTGGACACACTCAGAGAGCACGAACTTTATGGTAAGCTCTCAATGTTCTAGGATACAAGCGGTCCAATTTCTGGGACACATTACCTCAGAGGATGGAGTTGTAGTGGATGTAGTGAAGATTAGGGCTGTACTTTCTTGGGAGCTACCCAGGAGTGTGACCGAGGTACGAAGTTTCCTGAGGTTGGCTGGATACTTCCAGAGATTCGTGCCTAAATTTTTGATAGTTTAGGAACCCTTGTCATCATTGACGAAGAAGGGACAACCCTTTGTATGGATGGAGTGATGCCACCAAAGTTTTCAGGATCTAAGGCAGAGACTAACGAGTTCCCCCATCTTGAGGCTACCAAAAGAGGGCATTGGGTATGTAGTATACTACAACACATCAGGGACCTGAATTGGGTGTGCCCTGATGAAAGAGAAAGCAATGATTTCCTAAGGCTCACGAAAGCTAAGGAAACATGAGCATAACTATGCAATCCACAACCTGGAGTTAGCAGCAGTGGTCTTTTCCCTGAAGATGTGGCGACATTACATGATGTGCGAACATTTTAAAGTCTTATCTGATCACAAGAGTCTCAAGTATATTGATTAGACACTAAATGAGGCTAATATTCATTGTTAATATATATAATATTCATGTGAATTATTATTCATAAACTCCATTTTAGTGCATTTTACACTTTGAACATTATTTCACATTATGATTTTAATTCCTTCTTAAAATGCACTATTATGTGGTACATTTTTGAACATCATTTAAAGTAATCAATGATATTGATTTTATTTTCATATTTAATTTTCAGGTTTCTAATTATATTGGTAACAATTCATATTTGTGGAGTGTTGGAGGATCCACATTGGAAGACCACCAAAATGGGATTTCATGCAAACAATTCTGGAGAAGTCATATTGGACACCAGCCCACAGATGAGCATGTGGGGCCCAATATACAGGCCCAATGAAGCCCAATTTTTTGGTATTCTAGAAGACATGTATAGAAAAAAATAATTCTTCAGGATCCAGTGCTAATGCAGCATCCATTGTGGTTATTAAGGCGGCCCAATTTAGAGATAAAATTCTGGGCCAGATTTTGCAGCCCAGAAAACATCCTACCAATATAATCATATCTCAGAATCCACAACTCCAAATGGTCCCAACTTTTATAGGAGTTTATGAGACATCAAAGGATCCATTTTCTTCTTATATGGACCACTCTAATGTGGCCATCTAGAAGGTCCTACAAGCGTGTGTGTCTGGTGGTTGCAAGCTAGCTGCCACCTCGGGTCAAGAGTGGAAAAGTCCAAGTTCTACAAGCTTTCCACCACCCTAGGCCTACCATAATCAAGTGGGATGCTTTGTACTATTGGAGTCTCGACCCAAGGCTCCCAAAATGCCTATTTAAGGAAGTGGTGATGAAGAAGTTTTTCATCTTTGGTGCTCGGTTTCGTTGTAGTGTTATGCTGCTGCTTTGTGTTTGTAATCACATTTCTTTCTCATGAAAGTTGTTTAATACACCTTAGTTTCTTAATAAAAGTTCTTACTTTACTATTATTCTGTTCTTATACATATCACATTGATACCGTTAGTTCATGGTGTGAATTTATTCACACCATACTTTTTAATATTTATCACACAATGGTGGAGTGATCGATTTTTGTTGTTGTTTTTACTTCTTCAATTCCACACTCGTAAGTCTACTTTCCGCTTCTGTTGAAGACATGTCATCAATGGAGGGATAACTATTTTATGGGTTGATACAAGGGAGTATCAAGGGGATAGATATGATGTTATTTCTCACTCCATTAAGGGCTAATCACATATTTTAAATGAGATTTTTATTTGATGATTTTAAAACCTATTCATCTTTATTGAATTTAAGGTCACACATTTCAAGTTCTAATATGAACCTTTACCTTGGATTTCTCAAAACTTTGATCCTTCAAGTTTATAGGTGATTAGTATTAGGGTGTTTAGGAATTAAACTAGTAAGTTATGATTTTGTTTGATCTTCTTAAATGAACCCATCTAAAATATAAGAAATTGAAATCATTAAAAAAGGAATTCATCTAATCCACCCCGATCGATAACCTAGGATCAACTCATTACCTTAATTTTAATTAACTTAAATCAATTATTGATCCTATAAAACTATCTTAAATCAACCCAAGTTGGTCACTTCATATCCAAAAACAATCCATGAATTGTACGTGTCTTTAGGTACTTCTTTGTTCTCTGAGGATTCGACAACCCAAACTAGACTTCAAGGACCGTCCTACCTTCTTCTTTTGGGTAAATTTGAGCATGAATAAAATTTTTCCGCCATTTTAGGGGATCCAAGTAAGTAATCTAAACACCCATTCTATTTTACCCCATTTCTTCTTTTCTCATCCAAATTATCTTATCTTATCCCTTTCTCTTTTTTTTTCTTTTGGCACATGTCCGCCTACACCCGTTATCAATCAAACCGTCTAGTTAGGGTGGATAGTCCTGGGGTTGGGGAGTCAAGTACACCAAGGTAACTATTTCCATTAGATCCTAATCTTCCTAATACTCCAGACTAAAAAATTGAGCCTATTTCAATGGAAGTTCTTCAATGAAACCAACTCATAAACACGGGTGGGAACCAAAATGGAAACCCAAATGAGGCAGCCCCAAACATGGGGAATGCAGTTGATCAAACCATGAAAGACTACCTCACACCTTCCTGGACCAATGCCCACTCATGCATTAGACACAATTACCCAGGATATTACAACTAAATATTTAAACCACATGTCCTAAACCACCTTCCCACATTCCATGGAGTGGAGTCTGAGATGCCCTACCTTCACGTTAAGGAATTCAAAGACATTGTAGAAACCATGTGTCCCCTACATCAACTAGAATCAGATAAGACAAGGATATTTATTTTTTATTTAAAGGATTGAGTTAAAAATTGGCTAAAAAATTTGATACCATCATTAATCTACTCTTGGGACCAACTACAAAGAGAATTCTACAAAAAAAAAACTTTCCCCACCACAAAACAATTGCACTTAAAAAGAGCATCCAAATTTTTTTTGAAAAAGAGGGAGAGTCATTCTATGAATTATGGGAGAGGTTCAAAGACACCCTAAAAATGGTTCCACACCATGATTTTTTTATTCCGGAACAATTTAGAATTTTCTATGAAGGGTTGGGTTTGGGGAATAAAGAATTCATTGACATGATGTGTAATGGAACCTTTAAAAACAAATCCCCAAATGATGCTTACGAGTATCTGGAAATAATTTCAGAACAAAAGAAAACATGGGGAACACCACCTTATTCTGAAAAGACGCAAAGAACTACTATAATTCATACAATTAGAGAAGAGGAAAGCCTTAGGGAAAAACTCGTAGCACTCTCTAGGAAGGTTGAAGAGATAGACCGTAGGAAAGTCCATGAAATCCAAACTGCAGACCCTGTTTGCACAATTTGTGACAAACATGACCATAAGACAAAAAACTGCCCAACCATTCCATCCATCAGGGATGTTATTTTAGGAGGACCCCCAGAGGAAGTAAATTCTTTGAACTTTCAAAAGCCTCAATATCAAAACACAATCAAACCAAGGTATAATGACCACCCAGGCTTCCGCTGTAAAGAAAACCAGCAACCTAGCCAACCACAGGGACAAAATCCTTATGCCCATCAGAACTACCAAACCCATAACTAGTTTCAAACCCAACCTATCCAATACCAACTGCCACCAGTCCATTTTCAACAAACCATCCCACCTCCAAAATACCCCCTGGGATAAACCAATCTTTTCAAGCACCAACCCAAACTATTCCACAAAGCCTACTAGAACAACTGTGCAAACAAATGGAAAGGATGAACTTGGAATTCTCTTCCCTAAAACAATAACTTCAAACCATCAAAACTGGAAAGGAACCCATGCCTACTCAGGCGGTACCATCCTCAACTTTAAGGGGAGAGTCAAGTTTTACTCAAACAACTCATAAACAACTAAAGGATATGAATATTTTAAGAAGTGGGAAATCAATTGAGAAACCTGAAAAAATAAGTCAGAAACCATGTGAAGATTCAAACTCTAATGAAAATTCAAATGAACCACAAGATAAAACTAAGGAAATTGATAACAATGTGAAAGAAAAAACTCTTCAACAAACAACCCCACAACCTGCACCATTTCCTCAATGCATGAGGGGGAAAACCAAGCCTGAATTGAGTGAAACATTGAGGTAAATCTTCTCACAAGTCAAGTTGAACATTCCCCTTCTCGATGAAATAAAAACCATACCTGCTTACTGAAAGTACCTTAAGGACTTGTGCACTTTTAAAAGAAAATTTTCACATAAAAACCAAGTCCTTTTGGCTGCTAATGTGAGTACCACCATTCAAGGGACCATTAATCCTAAGTTGAAAGACCTGGGTTTCCCTTACATCAATGTTGAACTAGGAGAGAGAAAATTTGTCAAGGCCTTGTGTGACCTAGGTGCTAGTGTCAATCTCTCCCCCTATGCTGTGTACTACTAGTTAGTCCTAGAAGAGCTCCAAACCACATCTTTCAAACTTCAACTTGCTTATCGTAACATTAGGGTTCCAAAGGGGATTTTAAAGGACGTTCTGGTAAAGGTTGAAAACTTCATCTACCCTACTGACTTCATTGTCCTTGAAAACCAACCAAACTTAGGAAATAAGGAACAAACCCAAATTATCCTTGGTAGTCCCTTCCTTGCAACAATCAACTCTATTATATGAGTCCGAAATGGGAACATGACCAACACATTTGGGAACATGAGTCTATAATTGAACATCTATAATGAAAGCTCACAAATAGGGGATTATAAGGACATCCATGAAGTAAACATGATAGGAAGCATTGATAATGAATCTATAGAACATCAATGAATATTTGATGGATGTTGAAGTCAGGATGAGATTGATTTCATTTGATCACGTGAATGAATTTTATCTCCTTGGATTGAATCATTTTCAAATTGCTCTTATGATGAAGTCTTAGGTCCAACAATCAGTGAAACCTTTCAGGAAACCACTTTCATGGAGACCACTCCAACTTCCTTCCCTAAATATGATCAATCCAATCTAGTAGCTAAAACTTATATATGCAGGGAATCAATCCTATATAAAACTCTAGGAAATAAAATTGATCTTGATCAAATGTCCAAATCTTCTGTTGAAATTTTGAACCAACCTGATATTGAATTGAAGGAAATTCCCACTGCACTCAAGTATGCCTTCCAAGGGGACAATATAACACATCCTATTGTCATTTCTTCTTCTTTTTAAGCCAATCATGAGAGGATACTTCTAGATGTCCTTATAAAACATAAGAAATCCATTGGTTGGACCCTGTCTGATATTCTTGGTATTAGCCCACTTATCGGGACTCATATGATTGTTCTAGAATCTGATTCAAATCCATGTCATCAACCTCAATGGAGAATCAATCCTAATCTCATGGATGTAGTGAGAAAAGTACTTCTGAAATTGTTAAAAGCTGGTATCATATATCCCATAGCTAAGAGTGAGTTGTTCAGCCCAATCCAAGTAGTTCCTAAGAAGGCAGGAATCACAGTGATAAAAAATAAGGATGGAGAGATTCTTCCAACCAGGGTGAGTAGTGGATGGAGGGTCTGCATTGACTATAGGAAGCTAAACTCATTCACCAAGAAGGACCATTTCCCCTTTCCATTCATTGATCAAGTCCTTGAGAGAGTGGCAGGTCATTCCTTCTACTATTTCTTAGATGGGTACTCGGGGTATAATAAAATTGAGGTCTCCCTAGAGGATCAAGGGAAGACTATATTTACATGTCCATTCGACACCTTTGCTTTCAAATGCATGCCCTTCGGGTTATGCAATGCCCCTGGAACCTTCTAGCAGTGCATGATGTGAATATTCTTAGACATGGTAGGGGATTTTCTTGAAGTCTTCATGGATGAATTATTTGTGTTTGGGGATACATTTGAGGGATGTATGAGGAATGTGGAGATAGTGTTTTCAAGATGTGAAGAAAATAATCTGGTACTAAACTTGGAAAAATTCCATTTCATGGTTGAAGAGGGACTAGTTATAGGCCATCTAGTCTCAGATAGGGGGATTGAAGTTGATAAATCCAAGGTTGACATCATTCGTCACCTTCCATCACCCAAAAATTTCAAGGAAGTGGGGTCTTTCTTAGGACATGCTGGTTTATACAGAAGATTCATTAAGGACTTTAATTCAATATCCCATCCCCTTTGTGCTCTCCTAGTAAAGGATGCTCTATTTGTTTGGATAGAAAGCTGTGAGGGTTCATTCTCAACCCTCAAATCCTCTCTCACCTCTCCTCCCATTATGAAATATCCAAATTGGAACCTTCCATTCAAACTTATGTGTGATGCTAGTGACTCTACTGTAGGATTTGTGTTACGAAAACGTTGTGATAAAACTCCTTATGTCATTGCTTATGCAAGAAAATCCTTAAATGATTCCCAAATCAACTACACCACTACTGAAAAGGAGTTACTTTTTATTGTGTTTTCCTTAGATAATTTTAGGTCCTACCTCTTAGGATCCCCCATCACTATGTTCAATGACCATTATGAACTAAAATACCTCTTCCAAAAACAATATGCTAAGGTTAGACTGATTTGGTGGGTCCTTCTCTTACAATAATTTGACCTCACAATCAATGATAAAAAGGGTGTTGAAATTTTCTTAGCTGATAACCGTTATAGGATGGAATTAAAAGACAACTCAAATCACCTTCCTATGTCTGATTCATTTCCCGATGAACACCTATACTCTGTGAGTGACTTCCCTTGGTAGGTCGACATAGCCAATTTCTTAGTTACAGGAGTCATTCCAAAATTATTAGGGACTCAAGATCGAAGAAAATTCCTTTATGATGTTAGAAACTATGTGTTTGATGATCCATACCTCTATAAGTTCTGCCCTGATCAAGTCATTTGGAGGTGTGTCCCAGAATCTGAACAAGAGTCCATCCTTATATTCTGTCATAGTGAGGCATGTAGAGGTCACTTTTCCTCTTAGAAAACAACTTCTAAGATTCTTCAGTGTGGTATCTTCTGGCCCACCCTCTCAAGGGACTCCTACAAATTTTTTCAATGCTGTCCTAAGTGTCAACAAGTAGGGTCAATCACAAAAAGAAATCAAATTCCACTCACTCCCATCATAGTGATTGAAATCTTTGACTGTTGGGGAATCGATTTCATGGGTCCCTTCCTAAACTCTAGGGGATACCTCTACATCCTCTTAGCTATTGATTATGTATCAAAATGGGTTGAAGCCATCCCCATGAAGTCTAATGACCATCATGTTGTGATCTTATTTCTGAAAGAGCACATATTTTCTCGATTTGGAATTCCTAGGGCTATAATCAGTGATCAAGGAACCCATTTCTGCAACCATCCATTCTCTTCACTCATGTTTAAGTATGGGATTTCTCATAAAGTTTATACTGCATACCATCCTCAAACCAATGGTAAAGATGAGTTAGAAAATAGGGAGATTAAGAATATTCTTGAAAGAACTATCAATCCTTCTAGGAAATATTGGTCTGAGAAACTCTTTGATGCTCTTTGGGCCTATCAAACTGCATATAAAACCATTTTAGGAATGTCCCCATTTAGGCTGGTCTATGGTAAAGCATGCCATTTTCCAGTGGAGATTGAACATAAGGCGTTTTGGGAAATTAGGAAAATGAATTATGACCTCTCATTGGCCGAAAAAAAGGAAATTAGATCTCAATGAACTTAAGGAACATAGGATGGAGGCTTATGAAAATTCAAGGATCAATAAAGCTAAAGTACAAGCCTACCAATCTCAAAATCATAAAACCAAACACATTATACCGGGTAAAACTATTCTTTTGTATAGTTATAAACTTAATTTTCACCTGGGAAAGTTGAGGTCTAGATGGTCAGGTCCATACATATTGTATAAGGTGTACCCCCATGGGGCTGTAGAAATTCAAGATCCAACCAATGGTCAAACCTTTAAATTTAATGGTCATAGAGTCAAACCATTCATAGAACCATTCTGAAAAGATGATGTTGATGAAGAATTGTGTGAACCTACCTTAGATGATGAAAATAATTAATCAACTAGGGGTCCAAGTTGAGCTAACGATGTTAAAAAAAGCGCTGCATGGGAGGAAACCCATGATTTTCAAGTTTACAATAATTTTGTTGTTTTAATCAACTTTATATTTTAAATAGGATTAATGAATCATTTTGATATTTAAAAATAAAAAAAATAGACTGTTGACCTATTCTTATATTATGAGTATTGATGGGTATGAAAGGGGAGCACCATATTCATCCATGTCATGTGGTGTGATCCTTGAGTAATACCTTACCTAGAAATTTAAAAAGAATACAATGTATCATCAGTTTATTTTATTTTATTTTTATGTGTTTTTAGGTCAAAATAAAAATAGAAAAAAATAAATAAATAGAATAATAATAATAAAAAAGGCCACATCGTAGGTCATGGGGAAAACCCCGCCATAACCGGCGAAGCCACGGGGACACGAACCTGGGACCAAAGGGAGACAGGGGCGCGCGCTTACCACTGACCTACGACTTTTTGTGCTTCCTTATTCTATAATTTTCTTATATATACTTATATTTTACTTTATTTATTATATATATATATAGTTTTTTTGTTTGTTTGTTTGTTTTTATCCACTAAGGAATTATCAGAGTGACATCAAGATCAAGAGATTAAAAGGGAGCAACAAGAATTTCAACTTCAACCACCAGGTGACTTCATTCCATGATCCTCATTTTCAATTTCCTTTTTGAACTCTAACTCTCTACCTCTACCCCCTTCTAAATTTTATTTTATTTAAACACTGGGTATAGTGTTATTTTAAGTTGTGGGGGGGGGGGAGATAAAATAAAAAATTCTTTTGTGTAAAAAAAACGAATGATTTGAAAAAAAGCGTGCCTTAATGGAAGGGAAAATATCTTTAACCTTGAACATGGTAATACACATTGCACACTTTAAAACTGAATATAAAATAATTTAGCATGCCCTGATTCTAATTTCAATCCTTTTATAATTTAATGACCATAGATTTTGGAAAGTGTGTTTGTCCAATGTGATATTTCATCATTTATATTTTCATCCAAATAAAAAAATGATCGCAATGCACGTCCTTTGGATAGTGGGGTATTAGTTTGAGTTCATGGGGTCCCCCAAATAAATATAATAGGTTTGGTGATCATTTTAGTTTTAATATGAGTATTCAATAAAAAATAAATAAATTTGCGGGTAGTGGAATGAAATGACCTAATGCGTGGCTTTCGGCACCTGGGGATCGTGACTCCATAGTTGTCTGGCCTAAAGTTAGTAATTTTATCTCTATTTTTGGTAATTTGAATTTGTTTTTGACTGAGTTAACTCGATATGATTCCCGAGTATATGGTCTTCACTTGGTTCCCTATGGTATTTGAGCCTGGGAGTCATCAGAAAAGTCTTTCTACAGGGGTTGACTCTTTTGAGTGCAATTTCAATTACAATGGAAAAATTTCAAAAAAACAAAAAAACCAAAAATAAATACAATAATATTTTTTTGAATACTAATCTTAATATTGAAATGTGATTCCACCTAGATCTTCCATAATTTCCCTCTGGAATAAAGATGAACCCCCCATGTCTAATGCGATGCACAACACATCATCACTCTTAATTGATATTGGATGAAATATGGTGATGAATTTGAAAAAAGGAATGGGCTTGGGATTTGCATATGCTTATGAAAATATCATGTATTAAAATAGTTTTATGGGTTTTAGGATTTTTTGGTATAAGGTTTTTTGGTGATCATTCTGTATTAAAATGTTTTTTGAAAAGGGAATTCAAATTTCATATTGTTGAGATATATTTTGCTCAGGACTAAAAAAACTCAAGTTGGGGGGTGTTATTATCCACTAAATGAGGATAATATTAATTGTTAATATATATAACATTCACGTGATTTATTATTCATAAACACCATTTTAGTGCATTTTACACTTTGAACATCATTTCACATTATGGTTGTAATTTCTTATTAAAATGCACTATTATGTGGTACATTTTTGAACATCATTTAAAGTACTCAATGGTATTGATTTTATTTTCATATTTAATTTTCAGGTTTCTAATTATATTGGGAACAATTCATATTTTTGGAGTGTTGGAAGATCCACATTGGAAGACCACCAACATTTGATTTCATGCAAACAATTCTGGAGAAGTCAGATTGGACACCATCCCACTGATGAGCATGTGGGACCGAACATACATGCCCAATGAAGCCCAAATGTCATGGAATTCTAGAAGAAATATATAGGAACAAATTATGATTCAATAGAAAGTGCTAATTCGGCCTCCATGGTGATTAATAAGGCGGCCTAATTTAGAGATAAAATTCTGGGCTAGATTTTGCGGCCCGAAAAACATCCTACCAGTCTAATCATATCTCAGAATCCACAACTCCAAATGGGCCCAAATTTACAGGAAGTTAGGAGGAATCCGGGGCTCCATTTTCTTCTTCTATGGACCACTCTAATTTATCCATCTAGAAGGTCTTCCAAGCACGTGTGTCCGGTGGTTGGAAGCTGGATGCCACCTTGGGTCAAGAGTGGAAAAGTCCAAGTTCCACAAGCTTTCCACCACCCTAGGACTACCATAATCAAGTGGGATTCTTTGTACTATTGGAGGCTCGACCCAAGGCTCCAAAAATGCATATTTAAGGAATTTTTGATGGATGAGTTTTTCATATTTAGTGCTTGGTTTCATTGTAGTGTTATGCTGTCATTTTGTGTTTGTAATCACATTTCTTTCTCATGTAAGTTGTTTAATACACCTTAGTTTCTTAATAAAAGTTCTTCCCTTACTCTTATTGTGTTATTATACATATCACATTGATACCGTTGGTTCAAGGTGTGAATTTATTCACACCATACTTTGTGATATTTATCACACAACAGTGGAGTGATCGATTTTGGTTGTTGTTTCTACTTCTTCAATTCCACCCTCGTAAGTCTACTTCCCGCTTCCGTTGAAGACATGTCATCAATGGAGGGAAAACTATTTTATGGGTTGATCCAAGGGAGTATAAAGGGGATGGATTGGATGTTATTTCTCACTCCATTAATGGATAATAACTTCTTTTAAACAATATTTTTATTTGATGATTTTAAAACCTCTTCATCCTTATTGAATTTAAGGTCACACATTTCAAGTGCTAATACGAACCTTTACCTTGGAGTGATCAAAAATTTGATCCTTCAAGTGTATAGGTGATTAGTATTAGGGTGTGTAGGCATTAAACCAGTAAGTGATGATTTTTTTGATCTTCTTAAATGAACCCATCTCAAATATAATAAATTGAAATCATTAAAAAAGGAATTAATCTAATCCACCTCAAACAATAACCTAGGATCAACTCATTAACTTAATTTGAATTAACTTAAATCTGTTAGTGATCCTTTAAAACCATATTATATCAACCAAAGTTGGACACTTCATAGTAAAAAAACAATCTATAAAATGTACATGTCTGTAGGAACTTCTCAGGTCTCTGAGGATTCGACAACCCAAGCTAGACTACAAGGACCATCCTACCTTCTTCTTTTGGGTAAATTTGAGCGTGAATCATATATCTTATCACTAAAGGACCTAAACCTGAGACAACAATGATATCTATAGTTCTTCCAGGACTATGAATTTGAGATATTCTATACTCTTGGGAAGGGGAATGTGATAGAATATTCACTCAGTAGGAGTTTTGGTTTACAATTGCTGAGTGAGGAGATAGAACAGATAGCTGCATTGCCGATATCCTTTATGGATAGATATGAAGCATCATACCTCCAGTATATGACAGTCACCCCCCACTCCTTCAGCGAGTTAGGGAGGCACAACTTGGGGACATTGACTGTGAGGCTCTATGTGCTCAGATATCCTCAGGACAGGCACTTGATGGATTTTCTGAAGGTGGGGAGCACATCATCCTCTTCAGGGTATGTACCATGGTACCAGTGGCTCTATGGGAGGTGGTGTTAAAGGAGTTCCATATATCCCCTCTGATGGTATATCTTGGCTTGGAAAAGATGTACCAGGACCTCCGGCGTTAGCACTTGTGTCCAGGGATGAAGAAAGGAATGGCAGAGTTTGTTTCTTGATGCCCCTCTTGTCAGCAAGTGAAGGCTGAGCATCAGGTTCCAGGAGGCTTAGCACAACCCCTAGAGGTCCCAGAGTGGAAGTGGAATGATATTTCCATGGACTTTGTGATAGGGCTTCCAAGTATGTCTAGGGGACATGATTCAATCTGGGTGATTGTTGACCAACTCACCAAGTCATCCCACTTCTTACCTATCTAAGAGAAGAGATCAATATAGGACTTGGGATGCCTCTACGTATATAAGATTGTGTGACTTCATGGGGTTCCATGAAGATCGTATCTGACAGTGATGCCCGTTTCACATCCTGGTTGTGGAATGGATTAGATGAGGTGTTTGGGAATCAGCTATGTTTGAGTACCGCCTTTCATCCTGAGATGGAGGGTCAGACGGAGTAGACCATTCAGACGCTGGAGGAAATGCTTCATACATGTGTCCTAGATTTTGGCCGAAGTTGGGAGGATCACTTGGCCTTGGTGGATTTTGCGTACAATAACAGTTATCACTCCACCATCGGTTTGGAACCATTTGAGGCCTTGTATGGTCGTCCATGCAGATCAACTCTATGCTGGACAGACCCAAGGGAGTCAGCACTTATGGGTCCAGAGTTGGTACGGGCTACCACTGAGAAGGTGTAGATCATCCAGGAGTGGATGAAGTTTGCACAGAGTAGGAATAAGTCTTATTCTGACAGGAGATGGTGACCATTGGAGTTTTAGTAGGGGAACCACGTATTCTTGCGAGTCTCCCCTCGATGAGGACTACAAAGATTTGGTAGAGGCAACAAACTCTCATCGAGGTTTATTCGACCATTTATGATATTTCGGAGGATATGCGAGGTGGAATTCCACTTGGAACTTCCACCACAATTGTAGAGGGTGCATGAAGTCTTCCACATATCTTAGCTAAGGAGATACGTGCATGACCTATCTCACATCATCGACCATGGTGAGCTGGAATTTGATGATGGGATAACATTTTTGGAGGTTCCTGTAGAGATTTAGGATCGAGAGGAGCAGGTACTTCATGGACGATCGATACATGTGGTGTGCATTTTCTGGAAGTATAGAAACCTCCAGGAGAGCATACAAGAATGAGGGCTCAAATTCATGCTCAGTACCACCATTTGTTTTCCTAGTCTATTTGTGAATTTCAGGGTCGAAAAGTCCTAAGGTGGGCAGAATGTAGTGACCCGAATTTTTCCATGTAATTTTTTTTTAATTATATTGAATTATTATGAGTCTTTGGAAATTGACAGCATGTGATTCCAAGGCCCGGTGTGCTCAGAATGAATTTCTGAACTTTTTTTAAGGTATGTTCAATAAACACACAAGTGGCGTTTTCTAACATTTGAACTGGTTCTAGGATTAAAAGTACTAGGGTACCATTGAATTCACAGCACCAGAATTCACTTAAGGGAGAGTTCACTTCGACCATATTAGGGCTCGAAAAAAAGTTAGATTTTGGGACTTTTTAAAGAATAAATAAAATAACTTTGTTATTTGATTTATTTATTTCTTTTCCTCCAATGGACAAGAGAAAACGTGGGACCAACGATGTGTCAAGACATTAAATGGATTGAACCTTCAATCCTAAGTAACAACATCTTTGGGAATGAGTAAGGTTCCTAATTAATAAAACCTCACACATCCCATGAGCTTTAGACACCCTCCCCACCTCCTATTTATATGAAGCTTGGGGAGAGGTATTGGGAGACTTCACCAATCAATGAATTGCTGACAAAGTGCCGAGATTCCAAAACCTTGGAGGATGGAGCCAGTTCCAGTGGGAGGTGATGGGTGACACCAAACCATGAACCGAAGGATGATGTATGAGCGACATCGTTGGAAGCTTGTTTTGGGAAAGACGAACACCGAAACTTTCTTGATCGCGGGATTCCTTCATCGTTCTTGAGGTAGGGATTTGATTTTTTTTAATTCAAGTGATTATTGAATCCTTTAATCCTTACAAGATAACGTGGAGGTCATGGGTCTAATGAACCTGACCTAGACCCTCCACTACCTTGATACCATTGAGTTATCTATGGAAGAACACCAGCGCAGTGGCACCATCTGGCTACGATAGAGGCAGATCTTCATTGCGCGCCACAAGAGGAGGTTGCGCCACTAAGCCGCGGTGGTCAGCGGAGCAGCCAGTACCGGCCGACCATAGAGGAGGTGCAGCACGCCGTCGCGTGCCATCGGTGAGCAAGGAACCACAACCGAAGCCACACCGGGTGAAGGAGGCGGCCGAAACAGTGGCCGAGCATAGAAGATGAGGGTGGCGTGAGTAGCGCGCCGCCTGTGAGCAAGGAGCCGCAGCTGAAGCTGCGTCAGGTGAAGGAGGTGGAAAACACACCAGATGACCGCTGAAGATGAGGGCCGCACAACCAGAGTGCCACCATTGAGCCAGGGTCCACAACTGAAGCCACATTGGAGGAGGAACCCACACCTCTGCTAGGTTCTACGGTGACCGGGCAACACCCACGTGGCGCCACCGCTTCACATGCTGAATGACTTGCAGGCCGTTCAGGAGACCAGGGGTTTCACCCCCTCATGCTAGCTTGGGAGGATCCCACCATGGGATGGACTGTCGTGTCACACCTCCTTGTAGGCCTGGATTCCTTCTTGTGGGTCAGGACACGCCCCTTGTGGTCCTGGCCGCGCCCCCTTGCGGGTCGGGCCGGACCTCAACCCAGCGGGCTGAGCCCGTTGTGGCCCATCCCTGCCGGGTCGAACCCATATCGGGTCAGGTCGATCCAAACCAAGTCAGGTCAGTCCAGAAGGGGTAGGTTCGGCCGAGACCGGATCTGAATGGCCGAGACTGTGTTGGGTCGGGACAGCCTGACAGGGTCGGACCAGACCCGGGCCCAACCAGACCTAGAAACGGTTAAAGTCATATCTTGAGAACTGGATGTCCATTTGATGAAAAGTTTGAGGCGCTGAGATCCTTGGATCGAGAAGGTCCTTTTGGTATAATCCACTTGAGTTTTGGAGAAATTTGGAGTTCGAACGGGTTGGATCAAACCAAAATCCAACCGATTCCTTGGAACTAAAACAATTATAACTCACAGACTGGGAGTCTGATTGACGCACCCTCTATGGTGTTGGAACCCTTATGACATGAAGGCCCTTTGGGTTAATCCTTTGTGGAGATGAGTGGTGGTTGAGGTATGTCAGATATCTCAAGGGGTATATTCTACAGAACTCAAGCACACCAGGTGCAAGGAATCCTATGGCAGGATGTAACGTGAAGAAAGATTATCGATCCTATGTGGTTCAACATATATCGATCCTGTGTGGGTCAGAATATATCATATCATATGTGGGTCAGTGTTCAACGATCCTGTGTGGGTTATCACACATTGAACCTGGGTGGGTCAGATGCTATGTGGGTCAGCAGGCGTTATTACATATCGATCCTATGTGGGTCAGAATCAGTGCCTTTTAACAGAATAAGATGATATAGCTTATGACTAATCATCTGTACTTATGTACTTAAGTTATACCTGATTTTAAGATGATTCTTTTACTTCCGTGGGGTCATCTTTGTGGTTTTACCTATGTGGTACTTCGATATTCACGGTGTTACCTATGTGGTAATCCTTCTTTTGTGGTGTTTTCTTTGTGGTGTTACCTATGTGGTACTTATATCTTTGCAGTGTTACCTGTGTGGTAATTATATCTTTGTGGTGTTACGTATGTGGTACTTTTATCTTCATGGTGTTACCTGTGTGGTACTTCTACCTTCGTGGTGTTACCTTTATGGTATTATTCCATCTTGTGTGAGATGAGTATATCTTGATAACTTAGGTATATGTATGGTCATATACCTAAGTAGTGTTTATGTCTATCACTTCGTTCTTGAGATTGGGGTCTTGCTTTGTCGTATTTCCCTTTACGGAACTCTAGGAGACCTACAGGGTTCTCGGGCTCCCTACTGAGTATCGTTATACTCACCCTTGCATTGGCTACGCCCACACCTTATTGTGTCTTGTGAAGACTACATACAACATTGATCGATGATGAGGGAGCCTGGACTGGATGGTGCTCGAAGGTGAACCATTTGGTGTGACGTGATGTGGGGAATACTAACCGTGATCTATACCTACCCTTCAGGTAGGATCCTCGGTGGAAGATCTAGGAGGTTTTTTTTTCACTTTTCAGTTGTATTTTTACTTTTCACTTGTACTTGTATTTTCAGTTGGGCTTGTATTCTAGCCCCTTTACTTTCAGCACACTTACACTATATCTGTTTAATTCATGGTTGCTTCTTGTTGTGTTCCTGGATAGTGTTTCTGTATAGGTTAAAAGGCAATTCCTTCCCATTTTAGGGATACGCCTTTCTAGTGCTAGTCGCCATCCCCTAGCCTATGGAAGGCGGGATTGGGGTTGTCACGGCATGGGACCCAAGGGACGAGTCATGACACTATACTTGTTGTTGAGATCCCATCCAATATATCTTTTTGAATTGTGTAGACAGACACGAAATAACCAAACCAAGTTTTTCTCATGAGACCCTTTGTTGCATCGAGTGTCTATATAATATATATTCCCACCCATAACTTATTTAATTCCAATGTATTCACCATAAGAGTCTTCAAGACCTTTCAAACCATTCGCTGAGGAAACTCTTACTAAATAAAAACATGGCTTTCCATATAATGAAAAATACAGATTGTCAATAATTTTCCTTATTTCAATAAAAGTAATAACATGATCATAACCCATCTGGAGAAATAATGTGGATGTTTAAAAAATAAATAGTTAAATTTCCAATAATCATCTATATTGGAATGATAATACTTTTACCCATGAAAATAGAATAATATACATTCTAGTTTAAGATCATCCAATATGAGTTATAAAATATTTTATTTTACCACTATATAGATCAATGAGTATATGACTAAGTCACTACTAGAATAACACAATCATAAGTCATCCATATAATGAAAGATGATGGTTTCGATATATCCCAAGAGGTAAGAAATATTTTTAAAATGGTTTATGTGGTGGTAACATATATCCCCATAAAATAATGATAGAATACCACATAATACAATCAAATGTTAGAATGTTCCCCACTTATACTAAATATGTTCAAAGAATGATCATAACTCAATGAATAAAAATTGAGTTAGTAATGATGGTATTGGGGCATGACGTGGAAGTCAATGGTATAGAGAATTATAATTTTTTCACCACTAAAGCGACAAAACATCATTATATATAGTGATATGATCCTTGGAAAGGTCTAAGGATCTTGTGTGAATTATAAAAGCATAGAAATATAAATCAATAGTTTCCTTGTTCGACATGACGAATGCTCAAAATAATCTCATCATCAGTGACCGTTGCTTGAAGGATCTAAGGATAAACCCATCTAGATTATCCATAGACAATTCTAGAATCCACATGGATACTGATCATTGAATCCTGGGTGCTACCATGGAACTCAGACGATTCCTTTGATTTTGAGATGATCACCTCGATCCCATCCCATCAATCCATGAAGTAAATCTAATATTGAACACTTGGATGATAAATTTATCTCTCTTGTATGTGGGAATAAGATATAATATCTCTCAATATATTTTAATGAAAAATATACTAGAAATGAGCCCCTTCAGGCTTATATAGTGTATGTCGAAAGTACCTGGATAGGGTTCCCCAACCCCCATATATTTTATGTCCACTAAATAAGTAATAAATTAATAGTTATGATGAACTAACTTTGTCATAATCATCATTTATATTTTATAACCTAATTGTAATATATAATTAATATATTATGTGATAATCTAGAGTCATTAACTGGACTCGTAATTCCATCAAACATTAAATCAACCATGAATATTAAAATAATAATCGTTCATATAATATTATTCCACACATTCACGTAATACAATATGAATACTTTTAATAAATAAATTAAACCTAATTATTATTTAATTAAATAAAAATGAATTTATTTATTCATTGGTGATCGATAAAACTTGGACAAATCTTGAACCTCCTAGGGGGTCCCACCATTTCCTATACACCAATTCACTAGAATATGGAAAACTCTTGAATATGCTACTGTGTGTGACCCTGTTGGCCCTTACCTCGATATTACTGAATTCTATTCATAAACAAAGAGTAGAGTCTAGAAACCCTTAAAGTCCCTTAAAGATATAAGGAATATTCATAGAAGTGAGAATCATTCTTTGAAAACACACTATGTAATATAATCTATTTGTCTCAAAATATCTCATAAATCCTAATGAACATCTTGTGTCATCATCCATTATTGATTTATTATTCATTGATCTAATTGGATGGACTTACATTTTACTAACATGGATATGGATTTATGAAGGTACAACCATCCTTATCTACTAGGCTAGATATATCACTTCCCCAACTTGAAAGTGAAAAATTATATCTTGGTCATCCAACCAATTCCATACCACTAATGACACACCCAAAATAAGATACCCCACCACAACTTTAATGTTAGGGTCTTTTCCTTGCATCAAAGAATACGATCAAATGATACACGTTGATAATGATCTCAAGTCATGAGATCAATACACATGTTCATAGACAGGAACAACCAATGACACCTAAAAAATGTGGTGTTCCTATTGGCTGGTATTTCCTTATGATATCATCTACTCAAGATCACTAAGTGAGAAATTCATGATAAGAAGTGTCATTACTTATGTGCCTCCATCACATGATGTTCACACATCATCTTTGTCCTATTAGAATGATGTATCTAGACCATAAGACATAAGTTTAAGATTACTGTTATGGTATATCTAGGTTATCATTATATCTTGAGAACTAATATATCCTTTTTATACGATACATAATCTAAGGAAATTACCTTAAATATAGTGATTGTAGAAGAATATATACTATTATGGTAGGATAAACATATGTATTTATCAAATATATCCATTTAATGGTAATTAAAGTACATACATAAGCTGGGTATAGGGAACCCACTTTCAACACTACCATTTACACAAGATCCAACTGCTAAAATGTATCAACACACTGATCTTAAATGAGAATCATGCTTTTGATGAGATATGAATTTAGTCACAGGTCCACTATGTTATCCTCTTTGGCTACTCTACTAACTTTGATTTCATCTCTCTGAGTAAAATATCTCAAGAGATGAAACTTCTAAAGTATATGATTTATCTTCTGATGTGACCTAGGATCATTGACAAGAACCACTACCATAGTTTTATCACAATAAACTGGAACATGGTCTTAAATTCTAGGAACAACACCAATATTTGATACAAATATACTTATCCAAAACACATACATAAGTACATTATAAGCTGCTATACACTTGGATTATTCTGTAAAGTTAGTGATCACAAGTTACTTTGAGATTCTCTAGCTCAAAACACCACTATTTAGGAAAAGTACATAGTTTGAATATGATTTATGATCATCATGATATATCTAGAAACTAGAATAAGTGTATCATCTCACTACTAGTTTCTATTATCCTCCATACACCAGAATATATCCTTTGTATGCCTCAAGTACTTAAAGATAGTTTTTTATAGATTCCCAATGAATCTCTCCTATATTAGCTTGATATCTTCCCACCATGATTAAAGTAAAGGCAACATCAAACCTAGTATATAATATGAAATATAACAACCATTATTTTATTACAAACTTAAACATGATTTATTAAATAAAATCTTCACTTGATACAACAAGGAAGATCAAGAGGTATAGTGTATTTGGGGCTTAGGATCATTAAATAACAACTTAAAACATGAAATACAACATCTTTATTGAAAAATTACATTACATGACCCCTATATTCCCATGTACTTAGCATTGCATGGGATAACCTGAGTACATGCATAAGAAAAGGGTGAGATATAAATCCCAATAAGGAAATAAACATGGAATAACATGAGGAATAAAATAAATGATTGACAATAGGCATATTAATGGAGCAAAATAGAAACATGAAAATAAAGGCATGATAAAGCATGATAATCATAACATGTAAATATGGCAATGACACTTAACATGGAATTAGCATGAGCCAAGGATCATTGCACATGGAGTATGAGTAAACCCTCATTTCACATAAAGCACGAGTAATACATAGTTTCACTTGAATTAGCATGATTCAACAACCATTGAAAATGTCTTATCATGATACTATACTTTACCCAATGCATTGGAGTGCTATAAGGGCACACACTTCTTAAACATTTCATTTCATGCATAAGTGTGCGACATGGATCATGCAACATGGAATAAATCATCATGATTTATTCCAAAATAAAGGTATGTGGAATAAATACATGAAGCTTTATTATCAATAAGTAAATGTTCATAAAGGTGAATTCCCTTGATAGAGAAATGGGCATGGTATTCACTACACAATGACATTGGCTTGGAAAATCGTACTGCAATTTTAGCAGCATAACGACGTGAAATAAGAAATCATAAAAAATGATTGATGAGAGAGAAAGGGGTGTCTCATCATATTTACATGAAATGGACAGTAAGAGGGTCAAATATATACATGTCTCAAAAAACTTAATGGAATTTAGATGCATAATTCAAAAGAATTACTTGGATGTAAAAGAGGAGAGAGAAATCCCTCCCGGAATTTCAGCATGGTAACATGTGTACGTGGGAGGCATTAATGAGAGATAAATGGGTCTTCCATAATCCAAAAATAAAGAGGAAATTATGGGGGGGGGGTTTGAAATTATACCCCAATATTTTTAATTTAAAAAAAAGGGGCATGACAACTTAAAGAAAATTTGACAAAAATGATAAATGAAGAAATCCCTTACTTGGAAGTGTGATCGCAAAGGCTTGGGAGAGGATTGAGAGTGGTTTCTTGGGAGCTTGGGGAACCTTGGGAGGATTATAGAGAGATAATGGTAGGGTTTGGTCTAAATAAAAAGGCTTTTAGTGAATAGGAAGTGAGATCTTGGGTGGGTTTATATAGTAAAGGAGAGGGAATTTTTTATTATTTAGGTTTGGGTCACCACACATTTAACTAATAAAAACCACAAACCATACCATAGTTTTTGGACATGGTTTTTTAAAAAGGTTAGTGGAAAAAAATATCTTATGATTCCATTGGCCTAAAGTCTTAAAATAATAGGGTTTCTTATGTGGAGGTGAGTCACACTCTCAAGGAAAACAATTTAAAAAGACAAAATGTTTTATAAGCCTTGAAGGGTCCACTAAAGCTTTGTAAAATAAATCAAAAAAACCCAAAATCACATTATTTTAATGGAAAAAAATATATTGGCCGAACATAATGTTTACAGTATTTTATTACATCACTATTGGTTCATTATGATGTCATAAAACACATTATATATTTAAACGGTATTCAATTTTTATCCAAAAATTTGACTGTCTCAAAAAATTATGAAAAATTCACCATTGGATAATTTCAATGTTCTGATTCCAAAAATAATATTCATTTTATCTAAATAATTTTATAAATATTTTAATGTTTACTTTTAAAATAAAAACTGACATTTATCGAAAATTCATGGGTTTTGACAAAAACTATTTTCAAACCTTAATAAAAAATAAAATTGCATTCATAAAATTAAATGATCATTTATATTTGATAAATAGTAACTTAATAATAATAATATTTTATTAAAATTTAATTTAATTCAAAAATCCATTAATTTTTCAAAATAGATTTCTTAGTTTAATATTAACTAAAAACGCTATTTGTGCTTTGAAAACAATTTACAAAGTAACCATAATAAAATGAATGCACATTATTTAAACAAAAATAATGTATATAGTCATAATGATAGGGTATTTTTACATAACCCATTATAAAAATCACATAATACTGAAGGGTAAGGTGTGCGATGGTGACATACTCTTGGGTTGGCATAGATAACATTGCTCGATTGGTAATTTATATCAACTTCCACTTATCTTGTATGGGGTTTCGCTCGAGCTTAATGTACTCAAGTTCATCTTGGGATTGATCATGATCGAATCCCAATGACACAACCTTCTTTACAAGCTCTTAAAAATGGGCTTCATACAGGAAAGTTTACTAGATGAGGCCATCACTTCCTTTGTCTGAGTAAATTGGATTTGTTAAAGTCCTATATTTATACGAATCATGTGATCACTGTTTAACAACTATATTAGCAATGATGACAATTAATAATGGTATTTTGAAATACCTAAACATAAAACCAATGAATTTCACATTTTATATAACCATAATAATACATTTAATTAGATCAAGAGGAATTTCCATTAATGAAAGTTTGGGTCATTACATGACATACATGATAGATCCCACTACCAAGGCATAAGATATTCTACTAATTCTTTCAATATCTTCCTATTTTTGTGGAAACATTTTTCAAAGAGAATCATACCATGTGACATTGGTAACAAATATCTCTTGTATTATTTCATAATATTTATTTTAAGTACCATATAAATACTTATAATTTGACTTATCCCAAGAAGCCTATGAGATTTATACTGATAGTTCTTGATACCTATTATGTAGTATTTTTTACCCAAGTCTTTCATGGAGACATATTCATTTAAAAAAGTCTTAACTAATTTTAAGACTTTCACTTAATTTCCCATAATTAATATTCCATCCTTATAGAATAGAAGGAAAATCATGAAATTACTATTAAATTTTTTATAGACACATGGCTATCCTTCGTTCTTATCAAAACCAAATTCTCTAATAGCCTCATAAAAATGAAAATTCAATGATCATGATTCCCGATTCAACCCAAAAATGGATCTTTATAGCTTGTATAATTTATTGGAATTATTTGACATAAAAAACCCTATGGGTTGAGTCATTTATATGTCTTAAACTAACTTCCCATTTAGAAAATAAGTTTTGACATCCTATTTCCAAATCTCATAATCATTAATGGATACTATTGAAAGTAATATTCTAATGGATTTTAGTATCACTACTAGTGAGAATGTTTCATCATATTCTATTCCTTAAAGTTGCCTAAAACCCTTCAGTACTAGTCTTTCCTTACAATTATTGACCTTACCACCCATGTGTAATTTTTTCTTGAATACCCATTTTCACTCAGTGGGGTTTACATTAGTTGGAGGGTCTACCAAAATCAAAACTTAATTTTGGTACATGGAATCCATATATGAATGCATGGACTATTTCTATTTAGCAGCATCCTTACGATCAACTACTTCCTTTTTGGTTATAGGTTCATCATTCTCAAGGAGTAATGTGTCACCAAACTTAGTGATAAGAAAACTATAACACATTGGTTATATAACCTCTCAAGTTTAAATACATAATACTTTTGTCTCAGGAATATATTTACCTCCCATTCTCTCTTTAGGAGATTTTTCCCATACCAAATCTTGTTCATCTAGAGCATTATATTCATCGAAGTTAATTTTTCTCCCACTACTTATATTGGAAATTTTCTCCCTTTTTAAAAAAATGTCATGTATCGTCACAATCAATTTCTTATCTGAAAGATTATATAGGTTACATCTTTGAGTTTCTTTAGGATAACATATAAAGATGAATTTCATGCTTTGGGATGCTAATTTGTTTCTAGTATAGTCTTGAAAAATACTCATATCCCCATACATGTATTCATGAATGACTGGGTTTATTTCCGTACCACAACTCATATTGAATCCCATATGTAACTGTAGTTGGTACTCAGTTAAGGGTATTTACTTCTATCTTCAAGGCCTAGCCCAAAAAGAATAATGAAAGATTTTCCTAACTCATCATTGATCTGACTATGTCAAGAAAGGTCTGATTCCTCCTTTAACTAATCCCATTTCACAATGGTGTATAAAGAGTAGTGATTTGTAATTATATCCCACACTCTAAGTGATAAATGAAAGCTTGGTTAGGATACTCACCACCTCAATCTTAGTGGAGTGGATTAATGTTCTTACCCAGTTGGTTTTCTTATTCATGTTGATATTATTTAAAAATCTAAAATGAATCTGAACTATACCTCATTAAGTAGATATAACCTTATCTACTATGTTTATTGATAAAAGTTATAAAATAATAAAACCAACCCCTATATCTACTGAAAATGGAACACATACATAAGTATAAATTAATTCTAATAATTTAATTTCTCTTTCTCCTTTATCAGTGAAGGGTTATTTGGTCATTTTACCTTATAAACAATAATGAAATACATCCAGAGGTTTTAACTCATCTCTATCTAAATACCCAAATTGATGTAATTTCTATAAATTATTCTCATCTACATGTACAAGACTAAATTTACATTGGTGGGTGTTTTAAGTGTCACGTTCACTGGTTTTTTCATTCATCACCATTATAGTGTTTTTGAGTTCAAGTATATATAACCCACTATTCATATGCGCTATCCACAACACATTTTATCCTTATTGAATAGAAAACATTTATATACAAACTTGAAACAAAATCCTATGGTTTCCAAACTTGAAATTGTGATTATGTTTGTGGTAACTGAAATAATATAATAATAGTTATTTAATACAAAAACTAAACCACTAGGAAAAGGTAGGTGATAATCTCCCACTACTAAGAATGATAGCCTCACACCATTAATGACTCAAAGATCCACCTCACCCTTTTAAATATTAGGGAATCTACTTGTGTACTATATTTGAAGTAAAATGTGTGATCCATTTGCTGTATACAATACCCAACTTATAGACAATGAAAGATTACAATCAATGAAAAAATACTGAAAGTAGAAGAGCCATATTGCTTCTTTTTCATAGGCTTAAAATTATTCTTGTAGTGGAATTTATTGACACATGAAAACAATACACTTTAATACTAATTATTCTCCCTATATATCTTTGTATTTTTGGATGGAAGGTGCATTGATGTCATCGGCTTAGACTTATACCCCTTAGCCTTTCTATTCCTACTCTTGTTCACCCTAAGGACTGAAGAAGTGGTATTCTTTATATCCTTATCAGCTTAGAGAACTAACTCTAAAAGATCCAGGAGTGACTTTTTCATGTTATCCATGTTATAATTAATAATAAAAGTTGATAATCTTAGAGGTAAAGAGGTAAGAATGGGATTAGTTTTAAGTTCTTGGTTCAGTTTGAACCCAAGGGCTTCAAGTCTCTCAATATACCTAATCATCTTGTGTACATGAGGTCCTTCTTAATTCCCCTCCACTAGTAGACACCTATACTTTACATTGAATAGCTCATACATTTCTTTCCTATCTATCTTCTAATATAACTGCTAGAGATGTGTTAGAATCTTGTAGGAATCTTCATCATCATACATTTTATGAAATTGACTTGACAAAGATGACAACATGATACACTATACATGTAGTGCATCATATACATGATTTTTATACCTGTCTTTATCTTCCTTCCTTTCTTCCTGATAGAGATTAGTAGAAAGTGAGTAATCTATCACATAAATATTCCTCTCTTGGAATAGTACTATATACAAGAACCTGTACCGGTCCTAGAAGTTATGAATGGTCATGATATTTTTTATCAAGTATTTGTCATAATGATAATGTTATAGTGGGGATGGTGATTTCCATTTTTATCTAAAAAAATAAAATTTAATAGATAGTATAATATATTTATTACCATTTTATACATTATTGATTAATTAAATAATTAAATGTCTCCGACTATTTTATCGAAATCTAATTTCCCTCACTGTTAGAATCAAAATACTCTATATCCTAGTGCAAATGATCCTTGAAACTTCTCCTCATAGTCTAAAATGTATGGATAAAGTACTACTTAGAGAGTTTCAGGGTAGGAACTAGGATGGACAACCACATTAACTCAAAATTCATTGATCTATTGAGTCAAGTCATAACTTATCATAATCATAACGATGATTCCCTCAATGTTTTACCTCTAAAATGATAGCAAGGTAGGTATGGACACTTATTTGCTGCCAACCTTAGTTAATTGAACCCATAATTTATATAAAACTCCCCAGTAGTAGGAGGCACCCTAAACTACGGCTGACAAGCATCCCGTACACTCAGTTTTGTTCAAATTTAAATGGTGAAAGGTGTTTACGACTCAATATTACTTTGAGGGGATTTAATATTTCTTGATGAATGTAATCCATTTCCAATAAATATGTTCATACTATTTTTTTTTCACTCACAACTAAACATGCATTAAAATAAAAATATTCATCACATCTTTAGGAATTTTTCTATTTATTATTTTAGGTGTTATGCATAGAAATGCAAATGAATTGAATAATAAATAATGCATGAAGTAACTAAATTACCTGACTTTTCTTGAAAATTTCATATTGGTTGAACCATTTAAAATAAATGGATCAATATTGTCCAAGGGGAATCATACCTAAGTTAGATCGTGACCCGTATCATAGCTCACTCATGTATCCAATGTTAAGAATTATTGTCTAGGATCTCAACTCTTCTTGGTGTGGTCCGTGCCTTAAAACATTATCATCAATAGTATATGAATATTTTCACATAGATGAGGGGGTCTCGAGAGGTGAAAAATAAAGACAGAAAAGTTTGGAAACACATTCCCTTATACATATTGAATAAAAGAGGATGATGCATAGAACACCAAAAAAACTAATTACACATTACAAGCATCACACACAGGTAACAAATAATTAAATAAAAATAAACCAGATAAGGAATGGGTTGGTCACATCTCAAGACCATTCAATAGGTAAAATAAAAGCATAATAAAATTAAATGGTAATAAATTTAAAGCCAAGGGAATTTAATAAATTTGAAAAATTATTTAAATTCAAATAATTTAAATTGATTGGTCCCAAAATTAATTTAATTTTATAACAAAATTAAATTAATTTTTTTTAAATAATTAAATTATTATTACCTTTTAATCCAAAAATTAATAACTTAATTTTTGGTCATATTAAAATTTTTCTGCACCCATAAACCCCCACCAGGCCCATTTCAAGTTAGGAAAAAACCACACACGCCCATTTCGGGCTAGGTAGACACCACCCATGCTCGTTTCAGGGAGGGTTAGGTCCAATTAAACCTCTGGGAGGTTGTGGCTAGCGCTAGGGTTAAATGGAAAGGGGGACCGATCACATGGGGGTGTTCCCATACGTCGGGCCAAAGGGAACTATTTGAGGGAGTGCTGTGGCAGCTCAAGGTGACAATGGGGACCGAGGGTGGAGGTCTTGGTGGTGGTGGAGATAGAATTAGCTAGATGAAAAGGTTGTGGTGATGTCCTTGTCAGTTGGTGGAGGTAGCAGTGATGGGCATGGCTCGATCATGGTCGGAACGTCCTAACAGTGGGTGGTATGGTTAAAAAATGTAATAGGGGCTAGTAATAGGTGCGACTTAGCCAGAAGGGAGCTCCGATAGTGGAACAAAATGGACAAAGGTTGGTGGTGTTGGTGGTCACTAAGCTTCATCATAAATCATTTAATTTTTAATTTAGTTTTTTTGAAGATGAACTCTAAAGGTTACACCACTCCTTGCCCCGATTTTCAAACCCCATTTTTTTTGTGTGATGACCCAAAAAACCATATTTGTTTATTTTATGGAAAATACCACATGACCCTGGTTTTTATCGAAGCCTAAAAATAGGTGGATTATTTTGTTCTCTTTTTTTGGAAATTATTTATCTGTGTGGATAATTTCTCCTATCTGTTGGAGATGTTTTGGCTGACAAAATCTTATTGAAACGTGTCCAAAATAATTTGGGCCACCTGAAATAAATTTTTTATAATGATATTCTAATGAGTCATTATAAAATAAAAAATATAAAAAATATATTTTCTTAAATTTTAATACCCCAAAAAACCGATTGGGATCCTTATTAAAAATTATAGATGGCCGTATCTTGACTATCTAATATTGGATCAATTTATGGTTTTTTAGGACCAAATTAAAATCCTCTACTTAAATTGATGGGAAATTAATTTTTTCCTAACTCATAAAATTCAATTATTTCACATAATAAAAATTGATGTTACTAGGTTGTGCATATGAAGTTAGTGGGACTGGTATTTAAATACTTTTAACACTGGAGCAATAAAACTTTGTAATCTATGAAAATCCAAGCCCTAGTAATGTTTAAGGTTGTCATATGAATTATCAAATGACAAAAATTTAAATTGAATTGTTAACTTTTTCTATATGATGCATGCTCGAGAGTATACCATCACGAGTGAATGTTTCTCAAATGATCTAAGTAAAAAACCCCTCTATATCATCCACACATGTTTTAAGAATCCACACAGATACCAATCATTTAATTAAAGGTGTTATTATGGAACTCTGATGATTCCTTCGATGTCATTATTATCACCTCAATCCCATCCCATCGATCTATGAAGGAAATAAAATCTCAAACATTTGGACAAGAACTTTCTCTCTCTTAGATTTAGGAAGAGGATATATGATATCTCAATCTTTTGGAATGTACATTATAATAGAAATGAGCTCTTCCAGGCTTATATAGTGAATGTTCAAAATACCAAGATAGGGTTTCCTAACCCCTGTATATTTAATGTCCAGTAAATAACAAATAAATGAATAGTTATGATGATCTAACTATATCATAGTCATAATTTATATTTAATCACCTAACTATAATATATTATAAATATATTATGTGTTAAACATGAGTCATTAACTCGACTCATAATTATTACAAATATTAAAAAAAAGATAGATATTAAAATAATATTAGTTCTTATAATATTATTCCATATATTAACATAATACCCTATGAATAATTTTAATAAATAAATCTACCCCAATTATTATTTACTCGTATAAAAATGAATTTCTTTATTTTTTTGTGATCGATAAAAGTTAGACAACTATTAGACCTCATGGTGGGTCCAACAATTTCCTATACACGTATTCACTAGAATAGGGAATATACTTGAATATATTATTGGGTGGACCCTCTAGGCCCTTACTTTGATAGTAGTAAATACTATTCATATACAAATAGTAGAGTTTAGAAAACCATCAGGTTCCATAAAGATATAAAGAATAGTCATAGAAATGAAAACCATTCTATGAACACACACTGTGTATTATAATCTCTTTATCTCATAATATCTTATAAATAGGGATGTATTGATTGTGTCACCATCCATTATTTCTTTATTTCATGTTGATATAAGAAGACATACTTACCTTATACTACGATTTCTATGGATTTATGAAGGTAATACCATCTTGATCAACTAGGTACGATATATCACTTCCTTAACTCTGAAATGACAAATTCTATCTTGATCATTCAACCAATGCCATGACACTAATTATGCACCCCAAAAGGATACCGCTCTATGAATTTAGTGTCATGTTTTTTTACTTAAATCAAAGTAAGTAATAAAATGGTATACATTGATAATGATCTCAAGTTAGGAGACCAATACACATGTTCATAGATAGTAATAACCAATGACACCTGAAACATATAATTTTCCTATTAGTGGGTATATCCTCATGATCTCATCTACTCTTGATCACCAAGTGAAAACTTCATGAGAAGAAGTCTAAATGCTTATGATACCCAAAGTTCCTAATGGATACACATCATATGTGTCCTATCATTATAATGTATTTGGAATATAGAATATAAGTTTAATTTTACTATCATCGTATCTCTAGGTTTTCATTATAGCTTGGGAACTACTATAACCTTTGGACACGACACTTAATCTAAGGACATTACCATAAATATACTGTATTCAGAAGAATATACAATATTCTGGTAAGATAAAAACACACACACACACACAAATATATATATATATACATATAAAACTTTATACATGTAATGATAATCAAATTACATACATAAGTTGGGTCTATAACACCCACTTTCAATAAATTAAAACACTCATTATTGGGGAAACAACTGAATCAATTTCCACTTCAACAAAATAACATGATTCGACTAATAAATACCATATAATACAAGTATTATGATAAAAATATACCCCAGGGTAGTGAATACACCATTAAAGGAAAACATGGAGTACAAATGTATTATGTCTCAAAGAATTAGAATTGAGTCCAAGAAAACCCTTAAATATTTAGAAACTTTCAAATAAAAACCCCTAAAAATAGAGGGATTAAAATTTATCTCAAAATACCATGATTGAAATATAATTCATGATATTATATCTCAAATAATAAATATATATAGTATATAAATCAAATTAGGTGCATAAATATATTTTTTGTCTCAAAGAAGGGAAATTGTTATGAAAACCCTTAGCTATTGCCCTGACTTCCAAGAGTATAATTTAAACTAATATATCATAAACATAGATATATTATTCACTTAATTTATAAACATACTCATAACCATTTTCATTCACTCTCTTCATAAATATTCATTTTTATATGAATTTATCTAATTTTATACATCATGTGTTTACAGTTTTGATCATTTGTACTAGTTTTATAATAGAGATGTTCATGTTCATCATTATTTAAAATTTAATCATTAATATATCATTTTATTTTCTATTAGGTATTATTTATAATTATTTATGATGTTTTAAACTCCTTTCATGAGTGTATTAGTCTTTATCCTTCAAGATGGAATCACTAACACACATATTTCTATGATTCTTAGTGATCGAAGTGTGTTATATGAATTAAATATTAATATAAAAACTATATACGAAGACATTATTTTCATATTTATATCATATTTTTCTTTTTAATTATGGTTCCATAGTAATTAATGATGTAAATTCATAGTATTATTCAATTAGGTGGTTATATAGACCCAAACATGAACTTGACCAGATTTAATGAATGATTATGATATGGTTTTATTATAAGATAATTATACAATAAGCATAATGATATTATTTACTATTTATTAATATGATATTTAATAATTTTAATTAATTATAAGAAGAATTAATGGATATGAAAACATTACATAATTTGGATAAAAGATTATCCTCTTAATATGCTTATTTTTAATGATTAAATTAACGATGATCATTTGTAGATCATTTCATTTATAGAATATTAAATTTTTGATATAAAAACTTTAATGATTTAGTAAATATAATATTTATTTTTTAATCCCATCATTATGTCCAAACTTATAAGGCAATGAAGGAAAATAAGACACGTTACGTTATTGAGGTGGTAGTTTGCACAACACATGAACGGCGATTTTGTTTTTCTTAATGGATAGAGTATATGATTAAAAAATGACGAAAAAACTTAATATAGTAATATTATAGTATATAAATGATACTAATATAATTTTATTATTGAATCTATAATAAATTTGTAATAATATAATCAAAGATAAAATCTAAGTAGTTGATTATACTCACATTGTGAAGTTTAATTTTCCTAGGAAGTCTCCTTGGAAATGAAGTCCTTTTGTTAACTAATGGTGACTAGAATATTCTTAATACGGGAGAGTGTTATATAAGTATAAAAATTTTATATTTTAAATGATAAATTCTAAGTAAATTTTTGTCTTGAAGTGGTTAAGATGTTACCCTTTTGTAAGTGAAGAAAAGGGTAGTTTTAGGAGTAGCCGTTACATTTTCAACAATATAATGTTACTATTCAAGTATAAAAATCAGAAAAAATGAAAATAATAGGATAGGGAAATGGTTTTTGTTTGAAACTCACTCAAAAAACTCCTTTATGAGAAAAAATGAGTGTTTAAAGGATTTTGGTTTTAAATTTTTATCTTTTACCCTAATTTACCTTTACCCTATTAATTAATATCTAACCTTAGTAATTAATTTTAAAGAAAAAAATTAATATTCAAATTTTTACCTAATTTGATACCTATAATCTTAAATTGTCAAATAATTTTGTCAAATAAAATTTCTAAATGTTTTAAAAGTTAAATTTTCTATAAATACACTTAATCGTGTAAAAATTGTTTTTTGGGAAATAATGATTTTTAGATTTAATTTTTTATATATGATAAAATTATTTTAGATACTCATTTTAAAGAGATAAATTTAATTTTTATAAAAAAATAATAGATATGATGCTTCCAAGGAAAAAAAACTGAATCTCCCTTGAAAATCACTTCATTCAACGAAAATATTGGAAGAAGTTTCTATATTAAAGTAACATTTTTATTATTTTTTAAAATATTTCCCTTATGTTTTATAAATAAATTAACATTTTAAAATTAATAACTATATTACTAAAATTTATATATTTATTTATTAAAATCTTTTATTAATTTTTATTTCATTATTACATAACGGTTAAATCAAACAAACTACAAGTTTTGTGAAAACTGTATTTGTCAAATAAAAATCTTCCTTTTTAGAAAATATCAAAAATAAATTCTATGTAAATTTTTATATGAGTAATTAATTTTTTTTTTAAATTTATTAATTTATAATTCCAATATCTATAAATTAATTTTTTGAATAAAATCATAAAATATAATTAAAAACTACTTTTATTAGAAAATGAAATTTTCAAATATGAACTATTATTATTATTATTATTTAATATCATTTAAAAACTAAATTGGTGTAAAAAAATTATTAGTATCAAACATAATTTATTATAATTAATCATATTTTTCTTGAAATAGAAGTACGTATCTTATAAAATAAATTTTTGAGAAAAACAATTTTTTAAACAGTAAATAATATTTTTAGTAATGTTAAGTAAAATAACTAAATTTAGTTATTATTTAAAGTAGACTTTAGTTTCTATATTCATAAAGTGGTTAATATTATTTATTAATACTAATTCATTGGATATTTTTTTTTAACTTTTATACTTTTATATTCATATTTTATATAAATGTATCATGGTTTTATTTAATATTGGTGTTGTGTGCAGAGCAAACTATCAAAAAAATTGACTTATTTAAGGGTTAAGATATAATATAATTTCTTGGTGTAACATTCCCCCATTAAATATTTTACATCCCCAAAATATGAATCATAAGACCAGAGTAATTTATATAGTGAAATCATAATTAAGAAAACACCTTTAGATTATCGTGGTTTTATTTTGGTTGTAGAATGCCATTCATCTATATGAAAAATAATTATATGCACTTTATAAAGAGATTTAACCCATTCCTACTTAATATATAATTTTTTTAAGGTATGTAGATCTATATACATTAGTAATAACTTCACACAATCTTTGAAAATGATTTATATGATAATCTTACCACTAGGTGTTTTTAATTATATCTCAATAACCAGTAGTTAGTGAAAAATTGTATGAAACAAAGGTATAAAATATCTTGAGTGAAAAATCACTATATGATTCATTATTATTAGTTCCATTGGATTTTCTGTGTTCACATGGTTGTTGGTGACTATTTCCATCATTAGACCTTAGATTGGGACATTGATCTACATAATTCCCAACTCTCTTGTAATTGATGTAACAAATTTTTATAGATTCTATATTTTCCAAAACTTGTGTATTTGATAACCTTAATATCCCCACTTATAGAATTTATATATCCCTTTAAGTTACATTCCCCAATTATTCTTCCAATTATATATATATATATATATATGAAATTTAATCTTATTTCCTTCATCATATTCATCACTTTATCTTTCATAAGACTCTGTATTTGTCTTCTTTGGTTTGTTTGGGACTTAAACTATGTTCAATTTTTTTATTATATTTTTATTTATCTATTTATTTATAATAACAAGGTTTCTCTCTCTATATCCCATTATTATGGGTTGTTTATTGAGGTAATCTTTGTTTTTTCACTTGCACCAATGGTACCTTCTAGTTCCAACCATTAATAAAACCAAAAGAGTTTACTTGAGAGAAAATAATTATAAGTGAATTATCACATGAAACCACAATAATAATTAAAATAAATTTGTCTCAACTTATAATGATATCATGTTAGCCTATGGTTCTTAAATATATATATATATTTTTAGACTGGGTTCTACCTATATCACTCTCAGTTTAACATATATCATTCTTGGTTCAACCTAATTTACTCTGAGTTAGGTTCAATCATACCTATTAAACTAATCCTTAAAATAGTGATCCAAAATTACTATAAAACTCTTTAAAATATTCTAAACCTAATAATCATAGAAATCTATGATCTCAAAATCCAACTTATCCATCCTCAAATAAGTTAAATAATTCCAAAAAATATATACCTAAGTGTATATATCATACCTTTCAATAACTAATTTGATTCTACCAGCCATTAAACCAAAATGAGATTATATATTAATACAAAAAACTAACTATATCTTTAACCTGAAAGTGGTATTAGACACTAGTAAATAAGGTCACAAAATAGTAACTATATATCATTATACTAAAAATGAGGTGAATATCTCAAAAAAATATCATGAATAAATTATAAATCCCAAGGTTACTAATTACTATCTAAATTACTTCTTCAAAAATAAAACCACCCTTTATTATCTCCAATAGTTATCCCAAAATATGACCTTAATAAGTGTTGGTCATTAATCAATTAGAGTATCAGTGTTGGGAATACATACAGAGAAGGGAACTATGTAGCATACTTATTGGCTAGCAAAGGAAATCCTATCAATGGGGTTCAAAACCCATTGCGCGCAGGGCACTGTAGCAGTACTGTAGCGCACTGTAGAAGCGAGACACTATAGCAACGGTGGGCACTGTAGCGGCGGCATGTCCCTGTAGCGGCGGCAGAGCACTATAGCAGCAGCGGGTACTGTGCAGTACTGTAGCAACACGGGTACTGTAGTAGTACTATTCACAGAATGGGCTTTGGGCCAACAAAATGGGCCTATGGGTCATGTAATGGTCTAAATGCCCACTGGGCCTTCGGGCTATGTAATGGGTCTCCCTCTACCCAGTTAAAGAAGTCTTTTCTTTGCTTTAATAATAAAATGAGGCTTCGGCCCCAACCTTTAAAAAAAAAAAAAAAAATAATAATAATTTTGAGTGAGTTTCTAGACTAATACCTTTCACATCTTTATATTCATGATCCTATTTCAACCAAATTCTAAAACCAAAATGGTTATTATAATATCTAAAATATGAGTATTAAAACATCAATCCAAATATTTATTCCCTTATTATAATTTGTTTTTTCAAAATATGATTATTTTAGATGAACCTATTATTATCTTTGTCTAATCCTTGGTTATCCATGGTATTTTTTATATTAGTTTCTCTTTCCTAATTAGTTAGCATAATTATTAAATCCTTCATAGTGGTTCATAAGGGAATTTGATTAACAAAAATAATATTCCTTGTTAGTGTATCATTAGATGTGAAGTCATAGGCCCACTAATCATGCATCAGAGTGATGGTTTAGTGAATTATCAACCAATGCTTTTTAGGGTGATTACCCTTAGGTGAATTTGAGCCACAAATTCATATGCATTCTAGTATCCAGAAAGGTTTTTATTTCTTGTAAAAAATAAACAATCCCTACTTTTCCAAAATATAAATATGCTATCCAATTCTTAGACTTATTCATAGTATTTTTATTGAATTTTACTTATCTTTATCCACAAATAAATGGTGCATTATTACCTTAAAAATAAATAATATACTTATCCTATAGTTTTATCTATACCTTTGAATGTATGATATACCCTAACTTATCAACTCTTAAATAATCCCCAAAAAACATCCTAATTCATTAATTTATCCAATTCTTTACTTTAATGCCAACTATTATGCCTCAAATCTGGTTCTCATAGAAAAATAATTTACATACTTTATTTTATGCAAGATATAAAATACTTTATATAACAATAAATAATTAAAAAAATAAAAAATGATTTTTTAATTTATTTTATTTCAAGGATATGTTCAAGTTTAGATCTTTAGATAATTATGACACATCATAAACTAATAAAGATCATGTATTTCCTAACTAATGAACATTTTTTCCACTTTATATATATTAATCAATTAATTCATGATAATTCTTTAACATCTCCTATAAATCATTCCACATGTTCTATCCTTATAAAAATTTCATGTGCACCAATTTTCTTCATAACTTGGGGAATGGAAACATAAGAAAGGGGAAATCACAAACTCTCTATTAAAGAAATATATAACTAAATTAATCATGGAATAAACCTGAAATTAATATTATGGTAGGAATATGCAAACAACATAAAGTCATAACCAACTTGAAATTGGGATCAGGTTATATCCATGAAATTAAATGATAACATGAATATCTATAATAATGAATTCATACTCATGGAATTCCTAATACTGAAGATCAAAAACCTATTATCAAGGAATTTTTCAAATAAATATTACTCATCAAAGAGAAAAAAATAAAGATATCTTACTAAGTTGGGCATACATAGACTAAATACCCAATCCTGTTTTGTCTCATGAGACCATTCAATGCATCGTGAGGATCTATAACGTCGATACCCACTCATCACTTTTTTCAGTACAATGAGTTCACTATAAGATTCATCAAGACCTTTCTTACCATTCCTTGAGGAACCTATTACTAAATAAAAACATAGATATACATATAATAAATAATATTGCATGTCAATAATTTTTACCTATATCAATAAAAGGGATATCATGATCATAACTCATCCAGATAAAGATGGTAGATGGTAAAATAATACACAGTCAAATTTCCAATAATCATCCATATTGGAATGCCTATAATTTTCCCAATTTTAATAATATGGATAACATGATCATTACCCAAATTTAGGAAGAAGGTGTATGGTTAAACAATACATAATAAACTTTCTAATTATCATTCATATTAGAATTCAAATACTTTCCCATGAAAATATGATAACATAATTTATAGGTGAATATCATTGAGTCTGTGTTATGTAAAATTTTATGTTAATGATATATAGAGAAATGGGTATATGAATAAGAAAGTACTATAATAACATTATCATAATCCTTTTGGAGAAATAAATTGGATGGTTTCAACATATCCCATTAAGTGAGAAATACTTTTCAAATGATTTATATGGTATGAGTTTATATCTCCAGAAAAAAATAAGATAATTCCACATAATTCAATTTGTTTTTTATAATTTACCCAAGTTATATGAAATAATATTAAATAATGATCATAAATCAATGAATAAAAATAGAGTTACGAAAAAACCTCACTATTAGGGAAACAACTGAATAAATAACCACTTGAATAAGGGAAAACGATTTGGCTAGTAAATCCCATTAAATTAAAAAAGTATAAAAAATATATCCATGGTTAGTAAATATACCATTAAAATAAAACATTGTTTAAAAAATTTATTTAGTCTCATATAATTAGAATCAAAACCAATAAAACCCTTATGACGTTAGAAACTCTCGAATCAAAACTAGTTGAAAGAGATGGATTTTAATGAGTCTTAAAATAAAATTATTAAAATGTAATTCATGATATTATATCAGAAATAGGAAATATATACACTCTATAAATGAAATGAGGTGGTCTTAATGAAGGGAAAGTGATATGAAAACCCTTACCACATTCCATGACTTCCACTAGCATATTTTCATGAGTGACTTATTCTTTATCCTTGAAGATGAAATCAATAACATGCTTGTTTCAGTGATTATTGGTGATCAAAGTTTGTTTTGTAAATTAAATATTTATATAACATCTCCAAAAAATATAATATAAATATTTACAAATTTTTATCATATTATACCATTAAATATGTTACTATAATAAATCATGATATAAATTCAGAATATTGTGCAATTAGGTGGATAATCCAACACAAACATGAACATACCCTAATTTAACAAATGATTATGAGTTTTTTTACTACAATATCATTATACAAGAAGAATAAAGATACTATTAAAATTATTAGTGTGATATATCATAATTTTAAGGAATTATAAGAATAATTAATGGATATGAAAGCAATATATAATTTGTATAAAAGTTTATCCTCTTAGTATTCATATTTTAAAAGATTAAATTAACGATGATTGTTTTTTATCATATCTTTAATAGGTTATTATATTTATCATTAAAGAACCTTAATGAAATCATAAAAATAATATTTATATTTTAATACCATAATTATATCCAAACTTTTATGGTAATGAAGGAAAATGAAACACATTACACCATGGAGGTGGTAGTCCACACAATGCACAAATAAAAATTTTGTTTTTCTTAATGACTGTGGTATATGAATAAACAATTATAATTACATTAATATAGTAACATTACTATTGGAACCGAGTATTTTCATACCAAAATTTTATATAATTTTATATTATTATTTAATACGTAACATTGTGATCCATGAAAAACCATAAAGGCTTAGTGTATTTGGAATCTAGGATAAATAAACAACTGGTATATAAAATATTTACATCATATCCTAGAATGTTCTATACTCATTATGACATTAGTTGACATACCCTACTTAAAACCCTTATTCATAAATTGAGAAAAGGAAACATATGAAACAGTGAGATCAAATTCTTAGAATGGGTAAACATAGAATATATCAATCAATGATCATATGGAATCATAAAATTAGCATAATGACATGCGTTCAAGTTTATAACATACAAATTTCATACCAAATATATCACAAATCATAATCACGAGTCATGGAATAACACTTTATCATTTAAAAAATAAATGAATCATGAAATTGAGGATTAATTTTATTTCAATCATGATCCATGGGTTTAGATTATAAGTATAACCATTTGAAAAGAGTGCGGAACAATCCTAAGTATAGAAACCTTATGTCAAGGTTAACTAAAGAGACCATCAAATCATAGTGGATCAGGCATCAACACCTCTTTCCCATATCATAAAAGATTAGGATTCCCCACTTATTCCCCATATTATATTAGTAATCGACACATGTTTCCCATATCATAATAGATTAGGAATCACTATATGTTTCCCATACCAGATTAGGAATCCCTACCTATTTACAATAGTGGATCAAGTATGTCAACTTGTTTCCCATAATTATCACATGAGATATAATGCTCTACCTAATGCATTGGAGGGATATATAATTCTAGGACTACACATAATATAATTAAAACCATACATATGTGTGCTAAAATATCATAATACCTTCATCATATCATCATAACATAACCTAAGGAAATAAAACAAATTTTATAAACATTTCATCATATCACAACCCATAAAAAATAAATGGGTCTCATAAAAATATCATCATCATAATCATAAATCATATAGATAAATAAGAAGGATGGTATCATTGGATCTTATCCCCATTAAAGAATAATTAAATTAAAAGGATGTAATAACAGATAAAACTTACTTTAAAATATCAAGATAAAATTTATCTTGGAAAATACCCTTTTTTATTTTGAAATCACTTATTTAAAATCCAATTATTTATAAAATATTATAGAAATTTTTTTTTTTAAAAAAACGTAATAAAATTTTAAAATAATATTTAAATAATTGTGTGTTCATGATGGTGGGAAATTACATTCATGCCATATATGTTAGAACAATTATTCCTTTTTAATTTTTTGTAAAAATTCAGAATTACCTCACTCGGAAAATGAAAAGAACATTCATTTGATTTTTTTTAAAAATTTGAAACATGGGTAAAATGAATTTAAACATTCAGAAGATAATAATAAAACAATATTGAAATTTTTTTAAATAAATTTCGGACAAGGAAGAAAAATATTCCTGACCAAAAGAAAATAATGTCAATTTTTCTAAAAAACATTTTCTCGATAATTTTAAGTACCACATAGAGAAAAATGGTAATATTATATGGAAATTAAATCAATAAAAAGGGGAGAATAAAATCAATTTTATATATCATGTAAGGATCATAAAATTAATTCAATGGAAATTCAAGTATAAATAATACTGATTAAAATGGGATTGAAACATAAATCCCTTACCAATTAGGTTACTTTTGAATCGTAAGACCCATAAAAGAATAACTTCAAATGAAACTTTAAATACCATATAAATAATTATAATATTGATATAAAATTTCAAGGACAAGTATATACACCTTATAAACATAAATTGGTTCATACCATAAAAATTGTATCATACAAAAATATTGAGAGAAGAACCCTTACCGATTTGGTAGTCTCTGAATCAAAATCCCATGAAAGAGATAAATATATATGGTTTTTTATATACCCATAATTTTCATGAAACATATCATAAAATATATTTATGGGTAGTATGTACACCATAAAAAGGAAATAAGTGGTGAATATATAATTTTTCTCACAGAAATAAATGTGAGACGAGGAACCCTTACCCAAAGTCTCATCTTTCTTCACGCACATTCGAAAATCCTATATATATATATATTTATTATACATGTATTATAGAACCTTAATAATATATATCATACAATATATTATTTACTTATAACATCTTATCTCCTATTTGTTAACAATTATTTATTAAAATCACTATTCTGTGTAACAACTGCTTTATTTTTCATGCACGCTTCAGTTTGAAAACCTCATCGATTATAATTTAATCTTGGTTCCATAATATAATGAATTTTAATAATGTAATGAGTATCATATTTAATTATTATATAAACTTTTATAACTATTCATGCGACGAACCGAACCCAATACACTCTCAAACATGTACCCGACCTAACCCGTCACATACTTAAAGGGAGTTGATGATCCCCACAAGCTCATGACTATCACATAGGTATAAAAAAACTAGAGGAAATGATTTAAACCAACCTAAAGAAACAACATGACACATATATACAATAGGAATACCAACAAAAAAGATAAATATATGCCATAATTGATATAGGGAAATGAAAAATTAACAACTCAAGAGTAGGAAAAATGTCCAAGTATAAGTACAACCACAGAGGAATATTAAATTGAAAAAAAAAACAACTCCATGTGATAGCATAGGAAGACTCACACCATCTTACCACTAGCTACTCAACTCAGCTGATGGAAAACAATACCACCTCACTGAAATGCCTTGCATTTCCCTATATTGAAAGGCATTACTTGGTTTACATACCACTGAAGGGGTATAAAGGGTGTGAGAAACATTCTTAATGGGGTCCCACCAAGGTGTTCCATAAAAAGTCTTAGTAAAAAAGCTCAAATATTTTCATTTTAAATAAAACCTGGCATGCTAAGTAGTAAATAAGTTTTATCAAAACCATGGTAAATATTTCCCTTTCTCTATCAGTTACAAAATAAAGTAAGGTATTTCAATTTCAATCATAATTTGGATTATAATTTATTAAAATCCAAAGCATGAATATCAAATAAAAAATAGTACAAAACCCAGTATAGGTAAATCATGCAAAGGAACTCAACATGTTAGGCTAGAATAATACTCATAGCACTATAATTACCAATTCAAAATAAGTTCCTAGAACACTAGCCTAAATATTAGAGGAACACCCCATGAGTGAAGCCCCTAGTAATTTCAAAAACAAGTACCTATAACTATAGTCCAAGGGAGTATAAAAAATCACAATGATCTAGCCTCTCAATGGTAATATGGATGATGGTGAAAAGATATACCTTTCACCAAAATACCCAAGGTTTCCCATGTGTGACATTTCAAAAATCATTTCAATGATTTAGAAATACCCCGTTTTCCATTTACCAAAAACTGGGGAAAAACCACCTTTTATACCAAATAAATTTACACACACACAAAAAATCATTCCAAATTTATTTATAAATCAATTTTTATAAATAGGATCAATATAGTTCATCCAAAAAAGTTTAGATATGGAACCACCTACCTCAAACTTAGGGCCATACATTCCCATAAAGGATCCTCTAACAAGAAGAACACAACTGTAACGCCCCGACCCTAGATAACCAGAGTCGGTGCATTATTACATAACATTGGCATGATCACTAGAAAGATCAAGCCTCGAAAGACTGATTATTTTAGTAGCCTTGGAAACAGTAGATATATTCATAAAGTTTACATTACATCAATAAGTGAAAAACTACAACAACATATTGTCTTTATATCCCATCATACTATCCCTGCAGGTCATTCATAAAATACTTCTTTACATCCTGGGAAAAATAAAACATTGAAAGGGGTGAGCTCAGATGCTCAGTAAGGATAACAATATAGCGTAAACATTCATAAATAAAAATAAAAATTTAAGGCAATGTATAACTAAAACAAAAGCCTTTTAAACTTTAACTTCAGCATAATATGGAAAGGATAAAATGAAATAATTCCATTTACTTATTCACATGGATATTCTACTAGTCGAATAATCACATGAAAATATTAATAACCCCTTTCATAAGGACGTAATGCATAATGCCAGACTATCATAACCACTTAGCCAAGGCCTCGTTCCAAGACTACAAATAAGATTTTGTCAAGGCCTCGTGCCAAGACACTAGTTTGTCTCATGAGACCTACCGATGCATCGAGGAGCTATAGCGGGCTCCACCCATCACTTACTAAGTCCAATTCATTCCTCATATGAAAATTTTGAAATATAACATAAAAATTAGTATTAAACTAGCATAAAAAATGTCAATACTTAATCGACAAACCATGAATGGTATAAAAATAGCACATCCACAGTCAAACATAACTCATTCGATACAATATGGAAGATTGTATTGTATCAGATTAATCTCAATCAAGAATAATGAAGGATATTGACATAGATGAAAATAATCGTCAAAACTGTTATAGAAAAATATCCCCCTTTTTCTTGAAATCATTTAAAAGTCACACTATTTGTCAAGAAGCCATTTAAAAATAGATTTTTGAATCAAAGTGTCCCATACCACATTGAAACTTTTAAAAGTAATTTTAATTTTAAAAATTTAATGTCCATAAAAATAAATTCTTAAAACCATTTTTAAAACATGGACATTAATGAGAAATATTTAAGAGAATAAATCTTTAAAACCCATAAAAATATATTTTAGTTAGAGTTTATAAACAAAAGAGAAGCACTTGAATACAAATAATTGAGGTAAAAAAACGTTATAATATCATGAGAATAAAGGGATTCATGATATACTATGTCAAAGTACATTATATACACCATATAAAAGCGATTTGGTGTATAACAACAAAGAAGTCTCAATGGAATGTAAATTGAGATGAATTCTATTATAAAGACAATATCCTTGGGTTAAAGATAAATCAACGACATAATTATGTGTGAAAAATATAAATACACTCAATATGATTGGATATTTAGTGTAAATCAATCATATTACATTCACACATATTCCTGTAAAAACAACACCAAAGAATTGGATATTTAACTCAACAAATAGAGATTGAGTTAAAATTACTCTTATCAAGTTCATACCGATGACTTGAGAATTTATCAATGGAGTGATTATGTGTATAAAAATTATATCCCCAGAAAGGGGAGTGGAAATTATGACAGAATCAAATGAATAGTGATTCCACACATAGTCTTGGAGTAAAATAATCAATGAAGTGTGCCTAAAGCGGAATGAGTGCAAATTGAAATTTCAAATTCCTTTATCGATTATGTAACTTAAGAAACATACAACCAGAAAATAAGGATCATACAATGATGATGTAAATACCCATAAATTAAAGTATATGACACAATGAATACAATCATGGGCAATACACATACACCACATGCAATAAATAAGTGGTGAATAATGTAATTCTCACGAAATTAAGAGTGAGATAAGAAACCACTTACTTTGTACTTTTTCCTTGGTTGACGGTAGGTTAACCTCCTGTATAATGGTGAAATAATTGTTATTGAATTATAACATAATCATTTACATTAATATGATATCATATATGATCTTTTAACATTGATTTGTTAATAATATCTTAGTATTATCGTCATTTCGGGTGTTTACTTACTCATTTTCCTTTATATTCTTTGTTACGTAATCCATGTTTGTTATGGATAGGATGTATCTTATTCATATAAATAATTATATCAAGTCCTTAAACATTATTTTTAATCATTAAATAAGAATTTTACTTGAATGGATACGATGGAGAATGAATCTCATCGCGTTCGTGGAGATGGTAGTCTGTACGTACGAACGAGTGAAAATATCATTTTTTTGATGTTAAAATAATATATAATTGGATGGTATATCATATATAAAGAATAATTATCATGTTATATTTATTATTTACATGAATTACACATCATTATTATACCCATCCAAATAATAATTTATTGAATGACAATTACACCACGACGTGGAGACGGTAAGCCGTATGTACGCACTTATGGTGACATGCCATTCAAAGGATAGATAGAATACTGAATTTGGTTGTACCATATTTATAATAACATCACAGTATATAGAATATACTGGAGTTATTATTTTAGAATAGAAATAACAAAGAAAGAAGAAGTTGAAGAAGAAAGGAACTTGAAAGAGGGTGGTGAAAACATTACCTCTTCTTCGGGTTCTTCCTTTTTATTTGATCAAAAGGGCTCCTTAGGTTGCCTTTATGATCAAACTAAGGCCTCTAAGTTGTATTGTGGGAAGTTGAGAGAGTATTTGGGTAGGGTTTGGCCGAGCCAAAAGGCCTTGAATGTGTGAATTAGTGAGAAGGGGTAGTGCCCTTTTATAAGAGGGGTGAGGGGAACCTTTGGAAAAGCTAAAAATATTATTTTATAGTAAATTAATATTAGGTTTATAATGGCTCCAAAGTGGATTATTTATAGGTTAAGGTGGGAATGGGTCGAAAACCACTCAACCAATATGATTTAGACAGGTTTGAGTTACTATATTAACCTTATCTTTAAGTATTAACTCTTAGCTAATTAGTTTCACTTTTACAATGTCTCTTTGTATTTTTATATTATATGGTTAATAATACTACTATATACATCCAAGATACCCCAGAGTGGTACATTAATGATACAACTATCATGATATAAGTATCTGGGCCTAACCTTATATTTTTAGGAATTGAATATAAATTAATAATATAATATTTGTTTTAAAAACTTTTTTATGTCAATTTTGACACTATTTGGAAAATTGATTTTTGTGAAAATTATAACAGAATGACTACTTCAAAAAAAGTTAATTAAATCAATACTAACAGGTCATATTAACCTATAAAATTAGTTTAATTCATAAAAAGTCTCAAATTACCTTTACTTTGATATTTATAATATCATTTATTTTCATATTTCATTAATTAGGTAATTGTTGCATCACCATTGTGTCATAAATAAATTAAATTATTTAATGTCTGAAAATTATAAATAAAATACTATTATGTATGAAATCTTTTTATCTTTCTAATGAGTATTTATAATCGAATTTATCTTATGTGTAACCCTATATTAAAAATGTTGTAGTAAATAATCTTTGATTTTAACTCTTTTAACCCTTCTTTGAATTAAATAATAATAAATGTCCTAATCTAATCCAAGTGGACCTAAATGATAATATTTTATTCCTAAGGTTATTTTTGGTCGAGATACACTTATCCAATAGAATTAGGACATGTGTTAGGGTAATATTAATATCATTTTTACCCTTAATTACCCTATTTACTTTTAACTGTGGTAAATAAAAGTAAAAGTTACTATTCACCAAAAATTATTTTCATCTCATTGAACCACATTTTACTCCTTGATATTAAACGTGTCTCTAGGATTTTAGAAATTCCACTCACAGAAGTGGTAAAATTAAGTTTTATGAAAAAGTCAGTTTTTTAACTACCACTTAGTGGTTTCACTATTCATCAAAAAATGAAAGTTTTCAGAAAAACACCAAAAATTAGGCCTAAGCTATATTTGATATTATGAATTCAAAAATGATATCTATTTTAAAAAATTCAAAACAAATTAGTTGCATTAATTAATTTAAAAATTAATTCCCGTCGTAAAAAAAATAGCGTGTTTTTAAGAGATAATAACTATCAAAAGATTGACACTTGTTTATGTCTGGTTTAAATGTGAAATTACATCCAATGACCAACATTGTATTAAATGGTAAAAATATATTTAAAATATACTTTAAAACCACTCAAATTAATAATTTATCACTATTAATTATTTCGATTAAAAAAGTTGTTTTTAATTAAAATTTAGTAATTTTCACTCTTCATCAAAATATGAAAGTTATCCGAAAAGTACCAAAATTTCACCCTAAGATAATTTAGATATTAAGAATCCAAAAATTAAGTCCATTTAGAAAGATAAAATTTATAAAATTTCAAAAATTAGGTATTACTATTCATAACGGCTAGTTTGATTGGTTGTGGTGTGTTAGAATCTCAAAGTTGCGTACAATGCACACTATTTCATTATTGAAAGGGAAACTTACCATGGAAGCTTGGGGTGTTACATTCTCCCCTCCTTCAATAAATTGAATCCTCGCAATTTTTGTGAAATTGGGCTTGATAATATAATGGAAAGTCCCACATCGGAAAAAGAGTCAATAAAACTATCACTTTAAAAGAAAGGAAGAGAGGTATAAAGGTCACCCAAGATAACCCATACTAGGATTCCATGTAGGAAAACATGGATATGGAAGATAAACTAAGTGTTAAGTTCTAATGGAGAGGGATAGAAAACATGATCAGGAGAAAGTTAACAATAAGAAAATCGCAAACTTGTGTTGGGACAAACGGTCATTAGTCTCCCAGTAGGAAAAGTAAACAGACGAATTTTTTTGTTTTAAGTTACATTACATAAGGAAGAGGAATTAATTTATGATATTGACTAAGAACATAAAGAGATATAATTACTTTTTAAGCAGAGTTTCATTATTTAATAAATTTTTACCACTAACTCATTTTTTTTGAACAATGGGTATTCAAGAAGACTTGGTCACAATGGAAGAGCTAGAATAAACTTCTATAGAAATAAATGATCCACATAGGATAAACTATCTATTTACCTTGTCTTTAGAGATTAATCAAAACCAAAATGGTTAGTATAATATCTGATGATCCCGTAAAGGGATATTCCATTAGAGAAAAAAACACTAATCTTAATTTCTAAAATTAAACCATCAATACCCCAAAGTTAAATAAATACCATTTAATAATCAATTTTCCTTAAAATCCTTCAATATAATCCAAACTAATATTGAAACCCAAAACTTATAAGAATGTAGTATTCCACGTTAAATTGTATCTCCAAATGACATTAATTACTCTTAAAATCACATACTTAAAAGTAATGAACCTAATCATTTCCATAAATAACCCAAATCACTATAAATCCACAATAAAAACATAGATAAAAATCCACCATTACTCCTAAAATGAAATCCCATACTATTCTATTTTCCTTGGGCATATAGTGTTCACAACAAAGCGAACAACTTACAAAATAACATTTATCACTTAATCACCAAATCATTTTCCTATACTAAGGGTATTCATTTGATAAGACATAAGATCCAAAATCAAATTATTATTGATCAATAAAATCATTTAACTAAAAATAATAGTCACACTAACCAGGGACTTCACGTAGTCCAGTGGTAGGCGATAAATCCCAATCGCACTTTGGTTGTGGGTTCGATTCCCATAGATTTGTCCGACGCGACGGGTTGTCACACGGTCTGTATGTTGTCCTTTTTCAAAAACTATATTTTATAACATTACCAAAATGAGATAAATTCCTCAAAATAACCATAACATAATTTAACCACAAATCTTATCTCATACCTTGAATTTTCATCCCAAATTATAATAACTTATAATTGCCTCAAACCCAACAATCATAGAAAACCAAATGGTCATTTGTAACTATATCCACAAGAGAAAAGATAATTCTTCCTCAAATATCATTCTCACATGCAAAACTGCAGGGTTAAAAATACAAGAGAAAATTATTCCAAAGTAAACCCATCAAGGAGAACTAATACTTTTTAAACATTTCTCCAACCATTTATTCCCACATAGATTCTTCTTTGACCAAGAAAATATCCTATAGAATAGGGAATTCACTCAGGTAATGGCCAGGTCCCCAACATTTACGGAAAATGACTGTAAATGGATTCTTGGGACAATTTTTATCTTCTTCCATAGTACTCTTCATTTTTCTTCGGCAATTCTTCACTTTATGTCCTTCCTTCCCGCACGTAAAACATTTTTTTGTCCCATTGAGACACTTTCCTGGGTGTCTCCTTCCACCTTTACTGCATGATGGAAATTGATGATTCCTTTATCTATAGTCTCCACTGCTGGAGCTTATATCATTCATAACCTTTATCTTCTTTGTTGAGTCCGGGAATTGGTTAATATATATATTGTTCATCTTATTTTTGGAAAATTTATTTGGAATAAAGACGATATCTTTTACGCCTATCAACATTCCATTTTGTTGCTCATTTCCACAATAGTTCCCACCTTGTACATCATTCTCAAAGTCATTATGACTTTCTTGGAATCCATCCATTGACTAAAACCAGAAAGCATTGTGTAAGTAACAGTAGTCATAAAATCATTTAGAGATTAACATGTCACCATATTCTCAATTTGAAACACATTAGGATTAATCAGGGTCATTTACTCTCATATTATATATATAATACTTCAAATCAGTTTTTAAAGAAAATGTAAATTATCATAAGCATATCCCCCAGGAGTGTCGTAACCCAGAGTGAAGCAAGGCCCGTTGTCGTGCACCAGTTCCCGTTCGAGTCTAGCTCAAAGCGGTGTTTTCTGGTTTTACCCCTAGGTACATCTGTGCCAGAGCCTCCTCTACCTGCTCGTATCCAGACAGGGATGTATTTCTCGGAAAAATCACAAAATATCTACAATACCAAAATTCTAGGAAGTTATTCTATACTAGTCCTCAAAGTTCATCTTAGGTCTACATGATCTAATCACAGTTTATCTAAATATAGCTTCCAATGTTTTTACTAAACTTCTTCTGATACCAACTGTAATGCCCCGACCCTAGATACCCAGAGTTGGTGCATTATTACATAACATTGGCATGATCACAAGAAAGATCAAGTCTCAAAAGACCGATTAGTTTAGTAGCCTTGGAAACATTAGATATATTCATAAAGTTTGCATTACATCAATTAGTGAAAAACTACAACAACATATTGTCTTCATATCCCCTCATACCATCCCTGTAGGACATTCATAAAATACTTCTTCACATCCTGGGAAAAATAAAACATTGAAAGGGGTGAGCTCAGATTCTCAGTAAGGATAACAATATAGAAGAAACTTTCATAAATAAACATAAAAATTTAAGGCAATGTATAACTAAAACAAAATCCTTTTAAACTTGAACTTCAACATAATATGGAAAGGATAAAATGAAAAAATTCCATTTACTTATTCACATGGATATTCTACTAGTCGAATAATCACATGAAAATATTAACAACAACTTTCATAATGACAGAATGCATAATGCCGGACTATCATAACCACGTAGCCAAGGCCTCGTGCCAAGACTACAAATAAGATTTTCTCAAGGCCTCGTGTCAAGACACTAGTTTGTCTCATGAGACCTACCGATGCATCGAGGAGCTATAGCGGGCTCCACCCGTTACTTACTATGTCCAATTCATTCCTCATATAAATTTTTTGAAATATGACCTAAACATTCATATTAAACTAGCATACGAAATGTCAATACTTGACAAACCATGAATGGTATAAAAATAGCACATCCACAGTCAAACATAACTCATTCGATAAAATATGGAATATTTTATTGTATCAGATTAATCTCAATCAAGAATAATGAAGGATATTGACATAGATGAAAATAATTGTCAAAACTATTAGAGATAAATATCCCCCCTTTTCTTGAAATCATTTAAAAGTCACACTATTTTCCAAGAAGCCATTTAAAAATAGATTTTTGAATCAAAGTGTCCCATACCACTTTGAAACTTTTAAAAGTAATTTTAATTTTAAAACTTTAATGTCCATATAAATAAATTCTTAAAACCATTTTTAAAACATGGACATTAATGATAAATATTTAGAGTAATAAATCTTTAAAACACATAAAAATGTATTTTAGTTAGAGTTTCTAACCAAAAGAGAAGCACTTGAATACAAATAATTGAGGTAATCAAAACGTTATAATATCATGAGAATAAATGGATTCATGATATACTATGTCAAAGTACATTATATACACCATATAAAAGTGATTTGGTGTATAACAACAAAGAAGTCTCAATGGAATGTAAATTGAGATAAATTCTCTTATAAAGACCATATCCTTAGGTTAAAGATAAATCAACGACATAATTATGTGTGACAAATATAAATACAATCAATATGATTGGATATTTAGTGTAAATCAATCAGATGACATTCACACATATTCTTGTAAAAACAACACAAATGAATTGGATATTTAACTCAACAAATGGAGATTGAGTTAAAATTACTCCTATAAAGATCATACCGATGACTTGAGAATTTATCAATGGAGTGATTATGTGTATAAAAATTATATCCACAGAAATGGGAGTGGAAATTATGACATAATCAAATGAATAGTGATTCCACACATAATCTTGGAGTGAAATAATCAATGAAGTATTCCTAAAGCCGAATGAGTGCAAATTGAATTTTCAAATTCCCTTATCGATTAGGTAACTTAAGAAAAATACAACCATGAAAGAAGGATCATAAAATGACGATGTAAATACCCATAAATTAAATTATATTACACAATGAATACAATCATTGGCAATAAACATACACCACATGCAATAAATAATTGGTGAACAATTGAATTCTCACGAAATTAAGAGTGAGAAAAGAAACCCCTTACTTTTTACTTTTTCCTTGGTCGACGGTAGGTTAAACTCCTGTATAATGGTGAAATAATTGTTATTGAATTATAACATAATCATTTACATTAATATGACATCATATATTATCTTTTAACATTGATTTGTTAATAATATCTTAGTATTATCGTCATTTCATGTGTTAACTTACTCATTTTCCTTTATATTCCTTGTTATGTAAGCCGTGTTTGTTATGGATAGGTTGTATATTATTCATATCTAGAATTATATCAAGTCCTTAAACATTAATTTTAATCATTAAATAAGAATTTTACTTGAATGGATACGATGGAGAATGAATCTCACCGCATTCATGGAGACGGTAGTCCGTACGTACGCACGAGCGCAAATATCATTCTTTTGATGTTAAAATAATATATAATTGGATGGTGTATCATATAAAAAGAATAATTATAATGTTATATTTATTATTTATATGAATTACACATCATTATTATACCCATCCAAATAATAATTTATTGAATGACAATTACACCACGCCGTGGAGACGGTAAGCCGTATGTACGCACGTATGGTGAAATTTCATTCAAAGGATAGATAGAATACTGAATATGGTTGTACCATATTTATAATAACATTAAAGTATATATAAGATACTGGAGTTATTATTTGATAATAGAAATAACAAAGAAATAAGAAGTTGAAGAAGAAAGGAACTTGAAAGAGGGTGGTGAAAACATTACCTCTTCTTCGGGTTCTTCCTTTTGATTTGATCAAACGGGCTCCTTAGGTTGGCTTTCTGTTCAAACTAAGGACTTTAGGTTGTAGTGAGGGAAGTGGATAGAGTATTTGGGTAGGGTTTGGCCGAGCCAAAAGGCTTTTAATGTGTGAATTAGTGAGAAGGGGGAGTGCCTTTTTATAAGAGGGGTGAGGGGAACCTTTGGAAAAGCTAAAAATATTATTTTATAATAAATTCATATTCGGTTTCAAATGGCTCCAAAGTGGATTATTTAAAGGTTAAGGTGAGGATGGGTCGAAAACCACTCAACCAATAGGATTTAGACAGGTTTGGGTTACTATATTAACCTTATCTTTAAGTATTAACTTTTAGTTAATTAGTTTCACTTTTACAATGTCTCTTTGTATTTTTATATTATATGGTTAATAATCTTACTATATACATCCAAGAGACCCCCAAGTGGTCCATTAATGACAAAAATATCATGATATAAGTCTATTGAATGAACCTTAGATTTTTAGGAATTGAATATCAATTAATAATATAATATTTTTTTTAAAAACTCTTTTATGTCAATTTTGACACTATTTGGAAAATTGATTTTTGTGAAAATCATAACAGAATGATTACTTCAAAAAACGTTAATTAAATCAATACTAATAGTTCATGTTAACCTATAAAATTAGTGTAATTCATAAAAAGTCTCAAATTACATTTACTTTGATATTTATAATATCAATTATTTTAATATTTCATTAATTAGGTAATTACTGCATCACCATTGTGTCATAAATAAATTAAATTATTTAATGTCTAAAAATTATAAATAAAATACCATTATTTAGGAATTCTTTTTTATCTTTATAATGAATATTTATAATCAAATTTATCTTATGTGTAACCCTATATTAAAAATGTTTTAGTATATAAACTTTGATTTTAACTCTTTTAACTCTTCTTTGAATTAAATAATAATAAATGTCCTAATCTAATCCAAGTGGACCTAAATGATAATATTTTATTCCTAAGGTTTTTTTTGGTCGAGATACACTTGTAAAATAGAATTAGGACATGTGTTAGGGTATTATTAATATCATTTTTACCCTTAATTACCCTATTTACTTTTAACCGTGGTAAATAAAAGTAAAAAGTTATTATTCACCAAAAATTATTTTCATCTCATTGAACCACATTTTACTCCTTGATATTAACTGTGTGTCTCGGATTTTCGAAATTCCACTCACAGAAGCGGTAAAATTAAGTTTTATGAAAAATTCAGTTTTTTAACTACCACTTAGTAGTTTCACTATTCATAAAAAAATGTAAGTTTCCAGAAAAACACCAAAAATTAGGCCTAAGATATATTTGATATTATGAATTAAAAAATGATGTCTATTTTACCAAATTAAAAACATATCAGTTGCATTAATTAATTTAAAAATTAATTCCCATCGTCAAAACAAATAGCGTGTTTTTAAGAGATAATAACTATCAAAATATTGACACTTGTTTATGTCTGGTTTAAATGTGAAATTACATCCAATGACCAAAATTGTATTAAATGGTAAATATATATTCTAAATATACTTTAAAACCACTCAAATCAATAATTTATCACTATTAATTATTTCGATTAAAAAAGTGGTTTTTAATTAAAATTTAGTAATTTTCACTATTCATCAAAATATGAAAGTTATCCGAAAAGTACCAAAATTTCACTCTAAGCTAATTTCGATATTACGAATCCAACAAATGAAGTCCATTTCTAAAGATAAAATTTATAAAATTTCAAAAAGTAGGTATTACTATTCATAACGGCTAGTTTGATTGGTTGTGGTGTGTTAGAATCTCGAAGTTGCGTACAATGCACGCCATTGCATTATTCAAAGGGAAACGTACTGTGGAAGCTTGGGGTGTTACAAAAACAATGCCAATAGAGGCCCTAGAACCAATATACACATCTTAAAATTGATTTAATTTAACAAAAGGGTTAGTGGATAAGAGGAAAAAACAAATACCTAAAGAACACACACCCACCACACCACAACTAACCAGGGAAACAACCCCCATAACAAGATCGCACAATGGATCTAGAGAGAAACAAAAAGGAAACATTACTACGGATCATTGAATCCAATAATGCAAAGAAAGAACACTAACTCGATTAAATAAATGAATTAGTAGAAATACGTACATTCCCATATAGAAAATACCATTTGTAATGGTGATGAATTTATGAATGAATAAATCCGAACTAAATGGAGACTCCGAAAATCATAAGAGAAGGTTTATTGGTGCAGATCTAAAGGATATTTAGAAGAATGAAAAAAAATTTCAATCAAGAGGCACCCTAAAATCAATGTTCTTAAAATTTAAATAACATGTAATCCCTTTATACATTTTATAATACTCACGACTCATATATTCTAAAAATCCCATCACAATTTTTTTAAAAACCAAACTTTTGACCTTACACGACATGTAATCAATTCACGCTATGTAATAGGTTCATGAGATATTTTCTACAGAACTTACACATTATTTACTCTCATTGTACCATTTTTATTTCCCCTAAAGTCTATAAAAAATGTAGATTCTTACATGAAAACCCAAAATACGCTGGGAGTCCTATGAAACTGGGGAGAACCTTGGAAAACTATTATCACATTTAAAACTAGGCTCCATTAATTCAAAAAAACATACATCCCCAAACTTTATTTCATTTTACCCAACAAATTATATCTATTCTTGGAAGTTCTAGGATGCACCTAATTAAAGAGTAAAACAACTAAAGGGGTGGGAATTACTTAAAATAAGGTAATGAGATGTTACAAAATCCCCACCATATAACTTTATATTCCTAGGAAGTAATGTGGAAGAATGCAGACTGGTAAATAGATGAGTATATTACTCCCTCATAAGTGACTTGAATTCCCAAGTCTCTTAGTGACCTCAAACAGTCCAACAAATCTCTAAGAAAACTTCCCTGTTTTCCAAGCCTAGGCTGACCCAATTAAGGAGAAACTTTTGAGAAAACCTTATCACCTATAGAAAACACCAAACGACTTAACTACTAATCCGTATAATATTTCTACCAACTTTTCACTTTAACCCAACACTAACATATATCCTAAATCCTTATAGACTTTTCCTAAACCAAAATCGGACCCACTAAATAAGATTATCCCACTTCTTCCCAATAAAGAGGTGATATCCACGAGCGACCATATAAAACCTCAAAAATATCCATTCTAATTAATGATTGATAACTATTATTATAATAAAACTCAATAATTCGTAGATGGATATACCACACCGCACCAAAATCCAAGAAACAAGCATGAATCATATCCTACAGAATCTGAATAACACACTTCGTATGACCATTTGTATGTGGATGATAAGCTGCCCTCAATTTGACATGAGTTTTCATATCCTCTTGGACACTTCTATAGAACCTCAAAGTAAACCTAGGATCCATATCTAAAATAATAGCTGATAGAACCCCATGTAACCTCACTATTTCTTTCACAAACATCTTATCTATATCTTCAACTTTTTTTTGAAACATTGATCAGAATGACATGAGCTAACTTTGTCAGCTGATTAATCACCACCTAGATAGCATTCCTCATTTAGAGAGTCTATGGTAATTTGAAAAAAAACTCCATGGATACCTTGTCTAATTTCCAAAAAGACACTGTAAGAGGATAGTGAAAACCATAAGGTTTCAAATTCTTTGTCTTTATCAGTGGGATGGTTTAATAGTGGGACACATAATCAGCAATGTCACACTTCATACTTGAATACCATAATCTCCATCTCATGTCATAGTACAACTTCGTGGTGCTTGAATGTAAGATCCATGAAAAAAATATGATAATCAGAAAAAGATAATTTCCATACTCGTGTCAGGACAACAAACTAATCCCTAAAATAGAGTATGCCATATGAAGAGAGAGAGAGAGAGAGAGACTAACCCGAAATGGTCTCCTCACTATATAGGGCTTCTTGAATTACTATAAAAGCAACATCCTGTGGTTGAATCTTAAAAATAAACTCAGGAGGATATGAATATAATTGAACACTGATCAAATCTATTCCTGAAACATTCTCATATAAATCTAAATGCAATTGATAAAAAATTTCCATAAGGTTCCACTCTTCCCTCAACCCCACAATAGCTTGTGTTGGTACTTTCCTGCTAATAAAATCTTCAATGAAATCCCCCTTCCTTGGGGTATAGAAAATATAAAATTCAAATGTATGAAGGCATTCCACCCATAATATCTGTATGAGATTCAATTATTTTTGAGAAAATATTTAACTTATACTATTATGGTAAGAAAATACTCTGAACCTTTCTCTAAAAATATAATACGACCAACACTAAAGAGCATGAATTACTTTGGAAATATATAAATCATGAGTGGGGTAATTCTTATCATGCATATTAAGTTGATGAGAACCATAAATGCAACAACCCCTCCCTCTAAGGATACCTATCTTGGGAAGAAAATGAAGAAAGAGAGATAATGAACCCTGAGTCCCAACTCTAGTAGGACCTGGGTTGATGACTAGCACCAAGGGTATAAAAATCTAATGTATGGGAGGAATTACCCTATATAATAATATAGGATTGGGAGATAAGATGAATCATCCAAAAGTAATACCAATAAATAATATAAAAGGGAAACCCAAAACCATCCCACATACATATATAAATAGAACTAATATAGTTTAAAGTCTCTAAAGTAAATACCTAAAAGTAAAGCTACAATAGCAATACAAAAACTTTCAAGGACCCATACTTGTAATGTACAACATGGTCCATGTAATACCCCTAGACACCAGAAAAATAGTTTTATATACATAAGGTGAGTATACAAGTATACACTGTAAAAAATGGTCATGTATTTTCTTCACATGTGAAAGAAGCCTACTAATTCTTCAATAACAAAACAACAGAACCAAACAACACCTAAATAGGTATATTAACCATCCCAACCTCACCAAGGCACATTCACCAAAAAAATTAAAGCTAAGTGATAAAATATAAAGTAAAAAACATCGATTATAGGGTACCCCACACCACTTTCCCACTGATTAGCTACTCTCACATCCCAATGGAAGACATCCTGACACTCCCACTTCTTCTGAATATACCACAACACATCCAACCCACAGAAACCTAGGCCACACAACACAAAAAATCCTACCCATACACACTGGGGCCACACACCACCACACATCTCTCCCGAACACACCATAACACATCCCACCTGCACACACCTGGGCCACACACCTCAACACATCCCATCACATATCATCCTGAAGACACCTAGGAACGTACATCACCACTCAGCATGAAGACACCTAGGATAACACATCACAAATCATCCTAAAGACACTTGGTGAACCACATCCCAACTCGCCTAAAGAAGCTTGGCCCATAATCACCTGGAAGTGGGAGCAGGTAAGAGCATGTGGCCAACTATCCATACTCCCACTAGGATGTTGATAATGACAACACTATGTGACTATGTGGGTGTTTTTCACATTATGCTCAATGTGGGTGGGCTGCATATAGAAATCAAAAGGAAAATACAAGTATATATATATTATCAAATACTCAATCCCAACCTATGGGTTCTTAAACAAACCACCAAATCACAACACCATCACATTTTATGCCACATATAAATGTATTTATTAGTATTTTCAGTAGTTATTTAAAAAGGTGAAGAGCCTTGATAAGTGACTTCAAATTTCATACACATTTAACACCTATTCATTTTATTATTTAGCATCAAGCACCTTTAATCAAAAAACCCATCCTTAAATTTTCCAATGAAAAATTTCCACCCCATTAACCAACCAACCCACACCATCTCAAGCATTATTAAAAATTTATTTATTCCATCACTACTTGATCATTTAGTAGAAAGAAACTATATATCATAAGAAACCTATCATCCCCAACAATCACACCTTTCCACCCCAAAGTCACGAAAAAAACCACTACCTAACCTCCCCCAAAGCATGGACCACAAACCATTAGACCCACAAGTCCCAACCCCACATCTCCATCCCACAAGCACAAACACACACATGACATCACATCGAGATCATTTTTCAGATTTACAATGATACTTTTATCACATTCCACTTTATTTCTTTGGGGCGTTATCACACATGTCAAAATCCAGGGGAAATTGTTTTATTAAACATGTGAAAGTAATTAAACAATTTCCATTTTGGGTGATATCAAAAAAATCAAAACCAAAACAGAAATCACAACACATACATATAGTACAAAAAAATCCCCCAACAACCACAATTTTCAATAGGTCATTAAGCCCGTACCATTCACAATATCACAAATAATAAAAAACCTATAAAAGAATGAGAATCAAACCCCACTTTCCCCTTTCTATTCAATTAATCAATTATTTATCTTTAATTAATACAACATAACCATAACCCATAGTTAAAAAAAAGAAAACCCATAATACAAGATAAATAATAAATATAAATGAGGGAAACCCTACCTCAAATAATCTTTCCAACTTTCTACACACTACAATGTGGAGAAGAATGACAACAAACCACAACTACACCACGAGAACCACAGATCAACCTATAATGAACCAAGGATCCATCAATTTGAAACTTAAAATCACAGTCTAAACCAAACTATATGACCATAGTAAAACTTTGAAGAATAGTGAAATTAAATAAGTGAGAATGAGGGGAGATCTCACCACAGATCGAAGGAAAGAGCCCAAGGATCGATCCCCATAGAAGGAAATATCCAAACTATGAAGGAAATGGTTGTCAAATGAATGGAATGAGAGGAGATATACTTCCATAGTGTTTGAAAAATAACCTAATCCATCAAAACCTTTAAAACTATACAACATCAGGTACTTACATAATGTGTAATTATTTTTCACACCGTGTAATCCCAAGATCCCTAGTTTCTCCAAAAAACAAATCGCCTTTTTATTATTTAACCTAAAAAACCTACAATTTGTGAACTGGAATTGGAAAGGCCATGAAAAAAACATTCACATCATGTACTACACTTACCTGATGTGTAATTCTAACTATAACTCTACTGCACCTCTAGCTTCCACCTATAACTCCCAAAACCTTCACCGAACACCTAAAATAATCAAAACTGGTAAATTAATGGACCAATAAGGCACACACTATTACATCAGATACCTCTAAAATGATTCTCTCCCATGAGAATCCAAAACCAATCCCAAAAGAAAAAGGGGTCTGGACAACCACTCCATAAGATACCTATCACGGATCTCATCATACCTCAAATGCTACCACCATCAAAACATGCTAAACCAAATGACCACAAAAATCCCTCACAACCTCATCACCATGAAACCACAACTAAAAACTTTCTCCTCTCATATAACAACACTTCCAGACAACCAATTCACAACCAAAAATATACACCATCCTAAAAAAACAAATCAAGGAATTCCATCCTTCATATCAAGATTCTATCCACTTTGGGTGGAAATTACTCACCCGTATGGGTTTAATCACATCCCAATTAATTCATCTTTATTAGAAATTGGGTCTTCCCCTTTTAATATTTCAAGAATTCATCACACATCATTACACACAGATAAAAAACCAAGAAAAAAACTCATCTCATAAAACAAGGTTCAAACATCACCTCCCAACACAAAATATAGAAAATCAATACTCGAAACAACCCAAGGTACTCAGCACACATCTGCATATCTCTATTCCAAATATTCTCTTCCAGGACACCATGCCTCCATAACACACGATCCAAGGGAATCTTCCATCATCTCATAACCTTATCTTGATGGTCTTGGATCTCTACTAGATGCTATATGAATTCCGTGTCATCCCCGATATCCAAATCTCCCTAATCAAGGACATGGGAGTCATCATGGAGATATCGATGAAGTTGAGAGATGTGGAATATTTCATGGATCCTCTCTAATCATGGTGGAAATGAAAACTGATAATTAACTTTTTCAACTCACCCAACACCTAAAAAGAACCAATAAACCCTGGGAGAAATCTTACTCTCCATGACAAACTTATGCTTACCAATTTGAGGGGAAACCACCAAGAATGCATGGTATCCATCCTCAAACTATAAGGGTATCCTCCTATGATCGACATAAGACTTTTTCTGGTGTTTCAATAATTTCTTCCCCTAAAAAAAAAGATAAACTTTCTCTATTCTACTCTGCACTATATTAGGACCAAGAACAATTACATCCCCAACCTCCGTCGAGCATAATAGAGAATGACATGGTCTTTTATACAAATCCTCAAGCAGTGCCATGCCAATGGAAGAGTGATTTCTATTATTATATAAAAAATATACCAAATTCATGTGTCATAACCAAGACTCATTGAATTCCAAGACACACACCTATGAAATATCCTGCAACATATGGATATTCCGTTCCATCTGCTTATCTACTTTCAGGTGGAAAGTTGTGCTAAGCCATAACTGAGTGCTAAAAGCATGTTGTAATCCCCTCCTAACTCATGAGGTAAACTGTACATCCCGATCCAAGAAAAAGGATCTATAAAATCTATACAACTGCACCACCTCATCTACATACCTATTATTGAAATCATACACTATTTACAACTCTTTAATTGATAAGAAGTGGTTCGATTTCATCAAATGATCCATGAAAACCCATATAGCATCACAACCTCCTTGATCTCTGGGTAACCATGTGAATAAATACATTGAGATCTCATCTCATTTCCACTATGGAATATACAAGGGTTTCAAAAAACCACTAGGAACATTATTCTTGGCATTTAAGTGCTAGAAAACTAAAAACCAAACACAAAATCATCCACTACCCATTTCATTCTGGGCCACCAAAACTGTTCCCTTAGTCCATGGTACATTTTGTAAACACTAGGGTGTACCTCCATAAGTGATCTAATGAACTCAAGAAGATCTCCCATTCAAATTTCTACTAGAACAAACAACCTTTCAAGAAATCAAATACCGTTCCAACCAAACTATGACCATACCTCTGGAGCATCATCATGGCAAACACAGTCACACATCACCTCTTCATATGAGTCTCCCCACTTAGACTTCTCCACCTACTGTATCAGAAAATACTACACAAGACCCTTCCACAAATTCCTACGCAAAGAGTCAGCCACAACATTCCCCTTTCTTGAGGTGTAGGATATCTCAAAATCATAATATTGAATAAACTTCATCTACCTCCACAATCAAGAGTTCATATCAAGATGATAAAATATCTACCTCAAAATATTATGATCTGTGAAGACCACAAAGATCTCCGCAATGAGGTAACATCGCCACAACTTTAGTGTAAACACAAATACCACTAGCACTAGATCATGGGTGGTATAGTTACATTTATCGGGACGTAACTACCTATACCCGTAAGATACAACTACTTTATGTTTTATCAAGATTCACCATAATCCCATATGAGAAGCATCACAAAACACCACAAACATAACTCCGTCCTCAGGAAATTGGATCACTGAAGCACTAACAAACTTCCCCTTCAGATAACTGAATTCTATCTGACACTGATCACTCCACACAAAATCTTGGTACTTCCTAGTCAAATCAATCAATGTGAATGAAAGTCAATATAAATTGGGTACGAAACTCAAATAATATCCTACGAGACCAAGGAAACTGTGAACCTATACCACATTATTTTTTACTTCATAAGAAACAACTTTTTTATCCTTCTATGAGTCTATTATCACACCCTGCAGAGACAATACATGCTTGAGGAAATGTACCTCTCATATCCAAAACATACACTTTAAAAAATTTATAGGGAGTTGGTGGTGAAAAAGAACCATCAAGACAACTCATTTGTGATCTACATGATCCTCATCTAACTTTGAGTAAATTAAAATATCATTGATGAATATGATGATAAACTGATCTAGGAACTCATGGAACATGGAGTTCATAAGTCCCATGAACACTACTGGTGTGTTAATAACACCAAATGGAATGAATACAAAATCTGATTTTCTAGGCCTTCATCTGAAGGTAGTATTCAATATATCTCCCTCCTTCAACCTCATCTAGAGATATCCATACCAAAGATCAATATTAGATAACCAACTCACCCCTCTTAGATGGTTAAAAAGATCGTTTATCCTTGGAAGAGGGTAACGCTTCTTGAAATTCACCGGATACAACATCTGGTATTCTATACACAACCACAGAACACCATCCACCTTCTCTTTGAAAAATACTATAGCTCCTCAAGGAAACATACTAGGAATAATCAAGCCCTTATGCATCAGATCATCTATCTAAATCTTCAACTCTTTCAACTTAGAAGGTGCCATCCGATGAGGATCTATCAAAATTAGAGAATCCCCGATCTGTAATTCTATACAAAACTCAACATCACATCAGGGGGGTATCATCTCAATCTCCTTAGAAAAAACATATAAAAACTCCCCAATGACTCTAAGAACCTCTATGATCCCAGAATCCACTGATTCCACTGAAAAATCATCCAACACGGAATGAAGGGGCTCCACACATTGACTACCTACCAGACAAATTCTCTCACCAAAGAAAACCACACCCTGACCATACACATCTGAAAACACAACTCTCCTTCAGAAGTAGTCAATAATAAAACCTATGTATGACAACCAGTTGATTCTAAGGATGAATTTTTTTGGAAGAATCTGTAGCAAGAAAAGATCCCCACGGGACTGATGCGGGCCCATCATCAGTTTATACCCAGAACACATCAAACAAGTTGGTATGGCCTCTGAAAAACATCATCAACTCTAGGGGTATGGGAAGCCTCTCTATATATAGTCCCAAATCATGAGAGAGAGTCGGTGTTACAAAGGATTGAGAAGATCCTGAATCAAACAATGAAAAAAAAGAGTACTAAACAAAAAGATCACACCTCTGATGATCTTTAAACCATCTAGAACTACTACCCCCACTACATGAAACTAATTACACACAAATACTATCTCTCTATACTAATGACCACCTCCATGACATTTCTAGGGTCACAGTTCCTAAACATGAGGAATATCCTGAGGTTGGCTGCTACATACTCCATCTCCCCTTGGTGGAGCATCAGCCTGCTGCCCTTACTGCTGAAACAACCTCACTAGAAATTTCTACTGAGGATGGTATTGAACCAATCCTCCTGAACCAAACTGAGCTCAAGAAACCATTGGGAACTATTCCTAAAGATGGCCATGAACCCCAAAATGAAACACATTGGCCAAAACCCCATAGGAAAGGCACCTAAACTAGAAGTTCAAAATAGAATCTACTGAGCTTGACTCCTGATTAGTTAAAAAATTGAAGGCCCTGGTGCATGAGACCTGCTACTAACAACTCTACCCCTCAAGGAACCCATATGGTTCCCTTCCCATAGAAAACCTCCTCGTGAGTGAATTTTCTTAATAAACTATTCCTTTTTCTGAACCTCTAGGTATGTTGGAAACGTAAAATGTGTAACTGTAAACTATGTAAAAATATGGAGTGATTCCTCAATATGTATCACATGATACAACTCATCTTGAAAACGATATAGGAAAAACGCAGAAGTTCCTTGAACTTTATTCGCAACTCCTACAGTGACATGCTCCCCTATTGAAGAGAAAGAATCTCTTACCACTTTAATGCCTTTATCTTTTAAAAAATCAACTATTCCCATAACTCCTTTTGGAAGTCCATCCACATAAAATCTGATTCCTTTTACTCTCCCAGATACAACAACCACCACTTAAGTGAATCTTTACAAATCTGGATGACTACCAAAGGACCCAGTACTCCGTCGGGACCTAGGTCAAACTGAAAGTGATCTCAAGCCCCCCCCACTACCTCTCTATTTCAACATATGAAACACTACCTCATACTTCTACAAATCCTACCACTGAAAATAATGAAACATACTTTTACATTGATCATCCTCATCAGTTGGATCAACTCTCCATCGAACAACCGGGTTAGCCTACAGAACCTCAAATGCCTGAGTTACATGCAGATGATGACCGAGATCTATAACTGAAAGGAAAAGAAGGAACTTCCTAAGAAAATTAGTATGGATTTTTATTATGATATATTTTCATTAACTTTAATCAATTTAATTCATATGATCTATTTTGAATTTCCCCAAACCACCCAATTCATGCAAGAACACAAGTCATCATGATGTGTGTACCTCTCCCAGGTCTCTACCCTGCAGTTTGTGTAGCATCACTTGGTCATTAGGTAGGCTTAGAGTCCTTGAATCAGATCACAGGGGCCCCTTAAATCCTATTCCCTAGCCTGTGTCACACACCAAGATCATCTAACAAATTTTCCCCACCAAACAATGTAATCCTCACTGTGTATAACACCAAAATCCATCCTATATTTCAACCATCAGCCTCTAATACCATTATGTCATGACACCCTACCTCTAAGGCTACCCTTTCTAGACTAGAAATGAAGAAAGAGAGATAATGCCCCCCAAGTCCCACCTCCAGTCGGCCCTGAGTTGGAGAGTAGCACCGAGGTTATACAAATATCATGTATGGGAGGAATTAACTTCTATAATAATATAGGATCTGGAGATAAAATGAATCATAAAAAAAACTTCAAGACATAATATAAAAGAGAAATATAAAACCATTCCATATGCATGTACAGATTGAACTAATATAGATAAAAGTCTCCAAATAAAATACCCAAAATTTAAGATAAAGAAATGAAATAATAACTATCAAGGGTCTAAACTAGTAATGTCCAACACAATCCACGTAATCCCATTGGAAACCTAAAAACATTTTTATATACATAGGGTGAGCGCACAAGTATACTCAGTAGGAAAATATCATGTCTCTCGTTCACATGTTAAATAAGAATAATAATGATCCTTTGAGAAAATAGAAGAACCAAACATCACCTAAATAGGTATACAAACCATCCAAACCTCACCAAGGCACACTCAAAAAATAACACAAGCATGTAAACATAATATAAAGTAAATCTTATTGATGATTGGGTACTCTGCACCACTTTCCTACTAATTAGCTACTCTTACACCCCAACGGAAGACATCCTGGCACTCCCACCTCTTCCAAATATACCATGACACATCCCTCCCACACACACCTAGGCCACACACAACAATACATCCCAACCACAGACACCTGAGACACACACCATAACAGATACCGATCGCACACACCTGGGCCACACACCACACCACATCCCGCCCGTACACACCTAGGTCTCACACCACAACACATCCCATCATATCTCTTCCCGAAGAAACCTGTGAAATCACATCACAACTCATACCGAATACACCTAGGACACCACATCACAAATCATCGCAATGAAACCTAAGACACCACATCAAAAGTCTCCTTAAGAATCTTGGGCCATCATCACCTGGAAGAGGGATCATGGAAGAACATGTGGCCAACCAACCATCCTCCACACAAGGATGTTGGGAATGACACACCCTGTGTGACTATGCAGGTGTTAGGAAAATAGTGTTCAATGTGGGTGGGGTGCATATATAAATCCAAAAGAAAATACCATAATATATATAATATCAAAAAACCATGCCTGACCTATGGGTTCTCAATCAAAAAACAAACTCACAAAACCACCACCTTTTCTACCACCTCTAAATGAATTTATTAGTATATGTAATAGTCATTTAAGATGGTGAAAAGCCCTGATAAGTGGCTTCACATTTCCTCCACATTTAACACCTATTCATTTTAATATTTGGTATTAACCACATTTAATCACACAACCCATCATTAAAGTTTACATAGAAAAATTTCCACCCCATTAACCAATCCAACCCACACCATTTCAAACATTATTAAACATTAATTTATTCCATCACTAGTTAGGAATCTAGCAGAAAGTAACCATATATCAAAATCAAATTTTCATCCCCAAAAATCACACCTTTTTGCCCCAAACTTACGAAATAAACCACCATATCACCACCCCAAAAGCATGGCCCATAAACCATCATCCCCACAAGACCCAACAACACATCACCATCCCACAAGCATGAGCACACACATCACAACACATCAAGATCATTTTTCAGATTTACAAGGGATATTTTCTCACATTACACTTTATTTCTTTGGGGTGTTATCATACAAGTAAAAATCATGTGTCAAATGTTTCATTGGGCAAGTGTAAGTAATTAACCAATGTGTATTTAGGGTGATATAACAACAATAAAAAAAAAAAATAATATATCACAACTCATATATCTAGTGAAAAAAAATCCTCCAATGACCAAAATTTTCATCAGGGAATCTGGCCCTTAAAATTCACATTATCACAAATAATATCAAAGCTTTAAAATCATTAAAATCGAACCCCAATTTCCCCTTTCAATTCAATCAACCAATTCATTTTATTTAATTTGTACATCACAACCATAACCCATAAGTTAAAAAAAGTAAACCCATCTTTCATGATACAAAATAGAGATAAATGATGGAAAACCTACCTCAAATAAGATTTCCAACTAGCTATGCACCGCAGGGTGAAGAAGAATGCCCACGAACCACAACCGCACCATGAGAATAACATATAAACCTATAGCGAACCAAGGAACCATAAAAAAGAAACCCTAATTCACAACCCTAACCAAATTGAACTACTACAACAAAAATATAAAGAAGAATGAAAGGAAACAAGTGATAATGAGAGTAGAACTCACCACATATCAAAGACATATTCCAAGGATAGATCCCTATCAAAGGAAATATCCAAACGTCGAAGGAGAGGGTTTTCAGACCCCTAGAATTAGAGGAGATCCACTACCATAGGGATTGAGAAATAACATGAGCGGCTAGAAACTTTTAAACTATACATCAATGAAGAATTATAATATGTATAATCCCTTTCACGTTGTGTAATCCTGGGATCCCAGGTTCTGCTAAAAAATACTTCACCTTTTAATAATTTAACCCCAAGAAAATACACATCATGAACCGGCCATGCAAAAACTGTGAAACCAACTTTCATGTCATGTAATAATCTTACATGACCTGTATTTCCAACAACAACTCTTCTCCACCTCCAAATTCCACTGAGAACTCCAGAAACCTCCTCCAAACACCTCCAACACTCAAAAACAGAAAAGTAACAGTCCAAGAAGGCACAAAACATTATGATAAGCTACCAAATGATCTGAATACATGAGAAAACAACCCACACTATTGCCAAAATCATCAAATAAAACCACATTGTCCTTACCAGGCTTAGGTAGGTTCAAAATAGGTGCTTATGTTAGAAGTTTTTTAGCTCATCAAAAGAAGACTGTAAATTTTCAACCCATATAAATTTCACCCCTTTCTTTGTAAGATTATTCAAAGGTGACACCAAATTTGAGAACTCCTTGATGAACCATCAATAAAAACCTAGAAGACAAAAGAAGCTCCAAATTTTGAGGAAATTTCGTTGATCTTCCCTTGAGAAGACAACCTTTACCTTCTCAGGATCAACTGATAATCCATGTTAAGAAATCATTTTCCCTAATAACTTAACTTCTTAAATACAAAAATCACATTTCAAAAGCATTCCATATATATATATATTGACTTCTTAGGATATCTAGAAATAACCTTAAATGGTGATCGCACAGATGATTAGATCTCAAGTAAACCAAAATGTCATCTATAAATACCACCACAAATGTCTCGAGATTCTGATGGAATATCCAATTAAAAAAAATCCATGAAGTATATCGGAGAATTAGTTAGAAAAATGTAATAAAAAGATATTTTTAATGGCCATAACTATTCCTGAAAGCTGTCTTCAGTATATCACACTCCCAAAATATGAGCTGATGATAACCCGAGAAAAGATAAATCTTCAAAAACCACTTTGAACACTTTAACTAGTAAAAGAAATCATCCACATGGGGAAAAGGATAATTGTTTTTTAACTATTACCCTATTTATCTTATAATAGTCCACACATAATCAGAGTAAACCATTTGGATTCTTAGAAAAGAGAACTAGGATTTCCCAAGGTGAAACATTAGGTATAACAAAACCAATTTTCACTATATTGTTCAACTGAATGTTGAGATTTTTTAGCAATTCTAGTGCCATTTGATAAGAAGGTATCTATATCAGTTGCATCCTTGGGACCAGGTTAATCAAAAAAATATACCTCCTTCTCTTGAGAAAGCCGAGATAAATCCCCTCTAAAGACATCAAGAAAACCACAAAAAATATGGGGAAGATCAACAATAGAGGAAAATTCATCGACCTCAGCTATAAAAACGTACAAAAAACTCTTGATATTTGGGTGGAAAGGTCCTATATGACCAGAATTAAAATAAAACTCTCCCCAAAACACCCATGATCTCCTATCACCCATAAGAAATGAGACATTCCATTGATAAAAATCTACCTCAACATGATGAGAAACAATCCAATCTATACCGATGATGACATCAAACAAATATAAATTGATTATAAGAAAACACTTGACTAACTCCACATCATATATCGATAGCGTACAAGAAGGAAATTGAAACCCCCCTCTTTCCTCTTCCCAATAGGTGTCATTAAATCTATAAAAAGGGAATTAGTTTCATCATAAGGTTAATAATATAAAAAAAATGACAAATATAAATGATTGGGAAGAACCAATATCAAATAAAGAAACCATTACTAAAGATGCAATAAAGATGTAACTTCTCACAGTTGCTGGACCCACATCTACCTCCATTGAAAAATCATAAACTATGTAAAGGATATTCACTCTTGAGGCCTATGGCTAGAGCCTTATAGTCTTTGAAGCATTTGATTACACCATAGTTTCCTTTGGAGTTACTGATCCCTATGTATATCAAGGAGTAGACATGGATATATAAAAACACTATAGATTACCATAATTCACATTTATATCACACATATTTGTAGGTTAAGTACATGAATTCCCATTGTTTCCAACCATACCACACTGATAGCAAGTCAGATACAAGCTACTTGATCTTACCAGAGGTACCTAAGAGGTCTACTACCCAAAACCGCCTCCACAACTCCTATGGTGATCCTTCCACTTCCTCTTCTTCCCTGGCGCACCAGTGAATTTGGCCCTAGGTGGAAGAGAAGGTTCAGAATATCCAAACTCTACTAAAATATTTATTTTTTCTACCATATCCCTATCAAATGTCTCTAAATAGGTCAAAATATTTAGCATAAATACATGTGATATGATATTTGGTTGCAAAACCAACATGCACTTCTGAGATTTCAACTGGTAATTCTTTGAAAATTTTGATGAAAAATGAACTAGATCAGTAAACTGATTGGTGTATGCTGACACCACATGCTCCCCATAATGAAAAGAGAGGAACTCCAGAGACTTTTCTATCATTAGAGACTCTAGAAAAAACTTCTACAAGAAGTGAGTCTCGAAACAATTCCAGACTCACTTCTAGGGAAGACTCCCACCATCTCACCACAAGCTACTCAACTCAGTTGATAAAAAACCTTTCTGCCTCACTATGGTTCCTTACCTTTTTCTACATTGAGAGGCATGACCAGGCCTATACACAACTGAAGGGGTACACATGGTGTGTTCTAATAGACTCAGTAGGGTCCCACCTTGGTGTTCCATACAAATTCTATGTAAAAAATCTCTAGTATTCTCATTTTAAATAAAACACAACATGATAGGAAGTAAAGAAGTTTTTATCAAATGCACGGTAAATATTTCAATTTTTCCAACAATTCCAAATCAATCTCTAGTATATCAATTTCAAGAATAATTTGAATTATAATTTATCAAAATCGAAATCATGCAATTCAAATCCAAAATAGTAAAAATACAAACATTGGTAAATCATGATAAGGAACTCAACAAGTAAGGCCAGTAGACTAATTATACCACAATAATATTTAGTGCATAGCAAGTCCCTAGAACAAATTCCTAAGGAGTATAGGAACACCCGATGAGTAAAACCCCCCAACAATGTGAAGAAAAATTCCTTATAATTATAAGATTTGGGATCATAGAAAATCCCCATGAGATAATATCCCAATGGTAATATGGATGATGTACCTAAGCAAAAAATTCCACCGTCATACCCAAGGTTTACTACGTTCTTCATTTCATAAATCATTTAAAATCTTTGAAAATACATGGTTTTCCCATTTACCAAAAACTTTGGAAAATCACCTTTTATCTCAAATCCATTTACACACACCAAAAAATAATGCCAAATTTATTTATAAATAAATTTATAAAAATACAAGCAATATAGTTCATCCAACACTAGATTGATATGAAACTACCCACCTTAAACATGGTGTAATACACACCCATAAATGATCCTCTAACAAGAAGATCACAACAACGACAAAAGAGGACATAGAAACAATATACACATCTAAGAATTGATTCAATTTAAAAAAAGGGTTGGATGAGAAGAGGAAAAATCACATACCTTAAGAATACACACCAATGACAAGAAAACATATAAAGAAAACGACCCACAGAACAAGATCACACAATAGATCAAGAGATAATAAAAAGAAACATCACTATAGATCAACGAATCTGTTAACACAACACAACACTGCTACCATGATCAAAGTAATGAAGAATAACAAAGAATAACTCACCTAGAGAGATTAAAAACAACTGAAACGGTGACAATTCATTTAATGAATCATTCTAGTAAGAAATAAGACTCCCAAAATCACCAGAAAAGCCTTCTAGGTCGAGATCCAAAGGAGTTGCAGAGGAATGTAATAAAATTTCAACCAATTGGCACATAAAAAATACCTATTTGAAAAATTTACATTGTGTTTAATCCATTTAATTGTCAAGTAATCATATAGAATAGGATATGCTAAAAAACCCATCACCTTTGTATTTAAAAACAACATTTTCAACTTACACGACCTGTAATCTTTACATGGAACGTAATCAATTCATGGGGTGTAACAAGATCACGGGATCTTTCCTACAGAACATACACATAGTGTACTCCCATTACACAGTATTTATTTCTCCTAAAGTCTACAAAAACCATAAATTCAAACATGAAAACTCAAAACACCTCAAGAATCCTCCGAACTCTAGGATAACCCCAAAAAGCTATTAGCACATTTATCCCGGACTCTATTAAGTAAAAAAATGTATATCCTCGAACTTCAAGTCATTTCTCCCAAAAAAGGATCTTCATCATCAAGAATACCAAGATGAAACTTGTTAAAGAGGAGAAAAATTTAAGGAAAGGTAATTACCTAAAATAAGTTAATGGGATGTTACAATTCATATAAATCAATGATGAAAAGTTAATGTCATCACTTTGTGGAGATGATAGTCCCTACACATGCATGAGTGATATTTTAATTTTTCGATGGATGGAACAAAGTAATGGTAAATAATAACTAAACTTTATATAATCATTATAATATCATATGAAAAATGTATATTTATTAAATCCATCATTATAACCATTCATGTAAATTGGTGATTAAAAACAAATTACACTGCTATGTGGGGGTGGTGAGTTGTACGTACACACGAGCTGTATTTTCAATTTTAATAGGATGGAAAGGTAGATAATGGTTGTCCCATAATAATAATAATAATTATTTGAATTTAAGATATTTAAATATTTATTTTATCTTGTATTCCATGTATTTTTTGGAGTTAGAATAAGAAATAAAATTTAAAATTCTCAGTTAAGAGTTATAAATATGCATTAAGAAGCCTCTTTTGGTTTAAAACTGAACTATTGAAGAGGTGGTATTTTGGAAAGATTAAAATCATTAGGATATTTTTAGGGAGGATAATATGATATTATAGAATTAAATTTCTAAGATATAATTCTAAAAAACTGTGAATAATTAAGGAGAGAAGATACCGTTTTATAAGTGAGGGGAGATGACCCCTTAGAATTGCTTGAGGTATTTAAAATATAGTATGACTATTCTTCAAAATAATCTCATTTGATAAAATTTGGACTAATTTTGATGTTGTTTTCACCCTTATCTCTTTATTTTAACCTGAGTAGACCCTTTTGACAATTACCACCATATCAAAGTTTTTTACTATTTAAGAGTCGAGAATGTCACCATAATAGGAAATGTGACACATAAATGGACCATGTTTGATATTTTAAATAATATAAAATTTCCTTGGATTAAAATATGATTTTTATGAATTTTAAATCATTTAATAAAATATTTTCTATTATAACATATCATTAATTTTATTTTTGGATCTATTCATTTACTTTAACATTAAATTCATCCTAAAAGTAATATAATTAAAATATAAACCTTTAAAACATCCGTGATATTTTATATTTTTAAAAATAATTAATGGATCATAATTATTCACCCAAATTAATTAATTTCAATATTTTTGAAATCATTTATTTTAATTTTCTATTAATTTAATAAATATTGTATCGACATTGCATACACTTTTAAGGTAATTATTTTGTCACTAAAAATTTAAAATAAATTATTATGATAAAAAAGGTAATTAATATTTAAAATAATTATTTATGATGAAACATAAAATATTTTTATCCTCATGAATAAATCTCAGAGTTATTATATTCAAGTGAGTGACATTTCATATTTATTCTTTTCTTAAAATAATATAAAATTCACAATAAAAGAAATATATGAACGTTAAAGAATAGATGAAATTTAAAGAATTTTATTAAAGTATAATATATAAATTTAATTAAAAATTTTCAATAATAGTGATTAATTTAATTTATTAAGATAAAAACAGATTGTGTACATAAAAACAATTTTGATAAAAATGTGTTTTTAAACCAAAAAATGAAGTTATACCAAAATCAAGTTTAATTATAATTACTTTTTACTTAATTAGATTATATAAAATTAATGTATACATATTTTAATTTAATATAAAATTAAAATCATAATGGGTCCTTTCAATGAAAAGAAATGACATTTACAAAAATCAATAATTTTCACTATTCACTGGAAAATCAATCTTTCCAGAAAAATCCCAAAATGTCACCCTATGATAATTTTGAAATTATGATTTAAAAAATGAAATAATTTTTATGAAATTAAATTTATAAAATTTATATAAATTAATTATAATATTATCGCATAAAATTCCATAACAACCATTTTTTGAAGAGACTATATTTTTGAAACATAAAACAACTTTACTAAAAATTAAGTACTTATATATTATAAATTAACTAATGAATATAACTTAATTAAAAATTATATATATATATATATATATATATATATATATATATATATATTTCATAATGTGGTTAATCCTATTCACATCCAGTAATTAAACGTCTATGTTAAAATATATCACGGTTTGTTTTGATGTCATGTTATGTGTTAAGAAATCCACCAAACACTTACCATTTTTTAAAGATCAATACATTATAAAATATTAGGGTCTTAAATTCCACCCCCTTAAATAAATTGTGACCTCAAAAATTTAACTTGGTAAAAAAAGGTTCAAAATATGAAAATAACTTTGTTGAAAACTCACATAGTAGAAAGGGATCACAAAACTTCCTTTGAAAACGGAAAGTGGAAAAGGTAAAGGTTACCGGAAATAATAAATAATCTAGTTCTTAGATATTGTAAGAATTTATGGGAAGTTAAAATATAGAAATTTAGGAGAATAACAATATCTAAGTACTAATAGATAGTAATAGAGAATGATAAAGTTAGCGACCACATAACCTTAAATGAGTGAGGGGTGAAAAGACCATCAATTTATCAGAAATGAAGATAAGAGGGTAACCTTTTTATTTTAAGATACTTTTACCCAAATTTGATGGATTATTTTTATATCATGATAAATTATAAAATAAAATAAAATAAAATAAATTAATTTATTATTATTTTATGAGAAACATTCTCAATCATTTGGTCACGATTTAATAAATTCTATATTTATCTCATCTCTTACTCCAAGAAATGGATATTGAAGATGATTTTTTTAAGCTTGAACCACCAAAATTATCCTTTAATGAATTATATAATCCATAAATGATTCATTATCCCACTAAATATTTACTAAAACCAAAATGGTCAACACAAGTTATCCAATATTGATAAATACAATACAATAATTTATAAAACCAAACCAATAACACCTAAAGTTGAACTTAATCCATTATATAAATAGATAACCATATGAATAATCCAAAATACGTTTAACCAAATTTTTAACGCAAAATTCTGAAATATTTGATCACATATTTTTTTCCAAGATCAACTTTGACATTTATCCCCAGGCAACATGAAGAAGCTCATAATGTCAAAACCAAACATGTGAATACCTTTTTTCCATTAAAACATGATAATAACTTGAATCACCATAAAAACTCAAAGAAAACATATATTATTCAAAAACACAACACTATCCTTAATCATAAAAAAATCACAAACCATTGAATATCATCCATAAGGCTAAAAATGCAATAAAATTCATTATAAATCACTTTGTTATTACATCACTAATAAATTTCCAGGCCACCAATAATATCCAATTTACTTTATCAATATAAATCATCTATAAATACCAAATAAAATTTATTATCTCAACATTAAGATAATATTAAGGTAAATATATCCCCCAATCATGTGTTTTCCCTAAAATATCACCTTACCACTAAATCACTTTTCAAGGTTGTTGGTACCATTCAACATAGTATTGAAAATCATAAAATAAAAAATACTTAAAAAAATTCCTTAGATGTTTCATAATTCTTATTAACAAAATATTATTAATAAAATACGTCAATAACATAATTATTATATCCCCATACATAAGAACCTTACTTATTGGCATAAATTATTCCCTTCATTTTACAAGAAGTTAACTATTATATTAAGGCATCAACTAGGATAATCCCCAAGTTCCCCACATATAAGACATAAAATTCCATGGTAATTCATTTATATATGAATTTAACTTCTACATAGAAAACTTATTCCACTTACATTGATATATTCTCCTAGATGTTTCTTCCCATATTCATGACTTGAATAAAATTTAACTTTCTTTCCTCTGTGGTCGAAACCACATAAACCTCCATAAAATACCATATTCCTCTTGTTTAACCAATTAGGAAAATCATTGATGTTTATTCTGTTAATAATATATTGTGATATTTTATTAGGATGAATCACCATAATTTACATTTCATCCCCCTTTTCATTTATTTTCTTATGAAAAAAATCATTCCATTAACCGCCACATTTATCATTAACATGATTCCTCATTCTATCCATTGAATAAAACCAAAAATAATTGTGTGAGAAATAATCATCATCATGGGAAACCATATAAGAATGAAAAATAATTTATAGGATGACTAAATCATGAAAAAGTATTTTCAATATATGAATTCTTAGACATAACTTAGGTTATCAATTATCATCATATATTCATATCCTTTATAACGGTTCAAAAATAAAATTTGAATTAAACCAAGAATATCCCCTAAGAATGTAAAACCGTGTGCACAGTAATGGATCACTCACCATTCACTAGAATGATGTTCGAGATATACTCGACCAACTATTTTTAGGGTTATTATCCCTAGATTCACATGTTCTAAAAACCACATCCACTTTTAATATCTAGACAAGGATGCGTAGCTAGGAAAACCACATAATCTCTACCTTATAATTTTTTTGGATGTTATCCTATACTTAGACTTATCCTTAGGGTTTCCACAAATTTGTAATAGTCCTAGTTTCTATAGATTAACTAAACCATGATATGAGACTGTAATACCCCCATTTTTATGTACTTTACTTTTATTTTTATTTTCTACTTATATAATAGTTGATTTAATTTTTAGTAGTTTTAAGAAGTGTTTCTATAGGTTTAAAGTTTGATAATATTTAGTAGAAACCATGAACTATCTTCAAAAAACCGTGAAATTTTTTATAGATTTCGCGTACTGTTAGAGCACAAATTTTCCAAACCATGCAGTTGTAACTAATAAATTAGATATAGAGGAAAAAACATGGTTGGTGTATAGTTTATAAATTCATGCGATCTAACTGTGTGAGTGGTTTTCCATGAGACAGCAGCACTGCATAGTTTGCACATGACTTTCCTAACTATATGGCACAACTGTGTGACTACCTAGGTTGTGTCTAGTATAATGAATACAGTTGGCATGCAGTTTGATAAGCAGTGTGGGATAGCTGTGATACGTGTATTTAATGGTCCTAAAATATTGTTTTAATTTTTATTAAGGACCTAAAACCTTCATTTTACCCCATATCCTTCAAGGGTCTCGATCTATTCTTCCTTCATTGACTACCTTGGTAATTCCATTTGATCTGGAAGTGAATTTTAGATGTATCAAGGTGAGTTAGAGATCGAAATTCATCAATAAGTTTTTTTACTTCCATGTTATTCTTAGATATACTCTTATACTCTCTCATAGAGCTATATAGCTAGTTTACTATGGATATATCTATGTGTTAAGATGAAAATTGTGAGCATATCTTGTTTGATATATTGAATCAAAGGAATTATGAGCCATAATATAAAAGTTCTTAGTGTTGTTATTTATTTTTACATCCTTTATGAGGTATGAGTATTCTCTATCCTCTCCACTATTATAGAACTTGAATTCTTAATTTTATTAAATATTTTTATTGTATTTTCTAAGTTTTCAATGTGTGATTTCATTAAGAGAAATATTTTTTGTGTGTTTTGTAAATTGTGTAAAATGATTTGACTTTTGGATGACCCCTTTTCCTATAATTTGAAAATGAGTATTTATAAACTATATAATGGTTTTGATATAGGAAAATGGTTTTATAAAATTATTTCAAAGGAAGAATTATTTTACATGAAATATATTGGCATGATTATCTTGGTGTGGGTTCAAAGTGGATGGGTTTTGGTTATAAGTGCCACTGTCAAGTTAGGACAGGTTATGGTCATGGAGTACCACCATCAATAGTAGCACCAAGAAGGAGTGTATAGGTGGATGTGGTTGTATATGAACATGGAAAAGATTATTCTAATTAACAAAGTAGGAAAATGATTATGTTTATTGATTCCTCACATGGATTTCACTTATGGATTCACATATAGTTTCTTACTTCTTCTTCACTATTATATATTACAGAGTGCTAACCAAGTCTTGTCCTAATGTAATGTGTTGGGAAGTATTTAGGGAATTCCCACTGAGTTTATACTCTCCCCCACTTTGGAAATTTTCTGCATTTTAATAAGTAATATACCAATACATATGTGGTTTTACCAAATTTGACCCTGCAGGTATTAGAGATCATTGAATAACAAGTAGGGATCAAATCCAAAGGGACTAAATAAATAACCTTTAAACACTAAGATTTGATGGGGGATTGTCTATGAAGTGGACAACATTAGGGTTTTTTGTAATTGAGAGAAAAAGAATACTAATATACCTAAGTGACTGGATTCAATTTTACTAATGAAAAAACTAATTATTTTAATAGAAATAATTAATGGATATGGGTTGATCTTTGGTTGTTGTTATGCCTAGAATGGATGTAATTGGTTTTTGTTGGATTTTCCATTCACCAGTTCTAGAGGTATCCAATAAATGAGATAACTTCCAATATGATTATCTGATTTAATACCTAAACAATTTCAAGGATAATAACCAATGAACTTAAAGGATAACTTTTCTAATCACACTAAGGAATTGGATCGTACTAGCACTCAAAATGTGTTGTCATTATAGTTGGTGAAGATAAAGAACAAAATAAGTCAAGGATTGGAACTCTCAAACCATAGAACTAATTTAAGAATTTAAGAACATAAAATAAAACCCAATAAACACCCACATAACTCTCTATAGTAAAACCACTAAAGGGTTATCCTTACATTCATGCAAGGCTCTCAATGGAAGGTGTAAGTCAACATATAAATGAAGAATTGACGAAATGAAAAAATAAAAAAAAGAACACTCCATCATTTTGTGATAAATTCCACAAGTTATAGTGTGAAAAAATACACAAATTGAGTCAAGGGTATCAAATTGATAAAAAAAATGAAATAGGAAATGAAAAATAGTCATAAGAATAAATTTTATTAATAAACTAAGGTGAATGACAAACTTACACGGGAAAAATTGATAATACGATTACAAAATAAAAGCGCGAAATTACAAATAAAATAATAAAAAATATACCCCAAAAGAACATCAACATAAGATCCTTATATTGGAATATTAGGATCCTTAGTTTTACCCCAAAACAATAAATTCCATCACTTTTAATTAGGATATTAAAAAGGTGGTTGAGAATAAAATAAATTCAATGTTTCAAAGTTGATGGAAAAAATTCAGCCAGATTAATCTCCCATTTTGACATATAAATTTGTAACTTCATATAGAAGAATATTAAGGGGTATTATAAGAAAAATACCTCCTTCCAGGTGTCCTATAAATGTTTTCAAAATTTAATGATAATTTGAGCTTCCGTTTGGATGTTATGCTCTAAATGGTGGGTTGGATTTATGGGCGTTCAGATATGGATATAAATTTAATCTTCATATATGACTGCCTATATCATCACGAAAACATCAGAATCAGATCTGTCTATAGTTGAATAAAATTATCCCCATAATTGTATATTTATATAGTTAAAATTCTATCTTAATTGGACTTGAATTTTGAGCCCCACTTTTGTTTGATGGGCCTAAGACCCATTATGCTTTGTCTATAAATTTCAAAATTCATTTCAAAAAATCTTTATATTCCATTGGAATTATTCCATTGAACCTAAAAGAAAAAATGTTCCAATAATACTGAAAAATAATTTAAAAAATATATGAAATTTAAATAATAATAATAATTTATTCTACAATCATATTATTGATTAGGCCCAAATTTTCACTTTAATCATGAACTTCACAAATGGTGTGAAATGAAGTTCAATTATTAAAATGTACTAAAATTGGTGTTTATAGACATTTAATCATTTGAATATTAAAAAATTATTAATGAATATTATCATATTTTAATGGATAATTGCTCCCCTAACTTGAGGTTTGCTAGTCCCAAGCAAAAATCTCCTCAAAAATATGAAATTGAATTCCCTTTTTCTAAACATTTTGAAATAAAATTAAAAAAAATAAATCATGCCAAAAAACCCATGAAACCTATCAAAATAATTTCAATAAATCTAGGGTCACAAGAATATCCCAATCCCATGACCATTAATTTGTTCAAATTCATCATCACATTTTCTCAAATTTTAATTAAGTATGATGATGTGTTGTGCATCACAAAAGACATGGGGCCAATTTTCTTATTCAAGATAAAAAATGGATGCACCAAGTGGGAGTCAAATTAAACCTTAAGATGAGTATCTAATTTTTTTATTTCCCCTATTTTGTTTTGTTTTTTTGACCACAATATTGTTTAAACGACCAACTCCAGGCAAGAAAACTATGGACTCATGATCCCCAAGTGATGTATGCCACACATTTTTTCAATTCCAAGCTCTGCATGGTCATTTATTTTCATTTTTTATTAGATAATCAAATTAAACTAGAGGTGACCCTGAACCCTATGATATGATGAAAGAGACCCATGAACTCAAATTTAAACCCAAGATCCAATGGATGTGCATTAGGGAATTTTTATTAAGATGATGAAAATGTGAACATTGAAAAATCACATCATACAATAGGACTTACTAAAAAACTATGATCATGTAATTAAAATTTCATTAAAATAATAATCAAGGAATTAAAAATTATTTGACATTTTTATTTCATTTTTCACAATTTATATTAACACATGTAAGGATTTTTTATTGATTTTTTTTCATAAAATACCAATATTGTTTTTCAAATTACAATATTTTCACTCCCCCTAACTTAGAATAAAATTGCCCTCATATTTGAAAGAGAAGATGAGAGAGAGATCCGAATTTGGAAGAATGGGGGGGGGATATGTGATTTGAAATGAAATCATGGGACAAAACCACTTGGTTTTAATTGATGAACCATCAATACAAAATAATAATTTTCGATTCATGTTATATGTAGACCCCTTGGGGATGATTGATGGTTGGGTTTGAACTCTGGAAGGCATGTGTTTTGTTTGAAAATAATAAACTAGTTTGAATATTAAATAAAACAAATATTAAATCACCTTGGAAACCCCACGATTTTCCCTTAAAAAATACACAAAATAGAATAAAATGAATTAAAAAATGTACAAGATAGGTTGCATCCTGAAAAGCGCTTATTTTAAAGTCTTTAGCTCGACATGGACCCACCAAGTTATCCAACACCAAGTTTCAAAATTTTAAGGAAACCATTTTATCCACTTATACTGTGTTGATATTGATTATTTGTTTAGCATTTGGGTCATGTACAAACCCATGTTAAAAAATAAGTGTGAAAGTTCAAGGAATTTCCAAAATGGTTCATCTTGTTACTTATGTTGTATTGCATAATACATCAAGGATCATTTCTACATTATTAGTTTCAAGAGAGGATGAATTAATGAAAAATTGTTTTTGATTATACCCTATGAATTAATATTTTGTAGAGGATGTATGGAACTTTAATTCAAGCTTGGTTTGGATTACACATTTAAAATTAGGTGGGGAATTTGAATCAAACCCATTTTCATTTTTAAAATTGATTAACAGAATTGGTTCCTTTTAATTTAAATTTTTAACCCCCAAATTTTCTAGACAATTTTAAAGAATGAGTATGGAATTGAAACTTGAGATTTATTCCAATGGTTCAGTAAAATGGAATTTCTAATAAATCATTATTAGAGTAATATTCAGAAAATTCAATCCATGAAGAAAATTTTTACCTTTTTGAATATAGAAAATCATTTTCTTCTTGATTTAAAGACTCTACCTGAATTACGTGATTCTATTTAGCTACCCCAAATCCCTAGGTTTGTTTTGGAATAAAAATATGAGAGGTTTTCGGGAATCCAAAAACATATACTAATGTTAGGGGTTCCTCACAAGTTTTAATGTTTGGTATATCTATCCTCAAAGATGAAATCACAGAATTCGCTATCTCTATTTGATCTCACAATTTCTCAAGAAGTTGTTTGGGATCAGTTTGGATAAGAGTTTGGATATCATGCAATTTCCTATGGTTGATCTCTTATTTAATTCTTCAATGTGAAGAAGTTTTTTTCTTTTAAACATTTATCATCCCATTTATTGTACATCTCAATTGGTGTGGGGTAATCATTAAAGGTTTGATCAAAGAAATTCCCTAAGTTAGGTGCTTACCAATATTTAGTTATCATTTTATTATATCCTTAGTTTATAAATTGTTAATTTTGAATATAATCCATTGTATTTGGCTGGAATTGGGATTTTAGATTCCTTGGGAACACAAAAAGATAAAGGGGACATAAAGGAGAAAAGGGGGTGAGAATAGAGAGTTTGGGGTGAGTAAAGAATGATATAATATAAGGGACTATCTTGGGTCGCTGAAAAAGGTTCCAAATTTTTGTTACACAAAAATTTACCCTACATGTATATGTGTTCATTGAAGTACAAGTAGGGATGGAATCCACCGGGATCAAATAAATAATCTCTAGACACTAAGATTTGATGGGAGATTGGCAATGAAGTGGCCATATTTGGGGTTGACTGGAATTGGGAGAATGAGAATAATAACATACCTAAATGAATGGATTGAATAATAGGAATTAAAACACTAATGATTTTAATGTAAACAATTAATGGATATGGGATGATCTTGGGTTTTTTGGGAAACAATTGATGCAATTGTTTTTTGTTGGATTTTCCGTTCACTAGTTCAAGAGGTATCTAATAAATGAGATAACTCCCCGGTATCATTATCTAATTTAATCTATATAAAATTTCAAGTATAATTACCAATTAAATTATAGGATCAATCTAAGTAATTTAATCTCACAAACACTCAAAATGTGTCGTTGTTAAAGTCGGTGAATACAAAGAAGAAAATAAGTGAGGGAATGGAACTATCAAACAATAGAAATAATTTAATAATTTAATAACATAAAATAAAATCCATTAAACACCCATGAAACTCCATAGAATGAAACTAATAATGTATTATATTTCCAATTATTCATGGCTCTCACTGGAATGTGGTGGTCTAATTATAAAGTCGGGATTGAAGAAATGAAAAACAAAGAAAAAAAACACTCTACTGCTGAGTGAGAAATTTCACAAGTGTTGGTGTGAATTAATTCAAAACTTGATTAAATGCTATCAACATGATAATAAAAATTAAATAATAAATGAAAAATTATAAGAAGAAAAAAATTTATTAATAAACTAAGGTGAATGACAAACTAACATGAGAAATATTGACAATGTGATTAAGAAATGAATGCATGAAATTACAACCGAAAGAATAAAACATGAACCCCCAAATAAATTCACCATAAGATCCTAATATAAACATATTAGGAACCTTAGTTTAACCCTCAAACAATCATTTCCATCCCCATTAATTAGAAGAGTAAAAATTTGGGTGAGAATAAAATAAATTGGATGTTTCAATGTGGACCCCAAAAATTTGTCTTGATTCATCCCTATATTGATGAGTGAATTTGTAACTACATATTATATAATTTAATGGGGTTATAGAAGAAAAATATCTTCTTCTATGTTTCCCCTAAATTCTTTCAAAATTTAATTACAATTGGATAAGATTTTTGGTAGTTATTCTTGAAATGGTGATCTCACTTTATGGGGAATCAGATATGATGATAAATTTAATGTCCATCTTTAACCACCGGGATCATCAGGAAAACATTAGAATTATCTCTTGAAACTATTTGATGAAATTATTCCCATAATTTTACATTTATAACTTTGAAATTTGATCTTAATTGGTCTTTAATTTTGGGTACTACTTTTGTTTGATGGTCCTAATACCCATTATGATTTGTCCAATAATTTCTGTATTCAATGCCAAAAATATCCATATTCACTTAGGATTCATCCATCAACCCCAGAAGAAAAAATGTTCCAATAAAATTGGTAAATAATATCCAAAAATATTAAATTAAAATAATGAAAATAATTTATTTGACAATCAGATGATTTTTTGGGCCCAAATTTTTTACTTTAAATATGAATTTCACAAATGATGTGAAATGAAGTTCAGTTATTAAAATGCAATAAAATTGGTTTCTATAGAAATTTAATCATTTGAATATTAAAATATTAACAATTAATATTTTCCTATTTCATTGGATAATAAATATAAAAGGGAAAGTTATCTCATTTCCATAGAGATGAATCTTGATACATTGGGCATGGAATGTGGAGTTGGAGCTTGGGGATTATTTGGGTGGTACATGGTATTTTTTATTTGATGTATTTGGGATATTTGTCTTGGTTTTTGTTAGTTGTTATACCATGTTTCATTTCCACTTTGGTTTTTTATGTTTATTTTATATTTGGGTTTTATTTTTTTTCATCATGCATCGTGTATGAGGATTGGATGTTTATATTTCATATTTTCAGGTTTTTTATTTTTACATGGAAAATAATCACCCAATGTTTTCTAATATATTTGAATTTATTTTTATATTTTGGTTTATTTGGGATGTCACATGAGGTTAGTTTCACTATTTCTATTCTCAATCTAATGAGTGGGGAGGGATGTTACAAATAATATCAGTCTTGGTTATCCCTTCTATCTCTTAAGATGGGAGAAAGGATATATAAATTTTAGAAATTGAAATATATAGCCTTAAAATACATAGATAACACTTTAATACTAAACTTTAAGTTACTAGGGTGATTTGGGTATAAAATTGTTATGCGACACTTATAAGTGTGTTGTCATCTTACCATATTTGGTTTAACCAATGAGTGTTTCATATCATGCATCCTTAGTTTGACTTCCCATTAAAACCACACTTTTTATTTAAGTTTTTAATTTATGGAAATGTTTAAAATGGTTTATTCATGAAAATATTTGTTTTACTTGTTATTACTTATGGTTATTTCAAATTTTATAAGCCTTAAATTCCCAGTGAGTGATGAATAAATGGAGTTTTGTCTTGGTTATAAAGAATGGAACCAGGTTGACATCATAATTATCTGTAAGAAGGTGCTGTTGAAAATGTGGCAGCAATTGAGGCACAGGTGAACTAAAAACGATTCCAAATAATTTTTCAGTATTTTAAGATATTTATAGAGGAAATATAAATGATAGAAATATAAAATTTGACTATTCTTTCTAGTTTTATAAGAAAAATACACCAATATTTTTAGTGTGTTCATATTATGAAAGAGAATATTCATATTTGAATCTAATGATTAAAAATTTAAATTTATTGGTTACACTGGATAAGATGAATGTTAAGTTGGATACTTATATACTATAAGATCTTACATTTTAGTTGTGGTATTTAACTATTCAAGCTAAGATCGAATAAGGAATAACATGTGAGTAATTGGAAGTAATGTTTTATAATCTTTTCAATCCTGATATGTTCAAAATAACAAGAATGAATTATTTCTTCAGCTTTAGGAAAGAGAGTTTATATTTTAAAGAGTATGGAGTTAAGTTTATGAACATAGTCCTATTTGCAATGAAAGTTTCTATTAGTGTATCTTTGAAGTCATGTATCTTTTAGTCTGAGCTGCAAGAGAAGATTATCTCTAAGATAGCTATTCTTTTTATTGTGGGTTATATAGAGATGGTAAATAGATCAACATTGGGATAAAGTGATATATCTAGAAATTCTGCTAGATGGAGAATTTTTATAACTATGGGAATATTTGAGAACTCAAATTATAAGAACAAGCTAAATTAGGGGACATAGTTCCCAGGTACTGGGATGTATCAAAATCATACCACATGACCAATTACTTCCCCCCCATGATCTAATATAAAGCCTACCTATTTTCAATGTGGTTATACTTATCATCAGAAGTGTGACTGTATGACACCACCTTGATCATGTTATAACTATAATTAGATGGGACATATTTAGGTTTATTGTCGTAGCACTCTAAATTTTGGTATTGAAGATTCATATCATGTTTATTAGACACCCTATGCTTTGATGGGGCTATCTAATTAGGAAAATCTCAACCCAAAATCTATGAAAACCAAAGAGATTAAAGGAAAATCATGACTCACTATGTTATGAAATCTCATTAAGTAATCAATGACAAATGAGTATCAAGTAAGTAGATTTATAGTGCTGATGAAATGATCATGGATGATCAATCTGGTCCCTCAAAAAATGAGAGGTATATTTCTTTTTAATTCCACCCTTATGAAAGAACTTTTTGATATAGTTGTGTTCCAATCTTTGACCGATTCTCATGTGGCTGATCATATGGATTTGGAATCTAAAATGATGCTTTATTTTTTGAAACTTAAAACACATATTAGAAAATGCGAGTGTCTAGCCTTTAGGTATGCAACGTGTTCTACATCAACCGATGGGACTGAATTGGTTTGGGACTTCTCTTTTCTGTAAATGGATATATATGACATGATTCTAGGAATGGATTGATTAACATTATACAAGGCCCACATCAACTATTATGTTTGAAAATTCTATTTCACATATTTGGATGACATCAAGATTCTCTTTAAAGGGGATTTTTAGAGACCCAAAGCTTGACTTACAAGGACATTACATTACTTTTACGGAATACTTAATACACGAAAAAAATAGACGCCCAAAGACCATATTAGTTTAGTGTCTTTGGAAACTCAGAACAAAATATTCTAATCATGGTGAAAGATCTTCAACATCTCCCATAAATTTATTCCCCTTTTTGTTTTACCTAAAACTTTTATTTATATTCTGGGGAAAAGAAAACATAAAAAGGGCGAGCTCAAATGCTCAGTAAGGGTAAACATGGAGAATATAAAACAATCCATAAACATTTGAACGTAAAAACATGAACATAAAATCTAAACATCAAAATCTTGAGCAATGACAAAAAACATGGTAGTACATAAGGCATAGATCATAAAGGAACATTAATCATGATAAAATAGCATGGGAATAAAACATATAATTGTGGAATTCATTAAGCACATGATATGATTTCCATAGTAGCCAAGGCATTGCTGCCAAGACCATCATAATGAACAAAGTCCCTTACTGAATCGAGTTCACTCCTCATTCCAGTCCCGTATCACTAAACCGGATTAACTTTCCGTTCTATCCATATCTATATCATGAGATATAAATCTTTACCCAATGAATTGGAGGGACATATAGGTCCCACACATCTCATAAACATCATCCCATCTTAACATAATCTATATTAAACAAATGGATATCATTTCATCATAAGAAAAATCAAACCATGCAAATAATAGAGACATTATACTTGAAACATAATCATACTAAAAAATTCCATATTATATGGGAAATAGTTTTGAATAAACACTTGAAATGAATTCTTGAGGAAAATATCATTTCTTCTTAAAAATCATTTTTTTTCTCAAAATGTCATGTGATTTTAAAAGAAAAGATTTTTTTGGAAATAATCATGAAATCTTGTAGAGGAAGCTTCATGGAAATAAGGCATTATGAAACCGTAAAAATCCATTCACACTGTATAATTTATAAAAAACATTCTTCTCATAATTTTTCCAGAAAAGTCAAAAAGTACCTTATATGGTAAACAAAGAGAAGATTTCTTCCATACATTGTGGTAAAAGACAACAAAGGGTAATAATGAATTTAAAAATACATTGAAGAATAGTAAACATCTTATGATTTTTTTTAAAAAACGTGGACATGGATGATAAACATAACCCAATAAATACTTACAAATAAACAATCCTGGATAAGGACGAGATTGTAATAATTATCCCTTACCATAAGTCCAATTTATTCCGTACGTGTCCAAAAAGCCTGTATAGTGGTTTTAAACATATTATTAACTTTTAAAAGAACCATAATAATATTTATGATATCATATATGATTCACTTATGACTTTATATTACCCGTTCTTTTGTCAATTCCATGTTAAAGCAGAATTTTGGGTAAAATCGTTTCATTTATCGTATGTGTTTGGACTTGTTGTTCTTGATTTTATTACTTATATATGGATTTACTTAATTCCAGAATGTAAAACATGATTTATATAACATATATATTCAGCATATAAATATATATGATAGATCAATAAATGGAATGAAATACACCGTTCATGGAGACAGTAGGCCGTACGTACGCATGAACGCTGTATTCGTTTTCTTATTGAATTGAATGGAATTAAGTAAACAAAACATATATGTAAATAAATACAGTATAATTATTATTTCATATCTCTAATGATTATTTATTATATATACTTTCTAATTATTCTTGAATGGTTATCATGGAGAATGAATCTCATCGCGTCGCGGAGACGGTAATCCGTACGTACGCACGAGCGATTATATCGTTCCCATAATTATTTAATGGTATTGGAGTGGATGATATAATATCTCAAAATAATTATGATGTTATAATAACCATATATAGTTATTATTTATACCATTATACCCATCCAAGTAATGTGGGGGTGGAAAAGTAGATTACACCACGGCGGGGAGATGATATTCCGTACGTACGCACGCGCGATGATTTAATTTTCCATAGGTTGGATAGAAGGTGAAATAGGGTTGTTTCATATTTATAATAAAATATCAGTATATGAGTGATACTTATGTTATTACTTTATAATGCAACAAATAAATAAGTGTAAGTAGAAGAAGAAAGAAACTTGAAAGAATCGGTAGAAGAGATTACCTCTTCCTCGACGTGCCTCTTTTAAACATCCTCTTAGGGAACTAGAGTTGGTCTTTTGAGAAGCACAAAACCTCTATGATATAAATAGAGATTTTGAGAAAATAAATGGGTAGGGGTTTCCTGAGCTTGAAAGATCAAAATCGTGTGAGGAGGAGAGGGAGGAGGTTCCCTTTTATAAGGGAGAAGAGGGGCACCTTTGGAAACATAAGAAATATTAATTTATAATAAATTCCAACCCCACTTAAAAACCTCCAAAAATGACTAAATTCGAATATGAGATGATATATGGTTGTAATATAATCAAAAAATAAAATTTAGACATGTTTTGAATTTATTTTAAACCTTATCAAATTGATTTATCCTTATTTAATCTATTTAATTTTATTTGTGGTAATAATATTCTAAATTTTAATTTTTTATAAATAATTACTTATGTGTTTTGAATTGTCTATAATTGGATAATTTATGAAATTTTAGACCATATATATTTAAATTTATAATTTTTAAATATTTTTGTGATTTTTAAACAATTTTAAAATATGTTATTTTTATAAAATAACAATAGTGTCAATTTTGACACTATTCATTTATTTGAATTTAAATAAAAACTACATAGAGGATATATTAGAACAAAAATATTTAATAGATTACTAATATGTCATATGTATCTATATTATTAGTGTATCACATTAAATAGTTCATATAATATTTAATTTAATATTTTTAAAACCATTTATTTTATATTTCAATCAATAAAATAAATTCAACATCACTATTATGTCATCATTAATGATAATTATTTAATCCCTAAAAATTCTAAATAAACTCAAATTATGTAGATAATTTTATTATCTTTCTAGAGACTATTCATGTTTGAAGTTTTATTAATTTTATCACTAAATTAAAATTATTACACTTATAAGATATAAGAGTGTGACATGTTGTCACTTTCTTTGGTTTTAATTATAATTATATCATTTTCATGGTCGATAGTCCATGAAACGAATCTATTACGACCCTTAGGTGATATGGGTCGAGTTTTATTCATCCAATAGAATTTTGGCAGGAAGTAGGGTAATTTTATAATCTTATTTTTACCCTTAATTACTTGATTTACCTTTAACTGTAGTAAATAAAAATTAACGTAGTTACTATTCATAATGTAAAAAAAAATAAAAGTAACCTATAAACATAATTTGGACCTACTTAATCCAAATATGGAATCAATTTTTTCAAAATTCAAAACACATAAGTTTCAGTAATTAATTTAAAATTAATCCCGTTGTTAAGAAAACGAGTTTTAAAAGTTAAAACATTGTCAAAGATTGAAATGTTTTTACATATGAATTCAATATAAAATTAATGTTAATGACATGAATTATATTAAATGGTAAAAATATATTCTATTTATACTTTAAAACCATTCAATATTATAATTTAACCATATAAACTATTATGATGAAAAAAGTTGTTTTTAATTAAAACATAGCGTGTTTTTACTATTCATTAAAATATGAAAGTTATCAGAATAATACGAAAAATTTATCCAAAGTAAATTTTTATATTCTGATTCCAAATAAGAATTTTATTTTGATAAATTTAACTTATAAACATGTCAAAAACTAGATTTAATGTGGTTGCGCCATCAAAAGGCGACAAAACTGCATTTAAAAAAATATTTTACCTGAAAAATTATTTTGTTCTCATACCATGTTCTATAAAATGTGTAAGATGAATTATAATGTCATAAAATTAAAAATATAGTTACTACTATTCATAACAGCTAATTTATAATAATATTATAACAATATATCTTTGTTTAGTGAAACTCAGTATTGCGTAATACACACGCTATCGAGGAATGTCACAATTGCGTGTAATGCAAGCCAAGTTAGGGCTGCGTGTAGTGGAAGCCCTATTTCGTGTTGTGTATAACATAATCAAAACTTATTTCATTTATATAATAAACAAAATCTATACTTAATGGTGCATAAAATAATTTCTACAAAAGGAACTTGAAATTGTGTGTAACACGAGCCGAGAATAGTGTTGCATATACTGCAAGATAATAAGGTGTTGTGTATAGTACAATCTAATCTTGGTGTAGTGTACAATAGAAGACATCAAAGAAATTAGAAATAATATATCTCATAAAAACTCGGGGTGTTAAATTCTACCCCCCTTAAAATGAATTTTTCCCTCGAAATTCGTCGGGGTTATAAATCATTTACTAATTGAAAGTTTCATTCATAGAAACCCACATCGTAAAAAGGAATACTAAAACATAATTTTAAAAAGTAACATTAGAAACATAACAGATACCCAAAGTAACTCATCACTGGGTTTCCACATAGGAGAATATAGATGAAAATATGGATATGGAAGAGAAATCTAACCATCTTGTTTGGATAAAGAGTGGTAGAGAACATGGCTATGAAAAATCCAATCACAAAGGCATAAATTTTTAATGATCTATGGTACCATATGATTCATCAGATATGAGGGTACTAGAAAAACATTTTTGGTTTTCAATATCATTTCCCTAAAGTTAAAAATTTTGAATTAGAAGAAATACATAGTTGATTTTGGTACAATCTCTCCATTGGTCGTTCCACGAACAATTTCCACTTCATATCTTAAAGAAATGAAGTTGAATTTTTCATTTGTGAAGTGTTATCAGATCATGTGATAGAATGATGGGTCTTTCCATCTTTCTCAAACAAAAGTTTAGAAAAAGTCATCAAATATACATAAGTCCATCTATGGTGAGGTTAATTATATATGATTTCAAACATGGACTTATATTTCAACTTTCGTACTTATTAATAAAATAAAACTAATTTCTACTAACTAGGGACGTCCTGTATGCCAGTGGTAGGTGATAAAAGCCTGTCGCACATCGGTTGTGGGTTCAATTCCCACATCCTTTTCCAACGCGACGTGTTATCGCTTGTACTGTAGGTTTTCCTTTTTCTAAAACTACATTATTATAACATTACAGAAATAATATCGAAAAAATGTTCTAGAATTAAAAAATAATATCTGATGTCCAACATAATCCATTCCAATATTTAGGATTATCCAATATACTTTTATCCAATATCATAGTATAAAGTAAACGATTACTAGAAATGTCTTCTACCGAGCTTGTGAATACCATCATTTATCATACGGTATATCTTGTTGGTCGCATTCCAAACATGTGAATACCTTAATCATGTATTCTCTTGAAAAATGAATACCCATTGAACCTTAGTGAAAACATGAATTTTGTCAAAAGTTAACTCTTTCCACATACCAAAATCCCAAAAAATCTATTTACTCAAATCATGATATCACTTTTTCCTTTTATCATTCATGAGCTCATGAATACTATCAAAGATATTATTTTCTCCTTATCCCTTCATTATGCACATATTATCTTCTTTCCAAAAACATTTCAATCAAGTTTCATGGTTACTGGTACCATAATATTATTGAAAACCAAAATTAAACAATACATATATATTCTAATATTCTACGATACTATAAATGAGACACCACAACATTATTTTGGAATCCAATTACATAAACACTTAATCATTCCACCACATCATTGTCATACTCAACATCGCCAATAGTGATCTCATGTGACTTCCCTTTTTTCCTTTTCTTTATGTGGTTGTTGATGTCGATCATCATTAACCGTTGGATTAGGGCATTGGTTAGTATAATGCCCCATTTCCTTGCAATTGTAGCATTAAAGTGCTGTTGGAGCGTTCTCTATAGTCTTTTCTCTATTCATGTCATTAGAAACCTTTTTCCCATTAATTCGGTACTCAGCTGCTTGATGAAATTCTTTTCCACACTTGAAAAATTTTCTAGTACCTTTTAGAAAATCTCCACCATGCTTATTTCCACACTTTGAGCATAAAGAAACATTCACCTTCTTTTCACCATTGTTCTGAGATTTTTCCTTGAACTCCATCTTTCGTTTTTTGTGAAAACCATGAGAAGGATATGTAACACCAAATTCCAGTTCTACCTTGATAGCACAACGCACAATTTCTTCATAGCTACTGAAGTATCTTATAGATAATTCCATTTGAAGACTTGGTTTTCCGCCACTGAAGAATCGATCAACTTTACTTTCAGGTTGGATGATAAATCCAGATGCATACCTTGAAAGCCTTGTAAAATTCGCCTCGTATATACCAATAGATTCATCATCCTTATTGTTAAGCCCAAGGAACTCCTTTTCCATATTTGTTCTAAGAATATGAGGGAAGTAGTTATTGAAAACAAGTTCTTGAACTCGTCCCATTCCATGGATTCAATTTCACCTTGGGGCCTTGTATTCTTAATTAGAGACCACCACTGGTCGGATTCACCTTCTAACCAGTAAACAACCAAAATGACTTTTTCATGCTCTGTACAATGACTTATGGAAAATATCTTTTCAATGGTACTGATCCATTGTTCAGTAGCAAGTGGATAAAAAGACCCACTGAAAGAAGGTGGACGTAGGCTCATGAAGGACTCAATAGAATATTGTTACTTTCTCTCCTCATTTGGAAGTCCAGAATGATTCATATCTTGTGTAAGTATAGAAATAAGATTTTCCAATCCATCTCCCATCACATTTGGTTTTTTGGGAGGACAATCATTTCATTGTTCATTACATTGATCAACAAGGTTCTTTCGGGTTCTAGCCATCGTCTAAAACCCAAAAAGAACAGTGTGAGAGGCAAAAATCATGCTTGGAAAACAACATAATAAAGGGAGTGTACCTTCAATATATAACATCTTAGGTTTAATTATAATTTCATTACCTTAATTCTAGGAATATAACCTATATGTATACTTATCATTAGGAACATCCCTAGACATACCTTAGAAATATCTCTAGGGATCTCAATAATGTTTTCACATCCTAGTTTCCAAAGGTTAACTAAACCTTCGCTCTGATACCAACTATAGAGACCCAAAGCTTGACGTACATGGACATTACATTACTTTTTTGGAATACTTAATACATTACAAAAAACCAAGGCCCAAAGACCGTATTAGTTTAGTGTCTTTGGAAACTCGGAACAAAATCTTCTAATCATGGTGAAAGATCTTCAACATCTCCCATAAAGTTATTCCCCTTTTTTTACCTAAAACTTTTATTTATATGCTGGGGAAAAGAAAACATAAAAAGGGTGAGATCAAATGATCAGTAAGGGTAACATGGAGAACATAAATCAATCCATAAACATTTGAACGTAAAAACCCGAGCATAAAATCTAAACATCAAAATCTTGAGCAATGACATAAAACATGGCAGTACATAAGGCATAGATTATAAAAGAACATTAATCATGATAAAATAGAATGGGAATAAAACAACTAATTGTGGAATCCATTAAGCACATGATATGATTTCTATAGTATCCAAGGCATTGCTTCCAACATAGTCATAGTAGACAAAGTCCCTTACTGAATCGAGTTTACTCCTCGTTCCAGTCTTGTATCACTGAACCGAATTAACTTGTCATTCCATCCATGTCTATCTCATGAGATATAAATCTTTACCCAATGAATTGGAGGGAGATATAGGTCCCACACATCTCATAGTGAAATCATTATTACTTTTTCCACAAAATAAACATAAATCATTCATCATGAACCAAGAATAAAATGGGTTTCATAAACATCATCCCTTCTTAAAACAATCCATATAAAACATATGGATATCATTTCATCATAAGAAAAAACAAACCATGAAAATAATAGAGACATTATACTTTAAACATAATCATACTAAATAATGCCATCTTATATGGGAAATAGTTTTTAATAAACACTTGGAATTAATTCTTGAGGAAAATATCCTTTCTTCTTAAAAATCATTTTCTTTTCTCAAAATGTCGTGCGATTTTAAAAGAAAAGATTTTTCTTTGAAAATAATCATGAAATATTGTAGAGGAAGCTTCATGGAAATAAGGCATCATGAAACTGTAAAAATCCATTCACACTGGATAAGTTAAAAAAACTTTCTTCTCGTACTTTTGCCGAAAAAGTCAAAAAGTACCTTATACGGTAAACAAAGGAAAGATTCCTTCCATACAATGTGGTAAAAGTAAACAAAGGGTAAAAATTACTTTAAACATACATGGAATAATAATAAACATCTTATTAAAACGTTTTTATAAAACATGGACATGGATGATAAACATAACCCCAATAAATACTTACAAATAAACAATCCCGGATAAGAACGAGATTGAAAAAATTATCCCTTACCTTAGGTCAAATTTCTTTTGCACGTGTCCGAAACTCCTGTATAGTGGTTTTAAACATATTATTAACTTGTAAAATAACCATAATAATATTTATGATAACATATATGATTCACTTATGACTTTATATTACCCGTTCTTTTGTCAATTCCATGTTAAAGGAGCATTTTGGGTAAAATCGTTTCATTTATCGTACGTGTCTGGACTTGTTGTTCTTAATATTATTACTTATATCCTGATTTAATTAATTCTAGAATGTAAAAAATGATTTATATAACATATATATTCAGAATATAAATATATATGATAGATCAATAAATGGAATGAAATACACTGTTTGTGGAGACGGTAGGCCGTACATACGCATGAACGTTGTATTCATTTCCTTATTGAATTGAATGGAATTAAGTAAAGTAAAAATATATGTACATAAATACAGTATCATTTTTATGTCATATATTTAATGATTATTTATTATATAGACTTTATAATCATTCTTGAATGGTTAACATGGAGAATGAATCTCATCGCATCGTGGAGACTGTAATCCGTACGTATGCATGAGCGATGATATCATTCCCATAATTATTGAATGAAATTGGAGTGGATGATATAATATCTCAGAATCATTATTATGTTATAATATCCATATATAGTTATTATTTACACCATTATACGCATCCAAGTAAGGTGGTGGTGGAAAAACAGATTACACCACGGCGTGGAGACGATATTCCGTACGTACTGACGCGTGGTGATTTCATTTTCCGTAGAATGGATAGAAAGTGAAATAGGGCTGTTTAATATTTATAATAATATATCAGTATATTATTGATACTGATGTTATTACTTTATAATGAAACAAATAAATAAGAGGAAGTAGAAGAAGAAAGAAACTTGAAAGAATCGGTAGAAGAGATTACCTCTTCCTCGACGTGCCTCTTTTAAAAATTTTCTTAGGGCACTAGAGTTGGTATTTTGATAAGACCAGAACCTCTATGATATAACTAAATATGTTGAGAAGAGAAATGGGCAGGGGTTGGCCGAGCTTGAAGGCTCAAAATTGTGTGAGGAGTAGAGGGAGGATGTTCCCTTTTATAAGGGAGGAGAGGGGGACCTTTGGAAAAGTAAGAAATATTAATTTATAATAAATTCCAAACCAACTTAAAAACCTCCAAAAAATGACTCAATTCTAAGATGAGATGATATAGGATTGTAATATTATCAAAAAATAAAATTTAGATATGTTGTGAATTTATTTTAAACCTTATCAAATTGATTTATCCTTATTTAATCTATTTAATTTTATTTGTGGTAGTAATATTCTAAATTTTAAATTGTTATAAATAATTACTTATGTGTTTTGAATTTTCCATACTTGGATAATTTATGAAATTTTAGACCGTATAAATTTATATTTATAATTTTTAAATTTTTTTGTGATTTTTATACAATTTTAAAATATGTTATTTTTATAAAATAACAATAGTGTCAATTTTGACACTATTTATTTATTTGAATTTAAATAAAATATAAAAAGAGGATATATTTGAACCAAAATAATTAATAGATTCCTAATATGTCATATTCATCTATATTATTAGTGTATCACATTAAATAGTTCATATAATATTTATTTTAATATTTTTAAAACCATTTATTTGATATTTCAATCAATAAAATAAATTCAACATCACTATTGTGTCATCATTAATGATAATTATTTAATCCCTAAAAATTATAAATAAATTCACATTATTTAGATAATTTTATTATATTTTTGGATACTATTCATGTTTAATGTTTGATGAAGTTTATCACTAAATTAAAATTATTACACTTATAAGATATAAGAGAGTGACATGTTGTCACTTTCTTTGGTTTTAATTATAATTATATCATATTCATGGTCAATAGTACATGAAACGAATATATTATGATCCTTAGGTGATGTGGGTCAACTTTTATTCATCCAATAGAATTTTGGAAGGTGTTAGGGTAATTTAATAATCTTATGTTTACCCTTAATTACCCGATTTACCTTTAATTGTAGTAAATAAAAATTTTCGTAGTTACTATTAATAATGTCAAAAAAAGTAACCTATAAACATAATTTGGACCCAATGAATCCAAATATGGAATCCATTTTTTTAAATTAAAATCACATAATTTGTAGTAATTAATTTAAAATTAATCCCGTTGTTAAGAAAACAGGTTTTAAAAGTTAAAACATTGTCAAAGATTGAAATATTTTTACCTATGAATTCAATATAAAATTAATGGTAATGACCTGAATTATATTAAATGGTAAAAATATATTCTATTTATAATTTAAAACCATTAAATATTATAATTTAACCATATAAATTATTACGATGAAAAAATTTGTTTTTAATTAAAATATAGCGTATTTTTACTATTCATTAAAATATGAAAGTTATCAGAATAATATGAAAAATTTATCCAAAGATAATTTTTATATCCTGATTCCAAATTAGAATTTTATTTTTTCAAATTGAACTTATAAACATGTCAAAAACTAGATTTAATGTGGGTGCGCCATCAAAAGGCGACAAAACTGCAGTTTTTTGAAAAAAACTTATTTTAACCCAAAACATTATATTGTTCTCATACCATGTTTTATAAAATGTGTAAGAAGAATTATGATGTCATAAAATTCAAAATTTAGTTACTACTATTCATAATGGCTAGTTCATAATAATATTATAACAATATATCATTGTTTAGTGAAACTTAATATTGAGTACTACACATGCTATCGAGGAAGGTCACGATTGTGTGTAATGCAAGACAAGTCAGGGCTGCATGTTGTGGAAGCTCCATTTCGTGTTGTGTATAACATAATAAAAAATTATTTCATTTATACATTAAACAAAATATATACTTAATGTTGCGTAGAATAATTTCTACAAAACGAACTTGAAATTGCGTGTAACACGAGCCAAGAATAGTGTTTCATATACTGCAAGCTAATACTGTGTTGTGAATAGTAAAAGCTAATCTTGGTGTAGTGTACAATATAAGACATCAAAGAAATTAAAAATAATAATTCTCATAAAGTCTCAGGGTGTTACAGGATTGATATGTGAATTCAATTTGATTAGAACCTTTGGAACTAGTGGTTGGGAAAATCCCTCATTAGTTGAAAAAAGATAAATTTGTGTCTATCACTGAAATTGGACATAGATATTTTACAACCAACTTTGATAAATTTACTAATTTTTTTCCTAAAAATTTATCTTGGTTTCCACCAAGAAGAGTAATAAAATTTATGACTGACCATCTACCTAGGGCTAGTCCTATTTCACTTCTATCTTATAGAATAAAAATAATGGAATTAAGGGAATTAACATTTCTACTAGAATAGATAGAAATAAAAGGGTTTATTCTACTATGTACATCTCTATGGGAGCACCATTTATTTTTTTAGAGAAGGTGGATGAAGGTATAAGAATTTTTAAGGATTATTTTAAACTCAACCATGTTATAATAAATAATCACTATACTCTTCCATGAATCAACGATCGATTTGATCAACTCAGGGTAGCCCGATGGTTCTCTTAAATTATATTGTGATCTGGGTATCACCAACTCTGAGTTTATATTGAGGATATTTCTACTACATCCTTTAGAATCCATAATGGTCACTGTGATTACATGGTTATTACATTTGTTTTTATAAATACACCATAAGTGATTATGGAATTTATTAATTAGATATTTCATAAGAATCTTGATTTTTTAATAGTGATGTCCATTGATGATATTCTAGTGTATTCATGGACCAAGGATAATTGTGAAAAAAACTTGGATACAGTGTTGGGTATCTTGTGGGAATATCACCTTTATTACATGTTTTAAAAGTCTAATTTTTGGATAAAATAGGTATATTTCCTTATAGATGTATTTTATGAAAAAGGAGTTTCTATAGATCCTGCAATATAGAAGCTATTATCTATTGGAAACTTAAAAATAATATTTTTGAGATATACAATTTCCTTAGATTAGCAAGATAATGCTGATGTTTTGTTTATGATTTTCAGAACTTTCCCCACCAATGATATCTTTGACAATGAAGAGTGTTCCTTTCTAATGGAGTCATGAGTTACATAAATATTTTCAAGAACTCAAGGTTTTTTTAACATAAAAACCTATCCTTACATTTCTAGGTTCATGATAGTGGTATGTGGTATATTTTGATACAACTAGATTTGTTTTGGGTTGTGTTCTCACGTAGAGATATCATGTTGTTTCTTATGGATCATGATAGTTACAAGTGCATGAGAAAAACTACCCAAAACCTGATTTAGAATTTCTTATTGTAGTTCATGACTTAAATACTTGTCACCAATATCATTATGTAGAGAAATTTACGGTATTTAAATATCATAATATCTTCAAATACATTTTTTCACAAAGATATTTGAGTCTAAGGCCATGCAGATGGATGAAATATCTATAAATGTTTGACTTTAAATTAATTTATACATAAAGAAAAGAAAATTATGTAGCTGATGATTTGTGTAGGAATTTATATAATCAGTTTGATAAAGAGGATTTCAACCAATGATAGTTAATTTTGGATATAAATGATATGAATCTGGATTGTTCTGAGAAAGGTGATATTATAATTTTATTTCTAGTTTCTTTTATTCATAACTTGGTTGAGACAGTTAGAGATACCCATACATATGATATTGAATGTTTAAACATGAGATTAAAACTCAATGGTGGCGAGATCATAGAGGGATGCACGATAGATAGGAGATCTATGATATGTTTTAGGGATAAAATTATTGTTTCTACAACTTATTAGAAAAAAATTAATTCTACCAACTACTAGTAAATTTATAATTTTCATCCTGGAATTTGTAAAATGTATTAAGAATTAAAAGAATTGTTTTGGTGGGATGAAATGAAAATAAAAGTGCCAGAGTTTGTCTCGAGATGCCTAACTTGTCAGCATATTAAGGTAGATCATTAATGGTCAAATGGTATGTTTTATGATTTATTAATTCCCATGTGGAAATGTGAACATATTGATATGGATTTTTATAGGTATACCAAGAATAGTTAGGAAACACGATTCCATATGGGTGATTGTGGATCGACTCATGAAGTTATCTCACTTCATTACTATTCATTAATCTAATACGGTGGAATATTTTTTCAATCTCTACATCATGAAGTTGAAAATATATATGAAATACTAATTTTAATAGTCTATGACCAAGAACCCAGGTTTGTATCTCTATTTTGGAAGTCCTTAAAACAATCCTTTAGAACCTAGTTGAGCATGAGCATTGCTTATTATCCCCCAGTGGATCAAAAATTTGAATGGATAATCAAAATGTTATAAGACATGATTATAGCATGTGTGATAGATTATATAAGATCATGGGAGGATCATATACCATTAGTGGAGTTATCATATAGTAACAATTACCAAACATTAATATATATGGATTTTTTTGAATCATTATATAAACATCCTTTTCATTCTCTAATTTCATGGGTAGAAATAGGTGAGGATTCACTTATTGGACCTAACCTCTTGTATTAGACAATAGACAGATTTAGATGATTACAAAAAGTATGGAAATGAATCAAATTCTTTATAAATCATATTTATATCATCATCAATAACCATTATTGTTTAAGGTAGTTTTCATGTTTTCTTTCTAATCTTTCTAAGGTTAGGACATCATGATTTTGGTAAGATAGTAAATTTGTCTCCATGTCACATTGGACCTTTTGAGATACATGTATAAGTGGGATACATGGTATATCAGTTGGATTTACCACCAAATTGTAGTTTTATGCATAATTTGTATCATGTATCCCAATTGAAGAAGTACTAGCCTAATCCTAACCATGCGATTTGACCAGACCATGCTGATATTGAAAATAATTCTATGTTGATTAATGTGCTGATTTTGATTGTGTATAGGCAAGAAAATCTCTTATGTGGGAAAATAATCCTTTTATTATGAGTTTTATAGAAACTTTGTTAGATTTATAAAGTATTTGGGAACATGAAAAGTAAATGTTGAAATTGTGGCCTGATCTTTTCCAAAGAAACACTTGTCTTCCAATTTTCAAGGACTAAAATATCAATGGTTGGGAGAATTTAACACCCTTATTTTCAGGTAATTTACCCTTAATTTTTGTATTTTCTAGTTTTATAATGATTGAATTATTTTTTGGGAGTTTCCATTATTTTTAGAGTTTTTTGGAAGTGTTTCTGGAGGTTAACTATTTGAGAACTGTTAACAGAAACCGTGAACTATCTTTAGGATACCATAATGTATGGTTTTAGAGTTACAAAGCTAGAACATATTTGGAGGATGGGTTTTCCAAGCCATGTGAATTATAGGAGTAATCCTGAATTTATAGATATAGGAAAAATAAGGGTTAGCGAACAATTTATCAAACCTTGTGAGCCAACCATGAGAGGGTTGGGACTTGAGATAGTAGAATCACATTTTTGGTTAAGGGTTTTCTAAACTATGGATCACAACTGTGCGACTACCTGGGCGATGTCCAATAGCATGTACATGATTTATAAATCCACACAACGTAATCATGATATGTGAAATTAGTGGTATGAAAATATTGTTTTAATTTATATTAAGTAAATAAAACCCTCATTTTACCATATTCTTCTTGGTTTATGTACTACACTTTTTACTTAGTCCCCCTTAGTAATTTTCTTTAATATGGAAGTGATTTTTTGATGAATCAAGTTGCATTACAGATTCTAAATTGTTGGTAAGTATTTATCCCTCCCTATTCTTCTTAGATATACTCTTATCCTATCTCTTGGAGATATAAAGTTTAACTTCAATAGATATATATATGTATTAGGATGTGAATTATTATGATATTTTTTTGGATATATTAAAGTTAATGCATTGTGTGTTTGGATCTAGAAGTTCTTAGTGCCGTTATTTATTTTAACCATCCATTATGAGGTAGGAAAATTCTATATCATCTACACTATACTAAAAATTGAAGGATTAGTTTTCTTAAATGGGATTTATTGGATTTACTATGGTTTAAATGTGTAACTTTTTAAGGACAAATTTTTCGGGTGCGTTTTTGAAATTTTAGGAATTGAGATGAATTTTGGAAGCCCCTTTTCTTATAATTTTAATATGATGATTTAAAATTATAGAATATTTTTTATGAATGCAAAGTATTTTATCAAATTATTTCAAAGGAAGAATTGTTTTAGTTGAAATGTATTTTATTATAAAATTTTATGATTATGTTGGGATGTGTTCAAAGCGGATGGGTTGTGGTGAGAAGTTCCACTATCAAGGTTAGATAGGTTATGGTTATGGTGTACCACCATCAATGGTAACACCAAGCTTGAGTGTATGGATAAAAGTATTTGTGTGTGATCATGGGGAAGATTATTCTAATTAAAAATTTATGGAAATGATATTATTTATAGTTTTATCACATAAAGTTTACTTATAGATTTCCATAAACTATTTTACTATTTTTTAGCTATTCTATATAAAAATGTGCTAACTAGTTATTGACCTAGTTTTGTGTGTTATGAAGTCTCTAGGGGAATTCCTATTAAGTTTATACTCACCAACTACTTGGGAAATTTTGTGAATTTTAAAATTTTATATACCAATACACAATAAATAGAAATATATCTTATTTATCACATGATTTGTCATGATACCTTGGGCATGATAGGTGGAGTTAGAGTTTGGTTCTTGTTTGGGTGTCACTTGAGATTTTTTCTTTGGTTACTTTTTGTAATGTTGTCTTGGTTTTAGTCATTTTTTATACCATGTTCCATTATAGCTTTTATTTTTTAGTTATATTGGTTTTATATTTTTATTTTATTGTTTATAATCATGCATAATATACCAGGATGTAATGTTTGTATTTTATATTTTCAGTTTGTTTTATCATTAAAGGTAAAATAATCCCCCAATATTTCTTAAGTCATCAATATTTATTTTCGACCTTTGGTGTCTCAGGGATATTACCTAAGGTTAGTGGCACTCTATCTCCATTCAAGATAATGTGTGTGGGGGGGGATTCTATATATATCAACTATAGAGACCCATTCTTTTAATATTAAAAACTCACATCATTTTTTATGAATATTAAATATAAAACATTATGATCTATGCTGAAACTGTAAGGGTTTAGTGTATTTGGAAACTAGGATATATAAATAACTATTACATAAATTTTTACATCATATACCAGATTGTTCTTCTCTCATGATTCCCTTCATTAACATACCCTACTTAAAACCCTTCTTCATAACCTAGAGAAAGGAAACATAAGAAATGGTGTTTTCAGGTTCTTATTAAGGGTAAACATAGGAGATATCAATCAATGAACATATGAAGTATAAAATAATCATAAGTGTATGAGTTTAATATCATAACTTAAAAATTTTATACCTAATATATCATGGATCATAATAAGGAGTCATTACATAATATTTTATCATTTCCAAAGAAATGAATCATTATACTGAAGAATCATCATAAATCAATCATGAGGAATGTGTTTAGATCATAAGTATAAAATCATTTCAAAAGAGTGTGACCCCATCATTGGTATAGAAACCATTTACTATATATAGGTTAAATACCAAGTCTATAAAGTCATAGTAGACCAGGCATCAAAGGTTGTTTCCCATATTATAATCGACCAAGCATCCCCACATATATCCCATAGTGAACTAGGAATCAATACCGGTTTCCCATATTATAATAGATCCAGAATCACCACCTGTTTCCCACAGTGGATTAGGTATCCCAACCTATTTCCCACAGCGGATCAAGCAAATCAAATCATTTACCATAATTACCTCATGAGATATACAACTTTACCCAATGCATTAGAGATATATATAATTTTTGTCCCACCCATCATAAAATAAAAACAACACATATATGTTGCAAAATATCACAAAAAATTCATTATATCATCAAAACATAACCCATATAAAGGAAATGAGTTTTGTAAATATTTCATTATTTATCATATCATTACCTAAATAAAACTATCAAGTTTTATAAAAAATGAATAATTATTAACATTAACCACCCAGAGAATGAATAAGGATGTTATCATTGGATAATATCCCTAGTAAATCATAATTAACATCAAAGTATTTTTTCAAATACAAAAATTACTTTAAAATATATTTAGAATATTTCTTAAGGAAAATACCCTTTTCATTTTGAAATCCAATATTTATAATCCAAATATATTTAAAATATTACGGAGAAAACTTTATTTAAAAATAACCTTTGGGAAATTTTTTAATTAAGTTTCAAAACATTGTGTTGTCATTACGGTGTCAAATTCTGTTGATTCCATATATGTTAAAACAAATATTCCTTTCACATTTTTGGCAAAAAGTCAAAAGCACCTCATTTGGAAAATGGAAAGAATATTCCATTGAAATATTTTTATAAAAATTAAAACATGGGTAAAAATGACATTAAATATTAATAGGATAATTTTAAAATATTCTTTAAATAATTTTAAATAAATATGGACACAGAAGAAAAATATTCTCGACTAAAGAGGAAATAATTTTTTTTTCTCGAACAAATTTTCTCAATCATTTTAACTAAAATAGATAGAAAAGTGGAAATATTACTTAAAAATTCTATGAAAAACTTGGGAAAATAAAATAAAATGTCTTATTATATAAGGATCCTAAAATTTCCTTTGTTAAAATTCATGCATAAACAATCCTGATTAAAATGGCATTGGAAAACAAATACCTTACCACATTGATAAATTTTGAATAAAAAGCCCAATGAAAGAAAAACTTCAAATGGAAATTTAAATATATTGAAAATAAGTATAATAATTATATAAAATTTATGGGGAATTTATATACACCTCATAAACATAAATTTGTCTATAACATCAAACATGTCTCATCAAAAAATTACTGAGATGAAGAACCCGTACCGCTTTGGTAATATTTTAATCAAAACCTCATGAAAGGGAAGATTTTATATGGATTAGTATATCAATATAATTTTCATTAAGATTAAAATATAATAAATTAATTTATATTATATACACATCATTAAATAAATAATTGGTGAATATGACATATGTATTAGAAATGAAAGTGAGATGGGGAACCCTTACCTCAAGTATTGTGTTTCTTCATATGTGTTCAAAAATCCTATATAACAAATATATATTTATTATACATGTATTAAAAAACCTTAATAACATATATCATACCATATATTATATAATTATAACGTCATATCACTCATTTATTTGCAATTAATTTTTAAAATCACTGTTCGGAGTGATAACTTATTCATTTTTCTTCCCTGTTTCGGTTCGGATGTCCCAATCCTTATCATTTGATCATGATCCCACAATATAAATAATTTTAATCATTTATTGAGTATAATTTTTAATAATTATATATAATTTTATAACTATTTATATAAAGTGATGATGTAAAATGAATTACATCACTTCATAGAGACGGTAGTCAGTACATACGCACAAGTGATGCTTCCATTTTTAGATGGATATAATGAAAGAAAGTTATAAAATAATTCAAATTTATAGAAATATAATAAAATAATATGTAACAAATAAAGTTATTAAATCCATCATTAAAACCATCCATGTAATGTGGTTATTAAAAAAAATTACTTCGCTATGTGGAGATGGTATACGGTGCGTATGCACGAGAAATGTTTTCGCTTTCCATAGGATGGAAAGAATGTAGATAATGGTTGTTCCATCATCATACAATTTTTTTTATATTTAAGATATTTAATTAATTATTTTATCTTTTATTCCATGTATTTATATGAGTTAGAATAGAAAAACAATTTAAAATGCTCGGTTAAGAGTTATACCTCTTCATTGAAAACCCTCTTTTGGCTTACACCTTAAGCCTTGAAAGGATGGTATTTTGGAAAAATCCGAAGCTATATTATGTAATTAATTCAGCTATTATGTTATTATTTTAGGTATTTGATGATATATAAGGAATTTTTTTTGAATAATGAAGCGGGTTAGGTACCATTTTTTAAGTGAGGGGATGGGAACCCTTGGAATTACATTAAGTATTAAATTAATATTAATTAATTTTCACATAAATGGGGATCAAAATGATATATTTTTAATATTAGCTGATTACGAGTCTAAATAATCTTATAAAATTAAATATTTACAAGTTTAGGTGTTGTTTTAAACCTTATCGCTTTGATTTAACCTCCTTTAACACTTTGGACAATTACCAAAATATCTAAGTATTTTATTATTTAAGGGTCAATAATGTTTTAATAAAAGGAAAAGAAACCCATAAATGGAACATGGATTATACTTTATACTATATACTATTAAGTTTTCTGAATATAACATTTTTATTAAGATTAAATTATTTAATAACATATTGTTTATTAAAAAATATCATTAATTTTATTTTTAGAACTATTCATTTACCTTGACTTTAATGCCATGAAGATAATTTTGGAATTATTATATAAAACTTTAATGAAAATATATTATGTTATATTAATGTAATATTTTTAACAAAACAATTTTCCCAAATTCGGTTAGTTTTAGTATTTTTAAAATCATTTATTTTATTTTTTCTTTTAATTAAATAAACACTACATCATTATTGCGTAAGCATTTAACATAATTATTCAGTAAATAAAAATTAAAAATAAATTAGTATGATAAAAAATTAATTGATATTTTAGAGAAAAATTTATAACAAAAAATAAACATCTTTTATCTGTATGAAAATATATTATAGATATTAATGTCAAGAGAGTGACATTTTGTATTTATCCTTTTCTTAAAATAATATAAATTTCGTGATCAAAGAATAATGACAAAAAGTTTCCATATTTTAGATAATTTTATGTATATAATTGAACCCCACTCATAAAATAGGATAACCTATAGTGTTAGAGAAATTTAGAGCCTTATCAAAAAAATTTAACCTTGTTTTTTCCATTTTACCCTTACCTAGGTGACAAATATTTACCAAGCTAACTATTCATAATGAAAAAATGAAAGGGAAATATTTAAAAAAATTTATACTCCTAATTAAAAATATTTAATCAATTATTCAATATTATATTTCTATAAGTGGTATTAATTCATTTTGAAACAATCTCACAAAACACGATGAAAACCTTTTTTTTAGAAAAATAAATTTTATGAAAAAATCTTAATTTATTTTTATTCAATGCCTAGAATGTTGGACCGAATATGTAAATGTATATGTATATTAGATGGAACAATACAAGAGGGGGGGGGGGTGAATTGTATGTTTAAAAACTTTGTGTTAAAACACTTAAGAGATTAGTTTAAAAGATCTTAAACTAATACAATTCAAACAACCGTAATTGTATTGAATATAAAGGTATGATGTAATGTAATACTATTAGAAAAGTAAAGTAATTGTATTCAAGATGAATAAAATAATCAGAGTAATACAAGTGTGAGGGATTCTACCATAAAGCGTATAGAATCTATTAATACAATATGTAATAGAATAATCGTAATTGAAGCAATTACAATTAAATGCTTAATGAAGAAAGGAAACAATACAAATTCCTCTCTAATACAAACAAAATCGGAAATGTAAAAGCATTACAATTCTTTTGACCCAAAGAGAAGGGTTATCCTTTCACTTAGGATAAGAGGCCTGTCTTACCACCACCTCGGTAAGCCCTCAATAAGATGATTGGTTTGTCTGTCTGCCTATCCCCGAAAACCCTCAATACGATGATCGGTTTGTCTGTCTGCCTATCCCTGACAGCCCTCAATGCGATGATCAGAACATCTGTCTGCCTATCCCCGACATCCCTCGATTTTGTAGGTAATCGGCATCTCTGTCTTTCAATCCCTTGAAAGCCCTTGATACAAAGATCGGTCGCACAAGGCACAAAGCATGAGAGAAGTCACGCCGTCTCTCTCTAGATCTTTATAGAAGAAAAGTATCACAGTTATCTCAGTGCGTTGTACTTTTCTCAACTTCAAAATGACCTCCTATTTATAGGCCTCAGGTTCCAACGGTCACATTTCCTCCAACGGTAATATTTCTCTGAAAAACTCGGAGGGACTTGGACACCTGGCATTATAACGGTTATATTGAAACAGAAAGCACAACATCGTTTTGATTAGTTTGTAACTAACTCAATGACATCATTTTGGTTAAAAAAAATACATATGAAGATGATAAATAAGAGTAATATTACTATGAAACATGTGTTTTTGACAAAGTACCAAAACAAGAAAGTAATGAAAGTATGAATATTATAAGTATTACTAAATGTAATGTATTGATATGATACAAAGTAAGATACACAAAAGTGAGTACGATTGACAGAGTCAGTACGATACGATTGACAGAGTCAGTATGATACAATTGAAAAAGTCAGTACGATACGATTGACAGGGTCAGTACGATACGATTAACATAGTCAATATGATACGATTAACAGAGTCAGTATGATATAATTAAAGACATTTGTGATTTCCAAAACATGATATAGAAGTCAAAGGAGAAATTTTGACTCAACATAGAAAAAACATTATAAGAATTTTAAGTTTTTTGAATAATATATATATATATATTATTAAAATTATTCACTAATAGTGATTACTTTATTTTATTAAGATAAAAACACATTGTGTGCATAAAAAATGTTTTTAGAAAAATGTGTCTTTAAGCCCAAAAATAAACTTATAGAAAAATCAAGTTTAATGTTAATTCCTATAAAATTAATAAAATTATATAAAATTAAAGGAGTATTAAGTTATTTTAATATATAATTAAAATGATAATGGGACCATTGAATGGAAAAATGATAATTTTATAAAAATCTGTATTTTTCACTATTCATTCAAAAATCAATCATTTCAGAAAAAACCCAAAATTCCACCCTAAGATAATTTTGATATTATGATTTATAAAATGATATAATTTTAATCAAATTAATTATCTAAGAGTGTTATAAATTAATTATAATATTCCCACCCAAAATTTAATAAAAACCATTTTTGACGAAAAAATATTTTAAAACATAACATAGATTTTCTGAAAAGTGATTACATATATATAAAGCATTAAATAAGACATTTTAATTAATTAAAAAATTTCTATATATATATATACATGTATATATTTTATAATATGTTTACTCCTATTAATACCATCCAATTTAATGCTTATTTTATAATTTATCACCATTCATTTTAAACTCGGTTTTACATATCAAACATATTTTTGAACACATAGAATTTATTTAAATAGAAATAAATTCCAAAATATTTGGGTTTTACATTCTATCCACTTAAATAAATTTCCCCCTTTAAATTTTCATCTTGGTAAAAAATGTTTTAAGATTTTGAAATATCTATTTTGAATACCGACACCATACAAAGGGTCAATAAAATTGCCTTTGAGAAGGGAAAGTAGGAAGTGTAAAGGGTACCTGAAATAACACATAATCTGGTTCTCAAATTAGGAGAACATTAATGGAAAGTTAAAATATTCACATGGGGGAGAATAATAATATCCAAGGAATAATATATAATGATATATAATATTATCATGATAAAGTTAATGACCATAAAACCATAAATGAGTGAGAGGTGAAAATACCATCAATTTATCAAAAATTTTGGTCAAAGGATAACATTTTTATTTGTGGATGCTTTTACTAAAATTGAGGGTTTCTTTTACTATCAAGAGAGAGTACACAATAAAAAATACTTAGTTTATTTCTTTTCATTTCATTAGAAAAATTTCATCCATTGGTTTCACATAAATCTATTATACTTATTTCTCATATCTAACTCTATGAAATGGATATTAAAGATAAATGTTCCATGCCTGAATCCTGAATATTAAATTTAAACAAATCATAATACCCATAAGTTTTTCTATATACTTTAAATATTAACCAAAACCAAAATGGCTAGAATAAGTTATCCAATATAAATAAACACAATACATTAATCCCTAATAACTCAATAATAATACCCAAATTTCAACTTAATCCATTAAATAAATAGCTAAACTTAAAAATCTTTGTAACAACCTAAAATTTTACAAATAATATTCCCCATGTTATTGAATTAAATTCTCTATTATGTATTATGGTTATATAAAACACACTAAATTTTTTATTATATCATATAGGATTTAAAATACCATTACTCTTCATAACCATTCAAAATAATCCCATTGAAAAGTAGTCATATTATTTTTATAAATATTGGGTTATGATAAATCCAATTTACATAGACAAAGGAAGTGATGGAATATAAAAGTTAGACCATACCTTATGAAGCCCATTTATCAGAGATTATGAGGGAGAAAACATTAATATGATTTTTCCTTGGCCAATCCCAAGATGATATCCAACAACTAAAGCATGAGGGAACCTATTTACAAGGGAAGTTCAAGCTCATGAAGATCAGGACTCTAACTATGTATACCAAACCACCCTATGAAAATCTCACCATCATGCATTTTACCCTTAAAGAGTTTGCTGGTGGAATAAAGGGATATGTATCAAGGCCCAAATAATATATATATATATATTGTATTTTAAATATAATAATAATTATATTTACTTTTTATTACTTTATAAATGAATTTTATTTTGACATGATAAAACACAAATTGTTTTATGAATTATATGAAATTTCAATTAAGACTTTACTTTTTGATGAGTTAATGAATTTTAAAAATAAATGTTAATTTAAAAAAATAATTCAATAAAATACTATTTATTTAATATAAATGATAATATAATTTTTATGAATTCAAATGTAATTTTTATAATGGATTGGAAACTGTTATTATCCAAAAAAACCAACATTTCTCAATAAATGTCGATAATTGTTTTAAAAGTAAGAACCCACATTTTTAGAAAATTATTTTGATAAAATAAATATTATTTTTGGAACCATCACATTGAAATTATCCAATAGTTAATTTTTAATTTTTTTTATATTATCATATTTTTGGGTAAAAAATAAATACATTATAAATATACAGTGTGTATTATGACATCAGAATGAACCAAAAGTGATCTAATAAATTCTATAAAGGGAAAACACAACCATATATATGTTTAGGCTTTAAAATAATATGTTTTTGAGGTTATTTTGTTAATTTTATAAAGTTTTTAAAAATCCTCCAAAACAAATATTATATTTGAAGGTTTTAAAATCATTTATTTAAGAACAAGACTCACTTCCACATCACCAAGGGTATATTTTAATAAGTTTGCAAATTTTATTTTTAAAATAATTAAAAATAACCCTATTTAGAAGAAACCATGAGGAAAAACCCAAGGAAAGTTTGTGGTTTTGATTACTTTATTATATAGATTCCAAAATCTATGTTTGAGGAATAATAAAGAACTCCCATCCCTTTTCCTATATAAAACCACACAACATCCCATTACTCTTCACTAAAAGACCTTGTATCACATCCTTACTCTTACATACCCTCTCTAGAGTCCTCCCAAGGTTCCCAAAGCTCTTAGTAAGCTCCTCCCATGCTGTGGGAATCACCCATTCATGGTAAGGGAACTCTTTATATTCTTTTAAATTCGAGAACATTTTTTTGTATTTGGACTTTTGAATCTAAATTTGTTATGTTTTCATGAATTTATAAATATCCTTAGAATATAACATTTATTTAATAATAATTATAGATCAATTTTCCTATCTCTGTATTGCATTTACCTATGCCATTACTATACTGAAATTTAGTAAGGGTCTATCTCCTTATCCTCTTTTTTCAAACATCTTCATCATCTTATACCTTTATTTATATAATTCCCAAGGTTGAGATATATTAATACATATAAAAATTACTTCCCTTATGATTTATAAATTATTATATACCCCTTTTACTCTCATTAATCTCTCTCATGAACATTTATGTTCCCCTGTTATGCTTCCAAAATTTCAGTTTGAATTTATGCCAAACACTTGTGTAGTGAATACTCATACCCATTTTTTATCAAGGGTGTTCAAATTTTTTCAATTATAATTATTTTAGTAGATACTTACATGTATGTAATATACAATCCATTATCATGGGATTATATGTTATGAAATATGTTCTTATGTATATGATTTTTGTGGCACAATTATGCATGTACATGATATGATTATGATTGGTGTACCCAAATAGCACTCCAATGAATTGGGTAATGATTTAGTCTCTTCAGATGCCATGTATTGTACAAGGGAGGTTGTCCTAATAACTTTAAGTAATGTTTTCTTGGTGGTTATCATTGACTTATTCTTATGATGTCTTTCTTAAAGTTTTTTCCACATTCCCATGTTGCCTTTATGTTATCATGTTATATCATTCCTCATTGTTCATGTTTATGATTCTCACCCCTTTTACATCACATTAAAATGACTATTTTATAACATTTAATACTTTATTCATGTTGTGATTTGTTTATTCACCTACTATGTGTTATATCTGACCCCTTTCTAATGTATGTCCCCAGGTTATACCATACAATTTTATGTATGATGGAATATTATGAGAATGTTAAGGAAGTTTTCAATAATACAGATGTACCCCCTATTTTAAGATTTTTATGTAATGTACCTGTTACCTAAATACACTAGAATTATCTATCTTCTGGGTTTTATTATGTGTATTATATTTCAAAAAATCATGAATTAATGTATAATAAAGACAAGAGTTGTCATAATTTGTATCAAAGGAAAGTTTAGTTATTTTTTTGGATTTGGATTAGAAAAAATTATAGAATGATTTAGGGATAACACTAAACATAATAATATATACCGAAATTTTGGTAAATTATAGAGTAAGTGCATTACAAGAAAATATATCCTTGTTTGGATACTATAAGTGGATGTGGATTTGGAAAAAATGTACCTAGTGATAAAATATAAAAACATTGCATTGATCTAGACTCAATCGGGAACTGTTGAATGTTAATGAGCCTTTCTTTACACTTGGTTTGACACTTACTGGGGAAATTATTTGGTAAATTCACAGGCTCTTTATGAACCATTTATAAGGGAAAAATGACCATAAGTTTCTATATTAGAAAATAGATCATCGATGACATATATTGAAGACTAAAAATTCATACATTAAGGTTATACATGTCATTTATAAATTATCCCTTTAATTAGATTCCTATACATGTGTTTATTACATTAAAATTTCTCATCCAAAAATTTCCATTTATTCTATCCAATGGACGGAAATAGGAGGATGCAAGTAAATTACCAATGTGAAGGGAAATGTGATGACTGCCCAAATGAGATGCCCAACCCGATGGGAGTAGGAATCAAGAAATTTGTGATGATACTTTCTAAGTTAAATTAGGTTATAAATGTAAAACTAAATCAAGAGGAACACACAAATACCCTTAAGAAAGAACAATATTCAATTGATACCATTATGCAAAAAAGGCCTCCAACATTAAATGGATCATATTATCCCTTAATCATGGAATAATGGATCAACTTCATTGAGAATATACTCTCCATAATTTAGTGTTCTGATAAGGAGAAGATTATACTAGCTATTTATCATATGTAAGGAGAAGCTAAACAGTGATGGAAACTGATCATGAATATGAATCATGAGGAAGATGTTGAAGCGATGGGATGGAAGGAATTATAGAAATTTTTTTTTGAAAAATATTTTCATTACACTCTCTAAATTAAAATGGAAAGTGATTTCCTTACCCTAAAAAAATATGATGAATCCAGTAGGATGTATGTGGAAAAATTCACAAGAATTTCATGTAATTCCTTTATGTTTTTCATTAACCATGAATGGAAAGTTGACCACTTCATTTTTGGGATAAAACCAAGTATATTAAAAGTAACAGCGATTCGAGACTTTGATAGGTATGAAAAAAATTGTATGGTGGGCCTTGAAAGTTGTAATGTGGGTCAATGAACTCAAGAGTCTCACATGGATAGAAATCATAAAGTAGAGTTTAATTCTGAGGCTATGATGGAGAAATATAATGGTGTTAAGTAATTTCAAAATCCTACCTGTCAAAAGTGTGTAAAGAAGAACCCTAGAAATTACCTAAGAGGGAAGATGAAATGTTTTAGGTGTAGAAAGGAAATGAACCTAGCTATAGATTACCAACTAGAGAAACCGAAAAATTAAATGGAAGAAATGAATACTCTAGACTACCCTCATACCATTTTCCAATGTTTCAACTACAAGGAATAAGGAAACAATGGAAACCATTTCCCTAAGAAAATGATTTTTAGTGAAAATAAATGACAAAAACCTCTAAGGTATCAAGGGAGAGAATATTCCATCACAACCTCCAAGGTGTATCTTGACAATAAAGTGGTGATAGGTATGCTAGTTATTCAATAAAGAATAGAAAAATTTCTTTCTTGATTCTGGTTCTAAGAATTCCTTCGTATCACACTTATTTTAGTAGAACTATTAAAAAACTACCACAAAAAATGAAATTAGAGCTATGTATGAGAATGAAAAATGGGGAAATTATTTCATCCCAAATATATAACTCATCCCCTATCAAAATTTATGGGCTGAACTTCCCAGTAAACCTTGTGATACTCCATTTAGTGAAATTTTATTGAATTATAGGTATGGATTGGATTTCATTATATATAGCCAACATAAATTTCTATGATAAATAAATCAATCTCTATATCATGAATCGTCCATCGTTTCTATACAAGTGAAAAGGGGAGGATGAATCTTATTTATCACCAATATCTCAAGCATGAATATCATTTCCCTATAATAAAGTGTATCTAGATTGAATGACTGATTGTAAGGAAAATATCATCTTTTAAGACATTCCCTTTGTGAGGGAATATGTTGATGGGTTTCTCAAAGCATTTTATTGACTTTATCCTAGCAAATAGGATGCATTTTCAATCAATGTTATACTTGGGTCATTTCCATTATCCAAGACTACATATAGATTAGATGTTGTGGATCTTGAGGATCTGTAGAAACAACTATAAGTGAATATGGATAAAGATTTAATACACCCAAGTTTATTAACATAGGGTGCACCATTCCTATTCATCAAGAAGAAGGATGGGTTAGTGCACTTTTTCATTTATTATCGTGAGCTAAAAAGATCACAATAAAGAACAAGTATCCTATTCCAAAGATTTATAACTTGTTTGATAATATATGTGGATCCCAATACTTATACAAGGTGGATATTTTTTGTTGTATTATCAAGTAAGGGTAAAAAAGGCGGATATCCACAAGAATTCTTTCTTTACAATGTACGATCACTGTGATTTCATAGTTATTCCATTAAGACACTCTAGTTATTCAAAAATATTCATGGAATTGATTAATAGATTATTTTGAGATTAAATCCAAAATTTGTTTCAATCATTATAGAATATATTCTAATATTCTCCAAAAAACAAGGTGGAGCATTAGATGAATATTAGAACTAGGCTAAAGACCTTATTAAAGGATAATCACTATGAAAAGTACAAAAAATGTGAGTACTGGTTGAAGGAAGTCTCATTATTAAGGTATATTATCACAAGAAATGGGATATCTATGGAACCTTTAAAGATAAAAGCAATTTAAGATTATACAAGGCCAACATATGTGATATAAATTTGTAGTTTCTTTGTATAAGTTGGGTACTATCATCATTTCATGAGAAATTTATCATTATTTTAATGTCCTTTAAAGAAAATAACATAGAAAAGAGTCAAGTTTATTTGTAATAATGAATGTGAAGAGAGGTTTAAGGAGTTTAATTTTTTTCTTATCACTGGACCTATACTTACACTAACCACAAGTGTGGAACCTTTCGTGGTATATAATTATGATTCTAAGAATGGAATGTGCTATATGTTAATGAAGAATGAAAAAGTGTTGGTGTATGAATCAAGGAAATTGAATGTTTATGAAAATAAATACTCAAAACATTATCTATAGTTGGATGTAGTGATATTAGTGAGGAAAATATGGAAGCATCATCTCTCTGTTAAGAAGTGTGAAATATATATGGGTTATAAGAGCCTCAAGTATATATTCACATAGAAAGGGATGATTATGCTCTAGTGAGGATAGTTTGGGGGGATTAAGAACTATGAATGATCAATATACAACCATCTTGGAAAATAAAATATAGTGGTAGATTCTCTAAGTATAAAATAACCCAAAATTTTATCATTGGTGAGAATTGAGAAGGAATTCATCTTATTAGAATTGAAAAGGATAGAATTGGGAATCATAAAGAAAGGAACAACATTAATCCTTTCACAAATTATTTCTCCACCATAACTTCTAGATAAGATAATTTTTTTTACAAGATATGATGTTGGAATTGAGAGAAAGGTGGAAGTTATAAGAAAAGGGAAATCCTTATAGTGAAAATTAATGAAGAAGGAGTTTTCAGATTTGGTTCAAGACTATGTGTAGTGTCAAATATTGAGTTAAAGAATGAGCTGCAAGTTGATGCGTATAGCTAGACACTATCCATATAGATAGGGATTAAAAGTATGTATTTATATATCCAAGGGAACTATTATTGGGATAATATGATGAAGGAGATCACAAAATATATATCAAGGTGTCTTTTATTTTATAAAGTGAAGGCTGAAAGGAAAAAAATCCAAGGCGATGATACAACCTTTACCCTTACCTATATGGAAATGGGAAAACATAACCATGAACTTTGTCACCATTATTCCAAATACATAAATAATAAATAATTCCATATGGGTTGTGATGGATCATCTTACAAAGTTTTCTCACTTCATTGTAATCCGAGAGTACTTTTAACATGATCAAATTGCAAGGATATACATTAGAGAAGCGGTGAGGCCGCACAAAACACCATTATCAATTGTATCTGATCAATACTCATTATTTACCTCTATGTTCTAAAAGAGCCTTCAACATGCTCTAAATAGTGAGTTTAACTTTAACATGACTTATCACCCTAAACCGAAGGCCAATTTAAGAAAAATTTCCAGACACTTGAGGACATGTTGAGAGCATGATCAATTGACTACAAAGTAGTATGGGATCAACATATTCATATGGTTATGTTCTCATACCATAATAGACATGCATCCAAATGGATCCCTTTGTATCCTTTATGGTAAGAGGTGTAGAATACCCACATGTTGTGATGATGTTTGGGAATGAAAACTTATAGTTCCTGAAATGGTGGAGGAAATGTTGGAAATGGTCAAGACTATTCAGCATCACATCAAGGATACTCAGAGTTGAAATAAGATCTATACTAACATTCATCAAAAATACCAAGAGTTTGAGGTTAGAGATAAGTTATTCATATTCATATCTATGTAAAATGAATTCATTAGATCTCTGAATAAGGGAAATATTAGTCTAATACATGTCGATCCCTTTGAGATCTTTTATTGCATCAGAGTGGTGGCCTATAAACGAGAACTAACACAAAACCAATATCACAAGCATGATGTATTTCATGTATCCCTATTGAAAAATTAAATACCCAAGCCATCACATGTGATGAATATATAGGTGGTGCTGTTGGAGAATGAACTTTGATATGGAAATCAACCAATAAATATCATATATTTCATAAACAAAGTTTTATGAAATAAGAAAATTGAACTGGTCAAAGTGCTAAGGGGAACCAAAAAGTTTGAAAAAGTGTTGTGGGAACTAGATGAGGTGATGAAACAAAACTACCCTCATTTGTTTTAGTGTACGAAATGAAAATTTTTAGGGTGAAATTTCTAAACGGGTGGGGGGAAGATTGTATCAACAAGAACTTTTATAAATTAGATTCCCTTTATTATTGAATTAAATGAACTATTATATTTTATGGTTATAGAAAACAAATGAACTAATTTATTTTATCCTATAGGATTTAAAATACCATTAATAATAATAACCGTTTACAATATATAGCTTGAACTATAAGCATATAATTAGTATAAATATATGGTTTTGATAAATCAAATTGACAGAGAAGATGGAAGTGATGACCTCGACCAGTTGGATCGTGCCCTTAGAAGCCCATTAATCAGATCTTCTGAAGGAGATAAAATCACTAGAATTTTACATTTACCAAGACTAATCTAATATCCAACAACTAAATCACAAGTAAAACCATTTATGGGATAAGTTCAATCTCATAGAGATCACAACCCAACCCATGTACGCTAAAACACCCCATGAAAATATCACAATCTTGCACCTTACCCATAAGGAGTTTGCCTGTGTAAAAAAGGGATATGCATCAGGACCCTAATAATATACATATTTATATTTTATTTTAAATTTAATAATTATTATATTTACTTCTTATTATTGTTACTTTATAAATGAATTTTTCTTTGTTATGATAAAAAAAAATATTATTTTTGTGTAATATGTAATTCCAATTAAGACATCCCTTTTTGATGATTTCATGAATTTTAAAAATAAATGGTAATTTAATAAAATAATATAATAAAATAATTATTATTAAATATAAATTAAGATAGAATTTTTATGAATTCAAATGTAGTTTTTATAGGGGTTCAACGACTATGATTGTAAAAAACCCCCATAATTTCTCAATAAAAGATTATTTTTGTATTAAATATAAAAATTAACATGTTTAGAAAATTATTTTGATAATATAAATTTCACATTTTTTTTGAATCAAGATGTTGAAATTATTCATCAGTGAATTTTTCATAATTTTATGAGTCAAATTTTTAAGTAAAAACTAAATATGGTATAAATATACATATGTGTCATGACATAATAATGACCCAAAAGTTATGTAATAAGTGCTATAAATTTATCAACAAACCTACATATGTTTCCCCTTTAAATTAATATTTTTAATGTTATTTGATTAAGATTATAAATCCTTTATGAATCAACCAAATCCTATATTATATTTTATGGTTTTAAAATCATTTATTTAAGAAGATAAACCACATACACAACACCAAGGGTAATATTTTAAAAAGTACGAACCTTGAACATATAAAATAATAAAAAATGATCCTCTTTTTCAGAAAACATGGAAACAAACCATGTTAAGGTTTGTGGTTTTGATTACATTATTATGTAGAGTCCAAAACCTAAGTTTGATAAATAATAAATAACCCCCTATCTTTTCCTGTATAAACCCACTGAAGATCGCATTTCTTTTCACTAAAAATACTTAGAGAAGTTAAATAATCTAACCTCACATCACTATAGTCCTACCATGGTTCCCCAAATCTCTCAACAAGCTCCTCTTAATCTTTTGGAATCAACTTATCAAGGTAAGGGACCTGTTTTTTTAGAAAAAAATTCTAGAACTCTAATTGGATTTAGCCCTTTTAATCTTAATTGGTTAAGTTTTAATTAATTTATAAATATTCCTATTCCACTGATCGCACCGCGATTCACTGTTTCATTTTAACCCATACACCACAGTGCTAAACTTGTTTTTTATTAAAAATTATAAAAATAATAACAAATTTAATTCCATGTTTGAACCCCTTATTTTGTTTTTATCATTGTTAATAAGGGAAATTTTACTTTTTTTTATGATTCCTTTGCTGGAGGAGGTGATTTGGAGGCCCTAGAGATGATCTAGAAGGAAAATGGGCCAAAACTGCATGGGTTCCATGAACACCTGTCAACTGTTGGGTATATTAGGAAACTTATGTGCATTTAAATGGTCTAAGATTTTGTAGGATTGTCCAAAATTAAATTTTACACAACTCTTATGAAGATACCCAAGCCCCATTCGACAATTAATGGGACCATCCGAAGTGATCTATCCAGGCCACCGAATCTGCCCAGAGTCAAACATTGTGTGCCGTGTGCTATCCATACCTCGATCTATAAAATCCAAGAACTATAATTTATGAGTCCTAGGGGAGTATCCTCATCCTAATAGAAGTTCTGGAGTCCCTTATCCTCATTGGGGGATCAAGGATGAAGAAGGAGTTCCACTCGCGCCTCCTTATCCTCTCAATGACGAGCTAAATGGTGGATGATCATTTCGAGGGATCTATAAAAAATTGAGAGAGAGTTCCGGTGCATGAACTTCTATAGGTTTTCTATAATTTTTGTGATAAATATTTTACTTATGTTTAAATTTTATGTGATTCTCTAATGAATTCATTTCTTTTGTTATAATTAAGTGGAACACTTTTTGTCTCAACACCGTTTGGGTTTACATTTCAAGTGGGAATCTTGTATTATTTTGATTGGAAAAGAAAAGAGTCATATTTATCTCCCACATACATAAGATTTCAGTATTCTTTGGTAGCCTATATTTTCTATGTTTGATACCCAAACCTTTACAACAGGATTATTGTGTCAAGGGGTGGTTCATTGAGCATCATTTTAAGAAGCAAGGGGAAAGTTGAGATCTTGACAACCCTCAACCAAAGGATTCCAATAAACCATGTGTATTTTCCGAATGATAAACTAAAAAATAAGTTTAGTGAACTTGAAATAATATCCTTATCTCATAATTCTAAAAAACCACTTTTATTTATCAACTATTAAACTCTTTAATTAAGTCATTTTATTTTTAAAACTGTTTTCCAAACCACCCCCTCTTTTAGAAAATTTTATTAAAAATACACACTATAAATTACCAATGCTCCTTGAGAGATGACCTAGGGTATTCCCTATAATAAAAAATCTTCATTAAATTACTATCAATTTGATTTCTCATGACAATGCATTCAAATTTTGATGTCGTTTCTGGGGAGCGCTTTGGTTTTTAGTGTGTGTTTTGATAATATTTTTGTAATTTTTTGTGAATATTTATTTGTTTTATATTGTACCTTTACCAATATTTTTTGTGTTCTGATTTATTTATTGTGTAGGTTTTGTTCTTGATGCATTCTAATATATTATATTTATCACATTTCTAACCCGAACAGGAGTAGATCTTACGTCAGCGACCTCGAGACACACAAGAAAAACTTTTGAAGGACACACAAGACAAAAAAACAATTATTGATCCTTCATCTTCTTATTCTGAAACCAACATCAAAACCAAAATAAACTTGTATAACATGGCTGAAAACAAAATAACACTAAAATATCTAACCTCACTTGATGTTGATATCCAACCCACATACATTCAAATACAAGGAGAGGCACCCAATTTTGAACAAAAGTCTTATTTAATTCATATATTACCAAGATTCCATGGACTTCCTAGAGAGGATCCACATAAGCATTTCAAAAAAATTTCATACTATGTGTTCTACATTAAAATATTCAAATGTGGATTAAGAACAAGTAAAGCTTAGGGCCTTTCCATTTTCATTTTAAGACACTGCAAATTACTGGCTTTATTATGTTAATTCACCAATAAGAGGGTGGGCGGACATGAAATGTCTTTTTTATTCAAAAATATTTCCCAGCCTCTCAAACTAAAACAACAAGGAAAGAAATTTGTGGGATAAGACAATCTCAATGGAAAAAAATTCATGAATATTTTTATAGATTTAAAATATTATGTTCAAGTTTCATACACAACCAAATAAGTGACCAAATTTTAATACAATATTTTTATGATGGTTTAATATCTATTGATAAAAACGTGATTGATGCGGCTGCAGGTGGTTCACTAGTGGATAAAACTATAATCTTGGGAGGACCATAATTGATAACATGGGGTAGAACACTCAACAATTCTGTTCAAGGACCAATATACCCATTCGAGGTGTCTATGAGGTGAAAAGTACTAAATTCAAGAAGAAGGTGGACTTTAAGTTTGAGGAGGTGAGTGCCCTTATTTGAAAACTCGATATTTACCAAGGAAAATACTAATCTCCTCCTCCCATCCATTGTGGTATATGCTCTTCTGATACCCACTATTCTGACCAATGCCCTCAACTGAGATAAACTTCTGAGAGTTGTGGGGAAATATTTCTAGGCTGCCCCTATAACCAACCCTTTAGGAAAGAACCTTACTATACATCCAACCCTTGGTGGAAAGAAAACCAAGCCTATAGGCAAGGGGGTATTCAAACCAACCTCAACAATAATGGAACCAACTGGGGCAGAGTAGTCATCCACCACCACCTAGAATTCCTCAACCACCCTAAAGGCCTTTCCGACTGCCCGCTCAAAAACCCAAGCCTAAACTAGAAGATATGATGAAAAACATGGATTCCCACACTCTCCAATTCCATAAAACAACCCAATATTCCATACAAGACCAAAAAACCCAACTAGGTAACCTAGCTAACTTGGTTTGGGAAATTCAATGTCAGGGGTCAGGTAAACTACAATCTCAACCATTAGTCAAACCTAGAGATAAAGGAAATGTCAGTGCAATCACCCTTAGGAATTGTAAACAACTTAAAACCCAAATGAACCCTCGATTAGATTCATCCGCTCCTAAGTAAACGAAAAGCCCAACTGCTGAAAATGGTCCAAGAGGAGAAAATCCTTATCCTGATAGAATTCCTTCCAAAGGAAAGTATGTGTATGTCAACGATTATCCTATCCCAAATATTCCTCTTCCATTTCCCTAAAGGGCCACACAACCAAGAAAAATAAGAAAACTAAACTTGATAAGGAAATATTGGAAGATTTCAAAAAAAAGGTACAGGTAAACATCCCCTTGATTGATGCTGTAAAAAAATTTGAAGATATGAAATGTTTCTGAAGGAGACGTGTACACACTGAAGGAGACTTCGTAGAGATGAAAAGGTGAGCTTGGGGAAGAATGTATTAGCATTTATAGAACTGTCACTACCTACTAAATGGAATTATCTTGGAACCTTCTCGATTCCTTGCACCATAGGGGAGTATTCATTTTACAATGATATTCTTGATTTAGGTGCTTCCATAAATGAGAATCCTCACTCTATTTACTCTTCATTACTGGTTGGTGACCTAAAGACCACTAAAATTATTGTTCAACTAGCGAACTGGAGTACTGCACACCCTTATGGTGTGTTAGAGGATGTTTTTGTGAGGGCGAAAAATTTAATTTTTCCTACTGTTTTTTATGAGATAAAAATAGAAGATGATATAATGAATGGACATAACCCAATTATATTAGGGATACCCTTCTTGAAAACTACAAAAACCATAATTAATGTGCACAATGGTACATTATCTATGAAATTTGGTAGTGACATAGTCCAATTCAACATCCTTGATTCCATGAAGCAGCCCTCATAAAAACATTCCTCTCTCTTTGTTAATTCAATTGATGTAATCCCTTCCCATGAAAACACTACTTATCATTCCCCCAACAACCTTTCTAAGTTTTCTTCATTGATTAAAATTATAGGAAATGTTTCATGTAATGATTCATGTAGTGGACTAGAAAAATGTCATGCGTTTTTATTAATTGATTATTTCTTGAACACTGAGGACCACTTAACCATCAACGATACTGCAAATCTTGTAGAATCTCATTCCTCTATTGAGGATGATACCATTGAAGAAGTTTTATGAGATTAGTGACCTCTCACTTTCACAAACACTCCCATAAATCCAAAATCCACTTGAATTGGTACTAAATCAACTACCTCATGATTTAAAATATTCATATCATGAGAATGGAAACAAGTTTCCCTTCATCATTGATTGTTCACTCCCTTCTAAGTATGAATTGCGACTACTTAAACTTTAGAGCGAGTATAATCAAGATTTGGTATGAACACTTGCAGGAATTACTAGTTTTAGACCATCAATTTGTACACATCATATATTGTTAAATGATGAGGCTAAACCAGTGAGGCCAGAACAACATCGACTAAAACCAAACCTCCTAGATGTTGTGAAAAAGGAGGTAACAAAATTATTGGCTGTTGGAATCATTTACACCATCTCTTTTAGCTAATGGGTCAGTCCCATTCAAGTATTTCCTAGAAGAATAGCCTTATAGTTATTAAAAATGAAAACAATGAATTGGTTCCAAATCGTGTGAAGAATAGTTGGCGTGTCTACATAGACTATCGCTGACTAAATGAATACATTAGGAAGGACGATTTCCTTTTTCCATTCATTGACCAAATTCTAGAGAGGCTAGCGAGTAAGTCCTACTACTGTTTCCTTGTTGTGTATTCTAGATACTTTCAAATCCATATTTTCCCTAAGGATCAAGAAAATACAACCTTCACTTTCCCCTTTGGAACATTTTCCTATAGAAGGACACCATTTGGTCTGTGCAATGCTCCAGGTAATTTACAGCAATGTATGGTTATTATTTTTTCAGATTACATAGAGAATTTCAAGGAAGTATTCATGGATGATTTCACTATTTATTGATCCTATTTTGATGAATGTTTGATTAGTCTTGCTTCAGTACTACATCGCTGCATTGAAAATAATCTTGTATTAAATTTTGAGAAATGCCATTTCAAGGTGCGATAAGGTATAGTTTTGGGACATGCCATTTCTAGGGATGGTATCTAAGTAGATAAATCAAAACTATATGTCATTTCTTCCCTACCACTCCCCAAAAATGTATGGGATGTGTGGTATTTCCTAGGTCATGTGGGATTCTACCATCGTTTCATTCGTTAATTAAGTAAGATTTCACTCCCCCTCTCCTGGTTACACCAAATAGAATAGGAACTTGTTTTTGATTATGAATGTGATGAATCTTTTAATAAGTTAAAATAGAGTCTCACATCACCCCTAATAATCCAACCACCTCGGTGGGATTTACCATTTGAGCTCACGTGTGATGCCTCTAATTATGCAGTCAGGGCAATCCTGTCACAAAGGGTCAACCAAGTTCCACATGTCATAGCCTATTCCTCACGTACATTGGACCCTGCCCAAGAAAACTACACCACAAACAAAAGATAATTCATTTCCATAGTGTTTTTCTTGGATAAGTTTAGGTCATATCTGTTAGGGTCCAAAGTCATTGTATTCTCCAACCATACAACCCTCCGGTATCTCCTTAAGAAACTGAAAGCCAAAACATATCTCATTCACTCGATGCTCCTCCTTCAGAAATTCAATCTAGAAATTAGAGATAGAAATGGAGAAAAGAATGTGGTGGATGACCATATTAGTAGGATCCTCTTATCCTCAGACATTGACTCATCCCCCTGTATTCCCATTAATGAAATTTTTCCTGATGAGAAATTGTACCAAGTGTAAGATGTTTTTCCTTGGTATACTGAAATTGTAAATTATTTGGTAGAATCTTGAATTATTACTGATTTCAAAAAAAATCAAGCCAGCCATCTAAAACATGAGTCTCGTTGGTACATTTAGGATGACCCCTACCTATGGCGCACATTTTTCAATCAGTTCCTTAGGTGTTGTGTTCTCGATAGTGAGTTTCGGTCTGTCCTTAGATTCTGCCACATTGTGTCTTGTGGGGGACACTTTGGTCCCCAACGGACTGCTCGAAAGGTCCTTGATTATCATTTCTTTTGGCCAACACTTTTTTGGTATCCCCATGAATTTTTTGAAAATATTGACCTCAATGTCAACAAATGGGGAATGTATCTAAAATAAATGAAATGAAACAAAAACCATTGCTCTTTAATGAAAGTTTTTATATTTAGGGCATGCAATTTATGGTTCCATTTCCCAATTCCATTAGAAACTTGTACCTTCTTCTGGCAGTCGATTATTTGTCAAAATGGGTAGAGGCATGATCCACAAGGACTGATGATTCCAAAATAGTTGTTGAATTTTTGAGAACTCAGATCTTTTGTTGGTTTGGATTACCTAGGTTCATTATTTATGACCAGGGTTATCATTTATAAAACTGATCAATACAATCACTTTTACGTCGGTATGGGTCGGGCATCAAGTGTCTACTGCTTATCACCTAAAGACCAATGGTCAAGCCATCGTGTCAAATAGAGAAGTAAAATAGATTCTTGAAAAAATGGTTCAACCCAAAAAAATATTGGAGTCTTAGACTTGATGATTTATTATGGGCCTACCATACTTCTTTCAAAACCCCCATTGGCATGTCACCATATCGGCTAGTGTTTGGAAAGAGTTGTCACCTCCCTATTGAGATTGAGCATCTGGCCTACTGAGCCATCAATAAATGCAATTTTAATCTTTCTGGTGCAGGTGATCAAATGAATTTATATATTAAAGAGTTGGAGGAAATGATAAGAGATGAATATAAAAACTCTAGGATTTATAAGGAGTGAACCAAGGCTTCCCACGACTTTCTCATCCTTAATTGTTAATTCGACATTGGGAAGAAGTTCCTCCTCTAAAATGTAAGGCTGTAGTTTCATCTAGGCCAGCTTCGTTCCCATTGGTTTGGACCATACACTGTTACTAATGTATCTCAACTAGTTTTTGTTCAGGTTCAAAATGAAGAAACTAATCCAACCTTCACTGTAAATGGGAAGTATATGAAGCACTTCCACGAATCCCTTTTGGAGTTCCCGATGGAGGAACTCTATGTTCTAGAAAAAAATACTAATGACACCCGCCAAGTTTTATCCTTCATTCCCACATTCTATTTTTTTATAGTGAGGACACTACACATTCTAGGTGTGGGGGTGGATACATTCCTGAGTTCATTAAGATTTTCACTGTCTTTCTTCTTTCTTCTCTTTTTCTCTTTCTTTATGGTATTTTCACTTTTCCCCATCTTGTTCAGTTCATTAGGATTTTCATCATATTTCTTCTTTCTTATTTTTTGCCTTATTTATGGTATTTTCACTTTTCCCCATCTTGTTGAGTTCATTAGGATTTTAATTTTCTTTCTTCTTTCCTCTTTTTTTCACCTTCTTTATGGTATTTTTACTTCCCCCCCCTTATGGTCACCAAATAATGGAACTTAATAAAAGTGCATGTTGAAATTTTTGATTCCATGTTGGTTTAACATTTTATGAAAACCTACCTCTATTATTGAATCAATGATTTTATGAATTTAACATTAGGGATATAATTTTAGTGAATATGGTTTCTATCAATGATATAAATGGTTGTATCTCTGTGAAACCTTTGAGATGATTGATTCCCGTTGTGTGAGTAATTTTTGAAAAAACTGCGCCACTAATATCTCCACACATATTTACACCAAACCATAAAGTGTCAATATTTATTACTTAATAGAGGGTAACTATATGTTAGGTTAATATTTTTCAGCATAAAATTATATATCCATACGTTCATTCCTTATACGATCTATTTCATTACTGTACCAGATTGACCTATGTGGGTGTACTTGATATCTAACTATATTACGCCCTAAAAAAAATCAAAAAAAAATTGGGTTGTGTCATAGGAAGGTTAAAAACTACTCTTCCTCAACCTTTGATCTTGTTAAAACTTTTATAGTTAGTATCATGAGGAGATCAAACAAGGGTTTATAGATGGGTGTGAGATTTGTTCCAAATGAAACTTCTGAAAAAAAACAAAAATTTTAAATGAGGGGAGTGGTGAAATGTGAAACATATGGGGATATCTTGGTTGGGATCTTATGGTTTGACATTTGGGAATGCTTAAGTGAGCGGGTCTTGAAATTTGATTGCAAAGTATGTAGGGTAGGTTTCGTGGAAAAAATCATTTAAGCTGAATTGTTTTAAAATAAGATATATTTATTAGATAGAAAGTGGAAATAATAACATGGAATGGTTTTCAAAAAAATATGGAGAGTTAGTGGCATGTTTGACTTCTAAATTCCTTTCTCAATTTGGTATCATGAATCTTTTTTAATTTCACTGTGATATGATTTATGGGACATCTTTTCCCATTTTCACTAGGAAGGACTCGTTGGCGTGGTTTGTGAATTGATCACATTAATTTAATGAATTAAAATTTCTCTAAAGTTAAATCTTGATGATTTTGGTAATATACACATGAATAAATTCTTAAAATATGACTTTTCCTAGGAGTGAAAATGTTTATGTGTGGGGGTGTGATCACACTGCGATTCACTGTTTCATTTTCACCCTTACACCACTGTACTAAACTTGTTTTATATTAAAAATTATAAAAATAATTAAAAATTTTATTCCATGTTTTATTAATTTTTTATCACTGTCAATAATAGAAAGGTTACTTGTTTTGATGATTCTATTGTAGGAGGAGGTAATTTGAAAGCCCCAGAGAAGATCCCGAAGGAAAATGGGCCAAAACTGCTTGGGTTCTATGAACACCTGTCTACTGTTGGGTATAGTACGAAAACTACTTACATAAAAATGTAATGGTATTTTGTATATGGTATTAAATTAAAGTTTCTACAACTCTTATAAAGACACCCGATCCCAATTTGTCCATTAAGGGGCTCATTCGAAGTGATTTTTCTAGGCCACCGAATCTGCACAGTGTCAAAAGTTGTGTGTTGTGTGCTGTCCATATCTTGAGTTGTATGTGTCCAAATGAATCCAAACTTTCTATGGTGATATCCAAGGCATGGGGAAAAAACTTTGTAGTTTTGTCAAAAGATATTGAAGACTGTCTGGGGGTCAAAAATATTGGGACAAGTGGTTTTACACAATCTGTGTTCCCAAAACCGCTTCCCATTTTTTCTATAAAGGATCACCATGGGTGTCTCAATTGGGGAGTTGGATACAAGATCCAAGATCTACCATTTTTGAGTCCTAGGGGAGTCACCTAATCATCCAAGAAGTTCTGGAGGCTCTTATCCTCATAGGGGGATCAAGGATGAAAAATGAGTTCCACCCGAGAGTCCTCCTCCTCTGGATGGCGAGATAAACAGTGGACGATCATTTCGAGGGAGATACACAAACTTGGAAGGGAATTAAAGTGCTTTATGTTCTAATAGTTTTCTGTAATTTGTGTTATAAATATTTCACTTATGTTTAACTTTGATGTAATTCTCCACTGAATGCATTTATTCTGTTATAATTAAGTGGAAAACTTTTTGTCTCAACACCAATTGGGTTGAGATTTTAAGTGGGGATAATGTATTGTTCCAATTAGACAAGAAAAGAGTCCTATTTATCTCACACATACATAAGATTTCAGTATTCTTTGGTAGCCTTTATTTTCTATGTTTGATACCCAAACCTTGAAAAAATTATTGTTGTATTAAAGGGTGGTTCTTTGAGCATCGTTTTAAGAGGCAAGATAAAAGTTGAGATCCTGAAACCCTCAACCAAGGGATTCCATTAAACATGTGTATTTTTTAGAATTATGAACTCAGAAATATGTATAGAGAGCTTTAAATTATCTACTTAAATCATAATTCTAAAATACAACTTTTATTTATCAACTATTAAAATCTTTAATCAAGTCGTTTAATTGTTAAAACTATTTTCAAAACCACCCCCTCTTTTAGTATTTTTTATTAAAAATACACACTATAAATTAATAACACTCCTTGAGAGATGACCTAGGGTTTTCTCTAGACTGCACAATTTTATTTAAATCACTATTAATTTGACGTGTCCTGAAAATGAGTTCAACCATCCAATTTATTTCCTAATAATTAGATATCAATTACCCCCTCTCATTATAGCATCTTCATAAGTCATTACTATGTATAACTTTGGAAAGGGATCCTTTTCTTCTCCTCTTTATTCAAGCATATTCATTATCTTGTGCCTTTTATATCCATTTCCTAATATTAAGATATGTTTTTCCATATCCAATTACCACCCTTATTATGTCTAAATTATGAGATACCTCTTTCACTCTTATTTATCCCTCCTATTAATATTTATGATACTCGTTGAAACTGTTGAAATTTCCCTATGATTTTTCATGTTAAACAATTGGGTAGTGAATACCGATATCCATTTCCTATCAGGGGTGTTCAACTTTATGCACTTATTTTTATTTTATTTGGTACTTGCATGCATGTAATAAAAACTCAATTATCATGGGATTAAATTTGATTAAATATGTTCTTATGTATATAATCAATGTGTTAGGCTTATGAATGTACATGATATAATTATGATGGGTGCACCCAAATAGTTATCTAATGTATTGGGAAATGTTTTAGTGTCATGAGATTCCATGTTTGGTGTCTGAGAGGCTATACTAAGCGCATTGTGTTTTGTTTTATTTCTGATTAACCCTAACTTATTCTTAGGATTTCATTTTTAAATTTGATGCCACGTTCCGATGTTTTATTTTTGTTATCATTATACATCATGCCTTATTGTTCATGTTTTTGATTCTCAACCCTTTTATGTCACTTTGAAATTATTACTATATAACATGTAACACCCTCATTATGTTATTATTTGTTTATTCGATTATTAGTATTTATATCTCACCCATTTCTTTTGTATATCTGCAAGTTAACCCTGTTGAGTCAATAAGATATTACTTATGACTTTTCCATTACTTCATGTAAGGGGGAGATTGATAAATCATCAAGGTTTCCTTATGACTTGATCATTCCTCTTGTTTTGAAAATCAAAAACACCTCATCTTAAAGAAAATTTTATTTTACCCATATAAGGAAAATTTCCTTCCCTAAGGAAATTTATTCCTTACCTTATTTTTAGCAAGTGATTCGAACTTATAGAGGTCTTGTGAATTATCTTGTTTAACCTTGTTAAACATAACCATCTTTAAAAGTTCCAAAGGAATTTTTAAAAAGGTACAATTAACCCCCCTTTTGTATCTATATGAGAATCTCCTTCTTATTTCGATTCTACATTTGGTATTATAGAGTATATCATACTCAGACATACCATCCTAACAATTGGTATCAAAGGTTTGGTTCAATCTTAATTAATCTCACAATTAAATTCAGAAGGGAATTTTTAGAATTGATTTCTCATAATGATATTTTCAGGATTCATTTTTCGGAATCTATTTTTCAGACTCATAGTTCGGATTGACTTTTTCATAGAGATACTTTTACTCTATATTTTCATGCCTTTATATTTTCCTTATTTACAAAATTTTTCTACTAACAATTGTTTGTGGAAAGACTTTTATTAAAGATGACCGGAATCAATGTTGGTTCCATAGACAATCTCAATCCAACCGGACCATATACAAGGTGCAACAGAGATTCATGACTATTGTGAATAGTTTACAATCAATGGGTGAAAAATGATTAGATGATAAAGCCCTTGTTGACAAGATCATCGACATCATGCCAAATGAGTGGGAATATAAAAGAACTACAATTGATGAGAATAGAAAGGTTACTCAGGTTACCCTTGATGAGCTTTTTGGAACTATTCTTCAGCATGAGACTAGAATGAAGAGAGATGCTGATATTGTGAAGAAGAAGAATGGAAATGGCAGTGTAGCTTTTAATACTACTTCCAATCATATGAAATTGAAGACTCCTGAGAGAGTTACTAGATCCAGATCTAAGAAAGTTGTTATCCAATCCGAATCTATTGGAAGTGAATTCTAAAAAAATTAATTAGCAAATCTTGCTTGAAGGATGAAAAAGATAACTGGACAAAGGAACTTTCAATCCAAATACAAGAATAAGGAAAGGAAAGACAAGAAATATTCTGAAGTTACATGCTATGAATGCAAGAAATCTGGACACATAAGACCTGACTGACGTATCCTCAAGAGGAAAGAAAGAAAGGAAAGGAATTCTGAGAAAAACAGAAAGAAGTATTTCAAGTCCAAAGATAAGAAAGTGTTGAAATATAATGACACATGGAGTGCTAGTGGTGGAGATTCTTCAGATGAATCTTTGTATTATGAATCTTCTGGACAGAAGAATCTTGTTCTTTTATCCAGACTACCTTTTGATAATCATTTCTTGATGGATTAGGTACACAATTCTGAATCAATGACCAATGTTTCTTTAAATGCTAATGATAATAAATATTATAACTCTTTGGATGAAGAATCTTCTTCTGATGAAGATAATACTTTACCAACCTATGAAGATGTTTCTAGGTTTACCAAACTCCTTGAGAATGAGAATTCAAAACTCATGAAAAAACTGGATAAGGAAAATTCTAGGAACATTATTCTTACTACGGAAATATCAGATCTTTCTAAAGATCTTGATAAGAAAATTCTGATTTTGAAATTATTTCAAAAAATCTTAAGGAAGTAAGTTCTTAGTAGAAGAAATTTTTTAAAGATCTATAAAATTTAATTTCTAAGAAAAATGTTTTCGAGCCTAGCTCTAGTTCAAAATCAAATGTTTTTGGAGACAAGAAATTAGTTATAAAACTCAAATATGAAATATTCTCCTTGAGGAAGTGTTTGTTAAACTTTACCCTAGGTAAGGAAAATTTTGATTAAATGTATTTAGAAATCCGACCTCAAAGGAATACTTCTGGTTTTGGTTATACTGGTTCTAAACCAACTTTTAGTAACAATTACTTTGTTCCTCAAAGTGCCCCATTCTACACTAATTTTCAAAGTGGTGGCCACTGAAAAAATAATTGTTCTCTAAACAAAACCCAATCTTTAGGATTTTATAAAGCTTATTTTTCTAAAAAGACGTGGGTTCCCAAAATTTTACTTTCTGAGATTTCTGGATCCAAGAAAGTCTAGATTCCGAAAACCTAACTTTTTCTTATTTTCAGGAAAACATGGAACGTACCAACAGTAATACATGGTACATGGATAGGGGATGTTCTCAGTATATGAATGGTAACAAAAAATATTTGGAAAATATTATCAAGACTAAAGGAGGAAAAGTAACTTTCGAAGATAATGCTCAGGGAAAAATTATTGGTATAGGTAACATAGTTCTTCTTAGAAAAACTTTGATTTCAAATGTTTTATTTGTTAAGGGTCTTAAGCACAACCTCATCAGCATAAGTCAATTATGTGATGAAGGATACCTTTTGAATTTCAGGAATGATAAGTTCTTAGTACACAATTCCAAGGAAGAGTTTATTCTTTCTGCCCATAGGCAAGAGAATATTTACACACTAAACTTAGAAGACCTTAGGAGCCAAGAATTACCTTGACTTAGTGAAATGGAAGATCATTCTTGGTTATAGAATAGAAGTCTAGGACATTGTAACCTTAGAAACTTATGAAAAATTTATAAGAAATGACTAGTTAAGGATCTACCGAAGCTTAGATTTGATTCTTTAAAAATATATGAACCTTGTCAATATGGAAAGCAACATAAATCAAGTTTTAAATCAGTCGAGGAAGCCTCAACTACTGATGCATTACAGCTAGTGCATATGGATCTTTTTGGTACAACAAAAACTGGAACCATTGGGGGAAAGTATTACATATTTTTCTTATTTGATGATTACACTAGATATACGTGGGTCTATTTTCTAGAAAAGAAGTCTGAAGATATTTCTTATTTCAAAAGCTTTAGAGCCCGTGTTAAAAATGAGAAAAACCTTCCACTGAAAACTACTCATAGTGATCATGGAGTAGAATTTCAAAATTCTGATTTTGAAACTTTTTGTAGTAGAAAAGGCATTTCTCGTAACTTTCCAGCACTTAGAACACCTCAACAGAATGGTGTTATTGAAAGAAGAAATATAATTCTTCAAGAGATATCTAGAACCATGTTGAGTGAGTATTCTATTGCCAAACATTTTTAGGATGAAGCTTTTAGTACTTCTTGTTATACTATAAATCGAGTTTTGATTTACATCTTCTTAATAAAACCCCTTATAAATTATGGAATGGTAGATAACCTAGACTTTCCTACTTTAAGGTTTTTGGTTGCAAGATATTCATTCTGAATACTAAAGATAATCTTAATAAATTTTCACCAAAATCTGATGAATGGATTTTCCTAGGCTACTCCACAACTTCTAAGGCTTATGGAGTGTTTAACAAAAAAACCTGTACTCTTGAAGAGACAATAAATGTAAAATTTAATGAAACCGATCCTTTAGTTTTTAAACAACCTCAACCTACATCCTCAGATGTGTTTTCAAAAACTGATTATCAACCTATGATAGAAGATCCTTCTGATAAAGAAAATGTTCAAGAAGATACTCCTTAAACATTTACCCCAGAATACTTCTTACCATATGTTGATGAACATGTTTTAAAAAACCCAAATCAGTCGTTTCTAAAGAATCATTCCAGTGATAGTATCATTGGTGATGTGAATCAACCCGTAAGGACTAGAAGTTCCTTAATAAATGAAGTAGAACATCTAGAATTCCTTTCCCAATTAGAACCAAAAAGCACTGATTAATCTTTAGGTGATGATGATTGGATAAAATCCATGCAAGATGAACTAAATTAATTATAAAGGGATAAAGTATGGACCTTGGTTAAAAGACCTAACGAAACTTCTGTAATTGGAGTAAAATGGGTCTTCAGAAATAAGTGTGATGAAAATGGAATCATATTCAGAAATAAACCTAGATTAGTTGCTAAAGTCTACAATCAACAATAAGTAATAGACTATGAATAAACCTATGCTCCAGTAGCTAGACTTGAATCTATTCGTATTTTACTTGCCTTTGCAGCATTCTTCAATTTCAAACTTTTTCAAATGGATGTGAAATGTGCTTTTCTTAATGTTTATATTCAAGAGGAAGTTTTTGTTGAACAACGTCCTGGATTTGAAGATAAAAAAGATCATGATCATGTTTTTAGACTTACCAAAGTTTTGTATGGACTTAAATAGGCCCCTCGAGCTTGGTATGATAGACTTACAATATTTTTGGTTCAAAATAACTATGTTATTGGAAATGTAGATCCAACCCTTTTTATAAAGAAAGATAAGTAAAATGTTTGGATTATTCAAATTTATGTTGATGACATTACATTTGGTTCAACTCAGCAATCTTTAACTAATTTCTTTGAGGATCTAATGAAATTTGAGTTTGGAATGAGTATGATGGATAAGTTAACATTTTTCCTTGGATTTCAAATTTCTCAAAAACCAGAAGGAATATTTATATCCCAAAATAAGTATATTAAAGATCTTATTAAAAAGTATGGATATGACAACACCAAGAGTATAAGTACTCTCATTGGTACCTCAAACACACCTGATCTTGATGAAGCTGGGAAACCAGTTGATCAAATATATTTTAGAGGTATGATAGGTAGTCTAATTTACTTGACAGCTAGTCATCCAGACTTAATGTTTTCAGTATTCTTATGTGCAAGATATCAATCCAATCCTAAGGAATCTCATTTAAAGGCAGTGAAGAGAATTTTTCACTACTTAAAGGGAACCATGGATTTAGGACCATTTTACACTTCTGGAAATGATTTTGTTTTAAAGATTTTTTCAGATGCTGACTTTGGTGGATGTAGAATGGATAGAAAGAGTACATATAGAACTTGTAAATTGTTAGGAGATTCATTAGTTTCTTGGTACTGCAAGAAGCAACACTCAGTAGAACTCTCCACTGCTGAAGCTGAATATGTAGCAGCTGGAAGTTGTTGTGCTCAAGTGTTGTGTATGCAACAAACACTGAAAAACTATGGCTTGAGTTTTACTAAGACTTAAATTTTGTGTGATAACACAAGTTAAATTTCCCTTAGTAAAAACCCTACACATCACTCTCGTGCAAAACACATAGACATTAGGCATCACTTTCTTAGGGATCACACACTAAAAGGAGATATCATTATTTAATTCATCGGAATGCAAGATAAAATTGCAGATATTTTCACAAAATATTTTCCTAACGATAGATTTTAATACATTAAACAAAAGTTAGTAATGATAACTGTGAGGTAATATTCCTCCATTAACTTCATGTTGAACCAATCTCCTTACAGTAATAAACTCTTTTTCAAAGGGGGAGTACATCTGTTGTTGATGTTTTTAAAAATTTTCATAATATTGATAGTTCGTTCTTCAAAATTTTTAGTAATAAAATTTTCATAGTTGGTTTTTGAAATTCTCGTAAAGGAAATTTTCGTAACGGAAATTTTCATAAAGAAAATTTTCGTAATGGAAATTTTCATACCGGAAATTTTAGTTTTGGAAATCTTCGTAATAGAAATTTTCACAATGGAATTTTTATAATGGGAACTTTTGTACTCATACTTTTTCATAATAAAGTTTTGGTACTCAATGTTTTTGCAATAAAACTTTTAGATCTTAAGATTTTCATAGTGAGTTTTTCGTAGTCAAATTTTCTTCAAAGAAGAATATCACCTATTACGAATAAACCACCTAGACAAATCCAAAAGGTATGAATTCCTTACTCAAAGTTTTGATAATCAGTTTTACTTTCTGGTATTTTATTTTAATATTTTGGATTCGTTTCCTCTTAAATCTCAATTTTTTTCATAAAACCTCAAAAGATTGGATCCAAGATTTTCTTACGGGCATGTTTTCAACCTTCAAATCAGATCAAAAGGTTTCCCAACCGTTAGATTGGTTTTGGAAGATGAAAGATCACTTCCATCGCCTATATAAAGGATCCCGGAAGGGCTGTCCCACATCGGTTTTCAAAGATTTTGCGTCTCGAAGCTCTGCCTTAGTTCTTAAGCCCGTTCTGAATCTCTCAAAGTTCCTCAGTCCGAATGTCTACAGAAGCCCCTTCTCAGGATATGTCTTCGGTCAAGCCGATCTCAGAGTGGAAAATTTATAGGGAGAGGTTGGTACACACAAACTTCTTCAATAAGTATGATTCTTTAATTTCCAAGAACATCAAGCTCAATGGATTGGAAGATGTAGCCATTTCTAAAAATCTAGCTCAAGACGTGGTGTATCCGTACTTTCTCATAGATTTTTATGAGTCAGACAGTTTTTTCAAAGAAGATGGAAGGGAGAAGTTATACTTAAAAAGCTATGGGAAGACGTATTATTTATCTTATACCAATGTGGCTAGCCTGGTTGGAATTCCCTATGAAGGAGAGGCATAATTTTTATCTCATAAGTTTCCAGAGGTTCAGGGTAGTTTTGTTAAGACTGAGGCTACGGAGTGCCTTGGTCTTTCTCATATCAACACTACAAAGAAAATTTCCCATCTAATAACCAATAATCAGATTCTACAATTATGGGTGCAAGGGTTTATCGTACCAAGGAAGGGTGATAAGGATACCATTAAGAAGAGCGACACGTATATTCTAGATTTTTTTGGTAAATCTACGGAAGGTGAATCTCATGAGACACATCCTCATTATGATTCAAAACATCAATAATGGAAATATTAGAGCTCAGATCATTATATATCTGGAATTGCTTTCTAAGTTGATAGTTTGGTGCATAGAATCCTTCAAAATCCCATGTATATCCAAGTCGAGAAATTTCAAGGTGATGCTGATCAGTGATGAAACTCTGAAGAGAATGAAAGTTAGTTTCTCAAAATAGTTAGGTGAGTTCTATGATCTTCCAGAGGAGGAGGTAGAATCCAATCCAAAAAATGTAGAAAATCATGAAACCTCAAAGAAGGCCGGTAAGAAAAGGAAGTTGAAGGAAGTGAAAGATGAAGATAAAACCCCAAAATTGAAGGAAGTCCAATCCGGACCTCCTAAACAAAAGAAGAAAAAATCTTATACAGATGAAGTGGTTGAAAAATGGAGGGAAGTTAAGGAAAATAGAAGAGAATGGGAGCCACGATTCATCTTGGACCCTGCTGAGGCTAAGGCCTTAAAAGAAAAAGCTGCTGATGAGGTAGAGAAGCAAGAAAAGGAGAAAAAGTAGAAGAAAAAGATGGCAGAGGCTAAGATTTTTCAATCCTTTCTAAGGGATGCTGAAATTGCATCTGAGAACATCCCAGTTGTGAAGTATTTCCTTGTGGAATCATTGTCTAAGTCTCTAGGTAAGAAGACTCTGAAAAATCCCAAAGAAAAAGAAGTTGAGAAAGAAGTGATGAATTTTTTTCATCAAGCTATGGAGGAAGTTCAAAAAGATGAGATGAGTGGTAGCTCTGATGATATAATTAAGCAAGTTGAAGAATATAAAGATAAGGGAACCCCATCTGAAAAGTTGTCAATCTGGACTTCTCAAGCCGGATCCTCAAAAATCTCTACTCTGGGATTTGATGAGAAAGAAGAATAGGAAGAAGTGAACAAGTTATTCGAAGAAGAAAGTCATAATCATGACTTTATCCAACCTGAGGATGTTGAAGCTGGAGCTGGAAAAGAGAAAGTGGATGAAGATAAGATTCTTCAACTTTCCAGTAGTGAGCATGAATCACCAGATGAGGAAGCCATACCGAAAATCAGCAAGGGTAAGCAAGTGCTTGTTGACACCCCAACAAAAGATATTATCAGAAGGAAATAAGCTGGAGGAACTTTTAAGAGGAAGTTGGCAGGGATAGAGGAAGAATCATCTCAAAGAAGAATGTCTGATTAGGAGTCATATGCTCTAGGATATGATTTTGTGGTTCAGTCCTTGAAGAAGCTGGTGTATACTATTCCGATCTTTCCAGGAATTGAATCCATATTCCGGATGCTTCAGCATAGTATGAATCAGAAATCAGACTCCGTATCGATGATAATGGACAGATGTGTGAAGATTGAGGTAGATTTCAAAAATTTCATGATCAATTATGAAGCTCAGCAAAGTTCCTACAAGAAAATGACCAAATGGTCTAAGAAGATTGTTGAAGATATGGAGGAGATTGATCAGTTCCAAGAAGATGTTAAGGAGGCCTTTGGTACTAAGGATGCCAAAATGAAGAATCATTCAGACAGGTTTCAGGAAAAGCTAAACCTTGAACAAAATACTCGGATTCAGGATGTAAAAGATTTGAATTGGATGCTGAGCTATATTGTTCAAAGTTTGAAATCAGTAAAGGAGCATCGGAGTGAGATGCAATAAAAAATTTTGAAGTAAGGATAATTTTTAAAGGCTCAGGAAGAGGCCATGAAGGCTCAGGAAGAGGTCCTAAAGGCTCCAGAAGAAAAGATCATAGCCTTGTAGAAGAAATTAGAAGAGTACCACAAAGAGATAAAGAAGATGAAGAAAATTGTCAAGATTCTAATGCCCATGGAAAAAGAAACAAAATAGACCACTCCGATCTTTTGTAGTACTTTTCCTGGTACTAATATTTCCAATCATAATGAAATTGTCGATGCTTGTCTTGTTTATATGTATTTATCAATGTTTCAGGTACTATATTTCTTTCCCATTCCCTCAAACTCTTTTTGAAAATCAGAAAGGGTGAGAAGGAAAAAGAACTCAAAAGAGATAAGGAAAATTCTAAAAGGGAGGAGGAAAAGTTTCTAAGTATAAGAAGAGCTATCCCTAAGTAAGGGGGAGTTTATTTGAGGGGGAGTGATCATTACGAATACTTCCATATTCATAATGAAAATCCCATTCCGGAAATCTAGAATATGATCCTAATAGTTCCAAAGACTATGGGGGAGTTAGTCGTATTCATCATTGATCATAAACAAAGGGAGATAAGATTTAATTTCAAGTCTAGAAATTTATTCTAATTCTTTACATTCTTTTTCATAAGGATGTTTGTGCTTTCCAAAAAGGGGGATATTTTTGAGTCAATAAAATTTTCCTTATGACTTTTCCATTCTTTCATTCAAGGGGGAGATTGATAAGTCATCAAGGATTCCTTATGACTTTATCGTTCCTCTTGTTTATAAAATCACAAAAACCTCTTCTTAAAGCAAATTTTATTTTACCCCTATAAGGAAAATTTCCTTCCCTATGGAAATTTATCCTTACCTTATTTTCTTTGCTCAAATCAAAATTCTTCTAAGTGTATAATTCAGATAGAGTCCCCGAAATCATATAATACTTAGATATGAGGTATTCTGTTTAAGACTCCGAATTCCTATTACGAACTTTTATGAAGTTCTACTATGAATTCCCTGTTACAAACATTTATGAAGTTCAACTCTGAATTCTGATTACGAACTTATATAAAGTTATAACTACGAATTCTGATGATGAATTCTGATTACTAATTCTCATTATGAATTCTAATGATGAATTCTGATTATGAATTCTCATTACGAATTCTGATGATAAATTCTGATTATGAATTCTCATTATGAATTATGATGATGAATTCTGATTACGAATTCTCATTATAAATTCTGATGATGAATTATGATTACGAATTCTCATTATGAATTCTAATGAGGAATTATGATTACGAACATGTCTCAGTTCGGACTCCGAGTTCTCTGAATATAGACTCCGAACTACTATGAGTTTTGACTCTGAATTCCCATGAACTGTGACTTAGAACTTTGTAAGTTCAGGTTCCAAATTCTGGTGAATGCAGACTACGAGTTTCCTTGAAATCCAGACTTCGGATTTCTACCGAATTTAGGTTCCGAATTCCTACAAAACAGAATCTGAATATCTTAGTACTATAGAATCTGAATTCATTTTTCCTACACTCCGAACTTTAACCTTTTCCATTACGAACTTTCATTTACCTCCATTCTGAATATCAGTTTTTGGTTATTCTTACACTTGTTCTATTACAAAATGATTTCGTGCTTTTAGTTATCAATTAACCGTTGTTTGAGTGACACATGTACATGTCCCTCCGAAATTCAAGGAAGAATATGACCGTTGGAGGAGGGAGCCGTCCGTTGGAGATTTGCCTATAAATAGGAGCTCATTTGAAAAGAGCTCACAACTTTAACACTGATCTTTGACAACTGTGCCTACATGCTGTTGAAGTGATTTCTAGATAGAGAGACTCTTATCAACTCTCAAGCTTCACGCAGAAAGTTTGAATGGCTTGTTCAAACTTTAACTTGTGCATATTTTCTTCGTGAAACTCCAATTGTTGCTGTGTACAATCGATGGCTTCTGGGGATTGGAAGACAGAGGTTCCAACACCTTGAAGTTGAGGGCTTCCTTGCTGAGGAAGATAGATGTTCCGACTACCTGATAGTTGAGGGCTTGCGGGGATAGCAAGACAGAATCTGATCTTTATATCGAGGGATTACTCTGGTGTGGGTAAGAGAGACTTTCTTGAAAGTATAAATCAAGGTACCTTTATCCAAGGTTGTTGGATACCCTTATCTTTGGGTTAAAAGACTTATTACTTGTTACTTGTTTTGTTACAAGTTTTTCCACTACATTTGTATTGTTGAGGAAAGTATAACTTTCTTATACTTCCTTAATCTTTTACTATGATATAGTTAGATTCTATATGCTTTAAGGTAGAGTCTTAATCTTTGTAAACTTTAGTTAAGTTCCATTTACGGAATCACTTTTCTGGAATTTAGCAAGTAATTAGAACTTATAGAGGTCTTTTGAATTATCTTGTTTAACCTTATTAAACATAACCATATTTAAAAGTTCCAAAGGAATTTTTAAAAAGGTACAATTCACCCCCTCTTGTATCTATCTGAGAATATCATTCTTATTTTGATCCTATGTTTGGTATTATAGAGTATATCATACTCAGACATACCATTCCAAAAATCCCATGTGGTTTTAAGTACAATAGAATATTATAAGCATGTTAAGGAAGTTTTTAGTAATTCTAATATACCGAAATTTTAATATTGTTATTTAATTTACCTAATTACCCAAAGATACTATGATTATTGATCATATGGGTTTTATTATATGAATTATTATGTAATAAATGAAGAATTAATGTGTAATAAAGACAAGGGTTGTCATACTCTTCCAAAATATGTCTCCCCAAATTCAAAACCCAAAAATATGGAAGATTGGGTGAAATATTTATTTTCCAAGGTCAACTATAACATTTTCCCCTATACAACATAAAGTTTATAAAAATTCCATATACCAATTGTTTTAATACGTTTATTCTATTAAAATAGGCTAATAACCCGAATCACCATAAAACCACAATGAAAAAATTTGTGATTCTAAAAATTAACACTATTCTTATTCCTAAAATAAAATCACACATTATTGGATATATTTCATAAATCTAAAAATAAATTAAACATTATCATCAATCACTTTTTTCATTAAATCACTAATCAATTTCATTCTCATCAATACTATATACTTTACTTAGTATCAATTACTCTTTATCAAAATTAGTCATTATTTTATAAATATAGGGAAAATATTAATGGATATATATCCCTCAATCATGTGTTTTTCATAAAATATCACCTTACCACTAAATAAATTTTCTAGGTTTTCGGTACCATTAAGCATATGCCTGAAAATCCTTAAAGAAAAAATACTAGAGTTTTTCTTCATTTATGTATAAAAAACATTTTACCCTTACATTAATGCATTATAATGGATATTTCTTCCCATATTTATGGAATAAAAATAATTTAACTTCCTTCCATTATGATCATTACTACATGAAGCTCCATAAAATTCCATATCAATCTTATTTGTTTTGTTAGTAAACTCACCATAGTTTATGCTGCTAATAATATACAGTGATAACTGATTAGAAATAATCAAAAGAATATTCATTCCTTACACTATTTCATTTGGTTTCTCAGGAAGAAAATTATTCCACTGACCACTACATTCAGTGTTAACATGATTCCTCCTAATTCTAATAATTAACTAAACCAAAAATCATTATGTGAGAAATAATAATTCTAGTGGAAAACAACATAATCATGAAAAATAATTTAGAGTATGTTTAAATAATAATACATTTGTTTTTAATCTATAACAACTTCGGTTTTAAATGGAACATCCATAACCATAATCCATTCAAGTCATTTGTAATGGTTCATCAAGAAAATGTGAATTAACCAAAGAATATCCCACAGGAGTGCCAAGCTAAGTGATTAGTAAGGCAACACTCACCATGCATCAAAATTATGATTTAGTGATACTTGAACAAATATTTTTAGGATAATTATCCCTATATACTTTTGTTTCAAAATTAAATCTAGTTTTTTAATCCTATAGGGATGTGTATTTAGGAAAACCACATAATATCTACATTACCAAAACTTTAGGTTGTTTTCCTATAATTAGAATTATCCCTATGTATTTCCCCAAAGTTTAACAATCCTAATCTCTAAATATTAACTAAACCCTTCTTTGATACCAACTATATCCATCGATGATTTTTACACCAAAATATTACATCATTTTAGATGAATATTCAATACATAACATTATAATTCATTCCAAAACCATAATATTTTAGTGAATTTGGAAACTAGGATACATAAAAAATGGAATATAGAATATTTTCATCATATCCATAATGTTTTTCTCTCATTATTCCATTAAATTTCTTACCCTACTTTAAATCATTATTCTTAACCTGGGGAAAGGAAACATAAGAAAGGGTGAGCTTAGTTTCCCAGTAAGGGTAAACATATAGGATATCAATTGATGATCATATTAATGAATCAGACAAGAATAAGGGTATGAGTTTAAGATTATAAATTAAAAAGTTCACACCCAATTTATCATGGATTATATTCATCATTCACGGCATACAACTTTATCATTTTAAAATAAATGAATCATAAGAGTGAGGAATCATCATAAATAAATCATGATCCATGAGTTTAGATAATAAGTATAAATAAATTTCAAGAGTGTGGCACCATCACAGGCATATACACCATTTCATATGTCAATGTTATTTACAAATAATAATGGATCTTGAATCACCATGTATTTCTCATAGTTGATCAGGAATCAACACTTGTAACCCATACCATAACAAACCAAACATCACCACCTATTTCCCATATTAGACCACACATCATACCTATTTAACATAGTAGATCGATCACATAAACTCATTTCACATAATGATATCATGAGATATGCATCTTTACCCATTTCATTATAGGGATATATAACTACGGTCCCACACATCATATAATGAAAACCAAACATATGTGTTCTGTAATACAATAAAACATTCATCATATCATCATAACATAACCTGTTAAAAGGAAATATGTTTCATAAAAATTTCATCATTTTATCATATCATAAAATGTGTAAAATAATTGGGGTTCATAAAAATATCATATTCATACTTATACAATATAAAATTAAATAATAAGGATAATATCATTGGATTATATCCCATGTAAAATATAATTAACATCAAATGATGTTATCATAGATGAAAATTCTTTTAAAAGACCACGGAAACATTTCTTGGTGAAAATAACCTTTTAATTTTAAAATAACCTATTTAAAATCCAAATAATTTTAAAATATTATGTGAATTGTTTTATTTGAAAATAGATTTGGAAATATTAAAAGGAATATTTAAGGTTTTCAGTGGTCATGATGATGGTAAATTCTATTCATACTGTGTATGATAAAATAAAGGTTTCTTTCATAATTTTTATAAAAGTCCAAATGTACCATGTTTGTAAAATGAAAAGAATATTCCATTTATTTTTTTAAAAAAAAATTTAAACATGGGTAAAAATGAATTTAAACACTCATAGGATAAGATTAAAACATTATTAAGAACATTTTATAGAAAATAAGGACATGGAAGAAAAAGATTCCGACCAAAGAAGAAATGTTTTATATTTTATTCAAAAACATTTTCCTAATAATTTAAAGTAATAAAGAGAGAAAAATGGTTTTATTACTTGAAATTTACATGAATATAAATATTCCAAGAAAATTAAATGGATTTATCAGATAAGGATCATAAAATTTCACAATTGTAAATTCAAGAATAAAAAATCCCAATTAAAATGAGTTTGAAACATAAATCCCTTACCACTTAGGTAACTTTTGAATCATAAGCCCTATAAAAGAATAAATTCAAATTAAACATTAAATATCATGAATATAAGTAGAACCATGATGTAGAATTTAAAGGGTAATTATATACACTTCATAAACATAAATAGTTTTGTAACATCATACATGTCTCAACAAAACAATATTGATATGAAGAACCATTTATGTTTTGGAAATATTTGAATCAAAACATAATAAAAGGTTGAACATTATATTGATTATTATATTTATATAATTTAAAAAAAATTAATTTAAAATAAATTCCTGGGAAGTATATACATCACATTGAGAAAATAATTTGTGAATATAGAATATATCTCATAGAAATTTAGGTAAGATGAGGAACCCTTACCTTAAGTATTGTATTTATTCATACATGTTATAACCTCAAACATAATAAATATAAATTTATTATAAATGTATTAAAAAAATTAATAATAAATATAATACCATATATTATTTACTTATAACATCTTATCACCCAATTATTAATAATTTTTTATTTAAATCAATGTAACAGGTGATAACTACTTTGTTTTTCCATCATGCTTTGGTTCGGAAGTTCTGATCCTTATACTTTAATCATGATTCCATAATATCTAGAATTATAATCATTTAATGAGTTTCATATTTGATAATTATATACAATTTTGTAACTATATATATAAATAGGCAATGAAAAATGAATTACATCACTTTGTAGAGATGGTAGCCCATACGTACACAAGAGTGATGTTTCCATTTTTCTATTGATGGAATGAAAGAAAAGTAAACAGTAATTCACCTTTATAGAACCATAATAATATCACAAATAACATATTTTTTTTAAATTCATCCTTATAACTATCTAAGTAAAGTAGAGATGAAAAAGTTATTACACCGCTACATGGTGACGGTAAGCCATACGTACACACAAGCTGTGTTTTAACTTTCTATAGGATGGAAAGAAGGTGGATAGTAGTTGTTACATCATCATAATAAAAATTAATTTCATTTAAGATACTGAATTAATTATTTTATCAGGGATACATTGGATTTGTAACTTCTCCCGATCCATCACTCTCTCACTTGGCCAGAAAGGGTTGGTTATGAGACCTCAAGTTCCCTCCCTATAGACCAGAGGTTATAGACTAGTAGCTGGGGGTGTGATCAATATAGTGGAGAGACTATACTACCTTTCAGGGAGTTACCTAGAAACTAAAATAAATAATATGTATAACATAATCATATTTATATACATGTGGAAATAATCTCTCATATTGCTGTGAAATAAATGGTGGAACAACTAAACTAATTGTAATGAATTATAAAATGACATGATGAGATGTAACTAGATTTTATGATAGAAGTAATATAAATAAAATAGTAGAGTACACAAAGTAAACCCAAAATAATCCTATCCCAAACCCCATGTTGGTCCCATCTCCAAACTCCATACCATCCATCAAGAAACAATCAACAACAAAGTCCCTTTCCCTTTTCAAATCCAGCGTCCATGTAATCTTCTCATGTACCAAACAAAGACCCGAACAAGGTGTGAGTATAACTCAGTAGGTCGACTCCCCCATGTCTAAACATAACCAGTTTGACAATAAGTGCATGAAATAGTTCAATAATCAGGGTTGAGCCTAATATATAAGTATTTAAACATTTAATTAGGGACAAACTCAGTATATAAGAATTAAAACGTGTATCAAAACGAGTTAGAATAGTAATGACAACATGATATCACATCATAAGGCTCAATGGTTAATTATTAAAATTACCGCTTGTATTTCAATTCCCCATTTCATTTATCATTTGTTCGTAAACAAATAACATGCCCAACATTTTAATAATCAATCCTAAATAAGGTGAATCAATATCAAGTAATCACTCCAAAACTAATTTCATTATAAACACACTTTAATCCATTATTAAATTCCATTATAATCAACAGTTTTTCACCCAAAAAATATCCATAAAACTAGTTATAAACAATTAGATCCAAAGGGAATATAATGAATAAATATAATTTGTCATTTATTTAATTTTGGTTCATGTAATTTTGTTGTAATTGAAATATTTCACATACTTTTCATTTAAATAGACCATAAAGTTGAGTTTTACACCACCTACCTTTAACCAAAGATTAACACAACACTTTGGGAGGGTAACACCAATAAAGAAGTATGTTCATAATATTTTAATATGAAACCTAGATGAAATAATACCTAGATTAACATCAAACCAAAACATGGTCCATGGTTTCCATTGCCCTAACAGAGAATAATGAAAGAGGAAAGGGAAACCAAGGACAAAGAATTACCAGGGATCAATTGCACACATAAGACATTTTTAATGGAGGAAAGGCTTCCAAAATCCCCTGGAGAAGCATCCTAGGTCAAGAGGAGGAGGCTACACTGAAGGAATTAGAAGAAATAATCACATGAATCTACATAAAACTGCTGGTCAAGATAACATGGTGTTTAATTTTTTTTACACAATGTGAATTTGTTTTTAGAGGGATGTGTTAAAAAAACACATTAACCCAAATTATATTTAACCTTGCTCAAATATTACACAACATGAATGGTTTACATGATGTGAAGCCATTTCATGACCTATAATGGTTTACAACCTATGTCTGGGGGTAGTTACACATCGTGTAATAGTTACATAGCATGCAATTTCCCAATAGATAGTTTTCATCCCAAAATAAATAAAAGGACAAGAGATACCACCAAATCCTTACCAAGAATGGAAAACCCCAATAAATCCATTTATTACATTTAAATCTATACTCCATTAATTCAAAAAAAAACACATCCCTGAACTTTAAGTCATTTTCCCTAATAAAGGATCTCCATCTTTGAACAACACTTTGTCACCACAAATTAAATCAAAAACTCAAAGAGGTACATACTTAAAAAATAGGTGATCTTAAAACTTCCCCACCAGATAACAGATCATCCATGTGCTAATCCAAGAATCACTATGGGGTCTCTGTGAACAAGTTTGAAGGTTGTTCTTGCATATCAAGCTCTTTCTCCTGGGTCTCCTCCAAAAAACGCCCATGATTCCACTGCACTTGAACCAAAGGTATAGTCCTACCCTTGATATACTTCTCACTATAGCCCAAAATCCATATCATATGCTTTTAAAAGCATGCATCATCACTAAGATCAACATCCCCAACCTCTAATACATGATAAGGGTTATGATAATATATCCAAATTTGGAATACGTGAAAAAATTTGTGCATGGAACTGGAGTGATGTGGAAGGTCTAATTAGTAAGACACATGATCAACCCTATTCAATATCTCAAATGACCTAAAAAATATAAGCCTTATGTTTCTGTATTTCTTGATGTGGCATTTACCTAACCTAAGAGAAAACCAAAGGAAAACCTAGCAACCAAAATAAAACTCTAGTGGAAATATTTGATGGTCAACATACGATTTATACCTACTCTATGCGGTCACCTACCACTTCTTAATCAACTAAACCTGCTCAGATGAATCCCGGACATGACTATGAAAAAAATGCTAACTCACATGTATTTATCCAAAAAAGAGGTGAGAAAATGGATTTCTATAAAAATACTCAAAAAGTTTCTATTTGGATAGATGTATAGAAGATATTATAATATGAAATCTCCATGAGTTCCATATGTTTCACCCATGAGCCACTGAAATCCAAAACACAGGTTCTTATCATACGCTCCAATACCTGAATAGTCTGCTCAGATTGACCATTAGTGTGAAGATGATAGGTTGTACTCCAAAGAACATGCTACCTCATATCCTTCTTAAGACCCTGTTATAACCACGATGTGAAATGGGGATATCTATCTGAAATGATACTCTTTGGAGCACCATGAGTCTGAACTCTCTCGTGCATGTAAAGACTCCCCAGATCATCAATGATGAAGGTCTCTCTAATAAGAAATAAATAGTATACCATCTTTAGTCAATCCATGGTCAACCATACTATATCATTCTTATAGGTTTTCCTAGGTAATATTTCCATAAAAATCCCTAGTGACATCATCCCATTTGCACTCAAGAATTGGAAAATCCTGTAAAATCATAGCTTGCCTCTAATGATCAGCCTTCACTTATTGAAAAGTGAAACACCTCTACACAAATCCTGATACTTATTTTTTCATTACTGACCTCCAATAGTATCATTGGTGATCACAATACATCTTTTTAAAACCAAGATGTACTTACCATCTAGAAGCTTGAAAATATCTCATAAGCTCCTTAAGAAATCCCATAGGAACCCATAATTAGTCATGAAAAAGAAGATAATTACCTCTTCCTAAAGACAATTTTGATAGTGTGTCACCACCATAAAATATTTCACTCAGAACAAAGCCCTAGAAATTAGTTAACTATTATGTATTGATCTGGTCCAAAATCCTGGTTATAATAGATGTTTAGGTCATAAATAACTATCCCTGAGACTCCTGAACATCTAGATGCATGTCTACAAAGAGTTCCATCATTCACCACTCATCGCAAGACTCTATTAATGCCTCTATGTACAAATTCTATCTCAAATAATTGACAATGACAATGCATTTTCCTAGTGTATAAGCCTACTCAAAGTTGAAATCTTATATATAATCGAACCACCTCCTCTTCCAATGGTTTAGGTCCCTCTAAGAAAATATGTACCTGAGGATCTTTTGTTTTGTGTACACCACAAACCTCTCACCCATGAGATAATGTCTCCATAATCTCTAGGAATACACCACCAAATCCATCTATTGATTGTGTGTAGGATAATTCATCTCATGCGGTCTTAAGAGTCTATATCCATAAGAAACTACTTAATCCTCTTGAATCAGAACTACTCTGAGTCTAACTTTAGATGTGTCACAGTACACGATATAGAATTTTCCCATCATAGGTAATGTGAGGATAAGTGATAAGGTTATCCTTCCTATTAGCTCTTGAAAATATCCTTTGAAAGGGTTTGAACAACAAAACTTGGCTCCCTTATTGGTTACTGGAGGGGTGACTGTGAGAGACTGAAGGAAGGCTACTCAATCTCTATAAACGAAGGATATCTGCAAAGCGGCTAGCCACTCTGTCGCCTCCTGAAGTAGCTGAATGCCCGTCCTCCTGCTGAGGGCATAGGATACCATGTTCCCCTTCCCAAGAGTATAGACTATCTCAAAGTCATAGTCCTGGAGGAACTCAAGCCATCGCCGCTGTCTCAGGTTTAGGTCCTTCTGAGAGAAGATGTACCTGAGACTCTGATGGTCAGAAAAGACTGTAAAGCACTCGCCCATCAGGTAGTGTCACCATGTCTTCAGAGCGAAGACCACTCCTGCTAACTCCATGTCATGGGTAGCATAGTTTTTCTCATGCGACCTCAACTGATATGATCCATAGGCGATCACTGCCCGCTCCTGCATCAGGACACATTTGAGTCCGGTCCCTGATGCATCGCAGTAGACTACGCACCCTACTCCCTCCTCCAGACGCCTCAAGATAGGGGCGTTGGTCAATCTCTGTCTCAGCTCTTGGAAGCTCTGCTGACATCTTTATGACCACACATAGGGTTTCCCCTTCTTCGTCAAAGCTGAGAGTGGTGCCGCAACTCTGGGGAAGTCTGGCACAAATCTCTGGTAGTATCCAGCTAGTCCCAAGAAACTCCGCACCTCCGTCACGCTCCTGGGTGGCTCCCAAGCTAGCACTGCCTCGATCTTCGCAGGATCCACCACTAATCCCACCTCAGAGATGACGTGTCCTAAGAATTGGACCTCACGTATCCAGAATTGACACTTCGAGAGCTTTCCATAAAGCTAGTGCTCTCGGAGTGTGTCTAGTACAACCCGCAAGTGGTAGGCGTGCTCCTCCTCAGTCGTCGAGTATATCAAAATGTCGTCGATGAAGACCACGAAAAATCGATCGAGGTATGGCTGAAAGATCTTGTTCACGAGGCCCATGAACACTAATGGAGCATTGGTTATGCCGAATGGCATAACCAAGAACTCATAGTGGCCATACCGACATCTGAAGGCCGTATTATGTATGTCCTCGTCCCGAACTCTGAGCTGATGATAGCCTGCCCTGAGGTCTATCTTTCAGAACCACCTTTCTCCCTTGAGCTGATCTAAGAGGTCATCAATACTCAGTAGAGGATACTTGTTCCTTACTGTTACCTGGTTCTGGCGACAATAGTCGACACAAAGTCGCAAGCTCCCGTCCCCCTTCTTGGTGAACAATATCGGGGAAGCCCAGGGTGAAACACTGGGTCGGATGAATCCCTTTCCATGCAAGTCCTCCAACTGTTCCCATAGTTCTCAAAGCTCAGCGAGGGCCATTCGATATGCTGGAGTGGATATCGGGGCTGTCCTGGGGTACAGGTCAATATAAAAGTCTACCTTTCTGTGAGGAGGTAGTCCTGGAACGTCTTCGGAAAAAACGTCCACATACTGATCCACCACTGCAAGAAAACTAGGCCTCCGCACGTCAACTGATCCTAGGATGAGGCTAGCCAACTGATGAGTGACGGGCTGTCCTCTCCTCTGCGGAAGTCCATCCAATGCTGTGAAGGCTCCCTTCTCGCCGGTGAAGGTGAACCTGCTCCCGTCGGTGCATACACATTGCACCTTGCGCCTAAAATAGTCAATCTGAGCATGGACTGTAGATAACCAATCCATACCCAAGATGACATCGTAAGGCCTCGACTCCGCTACAAGAAGATCCCAGCTGAAGATCTCACTTCCTAGAGTAAGCTCACACTGCCGGCACCAGTGCGTAATTGTCGAGTCTTCTCCCGTAGGAGTCTCCAGCCGTAAGGATCGAGCCAACGGCTCTGTCGGAATATCCGAGCTCTAAACAAGGGCAATAGCTGTGAAAGAGTGACTCGCTTCTATGTCTATAAGAACTGCAACAAGGATGGAATAGACACAGATAGTACCTCGAATCATCTCGGGCGCGCCGTGGTCGTAGGCCTCCGCTGCCTGGAGTTGTGCCTGTCTCTGCCCGCCAGCTCCCTGTGGTCGGGGTGGACCTCCTAGTGGTGGTGGTGGTAGAGCCTCAAAGCGTCTCCCACCACCTGATGCTCGGCCAACTCCTCTGCCTCATCCACCTTCTTCCTACGGACTTCCACGGTTGACCCTCTGCCTCTTCCTAGGTGGCCCCTCAACCGTCTGCTACTCCTCGGCACGACAGGTTGGGCAGTCACGAGCCATGTGGCCCTGCCCGCCGCATGTGTAGCACTGCCTGCCTCTCAAAATACTGGCTCCACGCTGTGTGCCCTGCACTGCTGATCTAGTGTCCTGAGGTCGTCTTCCTGAGGGTCTGGTCTGCCTGGACCCATGAGTCATCCGTCGACTGCCTGCTATAGAAGACTCTACTATGTGCCACCCCGCGGTAAGTATCGTTGCTGAAGAAGGCTCAGCAAGAAAGCTCTCGATCAAAAGGGCTCGCTCCAGTACTCCTGCCTGAGTCAGAATGCTGAGGGAGATCATGGATGCCCTGATCTCATGCCTCAATCCCTGCTCAAAGGTCTGGGCTCGGAAGAATGGGTCATGTACCATGTCTGTCGAGTTGCGCGAGAGATCGGTAAATCTCGCCGTGTACTGGGCGACCGTCAAGCTGCCCTGCGGCAGCTGAAGAAGCTCCTGGATGCGCACTGCACGAAGGGTGGCTAGGACGAACTCCGAGCAGAAGAGGCTCTCAAAGTCTGTCCAGATGAGAGATGCCTCATCGTGCACCTGGAGCATCAAGATCCACCATTGGCCCGCTGCCGCGTGCAGTAGGCTCGCTGCGAGGATCACCATGAGGTCTGCTGGTGTCTTCACTAACCTGAAAACTCGTACCACTGCCTCCAGCCAATCTTCGGCTGCCTGGGGGTCCATTTCCCCATGGAACCTGGGTGGTCGCTGGTGCTGAAACTCGTGCAGTGCACTATGACGATGTTCATCGTCAGCGGCTGGGGCTGGTAGCATCGGTGGCTCGGCGGGTAGAGGTACCGCCGATGCCTCTGCTGTCAAAGGGCCCTGAACCAAGACCTCATCGCTCGGTGGGCTGTCGTCACGTACAACTCTCGGAACTCTAGCTGGCTGCCGTTGTGGGGCCATCCTGAAAAGAAACAGGTGCGCCATGGTCAAACAGTATACCTGGCGAGCTGACATAAAGTAATCACAAAGAAAACTTGAAATACACATGCAATCAATGTTTTCGTGCATTATGTCGGAAATCAGAAGATAGGGTCCTGGTGTACGGATACGTCGGCCGCCGCACCAATACTGGACTCCCTAGACTGATAACCACACCCAATACATTTAACACTATTGCTTCACATAGAAAAAGAACAGAGTCCAAAGTTCTGTGGTAGAACCGAACTCCTCTGATACCAATTTTTCACGACCCGTCCTCGGGGCCCGTGCCGTGACTAACCCAAGCCCGCCTTCCATAGGCCAGGGGCTGGAGACTAGCACCAAGGCATAAATCCCGGTAAAAAGGGAAGGCATTGACTTTGTAAAGTAAGCAAACACCACTGAGAAAGCAAGCAGTAGAAGTAAAAACTAAGTAAAAAATGAGTAAAACAGTAAGTGCGGAAAAGTAAGTGGGCCAGAATACAAACCCAAACTAAAAGTAAAGTACAACTGGAAAGGGAAAACAACAACTGAAAAGTAGAGCCACAACGTCGAGCCGTCCACTGGAAGTCCCACCTGAAGGGTTAGTACATATAGCCTCCAAAACTCCTCGGGTCCAGCCATCCACTCCGAGTACATCCCGCCCAGTGGTCCACCTCCAGGTACCATCCTGCTCCGCAAGCCTCAACCATAATAAGTACTATTTGTTGTCTGTAACCAACACAACGTAGTGCGGGCATAGCCCGTGCAGGGGTGAGTATAAGCTACTCAGTAGGGACCCCGAGACCCCCAAAGGTCTCCCAGAATCCACAAAGGATAACCACAAAGGATAGATACAATCACGAAGTAACATTAGACACTGATTAGGTATATTCCCATACATATACCTAAGTTATCAATTCCAGTACGCTCCAAATTCTGAGCCCATGTACAACCCAGTCCACACAGGGAAGAAAAACGTAAATCCACACAGGATAGCACAACACAATCCACCTAGGAAAGAAAAACATGATTCAGCTCACACATATATACTTCTTCATATGAAGATAGAGATGATCAGAAATTGCCACTGATTCATCTAAGCCGTCGGACCCACAAAGGATCGATAGGTACTAACCCCCGCAAAGACCAATAAAGGATCTGACCCACAAAGGATCGATAGGTAACTTACCCCCACAATGACCCAGAAAGGATCTGACCCACAAAGGATCGATAGGTAATTAACTCCCGCAATGACCCACAAAGGATCGATAGGTAACTAACCCCCGTAATGACCCACAAAGGATCTGACCCACAAAGGATCGATAGGTAACTAACCACCGCAAAGACCCACACAGGATCAGACCCACACAGGATCTGTAGGCGCTGGCCCACACAGGACCGCTGAGCGCTGACCAACACAAGATCAGACCAACACAGGATCAGTAGAACTGATCCACGCAAGATCGCTGAGTGTTGTAGTCGTCGTCGAATCCACTAAGGATCTCTATACAATCGTCGTCGTAGTCACAACCATCTCTAGGGTTCCCGCACATAGCAAGCTTGTTTGGGAGGGTCCGCTACACGAGCCGAGAGGCTGATACATCAACTGACATATAGTCCGGAGTTGATGTATCCAAAAGTTCCGTATCGTCAACAGGAACTCAACGTCACAGACGGCACGTTAATCGGACGCCCGGTCTGAGAGTTATTGGCCTTTTCGTCGCAGGGGCCCGGTTGATTTTTAAGTCAAAACCAACCCGACCATACTTCACCTACGTCCAAACCTCGAGCGGAGTAAGCCAAAAGATCCATCTCACTTAGAGGAATCCATCAAAGTCGACGGCACAACAATCGGATGTCCGGAGCTCAAGTTATAAGCATTTCTGCTCCGAGGGCCCGGTTGGTTTCGTGTACGAACCAACCCGACCGAACTCAAAGTTATCCGAAACCTTGAGTGCGATATACCGAAACGACCATCTCGATCCAAGGATCATGTCACAACTGATGGTGTGTCGATCGGAGGCCCGTAGCTCAGGTTATGGGAAACAGACCGAAGAGGTTCGGTAACAGGGGGTTCGGGCCCGGTCTGACCCGGCCCGATACCCCCAGGGTCGGCCCGAACCGGGTCCCGGTCCGGCTCGCGTGGGCGCGGCCCGGCCCGACCGGCTCGGCCCGGCCCGGCGGGGCGCGGCCAGGCCCGGCGGGGTCGGTCCAGCCTGGCGTTCCGGTTCGGCGGACCGGCCAGGGCAGCCGCCTGGCGTGCGGCGCGCTGGCGCGCCGCCAGGGGTTCGGCCGAACGACCGAACCGTTTCGTGGCGTGGGGCGCTGCCCCCGCATGAAGTAAACCATGACCCCACTAATGGGGCCGCTTAGCTGGACAGTCGGGGGTTACGGCCCCCAGAGCTCTCCTCGAACCGGCTAGCCCGCACCGGCCGGCCGACTATTCCACCACAGGACCGGCAAGGGCCGGTCACCTTGCTCCGACGCCGATGTCCTAGTGCCGGCCTCCGGTTCCCCTGCATCGCCGTGGCCCAAAACCAGCCGCGACCTTCGTCCATCCGGCGCGGCGCGATGACGCCAGGCCCCTCCACCGAGGCCCCGCTCCGGCCTAGGTGCTTCTGAGGTCCTCCGGCGCGGCGCGATGATACCGCGCCCTTTGTTCATCTTCTACGGCGCAGCGCGACGATGCCACGGATTTGTTGCTTCCCATGGCGCGGTGTGGCGGCGCCACGTTTCTCCGCTCTCCCTTTTACAATTTCCGCACGGTGCTTCGGCACCGCGTTGCCTTGTTCGCCGCATCAAAAATCCTAACCAAATGGGGAGGAGTGTCGGCCGTGTTCGTGCGGTCCGACCTCCTCCCGTTAATGTGATAACAGATGGTTCAATTGCAAGGGGAAAACAACGGAAGAAAATCACAAAATAGAAACCCATAAAACCCCAACCTCAACGCTGTCGTCGAACAAGCGTTCGTCGCGGAATTAAGCGTTGCGGAAGAAGAGGGTCGTCGCGGAAGGAACATCGCTGGTGTTAGGTGATCTCCGAGGAAGGCGTCTCTCGCCGACGGAGGTTGGCATTCTTCGTTGGTGGTAGAGCGTTCTTCGCGTTCTTCGTCGAAGAACGAAGAATCCTCTATTTTCTCTCCCAAAGGTTTAACACAACACAAACCCCCGACAATAATAAAATAAGTCCTCTTCTTATTTTATTATCAACTTAAGAATTTGAAAATCAAAAGATAAGAAACGAACAATTAATTCGAAGAATTAATTGTATCAATTTAACTTCCCAATTTAATGAGGCATTTCTTAACCAGAAAAACACACGGTTGACTTTCATTAAAGAGGGGGTTTGCGGGTGCGTTACTTAGGAGGGAAGAAACGGTGGGGCTCGTGCGGGTCCCACCTCAAAAATATCCTACCAAGTGGGTAGGATATTGTGGGTTACACCTTATCCTCTTAACTTAGCTTAAGTGGCTTTAAGTGAAATAAAATAAAATGTGGCGCCGCCTTTTTTTTTTAACTTAACCCCAAAAACTAAAAACCACACCCGAGAAAATGCAACCCCAGAAAATGTGTTTCTAAGAAAATACCGGCGCTGCGATTCCATCAGTGTCCTCGGAATTCGATTCCGAGCACCGGTTCAAAAGTTAGAAAAACCCACTCATTCGTTAACTGAACATACCCGAGCTAAACTTCGGAAAATGATTCTGGGCACACAGGGCATCGGAATCAGGTGCCATCAGAAACTGTGTTCTTGTAAAATTCCAAAAAAAATTAAGAAAAAAATTTCATTGAATTTTACGGGTCTTTACAAAGGGGTACACATTATGACTTAGCCTGCACCGAGGTTAAAGTCATGAATTTGGAAGTTTTTCTCGGTCCTTTTGTTTCCAAACCTCCTAGCTCTTGAACCCCAACCCTTCCTAGGATTTTTTAGAGGTTCCACTCCTTTTTTATTTGCTTCTTTGTATTTTAATCATCCTTTCTCTTGTAGTGAAATTCCCAGGTAAGTGTTCTCCCTCATTCTTCAAGGTTTTCTCTTTATCCTATATTGGGATTTTGATATATCATCTAGGAATTAATGGATCTTTTCCCTATGGCATTGGATCTTGATTCTAGGTTGAATTTTAGGGTCTTATACACCTTTTTTCTCATTTACAGGTTCCGTTGTGAGTGTTTTGTTTTGGGAATATGCAGGTTTTTATGTCCCGATTAGGCAAATTTGATTACCATTGTATTTGTTGATTTATTTTAATTGTTTATTTTAATTAAATTTCTTAATCTTTCTTTCAATTTCTTTTATAACACCCAATTCTAGTGAATTGGGATATTTGAAATGGTTTTGGCATGAAAATTTGAAAAACCCCCAATTCCATTGAATTGGGTTGTGTTTATGGATATTGGTTGATTTAAATTGTGGATTTGATGGAAATTTTTTCAAATAAAATTTTGAATTTAATTGTGAAAATGAATTGTGGGATTGATGGAATTTGTTTTTAATGGATTTAAAACTCATGAAAATGGATTAAAATGATTTGATAGAAACCCAGTGGTTTTTTCTTGTGAAAGAGGCATGTTTTGGAATAAAAATATTTTGGTTTTAAATGTAAAGAAATTGGAATTTTTTAAATGGTAGAATTGGATTTATTGTAATTTAAGCATTCTTAAAATACATTTCCCATCATATAATATAACATGAAATCCTTAGGTAGTAGGTGAGTTATTTTGATACACTTTATGCTATAAAAACATTCTAAAACATACATATGGTGGGTCACATCCCCAATGAGAGGGTGACAAGTCGCCTCTAGACATTGTTAGGGGGATGTGAGTACACTCAATTAACTATGTTCACTTAGAGAGTGCAGAATCCCATAGTTGATTAATACTATCGTATGTTTTGGAAGATGACCATGTTGTTCACTTGTTTATTTATATTTGAGATATAAATGTATTCCAATTTTGTTGTAATTTCTTTAAATTCCTATTAATTGTTTTTAAATAGTTTTATCTAAATGTTTTACTTAATCCATTTTTTATAAATATTCCATATTTTGTAATGAAAATCATGTTCTTTAAAATTATCTTTCCATCATTTTTAAAATGTGTAGCATGTTTCATTTAAATATGTTTTTGATTTAACAAACATATTTACCTTGAAAATTTGAAATATTTTCTTTGAATAGTATATATGTTTCATCTATTATGGAATATTTGGTGGTATCCTACTGGGAATATGATCACACCGTACTTTTCCCTTTGGGTTTTTGTAGACATTATTCTTCCAAGTTGGAGAAAGCAGAAAAGATCTCTTGGAGGAGGATCCAGCTATTGAACCTTGGTCATGGTGAGCTGTGTCCTTAGGGACCTTGGGATATTTTCCCCAATTGGTATTTGATTGTAGAACTTTGGGCCTTTATGACTTGTTATATTTTATTACATTACTCCTAGTGGAGCTTCCTTTCTTATGCATAATGTCTTGTTTCTTTTGCTTCCTCTATGTTTTGTTGAAAATTAATTCCCACTTTCAGGTTGTATTATGCCAGGTGCTAGTTATTGACCCATGGAGATCAAGAATTGCCTTCGGGATATGTTAGTGCCATCTTGGTTATTGGGATACCAGGGTACTCGAGCTGGTTTGTGATATGGAATGGATGTTGTAGGGTTGTATCCTCCAGCTACGTCTAACCTGTTCAAATAAATTGTCACTACTACCAAATTATTCTCCAATTTGGATGAAACAATACCAATCAAATATTTCAGGACCAAAACCATTTCCAACTTCAAGAAATCCAATATCATTTCAAAATATTGTGTCCCACATAATATACTAATTGAAAATGGAACCAATTTCCATTATGCTAAGGTGGAGAAGCTCTATCGGGAGTATAATATCAAATCCAACCATTCATCTTGCTATCATATAGTTGCTAATGGATATGTAGAGGTCTTAAAATATAACTTTTTAGTCACACTCCATAATCTGGTGGGTTAAGATAATAATTATTTTTCTAAAAAGATCTTTCATTCCTTGTAGTCCTATCAGACTACAACCCAAACCGCCACATATGCAATCCCGTATTCATTGGTATACAAGATATAAGTTGTATTTCCCATTGAGGTCCAATTTCCCTCACTCCAAATTTCCATATTTGATAAAATATCCACATATAAAAAATCTCAAAATTGATTGGATGAATTTGAGTGACTTTATGGGAAGCGACTGCATATATTGTATCACTAGGAAGTCCACCAAAATCAGATAGCATTGATTTTAACCATAAAGAAGACCTATGATCATTCCTCCAATGGGATATGGTACTGGTCCTTTAGAACCTAGTTATATTAGGGAATAAACATACACATATTGATCCAAAGTGGGAGGGAACTAATTCTATACAAAAATTCTACTATAATAGAGATTATTCCTTGATATAGGTAGATATGGATATTGTTTAGGCCCCTACCAATGCAATATTTTTTAAGAAATAATTCAAGTGATAAATCCACACTGTCATCATAATAGTAAAAAAATAAGTGACATGAAATATGGTCATAGATGAAAGACCTTAAAACGAACAGAAAATGGTCTTCATCGTATGACCTAAAAAGGAATGAAAAATCTTCTTAGTTGTATGACCTAAAACTATAATTCAATATAGTACAATCTCTAGGAATTTAAATAATATAGCCTAATTTCATAGTCAAAATATGTTAAAATGTATGAAAAAATCCTTTCCACATGTTCTAAAGCTTAATGGTTCATATCCTAGTTTCACGACTTAAAACTGCATAACATTTTAGTCCACTCTTGAGAGAATCACAATCCTTGGTACCAGTCTCCCACTACACCTCCATCAAGTGCTACATGTGGCTTGATTCTCATCTCAATGGGATACATAGTGATTCCAAGACCTTCTGTCTTGGGCCCAACCATGAAGAAAGAAAATTCCCCTCTTTCATGTAAAAAATGATATACGCATGAGACTTTACAATCCCTAGAAAATGCTATCCAAATGCTTCCTTTGTGGCAAGACACATTTCTTCCACCCATAATACTAATTATCTTGGAGAATATAGATCTCAAAGAGACTTCTTTGTCCATTGGTGATATAATTTCTTATTCATGAGGATACCTTTGTTTTGACTATGCATTGAAACAACCCAGTCTGTCTCCGCATAAGTGTCTCCCAAAAGACCTGTCAACTAGAGGATGTTGTCGTTTGAATATGAATTAATACACCCTAGTTTGGATTTCCATAAGTCACCCCCAAAATTCCCATCAATCAGAGGCGCAGTTATCCTCAGGATAAACCTTTTATATATCTGTAAACCCAAAAAACATTGTACTATAAAACTCTTCTCTAACATGGTCTTTGATCACTCCTTGTGTACTTGCTCCATATCACTTATCCTAATCTATGAGCCCCATGATCATGGTTTACAATTTTCTTCTTCACGACTAAAGTATGTCCAAATATCCTTAGCCCTGTAAGGCTTATACCACTCATAATTTCCATTATATATGGTCCTAGGCGTATGAACTAAAAACTCAAAACACTCATATTGTCATAGTCACATGATGTTAAACTATATGAAAACCACTTCAACACATGTTGTTAAAAATTTACTCTTACCATAGTTACCAATAATATTATGCCACGATAAACTAGCTCAAGAATCCTCTTGTAAGGAACATAGGATTCCTCCCATAAGACGATTCTTCAAATTCCTAGATAGAATTTTTGAGGATTTATGAATTCTTTTTCATGTTATGTAACCTTCATACTTTCCACATGATGTTAAACTACATGGTTTCCCAAAACTATATATGAATTGATTCTCATTATGATGAGATAACCAACGGTGCCCAAATCCTATATCTTGGTACATCCACCATAATATCCAAATGCCCCTATACATTATTTTAATATCCTTTTTGTGGAAAAATAAACCTTTACCAATCCTTGTTTCTCACACCAAGCATAAATCATATGATCTTAGGAGTTTTGGTAAAGGATTCCCTGCATGATCAACTCTTATCAGTTCATATTTGGGTTATCATGGTCTAAGATACAAGAACTTAAAATCAATAACTAACATCCTTAGCACATGATGTTAAACTTCATTTTTAACATGTATTTAATGAAATATATCCAAGAACTACAAGTGGATTTATTTTCTCTTTGATGAGAAATGTAGTGATGTTCGTATCCAACGTCCTGGTCTAGCCACAATATAAAAAAATACCCCAAATGTCATATGTTTGATCCAGATATACATACGTGGATCTAGTTTTGGGTTTCACCCCACTCATGAGAACTTATTAAAATAAAAAATACCCATTCTTGATATATGAATTCAATCAGAATAGGGAATCTACTCTAGAACTATATGTGGCTTGACTCTCATTTTGCGGATTTACATAGTGATGAACAAATCCAATATCTTGGGCCTATCCAAAATAAAAAAAATCCCCTTCCTTGTGTTTAATTCCAATATACATAGGAAAAATTTCTCCCCATTATTTGGTGATTGAAAACTAAAATGATCCTTTCATAATCAAACACTTTCTCACACAAGCCAAACTCTATGTCTGGGGAAATTATAATCTCCATAAGCTTTCCTTAGCCATTAGTAATGGAACTTATAGTACTTGAGGAAACCTTTGTTTTGAATATAAATTTATATATTCCTATTTTTATTTTTATAAGTCTCACTCAAAATATCTATCAACCAGATGATATCGTTGTTTGATTATGCATTGATACACCCCAGGCTGGCTCTCTATAAGTTACCCCCAAAAGACCTGTCAACCGGAGGCACATTCATCCTAAGGGAAAGCCTCTTCTATCTCCATAATACACAAAAACATTATGATAGGATTCACTTTTAGAACATGGTTCACAATAAATCCATGCATACTTGTCCCATATCACTTTTCAGATCTAGGATCCCCAAAATTACTAATTAAGAACTCCTCCTTCATGCTTAAAAATGATAGAACATTCCTAGTCAGATCACCTTGAAATATAAAATCTATAATTTTTTGGTTGAAGGATGAATGAAATTAAATTTTATACCAAAAAATACTTTAATTAAGAAGATAAAATGAATGGTCCACACACTAGTCACACAACATTAAACTGCATGATGCTTCAACCTTCTCCATGTAAAAGTCTTTTCTCTTGATGTTGGTCATCCACTACATAACCCTAGATAATTGTTTACAACATGATTCTCATTCCATTAAGATAAATGGTGACTTCAAGATAATCTAATATTGGACCAAATTATAAGCAACCAAAATATTTATGTTCCACAATTCATAGACAAAACCCTGATCTAGGTGGTAACTTCTATATTTCTCCCAAGATCCCTCTTTTTTAAGATTTCCATAAAAATATAATTCCTCTAATTTATATAGAAATTAAAATTTTATTGGAGAGGTTCCTCATTCATGGCCATTTCCAACCCAAATTCTTCCTTCATTCTCATAAACATTTTCTTCACGAACCATCCTATACGGTCTTGAGAAATCCAAATTTTGTCAAACTCCCCTTGGACTTCGGTGAGAGAATTTATAATTCTTAAGGAAACTTTTATTGTGAATATACATTGATATTTCATAGTCTGGATTTGCATAAGTCACCCCCAAAAGGCCTATTATCTAGAGTCACCTCCGTCCTTATATGAAACCTATTCTATATGTACAATATCCATAATATCATACTGTAAACCATTTTTTGAACATGTTCCATAGTCATTATATGTATAATTTTCCCATATAATGTTGGAATAAAAAAATTCAAAAAATCATGAATTAAAATTTACTATTTTTATTTGAAGAATTACATGACATTATCATCCAACACGACCTACTTGATTCATTAGCCTATAACTCATGGTCAAAGTTTTTTGACCTAAATCACCAGTTACATCAGTCTATATTTTAAGAAGCAAAAATTCCCATGAGAAAAAGGCATCAAGATTTCTAGGATGAAAACCTGAGAAACGAGAACTAAGATAAAGTTGAGTCTCTCCATATAAGACATATTTATATTTGAATTTGAAAAAATTAGGGAAATGAAAAAAAAAGACACAAAGTTTGTGGGGTCTCTTATATGACTCTAGAAATAGTTCAACTACACTCTCCAAATCCAAATACCTTGGAAAAAATTAGAGCACCCTCCCATTCCTATCATTGTTATTGGAACTCATTGATGTGAGTATGTTTAAATAAAAAACTATCATCAGTGTTATGTTATCATTATAGAGGAAAATGGGGATAAATACATATATGATTAAAAATGAAATTATTTTCATTCATGGAGAAAAAATACAAGGAGTATCCAAAAAATTGGGTCACTTTATCAAATTTTTAAAAAATACCATCAATGAAAATCTTGAGTTGCTGAAGGATCTCTTGAGAACCCTCAAAAATATATTAAAGCTCGTCTAATTGGGTAGCCTCAACATCTTAATCCTAGAATAGTTCCTCTGATGTGATTGTAATGAGAGTATCCTCCTCATCTTAAACCCATTTCAAAAAATGATGAAGTTGTACAAGCTCCCCTATGGTGGTATCGATCTCTAGTTAGAGGAAAAATATTTGAATGGATTTATCATCAACCTGTTTCTTACAGTCTACCAGTTTCTTGGAATGGTTGAGGTCTTCCCCAGATAATGGAGATCTGAGATCCTCAATTTTTGTGATCATTACTTCTTTGGTAAATTTCTATTGTGAATTGTGCTCTTGATCCCATTGGTGAATTATCTCCTTTATATTAATATGGACCATGTGGTAGTTAAATAAAGTAAATCCCGACATTATAATCATGCTATAGAGATGATGGAGTTTTGAATGCTGATTTTCCATGGGTTTCCTTGAGGCTAACTCCAATTTGTCCTATCATATGAAATGACTACATGTCGAGAAGGTATCCTGATCCTCTTGTATTTTCATAGAGATAGTGTTAGGAGTAGTTCTGTACTATGGAATTTGTTCACTTATGGAAGAGATTTTCATTTTACTTCATAGCGAGACATCAACCACTGCTTGTACTATCAGTTGAGTTGGGGTGGAGGAATCCCCTTTATATTCAAGAACTAATAATGGTGGCATTAAAAGGTGAATGAAATTTTTCATCGACACTACAAGATATAAATTTGAATTGAAAAAGGAGATCAACAAATTTTATGTCACTCACCCTTTGATGGAAAAATTTCTTGGTTGGATTCCACCCTAGTATCCTTGATTTCATTGGTTTAGACTGGGATTTCTGGTTGTGGAATATTGTCTTCAGTTTTCTTAGGGCTCAATAGAGAAGGATCTTAGGATTCTACCACTTTAGGTCCCTCAACTATCATTCCTGCAAGAACAGGAGTAGGATTGACCTTAAAGCCCTGGTCATGGATCTCCTTGGAAATATTTTCTATAGAAAAATATAAACCAATCAGGATAATTGACTTAATGCATTGAACATAGGAAGTTCATCCATGGGGGGAAACACTAAAGAGAGAAACTAATATCATTTCAACTCCTTATTAAAGTCCCAAAACTCCTCCCGGGATCTTAGAATATAAATATTCGAATAAAGTTATTCCAATATTTCATTATATAGAACATCAAACCTCCTAGCATCCTCACCACTAAGGATGTCTAAGAAATTGGGCCCCAAATCCAAATTGGATCCATCATCACAAAAATACACTATAATTTCAATCGTTAGAACCCTTTCACCCCCATACGAATTAATATTAACACAATAAACTTTTTCATATGGTTTGGGTTCATGTCATCCCCTATTAGTGTGGTGATAGGACCGACAACAATGGTTTTAGGTTCCTACAGTTTATGTGACCAATCTTAGTATTAAAATAAACATAAGTCTTCTATTGACACATAAAACTATATGGTGCACATTTGACATCACTAATATTCTCCTTCCTCTCTACAGAGACATGAAAAAATGTGGTCTTGTCCCTTTATTGTTCTCCTGTAAAAGAGGATGACTCACTAAGAGGGATTTATGTCTCATCCAGAATATCCTTCTCAATTCTTAAAGGGTCATTTCTATGATCCTTAAGATAGGAGATGGGATTGGATCCTACAACCCAAATGAATGATCATAAATTTTTTGTGGATTTTGTAAAAAAATTATATTATGAAGGCTTACCATGACTAATAATGTGATTAGATAAGGATTTTATTACCCTTTCTCCCTTCATTTTTATGGAGGAAGGCTATTAATTACATCCTCAAACCCAGGTATTGAAGGTTCAAGTCAAGAAGAATATCCTTTTGTCTGCTCTTCCATCATCCTCTAGTTTAAGGATAACTTCCTCAATTAGTGATTTGATCCATCATCTCTAATAGGAGTGCCTATCAGGGCATATTTTGGTGATAGGATCCTGGATGATTCTCCCTATACCCTCTAAAAATAATGGCCAGCCTTTCCTAAATAATGAAATTTTCATCAAAAAAAAAATAAAAAAAAATTGTAACATGAGATGGAAAGACTTATATCATGAGGATCTATGAAGTAGGGATTTGTTATTCTATGGAATTAATGATCATCTCTAGCTCCTGGATGTGTATTACCACCTCGACGGGGTCAATATCAAACTAAATGTGGGGTGGGGCTTAGACATCCCCAATCCATGGAATTTTCAAGCTACCAGAGAGGATTGACCACATATCCTTATCATTATAGGGATTTTTCTACCAAAATTGAACAGACTATGATCGAACATAATCTGAGGTTGCTCCGATTTTTTATGAAGCAGACCCAACACTCATAGATTTTATTGGCTTCCCTAATATCTATGTTATCTTCTAAGGACTGAAAACTAGAGCCCAAGTTTTCTCTTGGTGATAGTGGCTAAACCATCTAGGATCAGGATAATCTTGTGAAGCCCTTTAGATATTGACTTGCATATTAAACTGTGAATGGGATTGCTTGGGTGAGCTTGGGGACTCACCATTTCCACCCTCCAGAGATGGTGGTGCCTTTCTTCCATGCCTTTGTTTCCTATAAGTTATTACATGTTGGACTCAGGGAAAACTTATTTTCAACACCCTTTATAGTTATGATGAAATATGGGATTTATCATATAGGGAGATCAACCTAGAGAATACACTCTTTGGAGAATGTTTAATTACATCTTGAGTCACCTCCACAACCATTAGAACCTGCAGTTGTTGGGACACCTTTGGTTTCTTATCTGATCAAACATGAACAAGATGTATAATATTGGTTACAATAGGAACTTTAATTGGTGTGAAAATATATATGTAAAATTGGATAAATAAATAACCTCGCCATTAATTTAGGCTTTTAGAATTCTATCCCTAAAGGAAATCATATACGATCTGAAGTATTCACCATCTTTCCCGTCATTGGTGAACTTCCCAATGGGTTGATCCCCATATGGAAGGAAGTTGAATTATTTTAATAGATTTATTTTCCTCAAGGATTCTCCATACTTCATAAATAGGGGATTGATGATAGAAATATATTTAATGAATGTTTGAAACCGACCTATGGAAACTACAATTCAACTAAATTTGGAATAAGGAAAAAATGTTCTTCAATCAATTACCACAATACTTGAAATGATGCTGTAATTATTAAAGGGGCCTTTACATGTGCATGTTCAATAATTATTGATGAATCTTGACTAAGATGGGAGATTCCAATCCTATGTGCCTCCCCTTGACTAACATGGAGGCCATGAAAAATTTCCTTTTCCTTACACGGCCATTTGATTCCAGAACCGATATCATATATATTCTTAAACACATCTCTAAGAAACTAGAAATTTTTATTAGATGGTGTGTTCGACTTGACTATATACCCCCATTTGGGATAATATAATTGTTCCAATATGGGATAAAATTTATAAGGAAAACCCGAATTTTCAATTGCATGACATCCTTTGGGATGTTTCCATGTAGGGCCCTCCCCCCTAGGCTCTAATAAAGCATTCATCCATGCCTCTAGGTGGAATCCCCCCCTTAGGAGAGGGTCTTCAATCCTAATTTTTTGGGATATATTTTACAAATAATGATCCAAAATAAAAATCCATTCAACATAATCCAATTTTGTTTTCATTGGGAAGAACTCATCATACATCTCTACAAGAATGGGTGCCCATGAGATATTGTAGACGTACCATAAGACGACTCCAAATTTTTCATGCATCAGGTGTAAGTTGTTTTTCTTTGAGATCAATAGGCTTAGTAGATTAGGGATAATTTCTTGATTATTTTATACAAATGTCTGGGCCAACCATAAAACTTCATAGAAACCAACTCCCTTTAGCCCGATGTCAAAATCTATACAAGTATTATTCACCCAGTAATCCCACATCCACTCGGGTTTGACACCTCCTCTAGGAAGGAGGTCCCAATATTCCGTATATAATTTGGATTGGTCTATATTGGAAGCATGATAGATGAATGAGTAGCAGTGTGTCTTTAACTTAGGAGTATGAGACTTTAAATATGGGGGACAACTTTTGTGATGCATAATGAAAGTTGTGGGTGAAGTTCGCTCATTTATATACACAACATTGGCCAAGATGTTTGATGTGGAAAACATCATGTGCTCTTAGAACCAAGAAAGAGACAAGTAATTTTCCAGCTTTGGGATGAGGATATCATTCAGAATATTTTGGGCATAAAGTTAAAGATAATTACTCTCATGATATTAGTGATAATGCTTCTTGAAATGATTCACAAAATTCAAGAGAGTGATGTCACATGTGTCATAATAATCTGGATTAATAATATCCAACATCTCCTTGATATGATTACCAGCCTATTAACTTGAGACTCTGACCTTCTGAGTGGACATTGGTAATTTTCAAGGAAGTACCTAGATTTTTATTAGAGGTAAAGTCTTGGTTTTGATAAAATTAGGAAATTCATAAATTTGGAAAAAGATTCAACTTGTGAAGGTCACTAATCCAAGTAACCTCATGCAGGTAACTCACCCAAGATACATCCCATAGGTCAAACACCCAGGTGACCTCACACAGGTCACTCACCCAAGTGAATGAATTACATAGAAAGGGAATGCTGGGTCTGCACGAACATAGCTTTAGCTGGAAGACTATTATGATTAGAGAACTAGTGTGATGAGAGAAGCAATGTGTAGGAGAGAGAGAGGAAGAAACACCTAGAAAGGAACCACTATTTATAGACACTGGTATTCCTTTGAATCCAACCTACAAAGTCAACCTACACGATACACCTATGTGACATACCTGCACAAGATACCTACAAGGATCACCCTTTCACTTATCTCTTGCTTGGAATGAAATTAATAATTCCCCTTAATAATTATCAAAAAGGTAAAAGAACACATGAAGTCTACTGAATGAAGGATCTATCAATTCCCTTTTTCTCTCTATACCACAAGATTAAACCCTATAGTTCCGATCGGATCCAATCTTGAGGGGGGGGGGGGGCTTCTGCCGACACTCCTTTTTGTCACATGAGAATGATAAGTTTAAAATGGAAATAGATCTATAAAATAGGAAGTGAAATATATTAAAGATGACATTCTCACCCTGGTAACACCTCACACGACTCAACTAGTGTCACCATGCAGGTCTACCTTGCATTCCCATCGTCACCACACATGTCCAGCGTGTGCTCCATCACCTTTGCATAGTCCCTTGAAAATAATTCCAAGTAGACTTTACTTGGTTATACCTGTGTGATACCCAACAATACACACTTGTGTGAGTTAATTATTTCAGTCGGGGTCCTGAAAAAGCCTTTAAATAGGATAATTGGGATCCTCATTTGAGATGATGAGAAGTGATGAAGAAGCCTTAAGGATCTTCTTACCCTTGTGCTTCACCCAATTCCTCAAATCCATTAGGTAGTCACTTAAGCCTCAAAAGAAGATATAATTAATGGGGAATGTGGGGTTATATTTCCCCTTCTATGTCAATACAAAAAAACTATGTGAGCACTCTACCCTAGTCCAAGAACACTAGGGAGAAGTCCCCTTCTCAAGCCAAAAACTTGAGTGTCCATCATCCAATGACACCAGATGAGATCCTTGTATCCTAGATAAATGCCTTACCCAAGTTCTATAACCAAAGTTATCCATATCCAAAATACCTCTCTTGTTCTCCTGGGTCTACATCAGGCAACATCTCTTCAGTTCACCTAGGTATGTCTTGGATGATACCTCTTCCGCTCTCCCAAGTCTACCCTGAATGAAGGACCTTCTACTCACCCTATCCTTAACTATGTGAACCACCTTATATCAGCATAAGTAGCACCTACGTGAGACATACTTTGGGATCATTATACATGCCACCATTGGTGGGGAACCTCAACTATAGCCTGAAAATAGACTCTCAGTTGTTGAAGAACATGTTTCATGTGCCATTGAAAATTTAAAAATCTGCATACCGTTACGGGGGAGATGGATTCCCTTGTAGAGATAGAGAATATAGTTCACCCCTGGCTCTGTCTACTATTCCTTCTTCCTCCCACTCTAGTAATACTAGAATGATAGATCCAGATCCCCTACCTAGAGTTCCGTAGAATGATGCACAATTCCAACCAGTGTCTTCTCTTTCCTCTTCTCTACAGATATCAGTGGTTCTGATTTCTAACTCCACTGCCAGTTCATTTAATGGAATCCAGGTTTTAACATTTTTGAATTCTACCTTCAACTATGTGTCAGTGCTCCTCAAATGGACCATAGTGGATTGTTTCAGTTTTGACAAACCTTTGATAGGTTTCTTTTAGAACTTTGTGTGATCCTGTGGCTTAGATTATCCGACACGTGTCTCTGAGATGAATAGAAACTCATTCTGCATTATTCTGGCTTCCCATGAAGGCTTTATCAAAGCTTGGTCTAGGAACTTCAGATCAGCCAACCATTTCATATTACATCTCCCCCACTGGTCTATGGAGGTTCAAAGAGGATGAGAATCAATCATATTAGTGTTGTAGATCAATATCCTAATCCTCCCACTCCCTTTTATCAACCCTACATTTCTAGAGAATATAGGGAGCTTACTTTGTGGATTTTTTTGCATCATAGATTGATCCCTGAATATGAAAGATTCATGAGTTTTTTAATAAGTTTTTTGTAAAAATAAATTTTCAAGAATTGATCAGTTAAAATTAATTTAAAAAATACGCCTCATAGGCGGTATCAACGATGATGCCTTTCCCCTAAAACCCAAAAAAATAATAGTATTTTTTTATTTTTATTTGTTTTTTTATATATATTATATATTTATATATAAACAAAACAAAACAAAAACAAAAATAAAAATAAACTTTTCAGCAGAACTTTTTAGCTTTTTAAAATCTAGCACTATTGCCATTACAACAGTCTAAATTCTGGTAGAAGCTCTCACCCTGAGCTCCCTTTTATAAGAGGGCTTACTCTGGAAAATCATTCTGCATTTCCGATGTGATATCCTGGTTCTCCTTTTTCAGCGCAGAACATTCTGCATTTCCGATGTGGGATTCTATTTCAAGTACGTGGCTTTGAAAGACTATAAAATATAAATTATAAGACAAATATAAATTAAACTTAAAACATGGATTAAACAAATAAATATTACTTAAAAACAAAAATAATTTCATAATTTTTTTTATTGAAAATCATTTATAAGGTTTCAAAGACACCAACTTGAAACATACAAATATTTTAAGTACGTGACTTTGAAAGCCTATAAAATATACACTATAATACCATCATAAATGAAACATAAGACATGGATTAAACATATAAAAAATAGTTGAAAATTAAAATAATTTCATAAAAAATGTTGATTGAAAATAATTTATAAGTTTTGAATGAATCATACTTGAAACTTAAAAATGTTTCCATTACATAAATTTGAAAGTCTAAAAAATATAAAATACAAGATCAACATAAATGAAACTTAAAACATGGATTAAAAAGATAAATAATGGCTGAATATAAATATAGTTTCCTAAAAAATGTTGATGGAAAATAATTTATAAGCTTTCAAAGACACCTACTTGAAACTTAAAAATGTTTCAAGTATACGCCTTTGAAATCCAATAAAATAAAAACTATAAGACCAATATAAATGAATCCTAAAACATAGATTTAACAAATAATAAATTATTTAATTAGTTAATTTTTATTATTAATAAATAATTATATAATAATTAATTAGTTAATTAGTAATTATTAAAAATTAATTATATAATAATTAATTAGATAATTAGTAATATAATTATTAAGTATATAAGAGTTAATTAGTAATAAAATTATAAATTATATTTATTAATTATAATTAATAATTAGTAGTTATTAAATATTATTATATAGTAATTAATTAGTTAATCGGTAATATAATTATTAATTATATAGTAGTTGATTAGTTAATTAGTAATATAATTATAAATTATAATTATTCATTATAATTTCTAATTAGCAATTATTAAATTTTATTATAAAAAAATTAATTAGTTAATTAGAAATATAATTATTCTTTACAATTATTCATTATATTTATTCATTATATTTATTCATTATAATTATTTGTTATAATTATTCATTATAATTATTAATTATAATAATTAATAATTAATTATTAATTTGTCAATTAGTATTATAATTATTAATTGTATAATAATTTGTCATTTAATTAGTAATTATTAAGAAATAATTATATAATAATGAATTAATTAATTAGTAATATAATTATTAATTATTTAATAATTAATTAGTTACTTAGTAATATAATTATTAATTATATAATAATTAATTACTTAATTAGTAATATAATTATTAATTTATAATTAGTAGTTAGTTAATTAGTAATTAATAATCATTAGTTATATAATAATTAATGAGTTAATTTGAAAAAAAATTATTAATTATATAATAGTTAATTAGTTAATTTTTTGAGAAAGATAGAGCCGATGCCCTTTTTATAAATAGTTAATTTGTAATATAATTATAAATTATATTTTTTTCATTATAATTATTAATTAGTATTTAAATTTTTTTATAATATTTAATTAGTTAATTGGTAATATAATTATTAATTATATAATAGTTAATTAGTTAATTAGTAATATAATTTTTATTTATAAATTTTTAATTAGTAATTATTAAAAATTATTGGATAATAATTAATTAGCTAATTAGTAATATAATTTTTCTTTATAATTATTCATTATAATTGTTCATTATAATTATTCATTATAATTAGTAATTATGTATTATTAATTATTAATTATAAACTATTAATTAGTTAATTAGTAATATAATTATTAATTATATAACTATTAATTGTATAATAATTAGTTTATTAATTAGTAATTATTAATAATTTATATAATAATTAATTAGTGAATTAGTTATATAATTATTAATTAGTAATATAATTATTAATTATTAAATAATTAATTTGTTACTTAGTAATATAATTATTAATTATATAATAATTAGCTTGTTAATTAGTAATATAATTATTTATTATATAGTTAGTAATTAGTTAATTAGTAATACTAATCATTAATTATATAATAATTAATTATTTAATTAGTAATATAATTATTAATTATATAATAGTTAATTATTTAATGTTTCTAGAAAGATAGACCCAAGGCCATTTTTATCATTAGTTAATTATTAATATAATTATAAATTATAATTATTCATTATAATTATTAATTAGTACTTATTAAAAAGTATTATATAATAAATTATTAGATAATTGGTAATATAATTATTAATTATATAATAGTTAATTAGTAATATAATTAAAAAATATAATTTTTCATTATAATTATTAAATTGTAATTAGTAAAAATCATTGTATAAAAATTAATTAGTTAATTATTATATAATTAATTCTTAATAATTACTAATTAACTAATAAATTATTATATAATTAATTATTAATAATACTAATTAACTAATTAAATAATTTATCATATGTTTAATCTATGTTTTAAGTTTCATTTATATTGGTCTTATAGTTTATATTTTATAGGCTTTTAATGGCACATACTTGAAATATTTTTAAGTTTTATGTAGGAGGCTTTGAAATCTTATAAATTATTTTTCATCAACATTTTTTTGAATTTTTTTTATTTTCTACTATTTGTTATATCTTTAATGCATGCTTTATGTTTTATTTATGTTGGTTATATAGTTTATATTTTATATACTTTCAAAGACACGTACTTGAAACATTTTTTAGTTTCAAGTAGGTGTCTTTGAAAACTTATAAAATATTATTCATCAACATTTTTTACGAAATTCTTTTTATTTTCAACTATTTTTTATATGTTTAATCCATGTTTTAAGTTTTTTTATTTTTTTGGTCTCACAGTTTATATTTTATATGCTTTCAAAGTCACAAACTTGAAACATTTTTATGTTTCAAGTAGGTGTCTTTGAAACCTTATAAATTATTTTCCATCATTATTTTTTATGAAAATATTTTTGATTTAAACTATTTATTATATGTTTAATCTATGTTTTAAGTTTCATTTATATTGGTCATATAGTTTATATTTTATATTCTTTCAAAGTCACGTACCTGAAATATAACCCCACATCAAAAAGGCAGATTGTTCTGCGTAGGAAAGGGAGAACCAGAATCCTACACCGGAAATGCAGAATGATTTTTTTTGGTTATGCCCTCTTATAAAAGGGAGCCCTTGGTGAGAGCTTCTATCAGAATCTAGACTCATGTAATTGTAGTACTGGTGGATTTTAAATAGCAGAAAAATTTTGCGGAAAAATATATTTTTATTTTTATTTTTGTTTTGTTATATATATATATATAAACAGAATAAATAAATAATTGTTTTTAAAAAAATTAATTAATTAAATATTTTTTTTTGTTTTAGTGGAAATGCAGCATCGACGATTCCACTTTTAGTGTTAATTTTAAAAAATATTTTTAACCCACCTATTTTTAAAATAATATATTTTTTAAAAATAACCTATTAAAACAAACTCAATACTCTTCAATGGTTCATATCTGCGTCTCCCTTGATGTCTCTTCTCACCCTTCAGCTTAGATATTTATTTGGGCTCAAGAGGTGTTGAAATCAATACAATCCCTTGTTTATCCATCATCAGCTTGATATTGTTGCTCTTGTAATCTTCCTAGGAATTCTTTGTGAGATTATGGGAAGAAATCATCATGTTGGCCGACCCTGCATCAATTTAATCCTTCGCACAGTGGTGTATCTCCACCACAATATACATTTTTTCTCTATCATCTAATAACACATTGAATGCGTGTACGGTTTTTTCCTATCAACCGTTCAACGTTTCGATGCTCTATTAATGTGTATTACAACACTCGAGTCAAATAGATCATACTCATATGTTGAGAAATAAATTCAATAATAATTATTATAAAATTTTTATAATATCATGGAATTATTTTTACATTTAATAGATCATACTCATATGTTCACCAACCCCCGTATGTGGGGCGCAATTTATTCAAAACAACTATTCACTAGAGTAGGAGAAACTTATAGATACACTTAGTGTGTGACACAATATGTTTTTATCTAGATATCAGTGAGACCAAGCTATAGACCAATAGCCGATTCTAGTAACCCAACATATCCACTATGGATATATGGAATTTTATAACTATGTATTCCTCCTACAAACATGTTATGTGCAATATAATATCTTTGTTTCGTGATATTACATAAATTAGGATGCACACTTAGGTCATCATCATTTTTTTACTTTATATATTTAATAAAATTACTATAAATACAAACCTTATTATACTAGAGCCATGGATTTAATTAAGGTACTACCATCTTGGAAAACACGGGCCCATGATATATCTCTTCCTCAACTTAGAGGCAAAATATTGTATCGTGATCATTCACCCAATTCCATACAACCAAAGATGCACCCAACAAAATCTCATGTTCAGAGACTAACACACCTGTTTCTAGATAGGAACAACCAATGTCACCTAAAACATGTGGTGTTCATATTGGTGGGTATTTCCTCACAATCTTATATACTTGAGTTCACCAAGTTCAAACTTCATGTGAAGAAGTCTCAATACTTATGAGACCCAACACTTAACAATCAGTCATCATTTGTGTCCTTTCAATATGATGTATTTAGATCATAGAATATATATTTAATATTACTATCACAATATCTCAAGGATCTCATTATAGCTGATAACTTCTATAACCTTTTGACACAATACATAATATAAGGAAATTACCATGTAAAAAGTGGATGTATAAGTATCAACACTATCATGGTAATAATAAACACACACACACACACATAGAGATATATATATCAAATTGTATACATGTAATGGGAATAAAAGTAAATACAAGAGTTGGGTTTAAGGAATCCACTCACAATAGTTATTTATTTTAGGTGTCTTGGGAAGTCCTAAAACAAAATACAAGGTTATGTTTACCCATTTCTATACTGGTATGGTAAATGGTTTCATCATAACCATAGACTTTTTTCATTACCCTTTGAATTTTTTCCATACCAATCCTTGAGATTCAAAATCTAAAATCTCCCTCTTCATTTTATCCCACTTGAGGTTTTGTGTAAAATTTCAATACATCTGAGAAGTTCCCAGATAAATAAAGATGGATGAGCTCTGTGCATCATTCTGAATATCCCTCCTCAGTTCTGGTTTTAATGGGACAAATATTCTAGTTCCAAACCTTATAAATCATATTTATAAAAGTTTAACTTTATAATATTCTCTAACTTCTTATATAACAACTCATTATATTTTTGGGCTTCCTTATTTCTATCAAGAATAAATAGTTAAGTAGTTATTTGAGAATGGTATGATGAATATCCTTTTATTATTCCCACATAAAACCTTTGAATGTATAAAAATATTGGATCCCTTTAAATTATCATCATGGATTGGGTATTAGAATCATTTCTACTTTGATAATATTTCATTTTTTTTCATTCTAAGGATGGTAATGGATTGAACAATCATAATTCATGATCAAATCTATCCACTTTTTTGGGTGTATATTGAGCAATATTTTTTGTGAATATATACTTAAAGAATTTATGATCCAAATATATATCAAACTTCTCCCAACATAGATAATGTCCCCAAATCTTCAATAATAAGATCTCTACTTCCAATTCTAGATCATGTAATGGGTAGTTCCAATCACTAATCTTTAATTATAAGGAGCCATATGATATCAATTTTTCATCTTGAATGAGTAAAAATCTGAAGATGTTTTATGATTTATCATTGTAGATCCCAAATCCTTCCATACTAGTGGGTAGTTCTAGAAAAAGTGTAATGATTATCCTCTTCTTTAACTCTTAAAATATTTCATTACATTGATCATTATATGAAAACTTAACTCCCTTCCAAGTAAGCTTGGTTAGTGGGCTTGAAAATAATGATATGTTTTTCATAAATTGATGGGTTTTCCTATAAATTCCAAGGAAAATAATGACTTTAGTAACATATGTTGTTCTGATCCTCCCTTCGATTGCCCCTGTTTTTGACGGATCCACAAATATCCCCTTATCGGTGATAACATTCCCTAATAAAGTTACCTGTTATAACAAAAAATCACATTTACTATAATTTTCATAAAATTTTTACTTCAAAAATTTATTTAGTATAGTATTTAAATTCTTATCATGTTCTACCGTTATTTTGGAGTAGATAAGAATGTCATTTATAAAGACCACCAAAATGTTTTAATGGTAATCCCTAAATAATCTATTAATCTAGTCCACGAGGATAGTTAGAGCTTCAGTGAGTCCAAATGAAATAACTATGAACTCAGAGGGCTTATATCTTGTATAAAAATAAGTCTTGTGGTTATCCTCCTTATCCTTAACATGGTAATATCCCAACCAATTACCCACCTTAGAGAAATATTGGGATGCACATAGTTGATCAAAAAAGTCATAAATCCAAGGAAATATGGCACTTTTTCTTTGTTGTGATATTGTTGATATCATAACAATCAATGCAGATGTGCATTGACTCATCCTTATTCTTAAAAAAGCGGACCGGTTCACCCCATAATGAAGCAATTGGGCATATAAAACCTTTATCCACATTCTTCAATTATTGTTTCTTCATATACTCAAGGCCAACAATGAAAATTTTATATGAACTCTTGGATATTGGATAAGATTCATGTAAGTGATTGATTGAGAATTCAACCTCATGGCTAAGAGGAAGACCAAATAATTCATTAGGAAACACATTAATGAATTCCATTACAATGGGAATGTATTCAAGGATTATATTTTCCTTAGTGTCAATAATTTTGGAAATATACACTTTCTAATATAGAAATAATATCCATGATTGAGATGATGATAATAATGGAGATTCATTCCCCTTCTTTCACTTGTTTAGAATCAAAGGACAATTCATGATACAGAGGGATATTTCCTTCTCTTGGGAATTTATATTGGATTTATATAAGGAGAGCCAATCCATACCCAGAACTGAATCAAATTATTTCAAGGGGATTCTGACAAGGTTTCCGAAGAAATTCATTCCACAGATTTGGACAAGGGATGATTTATATTCTCAGTATGCAACAATTTACCCATTTCCCATCTTCACTGACAACTCTACATCCATATTTTGAGGTTCTATTTGATTAGATATACTAAACATACATGATATGAAATAATTAGTATAACCTAAATCAAAAAATAAATTCACTGTCCTTAAATGGATAACTAGTGTACCTTTCATGACTTCCTTGTCTGGATCCACCTCTGCAGTTGTGACGGAATACACTCACCCTTTATTTCTAGGCCATAGAGATTATTGTCGTTGGTTATCATCGAGAAACCTTGGCTTAGGGAATTGATTCACACAGTTTCAATGTTCCATGCAGTTTCAAAATTGGACAATAGCTTGAGGGTTTATCAGAGGATTCCTTTCTTCCATTACATTTGTGGGTTTCTCCCATCAGAAATCACTAACTAGGTGCCTTTTATCTTACAACTAAATCATTTATTTATGTCATTCAAGAAATATATGGGATATTTATTCCCAAAATTATTATAAGTGTGGTATCAAAATTTCTTTACCCCTTTATATTTCTCAACCGTACTACCAAAATTGAAATTCAGTGTCCAATTCCTATTTCTTGACCCATGAGACCACAGAGATTCTCCAATATCGATTTCAAAATTTGGGCCATATCAGAAAATTTCCTCATAGATATCAAAGTCTCATATCACCAAGGATTTTAATATACTTTGATTCATCACATCAAAAAAGAGGTTAACTTTAATTTTGTGTGTAACGACAAAGATGGAGGTGTATCATGAAAGTCTAGTGAAGTTTTCCTCATATTATATAATGGATTAATCATCATTTTTCTTATGGATAAAAAATTCCCTCTCCATTTCCAACTGATGAGTGTGAGGAAAATATTTTTTGAAACAATTTTTCTACATTTTCTTCCACTTTATCACTTTGATATCACTCTCTGATTTGTATTTTTAACCAACACCCACCATTGACTAGATTTTCATTCTGTATGATAAATAGCTATAATGAACTTATCTTTATCAGAACATTGAAGGATGGAGAAGATATTTTAATTGGGTTTGATCCATTTTCCATTATTAAAGGATCACAAGATCCACTAAAAGTCATAAGTCTTTGTTTAATAAAGGTATAAATCACAAACTTCTATTTAATAGGGTGATTTTAAATTCCTCTTGATTCAGTTTTCTATTCAAAACCCAATTCAATTGAAAAAGTATTATCATGAAGTTTTCAATTCCATATCTCATTGGGGTGGGCATCCCGTTTGGGAAGTCATTACATTTCCCCTAACATTGGTTGTTGGATTAGTTCCTACAATTTCCTATCATTGAATAGAATAAAGGTAAAAATTGGGTTGCATATTTTTAAACCATTAAAAAAATAAATTGGAAACCTTGAACATTAAAGGGATATCTCATAAAAAATATACACTTCTTAACCTTTGGATTTATAGGTTTCAATATAAATTTTCAATGATCTATTTCCAACTTTAAATATTATGTGCGATTTTTTCCCTTCATAATGGTTCATATAGGCCTTGTGAATTTACCAATTAATATAACCAAGGAGTGTTAAATTTGGTGTGTAGTAAGGTATGTTTTCATGCACAATGTGACAACCGTTTCCAACTCAATGTGCCTTTTTTGGGTTATTATTCCAAGTTACTGCTATTCAAAATCCATATACACTTTTATTATCTAGGTAGGGATTCATTTTATTTGTAACGACCTGACCCTAGATACCCAGAGTTGGTGCTTTATTACATAACATTGACATGATCACAAGAAAGATCAAGTCTCGAAAGACCGATTAGTTTAGTAGCCTTGGAAACACTAGATATATTCATAAAGTTTAAATTACATCAATTAGTGAAAAACTACAACAACATATTGTCTTAATATCCCCTCATACTATCCCTGCAAGTCATTCATAAAATACTTCTTCACATCCTGGAAAAAATAAAACATTGAAAGGGGTGAGCTCAGATGCTCATAAAGGATAACAATATAGCGGAAATTTCATAAATAAACATAAATATTTAAGGCAATGTATAACTAAAACAAAAGCCTTTAAAACTTTAAATTCAGCATAATATGAAAAGGATAAAATGAAATAATGCCATTTTATTATTCACATGGATATTATACTAGTCGAATAATCACATGAAAATATAAATAACCACCTTCATAATGACAGAATTCATAATGCCAGACTATCATAACCACGTAGCCAAGGCCTCGTGCCAAGACTACAAATAACATTTTGTCAAGTCCTCATGCCAAGACACTAGTTTGTCTCATGAGACCTACTGATGCATCGAGGAGCTATAGCAGGCTCCACTCGTCACTTACTAAGTCCAATGCATTCCTCATATGAAAATTTTGAAATATGACATAAACATTCATATTAAACTAGCATATGAAATGTCAATACTTAATCGACAAACCATGAATGGTATAAAAATAGCACATCCACCGTCAAACATAACTCATTCGATACAATATGGAAGATTGTATTGTATCAGATTAATCTCAATCAAGAATAATGAAGGATATTGACATAGATGAAAATAATCGTCAAAACTATTAGAGAGAAATATCCCCCTTTTTCTTGAAATCATTTAAAAGTCACACTATTTGTCAAGAAGCCATTTAAAAATAGATTTTTGAATCAAACTGTCCCATACCGCTTTGAAACATTTAAATGTAATTTTAATTTTATAACTTTAATGTCCATATAAATAAATTCTTAAGACCATTTTTAAAACATGGACATTAATGAAACATATTTAGAAGAATAAATCTTTAAATCACTTAAAAATGTATTTTAGTTAGAGTTTCTAACCAAAAGAGAGACACTTGAATATAAATAATTGAGGTAATCAAAACTTTATAATATCATGAGAATAAAGGGATTCATGATATACTATGTCAAAGTACATTATATACACCATATAAAAGTGATTTGGTGTATAACAACAAATAAGTCTCAATGGAATGTAAATTGAGATGAATTATCTTATAAAGACCATATCCTTAGGTTAAAGATAAATCAATGACATAATTATGTGTGACAAATATAAATACACTCAATATGATTGGATATTTAGTGTAAATCAATCGGATGACATTCACACATATTCTTGTAAAAACAACACCAATGAATTGGATATTTAACTCAACAAATGGAGATTGAGTTAAAATTACTCTTATCAAGTTCATACCGATGACTTGAGAATTTATCAATGGAGTGATTATGTGTATAAAAATTATATCCATAGAAAGGGGAGTGGAAATTATGACATAATCAAATGAATAGTGATTCCACACATAATCTTGGAGTAAAATAATCAATGAAGTATGCCTAAAGCCGAATGAGTGAAAATTGAAATTTAAAATTCCCTTATCGATTAGGTAACTTAAGAAAATAATAAAATGAAATAAGGATCATACAATGATGATGTAAATACCCATAAATTAATTGATATTACACAATTAATACAATTATGGGAAATACACATACACCACATGCAATAAATAAGTGGTGAACAATGGAATTCTCACGAAATAAAGAGTGAGATAAGAAACCCATTACTTTGTACTTTTTCCTTGGTCGATGGTAGGATAAACCCCTGTATAATGGTGAAATAATTGTTATTGAATTATACAAGAATCATTTACATTAATATTATATCATATATGATCTTTTAACATTTATTTGTTAATAATATCTTAGTATTATTGTCATTTCGAGTGTTAACTTACTCATTTTCCTTTATATTATTTATTACGTAAGCTGTGTTTGTTACGGATAGGTTGTATCTTATTAATATACAGAATTATATTAAGTACTTAAACATTATTTTTAATCATTAAAAAAATATTATACTTGAATGGATACGGTGGAGAATGAATCTCATCGCGTTCGTGGAGACGGTAATCCGTACGTATGCACGAGCGAAAATATCATTCTTTTGATGTTAAAATAATATATAATTGGATGGTATATCCTATAGACATAATAATTATCATGTTATATTTATTATTTACATCAATTACACATCATTATTATACCCATCCAAATAATAATTTATTGAATGACAATTACACCACGATGTGGAGACGGTAAGCCGTATTTACGCACGTATGGTGACATGCCATTCAAAGGATAGATAGAATACTGAATATGGTTGTACCATATTTATAATAACATCAAATTATATAGAATATACTGGAGTTATTATTTTAGAATATAAATAACAAATAAAGAAGAAGTTGAAGAAGAAAGGAACTTGAAAGAGGGTGGTGAAAACATTAACTCTTCTTCGGGTTCTTCCTTTTCATTTGATCAAAAGGGCTCCATAGGTTGGCTTTATTATCAAACTGAGGCCTCTAGGGTGTAGTGAGGGAAGTTGAGAGAGTATTTGGGATGGTTTTGGCCGAGCCAAAAGGCTTTGAATGTGTGAATTAGTGAGGAGGGTGACTGCCCTTTTATAAGTGGGGTGAGGGGTACCTTCGGAAAAGCTAAACATATTATTTTATAATAAATTAATATTCGGTTTCTAATGGCTTAAAATTGTATTATTTAAAGGTTAAGGTAGGTATGGGTCGAAATCCACTCAACCAATAGAATTTAGACAGGTTTGGGTTACTATATTAACCTTATCTTTAAGTATTAACTCTTAGTTAATTAGTTTCACTTTTACAATGTCTCTTTGTATTTTTATATTATATGGTTAATAATATTACTATATACATCCAATAGACCCCCAAGTGGTCCATTAATGATAAAAATATCATGATATAAGTATCTTTTCCGAATATTAGATTTTTAGGAATTGAATATCAATTAATAATAAAATATTTGTTTTAGAAACTCTTTTATGTCAATTTTGACACTATTTGGAAAATTGATTTTTGTGAAAATCATAACATAATGATTACTTCAAAAGAAGTTAATTAACTCAATCCTAACAGGTCATAGTAACTTATAAAATTAGTGTAATTAATAAAAAGTCTCAAATTACATTTACTTTGATATTTATAATATCAATTATTTTAATATTTCATTAATTAGGTAATTACTTCATCACCATTGTGTCATAAATAAATTAAATTATATAATGTCTAAAAAATATAAATAAAATACAATTATGTAGGAAATCGTTTTATCTTTCTAATTAATATTTATAATCGAATTTATCTTATGTGTAACCCTCTATTAAAAATGTTTTAGTAAATAAACTTTGATTTTAACTCTTTTAACTCTTCTTTGAATTAAATAATAATAAATGTCCTAATCTAATCCAAGTGGACCTAAATGATAATATTTTATTCCTATGGTTGTTTTTGGTCGATATACACTTGTACAATAGAATTAGGACAAGTGTTAGGGTATTATTAATATCATTTTTACCCTTAATTACCCTATTTACTTTTAACCGTGGTAAATAAAAGTAAAAAGTTACTATTCAGCAAACATTATTTTCATCTCATTGAACCACATTTTACTCCTTGATATTAACCATGTCTATCGGATTTTTGAAATTCCACTCACAGAAGTGTTAAAATTAAGTTTTATGAAAAATCAGTTTTTTAACTACCACTTAGTGGTTTCACTATTCATCAAAAAATGAAAGTTTCCAGAAAAACACCAAAAATTTGGCTTAAGCTATATTTGATATTTTGAATTCAAAAATGTTGTCTATTTTACCAAATTCAAAACATATCATCTGCATTAATTGGTTTAAAAATTAATTCCCTTCATCAAAACAAATAGCGTGTTTTTAAGAGATAATAACTATCAAAAGATTGACACTTGTTTATGTCTGGTTTAAATGTGAAATTACATCCAATGACCAAAATTGTATTAAATGGTAAAAATATATTCTAAATATTCTTTAAAAACACTCAAATTAATAATTTATCACTATTAATTATTTTGATTAAAAAAGTTTTTTTAATTAAAATTTAGTAATTTTCACTGTTCATCAAAATATGAAAGTTATCCGAAAAGTACCAAAATTTCACCCTAATCTAATTTCGATATTACGAATCCAAAAATGAAGTCCATTTCTAAAGATTTTTTTTTTAAAATTTCAAAAATTAGGTATTACTATTCATAACAGCGAGTTTGATTGGTTGTGGTCTGTTAGAATCTCGAAGTTGCGTACAATGAACGCCATTGCATTATTCAAAGGGAAATGTACCGTGGAAGCTTGGGGTGTTACATTCTCCCCTCCTTCAATAAATTGCGTCCTCACAATTTTTTTAAAATTAGGCTCGAGAATATAATGGAAAGTCCCACATCAGAAAAAGAGTCAATAAAACTATCACTTTAAAAGAAAGGAAGAGAGGTATAAAGGTCACCCAAGATAACCCATACTAGGATTCCATATAGGAAAACATGGATATGTTTGATAAAATAAGTGTTAAGTTCTGATGGAGAGGGATAGAAAACATGATCAGGAGAAAGTTAACAATAAGAAAATCAAAAACTTGTGTTGGGACAGACAGTCATTAGTCTCCCAGTAGGAAAAGTAAATGGACAACTTTTTTTGTTTTAAGTTACATTACATAAGGACGAGGAATTAATTTATGATATTGACTAAGAACATAAAGAGATATACTTAATTTGTAATTATAGTTTCATTCTTTAATAAATTTTTACCACTAACTCATTTTTTTGAACAATGAGTATTCAAGAAGACTTGGTCACAATGGAAGAGCTAGAATAAACTTCTATAGAAATACATGATCCACGTAGGATAAAATATATATTTACCTTGTCATTAGAGATTAATCAAAACCAAAATGGTTAGTATAATATCTGATGATCCCCCAAATGGATATTCCATTGGAGAAAAAAAAACACTAATCTTAATTTCTAAAATTAAACCATCAATACCCAAAAGTTAAATAAATACCATTCAATAATCAATTGTCCTTAATATCCTTCAATATAATCCAAACTAATATTGAAACCCAAAACTTATAAGAATGTAGTCTTCCATATTAAATTGTATCTCCAAATGACATTAATTACTCTTAAAGTCACATACTTAAAAGTAATAAACCTAATCATTTCCATAAATAACCCAAATCACTATAAATCCACAATAAAAACATAGATAAAAATCCACCATTACTCCTCAAATGAAATCCCATAATATTCTATTTTCCTTGGGCATATAGTGTTCACAATAAAGAGAACAACTTCCAAAATAACATTTACCACTTAATCACCAAATAATTTTCCTATACTAAGGGTATTGATTTGATAAGACATAAGATCCCAAATCAAATTATTATTGATCAATAAAATCATTTTACTAAAAATAATAGTCACACTAACCATGGACTTCACGTTGTCCAGTGGTAGGTGATAAATCCCAATCACACTTTGGTTGTGGGTTCGATTCCCACAGCTTTGTCCGACGCGATGGGTTGTCACATGGTCTGCGTGTTGTCCTTTTTGAAAAACTATATTTTATGACATTACCAAAATGAGATAAATTCCTCAAAATAACCATAACATAATTTAACCACAAATATTATCTCATACCTTGTATTTTCATCCCAAATTATAATAACTTTTATTTTCCTCAAACCCAACAATCATATAAAACCAAATAGTTATTTATAACTATATCCACAAGAGAAAAGATAATTCTTCCTCAAATATCATTCTCACATGGAAAACTGAAGGGTTAAAAATACAATAGAAAATTATTCCAAAGTAAATCCATCAACAAGGAGCACTAATACTTTTAGACATTTCTCCAATCATTTATTCCCACATAGATTCTTCTTTGACAAAGAAAATATCCTATAGAATAGGGCATTCACTTGGGTAATGGCCAGGTCCCCTACATTTACGGCAAATGACTGTAAATGGATTCTTGTGACCATTTTTATCTTCATCCATAGTACTCTTCATTTTTCTTAGGCAATTATTCACTTTATGTCCTTCCTTCCCGCACGTGAAGCATTTCATTGTCCCATTGAGACACATTCCTGGGTGTCTCCTTCTACATTTCCTTCATGATGGAAATTGACGATTCCTTTCTCCATGGTCTCCATTGCTGGAGCTCTTATCATTTATTACCTTTCTCTTCTTTGTTGAGTCTGGGAATTGGTTAATATATATATTGTTGATCATATTTTTGGAAAATTTATTTGGCATAAAGACGATATCTTTTACGCCTATCAACATTCCATTTTTTTGCTCATTTCCACAATCATTCCCACCTTGTACATCATTCTCAAAGTCACTATGAATTCCTCGGAATCCAGCCATTGACTAAAACCAGAAAGCATTGTGTGAGTAACAGTAGTCATAAAATCATTTAGAGATTAACATGTCACCATATTATCAATTCAAAACACATTAGGATTAACCAAGGTCATTTACTCTCATCTTATATATATAATACTTCAAATCGGTTTGTAAAGAAAATGTAAATTATCATAAGCTTATCCCCTGAGAGTGTCGTAACCAAGTGTGCAGCAAGGCCCGTTGTCGTGCACCAGTTCCTGTTCGAGTCTAGCTCAAAGCGGTGTTTTCGGGTTTTACCCCTTGGTACATCTTTTCCAGAGCCACCTCTACCTGCTCGTATCCAGACAAGGATGTATTGCTCGGAAAACTCACAAAATCTCTACAGTACAAAAATTCTAGGAAGTTCTTCTATATTAATCCTCAAAGTTCATCTTAGGTCTACGTGATCTAATCAGAGTTTATCTAAATCCAGCTTCCAATGTTTGTACTAAACTTCCTCTGATACCAACTGTAACGCCCCGACCCTAGATACCCAGATTCGGTGCATTATTACATAATATTGGCATGATCACAAGAAAGATCAAGTCTCAAAAGACCGATTAGTTTAGTAGCCTTGGAAACACTAGATATATTCATAAATTTTACATTACATAAATAAGTGAAAAACTACAACAACATATTTTTTTCATATCCCCTCATACTATCCATGCAGGTGATTCATAAAATACTTCTTCACATACTGGGAAAAATAAAACATTGAAAGGGGTGAGCTCAGATGATCAGCAAGGATAACAATATAGCAGAAACTTTCATAAATAAACAAAAAAATTTAAGGCAATGTATAGATAAAACAAAAGCCTTTTAAACTTGAACTTCAGCATAATATTGCAAGGATAAAATGAAATAATTCCGTTTACATATTCACATGGACATTCTACTAGTCGAATAATCACATGAAAATATTAATAACCACTTTCATAATGACGGAATGCATAATGCCAGACTATCATAACCACGTAGCCAAAGCCTCGTGCAAAGACTACAAATAAGATTTTGTCAAGGCCTCGTGCCAAGACACTAGTTTGTCTCATGAGACCTACCAATGTATCGAGGATCTATAGCGGGCTCCACCATTCACTTACTAATTCCAATGCATTCCTCATATGAAAAGTTTAAAATATGACATAAACATTCGTATTAAACTAGCATACAAAATTTCAATACTTAATCAACAAACCATTAATGGTATAAAAATAGAACATCCACATTCAAACATAACTCATTCGATACAATACAGAAGATTGTATTTTATCAGATTAATCTCAATCAATAATAATGAAGGATATTGACATAGATGAAAATAATCGTCAAAACTATTAGAGAGAAATATCCCCCTTTTTTTTGAAATCATTTAAAAGTCACACTATTTGTCAAGAACTCATTTAAAAATAGATATTTGAATCATAGTGTCCCATACCACTTTGAAACTTTTAAAAGTAATTTAAATTTTATATCTTTAATGTCCATATAAATAAATTCTTAAAACCATTTTAAAAACATGGACATTAATGAGAAATATTTAGAAGAATAAATCTTTAAATCACTAAAAAATGTATTTTAGTTAGAGTTTCTAACCAAAAGAGAGACACTTGAATAAAAATAATTGAGGTAATCAAAACATTATAATATCATGAGAATAAAGGGATTCATGATATACTATGTCAAAGTACATTATATACACCATATAAAAGTGATTTGGTGTATAACAATAAAGAAGTCTCAACGGAATGTAAATTGAGATGAATTCTATTATAAAGACCATATACTTAGGTTAAAGATAAATAAATTACATAATTATGTGTGACATATATAAATACACTCAATATGATTGGATATTTAGTGTAAATCAATCAGATGACATTCAGACATATTCTTGTAAAAACAACACCAATGAATTGGATATTTAACTCAACAAATGGAGATTGAGTTAAAATTACTCTTATCTAGTTTATACCGATGACTTGAGAATTTATCAATGGCGTGATTATGTGTATAAAAATTATATCCACAGAAAGGGGAGTGGAAATTTTGACACAATCAAATGAATAGTGATTCCCCACATAATCTTGGAGTAAAATAATCAATGAAGTATGCCTAAAGCCGAATGAGTGAAAATTGAAATTTCAAATTCCCTTATCGATTAGTTAACTTAAGAAACATACAACAATGAAATAAGGATAATACAATGATGATGTAAATACCCATAAATTAAATTATATTACACAATGAATACAATCATGGTCCATACCCACATGCTATCAATAAGTGGTGAACAATGGAATTCTCACGAAATTAAGAGTGAGATAAGAAACCCCGTACTTTGTACTTTTTCCTTGGTCGACGGTAGGTTAACCTCTTGTATAATGGTGAAATAATTGTTATTTAATTATTCAAGTATCATTTACATTAATATGATATCATATATGATGTTTTAACATTTATTTGTTAATAATATCTTAGTATTATCGTCATTTCAGGTGTTAACTTACTCATTTTCCTTTATATTATTTGTTACGTAAGCCATGTTTTTTATGGATAGGTTGTATCTTATTCATATCCAGAATTATATGAAGTCCCTAAACATTATTTTTAAGCATTAAATGAGAATTATACTTGAATGGATACGATGGAGAATGAATCTCATCGCGTTCGTGGAGACGGTAGTCCGTACGTATGCACGAGCGAAAATATCATTATTTTGATGTTAAAATAATATATAATTGGATGGTATATCATATAGAGAGAATAATTATAATGTTATATTTATGATTTAAATGAATTACACATCATTATTTTACCCATCCAAATAATAATTTATTGAATGACAATTACACCACGACGTGGAGACGGTAAGCCGTATGTACGAACGTATGGTGACATGCCATTCAAAGGATAGATAGAATAATGAATATGGTTGTACCATATTTATAATAACATCACAGTATATATAAGATACTGGAGTTATTAATTTAGAATAGAAATAACAAAGAAATAAGAAGTTGAAGAAGAAAGGAACTTGAAAGAGGGTGGTGAAAACATTACCTCTTCTTCGGGTTCTTCCTTTTGATTTGATCAAAAGGGATCCTTAGGTTGGATTTTTGATCAAACTAAGGCCTCTAGGTTGTAGTGAGGGAAGTTTATAGAGTATTTGGGTAGGGTTTGGCCGAGTCAAAAGGCTTTGAATGTGTTAATTAGTGAGAAGGTGGACTTCTCTTTTATAAGTGGGGTGAGGGGCACCTTTGGAAAAGCTAAAAATATTATTGTATAATAAATTCATATTCACTTTATAATGGCTAAAAAGTGGATTATTTAAAGGTTAAGGTGGTTATGGGTCGAAAACCACTCAACCAATAGGATTTAGATAGTTTTGGGTTACTATATTAACCTTATCTTTAAGTATTAACTCTTAGTTAATTAGTTTCACTTTTACAATGTCTCTTTTTATTTTTATATTATATGGTTAATAATCATACTATATACATCCAAGAGACCCCCAAGTGGTCCTTTAATGATACACCTATCATGATATAAGTCTCTTGGCCGAACCTTAGATTTTTAGGAGTTGAATATCAATTAATAATATAATATTTGTTTTAAAAACTCTTTTATGTCAATTTTGACACTATTTGGAAAATTGATTTTTGTGAAAATCATAACATAATGATTACTTAAAAAAAAGTTTATTAAATCAATAAAAACAGATCTTATTAAACTATAAAATTAGTGTAATTCATAAAAAGTCTCAAGTTACATTTACTTTGATATTTCTAATATCAATTATTTTAATATTTCATTAATTAGGTAATTACTTCATCACCATTGTGTCATAAATAAATTAAATTATTTAATGTCTAAATATCATAAATAAAATACCATTATGTAGGAAATCTTTTTATATTTCTAATGAATATTTATAATCGAAATTATCTTATGTGTAGGCCAATATTAAAAATGTTTTTGTAAATAAACTTTGATTTTAACTCTTTTAACTTTTCTTTGAATTAAATAATAATAAATGTCCTAATCTAATCCAAGTTGACCTAAATGATAATATTTTATTCCTAAGGTTGTTTTTGGCTGAGATAAAATTTTCCAATAGAATTAGGACATGTGTTAGGGTAATATTAATATCAACTTTACCCTTAATTACCCTATTAACTTTTAACCGTGGTAAATAAAATTAAAAAAGTTACTATTCACCAGAATATTTTTTATCTCATTGAACCAAATTTTACTCCTTGATATTAACCGTGTCTCTCGTAGTTTCTAAATTCCACTCATAGAAGCGGTAAAATTAAGTTTTATGAAAAATTCAGTTTTTTAACTACCACTTAGTTGTTTCACTATTCATCAAAAAATGAAGGTTTCCAGAAAAACACAAAAAATAAGGCCTAAGAAATATTTGATATTATGAATTCAAAAATGATGTCTATTTTACAAAATTCAAAACATATCAGTTTCATTAATTAATTTAAAAATTAATTCCCGTCGTGAAAACAAATTGCATGTTTTTAAGAGATAGTAACTATCAAAAGATTGACACTTGTTTATGTCTGGTTTAAATGTAAAATTACATCCAATGATCAACATTGTATTAAATGGTAAAAATATATTCTAAATATAATTGAAAACCACTCAAATTTATAATTTATCACTATTAATTATTTCGATTAAAAAAGTTGTTTTTAATTAAAATTTAGTAATTTTCACTATTCATCAAAATATTAAAGTTATCCGAAAAGTACAAAAATTTCACCCTAAGATAATTTCGATATTACGAATCCAAAAATGTAGTCCATTTTGAAAGATAAAATTTATAAAATTTCAAAAAGTAGGTATTTCTATTCATAAAGGCTAGTTTGATTGGTCGTGGTGTGTTAGATTCTCGAAGTTGCATACAATGCACGCCATTGCATTATTCAAAGGGAAAAGTTCCGTGGATGCATGGGGTGTTACATTATTAGAAACCAATTAATATATACATTACCAGAATTTAGTTATGTTTTCTTATATTTACTATTATCCCCAAGATTTTCTCTATACTTTTCAAATCTTTATCCTAAAAATAACTAGACTTTCCTCTTATACAAATTTTGACAACCCATATTTTATTACACTTTATTTAATGATTTATTACATAAAAGAACACTTATCCCAAGCCCAAATATCAGGAGGCCTAGTTTTTTAAGAAGTCAGATAAATAATAGAACAAATTTCAACAGAAATATATTTAAATTATTGAAAACTTCGTTAACAGGATCATAAAATTCCAACATTATTAAGCTAACATAATGAAATTTGTACATAAAAAATGGGTGAGTATAAAGTACATAATGGTAGTAAAAAATCATAGCATAATGAAAAGTTGTACATGTGATCCATAATTTATATTAAGCTAACATAATTTGGGTGGGAATCATAATATTGAACAATGAGGCATGATATAACATGATATCATAAAGATAGTATAGGAATGTGGGAACAACTTAAAACTTTACATTATCATAAGTCAGGGATAGAAAATAAGAAAATATAACATAATGTTCTTAGGATAACCTCCCATACACCATAAATGAAATCTCACGAGATAAAAAATATTATCCTATGCATTGGAGTGTTATATAACTTTAGGCCCAACTATCAATTTCGTATCAAGTACATGCATAAGTTTTCCACATAGATCATATAACATAATTTTGTATTTCATCAATTTAAACCCCATAATTAAAGTGTTATGATTAAATACATGAAATTCCCCTATCAATGAATTATTAGTACAACCAGTTGAATACCCTTGAGTGGAAATGGATATGGGTATTCACGATAAAAATGTTTGGCATGGAAAATCAATGGATAATTTTAGCAGCATAATGAGTGTACAAAAAGGAATATAGAAGGGATGAATGAGAGAATACTAACATACCTAAATGAATGGATTGAATAATAATAATTAATCCACTAATTATTTTAATGGAAACAATTAATGGATATGGGATGATATTGTATTTTTTGGGAAAGAAGGGATGTAATTGTTTTTTGTTGGATTTTCCATTCACTAGTTCAAGAGGTATCCAATAAATGAGATAACTCCCTTATATCATTATCTAATTTAATACATAGAAAATTTAAAAGATAATTTCAAATTCACTTATAAGATCAATCTGAGTAATTTAATCTCACAAACACTCAAAATGTGTCATTGTTAAAGTTGGTGAAGACAAAGAAGAAAATAAGTCAAGGAATGGGACTCTCAAACAATATTTTTTTTAATAATTTAACAACATAAAATAAATTCCATTCAACACCCATGAAACTCCATAGAATCAAACTACTAAAGTATTATCTTTCCATTGATGCAAGGCTCTCAATGGAAGGTGGTAGTGGACTTATAAAGTCGGGATTGAAGAAATGAAAAATAAAGAAAAAAACTCTACTGTTGAGTGAGAAATATCACAAGTGTTGGTGTGAATAAAATCACACCTTGATTAAATTCTATCAACATGATAAAAATAATGAAATAATAAATGATAAATAATAAGAAGAATAAATTTTATTAATAAACTAAGGTGAATGACAAACTTACATGAGAAATATTGACGATGTGATTACAAAATGAATGCATGAAATTACAACTGAAAGGATAAAACCTGAACCCCCAAGTAACTTCACCATAAGATCCTAATATAAACATATTAGGAACCTTTTTAAACCCCCAAACAATCATTTCCATCCCCATTAATTAGAAGGGTAAAAAGGCGGATGAGAATAAAACAAATTGGATGTTTCAATGTTGACCTCAAAAATTCATCTAGATTCATCCCAATATTGATGAGTGAATTTGTAAATAAATATTATAGAATCTGAAGGGGTTGAAGAAGAAAAATATCATCTTCTAGGTTTCCTCTAAATTCTTTCAAAATTTAATTACAATTTGATAAGATTTTTGGTTGTTCTACTTGAAAAGGTGATCTCACTTTATGGGCATTCAGATATGACCGTAAATTTAATGTTCATCTTTGACCACTTGGATCATCATGAAAACTTTAGAATTATCTCTTGAACTATTTGATGAAATTATTCCCATAATTTTACAATTATAACTTTGAAATTTGAGCTTTATTGGTCTCGAATTTTGGGTCCTACTTTTGTTTGATGGGCCTAAGACCAATTATGATTTGTCCAAAAATTTCTATATTCATTGCAAAAAATATCCATATTCCCCTCGGATTCATCAAAAAATCCCAGAAGAAAAAATGTTCCAATAAAAGTGATAAATAATATCCAAAAATATGAAATTAAAATAATGAAAATAATGTATTTTAAAATCAGATGATTGATTGGTCCCAAATGTTTTACTTTAAACATGAACTGCAGAAATGATTTGAAATAAAGTTCAGTTATTAAAATGCACTAGAATTGGTGTCTATTGAAATTTAATCATTTGAATATTAAAATATTAACAATGAATATTATGTTATTTCAATGGATAATAAATATGAAAGGGAAAGGTATCTCACTTCCCTAGCGATGAATCTTGAGACCTTGGGCATGGAATGTGGAGTTGGAGCTTGGGGATTATTTGGTTTGTACGTGGTATTTTTTATTTGATGTATTTGGGATATTTTTCTTTGTTTTTGTTAGTTATTATACCATGTATCATTTCCAATTTTGTTTTTTATGTTTATTTTATATTTGGGTTTTATTTGTTTCATCATGCATCGTATAGGAGGATTGCATGTTTATATTTTATATTTTTAGTTTTTTTTTATTTTTAAAGGTAAAATAATCCCCCAATGTTTTCTAGTCAGTTTGATTTTTTTTATATTTTGGTTTATTTGGGATGTAACATAAGGTAAGTTTCACTATGTATCTTCTCAATCTAATGAGTGGGGAGGGATGTTACATATAATATCAGTCTTGGTTAGCCCTTCTATCTCTTAATATAGGAGAAAGGATATAAGAATGTTGGAAATTTAAATATATAGCTTAAAAATACATAGATAACACTTTAATACTAAACTTAAAGTTACTGGGGTGATTTGGGTATAAAATTGTTATGCGACACTTCTAAGTGTGTTTTCATCTCATCATCTTTGGTTTAACCAATGAGTGTTTCGTATCATGCATACTTAGTTTGACATCCCATTAAGAACACACTGTTTATTTAAGTTTTTAATTTATGGAAATGTTTAAAATGGTTGATTCAAGAAAATATTTTTTGTAATTGTTATTACTTAGGGTGATTTGAAAATTTATAAGCCTTAAATTCCTAGCGAGTGATGAATAAATGGAGTTTTGTCTTGGTTTAAAGAATGGAACCAGGTTGACATCATAATTATCTGTAAGAAGGTTCTTTTGAAAATGTGGCAGAAATTGAGCCACAGGTGAACTAAAAACCTGCCCAAAGAATTTTTTATTATTTTAAGATATTTATAGAGGAAATATAAACGATAAAAATAGAAAAGTGGGCCACTCTTTCTAGTTTTATAAGAAAAATACACCAATATTTTTAGGGAGTTCATATTATGAAAGAGAATATGCATGGTTGAATCTAGTGATTCAAAATTTAAATTTATTGGTTACACTGGATAAGATGAATGTTAAGTTAGAGACTTATATACTAGAAGATCTTACATTTTAGTTGTCATATTTAGAAATTCAAGCTAAGATCAAATAATGAATAATATGTGAGTAATTGGAAGTATTTTTTTATAAGATATTCAATCTTGATATGTTCAAAATCACAAGAAGAAATGATTTCTTTAGATTTAGGAAAGAGAGTTTTTCTTTTAAAGATTATGGAGTTACGTTTATTAACATAGTCATATTTGCACTAAAAGTTTCTATTAGTGCATCTTTGAAGGCATGTATCTTTTAGTCTGAGCTGTAAGAGAAGATTCTCTCTAAGATAGCTATTATTTTTATTGTGGGTAATATAGAGATGGTAAATATATCAACATTGGGATAAAGTGATATTTCTAGAAATTCAACTAGATGGAGAATTTTTATCACTATGGGAATATTTGAGAACTCAAATTACAAGAACAAGAAAAATTAGGGAACCTATTTCCAAAGTAATGGGATGTATTAGAATCAGACCACATGACCAATCACTATCTCCCCACGATCTAATATGAAGCCTACCTGTTTTAAATGTGGTTCTACTTATCATCAGAAGTGTGACTATTTGACACCACCTTGATCATGTTACAACTATAACTAGATGGGACATATTTAGTGTTATTTTCATAGAACTCTAAATTTTGGTGATGGAGATTCATATCATGTTTCTTAGACACCCTTATGAAAGAATTTTTTGATATAACTGTGTTCCAATATTTGACTAATTCTCATGTGGCTGATCATATGGATTTGGAATCTAAAATGATGCTTTCTTTTTTGAAACTTAAAACATCTCTTAGGAAATGAGAGTATCGAGCCTTCAGGTATGCAGTGTGTTTTATATCAACCGATGGGACTAAATTGTTTTGCGACTTGTCTTTTATTTAAATGGATATATATGACATGATTCTAGGAATGGATTGATTAACATCATACAAGCCCACATCAACTGTATTATTTGAAAATTCTATTTCAAATCTTTGGATGACATCAATATTATCTTTAAAGGGGATTAATATGTGAATTAAATTTGATAAGAACCTTTGGAACTAGTTTTTGGGAATACCTCTTATCAGTTGATAAAAGATAAATTTGTGTCTATCACTGAAATTGGACATAGATATTTTCAAACCAACTTTGATCAATTTCATAATATTTTTCCTAAAAATTTATCTAGGTTTCCACCAGGAAGTGATGTAAAATTTATGACTTACCTTCTACCTAGGGCTAGTCCTATTTCACTTCAATATTTTAGAATGAAAGCAATTGAATTAAGGGAATTAAAATTTCTACTAGAATAGATAGAAATAAAAGGGTTGTGTCGACTAAGCACATCTTTATAGGAGCACCATTTCTTTTTTAGAGAAGGTGAATGAAATTGTCAGATTTTTTTTAGATTATTGTAAACTCAACCATGTTATAATAAATAATCACTATACTCTTCTATGAATCAATGATCGGCTTGATCAATTCATGGGAGATCAATGGTTGTCTAAAATTATCTTGTGATCAGGGTATCACCAGCTCTGAGTTTATTTTGAGTATATTTCTAGGACATCCTTTAGGACCCATAATGGTCACTGTGATTACATGGTTATTCCATTTGTTTTTATAAATACACCATCTGTGTTTATGGAATTTATTAATTAGATCTTTCATAAATATCTTGATTCTTTTTTATTGATGTCCATTGATGATATTCTAGTGTATTCTTGGACCAAGGATAATCGTGAAAAAAACATGGATATAGTGTTGGGTATCTTCTGGGAAGATCACCTTTATTACATGTTTTAAAAGTCTATTTTTTTGATAAAATAGTTATATTTCTTTATACATGTATTTTACGAAAAATGAGTTTCTATAGATCCTGATAATATAGAAGCTTCTATCTATTGGAAACGTCCAAATAATGTTTTGGAGATATAAAATTTCATTATATTAGCACGATACTACTGCTATTCTATTTATGATTTTCAGAACTTTCCCCACCAATGATATCTTTGAAAATGAAGAGTGTTCCTTTCTAATGGAGTCATGAGTTACATAAATATTTTCAAGAACATAAGGGTTGGTTAACATAAAAACCTATCCTTACATTTCTAGGTTCATGATAGGGGTATGTGGTATATTTTGATACATCCGGATTTGGTTTGGGTTGTGTTCTCACATAGAGATATCATGTTGTTTCTTATAGCTCAAGATAGTTACAAGTTCCTGAGAAAAACTACCCAAAACCTGATTTGGAATTGCTTGTTGTAGTTCATGACTTAAATACTTGTCACCAATATCATTATGTAGAGATATTTATGGTCTTTAAATATCATAATATCTTAAAACACATTTTCTCACAAAGATATTTGAGTATAAGGCCATGCAGATGGATGAAATATCTATAGATGTTTGACTTTAAATTAATTTATACATCAAGAAAAGGAAATTATGTAGATGATGCTTGGTGTGGGAATTTATATAATCAGATTGATAAAGAGAATTTCGACCAAGGATAGTTAATTTTGGATATAATTGATATGAATCTAGATTGTTCTGAGAAAGGTGATATTATAGTTTTATTTCTAGTTTCTTTTATTCATAACATGGTTGAGACAGTTATGGATACCCAGACATATGATACTGAATGTTTAACCATGAGATTAAAACTCAATTGCGGGGAGATCATCGAGGGATGTATGATAGATAGGAGATCTATGCTTTGTTTTTTGGGATAAAATTATGGTTTCTACAACTTATCAGAAAAAATTCATACTAACAACCACCAGTAAATTTAGAATTTTAATCCTGGAATATATAAAATGTATTAAGAATTAAAAGAATTGTTTTGGTTGGATGAAATGAAAATAAAAGTGCCAAAGTTTGTCTCGATATGCCTAACTTGTCAGTAGATTAAGGTAGATCATTAATGGTCAAATGGTATGTTTCATGATTTACTAATTCCCATGTGGAAATGTGAATATATAGATATGGATTTTTATAGGTATACCAAGAATAGTTAGGAAACATGATTTTATATGGGTGATTGTGGATCGACTCAGGAAGTTAGCTCACTTCATTACTATTCACTAATATAATACGGTGGAATATTTTTTCATTCTCTACATAAATATGTTGAAAATATATATGAAATACTAATTTTAATTTTCTATGAACAAGAACCCAAGTTTTTATCTCTATTTTGGAAGTCCTTAAACAATCCTTTAGAACCTAGTTGACCATGACCAGTGCTCATTATCCTCCAATGGATCAAAAATTTGAATGGATAGGTAAAATGTTATAAGACATGATTAGAGCTTGTGTGATAGATTATAGAGGATCATGGGAGGATCATATACCATTAGTGGAGTTATCATATAGTAACAATTACCAAAAATTGATATATTTGGATCGTTTTGAAGTATTATATGAACATCCTTTTCATTCTCCAATTTTTTGGGTAGAAATAGGTGAGACTTAACATATTGGACCTAACCTCTTGTATTAGACAATAGAAAAATTTTTATGATTAGAAAAAGTATGGAAATGAATGAAATTCTTTAGAATTCATATTCATATTATCATCAATAACCATTATTGCTTAAGGTAGTTTTTATGTTTTCTTTATAATCATTATAAGGTTAGGACATCATCATTTTGGTAAGATAGTAAATTTTTCTCCATGTCACATTATCCATTTTGAGATACATGGATAAGTGGGATATATGGTATATAAATTGGATTTACCACAAAATTCTAGTTCTATGCATAATTTGTTTCATGTATCCCAATTAAAGAAGTAGAAGCCTAATCCTAACCCTGTGATTCGATCGGAACATACTGATATTGAACAGAATTCTAGGTTGATTCATGTGATGATTTTGATTGTGGATAGGAAAGAAAAGCTCTTATGTGGGAAAATAATCAATTTATTATTAGTTTTATGGAAACATGGTTAGATTTATAAAGTATATGGGAGCATGAAAAGTAAATGTTGAAATAGTGGCCTGATCTCTTTCAAATAAACATTTGTCTTCCAATTTTCAAGGACTAAAATATCAATGGTGGGGAGAATTTAACTCCCTTATGTTCAGGTAATTTACCCTTTTTTTATTTTCTAGTTATATAAAGCTTGAATTATGTTTTGGGAGTTTCCATTATTTTTGGAGTTTTTTGAAAGTGTTTCTAGAGGTTAACTATTTGAGAACTGTTAGTAGAAACCGTGAACTATCTTTAGGAAACCATGAAGTGTGGGTTTAGAGTTACAGAGATAGAACATATTAGAAGGATGTTTTTTCCAAGCCCTGTGAATTCCAGGAGTAATCATGAATTTTTAGATAGAGGAAAAATCATGGTTAGCGAACAATTTATCAAACCTTGTGAGCCAACCATGAGAGGGGTTGGACTTGAGATAGTAGAATCGCATGGTTGGTGAAGGGTTTTCTAAACTATGGAGAACAACCGTGTGACTACCTGGGCGATGTCCAATAGCATGTACATGGTTGGAACATGTTTTATAAATCCACACAGTCTAACCATGAAATGTGAAATTAATGCTATGAAAATATTGTTTTAATTTATATTAAGTAAATAAAACCCTCATTTTCCCATATTCTTCTTGGTTTATGTACTTCACTTCTTACTCAGGCCCTTTAGTAATTTTCTTTAATATGGAAGTGAATTTATGATGAATCAAGGTGCATTAGAGATTCCAAATTGTTGGTAAGTATTTATCCCTCCCTATTCTTCTTAGATATACTCTTATCCTATCTCTTAGAGACATGAATCTTATCTTTAATGGATAGATATAAGTTGTAGGATATGAATTATTATGATATTTTTTTGGATATATTAAAGGTAATGCATTGTGTGTTTGGATCTAGAAGTTCTTAGTGCCGTTATTTATTTTAACTATCCTTTATGATGTAGGTAGATTCTATCTCATCTCCACCATACTAAAACTTGAAGGATTAGTTTTCTTAAATGAGATTTATTAGATTTACTATGGTTTAAATGTGTAACTTACTAAAGAAAAATGTTTTGGGTGTGTTTTTGAAATTTTAGGAAATGAGATGAATTTTGGAAACCCCTTTTCCTATAATTTTAAAATGATGATTTAAAATTATAGAATATTTTTGATGCCATGCAAAGTATTTGATGAAATTATTTCAAAGGAAGAATTGCTTTAGTTGAAATGTATTGTATTATAAAATTTTATGATTATTTTGTCATGTGTTCAAAGTGGATGGGTTGTGGTCAGATGTTCCACTATTATGGTTGGACAGGTTATGGTCATAGTGTACCACCTTCAATGGTAACACCAAGCTTGAGTGTATAGATAAAATTCTTTCTGTGTGAGCATGGGGAAGATTATGCCAATTAACAATTTATGGAAATGAGATTATTTATAGTTTTATCACATTAATTTTACTTATATATTTCAATAAACTATTTTACTATTTTTAACTATTCTATATAAAAATGTGCTAACTAGTTATTGACCTAGATTTGTGTGTTATGAAGTCTCTGGGGGAATTTTTATTAAGTTTATACGCACCAACTACCTGGGAAATTTTTTTAATGTTAAAAGTTTATTTACCAATACACAATAAATAGAAATATATCTTATTTATCACATGATACATCATGATACCTTGGGCATGACAGGTGGAGTTGGAGTTTGGTGCTTGTTTGGGTGGCACTTGGGATTTTTTATTTGGTTACTTTGTGTTATATTGTCTTGGTTTTAGTCATTTTTATACCATGTTCCATTATAAATTTTTTTAGTTATATTGGTTTTATATTTTGATTTTATTGTTTATAATCATGAATAATATATAAGGATGGAATGTTTGTATTTTATATATTCAGGTTGTTTTATCATTAAAGGTAAAATAATCTCCCAATGTTTCTTAAGTAATCAATATTTATTTTCGATCTTTGGTGTCTCAGAGATATTACCTAAGTTTTGTGGCACTCTGTCTCCTTTCAAGAAAATGTGTGGGGGTGGGATGCTATAGATATCAAATATAGAGACCCATTGTTTTAATATTAAAAACTCACATAATTTTTTATGAATATTAAATATATAACATTATGATCTATGTTAAAACTATTAGGGTTTAGTGTATTTGGAAACTAGGATATATAAATAACGAGTACATATATTTTTACATCATATACCACAATGTTCTTCTCTCATGATACCCTTCATTAACATACACTACTTCAAACCCTTCTTCATAACCTAGGGAAAGGAAAAATATGAAATGTTGTTCTTAGGTTCTTATTATGGGTAAATGTAAGAGATATCAATCAATGAACATATGAAAGTATAAATTAATCATAAGTGTATGAATTTAATATCATAACTTAAAAATTTTATACCTAATATATCATGTATCATAATCAAGATTCACAACATAACATTGTATCATTTCCAAATAAATGAACCATTAGAGTGAGGAATCATCATCAATCAATCATGAAGAATGTGTTTAGATCATAATTATAAAATCATTTCAAAAGAGTGTGACCCCATCATAGGTATAGAAACCATTTATTATATCTAGGTTAACTACCAAGAACATAAAATCATAGTAGACCAGGCATCAAAAATTGTTTCCCATATCATAATCGATCAAGCATCCCCACATATATCCCATAGTGAATCAGGAATCAACACCTGTTTCCCATATTATAATAGATCAGGAACCACCACCTATTTCCCATAATGGATTAGGTATCCCAACCTATTTTCCATAGTGGATCAATCAAATCAAATCATTTACCATAATTATCTCATGAGATATACAACTTTCCCCAATGCATTAGAGAGATATATAATTTTGGTCCCAACCATCATAAAATGAAAACAACACATATGTGTTGAAAAATATCATAAAAAATTCATTATATCATCAAAACCTAACCCATATAGAGGAAACGAGTTTTGTAAATATTTCATTATTTATCATATCATTACCTAAAGAAAACTATCAGGTTTTATAAAAAATGAATAATTATAATCATTAACCACCCAGAGAATGAATAAGGATGTTATAATTGGATAATATCCCTGGTAAATCATAATTAACATCAAAGTATGTTTTCAAATACAAAAATTCCTCAAAAATATTTTTGGAATATTTATTAAGGAAAATACCCTTTTCATTTTGAAATCCAATATTTATAATCCAAATATTTTTCAAATATCATGGAGAAAAATTTCCTTAAAAATAAACTTTAGGAAATTTTTAATGAAGTCTCAAACCATCGAGTTGTCATTACAGTGTGAAATTCTGTTGATTCCATATACGTTATAATACATATTCCTTCCACATTTTTGGTAAAAAGTCAAAAGTACCTCATTTGGAAAATGAAAAGAATATTCCATTAAAATATTTTTATAAAAATTAAAACATGGGTAAAAATGAAATTAAATATTCATAGGATAATTTTAAAATATTATTTATATAATTTTAAATAAATATGGACACAGAAGAAAAATATTCCCGACCAAAGAGGAAATAATGTTTTTTTCTCGAACAAATTTTCTCGATAATTTAAACTACCATAGATAGAAAACTGGAAATATTACTTAAGAATTACATGAATAACATGGGAAAATAAAATAAAATGTATTCTTATATAAGGATCATAAAATTTCATTTGTTAAGATTCATGCATAAACAATCCTGATTAAAATGGTATTGGAACATAAATACCTTACCACATTGATAAATTTTGAATAAAAAGCCCAATGAAAGAAAAACTTCAAATGAAACTTTATATATAGTGAAAATAAGTATAATAATTATATAAAATTTCTAGGGAATTTATATACACCTCATAAACATAAATAGGTCTATAACATCAAACATATCTCATCAAAACCTTATTGAGATGAAGAACCGTTACCGCTTTGGTAATATTTTAATGAAAACCTCATGAAAGAGAAAATATTATATGGATTAGTATATCAATATTTTTTTCATTAAAATTAAAATTTAATACATTCATGTATATTATATACACTACATCTAGTAAATAATTGGTGAATATGACATATGTCTTAGAAATGAAAGTGAGACGGGGAACCCTTACCTCAATTATTATATTTCTTCATATGTGTTGAAAAATCCTGTATGAAAAATATATATTTATTATACATGTATTAAAAAACCTTAATAATATATATAATTCTATATATTATATAATTATAACAACTTATCACTCTTTTATTTTCAATTCTTTTTTAAAATCACTCTTCTGAGTGATAACTTATTCATTTTTCATGCAAGTTTCAGTTCGGATGTCCCAATCCTTATCATTTGATCATTATTCCACAATATAAATAATTTTAATAATGTAATGAGTATAATTTTTAATAAATATATATAATTTTATAACTATATATATAAAGTGATGATGTAAAATGAATTACATCACTTCATAGAGACGGTAGTAAGTACATACACACAAGTGATGTTTTTATTTTTAGATGGATATACTGAAAGAAAGTTATATAATAATTCAAATTTATAGAAAAATAATAACATAATAAGTAACAAATAAAGTTATTAAATCCATCATTATAACCATCCATGTAATGTGGTTATGAAAAAAAAATTACTTCGCTATATGGAGATGGTATATGGTGCGTATGCACGAGCAATGTTTTCGCTTTCCATAGGATAGAAGGAATATAGATAATGGTTGTCCCATAATCATACAAAAATTTATTTTTTTTAAGATATTTAATTAATTATTTTATATTTTATTCCATGTATTTATATGAGGTAGAAGAAAAAATAAAATTTAAAATGCTCGGTTAAGAGTTATACCTCTTCATTGAGAACCCTCTTTTGGCTTACACTTTAAGCCTTGAAAGGATGATCTTTTGGAAAAATCCAAATCTCTATTATGTAATTAATTAATCTATTATTATATTATTTAAGGTATTTGATGATATATAAGGAAACAAATTATGAATAATGAAGTGGGGTAGGTACCATTTTTTAGGTGAGGGGATGGGCACCCTAGGAATTACATTAAGTATTAAATATATATTAATTAATTTTCACATAAACGGGGACAAAAATGATATATTTTTAATATTGGATGATTATGATTCTAAATAATCTCATAAAATTTAATATTTACAAGTTTAGGTGTTGTTTTAAACCGTATCTCTTTGATTTAACCCCCTTTAACACTTCGGACAATTACCAAAATATCGAAGTTTTTTATTATTTAATGGTCAAGAATGTTATCATAAAAGGAAAAGAAAACCATAAATGGACCATGTATTATATTTTAAACCATATACTATTAAATTTCCTTAATAAAATATTTTTATTAAGTTTAACTTATTTAATAAAATACTGTTTATTATAAAATATCAGTAATTTCATTTTTGGAACTAATCATTTACTTTGACCTTAAAGCCATCAAGATACATTCAGAATTATTAAATAAAACTTTAATGAAAATAAATTATGTTATACTAATGTAATTTTTCTAACAAAATAATTACCCCAAATTCTGTTAGTTTTAATAGTTTTAAAATCATTTTTTTATTTTTTATTTTAATTAAATAAACACTACATCATTATTGCGTAAGCATTTAACATAATTATTCAGTCAATAAAAATTAAAAATAAATTATTATGATAAAAAATTAATTAATATTTTAATGAAAAATTTATGACAAAAAATAAAATCCTTTTATCCATATGAAAATATATTATAGATATTAAAGTCAAGAGGGTGACATTTTGTTTTTATCCTTTTCTTTAAATAATATAAATGTCATAATCAAAGAATAATGACACAAAATTTCCATATTTTTGATAATTTTATGTATATAATTGAACCCCACTCATAAAATAGGATAATGTAAAGTGTTAGAGAAATTTAGAGCATTATCAAAAAGTTTTAACCTTGTTTTTTCCATTTTACCCTTTCTCAGGTGACAAATATTTACCAAGCCAACTATTCATAATGAAAAAAATGACAAGAAAATATTTAAAAAAAATTATCCTCCTAATTAAAAATATTTAATCAATTATTTGATATCATATTTCTATAATTCATATGAATTAATTTTAAAATAATCTCAAAAACGTGATGAAAACCTTTTTTTAAGAAAAATACATTTTTTGAAAAAAGCTTAATTTATTTTTATTCAATGCCTAGAAAAAAAATTATATGAATTTTTATTTTTTTGAATTATATATATATTATTAATATTATTCACTAATAGTGATTAATTTATTTTATTAAGATAAAAACACATTGCACGCATAAAAAATGTTTTGAGAAAAATGTGTTTTTAAGCCCAAAAATAAACTTATAGAAAAATCAAGTTTAATGTTAATTCCTATGAAATTAATAAAATTATATAAAATTAAAGGAGTATTAAGTTAGTTTAATATTTAATTAAAATGTTAACGGGACCTTTGAATAAAAAAATGACAATTTTATAAAAATTGGTATTTTCACTATTCACTCAAAAATCAATCATTTCAGAAAAAACCAAAAATTTCACCCTAAGATAATTTTGATATTATTATTTATAAAATGATATAATTTTCATCAAATTAATTATCTAATAGTGTTATAAATTAATTATAATATTCTCACAAAAAATTTAATAAAAACCATTTTTGAAGGAAACATATTTTAAAACATAACATAGATTTACTGAAAATTGAGTACTTATATATAAAGAATTAAATAAGACATTTTAATTAATTAAAAACTTTATATATATATATATGTATATATATTTCATAATATGTTTAGTCCTATTTATACCATCTAATTTAATGTTTATTTTATAATTTATCACGATTCATCTTAAGCTCGGTGTTATATATCAAACATATTTTTGAACACAAACAATTTATTTAAAGAGAAATAAATTCCAAAATATTAGGGTTTTAATTTCTATCTCCTTAATTAAATTTCTCTCTTTAAATTTTCATCTGGGTAAAAAATGTTTTAATATTTGAAAATATCTTTTTTCGAATACCCACAACATACATTGGGTCAATAAAATTTCCTTTGAAAAGGGAAAGTAGGAAGTGTAAAGGTTACCTGAAATAACACATAATATGGTTCTCAAATTAGAAGAACATTAGTGGAAAGTTAAAATATACACATGGAGGAGAATACTAATATCCAAGGAATAATATATAGTGATATATAACATGGTCATGATAATGTTAATGATCAGAAAATGATAAATGAGTGAGAGGTGAAAATACCATCAATTTATCAAAAAATTTGGTTAAAGGATAAATTTTTTATTTGAGGATACTTTTACTAAAATTGAGGGATTCTTTTACTATCAAGAGAGAGTACACAATAAAAAATACTTAGTTTATTTCTTTTCATTTCATTAGAAGAATTCCATCCTTTAATTTAACATAAATCAATTATACTTATATCTCATATATAACTCTAAGAAATGGATATTTAAGATAAATGTTCCATGCTTGAAGCATGAAAATTAAATTTTAACAAATCATAATACCCATATGTTTTTCCATATACTTTAAATATTAACCAAAACCAAAATGGCTAGAATAAGTTATCCAATATAAATAAACACAATACATTAATCACTAATAACTCAATAATAATACCCAAATTTCTACTTAATCCATTACATAAATAACTAAACTTAAGAATCTTTTTAACAACATAAAATTTTACATATAATATTCCCCTTGTGATTGAAATAAATTCCCTATAATGTATTATGGTTATAGAAAACACACTAAATTTTTTATTATATCATATAGGATTTAAAATATCATTAATCCTCATAACCATTCAAAATAAACCCATTGAAAAGTAATCATATTATTTTTATAAATATTGGGTTATGATAAATCCAATTGAAATAGAAAAAGGAAGTGATGGAATAGACAAGTTAGACCGTACCTTATGAAGCCCATTTATCAGAGATTCTAATTGAAAAAACATTAATATGACTTTTCCTTGACCAATCCCAAGATGATATCCAACAACTAAAGCATGAGGGAATCCATTTACAAGGGAATTTCAAGCTCATCAAGATCAGGACCCTAACTATGTACACCAAACCACACTATGAAAATCTCACTATCATGCATTTTACCCTTAATGATTTTTCTGGTGTAATAATGTGATATGTATCAAAGCACTAATAATATATATATATATATATATTATTTTAAATATAATAATAATCATATTATATTTTTATTACTTTATAAATGAGTTTTATTTTGACATGATAAAACACAAATTGTTTTATGCGTTATATGAAATTTTAATTGAGACATTACTTTTTGACGAGTTAATGAATTTTAAAAATAAATTTTAATTTAATAAAATAATTACATAAAATAATTCGTATTAAATATAAATGATAATATAATTTTTATGAATTCAAATTTAATTTTTATAAGGGCTTAGAAACTGTTATTGTCCAAAAAACCCAACATTTCTCAATAAATGTTGATTATTGTTTTACAAGTAAGAATAAACATTTTTAGAAAATTATTTTGACAAAATAAATATTATTTTTGGAACCATAACATTGAAATTATCCAATAGTTAATTTTTCATAATTTTTTTAGATTATTATATTTTTGGGTAAAAAAAAATACATTATAAATATACAGTGTGTATTATTACATCATAATGAACCAAAAGTGATGTAATAAATTCTATAAAAGGAAACCAAAAACATATATATATATTTCCTCTATAAATTATTATGTTTTGAGGTTATTTTATTAATTTTATAAAGTGTTTATGAATCCTCCAAAACCAATATTATATTTGAAGGTTTTAAAATCATTTCTTTAAGAACATGACTCACTTCCACATCTCCAAGGGTATTATTTTAATAAGTTTGGAACTTTTAATTTTAAAATAATGAAAAATAACCCTATTTAGAATAAACCATGAGGAAAAAACCATGGAAGGTTTTTGTTTTTGATTACTTTATTATATAGACTCCAAAATCTATGTTTGGGAAATAATAAAGAACTCCCATCCCTTTTTCTATATAAACCCACACAATATCCCATTAATATTCACTAAAAGAACTTGTATGAAATCCTTAATTTTACATACCCTCTCTAAATTCCTCACAAGGTTCCCCAAATCTCTTAGTAAGCTCCTCCCATGCTTTGGGAATCACCCTTTCATGGTAAGGGACCTCTTTATGTTATTTTAAATTAAAGAACCATTTTTTTATTTAGACTTTTGAATCTAAATTGGTTATGTTTTCATGAATTTATAAATATCCATATACTATAAAATTTATTTAATAATAATTATAGATCAATTTTCCTCTCTCAGTATTGCATTTACCTATGCCATTACTATACTGAAATTTAGTAAGGGACCCTCTCCTTATCCTCTTTTTTCAATAATATTCATCATCTTATAACTTTTTTATATAATTAACAATTTTGATATATATTAATACATATAAAAATTACTTCCCTTATGATTTATAAATTATTATATACCCATTTTACTCTCATTAATCTCTATCATGAACATTTATGTGCCCCTATTATGCGGCCAAAATTTAACTATGATTTTTTATTCCAAACACCTATGTAGTGAATACTCATACCCATTTCCTATCAAGGGTGTTAAAATATTTTCAATTATAATTATTTTTTTAGATAATTAAATGTATTTAATATACAATCCATTATCTTGGGATTAAATGTTTTGAAATATGTTCTTATGTATATTATTTTTGTGGGACAATTATGCATGTACGTGATATGATTATGATTGGTGTACCCAAATAGCGCTCCAATGCATTGGGTAATTATTTAGTCTCTTGAGATGCCATATATGGTACAAGGGAGGTTATCCTAATAACTTTAAGTTATGTTTTCTTGGTGGTTGTCCTTGACTTATGCTTATAATGTATTTCTTAATGTTTTTCCACATTCCTAAGTTGCGTTTATGTTATCATGCTATATCATGCCTCATTGTTCAGGTTTATGATTATCACCCTTTTTATGTCCCATTAAAATGACTATTTTGAAACATTTAATAATTTATTCATGTTTTGATTTGTTTATTCACTTATGATTCATTATATCTCACCCCTTTCTAATGTATATCCCCAGGTTATCCCGTATAATTTTATGTATGATAGAATATTATAAGCATGTTAAGGAAGTTTTCAATAATAATGGTGTACCCCCTCCTTTAAGATTGTTATGTAATGTACCTGATTACCCAAATACACTAGAATTATCTATCTTTTGGGTTTTATTATGTGTATTATGTTTCAATAAATCATGAATTAATGTATAATAAAGACAAGGGTTGTCATAATTGGTATCAAAGGAAAGTTTAGTTATTTTTTGGATTTGGATTAGAAAAAATTATAGAATGATTTAGGGATAACACTAAAAATAATAATATATCCCTAAATTTTGGTGAAATATAGAGTAAGTGGATTCCAAGAAAATATATCCTTGTTTGGATACTATAAGTGGATTTGGATTGGGAAAAAATGTACGTAGTGAAAAAATTTAAAAACATTGCATTGATCTAGACTCAATATGGAACTGTTGAATGATAATGGGCCTTTCTTTAAAATTGGTTTGACACTAGTAGTGTAAATTCTTTGGTAAATTCACAAGCTCTTTATGAACCGTTTTAAGGGAAAAATGATCATAAGTGTCTATGTTATAAAATAGATCATCGAGGAAATAAACTGAAGCCTAAAAATTCATACATTAAGGTTATACATGTCATTTATAAATTATCCCTTTAATTAGATTCCTATACATGTGTTTATTACATTGAAATTTCTCATCGAAAACTTTCCATTTATTCTAGATAATGGATAGAAATAGGAGGAAGTAAGTAAATAACCAATGTGAAGGGAAATGTGATGACTGCCCAAATGAGATGCCCAACCCGATGGGAGTAGGAATCAAGAAATTTTTGATGATAATTTCAAAGTTAAATTAGGTTATAAATGTAAAACTAAATCAAGAGGAACCCCCAAATACCCATAAGAAAGAACAAGATTCAATTGATACCATTATCCAAAAAAGTCCTCCAACATTCACTTGATCATCTGATCCCTTAATCATGGAACAATGGATCAACTCTATTGAGAAGATACTGTCCATAATTTTGTATTCTAATAAAGAGAATATTATACTAGATATTTATCATATTTAAGGAGAAGCTAAACAATTATATAAACTGATCATGAATATGAATCATGAGGAAGATGTTGAAGCGATGGAGTGGAAGGGATTCGAGAAAATGTTTTTTGAATAATATTTTCATCACACTCTCTGAATTAAAATGGAAAGTGATTTCCTTTCCCTAAATAAAAAATATGATGAATCCATTAGGATGTATGGGGAAAACTTCACACGAATTTCATGGAATTACACAATGTTTTTTATTACCCCTGAATGAAACGTTGACCAATTATTTTTTCGGATTAAACCAAGTATATTAAAAGTAATAGAAATTCGAGACTTTGATAGGTATGAAAAAAATTGTATGGTGGTCCTTGAAAGTTGTAATGGGGGTTAATGAACTTGAAGAGTCTCACATGGATATAAATCATAAAGCAGAGTTTAATTCTGAGGCTGTGATGGAGAAATCTAAGGGTGTTAAGTAATTTCAAAATCCTACTTCTCAAAAGTGTGTAAAGAATCACCTTGGAAATTACCTAAGAGGGACGGGGAAATATTTTAGGTGTAGAAAGGAAACGCACCCAGCTATATATTACCAACTAGAGAAACCCAAAAATATAATGGAAGAAAGGGATACTGTAGACTACCCTCATACCATTTTCCAATGTTTCAACTACAAGTAATAAGGAAGCAATGGAAACCATTGCCCTAAGAAAATGCTTCTCAGAGGAAATCGATGCCAAAAACCTCTAAGGCTGTAAGGGAGATCATATTCCATTACAACCGCCAAGGTGGATATCGAAAATGAAGTGGCGATAGGTATTCTAGTTATTAAATAAATAATAGAAAAATTACTTTTTTAATCTGGTTCAACGCATTCATTTGTATCACACTTCTTTTAGTATAAATATTAAAAAACTACCACAAAACATGAAAGTAGTGCTATGTATGAGAATAAAAAATAGAGAAATTATTTAATCCCAACTATATAACTCCTCCCCTATCAAAATTTGTGGGATGAACTTCCCAGAAAACCCTGTGATACTCAATTTAGTGAAATTTTATTCAATTATGGGTATGGATTGGATTTCATTATATAGATCCAACATAAATTTCTATGATAAATAAGTCACTCTCTATATCATGAATCGTCCATCGATTCTATACAAGTGAAAAGGGGAGGATGAATCTTCTTTATCACCAACATCTCAAGAATGAATAATATTTCCTTATAAGAATGTGTATATAGATCAAATGACTAATTGTAAGAAAAATATCATCTTTAAAGACATTAACTTTGTGAAGGAATATTCTGATGTGTTTCTCAAAGCATTTTATTGAATTTATACTAGCTAATAGGTTTCATTTTCAATCGATGTTATACTTGGGGAATTTCCATTTTCCAAGACTCCATATAGAATGGATGTAGTGGATCTTGAGGATCTATAGAAACAACTATAAGTGAATGTGGATAAAGATTTCATACACCCTTGGGCTTTAACATAGGGTGCACCAATCCTATTCATCAATAAGAAGGATGTGTCAATGCACCTTTTCATTTATTATCCTGAGCTAAAAATATCTCAATGAAGAACATGTATCCTCTTCCAAATATTGATGACTTGAATGATAATATATATGGAACCCAATACTTATACAAGGTGTATATTTTTTGGGGTATTATCAGGTAAGGGTAAAGAAGTAAGATATCCCCAAGAATTATTTCTGTACAATGTATGGGCACTGTGATTTCATAGTAATTCCATTCATATTTTCTAATTATTCAGAAATATTCATGGAATTGATGAATATATTATTTGGAGATTAAATAAAAATATTTTTTTCAATCATTATAGAATATATTCTTATATACTCCAAGATCAAGGGGGAGCATCAGAAGAATATTAGAACTAGACTAAAGACCTTATTAAAGGATAATCACTGTGAAAAGTAAAAAAATGTGATTACTGGTTGAAGGAAGTCTCATTATTGGGGTATATTGTCACAAGAAATGGGATATCTATGGAACCTTCAACTATAGAAGCAATTGAAGGATATATAATGCCAACATATGTGATATAAATTTGTAGTTTCTTTGTATAAGCTGGGTACTATCATCATTTCATGCGAAATTTATCATGATTTTAAATTCCTTTAAAAGACTAACTTGGAAGGGAGTCAATTTTATATGTAATAATGAATTTGAAGAGAGGTTTAAGGAGTTAAATTATTTTCTTATTATTAGACCTATACTTACACTACCCACAAGTGCAGAACCTTTCGTGGTATACAATGATGATTCTAAGATGGGCACGTGCTATGTGTTCATGAAGAATGAAAAAGTGTTGGTGTATGACTCAAGGAAATTGAAAGTTTATGAAAAGAAATTCTCAAAGAATTATCTGTAGTTGGATGTAGTGATATTAGTGAAGAAAATATGGAAGCATTATTTCTCAACCATACCTTCTAGGTAAAATAAATAATTCTCCAAGAGATGATTTTGGAATTGAGGGGAAGGTGGAAGTTATAAGAAAAGGGAAATCCTTAGAGTTGAAAATTATCGAATAAGGAGTTGTCAGATTTGGTTCAAGACTATGTGTAGCATCAAATCTTGAGTTAAAGAATGAGCTACTATTGGATGCATATAAAAAGACCTTATCCATCTAGACAGGGATTACAAGGATGTATTTATATAGCCAAGGGAACTATTTTTGGGATAATATGAAGAAGGAGATCACAAAATATACATCAAGGTGTCTTTTATGTTAGAAAGTGAAGGCTGAAAGGAAAAAAATCCAAGGGGATGATTCAACATTTACCCTATCCTATATGGAAATGGGAAAACATAACCATGAACTTTGTCATTTTTATTCCAAAGACATAAATAAAAATAATTACATATGGGTTGTGGTGGATAATCTTACAATGTTTTCTCACTTCATTGTAATCTGAGAGGATGTCTAACTTGATCAACTTTCAAGGATATACATTAGAGAAGCGGTGAGGCTGCACAAAATAACATTATCAATTGTATCTGATCAATACCCGCAATTTACATCTATGTTCTAGAAGAGTCTTCAATATTCTGTAAATAGTGATTTTACCTTCATCACGACCTATCACCCAAAAACCGATGGCCAATTTAATAAAACTTTCCAGACACTTGAAGACATGTTGAGAGCATGATCAATTGACTACAAAGTAGTATGGGATCTGCATATTCATATGGTTATGTTCTCATACCATAATAGCCATGCATTCAAATGGATCCCTATGAATCCATTATGGTAAGAGTTTTAGAACACCCACATGTTGGGATGAAGTTTGGGAATGCAGACTACTAGTTCACGAAATGGTGGAAGTGGTGGAAATGGTCAAGACTATTCAACATCACATCAAGGATACTCAGAGTTGAAATAAGAGCTATACTAACATTAATCAACAAGACCAAGAGTTTGAGTTTGGAGATAAGGTATTCATCTTCATATCTATATAAAATAAATTCATTAGATCTGGGAATTGGGGAAATATTAGTCTAAGACAGTCGATCCCTTTGATATCTTTTATTGCGTGGGAGAGGTGGACTATCGACTAGAACTCCCACCTAACCAATATCATGTACATGGTGTATTCCATGTATCCCTATTGGGTAATTTAATACCCATTCCATAACATGTGATGAATATATAGGTGGTACTGTTAGAGTATGAACTTTGATATGGAGAGAAACCAGTTAATATCATAGATTTCATAAACAAAGTTCTATGAAATAAGAAAATGCAACTGGTCAAAGTGCTAAGGGGAAACAAAATGTTTGAAAAAGTGCTATGGGAACTGAATGATGTGATGAAACAAAACTACCCACATTTGTTTTATTATATGAAATGAATATTTTTTGGGTAAAATTTCTAAAGGTGGAGGGGGAGATTGTATCAACATGAACTTTTATAAATTAGATTCCCTTTTTATTGAATTAAGGGAACTATTATATTTTATGGTTATATAAAACAAATGAAATTATTTATTTTATCCTATAGTATTTAAAAGACCATTAATAATAATAAACATTTAAAATATATACCTTGAACGATAAGCATATAATTAGTATAAATATAGGGTTACGATAAATCAAATTGACAGAGTAGAAGAAAGTGATGACGACAACCATTTGGATCGTGCCCTTAGAATCCCATTAATCAGAGCTTCTGAAGGATATAAAATCACTAGGATTTTACATTTACCAAGACTAATCAAATATACAACAACTAAAGCATGAGTAAAAGAATTTGTGGGAGAAGTTAAATCACATAGATATCACGACCCAAACCAGGTATGCTAAAAGACTCCATGAAAATATCACAATCATGCACCTTACCCATAAGAAGTTTTCTTGTGAAAAAAGGGATATGCACCAAGACCCTCATAATATACATATTTATATTTTATTTTCAATTTAATAATTATTATATTTACTTCTTAGTATTGTTACTTTATAAATGAATTTTTCTTTGATACGATAAAACAAAAATATTATTTTTGTGTAATATAGAATTCTAATTAAGACATTCCTTTTTTATGATTTCATAAATTTTAAAAATAAATGGTAATTTTATAAAATAATATAATTAAATAATTTTTATTAAATATAAATGAAGATATAATTTTTATGAATTCAAATGTAGTTTTTATAGGGGTTCAAAAACTGTGATTGTAAAAAAACCCCCATACTTTTTCAATATAAGTTTATTCTTGTATTAAATTTATAAATTGACATGTTTAGAAAATTATTTTGATAAAATAAAATTTACATTTTTTTGAATCAACATGTTGAAATTATTCATCAGTGAATTTTTCCTAATTTTATGAGTCGAATTTTTAAGTAAAAATTAAATATGGTATAAGTATACATATGTGTTATGACATCATAATGACCCAAAAGTTATGTAATAAGTAATATAGATGTATCAATGAACCTACATATGTTTCCCCTTAAATTAATATTTTTAATGTTATTTGATTAAGATTATAAATCCTTTATGAATCATCCAAATCCTATATTATATTTTATGGTTTTAAAATCAATTATTTAAGAAGATGAACCACTTACACAACACCAAGGGTAATATTTTAATATGTACAGACCTTGAACATTTAAAATAATAAAAAAACACTCCTCTTTTTCAGAAACCATGGGAACAAACCGTGGTAAGGTTTGTGGTTTTGATTACTTTATTATATAGAGTCCAAAACCTATGTTTGATAATTAATAAATAACACCCCCTCTTTTCCTATATAAAACCACTAAATATCCCATTCCTCTTCACTAAAAATACTTGGATAACTTAATTAATCTAACCTCACATCGCTATAGTCATACCAAGGTTTCCCGAATCTCCCAACAAGCTCCTCTTAAGCTTTTGGAATCAACTTCTCAAGGTAAGGGACCTCTTTTTTTTAATAAAAAAAATAAATAACCTTAATTGGATGTAGCCTTTTTAATCTCAATCGGTTAAGTTTTATTAAATTTATAAATATTCATATTCCATTGATCGCACTGCGATTCACTATTTCATTTTCACCCTTACACCACTATGCAAAACTTGTTTTATATTAAAAATTATAAAAACAATAAAAAATTTTATTCCATTCTTGAACCATTTTTTTGTGTTTATCACTATTAATAAGGGAAATTTTACTTTTTTTTATGATTCCATTGCTGGAGGAGGTGATTTGGAGGCCCAAGAGATGATCTAGAAGCAAAATGGGCCAAAACTGGATGGGTTCAATGAAAACCTTTCCACTGTTGGGTATATTTGGAAAACTCCGTGCATTTAAATAATCTGAGATTTTGTGGGATTGTCCCAAATTGACTTTTCCACAACTCTTATGTAGACACCCAAGCCCCATTTGGTAATTAAGGGGACCAACTGAAGTGATATTTCCAGGCCACCGAATCTGCACAGAGTCAAACATTGTGTGTTGTGTGTTGTCCATACCTCCATCTGTAAGAGACAATATCTATCATTTGTGAGTCCTAGGGGAGTCTCCTAATCATAATAGAAGTTCTGGAAGCCCCTATCCTCATAGGGGGATCAAGGATGAAGAAGGAGTTCCACCCGCGCCACCTTATCCTCTCGATGACGAGCTAAACCGTGGATGACCATTTCGAGGGATCTATACAAAATTGTGAGGGAGTTCTGGTGCATGAAATTCTCTAGGTTTTCTATAATTATTGGGATAAATATTTCACTTATGTTTAAATTTTATGTGCTTATCCAATGAATTCACTTCTTTTGTTATAATTAAGTGGAACACTTTTTGTCTCAACATCGTTTGGGTTGAAATTTCAAGTGGGAATCTTGTATTATTCCGATTGGACAAGATAAGAGTCCTATTTATCTCCCACATACATAAGATTTCAGTATTCTTTGGTAGACTTTATTTTATATATTTTATACCCAAACCTTTACAACAAGATTATTGTGTCAAGGGGTGGTTCTTTGAGCATCATTTTAAGAGGCAGGGGGAAAGTTGAGATGTTGACAACCCTCAACCAAAGGATACCAATAAACCGTGTTTGTTTTTCAGAATGATGAACTAAAAAAGAAGTTTATTGAACTTGAAATGATATAATTATCTCATAATTATAAAACAACAATTTTATTTATCAACTATTAAACTCTTTAATTAAGTCATTTTATTTTTAAAACTGTTTTCCAAACCACCCCCTCTTTTAGTAATTTTTATTAAAAATACACACTATAAATTACCAATGATCCTTGAGAGATGACCTAGGGTATTCCCTATAATAAAAAATCTTCTTTAAAATCCTATAAATTTGATGTCTCATGACAATGAGTGAAAAATTTGGTGGCGTTGCTGGGGAGGGCTTTGGTTTTTAGTGTGTGTTTTGATAAAATTTTTGTAATTTCTTGTCAATATTTATTTGTTTTATATAATACCATTACCTATATTTTTGTGTTCTGATTTATTTATTGTGTAGGATTTGTGCATTACACATTCTAATCTAGGATATTTACCACATTTATAACCAGAACCGGAGAGGATCTTACGTCAGTGACCCCGAGACGCACAAGAGAACCTTTTGAAGAAGAACGAACAAGACAACAACACTATTATTGATCCTTCATCTTCTTCTTCTGAAAACAACATCAAAACTAAAATAAACTTGTATAACGTGGCTGAAAACAATAGAATACTAAAAGAACTAACCTTACCTGATGTTGATATCCAACCCATATACTTTTAAATACAAGGCGAGGCACCCAATTTTGAACTAAAATCTTGTTTAATTCATATATTACCAAGATTACATGGACTTTCTAGAGAGGATCCACATAATCATTTAAAAAAATTTCATACTATGCGTTCTATATTAAAATATAAAAATGTGGATGAAGAACAAGTAAAGATTAGGTCATTTACATTTTCATTATAAGACACTGCAAAATATTGGCTTTATTATGTTAATTCACCACTAAGAGGCTGGGCGGACATGAAATGTCTTTTTCTTCAAAAATATTTCCCAGCCTCTCGAACTGCAACAATAAGGAAATGAATTTATGGGATAAAACAATCTCAAGGGGAAAACATATTGAATATTGGTAAAGATTTAAAATATTATGTTCATGTTTTCTACACCACCAAATAAGTGACCAAATTTTAATACAATATCTTTATGAAGGTTTTATATCTATTGATAAAAACATTATTGATGCGGATGCAGGTGGTTCACTAGTGGATAAAACCCTAATATCAGAAGGACCATAATTGAGAACATGGTGCAGAACACTCAACAATTCTATTCAAGGCCCAATATACCCATTCAAGGTGTGTATGATGTGAAAAGTACTGAATTCGAGAAGAAGGTGGACTTGAAGTTTTAGAAGGTGAGTAACCTTCTTTGAAAACTTGATCTTTCCCAAGTAGAATCATAATCTCCTTCTCCCATCCATTGTGGTATATGTTCTTCTGATAAAAACTATTCTGAAATATTCCCTTAACTGAGAGAAACTTCTAAGAGTTGTGTGGAAATATTTCTAGGCTTACCCTATAACCAACCCTTTAGGCAAGAACCTTACTGTACATCCAAACCTTGGTAGAAAGAAAACCAATCCTATATGAAAGGGGGGTATTCAAACCAACCTCAATAATAATTGAACCAACCGGCGTAGTGTAGTCATCCACCACCACCTAGAATTCCTCTACCACCCTAAAGGCCTTTCCAATCGCCCCTCTAAAACCCGAGCCTAACCTAGAATATATGATGAAACAAATGGATTCCAATAATATAAAATTCCATCAAACCACCCAATCATCTATTCAAGACCTAAAAACCAAATTAGGTAACCTAGCTGACTCGGTGGGGGAAATTCAAAGTCAGGGGTCAGGTAAACTTCCATCTCAACCATTAGTCAAACCCAGAGATAAAGGAAATGTTAGTGCCATTACCATTATGAATAGTAAAAAACATATTACCCTAATTAACCCTCTATTAGACTCATCCAATCCTAAAGAAAACCAAAATCCCAACTGCTGAAAATGGTCCAAGAGAATAAAATCCTTATCCTGAGAGAATCCATTCCAAAGGAAAGTGTGTGTATGTCGACGATTCTCCTATCCCAATGGTTCCTCTTCTATTTCCCCAAAGGTCCACCCAACCAGGAAAAAAAATAAACTGAACTTGATAAGGAAATATTGTAAACTTTCAAAAAAAGTATAGGTAAACATCCCCTTGATTGATGCTGTTAAGTAAATTCCAAGATATGAAAAGTTTCTGAAGGAGATGTGTACACACCGAATGAGACTTATTGGAGATGAAAAGGTGAGATTTTGGAGGAATGTATCAGCATTGATAGAACTTTGACTACCTACCAAATGAAATGATCATGGAACCTTCTCGATTCCATGCACCATAGGGGAGTATTCATTTTCCAATGCTATTCTTGATTTAGTTGCTTCCATAAATGTGACTCCTTACTCTATTTACTCTTTGTTAAAGGTTGGTGACCTAAAGACCACTGAAATTATTGTTCAACTATCCAACTGGAGTTATACACACCCTTCTGGTGTGTTAGAGGATGTTTTTGTTAGGGTGAAAAATATAATTTTTCCTACTCTTTTTATGAGCTAAAAATGGAAGATGATAAGATGAATGGACATGCCCCAATTATATTGGGGATACCCTTCTTGAAAACTACCAAAACCATAATTATTATCCACAATGGTACATTATCTATGGAATTTGGTGGTGGCATAGTCCACTTCAACATCCATGATTCCATGAAACTCCCCTCATAAGAACATTAATCTCTCTCTGTTAATTAAATAGATATAATCCCTTCCCCTGAAAACACTTCCTATCATTCCCCCGACCACCTTTCTGAATTTTTTTCATTGATTTAAATTCTATTAAATGATTCATGAAATGATTCTTGTAGTGGACTAGAAAAATGTCATGCATTTTTATTAATCGATTATTTCTTGAACATTGAGGACCACTTAACCATCAATTATACTGAAAATTTTATAAAAGCTCATTCCTCTATTGAAGATGATACCATTGAGCAGTTATATGAGATTAATGACCTCTTACTTTCACAAAACTCCCATAAATCCAAAATCCATTTGAATTGGTAATAAATAAACTGCCTCATGATTTTTAATATTCATATCTTGAGAATGGAAACAAGTTTCCCATCATTATTTCTAGTTCAGTCCCTTCTAAGTATGAATTGTGACTACTTAAACTTTTGAGGGAGTATAAACAAGTTTTGGGATGGACACTTGCTGAAATTCCAATTTTTAGCTCATCAATTTGTACACATCATATATTTTTAAATTATGAGGCTAAAAGAATGAGGTCGGAAGAACATCGACTAAAACCAAACCTCCTAGAAGTTGTGAAAAAGAAGGTAACAAAATTATTGGCTTTTGGAATCATTTACCCCATCTCTTTCAGCCAATAGGTTAGCCCCATTCAAGTATTTCCTTACAAACTCGCCTTACAGTAATTAAAAATGAAAACAATGAATAGGTTCCAAATCGTGTGTAGAATAGTTGGCGTGTCTTCATAGACTATCACCGACTAAATGAACACATTATGAAGGACCATTTCCCTTTGCCATTCACTGACCAAATGCTAGAGAGGCTAGCGGGTAAGTCCCACTAATGTTTCCTTGTAGTGTATTCTAGATAATTTCAAATCCATATTTCTCCTAAGGATGAGGAAAAGACAACCTTCACTTTCCCCTTTGGCACATTTTCATATAGAAGGATACCATTTGGTCTGTGCAATGCTCCGTGTACTTTCCAGCAATGTATGGTTAGTATTTTTTCGGATTACCTAGATAATTGAATTGAAGTATTCATGAACGATTTCACTGTTTATGGATCCTCTTTTGATGAATGTTTGAGTAGTCTTAATTCAGTAGTACATCACTCTATTGAAAATAATCTTTTATTAAATTTTGAGAAATGTCATTTCATGGTGCAACAAGGTATAGTTTTGGGACATGTCTTTTCTTGGGATGGTATACAAGTAGATAAATTAAAACTAGATGTCATTTCTTCCCTACCACTCCACAAAAATGTATGGGATGTACGATATTTCCTAGGTTGTAACAAATTAAGGTTTTGAAAATAAATATAAAATTCAATTTCATAATCTAACAATTAAACACCACTTTGTCTCTTCTATGTTTGGAATTTCAAAAAATGGTCATCTAGAGTTGTGTTCAGAAAGTCATTTGGGGTCTGATAGAACAGACTTGATTTTCTAGTAAAAAGTAACATACCCTTCTGAATATTAATATGAATAGTAATATGACCCTAATGAATAGTAAATTTTATTATTATTTTATTTTCTTAAGGCTAGAAGATAATAACATCTTGGTTAATTTTTCATTGTGATAAAGAAGTAGATGTAGAATTAGAACTGTTAATTTTTGAATTAAGTATGGTTTTATTTAAAAGTTAAATTAATAATATTTAGAAAATTATTTTTCAAAAATGGACTTCACTTTTAAATTCTACACGTTTAAAAATGGTAGGGGTTAATTTTTCAGATTTTTCTGAAATTCTAGAATTTTTGATGAATAATAAAATACGATAAAATACGATAAATGCTAAATGATTGATTTACTGCATCATAGGTGATGCAAGGATGATGTAATCCCACTTGGTTATAACTCACATGCCATTATTACTATTAGGGGTCACATGAAACAATACTATTGGTTGTCTTGCGGGAAATAATAAAATAATGAATTAAATATTAAAAAATTACTCCTCTCCTCCACTATAACCCCCACACTACCTCTTCTCTTCACACCTCTAAGCCTTGAATATCCTCAAATTTCTACTCAATTACCCTTCCCTAGTCACTCCCCACGACCAAGAAGCTCTTAGTCTTTCTAAAATACCAAAACTCCTTCCCTTAAAGAGTTTCTCAAGGAGGTTATTTCAAGAGGTAAAGCACCCTTCTTTCTCATTTGGTTTTATTTCAATTTATCTACTTTTGTTATCCTCTCCTCAACTCCTTTGTACAAATGATCATGATAACTACAGTAACATATATATACTAGATTTATATCATTTCAATGGAAGAACCATCATAAATACTCTTACTCCCTCCCTTTTACTTTATAAACGAAATTGACGTCCATGAGGTTCTGATTTATAACCTTCGTGGACGACGAACTTTCGTTCTTCAATTTATTCTTCATTACTAGTCATGAAACCATATTCATGGTGGAACCAGACTATAATATATGTTTTATAACTTAAATAATATTAATAAACCATAATATGTACATATAATTAAGTTATATGACAAAACTAGTTCATAATATTCCAAATATTGCTGAATAATCAAAGTGGTGGTCATCTAATGATTCTTCCTCATACCATGTAACCAAATGATAGAAATGACAATTATCAATTATTTATGTTCATTAATAATATGCAATCCCAATACTGGGGATTTATAACCATTCCACATGAACTTCATTACATAAAAAATAGTGAACTGAATATGAAAATAAAGGAAACGAACACTCCAGAATGACGGAATTCAATACAATAAATTGTCAATAAAGACAAAAATGAAATAACCAGAATTATGGTAAACTAAATAAATTTCTAATATGTTCTTAAATAAGTTATTAACCAGTATACTTTCATATTCAAGGAGCTTAAGTACAAGAGAGGAACACGTTTGAGTTAAGGTAAGTGTTTTTCACCCAAACTTCCATTTTCATTTGGGTTACTTTTATTGTCTAATTTCCTCAATTAAATACTTATTTATTGTGATTTACTCCTCATAAATTCTGTGTGAGTATTATATATATGTACACCAACTAGAATACTTCATTATTTTATGGATAGTTACACATTTTAAAAGGAACCTTCAAATGTTTTCCAAAATACAAGCCCAGTTCAAGGGAATTTAAAAACTTCTTACCTATTTTCAAGGGAACTCTATAATCTCTTTTTGGAAAACATTATCTTTATAAAATCACCCATTTTATTATTAAAATACTACCTTACTTCACTTCTTATTTTATACAATTATTTTTCCAAAATAACTCTTTTTTTTTCAAAATAAAAGAGTATTTATCTCTATAATTGCTTAATGATTTTATAAGAGTGTTTTAATCTAATTAAACACTAATGTTGATTCCATGGTATTATTGGGTTTAATAATTTATGAAGTCATATACCATATTTGATTTAATGGTTTATGACTAACTCTATTGTGGATGATCTATCCTAAAACCATTCACCATATTACTCGAAATGGTTAGTGTTTTATGTTTAATGATTGGGGAAAGATAGTTATATTTCATATGATAGTTTCAATATGAATGTATATGTATTTTTTGTTTATCCCTGCTCATATGAGGAATTCATTAGACTTATTATGTGACGGGTGGGGCCCGCTATAGCCCCTCGATTCATCTGTAGGTCTCATGAGACAAATAGACGTGGAATTAGACGAGGCCTTTCCCAATGTGATATGGATTTTGGATGAGGACTTAATCACTAGATGTCTTGGCCGAGGCTAGGACAAAATGATTCAGAATGTCTGGAATATTCACTTACCTCATTGTAAATAACGTAATTGAATGTTTATGTGGTTATTAGACTAGTAGAATACCCATGGTTATGTTTTATTATGGAATTATTTACTCAGTTCATTTTCCTGCCATAATGTGTTCATATTTATTATTAAAGGCATATGTTTTCAATTATTCACCATATCTAATGTTTATATTATATTCCACTATATTATTTACTCTTACTAATTTTTTGAGCTCAAACTTTTCTTATGTTTCATTTTCTTAGGATACAAAGAAGTAATTTATGAATGACTTGCAAGCATAATCTAGGAGACATGATGTTTCTAGTGGAATAAAATAGTGTTTATGTTTCCCTTCATATTGTAATTATAAACTTATGTATGTAACATGTTTCAAATAATACTAAACTACTAGTTCTTTCAAGATTCATATTCCTTGTTTGTATGCCAACTTAATCAAATAAGGCACCAACTCTGGGCAACTGAGGATGGGTCCTTACATAGGTCATTTGGGATTTTACCATCATTTCATTCGTTACTTTTGTAATATTTCGCTGCCCCTCTCCTGGTTACTCCAAAAAGAAAAAGAATTTTTTTGATAATGAATGCGAGGAAGATTTTAATAAGTTAAAATAGAGTCTCACATCACCCCCTGTAATATAACCACCTCGATGGGATTTACCATATGAGCTCAGGTGTGATGCCTCTAACTATGCAGTCGGGGCAGTCTTGTCACAAAGTGTTGACTAAGTTCCATATGTCATAGCCCATTCCTCACATACATTAGACCCTTCCCAAGAAAAATACACCACAACTGAAAAATAATTCCTTGACATAGTGTTTTACTTGGATAAATTTGGTCATATCTGTTAGGGTCCAAAGTCATTTTATTCTCCGACCATGCAGCCCTTCGGTATGTCCTTAAGAAACTGAAAGACAAACCATATCTCATTCGATGGATGCTCCTCCTTTAGAAATTAGATCTAGAAATTATAGAGAGAAAAGGTGCAAATAATGTGGTGGCTGACCATATCAGTAGGATCTTCCTATCCTCAGACGTTGACTCATTCCCATGTATTCCTATTAATGTCGTTTTTCCTACTGAGCAATTGTATCGAGTGAAAGATGTTTTTCCTTGGTACACTGAAATTGTATATTATTTGGTAGCATCTATAATTCTTATCAATTTAAAAAAAAATCAATCCAGTCATCTAAAACACGATTCTTGTTGGTATATTTGGGATGAACCCTACCTCTGGCACACATGTAGCGATCAGGTCCTTAGGCGTTGTGTTCCTGATAGTGAGTTTTGGTCTGTCCTTATATTCTGCCACACTCTGTCTTGTGGGGGTCACTTTGGTCCCCAACAGACTGCTCACAAGGTCCTTGATTATGGCCCCCTTTGGCCAACCATTTTTTGGGATCCCCATGAATTTTTTGAAAATCTTCGCCTCATTGTAAAAAAATGGGGAATGTATCTAAAATTAATGAAATGCGACAACAACCATTTCTGTGTCATGAAAGTTTTTATGTTTGGGGAATTGACTTTATGGGTCCATTTCCCAATTCCTTTAGAAACTTGTACATTCTTCTGGAAGTCGATTGTGTGTCCAAATGGGTAGAGGAATGATCCATAAGGACTAATGATTCCAAAATAGTTGTGAAATTTTTGAGAACTCATATCTTTTATTGGTTTGGATTACCTAGGTATATCATTAGTGACCAGGGTTCTCATTTATAAAACTGAACAATACAATCACTTTTTCGTCGGTATGTATTGGGCATCAAGTGTCTACTACTTTTTTCCCACATACCAATGGTCAAGCCGTGGTGTTAAATAGAGAAGTAAAATAGATTATTGAAAAAATGGTTCAACCCCAAAAAAGATTGGAGTCTTAGACTCGATGATTTATTATGGGCTTACCGTAATTCTTTCAAAAGCCCCATTGGCATGTCACCATATCGTCATGTTTTTGGAAAAAGTTTTCATCTCCCTATTGAGATTGAGCTTCGGGCATACTAGGACATCAAACAATGCAATTCTAATCTTTCTAGTGCAATTTCTGAAAGGAAGTTGTAGATTAAAGAGTTGGAGTAAATGACAATAGATTCATATGAAAACTCTAGGATTTAATAGGAGCGAAGCAAGTCTTCCCATGACAGTCTCATCCTTCATTGTTAATTTGACATTGGGTAGAAGGTCCTCCTCTAAAATGTAAGGATGGAGTTGCATCCAGGTAATCTTCCTTCCCATTGGTTTGGACCATACTCTGTTACTAATGTATCTCAATTTGGATTTTTTGAGGTTCAAAATGATGAAATTAATCTAACATTCATTGTAAATGGGACGGATCTGAAGCACTTCCACAAATCCCTTCTGGATTTCCTCACGGAGGAACTCTATATTCTAGAAGAAAAATACTAATGACACCCACCAAGTTTTATCCTTCCTTCCCACATTATATTTTATTACAGTGAGGACACTACACATTTTAGGTGTGGGGGTGTATACATTCATGAGTTCATTAGGATTTTCCCTATCTTTCTTCTTTCTTCCCCTTTTCTCCTTCGGTGTGGTATTTTCACTTTTCCCTATCTTGTTCAGTTCATTGGGATTTTCATCATCTTTCTTCTTTCTTATCTTTTTTCCTTCTTTATGGTATTTTCACTTTTCCCAATCTTGTTGAGTTCATTTGTATTTTCATTGTCTTTCTTCTTTCCTCTTTTTTTCACCTTCTTTATGGTATTTTTACTTCCCCTCTTATGGTCAGCAAATCACGGAACTTACTAAGAGTGCATGTTGAAATTTTTGATTCCATCTTGGTTTAACATTTGATGAAAACCTAACTCTATTATTGAATGAATGATTTTATGAATTTAACATTAGGGAGATATTTTTAGTGAATTGGGTTTCTATCAATGATATAAATGGTTGTATCTCTGTGAAACCTTTGAGATGATTGATTCCCATTGTGTGAGTGGTTTTTGCCAAAATTGTGCCACTAATATCTCCAAAATGTTTTCCACCAAACCATAAAGTTTCAATATTTCTTACCTAATAGTGGTAAAATATATATTAGGTTAATATTTTTTAGCATAAAATAATATTTCCATACGTTCCTTCATTATCCGATCTATTTCATTACTGTACCAGATTGACCAATGTGTGTGTAACTGATATCTGACTGTTTTACACCCTAAAAAAATCAAAAAAAAATTGGGTTGTGTATTGTTAAGGTTATAAACTACTCCTCCTCAACCATTTATCTTGTTAAAACTTTTTTAATTAGTGTCAGGATGAGATCAAACAAGGGTTGATAGATGGGTGTGATATTTGTTCCAAATGCAACTTCTGAAAAAAATAATAAATGAGGGGAGTGATGAAATATGAAAAATATGGGTATATCTTGGTTGGGAGATTATGTTTTGACATTTGGGAATTCTTAAGTGATTGGGTCCTGAAATATGATTTCAAAGGATGTAGGGTAGGTTTCGTGGAAAAAATAATTTAAGCTGAAAAATGATAAATAACCTATTTTTATTGTATAGAATGTGGAAATAATAGAAAGGAATGGTTTTCACACAAATATAGAGAGTTAGTGGCATGGTTGAATTATGAATTCCTTGCTTAATTTGGTATCTTGAATCTTTTTTAATTTCACTATGATATAATTTTTGGGACATCTTTTCCCATTTTCACTAGGAAGAACTCCTTGGTGTGGATTGTGAATTGATCACATTACTTTAATGAATTAAAATTTCTCAAAAGTTAAATCTTCATGATGTTGGTAATATCCATATGAATCAATTATTAAAATATGATTTTTCCTAGGATTTTAAATGTTTAGGTGTGGGGGTGTGATGACACTGCGATTCACTATTTCATTTTCACCCTTACACCACTGTGCTAAACTTGATTTATATTAAAAATTATAAAAATAATAACAAATTATATTCCATGTTTGAATCATTTTTTTATCATTGTTAATAAGGTAAATTTTAATTGTTTAGATGATTCCACTGCAGGAGGAGGTAATTTGGAAGCCCCAGAGAAGATCCAGAAGGAAAATGGGCGAAAACTGTTTGGATTCAATGAACACCTATCTACTGTTGGGTATAGTACGAAAACTACGTGCATCCAAATGGGTTGATATCTTGTATATGGTCTAAAATTAAAGTTTCTACAACTCTTATGAATACACCTAATCCAAATTCATCCATTAAGGGTCTGATTAGAAGTTATTTTTCTAGGCCACCGAATCTGCACGCTGTTAAAGGTTCTGTGTTGTGTGCTGTCCATATCTTGAGTTGTATGTGTCTAGATGAATCCACACTTTCGGTGGAAATATCCAAGTCATGGGGAAACAACATTATAGTTTTGTCCAAAGATATTGAAGATTGTCTGTGGGTCAAAAATAATTGGACAAGTGGTTTTACCCAATATGTGTTCCCAAAACCGCTTCCCATTTTTGCTACCAAAGAGCACCCTGGGTATCTCATTTGGGGGGGTTGGATACAAGATCCAAGATCTACCATTTTTGAGCCCAAGGGGAGTATCCTAATCATCTTAGAAGTTCTGGAGGCCCATATCCTCATAGGGGGATCAAGGATGAAGAAGGAGTTCCACCCGAGCATTATCCTCCTCTCGATGGCGAGTGAAACGGTGGACGATCATTTTGAGGGAGCTACACAAACATGGAAGGGAGTATCAGTGCTTGAATTTATACTAGGTTTCTATAATTTGTGTGATAAATATTTCAATTATGTTTAACATTGATGTGATTCTCCACTAAATGCATTTATTTTGTTATAATTAAGTGGAAAACGTTTTGTCTCAACACCGATTGGGTTGAGATTTTAAGTGGGAATCTTGTATTGTTACGATTGGACAAGAAAAAATTCCTATTTATCTCACACATACATAAGATTTAAGTATTATTTGGTAGCCTTTATTTTCTATGTTTTATACCCAAACCTTGGAAAATGCTTGTTGTATCATGGGGTGGTTCTTTGAGCATATTTTTAAAAGGCAAGGTGAAAGTTGAGATCCTGAAAACCCTTAACCAAGGGATTACATTAAACCATGCATATTTTTTATAATGATGAACTCAGAAAGATGTGTAGTGAACTTGAAATTATCTCCTTAAATAAAAATTCTAAAAAAAAACTTTTATTTATCAACTATTAAACTTTTTAATCAATTCATTTAATTTTTAAAACTGTTTTCAAAACCACCCCCTCTTTTAGTAATGTTTATGAAAAATACACACTATAAATTAACAATGATCCTTGAGAGACAGCCTAGTATTTTACCTAGATTACAAAATTTTCTTTATATCACTATCAATTTGACGTGTCACGACAGTGAGTTCAACCATCCAATTTATTTCCTAATAATTAGATATCAACTACCCCCTCTCATTATAGCATCTGCATAAGTCGTTACTATGTATATTTTTAGTAAGGGGTCCTTTTCTTCTCCTCTTTATTCAAGAATATTCATTATCTTTTTCCTTTTATATCCATTTAATAATATTAATATATATTCTTCCATATCCACTTACCACCCTTATTATGTCTAAGTTATGAGATACCTCTTTCACTATTATTAATCCCTCCCATGATCATTTATGTTCCCCCATTAAACTGTTGTAATTTCACTACGATTTTTCATGTTAAATAATTTTTTAGTGAATATCCATATCCATTTCCTATCATGGGTGTTCAACTTTATGCACTTATACTTATTTTATTTGGTACTTAAATGTATGTAATAAAAACTCAATTATCATGGGATTAAATGTGATTAAATATGTTCCTATGTATATAATCAATGTGTCACGCTTATGCATGTACATGATATGATTATTATGGGTGCACCCAAATAGTGATTCAATGTATTGGGAAATGTTTTAGTGTTATGAGATTCCATGTTTGGTGTCTGAGAGGTTATACTAAGCACATTGTGTTGTGTTTTATTGGTGGTTAACCTTGACTTATGCTTATGATTTCATGTTTAAATTTGATTCCACGTTCCAATGTTTTTTTATTTTATCATTATACATCGTGCCTTATTGTTCATGTTTATGATTCTCAACCCTTTTATGTCCCATTGAAATTATTACTGTGTAACATGTAACACACTCTTCATGTTATTATTTGTTTATTCGATTATTAGAAATTATATCCCACCTATTTCTTTTGTATATCTGTAAGTTATCCAATGTGGTTCTAAGTACAATGGAATATTATAAGCATGTTGGGGAAGTTTTTAATAATTCCAATATACCCCTATGTTAATATTGTTATTTTATTTACCTAATTACCCAAAGATACTATAATTATTGCTCATATAGGTTTTATTATATGCATTATTATGTAATAAATCACGAATTAATGTGTAATGAAGACAAGGGTTGTCATACTCTTCCAAAATATATCTGACCAAATTCAAAACCCGAAAATCTATAAGATTTGGTGACATATTTATTTTCCAAGGTCAACTATAATATTTTTCTCTATATGACATAATGTTTCTAATAATTTCATATACCTATTGTTTTAATACCTTGATTCTATTAAAATAGGCTAATAAACCGAATCACCATAAAACCATAATGAAAATATTTGTGATTCTAAGAATTAACACTATCCTTATTCCTAAAATAAAATAACATATTATTGGATATGTCTCATAAATAAAAAAATACATTAAACTTCATCATCAATAACTTTTCTCCTTAAATCTTTAATCAATTTCAATCTCATCAATACTATCTACTTTACTTAGTATCTATCACTCTTTATCCAAAGTAGTCATTATTTTCTAAATATAGGGAACATATTAAGGGATATATATCCCTCAATAATGTGTTTTTCATAATATATCACCTTACCTCTAAATCAATTTTCTAGTTTTTCTGTACCATTAAGCATATGCCTGAAAATACTTAATGAAAAACTACAAGTGTTGTTCTTCATTTATGTATAAAAAACATATTACCCTTACATTAATGCATTGTAATGGATATTTTTTTCCCATATTTATGGAATAAAAATAATTTAAGTTATTTTCATTATGATCATTACTACATGAACCTCCATAAAATTCCATAGTAATCTTATTTGACATGTTAGTAAACTCACCAAAGTTTATGCTACTAATAATATACCGTGATAGCTAATTAGGAATAATAAAAAGCACATTCATTCCTTCCACTAAGTGATTAGTAAGGGCACACTCACCATGTATCGAAATGATTATTGAGTGATAATTTAACAACTTTTTTTAGGATAATTATCCCTATATACTTTTGTTTCAAAACTAAATCCAGTTTTTTAATCCCTATAGGGATTTGTTTTTAGGAAAACCACATAATATATACATTATCAAAAATTTAGGTTGTTTTCCTATACTTAGAATTATGCCTATGTATTTCCCCAAAGTTTAAAAATCTTAATCTATAAATATTAACTTAACCCTTCTCTGATACCAACTATATCCATCAATTATTTTTATACCAAAATATTACATCATTTTAGATGAATATTCAATACATAACATTATGATTCATTCTAAAACCATAATATTTTAGTGAATTTGGAAACTAGGATATTTAATAAAATAGAACATAAAATATTTTCATCATATGCATAATGTTCTTCTCTCATGATTCCATTCATCTTCTTACCCTACTTTAAATCCTTATTCGTAGCCTAGGGAAAGGAAACATAAGAAATGGTAATCCCAGTTGTCCAGTAAGGGTAAACATACCAGATATCAATCGATGATCATATTAATGAATCAGACATGAATAAGGGTATGAGTTCAAGATTATAAATTAAAAAAGTTCATACCCAATCTATCATGGATTACATTCATTATTCACAACATAAAACTTTAGCATTTTAAAATAAATGAATCATAAGAGTGAGGAAACATCATAAATAAATCATGATCCATGATTTTAGATAATAAATATAAATAAATTTCAAGAGTTTGGAACCATCACAGGAATATAAACCATTTCACATGTCAATGTTAATTACAAAGGCCACCAAATCATAGTGGATCAGAAATCAACTCCAATTTCCAATATAATAATGGTACTTGAATCACCATGTAATTCTCATAGTTGATCAGGAATCAACACTTGTTACCCATACCATAACAGACCAGACATCACCACCTATTTCCCATAGTGGATCACACATCCTACATATTTAACATAGTAGATCGACCACATCATCTCATTTCCCATAATGATATCATGAGATATGCAACTTTACCCATTGCATTGTAGGGATATATAACTATGGTCCCACACATCATATAATGAAAACCAAACATACGTGTTCCATAATATAATAAAAATTTCATTATATCATCATAACATAACCTTTTAAAAGGAAATATGTTTCATAAAAATTTCATCATTTTATCTTATCATAAAATGTTTAAAGTAATTAGGGATCATAAAAATATCATATTCATACTTATAAACAATAAAAGTAAATAATAAGGAGGATATCATTGGATTATATCCTACATAAAACCTAATTAACATCAAATGATGTTATCATAGATGAAAATTCCTTTAAAAGAACATAGAAACATTTATTGGCGAAACTAACCTTTTCATTTTAACATAACCTATTTAAAATCCAACTAATTCTAAAATATTATGGGAAATTTTTTATTTGAAAATAGATTTGGATATATTTAAAGGAATATTTAAGGTATTGAGTGGTCATGATGATGATAAATTCTGTTCATACCGTGTATGATAAAATAAAGATTCCTTTCATAACTTGTTTAAAAGTCCAAAAGTACCTTGTTTGGAGAATGAAAAGAAGATTCCATTTAATTTAAAAAAAAAATTTAAACATGTGTAAAAATAAATTTAAACACTCATAGGATAAGATTAAAACATTCTTAAAAACATTTTATAGAAAAAAAGGACATGGAAGAAAGAGATTCCAAATAAAGAGGAAATGTAGTATATTTTATTCAAAAACATTTTCCTAATCATTTAAAGTAATAAAGAGAGGAAAATGGTATTATTACTTGAAATTTACATGAATATAAAGAGTCCAATAAAATTAAATGGATTTATCAGATAAGGATCATAAAATTTCCCAATTGGAAATTCAAGCATAAACAATCCCAATTAAAATGATATTGAAACATAAATCCCTTACCACTTAAGGTAAATTTTGAATCATAAGCCCTATAAAAGAATAAATTCAAATGAAACATTAAATATCATTAACATAAGTATAACCCTGATGTAAAATTTCAAGGGTAATTATATACACTTCATAAACATAAATAGTCTTGTAAAATCATATATGTCTCAACAAAACAATATTGATAAGAAGAACCATTACTGTTTTGGAAATATTTGAAGCAAAACATAATAAAATATAGAACATTATATAGATTTTTATATCTCCATAATTAAAAAACAATTAATTTAAAATAAATTCATGGGAAGTATATATATCACATAGAGGAAATAAGTGGTGAATATAGAATATATCTCATAGAAATTTAAAAAAGTTGAGCAACCCTTACCTTAAGTCCTGCCTTTATTCATACATGTTATAACCTCCTATATAATAAATATAAATATATTAAAAATGTATTAAAAAATTTAATAATAAATAAAATACCATATATTATTTACATATAACATATTATCACCCAATTACTGATAATTGTATATTTAAATCAATGTAACAGGTGATAACTACTTTGTTTTTCAAGCATGTTTTGGTTCAGCATTCCCGATTATTATACTTTAATCATGATTCCATAATATCTAGAATTATAATCATTTAATGAGTTTCATATTTGATAATTGTTTACAATTTTTTTAACTATCCATATAAATAGGTGATGAAAAATGAATTACATCACTTTGTGGAGATGGTAGTCCATATGTACACAAGAGTGATGGTTCTGTTTTTTATTGATGGAATGAAAAAAAGGTCAAAAATAATTCACCTTTACAGAACCGTAATAATATCACAAATAACATATATATTTTTAAATTCATCCTTATAACCATCTAAGTAAATTGGATATGAAAAATTAATTACACCGCTATATGGCGATAGTAAGGCATACGTACACACAAGCTGTGTTTTGATTTTCTATAGGATGGAAAGAAGGTGGATAGTAGTTATTCCATCGTCATAATAAAAATGAATTTTATTTAAGATAATGAATTAATTATTTTATCATGGATACATTGGATTTGTATCTTCTCATGATCTGTCACTCTCTCCCTTGGCCAGAAAGGGTTGGTAATGGGACCTCAAGTTCCCTCCCAATAGACCAGAGGCTACAGACTAGTAGCCGGGGGTGTGATCAATATAGTGGAGAGTCTATACTTACTTTTAAGGAGTTACCTATCAACTAAAATAAATAATATTAATAACATAGTCATAGTAATATACATGTGGAAATAATATCTCATATCGATGAGAAATAAAAGGTGGAACAAATAAACTAATTGTAATGAATCATAAAATGACATGATGAGATGTAACTAAATTTCATGATATAAGTAATATAAATAAAATAGTAGAGTACACAAAGTAAATCCAAAATAATCCTATCCCAAACCCCATGTTGGTCCCATATCCAAACTCCATACCATCCATCAAGAAAAAATCAACGACAAAGTCCCTTTACCTGGTCAAATACAACATCCATGTAATCTTTTCAGGTACTAAAAAAAGACCTGAATAAGGTGTGAGTAAAACTCAGTAGGTTGAAAACACCCTGTCTAAACATAACCAGTTTGACAATAAGTGCATAAAATAGTTCAATAATCAGGTGTATTAATACCATATCTACCTACTTCAGCCCCATGACACAATATCTTTGATCATTTTTCACAACCATGATGGTAAAAATCATATAAAAAATGAAAAAACATAACCTACTTCAAAACCATGTCAGAATACCTCTGATAATTTCTCACAATCATCCTATCCATAACCATATAACCATAGTAAAACATAAACTAGTTGAGCTCCATGGTAGAATGTATCCGATCATGTCTCATAACCATGCCAACCATAACCATATACCCTTGGAATAAATCACATAAATTAGCTCCAATCCTGGTATATTATAATTTTAGCAATAAATTATGGCCAAGTTTGGTATATAAGCATTCCAACATTTAATTAGGGTGATGTCTGATATATAATCATTTCAGTATGTATGAGGGAAAAGGCTGATATATAAGAATTTTAACAATCAATCTGGGTTGAGCCAAATATATAAGTATTTAAACATTTAATCAGGGCCAAAATCTATATATAAGAATTAAAACATGTATCAAAACGAGTTAGAATAGTAAGGACTACATGATATCACATCATATGGCTCAATGGTTAATTATTAAAATTTCCATTTATCTTTCAATTCCCCATTTCATTTATCATTTGGTCATAAAAAAATAACATGAACAATAATTTAATAATCAATCCAAGCCAAGGTGAATCAATATCAAGTAATCAATCCAAAACTAATGTTATTATAAACAAAATTTAATCCATTATTCAATTCCATTATAATCAAGAGTTTTTTCACCCAAAAAATAGCCATAAAACTAGTTATAAACAATTAGATCCAAAGGGAATCTAATGAAAAAAATCCAATTCTTCATTTATTTAATTTTGGTTCATGTAATGTTTATGTAATTGTAATATTTCACATACTTTTCATTTAAATAGACTATAGAGTTGAGTTTTAGACCCCCTACATTTAACCAATGATTAACACAACACTTTGGGAGGGTAACACAAATAAGGAAGTATGTGCATAATATTTTAATATGAAACCTAGATCAAATAATAACCAGATTAACATCAAACCAAAACATGGTCCATAGATCCCACCACCCTAACAGAGAATAATCAAATTGGAAAGGGAAACCAAGGACAAAGAATTACCAGGGATCAGTCGCACAAAAAAGACATTTGGAATATAGTAAAGGCTTCCAAAATCCCTTGGAGAAGCATCCTTGGTTGAGAGGAGGAGGCTGCATCGAAGGAATGAGATGAAAAAATCACATGAATCTATATAAAACTGTTGGTCAGGATATTACATGGTGTTTAATTTTTTTACACAATGTGAATTTATTTTTAGAGGGATATGTTAAAAAAACCATTAACCCAAATTATATTCAACCTTGCTCAACTATTACACAACATGAATGGTTTATATGATGTGTAACAATTTCATGACCTATAATGGTTTACAACGTATGTCTGGTGGTAGTTACACATTGTGTAATAGTTACATATCATGTAATTTCCCAACAGATAGTTTTCGTCCCAAAATCAATAAAAGGACATGAAATACTTCGAAATCCTTCCCAATCATGGAAAACCCCCATAAATCCATTTATCACATTTATATCTGGACTCCATTAATTAAAGAAAACACACATCCCTGAACTTTAAGTCATTTTCCCTAACAAAGGCTCTCCATCTTTGAACAACACTCTATCACCAAAAATTAAATCAAATACTCAAAGAGGTACATACTTAAAAAAATAGGTGATATTACAACCTCACCACCATATAAAAGATAATCCATGAGCTGATCTAAGAATCACTCTAGGTCTCAGTGAACAAGTTTGATGTTTTTTCTTGCAAATCAAACTCTTTGTCCTGGGTCTCCTCCAAAAAGCACCCATTATTCAACTACACTTGAACCAAAGGTATAGTCCTACCCTTGATATACTTCTCACTATAGCCCAAAATCCATATAAGATTCTTTTAAAAGGACGCATCAGCACTAAGATCAACATCCTCAGCCTCTACTACATGATAAGGGTTATGATAATATATCCAAATTGGGAATACGTGAAAAACTTTGTTCATGGAACTGGAGTGATGTGGAAGGGATAATCATTAAGCCACATGATAAACCCTATCCAATATCTCAAATGACCCAAAAAATCTAAGCCTTATGTTTCCATATTTCTTGATGTGGCATTTACCTAACCTAGGATAAAACCAAAGGAAAACCTAGCAACCAAAATAATACTCTAGAGGATATCAATAATGGTCAACATAAGATTTATACCTACTCTATGCGGTCACCTACCACGTCCTAATAAACTGAACCTGCTTAGATGAATCCAGGACATGACTATGACCAAAAAATGCTAACTCGCATGTATTTATCCAAAAAAGAGGTGAAAAAATGGATTTCTATAAAAATAATCAAAAAGTTTCTATTTGGATAGATGTATGGAAGATATTATTATATGAAATCTCCACGAGTTCCATATGATTCACCCATGAGCCATTGAAATACAAAAAAATAGGTTCTTAACATACCCTCCAAAACCTAAATAGTCTGCTCAGATTGACCATTAGTTTGAAGATGATAGGTTGTACTCCAAAGAACACGCTATCCTAGAGCCTTCATAAGACCCTACTATAATTGCGATGTGAAATGAGGATATCTATCTGAAATGATATTATTTGGAGCACAATGAGTCTGAACTCCCTCATGCATGTAAAGACTACCCAAATCATCGATGATGAAGGTCTCCCTAATAATAAATAAGTGGTCTACCCTCTTCAGTCAATCCATGGTCAACCATACGATATCATTCTTATAGGTTTTCCTAGGTAATCTTACCATAAAAATCCCTAGTGACATCATCCAATTTACACTCAAGAATGGGAAAAGCCTGTAAAATCATAGCTAGCCTCTAATGATCAGCCTTACCTTATTGAAAAGTGAAACACCCCTATACAAATCCTGCTACTTATTTCTTCATTACTGACCACCAATACTATCTATGGAGATCACAATACATCTTTGTAAAACCAAGATGTATTGACCATCTACAATCTTGAAAATCTCTCACAATCTCCTTAAGAAAACCCATAGGAACCATTAATCAGTCATGAAAAAGAAGATAATTACCTCTTCCTAGAGACAATCTCAATAGTGTATCACCACCATAAATGATTTCACTCAGAACAAAGCCTTATAAATGAGTTAACTGTTATGTCTTTATTTGGTCCAAAATTATCGGTATAATGGATTTTTAAGTCATAAATATCCATCCCAGAGACTTCTGAACATCTAGATGCATGTCTGCAAAGAGATCCATCATTCACCACTCATCACAAGACTCTATCAATTCCACCATGTACATATTATATCTCAAATCATCGACAATGACAGTGCATTTTCCTATTGTATAAGCCTACTCAATGTTTAAATTCTATATATAATCCAACCCCCTCCTCTTCCAATGGTTTAGGTCCCACTAAAAAAATACGTACCTGAGGATCTTGTGTTCTGTGTACACCATAAACCTCTCACCCATGAGAAAATGTCTCCAAAAACTCTGGGAATACACCAACAAAGCCATATCCTGATTGTGTGTAGGATAATTCACCTCATGTAGTCTCAGGAGTCTAGATCCATAAGAAACTACTTAATCATCTTGAATCAGAACTACTCTGAGTCCAACTTTGGATGTATCACAATACACGATATACAATTTACCCATCATAGGTAATGTGAGGATAAGTGATAAGGTCATCCTTTCTTTTAGGTCTTGAAAATATCCTTTTAAAGGGTTTGACCAACAAAACTCTGATCCCTTATTGGTTAGACATGACATCAGTGATGCAATATGGGAAAAGTTTTGGATAAAGCATCGATAATAACACGCTAAACCTAGAAATATATGAATCTTGAAGACATTCTTAGGTCGCTCCCAGGATATTATAGTTAAAAACTTCTCTTGGTTTTTCTAACACTCCTACTTCATAAATAACATGGCCCAAGAAGCGAACCTTTAAAATCTAGAAACTTTTTTTAGATAGATTGGCGTAAATATGATGCTCTATCAATGTACTCAAGATGATGTCAAGATTTTAGGCATGATTTTCCACTAACTAGAAGAAAATTAATATTTATTCAACAAAACCACCCCAAACAGGTCCAAGAAAGGATGAAAGATCTGATTCATCATGTCCATGAATACCATTGGTCCATTAGTCAAACCAAACAACATCACTATAAACTCATACAAGCGAGAACTAATCCTAAAAGTATTTCAAGTTATTTATGATGGTCTCACCCTCAAATGGTGGTATCCTGATCTCAAATATATCCTGGTGAAGATATTATCATCTATCAACTGATCGAAGAAATCATCAATGCATGGAAGAGGATATCGGTTCTTGAATATCATTTTGTTCAATCTGAGATAATCCACACATAAATGAAAGGTACCATCCACCTTATTTGATAAAGGAACTTGATAACCACAAGGATACATAATTTTTCATATGAAATCATTATCTTATAGATATTACAATTGAAATTTAAACTCGCAATGGTCTACTAGTTCTATTCTATATGGGGGGATAGAAACTGGATCTCGTTCCGAAAACAACTCGATTGTGAACTCGATCCATGGAATAGTTGGTAATCCATAAAACGCATTAATAAAGACATCCAGAAAATGGTCTAGAATTGGTGGAAAAGAATCCTAATACATTCCAGCATCATCTAGAGTAATATGGTCTATCTGAGCCATGAGACAATCCAACTATAAGTGAATTGTTCCTACATGACTAGCCTGAAGATACGACTCACCTTGATGAGAATAGATTCGTCCTTAATGAGATATAAAGGTAAATATTCTCCAGTAACAGTTGATGTGATCATGGTATAGAACTATCCAATACATACCAAGAGTCAAATTAAATCTTGTTATCTCTAGCATAAAAGGTTCCCAAAAGAAATTGTAAGAACCAATATCTTGAGGACATTCGTTGAAATGTTTTATATTCTCTGAATACACTCCCAATGGTGTATCGGTGGTTAAAAAACCATATAATATTTCCACATCTAAGCTAAGATAGTTTTAAAAAAGTGAGGATAAAGAGAAATTTGATGCTCTTATATAAAAAAACAAAATCAAGGGTAGATGATACAATAATCTGACTCTGATTCTATACAATCTTGCATCCACCATAATCAATGTAGTCAGCATAATGTGTAGTTGACTAGCCCATATACCCTAGGCTTTGGTCTAACTCTCATGTTCTATTCCTTATTCATGGTACTACCATTGCTTAACTGGGGTACCATGTTCCCAAGCACAACCAGAAAGTCCTATGGGACTCCAACTACCTATCTGTTGTAGAGTAGGTGAGTCCTTTCTAGACTGTGGTAACTTTCCTAATCCCCTAAAACTACTATGCTTCTATATTCCCCAACAAAAAAACTATATATGGCCAATCATATTGCAAGTCCAACACTCCAAATATGGATACAGACACTTAGAATTCTTGTGGACCATCTTGCCACACCGACAACACTGAAACAGAATACGATCCTGAGATGGACGTCCACTAACGCATCTTCTCTACCCAAAATTTCATTGGTGAACAATTTAATATCTACACTTATTTCCAGTATAAGAAGAGATATTAGTTCACGCTTCCAAAAAATCATGGACTCTTCTTGGGGAATCTCTCAGATTCCCTCCCATGTTGAGTGCTTGATTCTTTAAATTTGAAAAACTAATCATATAGAAAACATTCAACCCCACCTGATCTCTTATAGAGTACCATCCTGAAAATGTATCACCCTAGAGATCACATCCACTTCTAAAGAAGACATAAAGCATTACAGGTTAGTGAAGTATCCGAAAATCTAAAAAACTTACATGACCACTAGATTATGGTGAATGAACTCATGATAAATTTTACCCCTCAATGTCTTCGGATAGAAATGTCTTATGAACTTTATCTCAAAGTCCTTCTAAGATAACTCCTCTTGCTGACCAACCTTCTCTAGAATGTCCCTCCTATTATTGTCTAGTCCATGAATCATATATGAAAAAATATTCACCCTTTTATCTATTGTTGTATCAATATTCTTACAGATAACCGGGACTGACTCGATCCAAAACTCAGCTAGATAGGGGCCTCCTTGCCCAGTGAACATAATCAAATGATGTTGCTGGAACTCTCTTCCCAGCTCTGACATCGAAGGCATAGTGAAAACAGTCCTCATTTCCATGGATCAGATAACCCTCAATATTCTATTGTGAATCTAAACATCTATTTTATTCTCTTAAGCTATAGGAATCTATATCTCATCCATGTTAGGAGATTTTTAATTTCCTATATCCTAACACTCAAATCGAAGATAACGAGGAGTTATTTTCAATACAAGACAAACACACTCCTTAGAACACATGCTATAACAAGGTTAGCCTCAATAGGTGACAACAATAGGGAGATGCTAATTCATTATATCTCTAGACATGGCTTAAAATTGTTTTACCATGACATATCAGTTCATTTTTTTCATTTTTCAGATGTAACATGTTTCTTATAAAAAAATTCATACAAGAATGATTATATCAATTGTAACAAATATGTCCATAATATGAACAATAAATGTCAATATATATCTTTACACTCCTATCATGATGTTAGAATACTCATCTCACACAATACTGAGACACATGTATAAATCTCAAGAACCAATAACTTCATAAAACAATATCACCACATAACATGTGAGTCACGTTAGGTGATGTAACATAAATTATAACAAGAAAAAAACCATAAACAACAATACCATCGCTAGGAACTTAGATTTCACCCCGTACATGGGTTATCTACCACCATGAACAAAAGAATCACCAAGTCATGAAACATCCTAGTATACTTTATAACATTTTCAAAAAATTAAAGAAACAATTTTATAATAACCTACTCTTTTGATACCACTTTGCAACGTACCCCGATCCAAAACTCTCTCACATAGCCTGGAGGGGTTGTTTACACAACCTCAAGCACACCTCCCCATATTCTAGAGGTTGATGAATAACATCAGAGGTGTGATCAGTATAGTGGGGAGACTATACCCCCTGGTATAGAGATACCTAATTGCATAAATAATCAATATATATAAGATAATCAGAATAATTGACAAGCATAAATAGTATCTAAAACCAATAGAAAATAAAAGGATGGAAATATAAACCAATAGTAATGAATTATATAATGACTTGATGAAGTGTAACTAAATATGATGCTTTAAGTAATATAAAGAAAAGTCTATCCATCTCATTGTAAAAAAAGTCTCCTATCTCAAACCCCATGTCGGTCCCATCTCTAAAATCTATCTCATTCAGTAATAAACAATTTACAATAAGGTCCATTTACCTTTTCAAATCCTCCATATATGTAATCTGCTTGGGTACCAAACTATGGTCTATATAGGATGTGAATATAACTTATTTGTTCGACACCACTGTGTATAAACATAATCGGTTTGACAATAAGTGAAGAAATAATGAAAAAATATATATCGTAATTAATTAAACAATTAGGTTAATACCACATAAACCTTATTTGGTACCATACTGAAATATCTCCAAGCATGTATCATGACTATGAAAACCATAACCATATAACCATGGTAAAATATAACCTACTTCGGAACCATGCCAGAATATCTTTGAGCATATCTCACGACCATGCCAGACATGACCATATAACCATGGTAATGCATAATATTTTTCGACGCCATGCTAGAATTTATTTGAGCATGTATCACAACCATGCCAACCATAATGATATATCCATAGTATAAATCACACAAATCAGGGACAAGACCCTTATACAATAATTTCAAAAATAATTCAAGGCCAATCCTAGTATATAATGATTTCAGTATTTAATTAGGGCTAATCTCAGTATATAAGAGTTTCATCATGTATCAGGTCCAAGACTGACATATAATATTTTCGACATTCAATCAGGGCCAAGCCAAATATATAATCATTTCAACATTTAATCATGTACAAAACCAGTATATAAGAAATACAACATATATCACAATAAGTCATAACAATAAGGGTATCACAATATAACCTCATATGGCCCAATAAATAATTATGAAAATTAATATTTAACATTTAATTACACATTTATTTTATCATTTGGTCATAAAATAATAACATGCCCATCATTTCAATAATCAATGCAAGCCAAGGTGAGTCAGTATGAAGAAATAACCCAAAACTCATGTCATGTTAAACAAACTTTAAGCCATAATTCAATTCATTTATAATCAAGAGTTCTCTCACCCAAACGATAGCCTTAATCTAGGTCATAAACAATTGGATCCAAAGGTATTCCAAGGAACAAATCTAATTCATCATTTAATTAATTTAGGCTCAAGTTATGTTAGTGAAATTGAAATACTACAAATACTTCTTAATTAAACAGACCATATAGTTAATGATTAGACCCTCTAACTTTCACCAGAGATTATCACAGAACTTCTAGAGGGTAAAAATAATGAGTAAGAAGGTTAATAAGATCTCAAGATGAAACATAGATCAAATCATTTCAATATTAACATCAAACACAAACATGGTCTAAGGATTCCACCACCCTAATAGAGAACAATAGAAGGGAGAGGGGAAACCAAGGACACAGACTTACAGGGATCAATCTCATAAAAGAGACATTTGTAATGGAAGAAAGTTTTATAAAATCACTTTTAGAACCATTCTAGGTCAAGATAAGGATGATGAACTGAAGTAATTAGAAGAAAATAATGCATTGTGCTGCTTAAAACTGATGGTTAGGATATTACAAGACGTGTAACTCTTTTACGCATTATCTAGTTGTTTTTAGAGGGATAGACCAAAAAAACTGTTGCCTTATATTATATTTAACCATGGTTTAATATTACATGGTGTGGATGGATTACATGATGTGTAACTACTTCACACCCTGTACTAGTTCACAACCTATGTATAACAACAATTATAGTTCATTTAACAGGTACCTGATGTGTAATCATCTAATTGATATTTTTTCAACACAAAATCAATAATAGACCGGAAACACCTCCAAATCCTTACTAATAATGGAAAACCCAATAATCTCATTTAACACATTTATATCTAGACTCCATTAATTAAAAAAACATACATCCCTGAATTTTAGGTCATCTTCCTCAACAAAGGATCTCCATCTCCGAACAAGACTAATCCACCATGGCTGAAATGAAAGACTCAAAGAGGGTAATACCATGAAAAATATGGACCTTATAGGATTTATAAGTGTTATAAAAATAAATAAAATTGAAAACTACTGGTAAAGAGTTTTACATATTTATTGAGAAAACTCTTTTGGCTTATATATTAATCCTTGAAATGATGGTCTTTTAGAAAGAATAGAAGCTATAAGTAATAGTGAAGGAATAAAGGATGATATCTTGGATAGGATTTTCAGAACCATAAGGCTGAAACATAGTTAATAATAAAGGGGAGGATCCATTTTATAAGTGAGGGGAAGGGAACCCTTAGAATTATTAAGTATTAAGTTATTATAAATTAATTTTCGTGGAAAAGTGGCACCAAATTGATATATTTAAAATATATAATTATTATGAGTAGAAATAATCTCATGAAAAAAATTTGGAATTGTTTTTTTGATTTTTTCACCCTTATCTATTTTAAATCCCTTATTAACCCTTTTCAAAATTACCTGAATAACAAACTTTTTTACTGTTTCAGGGTCAAGAATGTTAAAATAAAAGTAAAAGTGACCCATAAATGGACAATGTTTTATATTTTAAACTATATACAATTCACTTGGATTATTATAGTTTTTTTATTAATTTTAAATCATTTAGTAAATTATCGTTTATAATAAAATATCATTAATGTCATTTTTTGAAGTATTAATTTACCTTGGCTTTAAAGTCATCAATATAGTTATGGAATTAGAGTAAAATCCATTAAAACATGTCTAAAAGGTTATATTTATTTAAAAAAAATCATAGAACATAAAAATTCACCAAAATTATATTACATTTAACATTATTAAAATCATTTATTTTATTTTTCTATTAATTGAATAAGTATTGGATCAGTGATGTGTAAGAATTTAAACTAATTATTCAATAAGTAAAAATTAAAAATAAATTAATATGATAAAAAATCAATTTTTTTCAATTAAACATTTATAACTGAACATAACCCTATTTTATACTTTTGAAAAAATATTAGAGATATTAATGTCAAAAGAGTGACATCTTGCATTTTTTCTCTACATAAAATAATATAAAGGTCACAATGAACGGAAAATCATGCAAAGTTTCCATATTTTTGAGAATTTGATGGAAATGGACAAAATACATTCATCTAATAGGATAAACGGAAGTTTTATAGAATTTTTAATGCCTTATCACAATGTTTTAACCCTATTTTTGCCATTTTACCCTTATCGAGGTGGAAAATATTTTCTAATATTTGTATTCATAATGACAATAAATTAAGGATACCTATTTACGAAATTATATTCTCATGATTTAAAAAATGGAATCCATTTTTCTATATTTTATTTCTATAAGTGGTAGAAATTCATTTTAAAATTAGCGTACAAAACACACCAAAACCGTTTTATTGGAATATATATTTTTATGCATAAAATTAGATTTATTTTTATTCCATGAATAGAAAAAACAGTAGATGAGTGTTATAAGATTTTATCGAATCTATGATAAATGGGATTTATAGGATATTATCCTACTGGTCGAGGCCATCCCTTCCTTTATTTATGTCAAATGGACTTTATCACAACCCTTAATATAGTAATCTTAATGGTCACTATATGATGGAGATAGTATCATTTTTTATAGTCATTAATGATCTTTTAAATATGACATAATATAACTTATTATTTTTTAAAATAACAAAAGTAGTGTATGTTTTTTCTAAAACTACATTACTTAATAACGAATTTATTGATTCAAAAAGGAAACTTCACTTATAAAGGTTTGGTTTATTACATTCTTAACCCCTTTATAAATCTAACTATCAAAAATTTCATCTCATAAACTAAAAAATAATAGGGATATTCTATTTCATCACCTCTTTTGGTTTCTATATATATTACTCAAACTTATAGTTCTGCCATAACACCTTTTCCAAGTGAGTTTACTTGTTTCATAGAATTTTGTCTCGATGATCTAAGATCTATATTTTTTGTTAATCATATGAAATATCATTCTAAAATTATACTAACGTTTGATTTTTTACAAGTGAGGGGTCTAGTATGTACTTCCGCAAGAGGTATACATAGAAGAAACCTTATACTTGAGATATGTTAGGCCAGAGTGACAGTCGATAGGTCACCTCTCCTATGTGATCAAGGATATCAAAGGGGTTGATGTATCAAGAAATAATATTTACATTATTCCCAATCATAATGAATTTATTCCATGAAAAATGTATGAAAGAACTCTTTATCTCTAACCTCAAACTCCAGGTCTTATCGATGATTTCCAGCATAGCTTCTCTATTGACTTTGTGAAAATTTAATCTGATGTTGAATAGTTTTAACTATTTATGTCATATATGAGGTAAGATTAGGTTCCATCATATTCTTATCTCCAAATTAATCTCAACATATTGGAGTCCAACACCTCATCCCATATAGAGACTCATAAGGTGATATTTTAATTCATGAATGGAAACTATTATTATATGAGAGCTCTGCTATGGGAAGGTGTTCGTACCAAATTACTTGGGAATACATTGAACAAGATCTTAGAATATCCTGTATAGTTTAAATGGTTTTTAAAATATGGCCATCTAACTAAGTTTTATAATCAGTGCTGAAGCCCAGTTCTATATCCAATTTTTATTGAAGGCTTCTCCAAAACCATGAGGTAAACCTCAGATCTCAAGCATATACAATAGAGAGTGTAAATAAATGCAATCTTACCACTTACCTTATGTATATCTTGGAGAGTTGGTCAAGAGAGAAATATTCCCTGATAGTGATAAAATTCACTTACTATTAATGCAATTAACAACCACCCAGATAATGTTATTGAAGGAACCTGTGGAACAACAGAAGCATGAAAAAAATAGAATTTAATGTTTTGGGTTTGTATTGATATTAGAAACACTTAATAAAAAAACATTTACCTAATTTCTTGAATGATCATGTGAATGTAAATTTAATCATGATAAATAAAATCAAACAAAAGCCTTAATGGAACCTTGTTTGACTGAAGTCATCAGTTTGATTCGCTCACTATCGACATGTCACAGATTAGAGGAAACAAGCTATACATCCTATAGATTTTCCACATGTACAATAGAACTCCAAGATTGTTGATATACAATTCTCAGGTGCTGGAGTGGGAAATAAAAGTGCTTTATAACATTTTTTCGATCATGTGAAGAACAGAAACTCGATCTAGAAGATGGGATTTATATGATCATTATTATTTCCAGTTATCTCTCTAAGAACTTGAGAGGATATGAGGGAAAATATTCTCTCAATAAATTAATACAAATGGTGTATCTATCTATTCAAGAGGATAAAATGAGTTCTTATTCCTTAGTAATACTTTCCAAAATATCTCATTAGTCTATGGAATGTAATAACCTTCATTTTAGACCTTTTCACAAACATATAACTTAACAAACTTGTTATAAAAATTCGATATATTTTATCACTCACTTATAAAAATAAAAAATGTTATGTGATAAAATAAAAACTGTTATCTGAACTCATAAGAAACAAAATAATTTAACAATCCTTGAACATCCTATATTTTTTCAAAAAATTATATTTTCTCATATTCACTTTTGTGATAAAAAAATTGTGAATACCTTGAGAAATTAATTCAATAATCATTATTATAAAATTTTATAATATCAATGAATTATTTTTAAATTTAATAGATCATACTCCAATGTTCACCGACCCCCGCATGTGGGGCGCATTTTATTCTAAACTAATATTAATTAGAGTAGGTGAAACTTATAGATACAGTTAGTGTGTGACACACTAGGTTCTTATCTTTATATCAGTTATTCCAACCCATAGAACAATAACTGATTCTAGTAACCCAACATATCCCCTATGGATATAAGGAATTTCATAGCTATGTATTCCTCTTACAAACATGTTATGTGTAATATAATATCTTTGTTTTGTGATATTACATAAAGTAGGTCACACACTTTTGTCATCATCATTTTTTTACTTTATATATTTAATTAAATTACTATAAATATATACCTTTTTATACTAGAGTTGTGGATTTTATTAAAGTTCTACCATCTTGGAAAACATGGGACCATGATATATCTCTTCCTCAACGCCGAGACAAAACATTATATCTTGATCATTCACCCAATTCCATACAACCAAAGTCACACCAAACAAAATATCAAGTTCAGAGAAAAATACACATGTTTCTAGATAGTAACAACCAATGTCACCTAAAACATGTGGTGTTCATATTGGTGGGTATTTCCTCACGATCTTATATACTTGAGTTCACCAAGTTTGAACTTCATGATAAGAAGTCTCAATACTTATGAGACCCAACACTTAATAGTCATTCATCATATCTGTCCTTTCAGTATGATGTATTTAGACCATAGGACATATATTTAATATTACTATCACAATATATCAAGGATCTCATTATAGCTGATAACTGCTATAACCTTTTGACACAACACTTAATATAAGGAAATTACCATGTAAAAAGTGTATATAGAAGTATCAACACTATCATGGTAAGAATAAACACACACACACACACACACAAAAATATATATATCAAATGGTATAAATGTAATGGAAATAAAAGTAAATAAAGGAGTTGGGTTTAAGGAACCCACACACAATAGTTATTTCTTTTAGGTGTATTGGGAAGTCCTAAAACAAAATACAAGGTTATGTTTACCCGTTTCTATACTGGTATGGGAAATGGTTTCATAATAACCTAAGAATTTTTTCATTACTCTTTGAATTTTTTCCAGACCAATCATTGAGATACAAAATATAAAATCTCCCTCTTCATGTTATCCCACCTGAGGTTTTGTGTGAAATTTCAATACATCTGACCGATTCCTAGATGAATAAAGAAGGATGAGCTATGTGCATCATTTTGAATATCCCTCCTATGTTCTGGTTTTAATGGGACAAATATTCTAGTTCCAAGCCTTATAAATCATATTTAGAAAATTTGAACTTTAGAATATTCTCTACCTTCTTCTATAATGACTCATCATATTTTTGGGCTTCTTTATTTCTATCTAGAATAGTTGGTTGAGTAGTTTTTTGAGAAAGGTATGAAGAATATCCATTTATTATTCCCACATACAACCTTTTAATGTATACAAATATTGGATCCATTTCAATTCTCATCATGGATTGGGTTTTAGAATCATTTCTAATTGTATAATCTTTCATTTTTTTTTCATTCTAAGGATGGTAATGGATTGAACAATCATAATTCATGATTAGATCTAACCACTTTTTTGGGTGTATATTGAGATATTTTTTTTGTGAATATATACTTTAAGAATTTATGATCCAAATACATATCACACTTCTCCCCACATAGATAATGTCCAAAAATATTCAATAATAAGATCCCTACTACCAATTCTAGATCATTTAATGGGTAGTTCTAATCATTAATCTTTAATTAGAAGGAGGAATATGATATCAATTTTTCATCTTGTATGAGTAAAAATATGAAGATGTTTTATGATTCATCACTGTAGATCCCAAATCCTTTTATACTGGTGGGTAATGTTAGAACAAGTGTAATGATTATCCTCATCTTTAACTCTTTAAATATTTCATTACATTCATCAGTCTAAGAAAACTTAACTCACTTCCATGTAAGCTTGGTTAGTGGGCTTGAAAATCATGATACAGTTTTCAGAAATCGATGGTAGTTCCTATATATTCCAAGGAAAATAATGATTTTAGTAACACATGTTGTTCTGGTCCATCCTTGTATTGCCCCTATTTTTGACGGATCCACAAATATCCCCTTATCGGTGATAACATTCCCTAATAAAGTGACCTGTTGTAACAAAAAATCACATTTACTATAATTTTTATACAATTTTTGCTTCAAAAATTTATTTAGTATAGTATTTAAATTCTTATCATGTTCTACCACAATTTTAGAGTAGATAAGAATGTCATTTATAAAGACCACCAAAATGTTTTATAGGTAATCCCGAAATACTCTATTAATCTAGTCCATGAGGATAGATAGAGAATTAGTGAGTCCAAATGAAATTACTATGAACTTAAAGTGCCCATACCTTATATGAAAATAAGTATCGTGGTTATCCTCCTTCTCCTTAACATGGTAATATCCCAACCAATTAACCACCTTAGAGAAAGACTGTGCTGCACATATTTGATCAAACAAGTCATAAATCCATGTAAGATGAAACTTTTTCTTTATTGTGATCTTGTTGAGATCATAATAATCACTGTGGATGTGAAATGACTCATCCTTCTTCTTAAAAAAGAGGACCAATTCACCCCATGGTTAAGCACTTGGGCATATAAATCCTTTATCCATATTCTTCAATTATTGTTTCTTTAGATACTCAATGTCAATAATGAAAATTTTATATGAAGTCTTGGATATTGGAGAAGATTCATGTGAGTTCTTGATTGAGAACTCAACCTCATAGCTAATAGGAAGACCAAATAATTCATTAGGAAAGACATTAGTGAATTCCATAACAATGGGAATGTATAAAAGGATGATATTTTCCTTAGTCTCATTAATTTGGGAAAGATACACTTTCTCATTCAGAAATAATATCCATGATTGAGATGATGATAACAAAGAAGATTCATTCCACTTCTTTAACTTGTTTAGAATCAAAGGATAATTCATGATACGGAGGGATATTTACTTTTCTTGAGAATTTATTTTGGCTTTATATAAGGAGAGACAATCCATACCCAGAACTGAATCAAATTATTTCAATGGGATTCTAACAGGGTTTTCTTAGAAATTTTTCCCACAGATTTGGAAAAGGGATGATTTATATTCTCAGGATGCAACAATTTACCCATTTCCCATCTTCACTGATAACTCTACTTCCATATTTTGAGGTTCTATTTGATTAGATATGCTAAACATACATGATATAAAATAATGAGTATAACCTGAATCAAACAATACATTCACTATCCTTAAATGAATAACTAGTGTACCTTTCATGAATTCTTTGTCTAAATCCACCTCTGAAGTTGTGATGGAATACACTCACCCTTTATTTCTTGGCTATAGAGATTGTTATCGTTGGTTAGTATCAAGAACCCTTGGCTTAGGGAATTGAGTCACATATTTTCAATGGTACATGTAGTTGTAATATTGGACAATAGCGTGAGGGTTTATGAGAGTATTTCTTTCTTCCATTACATTTGTGGATTTCTTGCATCAGAAATCACTAACTAGGTGCCTTTTCTCTTACAAATAAATCATTTCCTTATGTCCTTCAAGAAATATATGAGATATTTATTCCAAAAAAATTTATAAGTGTGGTGTCAAATTTTTTTTACCCCTTTATATTTCTCAACCGTATTTCCAAAATTGAAATTCTGTATCCAATTCCTATTTCTTGACCCATGATACCCCTGATATTCTTCAATATCCACTTCAAATTTTTTGTCACATCATAAAATTTCCTCATAGCTATCAAAGTCTCATATCACCAAGGATTTTCATATACTCTGATTGATCCCATCAAAGAAGAGGTTAACTTTAATTTTGGGTGTAACGAAAAAGATGGAGGTGTATCATGCAAGTCTTGTGAAGTTTTCCTCATATTATATATTGGATTCATCATCATTTTTCTTATGGATAAAGAATTCTCTCTTCGTTTTCAACTGATGAGTGTGAGGAAAATATTTTTTGAAACTCTTTTTCCATAATTTCTTCCACTCCATCTCTTTTATCTCGTCCTATGCTTTGTATTTTTGACCAACACCCACCATTGAATAGCTTCTCTTTCCGTATGTTAGATACCTATAATGACCTTATCTTTATCATATCATTGAAGGATGGAGAAGATATTTTGATTGGGTTTGATCCATTTTCCATGATTAAAGGATCACAAGATCCACTAAAATTCATAAGTCTTTGTTGAATAATGGTATCAATCACAACTCTATATTTAATAGGGTGATTTTAGAATTCCTCCTGATTCATTTTTCTATTAGAAACCCAATTAAATTGAAAAATAATTGTCATGAAGTCTTCAATTCCATATCTCATTGGGGTGGGCATCTCATTTGGGAAGTCAACACATTTCCCCTCACATTGGTTATTGTCTTAGTTTCTACTATTTCCTATCATTGAATAGAATAAAGGTAAAATTAGGGATGCATATTTTTAAACCATTAATGAAATAAATTGAAAACCTTGAACATTAAAGGGATATCTCATAAATAATATACACTTAATATCCTTTGGATTTCTAGGTTTCAATATAAATTTTCAATGATTTATTTCCTACTTTAAATATTATGTTCAATTTTTTTCCCTTTATAATGGTTCATATAGGCCTTGTTAATTTACCAAATAATATCACCTAGGAGTGTTAAACTAGGTGTGTAGTAAGGTATGTTGTCATGCAAAATGTGATAATCGAGTCCAACTCAATGTTCCTTTTTTAGGGTTATTATTCCTAGGTACCGCTATTCAAAATCCATATACACTTGTAGTATCTAGGTAGGGATTAATTTTATTAGAAACCACTTAATATATACATTACCATAATTTCGTTATGTTTTCTTATATTTACTATTATCCCCAAGATTTTCTCTAGACTTTTCAAATATTTATCCTAAAAATAACCAGAGCTTCCTCTTATACCAATTTTGAAAACCCATATTTTATTACACTTTATTTCATGATTTATAACATAAAAGCACACTTATTACAAGCCCAAATATCAGGAGGCCTAGTTTTTTAAGAAGTCAGATAAATAACAGAACAAATTTCAACAAAAATATATTTAAATTATTGAAATCTTCGTTAACATGATCATAAAATTCCACCGTTATTCTAAAACATCATACGACAACCTAGTGATGTACATCAAAACAGGTGAGATATAAAGTCCATAAAGGTAGTAAAAAATCACAACATAATGAAAAGTTATACATGTGGTCCATGATTTATATCAAGGTAACAAAATATGGGAGAGCATCATAATATTGAACAATGAGGCATGATATAACATGATATCATAAAGATAGTATAGGAATGTGGAAACAACTTAAAACTTGAAATTATCATAAGTCAGGGATAGAAAATAAGAAAATATAACATAATTTTCTTAGGATAACCTCCCATACACGATATATGGAATCTCATGAGATAAAAAATATTATCCTTTGCATTGGAGTGTTATATAATTTTGGGCCCAACCGTCACTTTCTTATCAAGTACATGCATAAGTTTTCCAAATTGATCATACAACATAATTATTTATTTAATCAATTTTGACCCCATTATTAAAGTGTTAATATTAAATACATGAAGGTCCCCTATCAATGAATTATTAGTACAACCAGGGAATAGCCTTGAGTGGAAATGGAGATGGGTATTCACTATAAAAATGTTTCGCATGGAAAATCAAAGGATAATTTCAGCAGCATAATGAGTGTACATAAAAGAATATAGAATGTATGGATGAGTGATAAATGGTTAAATAATTACATTGGGGTAATAATAACATAAATATAAATGTATAAAAACACATACCAACTTGAATAAGTGTAAAAAAAGTCCTAATATAAATGAGGTTCTTGAAATAAGAGGTGAAGGAGAGGATCCCTCAAATTGAGAGATCTCTTCTTAAAGTTTGGGAGGAGATTATTAAGAGATTAGGTGTACCTTGGGAGGTTTGTAAAGATGGAATGGTATAATAAATTCTCTATCTATGAGTTTTTGATGAAGGGGAATGGGTGGTTGGGTGGGTTTATATAGAAAAATATTGGATAATTATTTATTAATTTCCAAATATATGTTTTGTACTCTATATGACAAAGTAATAAAAACCAGAAACATTCCCATTGATTTTTTCCACATTTTCTTCCAAATAGGAGAGGTTTTATTTATTTTATAAGTATAATAACCGAACACATAAAAATAAAACCCTTGGTGATGTGTAAGTTAATTATGTTTACAAAGAATTTATTTTAAAAAATTAAAATATAATATATATTTTTGAGGATCCATTAGGGATTTATAAAATTAATCATATAATATAAAGACATAATACTTTAATGAGGAAATATATATTTGTCGTAGGATACTTTTTATGGAATATATTACATCACCTATGTGTCATTATGATGTCATAATACACAAAATGTATTTATATCGTATTTGTTGACACTCATTTTTGTCAAGTGAGAATGAGAAGTTTCAAAGGGAAATAACTCAAGAAAAAGAGAAGTGAAAGATATCAAGGATTAAAAGCCCAACTAGGCAATTCCATGAAAGGTCCAACTAGAATTCCCATGTAGCTCTATCCTACGTGCCCCACATCATTTCATAGGTACAACCTGTGTGATAGAGCCATTATGCATGCCCCATAAAGGCGTGTTTGGGAGACTCTAACATATTACTCCTATAAGATACACTACATGGAACACGTGAGCTAGTTAACTCCTTCTCCCAGGGTCCAAAAAATACAAATAAATAGGACCCTTGGGCTCCTTATTTGAAATTATTGGAATAATCAAAGAAGCCTTGAATATCTGCTCACCTTAGTCCTTCAACCCAGTCCTCCAAACCTTGTGGTAGTGATTTAATCAACAAAAGAAGATAAAATTAACGATGATAGTGGACTAAAAGATACCATAGTGTTTCTAACAAAAATACCTATGTGAGAAATCTCACCTAGTTCAGTATTAGTAGGGTGATGTCCCCTTATCTTGCCCAAAACATGAGAGTCATTCATCCAAAGACACTTGAGGAGACCCTTGGAGCCGAGAGCAAGGCCTCAACCAAGTGCTATCACTCAAAGTTTTCATCCATAAAAGACCTATTTAGTGTTCCAAAGTCTACCATGTGTGATACCTCTTTAGTTCACACAGGTCTACCCTATTTGAGACCTCTTCATATTTCCTTGCTATACCCTACCTAAAGGACCTTCTGCTCACGCAAGTATTACCTGTGTGATGCACCTTCTTTATGCCCAGGAATCACCTATGTGGGACATCCTTTGGAACCATTTTTCATGTCACCAATGGTAAGGAATCTCTTACCTTGGGTCCCTCATCCAATAGTGACCATTCTGAGGCATTATCCAAAGCCTCTAGATATGTTTAATTAGAGTATAAGGAACATCATCCTATCATATCAATTATAAATTACCATGGTAATAGAGGTCCTACATTTATTGTACCTAATCAACATGATACTTGGAGTTTTACCGATTATATATTCCCATGGTAATGAGCACCCCAACTTGTGAGGCAGTGCTAGGGACCTCCCCATTTTAGACAGTGAGGGGAACCACTTTCCTTTCCCTTTGACAAGGTCTAGTTCTGTATCCTCCTTTCATCTTCTCTGAAATTAGGAAAAGAAAATCCCTCCTGGAGTAAGCCCCTATTATTTCTAGTGGGGCGCATCCACATGGGCTTGTATGTCCCAACTATGGGGGTTGAAAATAAGAGATTATATAGGAAAATGAAATAAATTTCTATCTCCCATATCCCCAACCTTGTCCACCAATAGGTGAAAGAGATTGTGTGGTTTTCTATATCATCCACTTACTCTTATTTCTCACATAGAAAATGACTCATGAGGGCTTTGAGTTTTTTGATGAACATGAGACTAACATGATCAAATACCTTTCTCAGTGGAGAGTCCTTAGGAAAGATCTTCCTCTCACCTTGACAATGACCTCAAATTTAGTGTAATTACTCAAATAAATATATCCATCTAAAAGGTTCATATTACCTTCAAGAAAAACCTTCTAAGGGCTATATTATTGAGGAAGAAATAATGGGCCTCCACTATAGGTTTAATCCCCAATATTCAAAACTACATGGGCTTTGATTTCCGTCTATACGAGATATGTAGAATGCCAAACAGAGGTTCAAAACAGGAAACACAATAAACCCTTATCTTTTATGGGACTCATTAATAGTAGGTACATATCCATCCTGGGTGGATAATTCCCTTATAGGTCCTCTGTGCCACTTTGGTGTAAGTCCCACATCATCCCTTGACAAGGCAACCTTCTCTTAGACATCATTGCTGCATGATGTTAAACTAAATGGTTTGGTCCTCATCACACAAACTTAAATGACATGATTTTTCTAGTAAAGTGGAAAAAAATATAGGGTCCTAATTCCATTTAAAATGATACATACGAATACTATCTCTTGGGTATGATCCTAACATTAAAATAACTCTCCTCTTCTTGGATGATGAAGAATTTCATAGCTCCCCACTGTGTGGCTTAAAACCAGCATCACGATAATAAATGATATTAGAATATATAAAACATTCATAAAAGGGTATCATTTATGGATAAACTAGAATAGAAAAAACTTTCTCCATTAATGAAGAACCTCTAATATATATATATATATATATACGGTTATAAAGAAAATTCATGCTAATAACCAATTGTTAATATAATGGTGACCTATTTCATATTTTGGATTTAATATTGGATTCATGAATCTATCTTAAATCTATAAGAGAACCCCAAAGTAGGAAATAATTCCCCTAAAAAGGGTTTTATGAGCCAGAAATCCTATCCTCTCAACCAAAGTGAACCCCTAAGCATTGTTGGATCCATTTAACAATAACCACTTACCTTGGGAAATAAGGTTCATGAAACATTCCGAATAAGTGAACGTTGGATGTTTCGGGTTCCATGAGTAAAACCCCTTGGAAACTACCCAAACAATATGTGAACATATGTTTTTTATGTGAATGTTTTTCAACCACTTCCATAAAATTCTATTCCTTCCCCATTTCGTTTTTGGGAGTGAAACAAAACTTGTGAACCTGATTTAAAAATTATGCCATAGTTAACCCCCCATAATCAATCGTCAGAACGTAGTTTTAGCAAAAATAAAAAGGGTGAACCCAACATGAATCTTTAACCAAAAAGACCACGTATACCACATTTCATGACCCTTTTTTCCTTTCATAAAATAAAAACAGTCCAAACATAGATTTAAAACAATCAGTTACGCATGTGTTCATTTATTAAGATAATTCTTTGATTGGGTTGTACTATTTGTGTTTGAAAAATATATTTAGGAATTTTCAACTAGAACAACCTTTGATCCAAAAAGCGTCTTAACAGTTTAAGTAGACATATGCTTCAACTATGACACAAGTTGGGTCCTCATCTAAACCGAGGACACCATATCCAACCCAAAGTCTTACACATTGGGTTTCAAATACACTGATTTGGGAGTACCACATTAATACTAGTATCACAAATTTAGGGGTAGAACAACAAGACCTACAGATCATGAAGCTTCACCATCCATCCACTCGGTGATGGCTGGTTTCCTAGAATTTGATCCACCAGTTTACACTTCAAATTGTTTCTGGAGCCTGTGCCCATAATGTAATAACAGGTTCCTCCCATATCTTAAGAAAGTAGAGCAAGAAGTATATGAAGAACTCATCCATCATATATAAGGGTATATATAATGGGCTAATTCTAGCATCTTACTCAATCAATAATATATATAAACGAACCCTCATCTTGATGAGGTAGTTTCTCTCAGGGGTACAACCCATGTCCCTCATACCCAGGCACTCAGGTTAGCCTATTGAGGGAAGCAACTAGTCATCATTTAATAAGAACCAGCTTTTTTGCCTCCATATATGTCCTCCAACAAAATATAGTGATAAACTGTCATTAGAAACACACACCTACCCACACCTACCAATCTTTCCAGCATAGGTTGGCAGCATCTTGAGAAACTAGCTGACAAATCATATAAATAAATAAGGGTATAGCCATATCTTTCCCCCACAAATTATTATTATTATTTAATACCTATAAGAAGTGGAGGATATGAGAAGTCCCAAACCCCTTCCCTATCCATGGAATGTGCATATATCACCATTCCGACCGCTGAAGTCACCCTATATGTCTTAAAAATTGTAAAGGGGTAGATGTAAATTCCGGACCCTATCCTAAAAACATACCAGGATATTAAAATGGTAGTGGTATTGGTTGAGGATAGGAAAAAAAATTACATCCCTAAAATTTGGGTAACTCATCAATGCAATACAAGGGTCACTCAAAAGTAGAAACATATATCTCATCTTATCTAGGAGGATTATGATCCAAATCCTAGGATAAATGGAAAATGGAATAGGGTTCTTACCCTCATCCCAAATGGGGGTCATCGGTACATCCCATTGGACACTCTAGGGTAGGAACATATACCTATCCAAATTTTGATGACTTATTGTAAAATCTTGGAAACAAAAACATGATCTAATCAAACAATATTCCACACATAAAAGATACCATCTATAACTTGCGGTCCCAGTCTCCCATAAGGGAGAATACAAAATGAAGCGTCACAAAAGGTTATTTGACAATGAAAATTCGATCTATAATCCTTATCTACTCAATGATAGAGTCATTGAGTCCATAAGATGTTTAACTATGGTGGATCATGATCATACTCATCCATTAAAAAATTATGGTAATAATAGATGCAATTGTGAAGGTTTTCCCTGCAACCTTACTACCAATAGTTCCAGAGGCCCTACTTAGAAATCATACCATGAAATATTACTTCCTAACTATAATATGATGAATCATGTGATCCCATCTCCCAATGAGTACCAAAAAAACCATCCTCATGAACAAAAGATCAAAAAATAATGAGGTCCTCCATTTTCTACCATCTGCATTGAAGGTCCTTTCCTGGGGACAGGATACAAGAATTATCCTTACGGGCTGATGTCCAATCACGATGGCAGTTCTCCCAATGATGGTATTCACTAAAATGGTACTCCCTAAAGTGTCATTTCATTTCATTATGGCCATCCTCCCCTAACTGAATCAACTATTAGAAGTCCCTCTTATCATGAGGAACATGGGAAAATGAATCTATTCATGTCTGATGCCTCATCATTGACAAGTGAAATAATTTCTAAACTTGAATATGACCCATGGAAATAGTCATTCACTGAAACACACTTGGGTCACCTTCATTTCAATATGATAGAGGAAATCACTTATAATCATACTGGTCACAAAAAACCCATAGTTAAACATCCACCTTGGTCAGATCAGGTTGAGAAAATTATTACTGAATATGAAGTAGACATATTTATTATGAGGAGATAGTTGGATATAGAAAATACAGAAGTCATGTTCTCTCCTTTATCCACTCCACAATATATAATTTTAGAGAAATTTTTAGAATATTGGGTGTATAAAATCCACCTAAATATATGGACAACTCTTAATCACTTAAAAAAAGTATTTCTTTAAGAATAATATCCAAGAAATGTTAATTTAATAGAATATATACACTTTCAAATAAATATGGTAGCTCTCCTAGCTGCACGACACCTGAAATTGGGAAAATAGAAAATATCCCTTCAATGTACATGTCTCAGTGCATTAATATAGATGCATAATTTGATCACCAAAGACTTAAACTATTCCCATATCATAGGATAGTGTGAACATGGGGTGTTTCACTTCCACTTGATCCCCAATCAGAAAATCTCACCAAAAGTGATGTCATGTAATGTAATAGACATAAGTTGACTTCCATAAATCAGATCTATTCTCAACAGATGGTATTATCAACAAAAAAAATTCCCTAAATAACTCTCCAAGATATAGGGATGGAAGAGAAAAACCTATCAAAATATTCTTGCGTCCACAATCCAAAAATATTAAGCAATCCTACAGCTTAAGGGAATCAAATTTTCAAGAATGACTAATATATCTGGAAGCAAGTTTGTTAAGTGAAAATCAAACAATGAATCCTTACAGTGTTTGAAAAAATCTATTTAAAGTCAAGAGATCAGTCATGACAGTAGGAGACACAAAAATCCAAGATTAAACCTAACCTACATGGACAAGGTATTTTTTAACACAACCTCCAATGTCCTCATAACAAGTTAGAAATTTTGTGAAAATGGAATTGGAATAGATCTGACCCACATGGATGATATATTTTTTAATCTTAACCTCATCATCAATGGAAGTAAAACTTTTCCCATTTAGGAAGGGTGTTGCAGAATGAATCCTCCAAGTTCATCCTATCCTGTGACCTAACTACCTCATGAGGAACACATATGGTAAAAATAGATGATGATTCCATTTAGATCACAAATCATTAGATGATACTAATAGGAACATAAAAATAGAGGGTGAGGCCATTTTATAGCCACAAAAAAATCAATCCCTCAAGTGGGCTTATAAAATTACTATAATGCATTATACATTGTTTAACATCATTATAACCACCCCTTCAGATGCTAAAATATACTAGGTTGATATATAGGAACAAGAGGAGGATGTTTTTTTTGTAATATGGTCCACAGTAAAATTATTGAACTTGATAGGAGTAAGAAATGAATGAGATGATAAAACTCAATACATAACTTCTCCAAGGAAACATCCCTACTAGATATGTCATATAAGAGGATCCAACCCTGTGCTCCCATTCAACACACCTCAACAAATTGGCTTCATCCCAAAAACTAAAATGGAGACAAAACATCTACTTAATGTTGGGTACAAATAACTAAAATATCTGGACCCCAAAATAGTAAGGGATAAAGAGTTAACTCCCTTGAGTACATAGATTATGCTAGGTTTGGCATGTCCTCATAATCTAACCCCTGTAGGCTACTCACTGATGGTACAAATAGAGCCACCACATACGTCCCTATTTTTGTTACTCCCTATTCAAGATCTTATTCTACTAGAAATAAATCTTGGTAATATCAGTAATATTGAGTAATTTTTAATAATAATGGAAGGTATGGAGGAACAAAATGCACTAGTACAACAAAAAATGAAGCCTTACCCTGATTGGGTGGATCCGACCTCTCCCTCGCTAAACTTTAAGAAACCTACATATCCAATTTTCATTGGCTCAAGGGACCCATAATAGTATTTAATGAATTTTGTATCCCATTTTGACCCCATGATGGGAACCCCTACACAACAAGAACTGGTGAAACTTAGATGTTTTATGAAAAAAACGAAAGGGACCAACTTTGTATGGTACACCAAATTTTCAGATCAATTAATCATGGGATAGGAGGATCTCTATCGGTAGTTTCTATTTAAATTATTCTCAACACCACTGAAGAAAAAAAATCACCAACCTATCATACTAAAAACCATGAGAGAATGAAAGGGTATATGATTTCATTTATAGGTTGAAGGGGTTAACCATCTCCCCAAACATACAACTTCCCCAAGAAGATTTTTTATCCCTCTATATAAATAATATTTGTGATGAGTTGCACACACGGCTCATCCCTATGAAATATATAGGAGGGTATTAGGATATTTCTATAGTTTCTCAAATACTAGAAGAATCCATCTCATTAACCAAGGAAAGATCTTGAATAATTATGTTATCTTGAGAGAAGAGAAAAAGTAAAGCATAGGCTTTCATTGTTATGCTTAAGCAAGACCTTACACCATCTCCAACTCTATAGCCCATGAAATATGATGAAAAAACACCTCAAGAGTGTTAGAATCAATGCCGAACATGTTAGGAAGAGTGAAATAGGTATATTAGAAACTAGTTTGATGAACTGAAATAACAATGTTTGTACATTTCTAGATGAGAAAGTTCTTAGCTACTTCATCATGGATTTGGAGAACAACATACTCAAGTTTCCAGAGTCCAAAAGGCCTGATCAGACTGGTCTCGATGATCTCACAAAATACTTCCCGTTATAATAGAAATTGGGGTACACCTTCCATTAATTATTTTTAAAAAAATACATTCTATAAAAAAATTTAGACTCTGGGAATGTGATGATAAGAGAGCCACCCAGACAGGTAGCGTGTGTTTCTATCGCATATCCGGAGGAATAGGGTGAATGAGAGGAAGTTACCAGTAAGAATAAGAAAATTTGTAGTGATTGGATGAAAATTAAAACAAAAAAATAGACTCATGATACCCTCTGAGAAAAATTTAAATAATCAAATATGCCCCTAAAAACATCCACAACGGTACATCCGACTCAGTTGGCACATCAGTCCTCTAAAGGTCCATCTTCTAAAAAATGAAATGGATGGAAGGGTGGTAAGGATACATAGGAATGTAAATAAATACTAAAGACAAAGTTAGATTAGACTATATTAAAAGTCATGACTTATATCCTAAAATAATAGGCACTTTCCCACTAATTGATACCATAAGAGTTGACATGTTAGACATAATCCTCATCAGAAGACAAATTAATCTCTTGTTCGATAAATGTAATTCACATAAGGGATATATTATATGATGATGAAAATAAACTTGAAATCAATTTATATGCACCTAACTAAGTAACCAAGTGAATAAGTCATAGGATCTAGGGGTACTAGGGAAGTTCCATTCACAACAGAACTCAATATCTATCCCATTCACCGTCTCAAACTATCTATGTTGCTAAAACTCATTGGACCACTCTCCAGTGGGTAGTGATGTAGAAAGAACGTTTTCCCACATATTCCTGGTGTCACCCCGACCCAATCATCTTATAATATTGATTAGAGAGGATGACATAAACCGTTTAACCATATAAATAAAGCATATTTTTCTTCCAAACATTCCGAAGACAAGAGAATATTCAACTCTTGTTCTAAGGGCCGATCCACCCACATCAAGTACTTTGACTCTAAGAGTACCCATGAAAGAGAATCACCATGTTGGGAAGAGAAAAATATATCCAAGAAGTATGAAATTATAATTAAATTAGCCCTCATATTATCCAAGTTATCGATCATGGATTCTCAAAGTGTATCAAAAGACATCCATTATGCACTTATAGAGGTTTTGATGAGACATCAGGAGTTTGAAGCTGATGTTGTCGATACTAAAACATATCGTGCTCAGATCAATGCATAAATATTCCAAAAAATGATCTATTTATTTAAAAAAGACAAATATTTCATTATAAAAGGACACATAAGACCCTTTTATGTATCTATAATAATAAATGACATTGATATTAGAAGGAGCTTCATTGATAATAAATCAAGAGTCAATGTAATTCCAATCCAAACACTTCATCAGTTAAGCTACAATGAGGCCCACTTTCTCCCTTCCACTCTAACACTATAATGTCCTAAAAATTGAAAGAAAAATCCTCTTAGAGTGATCAAGCTCCTGGATCAGTTTGATGTCCTCATATCTAACTAATAATTTATGGTTTTCTAGAAATACATGGCCTCCAACATTCTACTAGGAAGGCCTTGGTTTAATCAACATGTGAAAGTCCCCTCATCATACCACCAATGCCTCAAATATTTCATTTATTTTCAAATTCTAAAATTTCATGGCGATAAATACCCATTTAAATATCGATAATCACAAAATTGTGATGAGGGATTCTACCAGAGCTAAGGGAAACAACCCATTACTGACATTGCTACTCGAATAACTACATAAAATGTTCTATAAATGGCCCCAAAAAATCCCTAAATATATAACAGGGAAGAATACATAATTCCCATTAATAATATCAAAAACCTATGCACAAATTTGGGAACATGTTCAACAATTATCATGACATTAGTTGTGAAAACTGATCCCATTAGTGTTGAAAATTTATTTGATTCTCCAAACTATGGGAAATTATTGATTGAAAATACACCTATTCCTTCCCCTGAGATTGGAAATATCCCTACCTCATCAGCTGAGTCAGAAAAGGATTTCATATCTCTATGATAGATTTAAGACACTCATTTTCCCTTTATCTCCCCTCCAAAACATGAAAGAAACCCCAGATCATCATTTTTATTAGAGTAAGCTAATTCAATTTCCAGATGTCAAAATGTTGATGCTTATCAACTCTAATAAATTTAATGTTTCACATACTCCCATGAAGATTAAGGAAGAAGAAGAATAAGAAGAAGAGGAAGACCTCAAGGACACCCCTGCAACATTCGAGGAAGGGGTCTCTACCACTATTGATGAACTCAAACAAATAATCCTGCGAACAGAGGAGGAATCACATACCACATTGATTAGAGTGAATGTATTCTGAACAAAAATAGGTATATACCTCCTTTATGAAGTTCAATTAGGAATTTTTTTCTTGGAATTGCATAGAAATTCCTATCCTTGATCTTGATGTGGCCAATCACCATTATGGCTTTCTAAGAAACCAATAGGGATACAAACATGTAGACAAAGGACTCAACTAACTCATTCTGCCTAAATTGAGTCTAAAGTTGACATGCTCATGAAGGCCAATTTTGTTAAGGAATTTCAATATCTAAAATGGATTTCCAAATAGTCCTAATAAAGTATAATAATAGAAAAATTAGTGTCTAAATTGACTTCAAAGATCTCAACTGAAATTTTCTAAAAGATGATTTCCTAGTCCCAATCACAGAACTTCTTATTTATGCAATGACTGACTATCTAGACCTTTGCTTCATTTATGGATATTTAGGGTATAATAAAATTTGAATGTAACTTAAAGATTAAGAATACAATATCTTAAGAAACCCCATGGTGTATTTTTATGTTGGGTAATTACCTTTGGGTTGAAGAATGTTGTTTATATATATAAACATTCCATGCATATCATATTCATATCTTTTTTGGAAAATTTTCTGAGTGATATATTGATGATTTATTGGTAAAATAATGGAAATGTTATAACCCCTAGATGATCTTGAGACTATATTAAACAAGTTGTGACAACATAGCCTGAAGATAAACCCCATGAAATTCCCTTTTAGAGTTATCTTGAGAAAGTTTCTCATCTTCATAGTACACCATCACAACATTCAAGTAGATCCCGTGAAGACAATGTCTATCATTTATTTTTTACCCCATGAAAACTTAAAGAGTTTAGGGGATTAAAAGGACACTTTTCAACCTTATAAAAATTAAATAAAACCTCACATTAATGAATTTTCCCTTCATTATGTTGATGAAAAAGGGGTCACATTTTAGTGGATTGACTAAGTTCAAGAAGTATTTGATAGTATCATGAAATATATTATGAGTACAATGGCATTAATTTGAACCATTGAAAGGAAACCTCTCATTTTTATGTAAAAACTCTTGAAAGGTCATTAGGTGATTTCCTCACATAGAAAAATGATGCAAGGAATAAAAATATCCTCTATTATCTCAAAAAAATTATGATCAACACCGAGGCTTGTTATTTAGATATTGAGAAGATATTCCTAGATTTAATATTCATCGTTAGGAAGTAAAGGAACTACCAGCCACACCACATGGTCCATTTTTTCTCTTTTAAAAACCTATTAAAATATATCCTCGGCCATCCAATGTTGACCGAACATTTGGAATAGTGGGTGGTGATCTTGTAGTAGGTAGATATATTAGATTGCGCCTCAAAAATCAGTAAAAGGATAGGATTTTGAAGACTTACTTACAAAATATTAATCTGCATAAAAACTCATTAAATACTGAATTTATTGATAAATATATCTTATATACTCAAGATAGCCCCCATACATGGGAAATGTTTTTTGATGGTGCATCCAGAATCCCAACATGGAAGAGAATGGAAGACCCTAAGCTCAGAAAAATTGGGTTGGAAGCTGTGATCATCTCCCTAGAAAAACACGTCTTACATTACTTCTTCTTATTTTTAGAAGGATGTAAAAACAATGAGTTAGAGTATTAGACCCTCATCATAGGCTTAGAATTATCACCTTAAATACCAGTGGACCACATGAAGGTAAAAGGTGATTCGAAGTTAGTAATCAAGATGATCAATTTGAATTATTCTATTAGAAAGGAGTAGCTAATCCACTTGATTGATTATGTATAGGTAATAATAGAATAATTCCAATAATATCTTACATTTATTCATGTCCCATGATCATAGAATTTTTAGGAATATGCATTTTGATATATAGATATGACATTGAACAACCTATATCGGGATGAAAAAGTCATTAAAATTGAACATTGACGAATGATCTTGCCTTTTTGTTTTTGTTGACATGGAAGAAATCCCTGAGGTTAATTCCATTCCTAAATCAGATGGTACTATAACTTGTTTTAAGATTCATATTATGTACTACCTTCAAAATATAGTACTCCTATCAGAAAAAGTTGGAAAAGAGAGAACCCGATAATGAGTGACCAAAATTTATCATTGTGATAACCCAAATCACCAGAAAGTCCTCTATAATTAGGGCTTTAATGGAGTCCTTCTCTAGTGAATTGATGGAGAAGAAATTGTTGCTTTAATTAATGGATAACCTATGGGATCCTATGGGGATTACCAGTCATGTTTCAATGTTTCCATCAAATTTTAAGGCTTGGATACTACTTTCCTTCAATGAAGTAAGATTTCATGAAATTAACCAAATATGGCCATTCCTTCCTAAATAATTCATACTTCATCCATAAACACTAAAGTTTATACACATTGAAAAATAATACCATCCATTTTACGAATGGGGAATGTGACATCACATTACATTGATCAGGTATGTTTTCCCTTTTTACTAGGTTTCCTTTTTGTTTAATTTCCTTTGAAGTTGTTTTCTGGTTTTTTGTAGGCTGAAGAGAAGGTACACGCTGTGTACTAGAGGTACATGCTATGTACTGAAGGGTCATGCTGCAAACTAGTTTCTGGATTCAATTTTTGAATGTGGAGATCACGTTGTGAGAAAGTACACATCTTGTACTTATGGTACATGTAGTGTTGGGTTTAAATATCATATTTTAACCTGAGATGATTGGGTTGTTTGGCATACTTATCCAGTGTGGCCTATACAACATGACCAAGGGGTACAAATTGTGACTCAGCCTATTCCTAGGTTAAAGTCACATGTTTAGAATTTTTTCAATATAATTTTATTTTCAAACATTTGGGCTCTCGAACCAAAACCCTTTCTAGGCCTTTTTCATAGGTTCCCCTTCTTCTGGATCTGGTCCTTTGGCTTTCAATCATCCTTTCTCTTGCGGTGCAATTCTCAGGAAAGTGTTCTCCCTTGTTATTAATGTTTTTATCTTTCTCCTCTTTTTTTTTGACATATCAACTTTGAATTGATGGATATATGCCCTGTGGTATTATATATATTTTTAGGTTGAGCTTCTAGGTCTTCTACACCTTTGTTCTCATTGATGAGTGTTGTTCCAAGTGTTTTTTTTCTTTTGTAAGTGGTAGGTGATTCCATCTCGATTTGGAAAATTTGATTACCATTGTATTTATTGATTTATTTTAATTAAGTTTTTAAATTATTTTGAATAAACTTGATTTTAATTTCTTTGATAAAACCCAAATCTAGTGAATTGCAAGATTTGAAATGGTTTTGGCATAGAAATTTGTACAACCCCCAATTCCATTGAATTATGGTGGGTTTTTTGGAGTTTGGTTGATTTATATTGTTGAATTGAAATTGTGTATTTTATGGAAATGTTTTCAATTAAATTGTAGAATTTTTGTATGAAAATGAATTGTGAAAATGACGGAATTGTTTTTGAATGGATTCCAAACTCATGAAAATGGCGTAAAATGATTTGATTGAAACCCAACGGGTTTATCTTTTGAAAGAGGCATGATTTTCAATAAAAACTATTTTGGTTTTAAATAGTAAGAAAATGAAATTTTTGAAATGTAAGAATGAGATTTATTGTGTTTTAATAATTCTTAAAATAAATTTCTCATCATGTAAGACCACATGAAACCCTTAGGTTGTTGGTGAGTTATTTAGATACACTCTATGCTATGAAAACATTCTAATACATATCTATGGTAGGTGATATCCTCAATGGGAGGGTGATGAGTCACCTATGACCAGTGTCAGGGGGATATGATTATACTAATTTTTCTATGTCCACTAAGAGAGTGTGGAATCCTATAACTGGTTAATACCATTGTACGTTTTGGCAGATGACCATGTCGCTCTCGTGTTTATTTATATTTGAGATATAAATGTATTCAAATGTTGTTTGAAATAGGTTACATGCATACTAAATTTATATAAACTATTTTATATAAATTCTTTACTTAATCTATTGTTTTAGAAATGTTCCATCTTTTTTAATGAAAATCATATGCTCTAAAAGTATCTTTTCATCATTTCGAAAATGTATAACATGTTTTTTTAAATAGGATTTTGATTTTCCAAACTTTCTTACCTTGAAAATTTGAAATATTTTATTTGGATAATATATATTTTTCATCTATTATGGAATCATTGGTGGTATCCAACTGGTATTAGGCTCACACACTACATTTTCCTTCATATGCTTGTAGAGTATCTTCTTCTAGGTTCGAGCTAGTGAAAAGTATGTCTTGGAGGAGGATCCAATAATTGAAACTTGGTCACGGTGAGTTGTTTCCTTAGGGATCTTGGGCTGCCTTTCCCAATTTTCTACTTTGGTTGTAGCACTTTGGAATTTTATGCCTTGTTGAATTCTGGTACTTTACTCCCTATGGCACTTCCATTATTATGCATATTTTCTTGTTTCTTTTTCTTCCAGTATGTTTTGTGGAAAATTCATTCCCACTTTCATGTTTTGTGATGCCATGTGCTAGTATCTGACCCTTAAGGATTGGGAATGTCCTTCGGGCTATTTATGGGCCGGCTCAGTTATTAGGTTACTAGGGTAACTTGGCTAGTTCATTGCAAAGTGTTTTCAGAGAGGAGGCAATTCATCTTTTTCTTGAATTTTATATTCATTTTCGAAATCCTTTTGGGACATAGTTGCGATTGAGTGCCTGTATTTCTCTCACTATAATGAACCTTAAGTCACCTATGGTTGTTAGGAAAATAAATCTTTTTGATTAGCTCTAGTCTTTTCCCTTTTATGATTTGGATGGAGGGAAATCCAAATCCTATTTGTTCCTTCTATGGATAATTGTTATTATCTCTTGTTACTCAGTTTGAGTGTTAATATAATGTCTTCCTTTTATCTGCTGATGTTGTGTATCATCATTCCTCTAAGAATACAAGAGAATAAGATATAGGAAAATGATGCTACTGACCCTCAATAATAAAATCCTATTATTGATCCAAATCTAGTTGAGGTGATTGTGCACACTGTCGATACTCTGGGACATGAACCACCTCTAGTTCATTCTTAGGATCTAGCTATGGATTCTTAGGGGGATGTTCCTCAGAATCATTCTCAATAATTCTTTCACTAGAAGCCACCTATTTTTAAGTTCTCCACTGAACCTCATCATGCTGTGTAATGGTTGAGCAAGATAGAAGGTATGTTTGAGTTGATGGAGACACATGATGTGATCAAGGTGAAGTGTTCCACTTTTTTGCTAGAAGGACTGAGGAGGGGAAGGTGGGACCCAATGGTGATAGAAGGGAAACATGAGGGATTAGAGTGGAAATACTTTAAGGTTATTTTCACCAAAAATTTATATACAGAGTCAATGGTGTTGGCTATATTGTAGATTTCTTCAAGCTTGAGAAGGCCCGCAGGACCATGACTGAGTATTCAAATCACTTTGCTGAGCTGGTGGAGTTTTCTCCTAAGATTGTATCTAATGATCGGATGAATGATCAATGGTTTGAATTGAGAATTTGATCATATATCCATTCTAAGGTCTTCTTACTAAGGCTACCCACTTATACTGATGTGATGAATAGGGTGATGATATTTGATATGGACCTGACTAGGAATTCAGTATTGACCGAAGTTACTTCTTCTCCTAAGGAAAGCATTGGTTCCTTCAAAGGAAAATGGGAGCGTGATGATTCTCATGGTAGTTGTTGATGGCAGATTCATTTCAGACATCCTAAAACCCAAATAGAAAGTTCTTTTGTTTTCTATTAGTATTAAAATCCAGGACATTCTAAGAGGGTTTTCACTAAGGCACCCTTGTACTATAGTTTTGGTGGATATTCATGAAACTCATAGTGATTCTGCCATCATTTTTATAATTCACATAGTGGGATTGAATAATTATATCCTCCTAAAACTATAGGGTAATAAAATGATTCACATTATAAAGGGTTCTAGCCACAAGCATCCAGAATGAAGCTTTTTCACACAGTGGAAGAGTCTCTAGAGGTAGTAGGCATGGGTCTAACGACTATGAGAGGTACCATTACTATAGAATTGTCATTAATGCTTGATTTTTTTGACTCAGGTGTATCTAACTCTTTTATTTCACCCTATATCATTAAAAAACATTATCTTCATATGGAGAAACTATCTTGTGCAATCAATATCACTACACCCTTGGGTACGAAGAGAGAGCATGGTCTCTGTAGTCCTGCTTGTGTCTTCTCTATATGACGTGCTGAGCTAGCTTATAGTTTTCTGGATCTTGATATAAAATCTCTTGATGTCACGTTCAATATGGATTTGATCTTTAACAAAAAATCCCAAATTGATTTTTATTTTTGATGGCTCTACTTTACTACACCTAGTGGTGTGCCTCTTGTTTTCCAAGGTGATTTGGACCCAAGGTTGAGTTGTGCCATAACTTGTTATCTAGAATTCGGGAAAGTGATATCAACATTTTATTTTGATATGGAGTAGGATTCAATGAGTAGTGATCTCCCTATAGTCGTCATTGAGTTTTCTGTTGTGTCTCTTTCAGATTTATTTGGTCTACCACCAGTGAGAGAGGTTAAGTTTTCATTTCATTTAAAGCCTAGAGATCAACTAGTCTCTATTCCCTCGTACCCAATGGCTCCATATAGATTGAAAGAGATGAAGTCCTATTTGGAAGATATTATTGAGAGAGACTTTATTCTCCTAATTGTGTCACCTTGGGTAGCACCGGTTCTCTTCACCAAGACAGATGATGGCTCTCTTCAACTATGTGTCAATTATCAAAAGATCAATCCAGTTAGGATAAAGAACAAATATACGTCTCCACAGATTGATGATCTGTTTGATCAATTTATAGGTGGTAAGGGGTTTTCAAAGATCGACCATAGATCTGGTTACAATAATTTGAGGATAAAAGAATATGACATTCAAAAAACTACCTTTCAGAGTAGGAATGACCACTGTGAGTACCTTATTATTCCCTTTGGTTTAAAACATACTCCTGATGTTTTCATGGGTTTAATGAATAATATTTTCCATGAGTATCTGGATACCATAGTTGTAGTCTTTGTGGATGAAATTATTGTCTACTCCAAGTCTGAGGAAGATCATGAACAACATCTAAGGATAGTTCTGAGTATGCTGAGAAATCAACACCTTTATTCCAAGATTTCAATGTTTGATTTCTGGATTTGGGAAGTGAAATTATTGGAAAATGTGGTTTTATAAAAAGGTATATCAGTTGATTCTAAGAAGGTGATGGCTGTCATGACTTGGGAAAAACAAATAGATGTCTTTGAGATCTAAAGATTCTTGGGATTAGCTGGATATTATTGACGGTTTTTGAAAGACTTCTCAAAGTTATCTTGTCTGGTGAATGCTCTGAATCAGAAGGTGGTAAAGTTTTCATGGAATTAATAATTTCAGAGTTATTTTATCGAGATTAAATGTCTGTTGACTACAACACCCATATTTACTCTTCCAAAATCCATGTAGGGCTATGTGGTGTTTTGTGATGCATCATGTTCAGTTTTGGGTTGTGTCCTCATGCATGGTGATCATGTAGTAGAATATGGATCTCATCAACTTAGGCCACATGAGAAAACTTATCCCACCCATGACTTGGAATATGAAGTAGTGATGCACACACTTAAGAGTTGGTAGCACTTCCTTTTTGGAAAAATATTTTTGGTGTATCCAATCCATAAAATACTATGTTATATATTCTTTCAAAAATATTTTAATCTTCGACAGAGGCATTGAGTGGAGTACCAGTAGTATTTTGACTTTTACATCACCTATACCCCATGGAAAGGGAATGTCATTGCAGATGGGTTGAGTAGAAAAATTCCAACATAGGAAGTGAAAGGATCCTTAGAAGATTGGAATTTAATCGCTCTATTTTCACAGTTCTATATTGGAGTTTAGAAGGAAGGGTATAAGGTTTTTTAGCCAGTATTCAGTTGAAATTTGACCTTCTCAAGTTGATTACTCATGATTAACAACTTGATGATGTTTTCCGTAGAACTAGATAATCCCTTTATAGTGGGGTGAACGTTTCCCAAAGGTCGTTATCCAAAGAGGGTGTTCTATGTTATCGAAATTGCTTCATTGTGTAGTTATCAACAAGGAATGATATGATGGGAGATTTCCAAAATTCTTAATGGGATGTGAACCCAAGAACTAGAAAAATGTTCTATGATGTGTGATGGTAGTTCTGGTGGCTGAGAATGATATAGTACATTTTTGAGTTTGTCTCTCGTTACTATACATGGTAGCAGTTTAGGTCTGAGCATCAGAAACCCTTGAGTTTACATCAGACACTTCTACATCGAACTAAAAAGTGGGACAAGATATCTATGGAATTTGTGGTTGGGTTTCCACATACCCTAAGAATAAAGAATGAAATTTTTGTTTTTTTCTATAGGCTAACCAAATTGTCTCACTTTATACCCATTTGAGATACATCTAAGATTGAGGATTTTGGATGTATCTATATGAAAGAGATTGTTCGTTTTCATGGAGTTGCATATTCCATAATCTCAAATAGAGATCCTCAGTTTCCTTATCTCTTTTGGAGATTCCTTCAAGAGGCATTGATATCTTAGGTCAATTTAAGCATGGCCTACTATCTGTAGATGGATGGCCAGGAAGAAAGAGCAATATAGATTCTGAAGGATAAGCTTTGCACCTATGTAATCAACTTTAGTGGGGCTTGGGATGATCACTCAGGGATAGTTGAGTTTTCTTATAACAATAGATACCAATACATGATTAGAATGGCACCTTTTGAGGAATAATATGGTCAGACTTCTAAATCTCCATTATCTTGGTCGGAGGTTTGTGAAAGTTCCTTGGTTGGACGAAGCTCGGTGTAAGGGACGATATCTAAGATTCAGATGATTTTTCAGAGGATGTTGCCAGTACCGAACCAATATAAGTCTTATGATGATTGAAATCATAGAGCTTTAGATTTTTTATTTAGTGATCAAGTGTTTTTGAAGGTTTCACCCCAGTTGGGTCATCGACGCCTTGGGAGGAAAGGGAATCTTTTTACTCATTTTGTGGGACCTTTTGAGGGTTTTGAGCAGGTGGGGAAAGTTTCTTACCTTTTGGAACTTCTACCATAGATGACGTTGATACATAATGTGTTCCATGTATCATAGTTGAGAAAGTATCCATCTGATCAATCTTACATTTTTAGGTGGAGTGATCTTGATATCGGGCTTGATTTATCTTTGACTAAGCGACCGGTCAAGATAGTTGATTTTGAGGCCAAGGTAATTAATGGGAGGATGATACCATTGGTTCATGTAATATGGATGCATGGCTATGATAGTCACAATACATGGGAATGCGAGACACATATGAGGGAGTAGTGACCCAATCTATTTGGCCTGGAAGCTTTTTTATATGATTTCTCGGGGAAGAAAGTTTTTATGGCGGGGAGTTTGTAACATCCTGTTACCTTGATTAGGTGATTTTTCCACTTTTTTGAAGTTCCCTTTTGGTTAAAAGTCTTTATAAGTGGTATTGTGGGTTTTCTACATGATTTAGAGTGGGAACACACTGTGTACTGGAGGTACACGGTGTGTACTTGAGGTACACGCCGTGTACTTGAGGTACACGCCGTGTACTTGAGGTATAAGTCGTGTACTAGTTTCTGGATTCAAGTCTTCAATGGGGAGATCATGCTATAAGTAGGTACACATCGTGTAACTGAGTTACATGTCGTGTAGGGTTTAAATATCAATTTTTAACTAGAGGAGGTGTATTTTTTTGGCATACTTATCTAGCATGGCATATATGACCTGACCAAGGGGTACACATTATGACTCGACCCGCACTGAGGTTAAAGTCACTAATTTGGAAGTTTTTCTCAGTCCTTTTATTTCCAACCTCCTAGCTCTTGAACCCAAACCCTTCCTATGAATTTTTAGAGGTTCCAATCCTTTTTTATTTGCTTCTTTGGATTTCAATCATCCTTTCTCTTGCAGTTCAATTCCTAAGTAAGTGTTATCCCTAATTCTTTAAGGTTTTCTCTTTCTCTAATATTGGGATTTTGATATATCATCTAGGAATTGATGGATATATTCCCTATGGAATTGGATCTTGATTCTAGATTTAATTTTAGGGTCTTATACACCTTTGTTATCATTTACAGGTGCCGTTGTGAGTGTTTTTTTGGGAGTAGGCATGTTTTTATGTCCCAATTTGGCCAATTTGATTACCATTGTATTTGTTGATTTATTTTAATTGTTTATTTTAATTAAATTGCTTAATATTTCTTTCAATTTCTTTTATAACACCCAATTATAGTGAATTGGGATATTTGAAATGGTTTTGGCACGAAAATTTGGAAAACCCCCAATTCCATTGAATTGGGATGTGTTTATGGAAATTGGTTGCTTTAAATTGTGGGTTTGATGGAATTTTTTTCAAATAAATTGTTGAATTTAATTGTGAAAATGAATTGTGGAAATAATGGAATTGGTTTTTAATGGATTTCAAACTCATGAAAATGGATTAAAATCATTTGATAGAAACCTAGTGGTTTTATCTTGTGAAAGAGGCATGTTTTGGAATAAAAAATATTTTTCTTTTAAATATAAAGAAATTGGAAATTTTTAAATGGACGAATTGGATTTATTGTAATTTAATCAGTCTTAAAATAAATTTCCCATCATATAAGAGAACATGAAATCCTTAGATAGTAGGTGAGTTATTTGGATACACTTTATGCTATAAAAACATTATAAAACATACATATGGTGGGTCACATCCCCAATGGGAGGGTGACAAGTCTCCTCAAGTCATTGTTAGGGGGATGTGAGTATACTCAATTAACAATCTCCACTTAGAGAGTGTATAATCCTGTAGCTGATTAATATTATAATATGTTTTAGAAGATGACCATGTTTCTCACTTGTTTATTTATATTTTAGATATAAATGTATTCCAATTTTGTTGTAATTGCTTTACATGCCTATAAATATTTTTCAAATAGTTTTATCTAAATGTTTTACTTAATCCATTTTTTATAAATGTTCCATATTTTGTAATGAAAATCATGTTTTTTAAAATTATCTTTCCATCATTTTAAAAATGTATAGGATGTTTCATTTAAATATTATTTTGATTTAACAAACATATTTACCTTGAAAATTTGAAATATTTTCTTTGAATATCCTATATGTTTCATCTATTATGGAATATTTGGTGGTATCCTAATGGGAATATAATCACACTCTACTTTTCCCTTTGGGTTTTTGTAGACATTATTCTTCCAAGCTAGAGAAAGGGGAAAAGATCTCTTAGAGGAGGATCCAACTGTTGAACCTTGGTCATGGTGAGCTGTGTACTTTGGGACCTTGGGATATTTTACCCATTTGGTTTTTGATTGTAGAACTTTGGGCCTTTATGCCTTGTTATATTCTAGTACATTACTCCTAGTGGAGATTCCTTTCTTATGCATACTGTCTTGTTGCTTTTTCTTCCTCTATGTTTTGTTGAAAATTAATTCCCACTTTCAGGTTGTATTATGCCAGGTGCTAGTTACTGACCCATGGAGATCAAGAATTACCTTCGGGATATGTTAGGGCCATCTTGGTTATTGGGATACTAGGGTACTCGAGCTGGTTTGTGATAGGGAATGGATGTTGTAGGGTTATATCCTCCAGCTACGTCTAACCTGTTCAAATACATTGTCACTACTACAAAATTATTCTCCAAATTGGATGAAACAATACCCATCAAATATTTCAGGAAAAAAAACCATTTCCAACTTTAGGAAATCCAATATCATTTCCAAATATTGTGTCCCACATAATATACTAATGGAAAATGGAACCAATTTCCATTCCTCTAAGGTGGAGAAGCTCTATCGGGAGTATAATATCAAATCCAACCATTCATCTTTCTATCATACAGTTGCTAATGGATTTGTAGAGTCCTTAAACTATAACTTGTTAGACATACTCCATAATATGGTCGGTTAAGATAATAATTATTTTTTTGAAAAGATATTTCATTCCTTGTAATCCTATCAGACTACAACCCAAACCACCACATATGCAATCCCGTATTCATTGGTATACAAGACAGAAGTTGTATTTCCCATTGAAGTACAATTTCCCTCACTCCAAATTTCCATATGTGATAAAATATCTACGTATAAAAAATCTCAAAATTGATTGGATGAATTGGAGTGACTTTATGGGAAGAGACTGCATACATTGTATCACTAGGAAGTCCACCAAAATCAGATAGCATTGATTTTAACCATAAAGAACACCTATGATCATTCCTCCAAGGGGATATGGTACTGGTCCTTTAGAACCTAATTATATTAGAGAATAAACATACACATATTGATCCAAAGTGGGAGGGAACTTATTCTATAGACAAATTCTACTATAATAGAGCTTATTCCTTGATATAGGTAGATATAGAACTTATTTCGGCCCCTAGCAATGCAATATTTTTTTAAGAAATACTTCAAGTGATAAGTCCACACTGTCATCATAATTGTAAAAAAATAAGCGACATGAAATATGGTCATAGATGAAAGACCTTAAAAAGAACAGAAAATGGTCTTCATCGTATGACCTAAAAAGGAATGCAAAATCTTCTTAGTTGTATGACCTAAAACTATAAGTCAATATTGTACAATCTCTAAGAATTTAAATAATATAGCCTAATTTCCTAGTCACAATATGTTAAAATTTATGAAAAAATCCTTTCCACATGATCTAAAACTTAATGGTTCATATCCTAGTTTCATGACTTAAAACTGCATAACATTTTAGTCTACGCTTGAGAGAATCACAATCCTTGTTACCAGTCTCCCACTACACCTCCATCGAGTACTACATGTGGCTTTATTCTCATCTCAATGGGATACATAGTGATTCCAAGACCTTCTATCTTGGGCCCAACCATGAAGAAAGAAAATTCCCCTCTTTCATGTAAAAAATGATATACGCATGAGACTTTACAATCCCTCTAAAATGATATCCAAATGCTTCCTTCGTGGAAATACACATTCCTTCCACCCATAATAATAATTATCTTGGAGAATCTAGATCTCTAAGAGAGTTATTTGTCCATTGGTGATATAATTTCTTATTCATGAGGAAATCCTTGTTTTGAATATGCATTGAAACACCCCATTGTGTCTCTGCATAAATGTCTCCCAAAAGACCTATCAACTAGAGGATGTTGTAGTTTGAATATGAATTAATACACCCTAGTTTGGATTTCCATAATTCACCCCAAAAATTCCCATCAATCAGAGGCACAGTCATCCTCAGAATAAACCTTTTATACATCTGTAAACCCCAAAAATATGGTACTATAAACCACTTTTCTAACATGGTCTCTGATCACTCCTTGTATACTTGTTCCATATCACTTATCCTAATCTATGACCCCCATGATCATGGTTTACAATTTACTTCTTCATGACTAAAGTATGTCCAAATATCCTTATCCCTGTAAGACTTATGTCACTCATAATTTCCATTATATATGGTCTTAGGCGTATGAACTAAAACTTCAAAACACCCTTATTGTCATAGTCACATGATGTTAAACTGTATGAAAACAACTTCAACACTTGTTGTTAAAAATTTAGTCTTACCATAGTTACCAAGTATATTATTCCATGATAAACTACATGGTTTCCCAAAACTATATATGAATTGCTTCCCATTAAAATGAGATAAACAACGGTTCCCAAATCCTATATCTTGGTACATCCACCATAAGATTCAAATGCCCCTATCCATTATTTTAATCACATTTTTGTGGTAAAAGAAACATTTACCAATCCTTGTTTCTCACACCAAGCATAGATCATATGATCTTAGGAGTTTTGGTAAAGGATTCCCTGCATGATCAACTCTTATCAGGTCATGTATGGGTTATCATGGTCCAATATACAAGAACATAAAATTAATACCTAACATATTTAGCACATGATGTTAAACTTCATTTTTAACATGTATTTAATGACGTATATCCAAGAACTACAAGTGGCTTTATTTTCTCTTTGATGAGATATTTAGTGATGTTTGTATCCAATGTCCTGGTCTAGCCACAATATAAAAAAATACCCCAAATATCATATGTATGATCCAGATATACATATGTGGATCTAGTTTTGGTTGTCACCCCACTCATGAGAACTTATTAAAAGAAAAAAAATACCAATTCTTGATATAGGAATTCAATTAGAACAAGGAATCTACTCTAGAACTATGTGTGGATTGACTCTCATTTTGAGGATTTATATAGTGATTAATAAATACAATATCTTGGGCCTAACCAAAATATAAAAAATCCCCTTGTGTTTAATTATAACATACATAGGAAAAATTTCTCCCCATTATTGGGTGATTGAAAACTAAAATGATCCTTTCATAATCAAACACTTTCTAACACAAGCAAAACTCTATGTCTGGGGAAATTAGAATCTTTATAAGCTTTCCTTATCCATTAGTAATGGAACTTACAGTACTTGAGGAAACCTTTGTTTTGAATATAAATTTATATAGCCCTATTTGTATTTTTATAAGTCTCACTCAAAATATCTATAAACCAGATGATATCGTTGTTTCATTATGCATTGATACACCCCAGGTTGGCTCTCCATAAGTTACCCCCAAAAGTCCTATCAACCAGAGGCACATTTATCCTAATGGAAATCCTCTTCTATCTCCATAATCCACAAAAAAAATATGATGTGATTCAATTTTAGAACATGGTTCACAATCAATCCTTGCATACTTGTCCCATATCACTTTTCAGATCTAGGAGCCCCAAAATTACTAATTAAAAACTCTTCCTTCATGCTTAAAAATGATAGAACATTCCTGGTCAGATCACCTTGAAATATAAAATCTATAATTTTTTGGTCAAAGGATGAATGAAACTAAATTTTATACCACCAAATACATTAATTAAAAAGATAAAATGAATGGTCCAAACTCTAGTCACACAACATTAAACTGCATGATGCTTCAACCTTCTCCATGTAAAAGTGTTTTCTTCTGCTGTTGGTCATCCAGTACATCACCCTAGATAACTGTGTAAAACATGATTCTCATTCCATTAAGATACATAGTGACTTCAAGATAATCTAATCTTGGACCAAATTATAAGCAACCAAAATATTTATGTCCCACAATTCATAGACAAAACCCTGATCTAGGTGGGAAGTTCTATATTTCTCCCAAGATCCCTCTTTTTTAAGATTTCCATAAAAATAGAATTCCTCTAATTTATATAAAAATTAAAATTTTATTGGAGAGGTTCCTCATTCATGGCCATTGCCAACCCAGATTCTCCCTTCATTCTCAAAAACATTTTCTTCATGAACCACCCTATACGGTCTTGAGAAATCCAAATCCTAACAAACTCCCCTTGGACTTCGGTGATAGAATTTATTATTATTAATGAAACTTTTATTTTTAATATACATTGATATTTCATAGTCTGGATTTGCATAAGTCACCCCCAAAAGGCCTATTATCTAGAGTCACCTCCTTCCTCATATGAAACCTATTCTATATGTATAATATCCATAATATAATACTGTAAACCATTTTTTGAACATGGTCCATAGTCATTATATGTATAATTTTCCCATATCATGTTCAAATAAAAAAAATCAAAAAATCATGACTTAAAATTAACTATTTTTATTTGAAGAATTACATAACATTATCATCCAACATGACCTACTTGATTCATTAGCCTATAACTCATGGTCAAAGTTTTTTTTACCTAAATCACCAGTTACATAAGTCTATATTTTAAGAAGCTAAAATTCCCCTGAGAAAAAGGAATCAAGCTTTCTAGGTTGAAAACCTGTAAAGGGAGAACTAATAAAAAGTTGAATCTCTCCATATAAGACATATTTATATTTGAATTCAAAAAAATTAGGGCAATGAAAAAAATACACAAAGTTTGAGGGGTCTCTTATTTGACTCTAGAAATAGTTCAACTAAACTCTCCAAATCCAAATACCTTGGAAAAAATTAGAGCACCCTCCCATTTCTATCATTGTTATTGAAACTCATTGATGTGAGTATGTTTAAATAAAAAACTATCATCAGTGTTATGTTATCATTATAGAGGAAAATGGGGATAAATACATAGATGATTAAAAATGAAATTATTTTCATTTATGGAGAAAAAATCCAAGGATTATCCAAAAAATTGAGTCACTTTATCGTATTTTTAAAAAATACCATCAATGAAAATCTTGAGTTTCTTAAGTATCTCTTGAGAACCCTCAAAAATATATTAAATCTCATCCAATTGGGTAGCCTCAACATCCTAATCCTAGAATAGTTCCTCTGGTGTGGTTTTAATGAGAGTCTCCTCCTCAGCTTAAGCCCATTTCAAAAAATGATGAAGTTGTACAAACTCCCCTATGGCGGTATCCACTTGTAGTTAGATGCAAAATATTTGAATGGATTTATCATCAACTTGTTTTTTACAGTCTACCAATTTCTTGGAATGGTTGAGGTCTTCCCCGAATAATGGAGCTCTGAGATCCTCATTTTTTGTGATCATTAGTTCTTTGGTAAATTTCTATTGTGAATTGTGCTCTTGATCCCATTAGTGAATGAACTCCTTCATATTAATATGGACCATGTGGTAGTCAAATAATGTACACCCCAATATTCTAATCATGCTATAGAGATGATGGAGTTTTGAGTGCTGATTTTCCATGGGTTTCCTTGAGGCATACTTCCAGATGTCCTTTCATATGAACTGACTACATGTCGAGAAGGTATCTTGATCCTCTTGTATTTTCATAGAGATAGTGTTAGGATTAGTGCTGTACTATGGAATTAGTTCACTTATGTAAGAGATTTTCATTTTCCTTCCTAGAGAGACATCAACCTCTGCTTGTACTGTCAGTTGAGTTTGGGTGGAGGAATCCCCTTTGTATTCAAGAACTAAGAATGGTGGAATTAAAAGGTGAATGAAATTAGTCATATAAACTGAAAGATATAAAGTTTAATTGAAAAATGAGATCAAAATTTTTTATGTCACTCACCCTTTTATGGAACAATTTCTTGGTTGGATTACACCCTAGAATCCTTGAATTCATTGGTTTAGACTAGGATTTCTGGTTGCAGAATAGTTTCTTCAGTTTTCTTAGGGCTCGATATAGAAGGATCTCAGGAATCTACCACTTTAGGTCCCTCAAATATCATTCCTTCAAGAGTAGGAGTAGAATTGACCTCAAAGCCCTGGTCATTAATATCCTTGGAAATATTTTCTATAGAAAAATATAAACCAATCAGGATAATTGACTTATTGCATTGAACATAGGAAGTTCATCCATGGGGGGAGACACTAAAGAGAGAAACTAATATCATTTCAACTTTTTATTAAAGTCCCAAAACTCCTCCCGGTATCTAAGAATATAAATATTCGAATAAAGTTACGCCAATATTTCATTATATAGAACATCAAACCACCTAGAATCCTCACCACTAAGGGTGTCTAAGAAATTGGGCTCCAAACCCAAATTGGATCCATCTTCACAAAAATACACTATAATTTCAATAGTTAGAACCCTTTCACCCCCTACTAATTAAGATTAACACAATAAAATTTTTCATATGGTTTGGGTTCATGTCATCCCCTCTTAGAGTGGTGATAGGACAGACAATAATGGTTTTAGGTTCCTACAATTTATGTGACCAATCTTAGTATTACAAGATAGATAAGTCAGCCATTGACACATAAAACTATATGGTGCACATTTGACATCACTAATATTCTCCATCCTTTCTACGGAGACATTTAAAAATGTGGTCTTGTCCATTTATTGTTCTCCTGTAATAGAGGATGACTCGCCAAGAGGGATTTACATATCATCCAGAATTTCCTTCTCAGTTCTTAAAGGGTCATTTCTATGATCCTTAAGATAGGAGAGGGGTGTGGATCCTACAACCCAAATTAATGATAAAAATTGTTTTGTGGATTATGTAAAAGAATTATATTATGAAGCCTTACCATGATTAATAATGTGATTAAATAAAGATTTTATTATCCTTTCTCCATTCGTTTTTATGGAGGAAGGCTATTAATTGCATCCTCAAACCCAGGTATTGAAGGTTCAAGTTAAGAAGAATATCCTTCTGTATCCCCTTCCATCATCCTCTAGTCTAAGGATAACTCCCTCAATTAGTGATTTTATCCATCATCTCTAATAGGAGTGCCTATCAGGGCATATTTTGGTGATAGGATCCTGGATCATTCTCCCTCTACCCTCTAAAAATAATGGCCACCCTTTCCTAAATAATGAAATTTTCTTCAAAAAATAATATAAAAAAAATTGGAACATGAGAAGGAAAGGCTTATATCATGAGGATCGATGATGTAGGGATCAGTTCTTATATGGAATTAATGATCATATCTAGCTCCTGGATGTGTATTACCACCTCGACAGGGTCAATATCAAACTAAAGGTTGGGTGGGGCTCAGACATCCCCAATCCATGGAATTTTCAAGCTAGAAGAGAGGATTGACCACATATACTTGTCCTTATAGGGATTTTTCTACCAAAATTGAACAACCTATGATCAAACATAATCTGATGTTGCTCCGATTTTCTATGAAGAAGACCCAACACTCATAGATTTTATTGGCTTCTCTAATATCTATTTCATCTTCTAAGGACTGAAAACTGGAGCCCAAGTTTTATCTTGGTGATAGTGTCTAGACCATCTAGGATCATCATCATCTAGTGAATCCCTTTAGATATTGACTTGAATATTAAACTGTGCATGGGATTGCTTGGGTGAGCTTGGGGACTCACTATTTCCACCCTCTAGAGAGGGTGGTGCCTTTCTTCCATGCCTCAGTTTCCCATAAGTTATTACATCTTGGACTCAGGGAACACTTATTTTCAACACCCTTTATAAATATGATGAAATATGGTATTTATCATATAGGGAGATCAACCCAGAGAATACACTCTTTGGAGGATTTTTAATTACATCTTGAGTCACCTCCACAACCATTAGAACCTGCAGTTGTTGGGACAGCTTTTGTATCTTCTATGATAGAACATGAACAAGATGGATAAGATTGGTTATAATAGGAACTTTAATTGGAGTGAAAATCTATAAGTGAAATTGGATAAATAAAGAACCTCACTATCAATTCAGGATTTCAAAATTCCATCCCTAAAAGAAATCATATATGATCTGAAGTATTCACCATATTTGCCGTCATTGGTGAACTTCCCAGTGGGTTGATCCCCATATGGAAGGAAGTTGAATTATTTTAATAGATTTATTTTTTTCAAGGATTGTCCGTAATTCATAGATAGGGGATTGATTCTAGAAATATATTTAATGAATTTTTGAAACTAACCTATGGAAACTATGATTCAACTAAACGTGGAATAAGGAAAAAAATATTCTACAATCAATTACCACAATACTTGAAATGAAGTTGTAATTATGAAAGGGGCCTTTACATGTGCATGTGCAATAATTATTGATGAATCTTGACTAAGATAGTAGATTCCAATCCTATGTGCCTCCCCTTGACTAACATGGAGGCCATGAAAAATTTCCTTTTCCTTACACCGCAATTTGATTCCTGAACCGATAACATATATATTCTTAACCACATCTTTAAGAAACTAGAAATATTTATTAGATGGTGTGTTCGACTTGACTATATACCCCCATTTGGTATAATATAATTGTTCCAATATGGGTTAAAATTTATAAGGGAAACCCCACTTTTCCATTGCATGACATCCTTTGGGATGTTTCCATGTAGGGCCCTCCCCCTAGGCTCTAATAAAGCGTTCATCTATGCCTCCAGGTGGAATCCCCTCCCTTAGGAGAGGGTCTTCAATCCTAATTTTTTGGGATATATTTAACAAATAATGATCCAAAATAAAAATCCTTTCAACATAATCCAATGTGGCTTTCATTGGGAAGAACTCATCATACATCTCTACAAGAATGGGTGCCCCTGAGATATTGTAAACGTACCATAAGATGACTCCAAATTTTTCATGCATCAAGTGTAAGTTGTTTTTCTTTGAGATCAATAGGCATAGTAGATTAGGGACAATTTCTAGATTATTTTATACAAATGTCTGGGCCAACCATACAACTTCATAAAAACCAACTCCCTTTAGCTCGATGTCAAAATCTATACAAGTATTATTCACCCAGTAATCCCACATCCACTTGGGGTTGACACCTCTTCTAGGAAGGAGGTCCTAATATTTTTTATATCCTTTTGATTGGTCTATATTGGAAGCATGAAAGATGAATGAGTAGTAGTGTGGATTCAACTCAAGAGTATGAGACTTTAAATATAGGGGACAACTGTTGTGATGCATAATGAAAGTTATGGGTGATGTTCCCTCATTTATATACACAACATTGGCCAAGATGTTTGATGTGGTAAAATTCATATGCTCTTAGAACCAAGAAAGAGACAAGTAATTTTCCAGCTTCGGGATGAGGACATCATTCAGAATATTTTGGGCATAAAGTTGAAGATAATTAATCTCATGATATTAATGATAATGCTTCTTGAAATGATTCACCAAATTCAAGAGAGTGATGTCACATGTGTCATAATAATCTGGATTAATAACATCCGACATCTCCTTGATATGATTACCAGCCTATTAACTTGAGACTCTGACCTTCTGAGTGGACATTGGGAATTTTCAAGGAAGTACCTAGATTTTTATTAGAGATAAAGTATTGGTTTTGAAAAAATTAGGAAATTCATAAACTTGGAAAAAGATTCACCTTGTAAAGGTCACTAATCCAAGTAACCTCATGCATGTCACTCACCCAAGATACATCCCATAGGTTAAACACCCAGGTGACCTCACACAGGTCACTCACCCAAGTGAATGAATCACATATAAAGGGCATGCTAGGTCTGCGCGAACGGAGCTTTAGCTGGAAGATTATTATGATTAGAGCACTACTGTGATGAGAGAAGCAGTGTGTAGGAGAGAGAGAGGAAGAACCACCTAGACAAAAGCCACTATTTATAGACACTGGTATTCCTTTGCATCCAACCTACAAAGTTGACCTACACGATACACCTACGTGACATACCTGCACAAGATACCTACACAGATCACCCTTTCACTTATCTCCTGCATGGAATGAAATTAATAATTCCCATTAATAATTATCGTAAAGGTAAAATAACACATGATGTCTACTCAATGAAGGATCTATCAATTCCCTTTTTCTCTCTATACCATAAGATTAAACCCTATAGTTCTGATCGGATCCAATCTTGAGGCGGGGGGGGGGGGGGGGCTTCTGCTGACACTCCTTTTTGTCACATGAGAATGATAAGTTTCAAATGGAAATAAATCTATAAAATAGGAAGTGAAATATATTAAAGATGAAATTCTCACCCTAGTAACACCTCACACTACTCAACTAGTGTCACCATGCAGGTCTACCTTACATGCCCATCGTCACCACACATGTCCAGCCTGTGCACCGTCACCTTTGCATAGTCCCTTGAAAATAATTCCAAGTAGACTTTACTTGGTTATACCTGCGTGATACTCAACAATACACACTTGTGTGAGTTAACTCTTTCAGTCGGGGTCCTGAAAAAGCCTTTAAATAGGATCATTGGGATCCTCATTTGAGATGATGAGAAGTCCTGAAGAAGCCTTAAGGATCTTCTTACCCTTGTGCTTCACCTATGTCCTCAAATCCATTAGGTAGTCACTTAAGCCTCAAAAGAAGATACAGTTAATGGGGAATGTGGGGTTATATTTCCCCTACTATGTCAATACAAAACACCTATGTGATCACTCTACCCAAGTCCAAGAACACTAGGGAGAAGTCCCCTTCTCAAGCCAAATACGTGAGTGTCCATCATCCAATGACACCAGATGAGACCCTTTTTTCCTAGATAAATGCCTTACCCAAGTGCTATAACCAAAGTTATCAATATCCCAAATACCTATCTTGTTATCTTGGGTCTACATCAGGTGAGATATCTTCAGTTCACCTAGGTATGTCCTAGACGATACCTCTTCTGCTCTCCCAAGTCTCCCCTGAATGAAGGACCTTATACTCACCCTATCCTTAACTATGTGAACCACCTTATATCAGCATAAGCAGCACCTACATGAGACATACTTTGGGATCATTCTACATGCCACCATTGGTAGGGAAACTCAACTATAGCCTAAAAATAGACTCTCAGTAGTTGAAGAACATGTTTCATGTGCCACGGAAAATTTAAAAATCTGCATACCGTCATGGGGGAGATGGATTCCCTTGTAGATCTAGATAAGATAGTTCACCCTTGGATCTGTCTACTATTCCTTCTTCCTCCCACTCTAGTAATACTAGAATGATAGATCCAGATCCCTTACCTAGAGTTCCGTAGAATGATGCACAATTCCAACCAGTGTCTTCTCTTTCCTCTCCACTACAGATATCAGTGGTTCTGATGGCTAACTCCACTATAGGTTCATTTAATGGAATCCAGGTTTTAACATTTTTGAATTCTACCTTCAACGATGTGTCAGTGCTTCTTAAATGGACCATAAAGGATTGTTTCAGTTTTGAAAAACCTTTGATAGGTTTCTTTTAGAACTTTGTGTGATCCTGGGGCTTAGATTATCCGACACGTGTCTCCGAGATGAATAGAAATTCATTCTACATTATTCTAGATTCCCATGAAGACTTTATCAAAGCATGGTCTAGGAACTTCAGATCAGCCAACCATTTGATATTACATCTCCCCCACTAGTCTATAGAGGTTCAAATAGGATGAGAATCCATTATATCAGTGTTGTAGATCAATATTCTAATCCTCCCACTCCCTTTTAACAACCCTACATTTCTAGAGAAAATAGGGAACTTAATTTGTGGATTTTTTTGCATCTGAGATTGATCCCTGAATATGAAACATTCTTGAGTTTTTTAAATAAGTTTTTAAAAAAAATAAATTTCCAAGAATGGATCAGTTAAAATTATTTTTAAAAATACGCCTCATAGGCGGTATCAGTGATGCTGCCTTTCCCCTAAAACCCCAAAAAATAATAGTATTTTTTTATAATTTTTTTGTTTTGTTTATATATATTATATATTTATATATAAACAAAACAAAACAAAAATAAAAATAAAAATAAACTTTTCAGCAGAATTTTTCAGCTTTTTAAAATCTTTCACTATTTCCATTACAACAGTATGAATTCTGGTAGAAGCTCTCACCTTGGGCTCCCTTTTATAAGAGGGCTTACTCTGGAAAATCATTCTGCATTTTCGATGTGATATTCTAGTTCTCCTTTTTCAGCGCAGAACATTCTGCATTTCCGATGTAGGATTCTGTTTCAAGTATGTGGATTTGAAAGACTATAAAACTTAAACAATAAGAAAAATATAAATTAAACTTAAAACATGGATTAAACATATAATAAGTACTTAAAAACAAAAATGATTTCATAAAAATGTTGATTGAAAATCATTTATAAGGTTTCAAAGACACCAATTTGAAACATAAAAATATTTTAAGTACGTGACTTTGAAAGCCTATAAAATATACACTATAAGACCAACATAAATGAAACTTAAGACATGGATTAAGCATATAAAAAATAGTTGAAAATTAAAATAATTTCATAAAAAATGTTGATTGAAAATAATTTATAAGTTTTCAATGACTCATACTTGAAACTTAAAAATGTTTCCATTACATAACTTTGAAAGTCTAAAAAATATAAAATACAAGACCAACATAAATGAAACTTAAAACATGGATTAAAAAAATAAATAATGGTTGAAAATAAATATAATTTCATAAAAATTTTTGATAGAAAATAATTTATAAGCTTTCAAATCCACCTTCTTGAATCTTAAAAATGTTTCAAGTATGCGCTTTTGAAATCTAATAAAATATAAACTATAAGACCAATATAAATGAATCTTAAAACATGGATTTAACAAATAATAAATTAATTATTTAGTTAATTTGTATTATTAATAAATAATTATATAATAAATAATTAGTAAATTAGTAATTATTAAAAATTAATTATATAATAATTAATTAGATAATTAGTAATATAATTATTAAGTATATAAGAGTTAATTAGTAATAAAGTTATAAATTATATTTATTCATTATAATTAATAATTAATAATTATTAAATATTATTATATAATAATAAATTAGTTAATCAGTAATATAATTATTAATTATATATTAGTTTATTAGTTAATTAGTAATATAATTATAAATTATAATTATTCATTATAATTTCTAACTAGCAATTATTAAATTGTACTATATAATAATTAATTATTTAATTAGAAACATAATTATTATTTACAATTATTCATCATAATTATTCATTATAATTATTTATTATAATTAAACATTATAATTATTAATAATTAATTATTAATTTGTCAATTTGTAATATAAGTATTAATTGTATAATAATTTGTTAGTTAATCAGTAATTATTAAGAATTAATTATATAATAATTAATTAATTAATTTGTAATATAATTATTAATTATTTAATAATAATTAGTTACTTAGTAATATAATTATTAATTACATAATAATTAATTACTTAATTAGTAATATAATTATTAATTTATAATTAATAGTTAGTTAATTGGTAATCAATAATCATTAGTTATATACTAATTAATGAGTTAATTTGAAATATAATTATTAATTATATAATAGTTAATTAGTTAATTTTTTGATAAAGATAGAGCCGATGCCCTTTTTATAAATAGTTAATTTGTAATATAATTATAAATTATATTTTTTTATTATAATTATTAATTAGTATTTAATAAAAAAATTTATATAATATTTAATTAGTTAATTGGAAATATAATTATTAATTATATAATAGTTAATTAGTTAATTAGTAATATAATTTTTCTTTATAATTTTTAAGAAGTAATTATTAAAAATTATTGTATAATAATTAATTAGTTAATTAGCAATATAATTTTTCTTTATAATTATTCATTATAATTGTTCATTATAATTATTCATTATAATTAGTAATTATGTATTATTAATTATTAATTATTAACTATTAATTAGTTAATTAGTAATATAATTATTAATTATATAACTATTCATTATATAATAATTATTTAGTTAATTAGTTATTATTAATAATATATATAATAATTAATTAGTGAATTAGTTATATAATTATTAATTATTAATATAATTATTAATTATTCAATAATTAATTTATTAATTAGTAATATAATTATTAATTATATAATAATTAGCTTGTTAATTAGTAATATAATTATTAATTATATAGTTAGTAATTATTAATCATTAATTATATAATAATTAATTATTTAGTTGGTAATATAATTATTAATTATATAATAGTTAATTATTTAATGTTTTGAGAAAGATAGACCCAAGGCCATTTTTATAATTAGTTAATTAGTAATATAATTATAAATTATAATTATTCATTATAATTATTAATTAGTACTTATTAAAAATTATTATATAATAAATTAGTAGATAATTAGTAATATAATTATTAATTATATAATAGTTAATTAGTAATATAATTAAAATATATAATTTTTCATTATAATTATTAAATTGTAATTAGTAAAAATCATTGTATAAAAATTAATTATTTAATTATTATATAATTAATTATTAATAATTACTAATTAACTAATAAATTATTATATAACTAATTATTAATAATACTAATTAACTAATTAAATAACTTGTCATATGTTTAATCTATGTTTTCAGTTTCAATTATATTGGTCTTATAGTTTATATTTTATAATCTTTTAATGGCACATACTTGAAATATTTTTAAATTTCATGTAGGAGGCTTTGAAATCTTATAAATTATTTTTCATCAACATTTTTTGAAATTATTTTGATTTTCCACTATTTGTTATATCTTTAATCCATGTTTTAAGTTTCATTTATGTTGGTTATATAGTTTATATTTTATAGACTTTCAAAGTCACGTACTTGAAACATTTTTTTAGTTCCAATAATCCATGTAATCCATACGTTAAAGAAAACAATTCATTAATCCGTGACATGTTAAGTACAACATACACAATGTTAATTTAAAGCATATTCATTGAGAAAAATATCCCCCAATCACTTAACATACCTAAATTATAACACAACGAAATGATAGACTTACTTTGCCTTTGAAATTATTAGTAATATGGTTATAATTATTATGATGATAAATTAAGAAGACAAGAAAAAAATGGATAACAAAAGAGTGGTCCGTCGAACAGACACACAAACGATGAAGGGAATTAAATACTGACTTTAGATTTAATGAGAAAGAAAAATAAGGGAATAGGTTTTAACTTGATTTAAACTATTTTAAAAACATTAATATTAAACTATAGAAGGTGGATGAGAATAAGAGATATTGAAGAAGAAACTATCATTAAAACAGAATTACAAAAAAAGACCCACAAGATTACAACAATGAAGAACACAAATGTACATGGAAACAAAGAGAGGAGGAAAAGCCTCTCAAGTTAATAATTGTGTACGGAAGGTCCTACCAAGACTTTGGAAAGGCTTTGGTCATGTTAGCATATTCTCCTCTCTTCTGAAATGCCAACTACATGCAAGGAGAAGAGGGGGTTGAATTTATAGCCCAAGGAGGTGGAGAATTTTTATTCCAAATCATCCCCTCCACTTGTATCGCCAATTTGGCCATTACAAAAGCCTAATATCGAGCTGATATCTTATTCCAAGTTTTATATATTGATGTGTACTATCAGACCACAAACATTTTCATCTATTGTACAACTATAGCCAAAGTTCTTGTGGGTTGATTAAACAATTTTAATTTGTCCATTTCAATCCATACTTTTTAGATGTCTGAAATGTGAATGGGTTTAGAAATAGTAATATGCCTTAAAATTTGAAAACATTCTTCAACAAAGTTGGCCACTATTATCTTGGATTTCACACTACAAAATGTTAGCTATATCGGATTTCTAGATCAAGATACATGTCATGAATAATGTACTAATTTTAATTCCAATCCAGAATGGTGGGTAGAGTATAAATGAATCATTTGGACCCCTTGTCTTTGGATTTGGGACTTGAAATATTTATCCAAGATTAATTGAATTTTCCCCTGAACTTTGGAGTATAATTAAAGGATTTAGATATTGAGGGTGATTCTAGTAATTCTATCTTCATGGATTGTCTAGTTACAACACATATTATTTGGGCATTTTTGTGCGGACTATATGACCCTCCAAATTGTAGAATTGATCCAGGATCCCTACTAATTAAATGTTTTACATTTAATTATTAGTACAAAAAAAATCATGATATTTTGATAATTTGGGTGATATTAAATATTAAATCATTAAACAGACTTGAATTTGAACGAATTCAAATAGTTCTCTAAAATTATATTTATTATATAAACATTAATATTTCACACAAAATTTTCACATTTCATATAAAATAAGTAAATATAGTTTAAAAAAATTTATCAAAAATATTTGTAACATAAACTCCACCACACATAATCTTGTGCATGTCCTTATGCACAAAAAATATAAAACCATGACAAAATAATTTTCACTCACCAAGAAATATTAAAATTTTGTTTCTTCCAATCAGGGGAGTTTTAGAAAATTTCACTCATCCATATTGAATTCTACCACAATTTGTAAAAGAAACAATGTTCCAAAAACAATTGATTTTTTTCATGCTCAAATTTATAAATGGAAAATGGTGGCACACAAAACATACTTCTCTCAAGATGATAAAATTAATTTATGGATCTTCACGTATTCACCCACAAAAAGTGAAAATCATAGATTTTGTAAGAGCTATCAGCTTCCACTACCTATCTTAAAGTGCACAAGAATCAAGATTCATTTTTAAGGGGTTCTCTGTGGCTATGGGACGATAGAAATATAATGTCTAAGAGATATGATAAGAGGGGTAAAACATTAGTATGGGTAAAACAACACACATTTTTTTTGAAATGAAACATGAAAGGAAATGGAAACACTTATTTACAAGGGAATGATTTTGTAAAAAAGAAATAAGAGAGGAAGAAAATTTTAATGGGACTTTAAGAGGAAATATTTACAAAACACAATACTTTTCCAATGACATAAATTTTTTCTTATTTTCTTTTCTTATTTTTTTTTTCATTTTTCAAAAGTTGAACTTGAAAAAGATCTCACTCTAATATGTCAACCCATTATTGATCTTCTAAAAACACTGATCGTAATAGTTATAACAAGATCAAATGTTTAGGAAGAGTGATTTTTGAACCACCCAAGACACAACCCATTCTTATTTTATGTTTAATTTTTTTTGATTTTTTGATATTTTTGAACACTTATCAATTAAATTTATAAAATTATATAAATTAAAGTACATTACATTCCCCAACACTCACTGAATGAAAACCTCCCCCCCACACTAAAATATATTCTTTCACTCAAGCATATGATAACTCGTTGTAAATAAATAAATGGGCACCCAAAAAATGAAATCCATTCCCCCACACTTAAATTTCAATAAATAATGCAATGTAAATCCATGTAGATATTGGTTGTGATAAGGTTGTTAGGTCCACAAGGCTGAATACCCTGAGAGGGGGGGGGGGTGAATTAGGGTATGACTAATTTAAACTTAAATCTTGTTCTGATCTTGTTTCGCTGTTAAGTAAAACACTCTTCTCTCTCTTTCCTGTTGCACAATATAAACAGAAAGTAAAGCAAGCACAGGACACATCAATTTTTCTTGGTTCACCGCTAAGGGCTACGTCCAAGGAGAATACGCCGATAGGTTTTCGGTCGTACCAATTTCACTAAACACCACTAGCTGTGGATTACAAGGTTCCGGCTAGATCACTTCTAAACCCAGGCTCACTGCCTTTACAAGTTTAGGGTCAGCTCACTACTTTCCCAAGGGTCACTCCCTATTTCTCTCTCTCTGGCTCACTGCCGGTGGAGAGGATCACCTTCTTTCTCTTCCTTTGCTCACTACTCTTGGAAGTAATCCACTCACAGTTTATAGACCTGTAGGTCTCTTCATTTGCATGAATGAATGCATCTTCCTCTGTATGTAGATGCTCTGTTGAAGTACACCTTTCACCCATAGATGAATATATCTTTGCACCGAAGGTATCTAAAAATATTCCAGCTTCCACACGACCCCAAAATAAGGCCGGGGAATCAACCTTACTTGGCGTGCAAGTCAACCTCAGAAACTTGCGTGACACAATCTTCCTCACCTCCAACCTTGCGCGACACAATTCCTTTTATGCCCAAACCAACATTGGCGTGAAAATTCCAACCGGCATGCAACTTCTCACACTAGCGCGCAACTCCTCACACTGGCGCGCAACTCCTCACAGTGGCATGTAACTCCACCTGCGCGACCACACACCACCTGCGCGACCACCACACCTGCACGACGGGAGCTCTGATTTCTAAAAGTGTTGAACTCCAGTCAGTAATGAGGAGGGGTGGTCCAGTATTTATAGTCAAATTGGCCACCCTGCGTGACGGCGCGCAAGTCACCTGCGCCACCCAGTCTCGGCGCGCAAGTCTTCTGTCCTCCTAGACACTTGCGCTATCAACTCCCAAACTTGCGCGAACCTGTTTCCTTTGCCATATTTTGATCTTATGATCTTGAAAAACATGGACCATTGACCGTAGCTCTTGAACACGAATTTCCACCATGAAACCTCTTTTTTTCACAAATTTTTATGTCATGGTTTGCATTGTCAACAATCACAACACAGATGTTCAATTTGTCAAAGAACACAATCACCTCAAAAATACTTGAATGATGCCTTGAGGTATTTTTGCCCAACAATCTCTCCCTTTGGGTTTGTTGAAAACTCTTCCATAAAAATAAGCATCATTAATTCTTTATCCACCATTCTCCTTTTGTGAATCTGATAGCGACCAAGGATTTACTGAACACATACCCTAATCCCACATGAGCAATGCTCGACGTGAGAAACAAGAGTAAATGAAAAGTTCATCAATGAATCACTTCATCTCTGACTCCCACTGTAGACACCAAACTGATACCAATTTGTACTAAATTGATACCAATTGTTGAAGGACTTGTTGGAAGACCAATGTTTGGTTTGGAAGTATTCTTACCACTCTCCAACACCACACTTCTGATTTTATCACGATCCACAGCTGTTGTGATATATATTCTTTGATCGATCACTTCTAGTATCATCTGATTTTAAAATATCCCCCTTTCTCATTTCTCCCCCTATCTGGCTGCTCCACTAGTTAGCTTCTCCCCGTATCAATCATGATTTATCAAATTGCCGCACTGTCTCCCTCTTGAACAACAACTATTTTCTCCCCCTTTGTCAATGAACCCAAAGGTCACTCTTTTGTAGTCTGTAACAGAGTAGAGAACACATATCAGCAAATTTGGGAAAAACACATCATACCTCGGGGACACTAGTACAAAAACCTTTTTTTACGTCACCATTTTTCACGTCGGTTTTTAGAACCGACGTGAAAATATATAAAAATTGATTTTTCACGTCGGTTATTATATAACCGATGTTAAAATACATTTTTTCGGATTTTTCACGTCGGTTATATAAGAACGGACGTTAAAAATTCATTTTATCTGATTTTTCACGTCGGTTATTATATAACCGACGTGAAAAAGTCACGAAAATCAATTTTTCACATCGGTTATTAAATAACCAAGGTGAAAAATCCTTTTCTAGAAAAATAAATTAAAATTTTCACTTATTTTTCATGTTGGTTATTAAATAACCGACGTTAAAAATTTATTTTCGTGACTTTTTCACATCGTTTATTTAATAACCGAAGTTAAAAGGTATTTTTCACGTCGATTATTTAATAACCGATGTGAATAATGTTTACCAAAATGTATTTCACCTCTCAAGGTTTAATTGGATAGGTCAAAGAGCTCAAACGGAGTTACGGATTAAAAGTAATGGCTTTCAGAAGTTGATCATCTCTAAACGATGTCTTAAGGATGTCCAACTTCTGAAGGCCATAACTTTTATTCCGTAACTCCGTTTGAGCTCCGTGACCTATCAAATTAAAGCTTGGAAAATGAAGTACATTTTTGTAAGCTTTTTTCATGTAAGTTATTAAATAACCGACGTGAAAAAGTCATGAAAATAGATTTTTCACGTCGGTTATTTAATAACCGACGTGAAAAATAAGTGAAAATTTTAATATCTTTTCATGTCGGTTATCATAAAACCGATGTGAATGATATTTTATATATCCCACGAACACAAAATTTCAATTATTTTACATCATGGCATCGAAATTTTGAATTGCCGCATAAATTTTTTAATACCGCGTTTTCTCATAGAATCTCAATTATATGTTTCCATTATACACCCATCCTAATTTGATGATCATTTATTTCAACCATTATCATTCCCCCAAATCGACTCTTTTTCTCTTGAACGTGAATCAATTATTTCTTCTTTCCACGATCTCGTCAATGTATATTTAATCACACATTCATGACTTATGGTTTTTATGATTTTTTTTCTTAATTGATATACCATTTTATGATCATTTCATTCAACCATCATCGTTCCACCGAATCAACTTCTTTTATCTTCAACGTGAATCAACGATTTCTTATTTCTGCGACCTCATCAAGGTATTTGTAATTATTTTCCCATGATTTATATATTCTATGAGTAGTTTTCTTAATTGATATACCATTTAACGATTGTAAATTTATTATAACGATGAATGATTCTTTATATCATGATAAAACTAAAAATCCCCCTACGAATTCAAAAATTCCTTCTAATATGAAGTTACGGTTGGCTCATTCAATCTTTCGTCGAAAAAAATATCAAACTTCTGATGGTCATAACTTTTGATCCGTAAATCCCTTTGAGCTCCATGACCTGTCAAATGAAAGCTTAGAAAATTTTCTACAAGATAGTAAACATTTTTTACGTCGGTTATTTAATAACTAACGTTAAAAATAACCTTTAACGTTGGTCATTAAATAACCGACGTAAAAAATGGATTCTTATCACCATTTTCGAGAATGTATTTCACGTCAGTTTTTTAAAAACTAATGTTAAAAACTATATTACCCCATTTTGGACGTCGGTTATTAAATAACAGATGTAAAAAAATCATATTATTAACGTCACTCGCAATAACGTCGCTTAAAAACCGACGTTAAAAAGAAAAAAAACCGACGTAAAAAAGGGTTTTTGTATTAGTGGGAGAGGGGAGGGGGGGTTCAACATCCACACTATTTCAAGTGCAGGGAATCGACTGAACTCTCAGATCCAGTCGATGCCTCTCAAAAGCTTCCTTGGGTATGCCTTTGTCAGAATGTCTGCAACCTGTAGCTCTGTAGGCACATACTCCAACTTCACGATTCCCTGCACAACGTTCTCCTTGATAAAATGATACTTTATCTCAATGTGCTTTTTCCTTGAGTGATGGACATGCTTTTTGATGAGATTTATAGCACTTGAGTTATCACACTGGATTCCGATCGGAGATTTCACTTCAACTCCAATATCATCCAGCTGCTGCTTCATCCACAATAACTGCGTGCATGCTTGAGTGGCTACAATATACTCATCTTCCACGATGATCAACGAAATACAATCTTGATTCTTGCTTATCCAAGAAATACACAATCCACCAAGACAGAATGCACCACTTGATGTTGATTTTCTATCATCTGCTGAACCAGCCTAGTCTGCATCAATATATCCCAATAACTCTGTCTGAGATTTGTTAGTATATGTCATGCCGAAGTCCACTATGCCCTTGATATACCGAAATATTCTTTTTACTGCCATCATGTGGCCTTCCTTGGGATTTGTCTGATATCTTGCTGCTTGGCATGTGGCGAAAATAATATCAGGCCTTGTTGCAGTCAAGTACAAAAAACTTCCAATAATTTGCTTGTATTCTGTGATATTAACTGCCTTGCCATCATCATCTTTTGATAATTTCATCCAGGTAGCAACTGGAGCCTTCATCTCCTTGGAATTATCCATTCCAACCCTTCTCAGGACCTCCTTGGAATATTTATATTGAGAAATGAATGTTCCATTCCTTCCTTGTGCCACCTGTAGACCAAGGAAAAACGTTATCTCTCCAATCATTGACATTTAAAACTCATTTTTCATTAATTCGGAAAAATGTCTGCACTGAGCTTCATCTGATCCACCAAATATTATCTCATCGACATAGACCAGCACCATCATCCTTTGATTACTATTGTTGTTGAAATAGAGATTGTAATCAACTCCACCACGCTAGAAACCAAGCTTCTTCAAGTACTGATCAAGCCTTGAGTACCATGCTCTTGGTTCTTGTTTCAGCCCATACAATGCCTTCTTCAGCCTACAAACTTTGTTCTCATCCTCATGAATAAGAAAACAATCTGGCTGCTCAATATAAAACTCTTCTTCCAGAACCCCATTTAGAAATGCAGATTTGACGTCCATCTGGAACACTTTGAACTTTCTTTGCACTGCTATGGCCAAAAATAATCTGATTGTATCCAGCCTTGCAACCGGTGAAAATGTCCCATCTATATCTATTCCCTCTATCTGGGAGTATCTCTTGCACACTAGCCGTGCTTTGTTTCGAATCACATTTCCTTCTTCATTCATCTTATTGCGATAGACCCATTTAGTCCCGATGACATTCTTATCTGCTGTCCTCGAAACAATCTCCCATGTTTGGTTCTTCTCTATCTGATCAATCTCTTCATTCATAGCCTGAACCCATTTTTCATCTTCAGCTGCATCGGAAAAACATTTCGGCTCCACCTGAGAAAAAAATGATGTTTGCTGTAATGATTTCATTATTCGAGTATGAACTGGAGCTGTCTGATCACCAATAATATTTTGCCTATCAATTTCAGCTCGACTCTTTGGCTTCCTTGCAGACACAGACTTGACACTTTCTTGTTCATCATCAGTATCTTCTCCTGAGTTAGCCTCTGCCACTTCTACTCCCCCTGTTTCACTTACCTCATCATCACTTTCATCCAAACACTATTCACTAGGTCGTTGAGCATTCTGTTCATTTTCGACTATAGTGACATCATTGCTCTCAACAATTTTTCCCAGCCTTTTGTTAAAGCATTTATATGCTTTACTTTTTCCTGAGTAGCCAAGGAATATCCACTCATCTCCTCGTGCCTCAAACTTCCTGTGATTTTCTTTGTTGAGAATGAAACATTTACTTCCAAAGAGTCGAAAGTTTTTCAACGTTGTCTTCTTTCCATACCACATTTCATACGGAGTCTTCCCTTGCTTTAGACATAACAGAGACCTATTCGAAACATAGACCGATGTCAAAACTGCTTCCTTCCAAAATTTCTCTGGTAGGTCTTTATCAATAAGCATCGTTCTGTCCATTTTGTTGATGATCCGATTTATCCTTTCAACCACTCCATTCTATTGGGGAGTTCTCACTGATGAAACATGATGCCTTATCCCGTGTTTCTCGTGATATTCTTCCACTTGAATATTTGTGAATTCTGTACCATTATCTGTACGGAACTTCAAAATTTTCTGCCCAAGCATCCTTTGTGATTCCCTCCTATACTGCTTTATGCAACTGAACACCTCTGTCTTATGGGTAATGAAAAATAACCAGGAAATTCTACTATAATCATCAATGAAAAGAACATAGTACCTTTGACCATTTATAGCTCGTGGTGAGATAGGTCCACATACATCAGCATGCACCAATTCGAGAACTCTAGTTGTTTTTTGTTCGTTTGGCCTGTATGTCTTTCTGATGATCTTCCCTTGTTGACAAGCATCACACGTATGAGTGCGATCACGTGATAGTTTGGGAAGGTCTCTAGAAGCATCACACTTTACTAGATCATCCATGGATGGTTGACATAGATGACCAAGTCGCTTATGCCACAGCTGGTTTTCTTATTCTCTGGTTAGAAAGCACAAATCTTCTTCCCCACCTACCAGGTAAAGATTTCCCTTTGTACATTTTCCCTGTAGAATTAATGATCTATATTTTCCTTTAACAACGCACATCTTCTTGTTAAATCAGATAGAGTGCCCAGAGTCACATAGTTGACTGACACTAAGCAAGTTATGACTGAGACCTTCTACTTCCAAGACATTAGCACGTCTCATTTCTTTGCCCCCAAACTTGGATTTCCATGAGCCAAAAATCTTCAGGCCTTCATCGTTTCCAAATTTGACAACTCCTTCTTTGGCATATTTTATGCCTGTAACAAGATCCTTATTACCCGTCATGTGAGATGTGCAACCACTATCATGGATCCACACACTAGAGCGATCTGATGCTTTAAGGGAAATCTCTACCACCACGGCCTTCTCAATTTTCTTCTTCTTGGCCCATACTTTTTCTTTCATACTCGGCATGGATTGAGACTTCTGTTCTTTCTCAGAGTATGATGGAGCAGCTTCATCTTGCAAAGCCGCAAATCTGTTCTACATTTTTAACTCACTTGTCGGTTTATCGATCTGCTGCTGGATAACGTTTTGATTCTGCTTTGGCACATTTCTCCGAATGGTCGAAGTGCAGTACCTAGCCATGTGCCCAAATCCTCCGCACCAAAAACAATGTCCTTCAAAATATTTTCTTGAAAACCGTTCTCTATTTGGCTTCCATCTCTGTTCTTGTTCCCTTTGATATCTTTTGGGTATGGAACACACATATTGTGAATATCCCATCTTTTCACAACAATAACACCTAATATAATGTGCATTCCTTCATGTTACTTCAGCAATATGGATTTCCCCTTGGGATCTCTGAATATTCTGATTATGCTTTGTGCCCAAATCCACCTTCAATCTCGGGATGGGTGCTTGCGGTCTGACTTCAACTGCCACAGATTTTTGTTTCTTATTAAGCCATGAATCAGCCTTAGCTTCTGAGCTCAATTGCTACTTCTTTCCTGCTGAACTACTAGGCTCTTCTTTCTTCTTTTCATTCTTCGTAACAACCTGATTACCCAAGAATGTGTTGGGATTAAAAGGTTTTTCCTGGTCTTTAACTTTTCTCTACAGACCGACAACTTCCTCTTCATGCTCTTCGATACGCTTGACGTGATCTTTCACTTTTCTATTCAAGAAATCGATCTCCCTTTTATGTTCTTCAATCTTGAGCTTATGCTCATCAACCTTTTCTACGCGCTCTGGCCTAGAAGACTTAAAATTTTCAAGTTCTTTCACTAGCTCAAAATTATCTTCTTCTTTCTGTTGCATGTAGAGTTTGGAATCATGTACCACCTTGTTGGATTTCATTGTTTTTTCTCTCCAAACATCTATCTCTTAAAGATCTACTTCTAATTCAGCTTTCATGTCCACTATCCCTTCAATTTCTTCTTCTTCCTCATCAGTTTCGGTTTCTTTCTTTTCTTGAGCACTACTGACAACAGCCACCATTGAATTTTGTCCATGATCTTTGCAGTTTTCTATCTCTTCAATTTCTTCACCCCTAGGCTCATCTGAACTATCTATTTCTTGTGAAAGAAGATTCTTCTTCTTGAACAAATTTCTCTTGAATTGTTTCTTCCCTTTCACAAACCCTGAAGTCTTCTTCCTGGGAATTTCAACTTCATCATCATCATTTTCGTTATCTTGAAACTTCTTTGGGCATCTTGCCACAAGATGACCAAACTTTCCACATCGAAAGCATGCTAGTGGAAGTTTCCCTTTAAACTTTCCTCTTCATCTTTGCAGAATTGAAGAAAGTAATGACATCACCTCATCTGTCTCTTATTCTTCTTGATAATCTTCAATGGTGAGCTTCTTCATGGACTTGAATACCACTTCTTTGGATTTCCCCTTTTCCACAGCCTCGTTGTCATCATTCCTCATCTCATATGCATCCAAGGTACTGTGCAAGTTGTCCAATGTCAGCTCTTTGGGATCTTTATATTATAGTACAGAAACTTTCAGATTGAACCGAGGTGGAAGCTTCGTTAAGATGCGCTTTATGATCTTTATGTCTTCAATGACTTCACCAAGACCTCGCATATCTTCCACAACAATATTTTCCCTGTCAAAAAATGCATCAACAGACTCATTCAGGTTCATCTTCATATCTTCATACTAATTCCAAACACTTGCAGCTTTGCCTCTCTAACCATTGTATCTCCATTATATATATTCAATAGCTTTTCCCACATGGCATGTGACGTTTTTCATGACATCACCTTTGTATAGATAGGATTGGATAGAGCTCCCCCTAAGGTATTAATTGATTTGGAATTTGCATCCCACTCTCTACGTTCAGCTTCTGATAATGCACCACTATTAATATCAGTTGTTATGCCATGAATTGCTAATGTGAATACATCCATTCCCAAAGATCGGAAGTAGTGTTGCATCCGATTCTTCCATAGCTGAAAGTTGTTCCCGTCTAAGATCAGACTCCCTTTATGATTTTTGACCTCCATTAAGAGAAGAACTAATATCAAACTTTCCCTCTGATACTAATTGTTAGGTCCACAAGGCTGAATACCCTGAGAGGGGGGGTGAATCAGGGTATGACTAATTTAAACTTAAAGCTCGTTCTGATCTTTTTTTGCTGTTAAGAAAAACACTCTTCTCTCTCTTTCTTGTTGCACAATATAAACAGAAAGTAAAGAAAACATAGGACACATCAATTTTACTTGGTTCTCCGCTAAGGGCTACGTCCAAGGATCATACGCCGACAAGTTTCTAGTCGTACCAATTCCACTAAACTTCACTAGCTGTGGATTACAAGGTTCGGGCTAGATCACTTCTAAGCCCAGGCTCACTACCTTTACAGGTTTAGGGTCAGATCACTACTTTCCCATGGGTTACTCCCTGGTTATCTCTCTCTGGATCACTACCGGTGGAGAGGATCACCTTCTTTCTCTTCCTTTGCTCACTGCTCTTGAAAGCAATCCACTCATAGTTTATAGACCAGTAGGTCTCTTCATTTGCATGAAAAAATGCATCTTCCTCTGTATGTAGATGCGCTGTTGAAGTACACCTTTCACCCGTAGATGAATATCTCTTTGCACCGAAGGTATCGTTCAATATTCCAGCTTCCACGCAGCCCCAAAATAAAGCTGGGGAATCAACCTTACTTGGCGCGCAAGTCTACCTCGGCGCGCAAGTCACAATGGGCGCACAAGTCAACCTCAGACACTTGCGCGACACAATCTTCTTCAACTCCATCTTTGCGCGACACACTTACTTTTATGCCCAAACCAACATTGGCGTGCAACTTCCAACCGGCACACAACTTCTCACACTAGCGCGCAACTCCTCACATTGGCATGCAACTCCTCACACTGGCGCGCAACTCCACCTGTGCGACCACACACCACCTGCGCGACCACCACACCTGTGTGACTGGAGCTCTGATTTCTCAAATTGTTGAACTCTAGTCAGTAATGTGGAGGGGTGGTCCAGTATTTATAGGAAAATTAACCACCCTGTGCGATGGCGCGCAAGTCACCTGTGCAACCCAATCTTGGTGCGCAAGTCTTCTGTCCTCCTAGACACTTGTGTGACCAACTCCCAAACATACTCGAACCTGTTTATTTTTCCATATTTTGATCTTTTGATCTTGAAAAACTTATGGCGCACATGTTTCCTATACTCCAAGTCCCCAGTGTGCAAGTCCCTTTACCAAAAAAACTTTTCTTCATTTATCGATTTTTAGGCCCAAAAATTTGGCAAACACTGGAAAATGGCGCCACCTTGTATTTGTTCTTTTTGTACCACCTCCAGATCATCCATTCCATTATCGATGTTCTTGAATCAAACATGGATCGTTGACCACAACTCTTGAACTTGACATTCCACCATGAAACCTCCTTTTTCAACAAATTTGTATGTCATGGTTTTCATTGTCAACAATAACAACACAGATGTCCACTTTTTCAACAAACACAATCACCTCAAAAATACTTCAATTATTCCTTGAGGGATTTTTGACCAACAAAGGTACTGGGGTTATAATGTGTGTATCAGAAAAATGGTTTTCATAGGCTTGAAGGGGATTTCAAAATGAGGATTAATGTAAGGGAAATGGGAGTGTGTTTAGCTATTATGATTCTGAAGTGGTTCAAAAAATGCCACTTTCTTATTAATGCACACTAAAGTTGGAAATTTAGATCGAAGGTCCAAAAACTCAAGATTCACAAATGGGGGTGAAAACACACATTTTGTAAATATGTCCATAGGTATCCTTTGAATGAAAGAAAATTTTGTTCCTCATAGGTGGGGAAAATCATTTTCTAAATCAAAAAAAATTGAGAATTCAATTTTTTTGGTTTTGAAAAAATACTCTTTATAAAAATATATGATGAAAACACAAGATTTTTGAGATGAAACCAAGTCTTTTGACTCCCCAAAATGGTTGGAAAAAATTTGAAAATTGGAAGGTGAGTAAGTATGAATCTTGATTTTTCATTTATTGTTTTTCAAATGATTTTTTTGTTTTTTATTTTTTTTCTATATTTTTTTATTTTTTTATAACGAAACACCCACACAAAAGAGAAAGAGTAAAGAAAAAAGTTTAATGGGGAAAGTGGTAAAAAATGAAAATGAGATAGGAATAAAGAGATAGATAGAGAGAGAGAGAGAAGTTAAAGGGAGAGAGGTGCCCTTGGTTTGGATTTCTTGGGTTACCATCTCCATCCAGTGGTGGGTCAGTTGTAGAAGTTAGGAATCCGATGGAATTCAATGTGGTTTGTGGATTATGGGATGATACCTGAGAATGAAAAATTATTATTCATCTAATGAAATACTAAAAATAAATTAAAATTTCACAAAATTAAAAGAAAACATGGGTTGCTTCCCAAAAAGGGATGCATTTATTTGTCTATAGCAGGACTGTTGCGGTGGACTACCCAGAGTCTGACAGTGGCCACCGTATTTTCTCAAATCCACTGTGATTCCACAAAAACTTCTCCTTTGGGATACCTTATGATTCATTGGATGATTTCATTCCTTCCTTATTGTGGTGCTTGTAATTCAGTGTTGGTAGAAGGAGAATATTTCTATCCTCTCTTTGGTCTTCAACTTGAGAAATGATGTTTTCCACAAAGTGCTGGTTTTATATTATTGGAAATTCAAGAAGATGTCTCAATTCTGATGATTCATTTATATAAGTTTTAGATAACAAGAAACCATAGTATGAGATACCAATTGTTTTTGACTCATTTATTTCATCACTTACCGATGTTGAGTAATGAGAAACAGTGGAGTCATAAAACTAAATGAAATTTTCAATATCCTTTATATCAATGTTTTTTGCCAAAGAATGGTAAATTTCAACATCACCAATGATCAATTTTTTAATTGGGGAACAAATATCACAAAAATAACTACCATCGGGACAATAGAAACACAATGGTTCAATGTTCTCCTCACACATAATAGAATTTCCAGAATCATGGATAGGAAATGATGAATGCTGGATAATCTGAGTTGAATCAAAAAATGAACATTCTTGTATGTTTTCCTCATTACCATCCAATTTGGAGATGTGGATGTCAGAGGTGAGATGGTATTCCAAAGAGTTTTCAAAATCATTTAGATCAACGGAGTTTGCATTTTTAATGTTAACCTAGACTTCTCCATTTATGACTTGGTTAATGAGGATTCAATATTAACAAACTCCTCTATCAGTATAATAGGAAGAACATGATGGATTGAGATTCAATACTCTCTTAGATAGACTTTAGGAAGCATAGATAGAGAATACAGATTGACTCTATGATGGGTATTGCATGGATTGAAAAATATTGAACTTGACCAGTTGGTCACCAAATTCCATGGATAAGATGCCAGCATGGACATCAATTTTGGTTTTAGATGTCATAAGGAAAGGTCTTCCTAGAATCAGGGGAGATTTAGAAGGGTTCATCTCACCTTCTATATCAAGGATATAGAAATCGGCAGGGAATATAAGATCATTCACATGAACAGGAACATCCTCAATTATACCCTCAGGACTAGAAGTTCTTCGATTGACCAATTGGATGATAATACCTTTTGGATGTAAGGGACCTAGGCCAAGGTTGGAGAAGATTGATTTGGGAATGAAATTAATTGAGGCTCCTAGGTCTATGAGTGGATCATTAAAGTTGGAACTTCCAATTTGGCATGGAACTATAAAGTTCCCTGGATCTTTTCACTTTATGGAAATAGACTGCTGGGTGGAAACATTTTATAAGGTCCTAAGTTGCCTCTTATGGGTTCACAATTGCTTAGGAAACTTGGCATAATTTGGGATTTTTTATGGCATATAATAGGGGTATGTTGACTTCAACACATATAAATATGTCAATCATTTTAGAATCGGGATCAAAGGACTTATTTGGATCAGCAACAACTTGAGGAAAAGGAATTGGGTTTTTAAGTGTAATGGAAGGATGCAAGGAAATGGATTTATATTCCTTTTCATGTTTTTTTCTTTTCATTTTATAGGTCAATATTCAAAGGGAAGTTGGAGGACTTCTCTTGAGGCATAGCAATTTTCTTTCCCGATCTAAGGGAAATTGTACTTACATTGCCCTTGGGGTTGGGTAATGGTTGAGTTGGGAGTTGGGAATAATTTGTTTGTTGTTGATGGATTAGGTGGGAAGAAAGTTGACCAATTTGGGTTTCAATGTTCTTGAGGCAAGAATGGGTGAATGAGGCAAGATCTCCCACTACACTGTCGCATGGTTGCTTGGAAAAAGAGGCTTGGCCTGAATTGGGATTATCTTTATTTGGGTTCTTGAGAAAGTGATTATATTGGTTTTGGAATTGAGAAGGATCACTGTGATAGTAAAATCCTGGAGGAGCTGGAGGAGGATTTCTCCTTGGTTGTTGAGGAACAAATGGGTAAGGTTGTTGGAAGTTACCAACACCTTGACCATATTAGAACTTTTTTTGGTTTTGAGGAGTGAATTGAGGGATGGGGTTTCTATACATTAATACTGGTTATAAGAAGAAGATAAGAGCTCAAAGTGAGGTTGGTTAGAGGTTTTAATGAACTGACCTGATAGTTGAAGGATGGTGTTCTGCTGAGTAAAGGATGCATTGAGCTCTATTGGTCCAGATGAATTAGATTTAGCCCGTTGAAGTTGTGGACATGTGGAAGTTGGATGAGATGGGGAACTATAGATTCCATAGTTCTTGATAGGTCTAGGGAATAGAGATTTTGGAGAAGATGAGGTTGGGGCTTTGGATGCCACAACTAGTTGTTGCAAAAGAGCTGTAAGTTCCCTCATCCACTCGGTCATCTTGTTCGGCTCAATGGATTGATTATCTTGGACTTGTTTTACTTGAGCATGTGCTCAAGTATGGAATTATTGTGTGTTTGCAACCATGTTACATATGAGATCTCTTGTAGCTACGAGAGTTTCATCAACAAGAGCACTACCACTTGCAGGATCAATGAGAGTTCTCTCCAAATCCAATAACCCTTCATAGAAGTATTGGATCAAGATTTGGTAAGGATTTGATGGTGTGGGCAGGTTGAAACAAGATTTTCAAACTTCTCCTAGTATTCGTGGAGTAATTCATTTGTGAATTGATGAATACCACTTATTTTCTTTCAGATAGAAGTAGTACGAGAATCAGGAAATAAATAATCTAAAAAGAGTTGGTTTATGTAATTATTTGTGGTTATAGAACCAGGAGGGATGTAGTAGACACATTACTTGGTGGAATTAGCTAAAGGAAAACGTAATGATCTATGTCTGATTTGTTTCTCAGAAACCCCTTGAGGATTCATGGTAGAGTACACCACATGGAACTCTTTAAGGTGGAGATGTGGATACTCACCAGGTTGCCTGTGGAAATGAATGAGACGATGAATCAAATGTGATTTGAGTTTGAAGTCATCCTCTATTTTTGGATATTGAATACCAAGGGGTTGGTAATTCATATCAGGGACAACAAGTTCTTTTAGTGTTTGTTCCCTAGGACTGACCATTTCTTATTCAATGGGTTGGACGAGGAATGATTCTAGAATTGTTTGATTATCCCAAATGTTCCTTCTAAGTTGGAATAGTGTTCTCTCAATTTTAGGGAAAAAATCAGATGGATTGTTTGGGAGTCTATGGGGTATTTAGAGAGATTTTGGAAGAAAGGGGAAGATAGATTTTTCATGGTGTTTTTTCCTTTTATGATTTTTATGAGAAGGCATGTTTTTCTTTGTGTTTTTTTCAATTTTTTTATATTTTTAAAATAACAAGAAACTAATTAATGTTTAATTGAACTATCCCTTGAAATGATTCCATTTGAAAGCACGACTGATTGTCACCTTTTGACTATTCCGAGTTCTGATGCTCTGGTAATGTGTATAGCAGCACTCAGGTTGAATCCTCGACAATGATAATTTTTAATAATCGAATGTTTTAGTTGATTGTATTTTGATTGGGGGGTTCATTTACAGATCATAATTGAAGTTATTTATTGATTAATATTGATTTAAAAATTATAAAAATATTGGGATGAGTTCATCATTTGGAAGTTAAGCTTGTGATATCCTTGAGCTTTGCTTTATACTGCATTAAATTAACACCCATGTCACAAGTTGACGTTGATGAGAATTCTTATGTATTAGGGATTTAATACAAGCCTTAACTTAACTATGATTCTAATCTCAATCAGTACCTAATTCTAGTAGTGTATTTATGGTTCCAATAATCCATGGAATCCATATGTTAAACAAAACATGTTATAAATCCACGACATGTTAAGACCAACATACACAATGTTAATTTAAAGAATATTCATCGAGAAAAAGCTCTCAATCACTTAACATACTTGAATTATAACTCACCCAAAAGATAGATTTAATAATCCATTGAAATTATTAGTAATCTGGTTATAATTATTATGATTATAAATTAAGAAGATAAGAAAATGAAAGGGATAAGAAAAGAGTGGTGCGTCGAACACACACACAAACGATGAAGGGAATTAAATTTTGACCTTAGATTGAATTAGAAAGCAAAATAAGGGAAGGGTTTTTTTACTTTATTTAAACTATTTTAATAAAATTAATATTAAACTACACAAGGTGGATGAGAATAAGAGATATTAAAGAAGAAACTTTCATTAAAATAGAATTACAAAAAAAAGACCAACAAGATTACAACAATGAGGAACACAGAAGTAAATGAAAACAAAGAGAGGAGGAAAGGAATATCAAATAAAAAAATGAGTATGAAAGGTCCTCCCAAGCCTTTGGTAAGGCTTTGGTCGTGCTAATATATTCTTCTTTATTCTTAAATGCTAATTACATGCAAGGATAAGAGGGGGTATTATTTATAGCCCAAGGAGATCGATAGTTTTTATTCCAAATCTTCCCCTCCACTTGCATCACCAATTTTTCTATCCAAAAAGCTTAATCTCGAGGTAGTATCATCTTCCAAGATGTATATTTTGATATGTACTATCGTACCTCAAAATATGGAGCTCATTGGACTTCTTTATCCAATGTTATGGTGGTTTGATTAAACAATTTTAATCTATCCTTTTCAATCCAAACTTTTTAGATAGTCGAAATGTTAACGAGTTTATCAATTGTAATATGACTTCAAATAAAAAAAATTTATTCAACAAAGTTGGCCGCCCATATATTGGATTTCACACTGAAAAATATTAACTAGATTAGATGTCTAGATCTGGAGACATGTCATGAATACTGTACTGATTTTAAATCCCAGCAAGAATGGGGGGATGATTTTAAATTAATCATTTGGCCCCTTTCCTTTAAATTTGGGCCTCAAAATATTTATCCAAGATTAATTGAATTGTCCCCAGAACTTTGGAGGAGAATTAAGGAATTTTGATATTTGGAGTGACCATAGTAATTTTATCTTCCTCGATTTTCCAGTTTTTCACAGATTATTTGGGCCTTTTTATGTGGACAATATGGCCCTATAAATGGAATAATTGGCCCAAGATCCCTTCTAATTAAATGTTTTATATTGAATTAGGAGTCCTAAAAAATAAAAATCATGCAATTTAAGAAATTAATGTGAATGTTATTATTAAAACATTAAACATACTTGGATATGGATGAATTAAAATAGTGTTCTAAAATTATATTTAATATTTAAACACTAATATTTCACAATAATTATGATAATTTTATATATAATAAGTAAAGGGTGTATATAAAAAGTTATGAAAATATTAGTAACACTACACATGATATGAGATCTCTTCAACAAACATTGCTTCCTCACATTGTCCATAAGAGGATCTACCTGTCTCCTTAGTTTCATCTCAGTAATTGATAGTTGACCCTGGAGTCTTCATCGATATCGTACTCTACATTACGAAGCCCTTATATATGGATATGGAATTATAGAGTCCCTCTAGAGCTCCCCACCTATATAGGGTATTATCCAAAGGGAAATACTTGATTTTCTTTGTCCCTTCTCTCTCCACCTATCGCAGCTGGGAACCTGGTGCTTCAAAGAGCTCTCCATTTCCAACATTGAATAAATTCAATGCACTATTTCTTGTTTAGGAAAGTCTTCCCTCACTTCTCATCATCCATATATTTTTCTTTGGAAAAGTTTAGAGTGATTTTGGATGATTGAAAGACTCTGGTCATCCCTGCTCCTTCTTCCAGTGCAGTGTGCAATTAGTCTTGATCTATATTGATGTCCTGTTGTTCCAGTTCGCATGGAAAGAGGATTCCTTTTCTTGGGTCCAGTACCAAGCACACTCTTTTTCAATGATCTCGATCATTATATGGAATTCCTGTGAACTGGGAGCACATGTGAAGACATGCTTCCTTGCTAATGATGTGTCCAAGAATAAAGTTTTACTGGTCGTGGTTCTTGATTCGAAACAATGATGCTCAAATATTTTGAACATCACTAAAAATATTTGAATGAGGTTTTCATGCATGGGGAGTGTGACAGTCAACACATTTGGATTATTTTGGAAAAACTTTATCTCTCTAGATAAGCTTGTTTCATCTGATAATCTCATTATGGTTAAATTGATCTATGGGAATGTGGTTTTCTTCTTCGCATCTTTTATACTAAGTGAATGGCTAGGCTAAGGATACATCATTGGAGTGACTGAGAAGCCTTTGACCCAGAGGGTGCAACCAAGTTCGTTGGTGGTGATTTCAATACTATCCTAGATGTGTCTGAGACGAAAGGTGGAACTTCCTTTCCTCAGAGCGATAAAATGGATTTCTCAACCTTCTAAGCTCATAAAGGTCTCTTAGATAAGGGTTTTATGAGTGTCAAGTAAACATGGTGTAATAGCCAACACATTTACAGGTGAACGTGGTTCATACATGACCATTTTCATGGTAACCTTTAATTCATATCTTTCTTTTCAAAATTTTAAGTCAATCATTTGGTTTGTGCCGTTTGATATCATTATCCCATTCAGACTAACCTGAAGTCTAGAGAGAGCCCTAATGGTAATTTTTTCTTTTCCAAACTATGGGTGCAGTAACCCAGCTACCAAATAGTTGTTCATGAATGAGGAAATAAACACATTAAAGGTTTTATTTGGACTCATTTTCACAATATGTTCTGTAAGTTTATGAAATTTTTAAACAACTGAGTTAACTCCCAACAATCTTTTACTCAGGATCTAGACTCCGTAAAAGGGGAAATTGGGCAAGCAGAAGACAATTTTGATGGTACATGGGATGATGATTTATTTGACTCATTTTCCCTAAAATATTACCATTTATATGATATGATTCTTGAACATGAGAGGACCCATATGTGAAAGATCTAGATACACCTAGCTCAGGGAAGGAGACCACTATTCTGCATTATTCCATTCATGCTTTAATGAATAATTTCAATGGAGTATTCTGAATATCTGACTGGAATATGGATCATTTAAAAGTGACCAAGAGGTTACCATGAGGTGATCAGTGGTATGGTTATTTCTCATTTTAAATATTTCTCCTTATCCAAATTGGTGTATGCATAATTGGTATCATGGAGTTCAGGCTAGAATTTTCAACACCATCCCACGTGCTATCTCACCACTAAATAATGTTCCTTTAGAGACAATACTAGAGGAGGTGGGAGTGTTGTATATTATTAATTATATGAATTAGGAAAGTTCTACTAGTTCAGATGGATTATGAGGTTCATTCTATGTGAACTTTTAGGATACCATCAATGATAATATTGTGGAAGGAATTCGAGATTTCCTCTATGGGGGTTCTCTGCACCTAGTTTCTTATTCCATGACTATGGATTTGATTCCCAAAGTGTAATATCCAACTTCCATCAAGAAATTAGAACCAATTAGAAAGTGAAACTTCCCCTACAATGTCTATTCCTAATCATCAGTATGATAATTTCCCTCTATATCGACAAATGGGTCTCTATAGAGCAATAATATTTTATCAAAGGTTGTTCCATTCAATGATCCGTGAGTATCACTAAATATATAGTATGAGACAATAATAAAAATACATGGGGATCCAAAATTATTATTAAAATATATATGGATAAATAATATTATTGGCTGGAGTGGAACTTTATTCACTAGGTAATGATACATATGGGTTTCTCAAAATAGGTTATGAACCTACTCTTTCGTTGTTACATATCGCCTTGGTTAGACATTCCTTTTATGGGAAAACAATGGTTCTTTTTAAAATCAGTGAGGGGGATAAGACAAGAGGATCCAACATTACTTACTATCATCATCATGGCCCCGTATTCTATTAGTAAATTCATTACCTCCAAAATGAAGCTTGTCATTCATTGTCACTTATATCGTAGAGCTCACCTCAATGGTGTGTCGAGCCTTCAATTTTCAGATGACATTGTCTTCTTTATAAATTATCTTCAGTATTCTTTTAAGGAATTTAATATCATCATGTATGAATATTGAAAATGGATTGTTCAAACTATTCACCATGACAAAATCTCTATAATTTTTCCTTCATCATTCATATATAAGAAAAGACAAATAATTGAATATTTTTTTGGTCTACATAGGGGTAACTTTCTCGTGATCTACCTAGGTTCTCCAAAATACCTTAGAAGATTCTGTATCAAACCCTTTTATGGATTGGTTGACAAAATCACCCAAATAATTTCAAATTTAAAAAACACATTTCCTTCAATTGGTGGGAGGATCACTATTGTTAATTGCATGCTAACCACTATTCCCATGCATATTCTATTTATGATCAAGGTACCTAATACTATTATCATGGATATTGATATACTCTTATCATATTTTATTTGGGATTCCCAAAGAGAGGGGATATTCCATTGGTCTTTATGAAAAAATATTTCTATACTAGTGTAAAATGGAGTAATCAACATGAGGAATTTAACAGAGATGATGTATTTACTTCAAGTCAAAATGGATTGGGAGGATATTGAAGTATAGTCCCTTTAGAGCAGGTTTATTAATAAAAAAATAATAAAACTTTGGGGGAGAATCTTGAATTATTTAGTCCTATTTATGGAATTGCATTCAAAGACATATTCCAATGCTTCAACATATTTATCGTTAGATAATTTGCAATGGGATATTATTGTTTTGATTGAAATTGGGGTGGAGAGGTGTTGAGATATCCGAAGTTCCCCATAGTAGACAAATCCTTCAATTGGGATAAATTTTACACAATTTTAAACTGTGTTGCACTAAACCCCTCTCAAAAGAATATATTTACTGATATCAAGATTGAAGATCTCTTGAATGAGTGTGTTTTTGTGGGATCAACATCGATTATCTTCTCTGCTAAGGTGTACAAAAATACTACTATGTCCGCTCAAGATACTCATGTGTGGGGAGGCTTGATTTGGTGAAAATTATTCCAATGAAACATTAATTTTGGATCTAGATAATTCATAATCATGCATTACCCACCAATTCATATTTTAGGAAGAAAGGTGTCCCCTTAGCTTCCAAGTGCTGGTGCTGCACAACCTATAAAGATGAATCCACAATACATTTATTTTTCTAAATTAATTGGGAGAATAATGTTTGGAAAAACATTAGTGTCTTCATGGAATTATCATTGTAGGTTGAGACCATAGATGATTTCCTTCAGTGCTGGTTCAGTGGGGTTGCAAGAAATAGTCATGAGAAGATGGAATGGTTTCTTATTCTTGCAAGATAGATTTTAGAGTTTATGGGATGCAAGAATTAAGGATTTATATAATGGATGACTGTCTTTGGACACCACATTGGTGGTAAGGATGAAATGTCTCGTGGTGGTTCTGGTGAACCTCATGAAACATTGCCTGGAGGATCCCCCCCTAAGATTCTATTTGGCCATGAATTCTTCCACTACTAAAATCCGACCTCCATTGTGGGGTTACTGGGTTTTCTAGACTTACTCTATAGGTGGCCTCAAACTTAATTTTAATGGTCCTTGTAGTCATGGGGATGTGCGATGATGAGGTTTTTTGCATGAACCCACTGGCTCGGTGATACTTTCATTCAGTACCTTCTATGGCCTTGGTAACTCCCTCATAGAAAAGGCTAATTCCATTCTTCGTGGCCTTGATTTATGTCTCTCCAGAAATATTTTACTGACTATAGTTGAAATGGATTCAATGATCATTTTTGGGTCCCTTAAATTTCTTAATGAAAACCCATTTCACATCAAGTACCAAATCCACAAATCTGAGGCCCTTATCATCAATGGTTTTTAAATTCATCACATGTGGCAAGAAGTCAATCATTTCTATGATTTTCTAGCATCCAAGGCCTCTCATGAGGTTCCTATCATAAAGTTTAGATGATTCAATTACTTCTAGAGGGACGTATATTGTTATTGAGGATTCTCTCAGTCTCCACTTTTACATTCCCCTTGATTTTCTCACTACTTTTCCCCCCGTTTCCTTTTCCTCTATTAATAAATTTTTTTATTTAGGTGAAATGGTTGGGAACCTCTTCTCTTGGGTCCCTCTTCCAATAAGAACCAAGTTGAGGCCTTCTCCATAGCCTCCCGATATATGTAATTAGATAATAGGGAAAATTATCGTGTACTATTTATAATACGTTTCTATGGTAACATAGGTCCTTCATTTTTCCCACCTAAGTAGTGGGATCCTCAGTGTGTTATCAATTATCTATTCTGATGGTAATGAGGACCCCAAACTTAGAAGCAGTTCTAGGGAACTCCCCAATTTAGACAGTGAGGGGAACTACTTTCCTATCCCTTTGATGAGGGCTAGTGCCTTATAGTCCTCCCATCTTCTATGGAATTGGGAAATTGACATCCCTCTTGGAGTAATACCCTAGTATTTTTGTAGGGCTATATCTGTATGGGTCTGTAATTCCTGACCCCGAGGTTTGAAAACAAGAGAGGAGACAAGAACATCAAAGCCCTTTCTCTCTCTCATAGCCCCAACCTCACCCACCAATACACGATAAAGACTACGTGGTTTTTCAAATATTCCAATTCCACTTGTTTCTCACACTGAGCAAGACTCATATGGGATTATAGGTTTGTGGTGATCTTGACATTCACATGATTAAATACCTATCTCAACAGAAAGTCCATATGATAAATCTTCCTCTTACCTTGGAAAGAACCACCTATTTGGTGTTAGTAATCAATTCCATATATCCTTCTCAAAAGGTCATATTCTATATGAAAAAAATCATAAAAGGGACATATTCCTGATGAATCAACCATGGGACTCTTCCATAGCTGTATTCCCCAACATTATAAACTACATTTGATTTGATTCCCATCTAAGTAGTATATGTAGGAATCCACCCTGAGAATCAAACACAACACCCAAATCAACCCTAATCTTCTATAGGCCATATTCCTAGTGGGGACATATCCATCATGGGACGATACACCCCTTGTAGTTCCTTTGGGATACTTGGATGTAAGTCCCACACTAGCCCTTAACTAGGAATATTTCAACTTGGATTCCTTACCACATGAAGTTAAACAAAAAGTTTTGGTCATCATCACATGACCTTAAAAGGTATGATTTGTCCTGTTAGGTGGTACCTAACTATGTGGATTCTGATTCATTTCATAAGGATACATAGGAATCCCATCTCATGGGTGTAATCCCGAATTTAAACAACTCCCATCTTCATGGATAATAATAAATTCCAGAGCATCCCACAGTGTGACTTAAAACCATCATCTTGATAAAAAATGATATAAGAATATCTAATACATTCATAAAAGGGTAAAATTGATGGATAACCTCTAATACATACACATGTATCCATCGATGAAGAACCCTAGATAAATAAATATGATTTAAAAACATGCTAACAGTCGATTTTTAATATAAGGGTGACCTATTTTATATTTAGGATTTAATAAAGGTTTCAAGAATAAGTCTTAAATATAAAATAGAGTCATAGAGTAGGTAATAATTACCCTAAAAATGGTACTCTGAGCCCGAACTCCCATCATATCAACCCATGTGAGTCCCTAAGAATTTTTGGAGCCATTTACAATTGAGAACCCACCTTTGGAATGAATTTTTATGAAATATTATGAATAAGTAAATCATTGCGTGTTTCTGGTTCCATGATAAAGACTGATTCAAAACTGCCCATAAAGGAAGTGAATGTATGTTTCTAATGTGAAGGTTGTGCTACCAACCTATAAATAATCATTCCATCCCCATATGTTTTTTGGTATTGAAACAATGGTGTAATTGATATGAAAAATTATTCAGCACTTAACCCTCCATAATCAATCACAAGGCCATAATTTTCTTAATAAATTGTAATTTATTTTTACCTAGAAATTCAACTGTCTCTGAAAATTATGAAAAAATAACCATTTACTAATTTTTACATAATAATTTCAAAAATAATATTTATTTTAAAAAAACAATTATTTGGGTATGATTATTTACATTTTTAAATAAAAAATCCACATTCATTAAAAGATAATGGGTTTTGCCGATAATAGTTTTCTGACACATATACATTTTTTTTACTTTGTAAAATTATATTATCATTTATAATTAATAAATATTATTTAAGAATAATATTTTGTTAAAATAAAATTTATTTAAAAAATTATTGATTTCATCAAAAGGAGGTTCATGGTTGAAACAATATATTTCCCAAAAATACAATTCTATTTTTGGTATTAAAAACACATTTTTATCATATTAATTATTTAATAATTTATAAAGTAATAATAAAAAGGAAAAGTATATAATTATTATTTTATTAAACTAAAATATAAAAATCCATACTATTTGGTCTATATACATATACCTTTATTACAATAGTGAATTCCCAAAGTGTATGATGTGTGATGGTGAGGTTTTCATTGGGCGGTTCAACCAATATGGTTTGTGTTGTGATCTCGATGAGCATGAACTTCACCCATAAGGGGTTTCAATCATAATTTATTTATTGAATATCAGATTGGTCTTGGTTAGAGGTAAATTATATTGATTCTATCTACCTTATAAGCTCTGATAAATGGGCTTCAGAGGGTACAATCCTACTGGTTCAGGCCATTTTATTCTTTGTCTCTGTCAAATAGACTTTGTTATAACCCTTAATATACTAATCTTAATAGTAACTATAAAATTATTATATTATTAATGGTTATGACGATTTATTGTATTTTATATCTGATAGGATATAACTTATAATGGTCCAAAATAACCAAAGTAGTGCATGTGTTTCCTATAGCTACATTACTTATTAATGGATTTATTTATTCAAAAAGGGAAATTCATTTATAAAAGTTCAGGTTTTTATAGTTTTCATACTTATTTCAAAGTTCATCATTAGTAGATCATTAAATTTACCTTTTGGGATTATTTATAATTATTTATTATGTTTTAAACTCCTTTAATGAGTATCTTGATCTTTATCCAAGAAGATGATATCTATAACAAGCATGTTTTGGTGATTCTTGATGATCAAAGTGTGTAATCTAAATTAAATATTGATATAAAATCTCTTGAAAAAATATATTTATTTACATATTTATATCATATTTTACAATCAATTATGTTCGCATAGTAATTCATGATATAAATTCTTAGTATTGTTCAATTAGGTGGTTAAACAAACCCAAACAAGAACATGCCCTAATTTAATGAATGATTATGAGGTGGTTTTGTTAGAATATAATTATACCAGAAGCATAAGGATCTTATTGAGTATTTATTAATGATATATATCATAATTTTAAGGAATTATGTAAAGAATTAATGGATATAAAAACATTACATAATTTGAATAAAAGTTTTTCCTCTTAGTGTGCTTATTTTAAATGATTTATTTAATGATGATTCTTTATTGATAATATCATTAACAATTTATTGTATTTTTTATTCCATAACCATAATGATATCATAAAAATAATATTTATCCTTTAACCCCATAATCATTCATTAAATTTGGGCATGCTCATGTTTGGGTTCGTTTAACCACCTAATTGAACAATACTATGAATTTATATCATGAATTACTATGAAAACATAATTGATTGTAAAATGTGATATAAATGTGTAAATAAAGACTGAATAAAAGTTTTTCTCTTAGTGTGCTTATTTTAAATGATTTATTTAATGATGATTCTTTATTGATAATATCATTAACAAATTATTGTATTTTTTATTCCATAACCATAATGATATCATAAAAATAATATTTATGCTTTAACCACATCCTTATATCCAACCTTTTATGGTGGCGGTGGAAAAAACATGTTACGTCCTGTAGGCCGTAGTTCGCACAACGCACAAATTATTATTTTTCTTAATGGATAGGTTATATAAATAAAAAATGATAATAAATTTAATATCATAACATTACAAAATATAAATGACAATGATATAATTTTTTAGAGTGCCTAGAATAAATTTTAAAGAATAAATTCAAGGAGAATGGATAAGTAGTTTATAATAACCATGTTAGGGACATCAATTTTCCTTGGAGGTATCCTTGAAAATGAAGGCCTTATACTAAATAATAGTGAAAAAAATATTTGTAATGTGGTAATGATTTATAGAAGTACATAAATGATATATTTTCAAGGATAAATTTGACGTAAAGGTGCGTCCTAAAGTGCTGAGGATGTTACCCTTTTGTAATTGATGGAACAGTTAGTTTTGGGTGGAACCCTTACATTTTCAATAATGAAAGGTTACTATTCAAGTGTAAATGGAATGACAATCAAAACAATAGGAGAAAAAAATGATTTTGGGTAAAAACTCAATTAAAATTCTCATTTTTGAGACAATATTAAGTGTTTTATGGTTTTTTTAAAATTTTGTCTTTTACCTTAAATTTCTTTTACCAAGCTAATTAATTTCTCACTATAGTAATTATTTTTAATGACATTGATTAAGATTGATATTTTCACAAATATTTATAATTATAATTTTAAATTTGAAAACCATTTTTTCAAATATAATTTCTAAAGGCATGGAAAGCTAATTTTAAAATAAATACACTTAATCGTGTAAAAATAGTTTTCCTTGAGAAATAATGATTTTAAGATTCAAATTTATATATAACATAAAATTATTTTGGATACTGATTTTAATGAAATAAATTTAATTATTATAAAACAATAATGTATAGGGGGATTCCATGAAAATCCAAAACCAAATCTCCCTTGAAAAATACTTATTTCAAATAAAAGACTAAAAACATTTTTAATATTAAGGTAACATTTCTGTTAGTTATAATAATTTTTTCTAAAGTTTTTATAAGTTCAAATAATATTTTAAAATGAATAATTTTATTCATAAAATTCAAATTTTATTTCTTAAAAGTTTTTATATGTTTATAGGTCATTTTTTATAAAAATGTAAGTTCATAAAAATTATAAGTTCCATGAAAACAAATTTTTGAACTTGAAACCGACCTTTTCAAAAACAAAGATAAAAAATTCATACCATGTAAATTTTTATATCAGGAATTAAAAAGTGATGTTCAATTTTATTTATTAAAAATTATAAAAATTATAAATCAAATTTTTACTAAAATCATAAAATATAATGAAAACCCGTTTTTATTACCACTATAATATTAATTTGGTTACTCCTATTTATTTCCACTATTTCAATATATATGTATTTAATAGTTTTACTTAATTATATATATTTTATCTAAATATATCATGGTTCTATTTAAGTTTGGACTTGCATGTGGAGAAAGATATTAAAAAAATTGAATTATTTAAAGGTAATATTATATCATAATTTCATAGTTTTATAAGATCCCATATGATTTGAATTTATTCTATATCAAATATGTGGTGATAGTAACTGAGGAGTTTCATTAGAGTATACGTAGAATGAAACAGCTAAAACCAAGATATGGTTCAAGGAGTTTCCCCCAGTTTAAGAGTTAATTTGTCATATACTAGATAAACTAAACATTAAATAATTTCATGATGATTAAAATTCTATTATTTTAATTATTTCAGTTATTTAGTTAATTATTTATGGACAATTTATCGATATCACATAATAAATGAATTTACAATCAAGCAATATGGAATTTAAATAATTTGATTATGTGAAAATTTTATCATGAAATGGTTAATCACTTAATTAAAATACAGTTATTATAAAAAAAATGTAATAAGATAAAATGAAAAATTTACGAATAAAAATTAAAATCCCTCAAATAAAAATATTAAACCATTAAATCCTTGCAAAACATGGGTATAAATTTAACCATAATTCAAGGTTCCTAACCAACCTCCATTGGGGTGCTTTCCAATATCATGGAAATTATATCTAGATTTTTGGGTTGAATTAACAAAGTTTACATTAAGGGTTGGTCACCTCCATGAGAATTAGTTCAAATAGAAGGAAAGTGTTAAAGAAATCCAAGACATGTATTTTTGGATTGGGGATTCCACTCAATGGATCAAGGAATTGTGAGTTAATGTATTTGGTAAGTTGTACATACCTTAATACCTTTGAATATATTTTCAGGACTCTCTATGGGTTATAAGAAGTGGAATATGGATCATTTAAACTAGAATATCCATATAATAGTATATTCTAAAACCAATGGTGAGAGATATTGGGTTTTGAATAAAATGTTTGGAAACTAATAAACATAATTTATTACGTCAAATCGTCATGTAATCATGATAAAAACTAAAATATTCATTTAATTAATGTTGACTATGACAATAGAAATTGTCATAATAATGAGATTAGTTGAAAAAAGGCTGTGTACTCACTAAATAAATATTTCCAAGGGACGTAAAAAATTCTTTACACTGAACTACTATAGGAAAATTTGTACAGTGTGATCGAATCCCCAATACTTATTCAGCTACCTCACCAAGTAATCGATGGTGAGAAAAATTACCATAGGAGGTACATGGGTATGATGTTACTATTTTTTGTTTTAGATATTAGTTATGCCAAAAGAACTAAAAATTGAATATATATACATCGATACTTATACCATGATGTCTCATCTCCTATCTCTTAGTTAGGATAAAGGGAGGATTTATATAATTGAGAATGTCACTACAATATACTAGTGTAAATTGGAAGAGGGTACTAAGATATTGATTTTGTCTCCGATATACTATCATGTTTACCTTCATGGTTTTCTTATTCATCTAGTATTTTCAGTTGACTAATTTTGATGAAATAATCTGGAATATTTTGACTAATATTCACTTTAGTGATATGGGTTTTGGAGAACTTGATTCTACGAACCTTATAGTCCCATGACTATTTTATGGTAAATGGTACCTTTGAAATATATTTCAATGTGACAAAATATTTAGAGGTAGTACAGTGAAAAAAGGCTATTTTCTAATTATTTGGTGAGAAATTCCTCTTTGATTAGAATTTTAATATATTCAAGTAGAAACAATAAATTTCATCTAATTAGAATATATTCAGAATATAATGTGAAATTTCTATTTCACTTATTGGATTTCAAATGATATATTTTATTCAAATTCTAATATCAATAAGGAAGAAATTTAAGAGGTAGTGTGCATTATCCTCAGTGATGAGGAAGGGCGATTCCTATAATATCCTTAAAAAGAACATGAATTAATAGGTAAAGTTAAATTATCTTAGTGTCAAAAAATTGTTATTCCAATGTCAACAATCATCATTTCACAACCTCTAACTAATAATAGGATTGATACAATATAAACTATGATTTTTTATTTAGTGCGACCTATACATTTATTTTTGTTTTCTATTGGATTCAACAAGATATTATATAATTTATATAATACATGTTGTTATGGTTTTAATACTTAATTAATAATTCAAAAATTGTTAGATCAAAGATATCCAATCAGGAAATCAATGATGAAATATAAATTATTAGACTCATACCCAATTTTGAAAAGATAATTATTTTTAAAGTAAAACTAAATGCTGATGTCAAAGATATTCCCTAATGAGTATTTAGTCTCCTTTTAGCTAAAACAATTATAGGTATTATCGACATAATTACGTATTAGTTTTTATAAAAAGAAACATTTCGATATTAAATTATTCTATAAAGATTATAGAGTTAGTTCAGCTATATAGCATGAAATACTCTAAGATGAAGATAGTGGTAAATTCATAAACTTCATTAAATTAATTTAATAAATTTTAGGAATAATACTTGAAAGTGATGAATTTACTTTTCAAAAGATATAGGATCCTTCAAGATGGTATGTTAGAGTATATATTAACCAATTATTCCTCAATAAAAAATATTGGGTGAAGTTATCCCTAAAATCGCACTACCTTTTTCACATAACAAAGACAATGATAATACTATGTTTATTAATAATGAGTCTTATAAATATTGAAATTATTCCATGATAACTTCCTATACATGGTTTACAATATTTTATCATAATAAATAACCATATTCAAAATAAATTAACTAATTGATATCATAAGTTATGATGTGATGCAAGTATATTATGACATAGCTTAAGAAACTTTGATGATAATAATTTTATAATCGAGACTTAACTTAAAATGTACATCCATGGATACATAAATTTCATCTCAGTTAATTATCCTATAATTACTAGGAATATAAAAACCTCTAAGATATAAATGTATTAATCATACAAAATAAATTTACATAAGGTAAGAATATCTCTTTTGAGATAGTGGGAGAAAGGAAGGATTAAGTTGAATCAGGAATATATATGAATAAATTGGAATAAGAACAGTGAACTCCATAATTTTAATTGAGAAGAATTATTTAATATATACATACTAAATATGAAAGATAAAACTGTAATGGTGGGTTTATATTCATCATCGTGGGTGATAAATTATATGTTAAGAATAATGATTCTTATATGAAGAGGTACACAGAAAACTATTTATTATTGACAAGTTCATTTAGAATTAAATAAGTATTCTATATAATATAATATTAGTTTACATTTTAGAAGTTTCTCTAGTTGATGTAAATCCATTGGTACATATTCCAGAGGAACAATACATGGTTTTTTAGATTCAAAAAAATAAATATTAGATTGTTAACAAAAGTCTTACAATATCTAGAAACTATATATGATAATATCTTCTCACTAATAATCATATGAAATTCCACTCTAATTTTACTTATCATAACTTTTCTATGATCATTTTATTAGGTATTGGATTTTGATACCATGTTCCTTAAAGGAAAACTTATGGGTTATGTCTATGTGACATAAATGAAATGGTTAGAGATATTAATAAATACCAATATAATAAAAAAATTAATGGATACATTTATGTATTGAAACACATATAATAATCATAGGAAATTTATTTTAAATGAATTCATATCTAGGAATATATAAGTGGTTAGTGGGAGAACTATGGTATTCAGGAAAATTTGTTTGATAACAAATTGAAAATAGGTGATTAATATTCAGGTTGAGTAAGGTGAAAGTTAATTTCTCCAATATAAATTAAGTAGAAACCCAAGTTATAGGGAACAAGATATTATATCATAGATCAAGGTGTTTCTTAATCTAAGTCATTATACATAGCTGATGTGGTATCAAAATATAAAATATGGAATGATCCACCTAAATTGTTTTCAATGTCACATGGTATTCTTGCAATGTGTAAAATATATATTCATAAGAGTAATTTGTAAATATATTTCACATGACATGATATATACACAAGTTTCATCTTTCTTTTTCATAGAGTACATAATGTAAATTTCAAACATGACTAAGTGAACTACATAGGTTGTTAGTTATAACTATCTCACATTGATTAAGAAAGAAAAAATGATAAGTTCTTAGTAATTATTGAAATCAGAATAATAGTTTTTGGGGAATATAAAACTATTATTATTTAGATTAGTTTTATCTAAGATCCTAGTAATTAAAAGGTTAAATCATATTAAAACCATTAGTTTCTATATCTATTTTAGACTGATCATGTTTCAGTTTTGATTCATCTTAAGAATCAAGTTTTTCAACATTATGTTCAATATTTTTTATTTGTGCATAGATATAAAAGTTTAATTTTATTATGATGAACATTTAACTATGGTATTTTCCATGATTTCGATGATACATAGAACAAAAATATGTACTCAGTGATATCATCTCTTCAGTGATTTTCTTAGATAGATGGTGTCATATTAAGAAGAAAAAACATAGAAATTTGGTGGGATCAACAACTATAGCCATATCTCAGTTGAAGAATTTATATGACATGAGGATTACTAGTTAATTTTTTAGTAATTGGATCTAGTGTAAGTGGGTATCTATTAGAGTTAGCGACCTAGAACCAACTTTCACGCACATTAGATTACTAGAATATTCTGGGTGTTAAATATTTTTAAACATCTTATCATATGATGATTGTTCTTAAGAATTAAATCTATGTGATAATGTCTTATAGATACCTATCATGATAAAATTTTATAGAACTTCCCTGTTATGATTAGAACCTTGAAGTTATATGATAGTAATTTTAAATATATTCTCTACAGATTAATGAAATCATTTTATGGGAGAAAAATGATATAGGCTATCAGGGGTAGGAGGCTCATAATACATTGATCCTTCTATTCATGAAGTTTTTCATTGGTAATATCAAGTATGAAGATTATGAGAATAGAGTTATATTCATATAATCCCCCCTATGAGCACACCACAAACACACCTTGTATTTCAAAATTTATCAAACTTTTCCAAAAAACTTCTCTATTAGGATCTACTATCACCCCTCCATTATAGTGTCTATTCCCCCCTCATTACTTTTTTCCATTTATCTAGATCGGTGCCTCTGGTAAGGTCACCCGTTTTCAGCCTTCCATGATGACGATGGATGTCCCTTCCCTTAAAGAGGTGTTTCTTTTGCCTCATCCATCCCAATTAACATATCTCACCATGATTCCCAGGATCCCAATAGAGGAAATTCTTGATTCCATTGTCGATTCCTCTTAGTATCTTTTTTTCCATTGCATCACTCAAGAGGAAGTAGAATTTCATAGGTGGGTGCTAGTGTTTAGGTTTGGAACCGACAAGCCGACTAATCCATTCTTACCGAATTTCATTGCCTATTGGGATTTTGATGTACTTACTTGGGTCTTGAATCTAAACTAGAATTAATTTTTCATTATGATATCCTACAAGGGTTTCTTCATGAAGGCCAAGTCCAAGAGTGCTCATTTAGCTAGGAAGTGGCGCTTCAACCTCCCCCATTGGTTAATGGATTCTCACTCTGGGTGTGAATCTTCTAAGATGGTGGTTTGTATTAACCTATCAAGAATTCCGCTTCCCTTCCATAATATATTGTTTCGTCATTATATTAGTGATGAAATAAGGTCATTCCTATGTGTGAATATTCACATGATCAACCTTCAAGAATCCACAGTGGACCACTAATTCATTTAAATAGATTTCTGTTTTCCACTACTATTGTACATCCTTATATGGGAAGATAATTCCATTTTTCAGGGGTGACCCTTGTTCCGTCCCTCTATAGTGTGGTTATTCCTAGGGGTTTATATTCAATGGAAATCCATTTTTGTTTACAAAAATCATCACACTCGTCTCTCTACTCATCACCCTACGGTTTCATCTAATCATATCCTTCCCTCCCCCCGGTGAACGCTAGACCTCCCATAGTGCTCCTAGATCTATCCTTCGCTGCCGAGGTTTTTGTGGAGCCTATTAATCCATTACGTCATCTAGTGGAGAACATTACATCTCATGTTTTTTTTCATCTATTGGATCCGTCTTCATTGATGGGGTCCACCTCTATTACCAAGGGGTCCCTGCTTGGACTTAGTGTTGTACTGGTTAGGACGGATCCCCGCCTCTTCTGTAGACATCTATAAGTGATCTCAGTGTACCTAGATAGAGAAATTCATTAATTAATGGTGATGATTGTGTTCCTATACCCCAACCTAGAGCTTCCCAGTGACCTCATCCCCTCCAGTCACTTACCCTACCTCTCTCCAATAGATACAATGAATTATCAGATGTACCATATCTCATAGGCATGGATTATTACGACCTCACTAACCCCTATAACAATGTTCACACCAGAGCACATGCCTAACCTGACCATGCTATCTGTTCCATCTATTCAAGGTGATTGTCTACATCATGATACAATATCATGATTCTACTCCTCCAATGATCTTCCTCTCAATCTAGAATGCCCAAGTCCTAGGAGATCGGGTAGAGATAGACTTCCTGTACTCTAAATTTCTTTTTCATAAGGCCTCCCTAGTATAGGTTCAAGAAACCTAGAGGGTTCCTTCCAAGATCCAAAAATTCACTCATAATATAGGTCTTCATGAATAATCTAATAGGAAACCCATTAATCAGTATTTTTAGATTTTGTGGAACAACTCCCTCTTTATGGAGAAACTATCAGTTTCCAACCAACACTACTTTACTAAGTTCAGTTTCAACAAATTTAGCTATTTCACTTCTTTAATCTATTCCAAGTGTGATGTGTGTGATATATAGGCACTATTGAAGGACATTTATTACTTCAATCTAAGGGAATCAATATGGATCTTAGGTGGATATTTAAATTCCATTCTAGATCCATTGGAGAAAGGGGGGTTGGGGTACCCCAAGAAGGATCAGAAAGAATATTAAGATATTTCTTCATGAAATTGGATCATTGATATGGGTTTATTAGGGGATAAATTCAAATATTATAACCATCATAAAGGAATTCACCATACTTGGTACTGAATAAACAAATTTCTTTTAGATCATTCTAATATACTCATCATCATTTATCATAGTAGAGAAATAAACAATAAAAATTTCTATTCTAAAAAATGATAATGCAATCCCACCTACCTCCTTGTGGTATGTACATCCTGGAATAATCCCATACAGAAATTATTTTTCGTGGTATTCCAAAAACGATTTGACTGTTTAAAGGGGATCTCCTGTCTTGGAATATAAATATACACTATTGTTTTAATGAACTGGATATTGTCAAATCCAATACTATGAAATTTGAAAGTGTTATTGAATTTGGTTAGGATTATGATCTATTAAACTCCATTGTCTGTAAAAAAACCATCTTTAAATAATTCTCTTGGAATAAGAGAGATTAGCCAATGAGAAGTCTTATGTAAACTGGATTACATAGGGTGATGGAAATAATATATTTTTCTAGGACCATATAAATAGTAATAAATGAGTCATCATCCTTAAAATTATTCTGGATGATGGGTCGTTCATAAAAAATATTGATGTTGTGGGAGGTATGGCTGCATCTCACTTGAAACATTTATTAGAGAATTTTAACATTCACATGTAGGATGGGTATCCAGGGGACCGTATAGAATTTTACTATTACATAAACTGTGTGATCATGAATTTAACCAAAAGGTTATTTGAAATGATACTTTGGGAGTAAGTGGTTTGGGAATCCATCCTATCCCTCAACCTTTAGATTTCTCCGTACTCTAATATATTCCAAGGATAATTCTAAAAAACATCATGGTACTTCATTAATGGTGAGGTGGTGGAATCCATTCAAGACTACTTCCAGGGAGGAAACATACCTTGGGTGGCCTATGATACCACCATGATTCTCATCCTAAAGGTAAAGTAACCCCCTTTACTTAGATACCACACACCAATCATCATGAGGAAGTTTCCATACAAGACCCTACAAAGAATTATAAAAAAAAATCCTCTTGTTCTATCTTACCAAATGGAAATATCAGGAATAAGAAGGTCCTATCAAATGTAGGTCTACCCAGGTGGCCATTTCCATGGCACGTAAAATGACCAGTGATATTTATAAAAAGTCCCCCAGATCCAACATCACCATTAAAATATTTATAGATAAAGCATATGATAGGACGGAGTGGGGCTTCATTAATAATGTGATTCCTTGTATAGGTTTCTTTGGTTGGGTGATTGATCTATTTTTCTAAGACTTTAGCACCCTTTGGATCTCTGTTAATTTAATATGGAAAAAATATAGTTTCTTTAAGTTAGTTCAGGGGCCTTAGTTGGGGGATCCTTTATCCCCTCATGTATTCATAATTCTTGAAGACTCCCATAGAAACTACCTTGCTAGAATCATACTTAATGGTAGGATACATCCATTCAGGTGTAGAACTCACTTCACCAATTTCTCTCATATTCCCTTCATGGAAGATATGATCATCTTCATCAATGGAAGTAGTATAAATATTCATGAAATCTATAGAATCAAGGATGTATATTTTTATTGGATTGGGTAGATAGTTAACCCGGATAACAAAATCTTTTTGTTTTCAAAATATTACGTGGAAATTTGTAAAAAAATAATTAAGAAGATATTTGGAGTTTATTGGAGACTCTTCGCAATTAATTACATGGAATCCTTGATCTCAACTGTGAGGATTCACATCCAAAATCTTGATTACTTGATTGATAAAATATCAGCCCACATACTCAATTGGAAAATAACTTCTTATCTTTTAGGGGTAATATAACTCTCATTAACTATGCTCTCTCATCTATTACCATGCACATATTTTCATTTCTCAACATACCTAAGGAGGTTCCAAGAAATATTGAGAATATATTGTCAGACTTTATTTGGGATGATGATATTAATGGGAGATTACATTGGGATCATTGGACAGGATGGATAAGAGGGTTGAAGTTAGAGAAATTAACGTAAGGAGTGTCATGGAGGCCATGTAGGGCCTACATGATATGTTTTGTTAGGAGTTTTTTGAGGGAAAATCTCTTCCAGAAAAATTCATTATAGGTAAGCATGGGTAACTCATGCAAGGAATGAGGGGCGAACAACTCTTTTATGGACTATATTTTATGGTATATTCTTATCTTCCAAAACCATTTATTATGGATTGTTGTTCATATATAGATAATTTTTGGGAACCAAAATTGGGTGGGATCAATGATCTGGTTCCTAGGCTTCCTGACACTAGACATTATGGTCTCTTAGGAAAGAAACCACCCATCCAATATTCTATCTATCCTAAATAATCAATAATAATAATTATCCAATAGTATTAAATTGAACTTAGTCCAAGATAGGTTCGTTTTATGGGATCAACGTTGGGTGTCTTCTCAGAGAAAGGATACCAGTATGTTATCTTTATAGAATCCATTTTAGATGAATGGGGATGAATCCTCTAGTAGAAAAAAATCCTCATATAATATAATTAACTTATTTTGGTTTATTTTTAATCATGTTATCTCTATTGATGTGGAGGTTGGGTGAAATGGGGTCAAGTTTACTTAAAAATTCCCTTGCTAATAGAAATTTAAAAAGAATTTTCTGGTCACTTTTTATTTAAGGGTTAGTGGTCTAATACATTATAAAATGATGTCAGTGATTTCATCAACCATGTAGATCATGATTTAAAACTTGAAAACTTCTTTGTTTTTGGTTCATTCCATGGACAACAACATCTTGTAATGGAAGGTGAGAAATATTCTCATGGAAGTATGATGTTGGTACCTCTTGAATGCACTAAACAAAAGTTTCCTTGAAGGCCCCCCATAGCATGTAGATGGACATGATGGCTAGGGAAAGAAGTTTGGTGGTCAACCTTATCCCTCTCTTGAAAATTTTGGAGCACACACAATCTTGATGATTCTCATGGATGGATAATGTTCCATCCCTTTCATACATAACTATACCTTGAAAGGAATATGGTCTAGGTGGATTCCTCACATCAGTAGAATCAAACATAATTGAGATGATTCATGAAACACTAGTTTAATTTGTGTTTATGTGGGGTAAATTATTCAAATTTAAGAATCATAGTGACACTTTATTTCAATGACCTCAATAGATTTGGGGACTACCTTTTGGTAGAAGCTTACGCCACCCCAAAAGGCTTGAGTTGTGCCATTCCCAAAATATCACACTTGAATATGGGTAAAACAACTATACTATTCTTCATAATTACATTTAGAATAATACTAACACCTCTTGGTTCACCAGTTACCAAATCTGTAGGTGCAATAGCCATACCGGCACTCAGGTGAACTTCTTTCAGATAAGGTATGAGGGGAAGAAAGTTCCAGACTTCCTTTTCCTTTGGACCCCTCAGTTAAAATATTATATTTTCTTTACTAGAACATGATTTACTCACATGAATTAGTCTTGTGAGATTTTATTCCCTTGTAATGAATTATTTAAAACTACATTGACTTAGTTGGGCCTTTGACCATCCCATTCAATTAAATTATCAATGTTAAATGGAAAAAAGATTTTAAAAACATGAAATTGTGGTAGGAAATACATAATTATATGTTTCATTATATGTTCCTATATATAAACATATTTAATAGTTTTAAACTTTAATACTATTATAAATGAATATCACGAGTTTCTTACATTGATGAATTAATAAAAACCATGACAGCATGTGTTCCCCACAATGTAGGATACATTTGGATTGTCACGATTGATATTTTATTAATGAATATTTTGAGAAAGGATTTTTAACTTATCTTTTTTAATAGAAGTAGATATCTTAGTACTTTTAATGGGAATGGAACTACCAAATTAATCCATTTACATGATAATTGTATCGGAAAGTTCATTATAAAAATTCAGAGAAAGAGACATCAAACGCATAGATTGATGAAAATAGTATGAAACCAAATTGGTAAGAGGTATAAAGAAAAATGGATTATGTTATATAGTGTACATTATTATGTGGTTATTATCATTGTTACATTCAATTTATTTCTATATTGGTTCTTTAACATTCTTCTAGAGGCTAACCATGGAATTTAGGTTGTACGACCTAATGACACTAAGAAAGGGTCCTAGATAGACACATATGTAATGTATTCATAACCGTATTAATGTTTTATATTAATATGATTTTTTAATAAATAAAATCTCACAAATAGTTTAATAATTATTCATGTTTGGTTTATTTAGTATATTTAATCAATTTTTATTCGAGGGAATATTTTTTGAGTTCAATATTTAATCAATTTTGGTAATATAATATTTATTTAGTTGTCGATCAATAATGTATTGGTATTTTCTAATTAAAATAAATATTCATTATTCAAGGTTCGATGAATATTGAGGAGGTATGGAAGCTAGAGTTCGATGATATAGTGTTTAATGATATGTTGAATATTATTCAAATGAATATTAATTTATCTTTTCAAGAATACATTATTAAATTTTTCCATGAGTTTAGATCATGTCAAGAAAATAATAATAATAATATTATTTCGATATGGGTATTTCTAGGGATTATGAGAATAATAAGAGCCCATTTACAATTTTTGGTTCTCAAACTCTAGGTCTATAAGTACACATTTATGTCATTATTTAACCCTTGACAATCTAAGTTATTCCATTGAAATTGTTGTTACCAACACAATTACAGATAATTCTTTCTGTCCCTAGAGATATATTTGTCTAGAATGATCTCAAGAATAGAGATATTTCCACCTTTACTACCCTCTTTTGTTTAGAGAGGGGGAGAAATTCCTTCTCACCAAAAAGGATTCCATTGAGTTTATATATGAATGATTCAAGCATTATAATTATCCATGATAGAACCTGGGTATTTATAAAAAAATGTTTGAAGGTTCAAAGATCATGTGTGGATAATCACTAGAGGGTTTCTACCCCCGAACCCCCTTGCCCCAACAGTTATATACAAATAAGTGTCTAAACAAATTAATCAAGGAATAAGTAATTCCAATGTGAGGTATTTGTTAATATATATAATTTAATTAAAAATTATATGTTATGATTCGATCTCATGGATTCATAGGTTCTAATTCACCTAGTTTTGAGGTGAAATCAGAAGGAGTTAATGAAAAACCATTTTGTAATAAGCTCAACAACTTCTGCTATACCCTAAAATCTTCAAATAACGACTTCCATATTTATTTTTACTATTAAATTATATATATATGTATATCCATTAATTTTTAAGAAACTAATATTATTCATATTATTTCTAAAAGTTAAACACACAGTGTAAATTATATAATAACCCAATACATATAAATAGAATTAATTACAATATAAAAAACATACATATAATTTGACATATGTTGTAAATATCATACCAAAACAACTAATAACAACCAAAATTCAAAAATATATAAAAAACCATTTTCTCATTACTACACCTACCTATCGTGAGAACACTTATATATGAACCTTTATAAATTTTTGTGCGTATCTAGGTTTTTTTTGTAATACTGTTAATACATTTTTCTAGGAAGAATATATATTTTTGGGGATATGTATATGATGCACAAGTATTCGATAAAAAAATGAAATGTTAAAGTTTCAAGTTTAACTCATGTGTATTCAATAATACATTTGGATCATTTTATAAACTACGAATAAAATTCACAATAATGGAAATTATATCATTGGAAAAACTGAATAATTAATGTATAAGAAAATAAAACAGGAGATTAATAAAAAAGGATGTTACTGTTTAATGTTTGGGTGAAATATAAATATAGAAAAATAAAATGACAATTTATTTTCAATATAAATGAACTCTAAATAGATATCATCATTTTTTTGGTGATCCATTAAGAAATAATTCTGTAGATTAATATGTTTGTTCATAAAATGGATTATTACATTTTTTGGAATGTTATTAGCAGAAATGTTATCACATTTGATTGGTACTTGGTCAAAATTAAATCCTAAATCCATCAATGTGTGTTTCATCCACAACAATTGTGAAAAAATTACTAAATTAAATGTACTCCACTTTACTAGTTGATAAGGAAATTCAGTATTTCTTCATACAGGACTAAGAAACCAATGATATATTTAAGAATTTGGAAGATATTTATCTAATTTTTCAATATAATATACAACCACCAAATCTAGTATTAGAATATGAAAGAAAATAAATAATAGATATATATATATATATCTTATCCTTAACTGGTATACTAGATTTATCCATATCTAATTTATTATTGGAAATCATAAGAGTAGCATGTGTCTTACTATTTTGGAATCTAAATACTTTCATTAAAGTACATAAGTATTTATCTGATTTAAAACATTTCCAAAATCCATATAATAAATATGAAAACTAGGAAAAATTTTCAAATTACCCATCATTGTCATTTAAAATTCCATTTGCATGAGTTTTAAAAATTCACAATATATTTTTTGATTTTTTTGATACAAAAAGTACATCAAAGACATATATTTGAAATAAAAAAGATCATATAATGAGGTTTTCAAAAATAATGTAGGGTATGCCAACCCCACCATAAAACTATTTAAAAAATAAGTGAGCATAACCCTTCATACCAAGCTCTATGTGTTTATTTAAGACCATACACAGATTTGGTAAGTATGAAAATACATTTTAGAAATTGAGAGTTTTCATAACCTAGTAATTTTTTCTGCATACACATCATCCATTATAAATCAATTTAATATAGTAAATTTTACATTCATTTGAATTAATTTAATGTTCATATATGATATATATTCTAATTGGATTATAATTACCTCTAATATAACAACTTGGGAAATGTATTCTTCATAGTATAATACTTCCTCATGGTAATATCCTTTGGTAGCTATCCTAGCCTTATTTCCAATTATCATACCATGATAATACTATTTATTTATAAATGGAAATTTAATTCCCATAATAGGATAATCAAATCATCTATTAACAAAATCTCGTACCTTGTTCATATTGAACTATTTTAATTCCTTACGCATAGAAACTGCCCTAATATCATTGTAAAAATATTCTTCTATAGTTTTAGGTTCCTGATCGAATATGAAAGAAGAAAAATCATCAATTTTTCCAACACTTCTTCTAGTCCTAACTCCCTCATCAAGTATTTCTATATAAATCTCAAAAGGTTGGTTTTGAGGGTATTCAGATATCTTGGTATTGCATCTTTAGGTTAAATGGTTTCTAAACTTTTATGACTAGATTTTTCAGGATCATGTTCCACATAATCATCATTTTTTTCATCAAAGAGAGGTTTAAGTATAAAGTTATAAAAACAATTACTAACATCATCAACTTGAATTTTCTTCTAATCAAAGGGATCACTTTCATCAATGTTTACATGCATATATTCTTAAACTATAATTTAATTATTGTTAAACAATATATAATATTTAGAAGTGAAAGAATAACTTGGGAATATTCATTTTTCATCATTTTTATCAAACATACCAAGATTCTCATGGGTATTCAAGACATACACTTTGCATCTAATAACCATAAAGTATATAAAATTTTATTTCTATTATGCCATAGATCATAAGGACTTTTCTTCCAGATAATCCTTATTTGGACTCTATTGATGACATAAAATATTGTGTTAACTAATTCATCCCAAAAAATTAATAGGTATTCTATATTCAAAAATTGTATTTATAGAAATTTCTTTTGATGTCATATTTATCCTTTTAGCAGCACCATTTTATTGTGTTTTCCTTGATTTAGATAATGTATGTTTAATGATTGTTTTGAGAAAAATAAATTGAATTAATAATTCTCAAACTCTCCCCCCATAGAAAATCCTCAAAGATACATTTCTTACATCTTTATTTATACCATCATTAAAAATTTAATAAAAAGATAATAGGATTTAATTTTTAGTATTAAGAAATAAAGACCTCTAATGTTTTAAAATTCATTAAATAAAACATAAAAAATATTTTTTACACCTAGCCTCATAGTTTTATAGGGGGAAAAAATCCATATGAGTAATTTAGAGTGGCTTATAAGTAGAAACCTATTTAATTGTTTTAAAGGATGACTTGTTTTTCCCATTTTGCATTTATCGCACATTTTATTTCATCGAATTTATGCCGAGAATAATTCGAAGTCAAATTTTTCTTAATTGTTTTGTAAAGAATTAAATATTTCAATGTACAAGCCTTATATACCAAATCCTATATTCATTAATTTCATCATTCAAATAGTATATTTTTTTGTTTACAGAAAGAATAATGATCTAGGGTCTAAAATGTTTCAGTTTTTGGTGCTCTAAATTTCAGAAATTTATCTTTAAGAATAGAATAAGAATTATTGGAAAATTTAATAGAAAAATACATCATAAAAAAGTTGAGAAATACTTATTAGGTTATGATTAATGCATTCAACCTAAATAACATTTTTGATGAATACTAAATTTGGATTGCCAACATATCCAACTCTATTGATATTTCCTCTAGAGTTGTCACCAAATGCAACACAAACACCATTAAGTTTAGATAGTTAACATATGTTATAGAAATATACACTAAAATTTATAGAAATATCCCTATCCATAAATTTTTTCATTTATGTTAATATGGATATATTCATATATGAGAAAATTAATCAAGAATATTTTTTAGTATGAAAAATCTATTGTGTTCATTAGTGTTAGCTAATAAAGTTCCAGTAAAGAAAATATATCTACACTTTACATAATATAGAAAACATATATAATTTATAGCACTGATGTTAGATAGGTTTATAGAATTAAAATCCATTTTATACCCCAAGATTGAGGATATAAATGAAAAAATTAAATACAATAATGATTATTTATACCACAATTATACAAGTAATAGTAGTCATGTTTATATTTTTAGGACTAGTAAAAAATAATTCTTATATATATTAGGTCTTTCTCCAATAATACCTATGCATTATTTACCAAAATTGTATTTTTTGTTTCTAAGGATTTTATTAAGTTAATCTTAACCCTTATTAGAGAAACTATAAATATATTTTATAACTTTAACTTCAGACATTAATTCCTTTATTTTTTTTCATGAACAACACAACTAGGATTTGTTTCTAATTTAGATTTAAATTATAGTTTTTTGAATAAATCACCATTTTTGTTAGCAAAATGTTATATGTTTTATAGACTTATATTTCTTTTTAAGTGATTAATATTTATTTTCTAACATATAATAACTCATAGAAATAATAATTTTCAGATTAAAATTTAGATTCAAAATAAAAATAATAAACATGATGTGCTACTTTTATTTGATCCGCAAAACACATATTAGATTTCTGATTAGAATATTCTACCTATGAATCAAAAATATAGTCACCAATAAAGTATCTAGAATCAATCTATACACCCTTCATAGATTTATTATTTTACATTTTTTAATATACTTTTATTTTGAACTTATTTTTAGATTTATTATTTTCATTAAACTAAGGGAAATCAGTGTAGATATGATCGAGCTTCATACATTCAATTAATCATAACTCTATATATTTTCAATCGAACTTTTTATAATTTTAAATGATTTATTTAATCAACTTATCTTAAAATATTTTATTGAAATTTATTGTGAATTGAAAAATTTATCCATCAGAATCTGAACATGTTGATTCTTTTTCTTCATCAGAAATGTTAGATAATTATTTTTCTCTGAGTTTCCTTTCATCCTTTTATGTAGTTACTTTCAAAGAATTGTCTTCATTATTGTCCTACTTGTGATCATAAACCTATGCTTTCATCTCTACCTCATACTTCATTAGATTTCCAATGTGTTCCATTTTCCTAGATAATTTATATGTGTGAACTATATGATAACAATTGATATTCCACTATACTCATGCAAAAAAAGTTTATACACTGTTGATCATCATACCATCAAGAATTTGTGCCATCAGAATGTAAAAATGAAAAATTATGAGATACCACTAGATGAGGCACCCTAAATATCACATCATTGCACTGATACCATTATCACTGATTTTTTTAAGTATCAGACACCAGAAGAGCATAAACCACCAAACCATAAACTATTAGTAGAGACACTGCCAACAACGTACCACTAATATTACATAGCTAGTGTCATATCATCATAAAAATATCACCAGATCATTACACTGCCAAAACCTAATACACCATAAATATTTTAATTACTTTACTTATTTTGAATTAAATTACTACAATGACTATATTTATAGAATTTAATTCCATTTAATATTTTAATTATTATATCTTAAATGATCAACAGAAATCATGTCATAATGAGTAGTATAAGGAAGAAGCTAATTTGGAAGTCCCAACTACAATTGATAAGAGTGGAGTACACTCCCTCGTGCAATAGATATTTTTGAGAATAATGTATAGACAAAAAAGCGTATGTACAAAAATAGATTGCGATTCACTAATTATCCAAGAGAAAAATATTTGAACCAGTTGAAAACCCAAAGATCTTTTTCCTACCGTGTTCACTTGACTGAGGAATAAGAAGCTCATATCATCCCATGATTTTCTCTAGTCATAAAATAAGAGTTGGAACATTGTTTTTCATTAATATTTTGAATGAAACTGAATGATGATTCATTTTTTATTCAAATAATGAGTCACAAGATGCATTGAAATAAATTTAGCTTCTCTAAACTGAACAATCGAAGATATCTCATTTCTGTTTATATTTAATACTTTTGAGAACTGTATGCTATACTTTATTTTAGACACACACACTATCTCCTATGATAAAATTGAAGATACTAGATATATTCTCAAACACTTTTCTTATTTGTTCCTCCCAAGGATAAGAGTGGTATAGGTCATTATATAACGTTTTTCTTTTTTATCCCATGAATAACTATGGAAGTGGTTATATGTGACCTGGACTATTGTAAACTATGGTAATACCGAATCTAGGTTATGGATCATTTAGTTTATTTTATATAAACCACTTGGTTACGGGTGATGACCTAGTGGATTCGACTAAGTCTCAACTAAACTAAACCACTTATATTAAATATTTCAATTATGTGTTTTAATTTTGTTCAACTCCTTTCTAGATTTAAAAATGAAAACTATTTTTACCTATAAAAAAATTCATACTTTGATACTTTGTCTTTATTTGTGTTGATATAGTATTTTGGATCAATTATATTTATTTCAATGGATTCAATAATGTTATATATTATTAATCTATGAACTAATCAATATTTAGATTAATCTTTAGAAAGATTAAGATATATATCATACAACTTATTTTGGTAAACTTGACCATATTTAAATATTTTGGGGATTTAAAAATAATCCATTTTTAACATAAAATTTTATTGAGTACTCAATCCACCCCCTCTGGAGATACTCACTATGACCAAAATTTGGCATCAGAGGGTTCTTTTTTTCTTTGGTATAAAAGTATTAAAATTCATTTTAACTGTGGTTGTTGTTATAATTTAAATATCATTAATTTCTATTAGTTCTAAATTTATTTCATTAAAATGGATAATCATGAAGATGTTTCTTTTTTTAAGAGACCTTATTTTTTCAATAGAACAAATTATTCCCAATGGAAAATAAAGATGAAAATGAAAATAGAGAGCATGTGTTTTGATATTTTGCTTTCCATAGGAGATGAATATGAAATACCTAATACTACCAGAAGATCTGGGGAGATTGCTAAAAAATTAGCTTATAATAATAACTGTAATGTTATGAATTCCATGTACAATGACCTTATTGATTAAGAATTAAATCAGATTTCTGCATGTAAAATTTATTTTTAAATTTGGGATACTTTGTCTGTTTTTCATGAGGGAACATTTATTATTAAAGAAATGAGGAATAATACCTATACTATTAAATTTGATAATTTTAAGAAGGTTCCCGATGAACCCATTTCTGATATGTATCTCATTTTCAACGAGATTGTCAATACCATGAGCACTCTAGGAAAGTCTATATTTTATAAGGATCAAATAATGAGATTTTCGAGATGTCAACCTGAAAGATGTAGAGGGAGTTCAGTGTTAATCAGAGATTCATGTGATATTAGTAAATTAAAAATTGAGGACATGATATGTAAGATTATGACTTATAGAAAATAATTAAAGGTAAACCATGAGAAGTATGAGTATCTTAAGATAGAGTCAATAGCTTTATTGACTACTATCTATAGATACCATTAAAAAAAGAAAAATATAAGGTAAAAGTTGTATATTCAATTGATAGTGAATATTCTTATTAAAGTGATAAGGAAATGGAACATCTATCTAGAATGTTTAAGAAGTTTTATAGAAATATTGTTTTCTTCCAAAAATCAAAATATAAAGGAATGTGTGAAAATAGAGGAAGTAGGAAGAAATATTGGAGGAAAAAGTTTGATGATTCACAGTAAGTTGTCTTCTATGATTGAAAAAGAAAAGGAAATCTAAAATCTGACTTTTCTAAGAAAAAATATAAAAAGAAATATGAGCACAAGGAAAGAAGGTACAAGAAGGCTATGAAATCCACCTGGAGTGCATCTGAGGATAGCTCTAGTGATTTGGATTCTTTACCTGAAATAAACCAATCTGAGTAAATATGTTCTGTTTGAAAAAATTAGTAACACATTTTATTTACCCACTGTGTCTGGTATTTTTCCTATTCATAATGCAGATACTTATGAAAATGAGCAACATGATGAAAATATTACAAATGATGAATTATTAAAATAATGTAACAAGCTAGAAGACACTTTATTGAGTAAAAAGATAAATAAAAAGTCATGAAAATAACATTATTTAACTATAAATTTTATATTTGACATTTTTATAAAAATGGACAAAAATGTACAAATTATCTATGAAAATAATGAAATCAAACTATCTAATGAGAAATTGAAGAAAGAACACGAAAAATTTACAAATGGAAGAGAGCCACTGACAAAAACTTTAGGGAATACATTTTCTTCTAAATATGTTACTATAATAGGATATAAAGCTGGAAAGAGAAGAATATAAAAAAAAACCTTTTTTCTTAAATCAAGACCTAAAATCTCTACAACTAAACATTTATCAAAGGGATTGAATTTTTTTATTTCTATGAGTCTACAATCTATTTATAGGAAACCCATAAGAAAAATATGGTATGCCAATGCTTTTATTACTAAAATTTCTAGACCCAAACATATTTAGGCACCAAAATCATTTCTTTTTTAAAAACCTCTTTTTTAGGAATATAGTTTAAAGACCTCTAGTAGAAGTTTATGATACATAGACAGTGGCTATTAAAGATATACAATAGGATACTATTAATTCTTCAAGTCCCTAATAATGGTTAATGGTGGGCATGTCACATTTGGTGAAAATTAACATGTAATTATCATCAGCGTAGGCTAGATTGGTAAAAACAATTCAATTATTTTTTCTAAAGTTTTATATGTTGATGGTTTAAAGTATTATCTTATTAGTATTTATCACTTTTGTGATGTTGGTTTTTTATGTTATGTTTGAGAATGATGCTTTCAATTTTTTGATTCAAAAAATTCTTTAAATTTAACTACTTTACGAAATGAAAATGTTTATGTTGTGGATATAAATTCTTTAGTCTCTCAAAATGTATATTTCTTAAGTTCCTTTCACAAGGATTCTTGGATTTGGCATAAGAGACTATGCCATTGCAACATTCAATCACATATAAATATAACTAGGAAAGGTTTAGTTAGGGATCTATCTAAGCTAGAATCCCCAACCCATAAACTCTGTAACCCCTATCAAATAGGGAAACATCATAAAGTATATTTTAAAATAAATAAGGATGTGTCAGATTCTTAACCTCTCTAGTTAGTTCATATGGAGTTTTTTGGCCATTAAGAGTTTCATGTTTTAATGGGAAGCACTATGTTTTTTTTCTTGTTGATTATTTTTCTAGGTACACTTGGGTACATTTTCTAGCTCACATGAGTGAAGCCTGATCTTACATTATCAAGTATTCTATGTCTGAAGAAAATATTAGTGGCTATAGGATTATAAACTTAAGGAGTGACCAATTCCATGAGTTTGGAAATAAAGATTTTGAATCATTTTTCTCAAAAAATGGCTACACTCATAAATTATTTACTCCTAAGAACCCCCAATAGAATGGTGTTATTGAAAAAAGAAACAAAAAATTACAAGAGATAGATTTAACTATGATAAAAGAGTATGAAATTACAATTTATTTTTGGGTAGAATCTATCAATACATCCTTATATATTATCAATAGATTTTTGAATAGACCTATCCTTTTGAGGACCCCTTATGAGTTGTGGAATAATAGGAAACCTAAGGAAAATTAGTTTAGATTTTTTTGTTACAAAGACTTTATTCTTAAAACTGAGGATAATTCAGAAAATTTTGATTCCAAAATTGATAAAGGAATTTTCATTGTTAATTCAATTTCTAGTAAAGCCTATAGAGTGTTCAATAAGAAGAACAAAACTATAGAAGAATTAGGTCAAGTAAAATTTGATGAAACTGATCCACATGATCCTAAAAACTTAATAGGAAACCATGAGGATTATTTATCATTTTTGAACATAAATTATAAACCTTTTGATTCTGATGTAAAAAATTTAGAAAAATCATCCAGTTCTGATGAATTTTCAGATCTTCATGAACCTAAAGTTGGAAATTCATAAGTAACCCGTCCCACCTTCTCTGGAGCTGTTAGAACCATTAAATACCATCCTTTAGATGTCGTTGTAGGTGATCTATATAGAGGATCTCAAACTAGATATTTTTTGAGAAACCAGGTTGAACATCAAGATTTTTTGTCTATACTTCAACATGACAACATCAATGTAGCTATTAACGATGAATTCTAGGTAATGGTCATGAAAGAAGAGTTAAATTAGTTTTAAAAGAATAATGTGTGGGAAATTATAGATACACATGAGGAAACCGTTAATATTTATAGTAAATGGTTGTTTAGGAATAAATTTTATGAGTGAGGAAATATAGTTCGAAACAAGGATAGAATTATTGAACATGGTTATAGTTAGGAAGAAGGGATTGACAACGAGGAAACCATTTCTCCTATGGAAAAACTTGATTCCAGAAGAATACTAATTTCTTATGAAGATCATATAGATTTCAAGGTTTATCCTTAGATGTCCTAAGTTCATTATTATATGGTTTTATAATTAGGGATGTTTTTATAGAACAACCCATGTTTTTCAAAATTATCACTTTCCCAATGAAGTGTTCAAATTAACCAAAGATATATATTGTTTAAAAAATCATAGAGCTCGGTATGATAGGCTCAGAAATTTTCAAATTTCAAATGATTTTTCAAAAGGATGATTTGATCCTATGCTTTTCATAAAATAAATTTTAAAATATTTATTAGTTGTACTAATATATGTTGAGGATATTATTTTTAGATTTTAAGAAATTATATTTGTATCGATATTTATAAAACGGTGAAAAGTGAATTTAAAATGAGTTTAATTGGTGAACTGAAATTCATTCTTAGATTTTTAATGTTTCAAAACAAGGAATTTTTTAAAACCAAATTAAATATACAAAATATATTTAAAAACATTTTAATCTGGATAGCACTAAAAGTTGTGATACTCTTATGAGCACCACCTGTAAATTAGATCTTGATGAAACTGAGATACCAATTAATCAAACTAGTTTCAGAGGTATGAATGGAATTACTCATTAATCAATTGATATTTTTCCAGATATTATATTCAGTGTGTGTTTGTGTACTCATTTTTATGAAATTACAATGGATTCACATTTAGTTGATTTTAAAATAAAGTTCAAATAACCCAAATATATAACTAATTTAGGACTGTTTTACCCTATAAGACAAGAATTTGATTTAGTAGGTTTTTCTATTGCTTATTTTAGAGGATGTAAGTTAGATAAACAATTCTCGTTTGGAACATGTCACATTTTGGGAAAGTATCTAGTTTCATTGTGTAGTAAAAAGAAAAATTCTGTTCCATTGTTTACTGCTGAAGTTGAATGAATAATTGTAGGTAGTTGTTGTGGACAAAGTTTGTAGATGAAACCCAATTTATTATAATATGGATATTAATTCCGACATTTCCATATAATCTGGGACCACACTAGTGATTTTAACATTTATAAGAATACCTTTTCTCATTCTAAGACAAAAAACATTGATATAAGACATCACTTTTTGAGAGATCATTCTCAAAAGGGGGATATCACTCTTGAATTTATTATTAAAAAACATAAGGTAGCTGATATATTCACCATGACATTGAATTTTGAGAGAATGAATTATAACAAACATGGACTTTGAATGATAAACATTGGTTAAATCTAATCTAGTTTTTCATACCATTGAGTTTTCATACCGTTGGGTTTTCATACTGTTGGTTTTTCATAGCATTGGTTTTTTATATCGTAGGTATTTGATACCATTTTTTTGTACTATTGGTATTTGTATATTGTTGAGTTTTTATACCATTGATTCTATGACTTTATAATTTTATTTGTTTTTCAATTTTTCAAATTGTTGGTTTATTTACCTGTTTATTTTATTTATAAAGACCCGATAAGTGTTTTTATATCGATTTTGATTTTCATTTCATGTATAATTTTGATTCTATAATACCTAATATCCCAAATAATATGAAATTGGCATATGTAATTTTGAAAAAAATCCTTGAGCCCCATGCTATATTTTCGTATCTTTCTTGAGACCAATGCAACCCTTTCATCTCTCACTGTTCAAACATTCACCTTACCTTGAACTATGTTTTCCATGATGATCTAAATTCCAAAAATGAATAGACATTTAGTGTCTTCTTCATTTAAGTATACATATTCAAGGAAGCAGAAGAAGGAATCAAATTCTCTTACTCCAGTTGCTTTATTTAACCCCAAGATTGCCACTCACATTGTTGCACTAGAAAATGAAGTATACCCCAAATGGATACTTTCAAGTATGTCCATGATGCTTAAGGTTCTTCAAAATAAAATATAGTTGGAATGGTTTTCATCAAATAAAATTCATTTCTACCCGAAGATGGTACATGAATTTTATTAGAACTTAGCGTTTGAATTTAATAAAGATGGTGTTGATTGGATTAGAAGCCATGTCAAAGGATAAGTGTTTAGGTTTTCCTCAATAAAATTGGATATGTGTTTAAATGTACCTCGTGATAGAGTATTTAATGATTACCAAGGTAAAATTCCCTAAACTGGTGATTTATTTATATATGAGAATGGTTTAATCGTTCTAACAAGGGATGGAGCATCCAGAAATCCTATTTCCTCAAATATAGATGGTGAATGTAGGATTCATTTCAAATTTGTGTAGTATATGCTTTGCCTGAGGAACGGTGGTTTTGAAACCCTTAGATTCCAAGATGTCTATCTCTAATCTCTTATGACTAAAGGTCACAAGATTAATCTCTATAGATAAAAAATGGTGCATATGCATGAAATGGTGAAACCTTCTTCTAGATCTAATTCTTTGATATATCGTAAGATTATTTCTACAATGATAAAGGCCAAGCGCCTAGTTCATGATGATGAAGTGTCAGTGATTGACTATGGTGGTTTATGTATAACTAATGCCACATGTTCAAGAATAGAAATTAAAAAGAACCCATTGAAGAAACAATGGGTCTGAGATTCTGAGAAGTTATATACTAATAATTCTCCAATTGATCATCTTACCAGACTTAAGGATGAATTTGATCCTTGTTTGGAACCCGATGAAGTTGTGGAATTATCAGATGTGGAAAAATATGTTGTTGAAGAAGTGGAAAATGTAACAATTGTTTAATGTAGGGAGTGACCCTATTCTTTCTCCAAAAGCCTCTCCCATCATTTACAGCTCTCTTAGTCCTCCTAAGAGAATTCCAAAAAGGGAGATGTTAGCTAAGAGTGACGAAGAAGAGAATAAGGTCTTTAGAGACGATCAATATAAAAGTACCCAATCCACTGAAAATTATGATGATAATGATGAGGAATAAGAAAATGAATAAGAAGAAGGTAATTAATAAGAAGATATAAATGATTTAATTGACGACTAAAGTGATTCTAAATCTAATGGTGATAGTTTCCGAATCATGAAGAAGGATGTCGAAATGCTTCCATATCTTAAAGATGATTTTTTGAGGGGGAGCATTCCTTATTAGTGGAGTCGTTTCCTAAAACTCTATCAATCAATGTTGTTGAAGCCAGTTTAGTTACCATAGGTCTAGAAACATTATATTCTTCTATGAATGAGAATTGGTGAGTTGAATCTACTATTGTAAATCAATTTTTTGAGCAAGAGAAAATGGAACTGATTGAAGAAGAATTTCGAAGTGAATAGTTGGATGTTCTAGATGTTCGTAAGTACCCTAGGGAAGAAATTGTGCAGGGTTAATCCACTGCTACTATTTCTCAAAAGGATGTTGATATTCAAGATGCACCCACAGTTAATATACAATTATATGCAAATCCTACTAGTTTTAAATACACAGTGGTTGATTAGATTTCAATGGTCAAAGAAATATGGAAGTTTCAGTTGGTTTTACTAGACTGGTACCTCCTTCCATAGTATTTGTTTCAGATCGTTGGATGGAACATATTGATGAGGACTGGGGTAGGTTCTCTAATTTTGGAAGAGTTTCTTATAAGGATGATAAACCTGTTTTTTTTTGTTTATTGTGATCCAAAGGGATCCTAAATTGCCCAGGTTGATCTTTAAGGTCTTGCTGAAAAGTTTAGTTCTATGAGACATCCTTTAATTGAACCTGATCTATCACATACAGTTGTCCAAATGTATATAGTCACTCAAACTAACATAATTTTTTTGGTGAAAGGTTGATGTATGAATTTCACAAGTGTGTAAGAAATCAAACCACACTTTTGAGATATCTCAAAAAAGAGGATGCTCATTATCTGTTTAAGTTGGTAATCCTTCATATCTAACCAGAAATGATGCATCACATAAAGGCCATGGAAATTGATAATAATAGGATATTTTATGAGTTTGAAACTCTCAAATATTTGGTTTAGGAAATGATATTTGATTTTAGAGATTCCTTGTATTATATTCAAAAACATATTAGGGGTACTTCCTTAGATTCTTATGATGATAATGTTTCTCCTATATTGTTTGATTTTGATCATTTGTGGACAATAGTTTTACATGAGCTTAGATATGCATCTTCTAGTGCTTCTGGTGTGTCATAGATCAGCCCAATGAAACCTTGAGTAGAATTCGATATATTCTGACCATATTCTCATGTTTTTTCTAGCTATGGTAAAGATATTCATGATGATAGAGAGACTATTATTAAATATATTAAGTAATATTTCCCTCGAATATATACTAAGCATGTTATGGAAGTAGATTTCAAATTCATGGATGAGAGTATTTGAATGCTTACTTTGTCTCAAGCCTTTAAAAAGAAAGTCAGACAACTTAAGGAGATGACCCCAGTGTTGAACAAGTTTATGGAAGAGATGGGTGAATTTTTTAGTTCCATGGAAAGGGGTGGTCATTTAATTTTAGATTTTATCAATATTTCAAAGCCTTATTTTCATGTTCATAGATCTACCATTGTATCTCAAAATGCCTTTCACATTCCTTCAACTACTAATAGACTCACTGATAGACCTGTGTACCATTCTTCTCACACCTAATACTATTATTCTTTTGTAACCAATCCTTTTAGAACTTTACCTCCTAGACTAAAACCTATTCCCATTAATCCTATTGAGTAACTCCATTATTTGAGACCAATTATTTATAGAGAATTGACTTCCTACTCTACCTCATCTCCTCCTACAATGCCAATAGCTATCTGTAAGACCTCAGCTACTGCTCCCAACAAATCTAATAAAGGAAAAGACCTGATGGATTCCTCTTTGAAAGATTAATAATTTTATTTTTTAATCAGACTATAATTTTTTTGATGGGATATTCATTGTAATAACTTTTTTTCTCATAATTTATATTCCCTTTATTACCTCTCTTATTATATCTATTTTCTATTGACTACCTTTCCTCTCACTATACTCTTTTCTTTTCATCATTATTTTCCTTTTTCATAATCCTAAAAGGGGGATAATTTTTATTGAAAATTTTTATAGATTGAATAATCTTGAATGATTTTATTTTATGGAACAACACATCTATATTTTTATAAAATATATTTCCTTTGATACTTCTCTTTAATAATTCTTATTTTCTTATATTTTCCTAAATACCATCAACACATACTATGATTTATAAGTCTTTATTTATATATCTATGATACCCTATTTTTACACTTCTAATATTCTTTTGATTCCATGATTTGTGAGCATAAAAAGGGGAGATTGTTAACCTCCTAGTTTTCATGATCATAAAATCATGATTCTAACAATACTGAATCATGTCATGTCTTTCTATGAGAAATATTTTTTCTGAGAATAGGTGGTAAATTTTTCTAAGTATAATTCACTGTTGGTAGTGACACACCTTTAGAACAAAAATATAAAAGTATGAGATACTTCCAAGACATCACGTCATCGAACTGGCATAACACTGGATTGAATATTTGAAAACTTTTGAGACATTAGTGATTGATAAACCCTCAAGATGTCATGTTGTCAGAATGAAAAATGGAAAAGTATGAGATACCTCTAGATAAGGCACCATCAATATCACACCTTCTGACTCATATCGCCAATACTAAAAAAATTTCTATTTCTGAGACACCATCATAGAATAAATCTCCAAACCATACACAATTAGCTAAGACACTGCCAAAAATGTACCATCAGTATCACACCACCATTATCATACAATCAACAACGTGTCACTAGATCTTGACAATGCCAGAACCAAAGACATTATCACTATTTTTATTACTTTACATATTTCAAATTAAATTTCTCTAACATATATATTTATAAAATTTAATTTCACTTACTATTTTAATGATTGTATCTTAAATGTTTGACTAAAAGAATGTTAGAACAAGTAGTATGGGGAAGTATCTGATTCAGATGTCGGTACTACAACTGATAAAAGTGCTGCACACTCCCTCATGCAATAGATATTCTTGGGAACAACATACAGACAAAATAAAAATGCGTGGACAAAAAGAGCTCATGATTCACTAATTATCGGAGATAAAAATTCCCGAACTAGTTGCAAACCTGAAGATCTTTTTCCTACTATATTCACCCAATTGAGGAAGAAAAATCTCATCTCAACCAATAATTTCATCTATTCATAAAACAATATTTATGACACTCTATTTTTCGTAATGTTTTTTAAAGAACCTGACTCAATTTTTATTACTGATTAAAATCAAGAGTCACAAGATGAATTGGAATAGTCCGATATTTTATAAAGTTTACAATCCATGATTTCTTGTATTCTTTTATATTTATTACTTTTGAGAAGTTTGTAATTTACTCTTCTTCATATATAAACAATTTACCCGATTCTAAAATAGAAGATACTAGATATATTCTCAAACACTTTTCTTATTTTTTTATCCCACAGATAAGAGTGTTAGAGGTCCTTGTTTTTCCTATATCTTTTTTTCTCCCATGAATAAATGTGGAAGAGGTCTTGAATAACCTAGAAAATTGTAAACTATTGTAAAACCTGATCCAGGTTGTAGATCGTTGAGTTTATTTTATATTAACTACTTGGAGGTGGGTGATCACCAAGTGGAGAGTAATAAGTCTAAACTTTAGACTGTACCTATTATATTCAATCTTTCTGCTATGTGATACAATTTCTTTCTACTAATTTACCTCTTTAAAACTAAAAATTTTCATGACATGTAAAAAAATTCATACTTTGATAGGTTATCATAATTTTTTTCATATAGTATTCTTGATCAAGTAAACTTATTTCAAAGGGTTAATAATATTATATAGTATTTATATGAGAACTAATCAATCTTTAGAGAAATATTTAGAAAGATTTTGATCTATGTCATACTACTTATTTGGGTAAACATTCCCATATTTCAACATTTGGGGGATGTCAAAAGAGTCTATTTTTAATATAAATATTTATTGGGTACTCAATTCACCACCCTCTTGAGATACTCACTCCGAACAATAATTATAAATTCCAATTCATGATTTTAGTTAAGAATATTAGTTATCATTAAATATTTCATAGATTTTACCATTCCTTTGAGTTATATTTTCTCCATATGTCATTATTAAGGTGTCAAACATAATATTTACAATGTTTTACCCAAATTGTATAACTTTTTCAGTTCCCTCATAAGATAAAATAAAATTTTCCCACATGTCATTTGTAGTTGGGAATTTTGAGACTCGATTTAACTCATCTGAACGAAGTCCGTAGATAATAAAATTCATTTCTCTTGTATTTAAACCATATTCATCTTCTTGATTAGTATATCAAGACACCTATTCATTGTATAAATTTTGTAAGGTTTTAAATGTTGTAGTTAGACTTTCAAACCAAGGTTCTTCAAATAAATAATCTTTGTTACTTTTTAATATATATAGTTATCTATATTAAGAAATATATATCTTCTCATATCCATTCCTTATTTCATGTCGAACATTTCCTAAAATTTATAAATTGATCTTCATAATTCAAAAAGAAAATTTTGAGAACTCAAGATTCAGTTCCTTTGATACAAATTTTTATCCCAAAGTGTTGTACAAATACTCAATTGGTAGTGGATTGAGTTTTTTTAAAAATTAACCAACTTAAAAAAAACCCTCTTAAAAACTTATGAAAATATTTCATGGTATTCATAATCAGATAAAAATAGAAATAAATAAAATATAATATATATAACACATGATATTTATAGTGGTTTAAGGAACAAAGATCCCCAATTCCACTCCACCAATACTCTATTTGTTAGTTTAGTTATTTTTATTATACTAGCCCTTTACCTTGGGGATTCCCTACTTAGTGAAAGAACTTGTCACTTAATACAACATTAAACATATTTTTGCGGATCCTATTTAGAGGGATTATACATAGCCTCCTCCGAAACTCAGTGTAAGGAGTGTGGAATTATAATAGTAAATAAAATGTGTGTAAAAATGGGTTTTAGTTCAGTGCACAGTTACAAGTAGCAATTCATAGATAGCCATGATTATTTATAGAAGGATTGGATTTTTAATAAAACTTTTAAGATTGTTTTTTCTATATATTAAACATGAAATCATACCACAAAAAAATAGTTTTTATTTTTGTTGTGAAACATTAAAATATCGAAAAATAGATCCTACATGACTTATGTTATTTAGTGTATATGTCATTCGATAGTTGTAGCTATGTTCATTTTGAATTCAAAATATTGTATATATATGTCAATGGTTGAGCATATAAATATTTAAAAAATAAAAGGTGATATCTTTCATGTGATCATCTTTTCTAAAAATGAAAAAAACTATAGGAATCTATTGAGAGTAACTAAAACCTTCCTTGAAACTTTATATTTTCTTGTAAATTGATTACTTTTTTAATTTAAACTTTCCATATTCAAACATCACTAGTTATGAAAAAATGATATTATTTTACATTTTTCAGAACTGTGTGGTGGTAAAAAGATTCTTGAAAAAGAAATACTAAAAATAAAATTTATTATTAATACTTCTTTTTAAAAAAAATTTACATCTCATGTATTTTTAATGAATAACTATATTGATCTAAATGAATACATATTCTCTTTAGAAAGAAATACATTTCCATTAATATACTAAACTGGAAGTGATATCAGAACTTCTCAAATGATAATTTACTAGAGAAGTACCCTCATAAGATAATTTAATTATTCCATAACATAATTTATTTACATCATAATATTATTTAGTTACAGAGACTCCCATAAGATAAATTACTTTATCAAATAATAAAATTCATCACAAGAAACGTTTTCTACCCATAAGATAATTTCTTTTGGAGAAATTTAATTTTAGTGATCATAATATAAAACCCTTAGCTTGTAGGATAAATTACTTTGGAGAATTTTTTCATACCTTATAGCCACATAAGATAAATCCATTAAACAAATTCCGTAAAAATATTGAATAAAATATATTTGAACCAAAAAGATTACAAATTAAATTCCACCTAAATAAATATAAATTATTCACCTGAAATCACATAAAATATTATATGTAAAACAAATCGGGGATTTTTTGAGTATAAAAACATGTTAAATATTTGGATATAATAGAATAAAATTAGTATGTACAAGAAAATATATATATTGATCAACATATAATGTTGTTGTTTAATGAAACAATATATATTGATCAACATTTTTAATTGTTGTTTAATAATGAAAACAACACAGAAGAAGAAACTAAACCAAAAAGCACCTCACACAATGCTAATAGAAAAAAAAAGATATGTTGTTTTTATTTAAAACAACTACAATGTATAGACTATAATTAACATCTATATTTCATCAAACAAACCATTATAGGAAAAATTAATAAACCAAGTATGTTGTTAAAATTATATATAGTTTAAAAATTTGAACTTAATTTATTTATGTGACGTGAAGTCCTAAAAATAATCATTTAAGTCATAGATTTATAAACTTATATGAAATATAATAATAACTTCAATTCTAAAAATAGGTAACATGATAAGAAATGAAAACCATTTCTTAGAAACCTATCCTTATTTAAACTAATTATAAACATTTATTGCCTCTCTAAAGTATAAATTGATGTGATTCATTGGATCATTATAGGACCCTTGGTAGTGGAAATAAACCCAGACATTGATGGATCCATCTCCATGGAATCAAATTTGTAAACATATTAAAAAATTAGTGCATAAACCAAAATGCATAAAATTATATAACACAATAAGATTCCATCCTTATTCTACAAAATAGTTAACTTGGTGATGATCATGAGGATAAGGAGATTAATTCCATTAAAATATAAGAGGAAACACTAGCTAATAGATCCATTAATTATTAGTGAGGACTCTAGAATTATAAAAGGGGTGTTAGGTCCTTCACCAAGTAATGGTTTTTCTTCATTAATAGAACATTATTTGATATGACTCAATCACATCACATGAAAATCAACCGTGGAATAAGAGAGAATCAAATCATGTTATAGGAATCCTTGATTCTATTTATTTATGGGGAGCATTATTTAAGTAAAATGGTTTGATGTCATGAGATGACACTCATGAATTACACCTTTTAGAGAGTTAATTTATTAAAAACGTTAATTAATGAGGTGAGATCACCATAAATGAGTCATATCGTTGGTTTATAATTGTCAAAAACTTGTTATAGGTATGCGGAACCATAGATGCATCACATTCACATCAAAACTAAGCATGGTTTTCAACTATGAAATTAAATGCACCAACACACTATAGTGTTGACTGTTTTAGTGAACATAAAAAAAATCAATAACTTACACTAAAACTCTTTATGAAAAATGTCACACCTCTTTATGAATCTATCCAAACTACTTTGGATATATTTTCCATTCATTTCCATGCAAATAATTTTTCCAAAAAATTATCCTTATCCTAGGGCCTAACTATGTGACATTGAAGGCCCAAGAAATTTTGACAAAAAATATCAAATCAGTATTTCATAGATTTAACAAAAGAGTGTCCTCCAACAAAGCATTATTGCTTATCAATCTACTAAGGGGTATGTTGTGATCTCCATAAATCATAATTATATGTCCATATGAACATTTCCCCCACATTATGCATCATATACATCTTATTTATACATATATCAAGGTCTATATGTATCTATATGTCATATATGAGGAAACATCCCATCTAGTTTGTACTCTAATCAATAATATGATTAGGAACATGCTCAACTCCCCCCCGTATTAACTATGTTATTTTCAAACTTTTTCAAGTATGGCGTCAATGTATTGATCATCATATTCTTGGTATCTTACTAACTTTTGTAAAAATGATTGAAAATAAGTGCACACCCTTAAGTATATCGATAAACATATAACATTATTTCTAATATATTTTTGTAGGCCAGTCCAAGTAATAAGTCTCTGATTATCACCTAATGAATCCATTATTCATACCTCATATTAAACTATTTGTAATGAATCTAAGAATATATTAGATCTGACCTTAAAATATCATTACAACACATAATTATCTATAATGATCATTAGTTAGGGATTTCTCAATGTCACACTTTGAGGGGATATAATCATTCTAGTATTCATGTAAAATAAATTGACTCACATATGAATGGATGACAGTTTGAGATTTATTTTATTATAATAACATGATACATTTTACAATAATTACAACCAATAATTCATGGGTCTTACACCCAAATATTATATACAACCTTCATGTTTTTTCCACATTAATGGTTTCATCAACATATCTAATACATTATCTTATATAGAAACCAAATTTATATTTTCATCACTCTAATCAATTATCTACCATATTAGATGGTAATTAAAAATGATGTGTTTGGTCTTTAAATGAGAATGAGATTCCTTAGACTAAGAAACAACACCATTGTTTCAATAATATAGCTCGATTCCTCCCTCGACACTAGGAACCTCTTCAAGTTTAGAGAAGAACTTCTTAATCCAAACAACATCCTTGAAAGCAACCAATACATTGATTTATTGTGCCTCAATAATTTAGTACATTATGTTTAATTTCTTTGAATTATTCTAATTTAGTTCTCCACCATTTAGGAAAAACATGAATCTATTTAGAGACTTTATATTATCATTATCAGATTGGAAACTAGAATCTATGTAACCCTTTACACAAAGATCATCCTCTCCTATAAAGACCTAGATCATATATATTGTCCTTCTCAAGTACTTAAATATGTTCGTCACAATAATAAAGTGACTCTCAACTATATTATCATGGTATCTATTGGTTATTATCAAATTATAAAATACATTAGGTCGAGTTCAAAACATGGAATACAAGATAGATCCTATGGATGGTGTATAAGGAATGCTATACATATTTTCAAACTCTTTTTAAGGATCTTAAATATTATAAATATTAATACAATGAAACATTGGTATAGACCCCTTATTGGAGGATTATATATTTAATTTATTTATCAATTTACCTATATATATGTTCTGACTCAGTCCAAACAACCTCTTAGATCTATTTCTATAGATATTCATACCCAATATGTAGGCTATTTCGTGCAACTATTTTATTAAGAAAACTTTTACAAGATAAAACTACAAAAAGTAATATTTTGGAGAATCATTTCTAATAAACATTATATAAGATATATAAGATATCATAAATAATATTATAAACCCACAAACATGCTTATATTCATAGGAATCATCTGTATTCTTGATTAAACCAACCTCTATGGTTACATCATCAAATTAGATATTATATATAACTCATAAAATATTTATTTACTCTACAAATGGTACATTGGAACTTAAAAACCATAAAAAACAAATTTAGATGTTCAAAACCCTCAATTTGTGTCAGGAACCCCCCCGAAAAGATACCAAAATCATGAGAGAGGGGTGGTAATTACTCAAGTCCCTCCTCTAGTAGTCCTTGGGTTGGCGATTTGTACTGAGGATATAATAAACAAGCATATGGGAGGCATTACCATCTAAGAGAAATAACAACTTCTTTGGAATACATATATAAAGAAATAACAAGGGAAAACATGTAATGTTATATAGTTCTATAATAAATTAAAAGGAAACTATAATTACCAAAAAGGTAAGGATAATAGTGACTATGATGCCCAAACAGCTCCCAAAAAACCAAGAGCTAATAATATCAAGCATGATCTTCAACCTTCTTCATTTGACATGAAATAAGTTTTATATATAGCAGGGTGATCATAATAGTATAATCAGTTGGATTTCCTCTGGAGCTTCTCATAAAAAAGATGAAGAAATCATGCAAACGAAAAATGAAAAATAGTGAAACTAACTCATCACCTAAACATGTATAGTATGTTCCCAGACTCACCATGGATAACTCTCACCAATTATCAAATACAAGAGAGAATATAAGATAATAATAAAACATATAGGGTACCCGTATCCCACTTTCCCACTAGTTTTTTTCTCTACACCAACATCACTCGTCCTGATCCATCTCTCTCCAAAAGAGGCCATCCAGAAAACACCTAGTCTTGGAATCACAACATGCACTTCATGCATCACATCATCAAATAATCACATTCACATTTTAATATATAGAAACCAAGTAGTTTATAGGATCCACCACATCCTGTATGAAAAGTATTATACATCAGGTATTATACCTCAAGCCATTACGGCCCATAAACTAAGTAAGAACCTCATTCCATAACCACCTATACACACCATACCACTAACAATCCTTTGGATGCTATATTTGGCAATAAATTAATGTGGAATAAACACAAGAAATAAAAAACCTTTACACACATATATGGGAATAATAAACACAATGCATACCAGTACAAGTAACTACCAGGAGATTGGAGCAGGACCAATGGAGGTAGTCAGTCATCCATCCTCCAACCGAGATGTCGGGTAAAACACCCTCCCTTGGTCCACCAGGCATCTATCTCCCTAACCTACATGTGAGGGGTAGTGTATAAAATAACATAATATATATGATATAATATATAAAAAAACTAAATCATGGGAATAACCTAGTTTTAGACCCAATTATAGCTAACATCGCTCAGAATCTTGGCTACCACGACTATGACTAGATATCCTATAAGCAGACAAGATTTTTAAATAGAAACATTAACTAAATTATTTAATTTTTATAAATTACATGCATTAATCATGTAATCACCCATTAAGTTACTGTTAATGTTATTATATTACATTAATCACTAGATTAAATTCCACGCCCTCTAGGAAAAGTCCAAACCAAATCCATGGTTTTAAAAGATTAATATATTTTATCATTTTCATTCCAATATATCCAACCCGAGGGGTTAAAATTTATTTATTTTTTATTAGAAACATTCCATATCTAGGAACTCAAGTAAACCCATCTTAAAGTACCACCAAGAGGAAACAAGAAACCAATCATACCAAACCACCTTAATTAGTTGGAAAAGGAATGCATATAAAAAAGCAACTTGACCATCGTCCACTAAATAGATTCATAAGAGATAATACCATCTCTCAACATCATGTCAAGAGGTAAGACCAACTTCAACCCATTGCAATGCCATTAGTTTCATCCATGACAACCATATGCATATACCGATGCATCTCAAAATCACAAGTGTCAACCATTTACACATCATTTATCCCTCCCCACCCCATATCATACCATCCATCCCAGGCTCATCCATACTTGGTTAAAAACATGTTTGGGCCTCACCACCCTCTATAACGTCATCTATCCCAATCCCTGCCATACCAGGATCACATCACAAAGTTTGTATCTAGTGAAAATAACAAAAACATTAGAAAATAAATAAGATCAACAAAAAAGTAAATTTATTCCCTAAAATAAGTCATACAACCTTTACATATAAATGGGCTCTCGTAGCTCCAAACTCAAGGCACTCAACCTTTTCAAGTAAATGGGAAACTGAGGTCTCAAAATCTAAATTTACTGAACAAACATTTTCCATTGCGTTTTTAATTAACCGATTCATTAATCATATGTTCCAACTATGTGTAACCTAAGGGATGAATCCATATCAAGCAACTAAAGTCAAAACATACTCTTAGCATTAATATTAGTTTCAAAAAACATATAGAAGTACTATTCTAAATTAACATTCATTTTCATTGTTATCAATAAGAATAAACCTGATTCACATTATTTATCCACTACTTTAATCATATGTAATATCACCTTTGACTACACATGCATACTCACATCAATATGATTATCATCAAATTACAACAACCACTAGATTACAAACATTTCACTTCTTGAATTTCTTTCGACAATTAATTATCAATTAATTGTTTATTTACATTCTTTATCAATTTCAAAATGATACTTTAAGCATACAAACATTCTAACAAAGAATAACATTTATATCAAAATATCTTGAAAATCATGAGGCGAACTGCTATTATGGTACAAAGCAACAACATAATCAATAATTAATCACAATCAATTTTTTAATTCCAGTTTAATATTATTAGGTTAATTCCTTTTCCATAAAAAGGGATATAGTATGATCAATTTACAATTTCATATAAATAAAATAGAATAAATTAATCCCCTACCTCAATGGTGTAAACATTCTTCAAATTAAAAAAAATAAACATTTCAGATACCAATCAACTCACCCCTAAGAAGATGAATCCAACCAAGGATTCCATGAAAAAAACATTCCCAAAAATAAAAATAGAAAGCCCACTAGAAACATGGTACATCATCCTCCATTGATTGGAAATATGAAATGAGAAGGAAGAGAATGATATGGTATAAACCACTAGAAAGCGAAGGAATAACGCAGCTTGGATGAACTCGGATCACCATAGATTGAATATGAGGAACCAAGGATCAATCCCCATCAAAGGAATACTAAAATTATAAAGTGGGGGATACTGGATTTACCAGATTAGGGAGATAGACCCACTATCCATATGGTAGAGAAGACACTTGAGGTGCTGCTCTCTATTACAAATACACTCCATAGGGGATTTACATATCATGTAATCCTTATACATCATGAAATATTAGGTTTATGATATTTCCAAAGAACGTGCCACCTTGAGAAATTTTATCCTTGAATAAAGAAACTTCATGAAGAACCCCACAAACCATACATATCAAGCTGTGAACTATCCATACATGATATGAAAACCCTTTACTCATCTAGTATTCTACCAGCTTCGATCCTTTAATATATGGATCCCTCCAGACTCACTATAAGCCTCCTCCAAGTACCATGAGCTTTAGTAATTTTACAAGGGTTTGACTAAATGAATATGAAACTTACATTAGATACCTCTCAAACAATTATCTTCCTTAAGAATTCGAAACAAAATCTAGAGGGAAAATAGAAAGGGGTCGTACGAACAACCACCCCTTGCGATACATCTCAAGGATGTATCCATATCAGGAGATCCATCTACTCACTCGGATAAAGATAGTGAAAAGACATGAAACAACAACTCGGATATCCTAAAAACTCTCCCGAAGGAGATACATATAAAAAAAGAGTATAGAAAAAACAAGAAACAATAATAAACCATGTCATAACAAGAAAGGTCCACATCAATAATGGAAAAATGATATAAGAGATGAGAAAAAAATCAAACCTATTGAGGTATTGAGTTAGAATATATGAATCAAATTCCTAGGTACTCTCCTTTTTTCAATCATGTCACCACAAAACACAATCCAAGGGAACAAAACTCCCACACATAAACTTCTTCTAGCATTCTTGGATCTCCATAGGCCGCTCCTCGAAGGTCGAATATTTGTCACCATTAATCTCACCTGAATCGATGACATGAGATTCATTATGAAGATAATGATAGGACTATGACATGTCAATAACATTGCGTATCTTGATCATTTCTGTGGAAAGTTCAATCTGATATTCCATGAGTCTAACATGATCCAGCACCTAAAAAGTCTTGAAAACCAAGGATAAATATTACACTCATAACCAATCCTTCACTACCCATGATGAGGAGTCACCTTCATGAAAACATGATCTACAAAATCAAAATAAAAAGGCCTAATATTGTTATTGGTATATGATTTATGAAAATATTTCACCACCTTAATGATATTATTAATTAATTGAACCATCTCTATTGTATTCTTTACTAGTTTCAATCAAATAATTCCTACCTCTCCAACCCTGGTCCAACAAAATGGAGAATGGAAATGTTGGTCGTATAATGCTTCAAATGACATTGTACCAATGGTGGAGTGGAATATATTATGGTCATAAAACCTGAACCAGTGTATGTGCCTCAACAAAGAGCCTAAAAAATATTTAACATAAGAGTGAAAGATGTCTTCAAGAGTCTAGATGGTCCAATTTGTATAACCGTTCATATAGGGATTGAAAGTAGTGCTAAGAGATCCCTGAGAACCGAAAGCATTCTCGATACCTCTTTATACCCTAGAGGTAAAATGAGGATCTTGACCGGGGTTAATTAACCTCATGACTCTGTAGAGTCACACAAACTCCTCCATATACTGCCAAGACAAAACCTCCAATGAGATTGACTCTATAATCTCTACAAAGTCGGATGAGTTTTTCAAATGATCTACTATAACCCATATAACATCATAACCTCCCTGAGATCATCATAAACTAGTAAATATATCCATCTATATATGCTCCTACTTCTATTATAGAACATATAATGGTTGGAGAAAACCACTCAGAACATGGTGTTAAATATTCACCTTTTGGAATACCAAAAATTTTGAAAAAAAACTCTATAACTATATTATATAACCCAATAAAACAAACTTATCCTCTCAAATCTCAGTACATCTAGGTCATGCCAAGATGTACTGAGAAAGGAGAACTATGAAACTCTTAAAGAAAAATCCCACGCATCTCTCGAGGAATGAAATTCCTTACTTGAAACAACACCGAGTGCTGACCATCCCCTGAATAACTATCAGGGGAATCACCAAAACTAAATCGGTCACTCCATTCCTCCACATCAGAATCCACCAACCGGGACTCCTTCTGCACCAAAGATGATTGAAATGTCATCTGGAAAAGAAAAACCCTACCTCTAACATCTCCCATGTAGAGAACCGAAGCTTGACGTACATGGATGTTACATTACTTTTGCGGAATACTTAGTACATAAGAAAAACACGCACACAAGGACCGTAATAGTTTAGTGTCTTTGAAAAATAAGAACGTAATCTTCTAATCATGTTGATAGATCTTCAAAATCTCCCATAAAGATCTTCCCTTTTTTCTTCTTACCTAAAACCTTTCTTTATATCCTGGGGAAAATAAAACATAAAAGGGTGAGCTCAAATGCTCAGTAAGGTTAAACAAAAGAAATATCAATCACATCATATTCATAATAACATATCTTTTGGAAATCTTAACCTGCAAAAGAGATCATAATTTTATAACACGGGATAAATCATATTAGTGAAATGTAATCCCAATAATCATAACATAAAACATGAAACTTTGTGGCATACACACATAATCATAGAGAATCATTTCTTATTAGCCAAGACTCATTTCCAAGACTATCTTAGTGGACAAAGTCCCTTTCTGAACCGAGTTCACTCATCATTTCAGTCCTGTTTCACTGAACCGGTATAACCCACTATTCCAGCCATGTCTATCTCGTGAGATATAAAATCTCTACCCAATTCATTGGAGGGAGATATAGGTCCCACCCATCTCATAATGATACCATTCTTATGTGTGCCACAAAATCATAAATCATACATCATTGCATAACCCATGTAATAAGAATGGGATTCTTAAACATTGTGACATCATTAAACAACTAAAATAAGATAAAGGAATTCATAAAAATAGTTCCATCACAATATAATCAAATCAATGTAATAATAGGGATAGAAACAGAACCCTTAATTATCTTAGATGGAAAATAATTTTGATAAAACGCTTGAACTCCATTCTTGAGGAAAATATCATTTCTTCTTCAAAAACACTTTTCCTTTCATAACATGTCATACAATTATAAACTAAAAGAATTTGATTGAAAATAAACTTGAAAACTTTTAAAGGAAGCTTCTTGGAAATAATGTTTTAAAAATCCATTCATGTCGTATAAGTTAAAAAAACATTCTTCTCGTACTTTTGTCAGAAAAGTCAAAAAGTACTTCATACGAAAAATGACAAAAGATTCCTTTTATATCTTTTACTAAAAACTCACCGAAGGGTAAAATTGGATATAAAATATTGTATAATGATGTAAATATTACATATTGAGGAAACATGGATGTGGATGATAAAATTCACCCCAGTAAATTCCAAAGTATAAACAACCTTGGATAAAAATGAGATTGTGATATTTCCCTTACCTTAGGTCCAATTTTCTTCGTAAGTGTCCGAACCTCCTGTATAATGATTTAAATAATGTCATTGACTTATTCCATAATCATAATCATTGTTATGATATCATATATGGTTCACTTATGAGTTTATATTACCCGTTGTTTTGTAAATTCCATGTTAAAGAGTGTTTTGGGAAAAATTGTCTCATTTTTCGTTCGTGTTTTAAATTGTAATTATTCATATGATTACTTATATCATGATTACTTAAATCCATAATGTAAAACATTATTTATATATAACATATATTCAGAATATACATATATATAATAGATCAGTAAATGGAAAGAAATACACCGTTCATGGAGACGGTAGGCCGTACGTACGCATGAACGCTGTTTTCGTTTCCTTATTGAGTTGAATGGAATTAAGTAGATGACATACATATATATACACATAAATCAAGTATTATTATGTCATATATTTAATGATTACATATTATATATACTTTAAAATCATTCATGAATGGTTAACGTGGATAATGAATCTCATCGCGTCGTGGAGACGGTAGTCCGTACGTACGCACGAGCGATGATATCGTTCTCATGATCGTGGGACTATATTAGAGTGTATGTATACTATCTCAGAATCAATATTACTTTAAAAAATCATATATAGTTATTATTTACACCATTATACCCATCAAAGTAAGGTGGTGGTGGAAAATATATTACACCACGGCGTGGAGACGGTATTCCGTACGTACACACGCGCAGTGATTTCATTTTCCGTAGGATGGATAGATGGTGAAATAGGGTTAGTTAATAATTATAATAACATATCAGTATATGAGTGATACTGATGTTATTACTTCATGATGAAACAACTAAATAAGAATAAGTGGAAGAAGAAATAACGATGAAAGAATCGGTAACGGGCATTACCTCTTCTTTGAAGCGCTTCTTTGAGACCTCATTTTAGGGCACTAAAATTGGTCTTTGAAGAATACCAGGACCTCTAGGATGTCTCTAGGGAAGTGTAGAGAAGAAACTGGCAGGGGTTTTCCGAGCTTGAAGGCTCAATGTGGTGTGAGGAAGAGAGGTAGGAAGTGCCCTTTTATAAGGGAGGAGCGGGGCACCTTTGGAATAACTGAAAATATTATTTTATTATAAAGTCACATTCGGTTTTTAATAGCTCCAAATTGAGTTATTTAGAAGATAAGGTGGGTATGGTTCTAAATCCTATCAGTCAATAGAATTTGGACAAGTTTAGGTTACAATTTTAACCTTATCATTTAGTTTTAACTTTAAGTTAGATAATTTTACTTTTACCGTGTCTTTTTGTGTTCTTACACTATAAGGTTAATGAACTTACTATAACAAGCCAAAAGAACCCCAAGTTGTTTATTATTAATATATATAACCTTATCTAAGTCATTTGGCCGAACCTTAGATTTTTAGGAATATAATAACAATTAATAATATAATATTTGTTTTAAAAACTATTTTATGTCCATTTTGACACTATTTGGTAATTGATTTTTGTAAAAATCATAACAGAATGATTAGTTCGAAAGAAGTTAATAAAATCAATAATAACATGTAATATTAACTTATAAAATTAGTTGAATTCATAAAAAGTCTCAAATTACATTTATTTTAGTATTTATAACATCAATTATGTCAATATTTCATTAATAAGATAATTACTGTATCATCTTTGTGTCATAAATAAATTAAATTATTTAATGTCTAAAAATTACAAATAAATTACCATTATATAGGAAATCATTTTAGATTTATAATGAATATTTATAGTCGAATTTATTTTATTTATAACCCTATATTAAAAATGATATACTTATTAAACTTTGATTTTAACTATTTTAACCATTCTTTAAATAAATTAATAATAAATGTCCTAATCTAATCCAAGTGGGCCTAAATGGTAATATTTTATTCCTAAGGTTGTTTTTGGTCGAATTACATTTATCCAATAGAATTAGGACATGTGTTAGGGTAATATTAATAACACTTTTACCCTTAATTACCCTATTTACTTTTAACCGTGGTAAAAACAGGTAAAAAGTTACTATTCGCCAAAAATTATTTTCATCTCATTGAACCCCATTTTAGTCCTTGATATTAACCGTGTCTCTCGGATTTTTGAAATTCCACTCACAGAAGCGGTAAAATTATGTTTTATGAAAAAATCAGTTTTTTAACTACCACTTAGTGGTTTCACTATTCATCAAAAATTAAAAGTTTTCAAAAAAATACCAAAATTTAAGCCTAAGCTATATTTGATATTATGATTTCAAAAATGATGTTTATTTTACCAAATTCAAAACATATCAGTTACATTAACTAATTAAAAAATTAATTCCCGTCGTCAAAACAAATAGCGTGTTTTTAAGAGATAATAACTATCAAAAGATTGACACTTGTTTATGTCTGGTTTAAATGTGAAATTACATCCAATGACCAACATTGTATTTAATTGTAAAAATATATTCTAAATATACTTTAAAACCACTCAAATGAATAATTTATCACTATTAATTATTTTGATTAAAAAAGTTGTTTTTAATTAAGATTTAGTAATTTTCACTATTCATCAGAATATGAAAGTTATCCGAAAAGTACTAAACATTCACCCTAAGCTAATTTTGATATTCCGAATCCAAAAATGAAGTCCATTTTGAAAAATAAAATTTAAAAAATTTCAAAAGTGGTTATTACTATTTATAACGGCTAGTTTTAATAATATTTTAATAGCATATCCTTGTTTGGTGAAACTCGGTATTGCGTACTACACACGCTATCGAGGAAGGTCGCGATTGCGTGTAATGCAAGGCAAGTCAAGGATGAGTGTTGTGCAAGCCCCTTTTGGTGTAGCATACAACACAAGACATTAATGAAAAGAATATTTTTCATAAAATCTCGGGGTGTTACATTCTACCCCCCTTAAAATGAATTTCACCCTCGAAATTCGTCGGGGTTATAAATGGTTTAATATTCGAAAGTTTCTTTGATAGAAACCCACATCGTAAAAAGGAATACCAAAGCCAATCTTTAAAAACAAAAGTATGAAATGTAACGGTTACCCAAATAAACTAATCACTGGATTTCCACATAGGTAAAAATATGGATATGGAAGAGAAATATTACCATCATGTTCTGATGGAGAGTGGTAGAGAACATGGCTACGGAAAAGACAGCAATCACAAAGCCATAAATTTGTGACGATCTAAGGTACCATCTGATTCATCAGATATAAGAGCACTAGGACAACATTTTTGGTTTTCAAGATCATTTCCCAAAAGTTGATGAAATTGGAATTTGAAGAAATACTTTCGTGATTTCGGTATAGTCTCACCGTTGGTCGTTCTTTGGACAATTTCCACTTCATCTCTTAAATAAATGAAGTTGAATTTGTCATTCATGATGTGATAGCAGATCATGTGATAGAATGATGGGTCATTCCATCTGTCTCAAACAAAAGGATAGAAAAGTTATCAAAAAATACATAGGTCCATCTATAGTGAGATTAATCATATATGGTTCCTAAAATGGACTTATACTTCATATATCATACTAATTAATATAATAAAAATAGTTTCGACTAAACAGGGAATTCATGTAGGCCAGTGGTAGGTGATAAAGGCCAGTCATACTTCGGTTGTGGGTTCGATTCCCACGGCCTTGTCCGACGCCATGGGCTGTCGCCCGTCCTGCAGGTTGTCCTTTTTTTAAAACTACATTACTATAATATCCCATCAATAATATCGAAAAAAGTTCTATCTTAAACAATACTAACTTATGTCCAACATAATCATTTCCAATCTTTAGGATTATCCAAAATACTGCTTTCCAATCTCATATTATAGTGAAAACGATTACCCAAGAGTTCATATAACAAGCATGTTAATACCATCGTTGATCCCCGTATATCATGAGATATGTCTTTTTGGTCACATTCCAAACATTTGGAGGCCTTAATCATGTATTCTCTTGAAAAATGAATACCCATTGAATCTTAGTGAAAATATGAGTGTTGTCAAAAGTTAACTCTTTTCACATACCAAAACCTCAAACCATGATATAACTATTTCCTTATATCAGTCATGAGCTCATGAATACGGTCGAACATTTCATTTTTTCCTTATCCCTTCATTATGCGCATATCATCTTTTTTTGAAAAATATCTCAATCACTTTCCATGGTTACCGGTACCATAAATTTATTGAAAACCACAACAGACCAATAAATAAATATTCCAATATTCCACGATACTATATACAACATTATTTTGGAATCCCATTACATAAACACTTAATCATTCCACCACATCATTGTCATATTCAAGATCATCAATGGTGATTGCATGTGACTTCCCTTTATCTTTTTTGTTAAGTGGTTTTGTCATGTCGATCATCATTAACCTTTGGATTAGGGCATTTATTAGCATAATGCCCCATTTCCTTGCACTTGAAGCACTGAAGTGTTGGTGGTCCGTTCTCTGTAGTTTTTTCTTTATTCACATCATTAGAAACCCTTTTTCCATTACTTCGACACTCAGCTGCTCGATGACCTTATTTTACACACTTAAAGCATTTCCTAGTCCCTTTAAGACAATCTCCACCATGCTTCTTTCCACACATTGAGCATAAGGAAACATTCATCTTTCTTTCACCATTATTCTGAGATTTCCCCTTGAACTCCCTATTTCGTTTCTTGTCAAAACTATGAGATGGATAAGTAAAACCAACTTCCATTTCTACCTTGATAGAACAACACACGATTTCTTCATAGCTACTGAAGTCTCTTATAGATAATTCCCTTCGAAGATTTGGTTTTAAGCCACTGATGAATCGATCAACTTTACTTTCAGGTTGGATGATAAATCCATATGCATACCTTGCAAGCCTTGTAAAATTCGCTTCGTATATACCAACAGATTCATCATCCTTTTGCTTTAGTTTAAGAAACTCCTTCTCCATCTTTGTTCGAAGAATACGAGGGAAGTACTTATTGAAAAATAAGTTCTTGAACTCGTCCCATTCTATAGACTGAATTTCATCTCTTTGCCTCATATTCTTGATAAGATTCCACCATTGATCAGCTTCACCTTCCAAACGATATACTGTTAAGATGACTTTTTCATGTTCGGAACATTCAAGAACTGAAAATATCTTTTCAGTGGTACTGATCCATTGTTCAGCAACAAGTGGATCAGATGACCCACTGAAAGAAGGTGGATGTTGCCTCATGAAGGACTCAATAGAATATTGTTCCCTTCTCTGCTCATTTGGAAGTCCAGAATGATTCATAGCTTGTGAAAGTATAGAAATAAGATTTTTCACTCCATCTCCCATAACATTTGTTTGTTCAGGAGGAAAATCATTGCATTTTCCATTGCATTGATCAACACGGTTCCTTCGGGTTCCAGCCATCGTCTAAAACCCAAAAAGAATAGTGTGAGAGGAAAAAATCATGCTAGGGAAAACAACATAATAAAGGGGGAGTAACTTCAATATCTAACATCTTAGGATTAATTATATGATCGTTAGCGTAATTCTAGGACTATAACCTATACGTATACTTAACATTAGGGACATCCCTAGACATACCTTAGAAATATATCTAGAGATCTCACTAAAGTTATCGCATCCTAGTTTCTAAAGGTTGACTAAACCTTTCCTCTAATACCAACTGTAGAGAACTGAAGCTTGACATACATGGACATTACATTACTTTTGCGGAATACTTAGTACATAACAAAAACACACACACAAGGACCGTAATTGTTTAGTGTCTTTGGAAACTCGGAACATAATCTTTTAATCATGGCGAAAGGTCTTCAACATCTCCCATAAAGATCTTCCCCTTTTTTTTTCTTACCTAAAAACTTTCTTTATATCATGGGGAAAAGAAAACATAAAAGGGTGAGCTCAAATGCTCAGTAATGGTAAACAAAAGAAATATCAATCACATCACATTCATAAGAACATATCTTTTGGAAATATTAACCTGCAAAAGAGATCATAATTTCATAACATGGGATAAATCATAGTTGTGAAAAGTAATCCCAATAATCATAACTTAAAACATGGAACTTTGTGGCATACACACATAATCATAGAGAATCATTTCTTATTAGTTAAGACTCATTACCAAGACTATCTTAGTGGACAAAGTCCCTTTCTGAACCGAGTTCACTCCTCATTTCAGTCCTGTTTCACTGAACCGGTATAACCTACCGTTCCAGCCATGTCTATCTCATGAGATATAAAATCTTTACCCAATGCATTGGAGGGAGATATAGGTCCCACCCATCTCATAATGATACCATTCTTATGTGTTCCACAAAATCATAAATCATACATCATTGAATAACCCATGTAATGAAAATGGGATTCTTAAACATCGTGACGTCATAAAACAATTCATATAAGATAAAGGAATTCATAAAAATAGTTCCATCACAACATAATCAAATCAATGTAATAATAGGGATAGAAACAAAACCCTTAATTATCTTAGATGGAAAATAATTTTGATAAAACGCTTGAACTCCATTCTTGAGGAAAATATCCTTCTTCAAAAACACTTTTCATTTAATAACATGTCATACAATTCTAAACTAAAAGAAGTTTATTAAAAATAAACTTGAAAACTTGTAAAGGAAGCTTCTTGGAAATAATGTTTTAAAAATCCATTCATGCCGTATAAGTTAAAAAAAACATTTTTCTCGTACTTTTTTCGGAAAAGTCAAAAAGTACCTCGTACGAAAAACGACAAAAGATTCCTTTCATATCTTTTACTAAAAACTCACCGAAGGGTAAAATTGGATATAAAATATTGTATAATGATGTAATTATTACATATTGAGGAAACATGGATGTGGATGATAAAATGCACCCCAGTAAATTCCAAAGTATAAACAATCTCGGATACAAATGAGATTGTGATATTTCCCGTTCCTTAGGTCCAATTTGCTTCGTAAGTGTCCGAACCTCCTATATAATGATTTAAATAATGTCATTGACTTATTCCATAATCATACTAATTGTTATTATATCATATATGGTTCACTTATGACTTTATATTACCCTTTCTTTTGTAAATTCAATGTTAAAGAGCGTTTTGGGTAAAATCGTCTCATTTGTCGTTCGTGTTTTAACTTGTAATTATTCATACGATTACATAGATCATGATTACTTAAATCCAGAATGTAAAACCTGATTTATATATAATATATATTCAGAATATACATATATATAATAGATCAGTAAATGGAAAGAAATGCACCGTTCATGGAGACGGTAGGCCGTACGTACGCATGAATGATGTTTTCGTTTCCTTATTGAGTTGAATGGAATTAAGTAGATGACAGACATATATATACACATAAATATAGTATTATTATGTCATATATTTCATGATTACTTATTATATATACTTTATAATCATTCATGAATGGTTAACGTGGAGAAAGAATCTCATCGCGTCGTGGAGACGGTAGTCTGTACGTACACACGAGCGATGATATCGTTCTCATGATCGTGGGACTGTATTGGAGTGTATGTATACTATCTCAGAATAAATATTACTTTAAAATAATCATATATAGTTATTATTTACACCATTATACCCATCCAAGTAAGGTGGTGGTGGAAAATAAATTACACCACGGCGTGGAGACGGTATTCCGTACGTACACACGCGCGGTGATTTCATTTTCCGTAGGATGGATAGATGGTGAAATAGGGTTGTTTCATACTTATAATAACATATCATTATATGAGTGATAATTATGTTATTACTTTATGATGAAACAACTAAAGAATAAGAAGTGGAAGAAGAAATAAAGATGAAAGAATAGGTAACAGGCATTACCTCTTCTTTGAAGCGCTTCTTTGAGACCTCCTTTTAGGGCACTAAAATTGGACATTGAAGAAGACCAGGACCTCTAGGATTTTTCTAGGGAAGTGGAGAGAAGAAATCGTCAGGGTTTGGCCGAGCTTGAAGGCTCAATGTGGTGGGAGGAAGAGAGGGAGGAAGTGCCCTTTTATAAGGGAGGAGAGGGGCACCTTTGGAATAACTAAAAATATTATTTAATTATAAAGTCACATTCGGTTTTTAATAGCTCCAAATTGAGTTATTTCGAAGCTAAGGTGGGGATGGGTCGAAATCCTATCATGAAATAGAATTTGGACAAGTTTAGTTTACTATTTTAACCTTATCATTTAGTTTTAAATTTAAGTTAGATAATTTTACTTTTACCGTGTCTTTTTGTGTTCTTACACTATAAGGTTAATAAACTTAATATAACAAGCCAAACGAACCCCAAGTTGTTTATTATTAATATATATAACCTTATATAAGTCATTTGGCCGATCCTTATATTTTTAGGAATATAATAACAATTAATAATATAATATTTTTTTTAAAAACTATTTTATGTCCATTTTGACACTAGTTGGTAATTGATTTTTGTAAAAATCATTACAGAAAGATTAGTTCGAGAAACATTAATACAATCAATAATAACATGTCATATTAACCTAGAAAATTAGTGTAATTCATAAAAAGTCTCAAATTACATTTATTTTGGTATTTATAACATCAATTATGTCAATATTTCATTAATAAGATAATTACTGCATCATCTTTGTGTCATAAATAAATTAAATTATTTAATGTCTAAAAATTAAAAATAAAATACCATTATATAGGAAATATTTTTATATTTCTAATTAATATTTATAGTCGAATTTATCTTATGTATAACCCTATATTAAAAATGATATACTTATTAAACATCGATTTTAACTATTTTAACCCTTCTTTAAATAAATTAATAATAAATGTCCTAATCTAATCCAAGTGGGTCTAAATGGTCATATTTTATTCCTAAGGTTGTTTTTGGTCGAATTAAACTTATCCAATAGATTTTGGACATGTGTTAGGGTAATATTAATAACACTTTTACCCTTAATTACCCTATTTATTTTTAACCGTGGTAAAAAAAGTAAAAAGTTACTATTCACCAAAAATTATTTTCATCTCATTGAACCACATTTTATTCCTCGATATTAACCATGTCTCTTGAATTTTTGAAATTCCACTCACAGAAGCGGTAAAATTAAGTTTTATGAAAAATTCATTTTTTTAACTACCACTTAGTGGTTTCACTATTCATCAAAAATTGAAAGTTTTCAGAAAAATACCAAAAATTAGGCCTAAGCTATATTTGATATTATGATTTCAAAAATGATGTTTATTTTACCAAATTAAAAAAACATCAGTTACATTAACTAATTAAAATATTAATTCCCATCGTCAAAACAAATAACGTGTTTTTAAGAGATAATAACTATCAAAAGATTGACACTTGTTTATGTCTGGTTTAAATGTGAAATTACATCCAATGACCAACATTGTATTAAATTGTAAAAATATATTCTAAATATACTTTAAAAACACTCAAATTAATAATTTTTCACTATTAATTATTTTGATTAAAAAATTTATTTTTAATTAAAATTTAGTAATTTTCACTATTCATCAGAATATGAAAGTTATCCGAAAAGTACCAAAATTTCACCCTAAGATAATTTCGATATTCCGAATCCAAAAATGAAGTCCATTTTGAAAAATAAAATTTACATTATTTCCAAAAGTGTTTATTACTATTCATAACAGCTAGTTTTTAATAATATTTTAATAGCATATCGTTGTTTGGTGAAACTCGGTATTGCGTACTACACACGCTATCAAGGGAGGTCGCGATTGCATGTAATTCAAGGAAAGTCAAGGATGAGTGTTGTGCAAGCCCCTTTTGGTGTAGGGTATAACACAAGACATTAATGAATAGAATATTTTTCATAAAATCTCGGGGTGTTACATTCTACCCCCCTTAAAATGAATTTCGCCCTCGAAATTTGTCGGGGTTATAAATGGTTTACTATTCGAAAGTTTATTTGATAGAAACCCACATCATAAAAAGGAATACCAAAACCAATATTTAAAAACAAAAGTATGAAACGTAACGGTTACCCAAATAAACTAATCACTGGGTTTCCACATAAGTAAAAATATGGATATGGGAGATAAATAAAACCATCATGTTCTGATGGAGAGTGGTAGAGAACATGGCTATGGAAAGCCAGCAATCACAAAGCCATAAATTTGTGATGATCTAAGGTACCATCTGATTCATCAGATATAAGAGCACTAGGACAACATTTTTGGTTTTCAAGATCGTTTCCCTAAAGTTGATGAAATTGGAATTAGAAGAAATACTTTCGTGATTTCGGCATAGTCTCACCATTGGTCATTCTTTGGACAATTTCGACTTCATCTCTAAAATAAATGAAGTTGAATTTGTCATTCGTGATGTGATAGCTGATCATGTGATAGAATGATGGGTCATTTCATCTGTCTCAAACAAAAGGTTTGAAAAGTTATCAGAAAATACATAAGTCCATCTATAGTGAGATTAATCATATATGGTTCCTAAAATGGACTTATACTTCATATATCATACTACTTAATATAATAAAACTAGTTTCTACTAAACAGGGACTTCCTGTTGGCCAGTGGTAGGCGATAAAGGCCAGTCACACTTCGGTTGTGGGTTCGATTCCCATGGCCTTGTCCGACGCGATGGGTTGTCGCCCGTCCTGCAGGTTGTCCTTTTTCTAAAACTACATTACTATAACATCCCATCAATAATATAAATAAAAGTTCTATCCTTAAACAATAATAACTTATGTCCAACATAATCATTTCCAATCTTTAGGCTTATCCAAAATACTGCTATCCAATCTCATATTATAGTGAAAACGATTAACAAAGAGTTCATATAAGAAGCATGTTAATACCATCGTTGATCCCCGTATATCATGAGATATGCCTTGTTGGTCACATTCAAAACATTCGAAGGCCTTAATCATGTATTCTCTTGAAAAATGAATACCCATTGAATCTTAGTGAAAACATGAGTGCTGTCAAAAGTTAACTACTTTCACATACCAAAACCTCAAACCATGATATAACTATTTCCTTATATCAGTCATGATCTCATGAATACAGTCGAACATTTCATTTTTTCCTTATCCCTTCATTATGTGCATATCATATTTTTTCCAAAAATATCTCAATCACTTTCCATGGTTACCGGTACCATAAATTTATTGAAAACCACAATAGACCAATACATAAATATTCCAATATTTCACGATACTATATAAAACATTATTTTGGAATCCCATTACATAAACACTTAATCATTCCACCACATCGTGGTCATATTCAACATCGCCAATGGTGATTGCATGTGACTTCCCTTTATCCTTTTCCTTAAGTGGTTTTTCATTTAGATCATCACTAACCCTTGGATTAGGGCATTTATTAGTATAATGACCCATTTCCTTGCACTTGAAGAACTGAAGTGTTGGTGGTGCGTTCTCTGCAGTTTTTTCTTTATTCACATCATTAGAAACCCTTTTTCCATTACTTTGACACTCAGCTGCTCGATGACCCTATTTTCCACACTTAAAGCATTTTCTATTCCCTTTAAGACAATCTCCACCATGCTTATTTCCACATTTTGAGCATAAGGAAACATTCATATATTTTTCACCATTATTCTAAGATTTCTCCTTGAACTCCATCTTTCGTTTCTTGTCAAAACTATGAGATGGATAAGTAACAACAACTTCCATTTCTACCTTGATAGCACAACACACAATTTCTTCATAGCTACTGAAGTCTCTTATGGCTAATTCCCTTTGAAGATTTCGTTTTACGCCACTAAAGAATCGATCAACTTTACTTTCAGGTTGGATGATAAATCCAGATGCATACCTTGCAAGCCTTGTAAAATTCGCTTCGTATATACCAACAGATTCATCATCCTTTTTCTTTAGTTCAAGAAACTACTTCTCCATCTTTGTTCAAAAAATACGAGGGAAGTACTTATTGAAAAATATGTTCTTGAACTCGTCCCATTCCATGGACTCAATTTCATCTCTTTGCCTCGTATTCTTGATAAGATTCCACCATTGATCAGCTTCACCTTCCAAACGATATACTGCTAAGACGAATTTATCATGTTCAGAACATTGAAGAACTGAAAATATCTTTTCAGTGGTACTGATCCATTATTCAGCAACAAGTGGATCATAAGACCCACTGAAAGAAGGTGGATGTTGCCTCATGAATGACTCAATAGAATATTGTTCCCTTCTCTGCTCATTTGGAAGTCCATAATGATTCATATCTTGTGAAAGTATAACAATAAGATTTTTCACTCCATCTCCCATAACATTTGTTTGATCAGGAGGACAATCATTGCATTTTCCATTGCATTGATCAACACGGTTCCTTCGGGTTCCAGCCATCGTCTAAAACCCAAAAAGAATAGCGTGAGAGGAAAAAATCATGATAGGGAAAAAACATAATAAAGGGGGATTACCTTCAATATCTAACATATTAGGTTTTATTATATGATCGTTAGCGTAATTCTAGGACTATAACCTATACGTATACTTAACCTTAGGGACATCCCTAGACATACCTTAGAAATATCTCTAGGGATCTCACTAAAGTTCTCGCATCCTAGTTTCCAAAGGTTGACTAAACCTTTCCTGTGATACCAACTGTAGAGACCCGAAGCTTGACGTACATGGACATTACATTACTTTTGCAGAATACTTAGTACATAACAAACACACACACACAAGGATCGTAATAGTTTAGTGTCTTTGGAAACTCGGAACGTAATCTTCTAATCATGGTGAAAGATCTTCAACATCTCCCATAAATATCTTCCCTTTTTTTTCTTACCTAAAATCTTTCTTTATATCCTGGGGAAAAGAAAACATAAAAGGGTGAGCTCAAATGCTCAGTAAGGGTAAACAAAAGAAATATCAATCACATCATATTCATAAGAACATATCTTTTGGAAATCTTAACCTGCAAAAGAGATCATAATTTCATAACATGAGATAAATCATAGTAGTGAAATGTAATCGCAATAATCATAACATAAAACATGAAACTTTGTGGCATACACACATAATCATAGAGAATCATTTCTTATTAGTCAAGACTCATTTCCAAGACTATCTTAGTGGACAAATTCCCTTTCTGAACCGAGTTCACTCCTCGTTTCAGTCCTATTTCACTAAACTGGTATAACCTACCGTTCCAGCCATGTCTATCTCATGATATATAAAATCTTTACCCAATTCATTGGAGGGAGATATAGGTCCCACCCATCTCATAATGATACCATTCTTATGTGCAACACAAAATCATAAATCATACATCATTGCATAACCCATGTAATAAAAATGGGATTCTTAAACATCGTGACATCATAAAACAATTCATATAAGATAAAGGAATTCATAAAAATAGTTTCATCACAACATAATCAAATCAATGTAATAATAGGGACAGAAACAGAACCCTTAATTATCTTAGATGGAAAATAATTTTGATAAAACGCTTGAACTCCATTCTTGAGGAAAATATTCTTTCTTCTTCAAAAACACATTTCCTTTCATAACATGTCATACAATTCTAAACTAAAAGAAGTTGATTAAAAATAAACTTGAAAACTTGTAAAGGAATATTCTTGGAAATAATGTTTTAAAAATCCATTCATGCTGTATAAGTTAAAAAAAAAATTATTCTCGTACTTTTGTCGGAAAAGTCGAAAAGTACCTCGTACAAAAAACGACAAAAGATTCCTTTCATATATTTTACTAAAAACTCACCAAAGGGTAAAATTGGATATAAACTATTGTATAATTATGTAAATATTACATATTGAGGAAACATGGATGTGGATGATAAAATGCACCCCAGTAAATTCCAAAGTATAAACAATCTCGGATAAAAATGAGATTGTGATATTTCCCTTACCTTAGGTCCAATTTGCTTCGTAAGTGTCCGAAACTCCTGTATAATGATTGAAATAATGTTATTGACTTATTCCATAATCATAATCATTTTTATGATATCATATATGGTTCATTTATGACTTTATATTACCCGTTCTTTTGTAAATTCCATGTTAAAGAGTGTTTTGGGTAAAATCGTCTCATTTGTCCTTTGTGTTTTAACTTGTAATTATTCATATGATTACATAGATCATGATTACTTAAATCCATAATGTAAAACATGATTTATATATAATATATATTCAGAATATACATATATATAATAGATCAGTAAATGGAAAGAAATACACCGTTCATGGAGACGGTAGGCCGTACGTACGCATGAACGCTGTTTTCGTTTCCTTATTGAGTTGAATGGAATTAAGTAGATGACATACATATATATACACATAAATCCAGTATTATTATGTCATATATTTCATTATTACTTATTATATACACTTTATAATCATTCATGAATGGTTAACGTGGAGAATGAATCTCATCGCGTCGTGGAGACGGTAGTCCGTACATACGCACGAGCGATGATATCATTCTCATGATCATGGGACTGTATTAAAGTGTATGTATACTATCTCAGAATAAATATTAATTTAAAATAATCATATATATTTATTATTTACACCATTATACCCATCTAAGTAAGGGGGTGGTGGAAAATAGATTACACCACGGCGTGGAGACGGTATTCCGTACGTACACACGCGCGGTGATTTCATTTTCCGTAGGATGGAAAGATGGTGAAATAGGGTTGTTTCATACTTATAATAAAATATCAGTATATGAGTGATACTGATGTTATTAATTCATGATGAAACAACTAAAGAAGAAGAAGTGGAAGAAGAAATAAAGATGAAAGAATCGGTAACGGGCATTACCTCTTCTTTGAAGCGCTTCTTTGAGACCTCCTTTTAGGGCACTAAAATTGGTCATTGAAGAAGCCCAGGACCTCTAGGATGTCTCTAGGGAAGTGGAGAGAAGAAATTGGCAGGGTTTGGCCGAGCTTGAAAGCTCATTGTGGTGTGAGGAAGAGAGGGAGGAAGTGCCCTTTTATAAGGGAGGAGAGGGGCACCTTTGGAATAACTAAAAATATTATTTTATTATAAAGTCACATTCAGTTTTTAATAGCTCCAAATTGAGATATTTCGATGATAAGGTGGGGATGGGTCTAAAGCCTATCATTAAATAGAATTTGGAGAAGTTTAGTTTACTATTTTAACCTTATCATTTAGTTTTATCTTTAAGTTAGATAATTTTACTTTTACTGTGTCTTTTTGTGTTCTTACACTATAAGGTTAATAAACATACTATAAAAAGACAAAAGAACCCCAAGTTGTTTATTATTAATATATATAACCTTATCTAAGTCATTTGGCTGAACCTTATATTTTTAGGAATATAATAACAATTAATAATATAATATTTATTTTAAAAACTATTTATGTCCATTTTGACACTATTTGGTAATTGATTTTTTTAAAACTCATAACAGAATTATTAGTTCTAAAAAAGTTAATAAAATCAATAATAACATATAATAATAACCTATAAAATTATTGGAATTCATAAAAAGTCTCAAATTACATTTATTTTGGTATTTATAACATCAATTATGTCAATATTTCATTAATAAGATAATTACTGCATCATCTTTGTGTCATAAATAAATTAAATTATTTAATGTATAAAAATTACAAATAAAATACCATTATATAGGAAATATTTTTATCTTTCTAATGAATATTTATAGTAGAATTTATTTTATGTATAACCATATATTAAAAATGATATACTTATTAAACTTTGATTTTAACTATTTTAACCCTTCTTTAAATAAATTAATAATAAATGTCCTAATCTAATCCAAGTGGGCCTAAATGGTCATCTTTTATTCCTAAGGTTGTTTTTGGTCGAATTACACTTATCCAATAGAATTAGGACATGTGTTAGGGTAATATTAATAACACGTTTACCCTTAATTACCCTATTTACTTTTAACCGTGGTAAAAAGAAGTAAAAAGCTACTATTCACCAAAAATTATTTTCATCTCATTGAACCACATTTTAGTCCTTAATATTAACCGTGTCTCTCGGATTTTTGAAATTACACTCACAGAAGCGGTAAAATTAAGTTTTATGAAAAATTCAGTTTTTTAACTACCACTTAGTGGTTTCACTATTCATCAAAAATTGAAAGTTTTCAGAAAAATACCAAAAATTACGCCTAAGCTATATTTCATATTATGATTTCAAAAATGATGTTTAATTTACCAAATTCAAAACATATCAGTTACATTAACAAATTAAAAAATTAATTCCCGTCGTCAAAAAAAAAATAGCGTGTTTTTAAGAGATAATAACTATCAAAAGATTGACACTTGTTTATGTCTGGTTTAAATGTGAAATTACATCCAATGAACAAAATTGTATTAAATTGTAAAAATATATTCTAAATATACTTTAAAACCACTCAAATCAATAATTTATCACTATTAATTATTTTTATTTAAAAAGTTGTTTTTAATTAAAATTTAGTATTTTTCACTATTCATCAGAATATGGAAGTTATCCGAAAAGTACCAAAATTTCACCCTAAGCTAATTTCGATATTCCGAATCCAAAAATGAAGTCCATTTTGAAAAATATAATTTACAAAATTTTAAAAAGTGGTTATTACTATTCATAACGGCTAGTTTTTAATAATATTTTAATAGCATATCGTTGTTTGGTGAAACTCGGTATTGCGTACTACACACGCTATCGAGGAAGGTCGCGATTGCGTGTAATGGAAGGCAAGTCAAGGATGAGTGTTGTACAAGCCCCTTTTGGTGTAGCATACAACACAAGACATTAATGAAAAGAATATTTTTCATAAAATCTCGGGGTGTTACATCCCAAACCAAGATGAATCACAGAGAGTTCTTCCATAACTCTCCTGGAATATACAAATTCATGAACTAAATCATTACCTACCTTCTTTCTTGGCACATCAGCATTAATATTTCACTTTCCAAGTGTATAAAAAATTTAAAAGTCTCAATCCTGCAAGAATTACATCCACTGAAACTGATTCAAGTTCAAGTCACACTGGGAGAATACAAACCTTAGGCTCTTATAATATGTAAAACCACAAAACTCTATTTGATGAGGTCATGTTTCCAAAACATCAAAGAGAAGAAAACTTCCTCCAACACTACATCATGAGTGGAATTGTAATGATGATGGGTATGTAACTTATGATACCCATAACAATCAAATGATCTCTATTAAATTAGAATACACCCCAATCTAATATGTGAATGGTCATTGAAAACCTCAATGTGAACTCACTTTTTTGGAAAACAGAGGACTGGAGAACTGACCAACTTTCCTTTTAGGTACTCACAAGGTACATGAGATAGGTCAGTCCATAAGAACACCAAATCGTTTATGGTCAAGGCTATCAAAAGAGTCACATTCCAAGAGAAATCAGCTATGAATACCATATAATATCCTACAAGACCAAGAAGACTCCACACCACCACACTATCTTGGGGGATACACAAGGAAAAAATTTCTGTATTTTTGAAGGATCCACAATTACGCCCTACCAGGATAGAACATTACCCAAGAAACAAACTACACGATCCCAAATAGAATACTTCAGAAACTTCCTGAACAACATTTCACAATGAAGAAATCCCAAAATGATACACAGATTCCCTGCATGCTCATCCTCATATGAGGATTACACAATTATTTCATCGAGGAAAACCACCATGAACTTATCTAGGAAATTCTTGAACACTGCATTCATAAACCCCATGAACACAAATAGATAATTATTCACACTGAACGACATCACAATGAACTCATAATTCCTATGATGGAAATAGAAAGCAGTCTTCTAAATATCATCATTCTTCACCCACATCTGATGATTTCCTCACTGTAAGTTTATCTTTGAGAACAAACTTTATCCATTTAGTTTTTCAAATAAGTCATAATCCACTAAAGAGTGTAGTGGTTCTTCACTATCACTTGGGTCAAGGGATGATTATCAAATCAAATCCATAAAGTAATTGGATAATTATTCACAAATAAAACTAATTTGGCCAAATGCGACACACCAGGTTAAAAAAACCTCATTGGAATAGGTTATCAAGCTATACTCCTAGATGTTGAAAATCAATAGGCACCATCGTATATAGATAAATAAATATAGAAGGCACACATGTTTCTAGATTTTTCCCAAACATGATCTGTCATTGAGGTGGTAATTCTACATCCTATTATAGAAAGTCTTCAGGTTACTCTACCACAACCTTGAGAAACATTGACTACTGAACATATGAAAAGATTAGCATTAGCTCAGCCATAAAAGTACTCAAGGAAAAAAAATTCCTCAAACCTATACAAGAGTCTTTCTCTCTAACAATAAAAGTTGTATCTCCGTCAACATCATAATACAAAACCTTCCACCAGAATAAGTCCACAATATCATTAACTGAATACAACCAATCCAAGTATCAGATGATGCATATGGTTATATCCATAAACAGAGGAAATACCCCCAAGAGTGAGGTTTCCCCTAAACTAGATCACAGTCTCCACATAATTCATATAAGTCATATTGACCTCTGACTGGTGTAGTCAATGAAAAGGGAACTGAAAGCATCACTAACTCAAATCCCAAAAGAATGGATGAGTGTAGGTGATATAATGGAGTGTGTCACTACTAAATAAAACAAAGCATGCACCCATGTAGAAAAGATGAAAAGGGTACCTCGAACGATTCTTGGATTTCATATAGATGGAAACACTAATGAATGAAGCTGACCATAACCTGCTCCATGGACTCTCTGACCCTACTGACGACCACCTCCATGACCATGCTCTTCTCTCTAAGGATGAGGAGCTTCTTAGGGATATACTGTGCCTTCCCCATCTATTCTATGTTGATCCCAAACTAGAGAACCCTCTTACTACTTCATTGTATGAAACTAACTCAATGAAGGAAACATATGTGGATCACCTAGAAGACATTGACTACTCATAAAGGTTAGTCACTCTTGCCGATGATAACATCAAATTTCACAATAAAAACACACATCTCATCCCTTGGAATAAGTATGAGCACCACATACCCAAGATAAATGAGATGAATAGGGATGGGACGTGCCTCATCTGACAAAAACTCTTCTTTTATGGCAAACGGGAACCCTATACTAAAACTCTAATTTGTTAGGAATCCCAATGGCTCACCTCTCAGAAACACCCAGCTCTGATTAGTGTCCTCTCAATAACCTCCTCTCTTGCTAGATCCTGGAGATACGAATTAAAAATAAATGGGGTGATGTGGCACTATATCTCTGGATTAAAAGAGTCCTCAAAATTCCATGACCTATTATCCTTATTTAAAACATATATGAATCATATCACATAAGGGTTATGAAATGGATCCCAAACTCTCGCATGATAGAACGATCTTATAGAAGGGTAAACCCCTCCTGGAGACTTGACACCTTTGGAGTCAATAAATGAAAAGCTTATTAGAACTAGTCTAAGAAATTATCCCATTAGACTATTGACTTCTCATGATCCTCGAGGAATACGAACCACCCCTGGCACACTACTTCACGCTGCATTGTCCCTGCCAACAAAACCCAATGCCTCTTCCGAGCATAGAACAAACTGAAAGCTATCTAAAACTCCCCCAACTTGTATTATAGGAATGAATCTAAAATGTAACCCTCATAATTTTTTATAATTTTTCACTAATACTCTCAGAGTTTCCTCCCCATGATTCTTCATTGTTGACCTCTACTCTATGGTGATGTGTAGGTACATCCTGCTGAACATCTTCAGTGAGAACCTGATGAGGATGTCGACTTAGATATCTAACTACAAAAATAAAAAACTATTATATATCTTAAACCTAAATTATGGAATATAAAAATTAATCGATTAATTATTTTATTATCTTATTCATTCTTTAACAAATCCTAGGTGATAACTATTTTGAAGATAGGTGCAAGGAAGAATGATGACTAATCCTTTCCTATTTATCTACCCTATAACCAATATCACTTCATTTTGTAGACTCTGTAAACATAAATGTTCATGCATCAGTTCACAGGGGCCCCTAAATACCAATGTCTCACCTAGTCTCTAGTGTCAAAATTTCTTACTAAACTTAAATAATACGATTTCCCTACCAACCCATGCAACCTCATCCGTGCATAACTCTAAAATACATCCTATACCTATACATGAACATTTAAGAACACTCAATCATGAACCCTTCCAAAAAAGATACCACAATAACGGGAGGGTGGTGGTGACCACCCGTGTACCACCTCCAATAGGCCTTGGGTTTTCAATTAGCATTGGAGGTATAATAAATATGTCTATGTGCGGCATTACCGCATGAGAGAAACATGAGGAAGAGAGAGATAAGAAGGATACACTAAACAACAACTATTTAGAAATATTTATAAAGAAATTACAAGTAAAAAGCAGAAATTTATTAAAATTATATAAATACTAAATGGGAAACTACAGGTACAAAAAATCTTTAGAAGGAAATGATCACGAATCCCAAACAGCTCTTGAAAAACCCTGAGCTAGTAATATCCATCATGATCTCCAAACATCTCTGAATGAACTAAAAATGGGTTGTAAATATGTAGGGTGATCATAAAAGTATACTCAGTAGTATTCTCCCTAGATATTATCTTAAAAAAGGTAATGAAAGCATGCTAAATCATAATGAACAATAGTGAAACTAACTTGTCACCTAAACATGTATAGTAAGTCCCAAACCTCATCATGGAAAACACCCATCAAGTATCACATACAAGATATAATACAATATAATAATTAATCCTCAAGGGTACCTCACTCCCACTTCACCATTGGTTTACTGCTCTTCCCCAACCCCGCACATCCTGAGCCATGTCTTTCTAAAATTGGATAGCCTAAAAATAGCTGGTCAATCTTTCAAAACATGTACCTCATGCATCATATCATCACATCATCCCATCCAAATATCCACATATAGTAACATATTAGTTTCTTAGATCCACCACAACCGATATAATTTATAAAAACTTCTGGTATTATACCTCAACTAATTACAACCCATATACTGAGTAAGTACCCCAAGCCATCACAACCTATACACATCATATCAATTATAATCTTTTAGATACTATACTTAGTAATATATGTGTGTGAAATAACAAAAAGCTATCACATCCCTCTACAAACATACATGAGAAAACTAATAATTATGCATACCAGTGTAAGTAACTTCTAATATAAGAGAGCAACGGTAAATGGGATAATTTACCATCTATCCCCTCACTAGGAAGTTGGGGAAAACACCCTCCTAAAGTCCATTCTGTGTCAGTCACCCTAACCTACATGGGTTGGGTAATGTTTGTATTCAAAGAATATAAATGATATAATATATCTCATAGCCACTCTAGGGTCATAACCTAGTATTAAGATCAACTAAATCTAATGCCACTCAGAATCCTGGCATCCACTGTTGTGACTAGATATCCTATAATCATACAAGAATTTAAAAGAGCTACAATAAATTCATTCTTTATTTTTTTATATTTTTCTACAAATTAATTAATTCTTAATCCATAAATTAACCATTATCATTATTCCGCATCATATTACATTAATAATTAGAGTAAAGTCCATGCCCTCCAGGCATACTAGAAATTGAATCCATAGTTTATCAATATTAACATTTTTTAGCATTTTCATTCCAACATTACTAATCCTTTGGGTCAAAAATTATTTATTCATTATTAGAATCATTCCATATATAGGTACACTAGAAAAACTATCCTAATCTACCAAAAAGAGTAAACATGCAACCAAGAATACCTAGCTTCCTTAAGCAGCGGTGAACGTAATGCATATAAAACTAGTAACCCAGCCACCAAATTTTAAATAGATTCATAAGAGATCATACCATATATCAGTATCACATTAATTAGTAAGCCTATATTCAACCAATTACCTAACCTCCAACACCATTCCTGACACCCACATGCATATAATGATGCATCTCTCCTACATAGTCATAAAATGTTGCCACATTATTTAGGCCTACCCACCCCATACCATATCAACTATCCTTGCCTCATCTATACAAGGCTCACGTCACATCGGTGCCTCCTCTACCCATACCAAATTATCCATTCTAGGTTCATCCATACCAAATTCACATCATAAGGATCATATCCAGATAAAATCAGAAAATATAAGGAAACAAAAAATAATAGAAACTAAGGAAATATAGTCCCTAAAACATGGCATCTATCCTTCACACATAAATGAACTCTTATGGATCTAAATAAAGGGAACTCAACCTTCTTAAGAAAATGGGAAACCCATGCTCCCATAATTTTCTTAAAATAATATGTTTTTATTCCATCTTGATTTAACTAATTAATTAATCATCGGTTCCAACTACGGGAATCCTAATGAATCATTCTATATCAATCTACTAAATGAAAAAATAGTCATAACATTAATTGTAGTTTTAACAAACTTAGAGAAGTAAAATTATCAATTAACATTACTTTTCATTATTATCATTAAAATTAAACCCAATTAACCTCTTTTATCAATTCCATTAATGATATAGAAGATCACATTTAATGAAATGTGCATACTTGCAAAAATTTAATTATCAAAAAATTACAACAACTTCCTATCTAAAAACTTGCCACTTCCTTAATTTATTTAACCAATTAATTATCAATCAATTCTGGATTTATAAAATTTATCAATTTGAACATGATAATCTATGAATAACAACATGATAATAAAGAAAAACATAGATATCATACTATCTATAAAATCACGAGGCAAAATGATGTCATGGTAAAGAGAAAAAACACTGTTAATATGTGATTGAATCCGGTCTCTTTATTTCTGTTAATGAATACTAGGTTTTTCACATTCCCACACAAATTAATAAAGCATGATGAATTTATGATAGTACATAAATAAAATAGAAGTAATGAATCCCCAACCTCAAAGATGTTATTTTTCTTCGCATGAGAACAAACAATATTTTAGATCCCAATCACCTCACCAGTAAGAATCTTCACCCATACAAGGATGCCATAAAACAATTGGAAAAAAACAAAAATGATAAATTCTATTAGAAACATGGTACATCATACAACATAACATGGAAATACGAAATAGGAGGAACAAGACTGATCAGGGAGAACCCTCTAGAAAATGAAGGAAGAACACACCTTAGTTTAACTCATATCACCATAGATCTAAGATGGGAAGCCATGGATCTACCCCCATTGAAGGAACCCAAAAACACTGAAGAGAGGGATTCTAGATATCCAAGAGTTTGGAGGGAGATCCACTGGACATAAGGTTGAGAAAAAAACTAAGGCACTACTACCTCTTATAAACACACTACGTAGGTGATGTACATGAAGTATAATACTTACATGACATGTAATAATTCGGTTTCTAATCTCATAAAAAAATGCATCACCTAAAGGAATTTATCATCAAATAAATACATATCATGAAGCACCCCTTGAACCATTATTAAAAAGCTGTGAACTACACATACATTATGTGAAAACCTATTACACATCGTGTATTCTCCCAAAATCCAAATTTTTACAACCGGACCCCTCTAGACCCACTTTAAACATCCTCTGAGCCTGAAAAGATTTGGTAAACAAAAAAGGTCAAACTAAACAGATCCGGGGCCTTATAGGTAGTATCATATACACAATCCGTGATGAATTCCCATTAAAGAATACATCTTCAATATCCATTTTATATACCTCATAAACATGATGAGCTACCAAGAATAGTAAAATCTGAATGGAATTTATCACTCGAACAATAGAAATTTTTTCTTCAAAGTCATTACCATGAATTTATTTGTAACCCTTTGTCACTAAACATGATTTATATGTATAAAATATATCATTCATTTTAGTTTTCTTATGGAAACCCCACTTTCACTATATGGGTCTAATCCATTCGAGTGTATCAATTGATTTCAAAACATGGTTAGTATATATGAAGTCAATTTTTGATTCCAAGGATTTTATCCTTTTCTTAGAATTAAAACTCCCAATATCCACTCTATAAAAACAAATTCATTTATTATGAATATAAATTCATTAATATTATCCCCGATAAATCTAGATCTCTCGGGCTCCTGACGAATCCTACCAAAATTTCAAGGAACATATGTAAATTGAGTTTCATATTCTTCTAAAAATATTTATAAAAATGAATATATTTACATTATAATAGCACTTCCTATTTATTGTTCTTTATCTTCTTGAAGCTTAAACTTCCTCCTAATGATTCCTTAATCGATGAATTACTTATCAATAAAAACATATATTCAATCCACAAACGTTTTTTGTTTAGTTTAGTTATATAAATAATATTCCTTAGTTTATTTTAGAAAACCAAAAAAAGAATTGATTAGACTCAAGGTCAAGTTTATCAGAATATGATAATTATAAATGTGATTCACAACCTAAATTATTCATGAAATACAAACTATGATACTTTTTATAAGATATCTCATACAAAATCTACAGGATTTATTTAGATGGAATGTGGTTTAGTAAGAATGTATATGTTTCCAGTGGATAACCCTAGAATGAAATAGGAAGGTCACAATGAATCATTATCAATTGAACAATATCCAGAATCGTAGGATTATTCTTTTAAGATACACAATTCCATTATGGTTTTCTTAGAGGGAGTGTTATGGAAATATTCCACAATTACTCATATTAGTAGTGAATTCTAGGCTTGAGTATTTACCACTTCAATATGAGTATAAAATCTTAACAAAATTTCCCAATTTATTCCGTAATTCATTCTAAAACTCTTTAAACTTGTCAAATGTTTCATACTTGTGCTTAATTAGAAACACATAACCATACTGACTGAATTCATCAATTAAATTAACAATGTACTAATAACCACCACTTTATTAAGTACTCATTGGTATACCTATATCACTGTGTATAAGATCCAATAGTCTACTAGACCTTTCACCTTTTCTCAGAAATCATTTATTGGTAAATTTTCATAGTAATCTTGACACACACATGTAACTGATTCATAATCGAATGAGTATTGTAACCTATCTCTATGGATACTTTGAAAAAGTTTTTAATTGATATGTTTGAGGTGACAATTCCAAAGGTAGGTGGGATTATAATACACGTTATCCTTCTTATTCAGAATTTTATAAATAGGATTAAACATATCTATAATATATAAACCATTTATTATATTACCAATACCACAAAAAATTTCATTCTTATATATAAAATGAAACTTATTTCTAATAATGAATGAAAATACCATCTTGTCTAAACAAGATACTCAAATAAAATTCCTATTTATAGAGAGAACATAAGATTTTTTTAATTTAATAAAAAATCCACTAGGTACACTTAGATCATAAGTGAAAAATTCTAATTAAATATATCTTGTTCCATTACTAACACAAAGATATAATTAACCCTCTGTTAATTAGATAAAATCTATGAGTCTGTGTTTTTTCAAAAAAATGTGTAATTCACACCTGATATATAATACCCATGAGTTAGATCAAGTAGAATTAATATATATAACCTTCACATTCAAATGCTCACAATGTTTCTCTTTGAGAAAACTTATTTAACTTAAATTCCAATTGTTAATTGTTTTATAGTTCATACCTATTAATGATCTCAATATGATTATGATTTAGTATCCTATAATATATAATAAAGATATATTAGTGGGTGAGTATGATGTATTAAATCTTTTAATTATGGAATTTAAATGAAAGTGGCCCCAAAAAAATGATAACCTCAAAAGCAATATATATATAGTGACCCATGATTTATATTTCACTACGAAATGAGTCTACTATGAAATTTTTATCACTAATATATTATTTTGTAATATGACCCTCCCAATAATAGTAGTTGTGACTCTTGGATGGTTGACAGAATAACCATTTATCCAAATACATCAGATGGATTCACCAAACTCTATTCCTCCATAGGATCTCCCAACTAGTGTTACATAATGAAAAAACTAAAAAGAGGATATAAAACGAAAATTCAAGGGTAACTAACTATTGAATAACAAAATGAAGGATGTTATAGTATTACCCATTACTTGTTTTACTTTCTAAAGATAATCTATGGGAACTCAAAAATGGAATGACTTACCTAGTCGGATGAACGAGGTCTTTATAAGTGTCAGTTTGGAAGGAATCCCACAATTATTATTTGAGGGGGTTCCCTTTTAAATATTAAGAATTTAATGTACATCATATTCATATTAAATTCATAAGTATTTAATCTTATATAATCCATATCTTACTAAGTCTTATTACTTATTATATATGCATGATTCTAACAATTTTGTTTTTTTGGAATCCCAATTTAATCCACTAAATTAATTTGTTCAGACCACATTAATGTGTAACTCTTTACAAAACCCACAAGTTTGTGTTACTCACCCAAAAATAGAATCCAAATATATTTATACATATCCAAATGAATCATATCCATATAGTACATTAACTTTTAATTTAAATTTTTAGAGTCATATGATATTGGAAATCTCCACATGATTAAGCACAAATAAACAGAAAACTAGCCCCATTAACCTTTCTAGAAAAGGAATTTCATTCAGGATAGTGGGTGATTTGACCCCAAGCCCCCTACCTAGGAGACTTTTCCCAAAAGAGAATCCAATTCATGACATCTATAGCACCTAATATGAAAGAACTAAATTCAATAAAAATTCATAATCTCTTAAATCAAATTACAAAACAAGTTCTAGGTAGGTGAAAACTAAATTTTATGGAGGGAAACCTATCGTGTAATGCTAGGATCTAACTACCAGAAGTAGATTAATAGTTAAACAGAAAGCATAAAATGTAATCAATTTTCTCAAACAATTTAGTAAACATGAATTTAATATGAATTTTAAAAAAAATCATTAACTAGAATATGAACTTTTTTATATTAAAGTTATTATTAAATCAAATATATTTTGTATTGGATGAAATTTAAATGATATTTTAGGAATTATATTCATTTTAAAATTTAATTTGTATCATGAAAACATTTTATATTATCTAAATATCATATATTTCTGAATTTATAAACATTTAATAAATTACCATTTTTGATTTCTAAATAAACCTTTTATTTCTAGATCATAAGGCATGCCATATAATTTGAAAAATGAATTCTAAGTATTAACCTATATTATTTTGGAAAATGTTTTCATAAAAAATTATTTAATTTGTTATAAAAAATTTATTATTTATTATTTTATTAAATTTATAAATTTATTATAAATTAAAATATCCTAAAATACTTTTTATCATGATTTATAGATATTTTATAAACTATTAAAATTATTTTCATATTTGAAAACAATTTTTAAACATTTAATCTATTTTACCTTATGCATAATTTATATAATAATTTAGGGAATAATTTTGTTACACATAAGGAGACACTCTACATAATAGTAATCACCCCACCAATCTTACACATACACTCTGTGTAAGGGTAAGATACTAGAACCTTTATACGGTGAAGGATTGAATAAGGGTAAGTCAAAGAATACCTTTATGTGAACCCATTACATAATGGTATAAGGAAAGCAGCATGAAATTCTGTATCTTGTGTTCCTCAAACTATGGCTGTTTTGAAGGACCATGGGGACTCCTATATCCAAGAGATTACTGTGATTCTAAAAGAATCCCAGGGAAGAACCACCATGGATGTCACTATGCCATGATGATAGTGATATGTGTGTTTTAAAGTTACCAAGGATACACCAAGAGAAATAGAATGTCGTGGTGATAATAATGTTTTTTAAAAACATAGATTAAATATGATTAAAAAATACAGAGAAAATATTAGATACCGCTGATGGATTTTGTTGGATCATCATATAACCCTTGGTATTGTATGGGAAATGAAACACATATGGATCTACCTCTAAGGAATTAATCATGTAAACATATTTGAAAAAACAACATAAACCATTATACCTAAAACACCTAAAAATTATAAAATTTTATACTTATTATTTAACTATGTTAACTTGGTGACGATCATAATGATAAATAGTTGAATTCCTCTCTTATCAAAGGGGAAACGCTGACCAATTTTTTCATGAAATCATCATGGGGACTCCCGAATGCTTGAATGGATTTTAGTTCCTTCAATGAGAAATGAATGAGATTTGAGAATGATAGAGAGTCTCAGTTATGTCTTAATCATATCATATTGAACCACCCTCATAATAGGATAAGATAATATCCTCTGACTAGAATCCTCTATGATATTAATTAAATTAAGAGAATTGGCCATGTGTAATGGTTCAAGTGTAATCAAATTAAACTCAAGCATTACACCCACTGTAGTGTTTATTCATCGAACACATCAATGGATGAGGAGCACCAGCTATAAATAAACCAAATATTTTATTTTTAAGTGATTAAATCATATAGGGGGGAAATAGAACCACCCATGATTCACATGCACATTAAAACCAAGTGAGGTTTTTGAAAACAATATGAGAAAATTCATTCCAATTAGTGAACCATGATGTTTTGAAATATTAACAAATTAAAAATAATGAAATAATGCATATAGAAAACTAATAAAGTATATTAATCTGATTAAAAGAAAAAAATATTTCGAAAAACTAAACCAAATAATTATACATAAAAAATTTACAATATTCAATGTTAATATTATACCTAATATAAAAAAATTAATAATATGAAAGTGATATATATAAGATTCAATGGAATTGACATACAATAACTACTCCATTGTATCCTTAACATTTTGTTAAATTGAATCTTCATAATATTTATAAGACAATGTATATGGTCAATAAAATATACATTTAATCATTGAAAATTTGAAAGCAATATTTAAAAATGAAGCAAGAAACAATCACAAGAGTAAATTGGTTTCATATAATTAATGATAATAATGTGGGGATCTCACCATTAGTAATATATTGAGTGATCACTAGTGAAAATTAGAAAATAAAAAAATGGTATATGAGAATATATAAACAGAAAATTCAATTATAATTACTATAAAATCTAATAGTAAATCATATTATAGTCCCCAAATGGGAACCATTTACATAGAGGGTATCCCATTATATTTATACATATTTCTCCCCCTTTTATTACTTATTAAGGCCTAGGAATGTTGAAATGTATTCCAACATTCTCTCATCTTGGATTTCTTCCACATGGATTGGAAAAGGGTTAGGATTCCTCTTTTTAAAAACACCGTTGAATCTTCTGAGGTGTTGTGATTCCTCTTGGATCAACTATGATCTCGTCCTTAATAATTTTCTAGATAGAAGAACCATGTATTATTTTAGAAATATTTCCTGATTTGGGTTGACAAAGAGACGTGTAATTTTAATTTTTGTTTGAGACTCAATTTTATTGAATTATTTTGGTTTTAATATTTCATGGTAATAAATATTTTTAGTTTAATTTTATCTTATGGTTTTCAATCAGTTGTATAGGAATATAAGAAACATTACAGTCCCTTGATTTTTATCCTATAAAGGATTTAGATCACATCATTTATTCTTACATGAATAGTAGGGGTGAAATGTTATTCTTATAGGAGATCACGTTAATTTATATACAACACCGAGTCCATATAGATAATATTTCATGGTGTAAGAAATTCCATGATTAATCTAACATATCTCATTAGAAGACTTAATTATTCTTACAAAAAAATAATTTAATCTCATACATTTGGTGGGAAATAGGTTTAATATAATAAAAGATCCCTTTTCATATTTAACAATAAGATAGCCTTTATAAATTAAAATTAATCATTCACAGCCTCAAAATTTCTATAATTGGATTCTATCACCTGAAATCCCTTCCAAATGCCATTTAAATGTGTATAATTATTCTATAATTAATTCTAAAAAAAATTAATCAAATAATATAAATAATGATTATAAACCCATTTAAAATTAATTCTATTATTCAACATAAATTAATAAAATGTTGATAATTCCTATGAATTTTTAGATTAAAAGGTGGTTTTAAACATGAATTTCAATGATAAATTTAACAAAATATGACTCACATCACCCCTATAGACATCTCATTTTTTACATTATAGGAAATAATATAACAAGGTTGAATTAAATTTATTAATTAAATATTGGAAGAACTTTTTAATTAATAAACACATGTAAATATCATTATTTCTATATGAATTTATTCTCACTAATTCCTTTCCATTATAGAAAATTCATCCAAACCCCTATTCCACCAAATTGTATTTTGTACCTAACTTCCCAATAATGAATCTCTATCCACTCAAGGAATTATGAATATGTATTTTTTCATTATAATGTTTAATAATTATTTCCATATTCTTTCTTTCGTCCTAATATCCATATATAATAAAATTATAATGGCTTATCAATTATGAGAGATTTTACATGGGTTGTTCAATGGGTTACAGTTGGTGGTTAGAATGTGGAAAAATGAATAAATAGAGGGATTGAATCTCTTAAGTAAAATGAATGATTTAAAATAACTTAAATAATTTTCCTCACCCATTCCCCATTAAGTAACTATACTAACCCAACATTAAATATTCCCAAATAAGTTATTATAGTGAATGACATGACCCCTTTTCTCCATTCTCATTCTGGCACACCACTTTTTATATGAATGGTTTTCTTATATTAATTTTTTTATTTGATAGAAATATGGAAACAAAGTATTAAAATTAATTTCATGATCTCTCCTTACAAACAAAGGATTTATCACTAAAGTAACATCCTCAAAAATGAAAAGGTCATCCCTTTGAATACAAAAAAACAACCCCCCATCACACTTGTTTTCAGTGAAATCATGAAAGATAATATATTTTTGTCTAAGTGAGGTTGATATGATTTGAATGTGGAAATATAAATATATTATCATCCCTCTGTATATTTATACCGAGTGTTACCCGGATAAAAAAAGTCACTATAAGGAACTTAGGCATTCCTCCCCATACACAAGAGGAAACTGATTTTTGGGAATGAAAATATGATATTTTATTCAAATATAACCATTGAAAAATCATTCTTTGAACCATGAAATGATTTTATACAGTATAAATGTTGAAAAATAAACCTCTAAACGTTCCCTCCTACTAAGTGTATACAAATTAGTTAGACTTAGCACCCTACTCACTATAAAATGTTCTCCTTGATTACAAACAAAAGAAAGCTAAAAATATCCAATATGAAAGAAGTATATAAAATAAGAAATAACACATTGATTAATGTTCTTTACATGATTTTAAATTAGAGAAAAAATGTGATATAATTTTCATTACTAAGATAAATATAAGAGATTATAAGAGTTGAAAATTTCTATATATAAGTAATTTCTCATTATCTCCACCCTATTTATAAATCACTTCTTGTTCAAACATCAAATGAAAACACTACATTAAAGGTCACACATTCTTATAAACTATGTTGTATCCTTTAAACATATATTTTATTCTCCCCTAAAATCATAGAAGACAAAGCATGTCTATCTTAACTTGATAATTAAGCCAGTAACCCACCTGATTTTTTGATCCTCTGAAATTGCAACACTCCATCATAAAATTATTATATCATATTAATTTAAGATAATAATAATATCCATAGAGAATCCTACAACCTATATCTATAACACAAAACCAACCTACCATACCATGAAAAAATTTCTAGTAAAACTAATTATGATTGATGTACTTACAGTGAACTGAAATAGACTTCACCCCCCAATAATATCCCTCTTAAAAACTTTTTTATGGAACCTAAAATACTCTATAGACATATAATGTAATATAATTATCAATAATTACTTATATTCACCCAAGAACCACTGATTCATTATGATACCTTAGTATTTATTGAACTATCACCTTCGTAAAAAATTATTCTATTTTTTGTCTTCCAACTATAATCTATAGATCCATCTCATTATTTTCAAGAAAAGTTTGAATGAAATATAACTTTAGGCCGATATAATTTTATTAAGCATGGAAAACTATATTTTTTCCAATTGGAATAAATTTTTTCGATCATATAAAAGCACCAATCCTTCAAAAATACTTATAATAACCTTCAATTTTCTCTTTAAAAATATTTTTTTTCCGAATTTCTATTGTTTTAATATGTTCAAATTTCATTGAAATTAGAATAACAATATGTAGTAACTTTAATGATCAATTGATAATAGTACCTCTAAAATGAAACACGAAACCAGTTTCATTTTTTACATGTCTCAATATCACTAGTAAAATATTAGGACATAATCCCTTGAAACAAATTATCAATTCCAAAACACAAGGTGGTAAACTTTTTTCCTTTCAAATGCTAAAGGAATCACTTAATGTATTCCAAACATTACTTTCTTATATTCAAAATTAATATATTTAAAAATACCAATAAAAATGCAATATATGGACGATTAATATACATTCAAGGATCATTTTGGTGTATTATTTTTTTGGAAAATACTTATATTTTATCCTGTTTGAATCATTTTAACCTCATCCCCAATATATTTTTTATTCCCATGATCCTTCATTTTAAAACTTCTAGACAACTTACGCTTTAAATTATAAATCTTCATATCATCTTGTCTAAGAAATAACATGTCATCTATATGAAAAAGAAAAATGATAAAATCCCCATCATCCCATTTATTTTTGTAACAACTATGAACTTTTGTTCCATATATTTAATAATTCTTTTACCATAAATCCATAAAATTTTAAATTCTACTATCACAATGAGTATTTTATGACATACATGATTTTATTCAATTATAGAAAAACAATTCTGGTTCTCATCCTCCATTAAATGTCCTGATTGTTTCATATAAATTTTATTCTCTAATAAACCATGATAGAAATATATCTTGATGTAAAACCCAAATAATTTATAATATATTTACCTTTATATTAATTTTCTTTCTTTATTAGCTCTCTCTATATGGCACAATGTTTTTTTAACAATTCATGTTATAAATATTATTATTTAAACACGAACTTTATAATATATCTGTTAAAAGTGGAGGTATGAATTTGGATCACCAAATATAGAAAATATTTTTAAAGGGTTTATATAATGTAAATTAATTTTTAAATAATTACCCATTTTTTAGTAAAATATTTTTATCCTTCAAAAATACATTTTCCGAACAAAATGTGATTTATTTTCTATTATGGTAATATTTTATAATTAATTTCTACCAATTTTATAATTTTTTTATTAAATGGATATTATTTTGAAATTATAATTTAAAAATCACCTTAGGCTGATTTTTTTAATTATTCTGAAAAGATTGATTTTACAATGAATAGTGAAAAATACTACTTTTTATTGGAAACTATATATTCATTTCAATCATTTTTAAAATGAAATATTATTTTAAAATTTTTTAAACGTGAAATTGTTTAATTTATATTATAATTAAGAAAATTGAGGTCATTTTAATCAATTTTATTCTTCATTTTGTTATAAAAACTTTTCATACTTAAGAATATTTTCTTTAAAATCTTTTCATCATGTTTTGAAAGTTTAATTTTAAATTATATTATGAAATTTTATTAATTTAATTTGATAAAATTAATTAAATATTTAGAATCATATTTATTAATATAATTTAATAGGTTTATCTTGATTTTTTTCATTATTAATTATAACCATAGTAAATACTTGTCACGTTGGTAAAAGGTGTAAAATTGTGTTAAAACCATGGGGTAAAGCTTCAGAATATCTAAAACAAATAATATTATCTTATTTTATCTATGTTTTTTGAAAAAATATATTTTTAAAGAGTTTAAAAATGTATTTTATACGTTATTTTGATTTTTGATACCCTGGATTTACTTTTGTAAAGATATGGTATATTTTATTCAAATTAAAAACTATGTTTTCGTATATTCATTTAATGGCATGGTTCAAATATTGGATTTGTTTTTTATTCCAATAAAAGTATAAAAACCATAATTATATTATTATTTGGCAGAAAAATTAAATGGAAACTAATTTATTACTTTATTTCATAGTGAATTGGTTCTTACTCATAAATCAACTATTTTCCACAAAACTGTCTTTCACACATTTTGTGTTGTTATATTAAAATTAACTTCTACCACCTATGGAAATTAAATATAATAAATTGGATTCTAAATTTTAAATAATTAGTTAAATTTTTTTTTATTGTCTCCTTCTATTTTTGGTCATATAATTATTTTATCATTGTAAATAGTTTAGTTCTCACAATTATGTTTAAAATGAGTTAAAAGTTATTTACATGGAGATATGGATTAAAATGTATCCAAAGTTATCCAATTTTTTTGAGTTTATTTTAAAATTATATAATATCTTGTTTTAATGTTTGTTTCCTTGGTAGAAATTTACTTGATTATGATATAAATAAATAAATAAATATATATATATATATTATTTAATCTTTTATAAAATTCCAATTGTGTCCTCTCCCTCTCTTATAAAAGGATACCATCTCATATCTCTTATAATCACTTTATAAGCCTATTATATCACATAATAACTACCATAATAACTTACTATATTACTTTAATATTTCATATATACTATTTATTTCCAAAATACTATCTTTTTTTTGGATTAATGTGTAATCCAAAAAGTTTTTTCCTAACAATGTAGTATCACTATTAATTTAGTAATTTCAAATTTATTTATTATTATACCCACTATAAATCTATGTTTTTGGTTATATGTTAATGAATTAAATATTTTAAATATAATTATTTTTTTATAATGTTGAAAAAACCATTATCCACCTCCATTAAGTCCCATGAAAAACAAAAACATTGCTCGTGGATACGTACGATATGTCGTCTCCACACAGCGGTTTAGTTATTCTTTAATCCCCATTTTATTTGGATGGTTATGAATATATAACTATTATATATATATTATATTTATGATATTATTATGGTTATATTAAGATAAAATATTCTTTATGTTTCTTTCCTTGTTTTATTTATAAAATGAAAACATCATTCATGCATATTTATGACTTATTATCACAATGAATGATGTAAATAAATTTTCTATCTCTACAATTTGTGGACGATTGTAATGATGTATAGAATGAATATATATTATATTTATATCATTATTAAAAATATTTATATTATATAACTATGATCAAATAATAAAGATAAAGGTTGCAGAACAAAAACATAAATAAAAAACAATGTAGTTACTAACCGTAATAATGATTTTATTAAATAATTATCGACAAAATGGTGAGAAGATATTATAAGTTAATAATATATGTTATGATATATATTATTATGGTTTTTAATAAATAAATAATAAATATATATTTATTATATATTATTTTTTTAACATGTACAAATCAAGATGATAATTTAGATAAGGGATTTATGATTCAAACACATTTTAATTGGTATTGTTTATTCTTAAATTTAAAGTGAGGAAATTATATGATAATTATATGAAAACCAATTTAATATTTCTTATCCTATGGTTATTTCTATAACTTTGATGTTTTATTAAGATTTCCTTATCTTTGGTACTCTAAATTTCTCAAAAAAATGTTTTTTTAATAAAAGCTGATATTATCTTCCCTCTTTTGGTTAGAAAGCCATTTTATTACATATCATTTTTTTTCTCAGATATTTTTAATTTTTTTTGACTATTATTTAATGATTTTTTAAATTTATTTTTACCCATGTTTCACATTCTAAAAAATAGTATAAATAGAATCTTCTTGTCATTTTTTGAATAAGTTACTTTGTACCCAAGGTGTGAATATAATTTTTTGTTCTAATAATTATGAAATAAATATAATTTTATGCCATAAGGACAAGTATATTATTTGATGATTCAAGTAAATTAATATTCTTATTTTCAAAGAGCATAAATTCCATGATATTTTTAAAATATTTAGATTTTAAACAAGTAATTTTAAAATTAAATGGGTATTTTTTAAGAAATATTCAAATGTTATTTTAAAGAAAATTATCATATATAATAACATCCTAGGATTTTAATTATGATTTATCAATTATATGATACAATGATACCATCCTTATTATTTCTCTATATGGTTTATGATTATGATGATGAAATTTTTTTGAACTCATTTCATTTCTATGATTTATGATATGATGATTTGATGAATATTTTATGATCTCCTGGAACACATAAAAATGGATTATGGTTATGTGAAAGGTTTTCCCATAAATATATATCCCTTCAATTCATTAGGTAATAATATATATCTTTTGAGATAATTATAATTGGAATACAGAGTGAACCCAGATTAGTAATGTACTTTTTCCACTATGGAAGTCTTGGGTGTGAATCGTGACTGTGGATACAATGAAATGGGAGGTGGAACCAATACACTATGATAGAATTTGAAATTATCCTTCAATAAGAAAATTATTTAATATGATTATGTGTATTAAAGAAACATATTTTTATGTGAATATTATTCCATCATGGCCCATGTTCCTTGATTCTGTTATGAATTATTTCTGATGAACTGCCTCGATTTATGCCATTATTTATGATTATGATATATGATATGCTTTGTATTTATTTTAAAATGTTATATCATGTCCTCGAAACCTTATGATCATGTTATGTTAAAGTGATAATTGACATCTCCCTTGTTTGCCATCACTGATTATCTAATCTGGCACTTTCTTATGTTTCCTTTCCCATGTTATGAAGAAAGTTGTTAAGTAGGGTAGGCCTAAGAAGAGTTATATTTAGGAAGATATTTTTGGGATATGTTAAACATTTCTCGGGAAGTAATAAGATTGTGTATCTAGTCTCCAAATACAAAAATCCATTATCCTTCTTAGGAATGTATTTGTAAAATATTTTCAATATTAATATGTAATATCTATGTATAAAAGTCATAGGTCGATATATTTGGTATCAAAGGAAGGTTTTGTTAAAATTTAAAGATTAGGATTAGAGATACTTATTAAAAACCATGGGTATAATTGTTGGTATAAGAATATATTCCAATTTCTTAAGGTATATATTGTATTATTTTTCTAGTAATAAATTTCTTTTAGGATACTAAAAGTGGATGTAGTTTTTGAATAGATTACTCTATGGGAAATAACACTAAAAATAGTAGGTATAGTATATCTTGACAAAAATTCTAGTGTATTTTGAATGTTTCCTTACTATAAACATGGTTTGAAAATCCTAGGGGACATGCTTGGTTTAATTCAATTTTTTTTGAACCATATAACCATAATACTTTGAAATGTTTTATTAGAGATATAAATAAAACAACTAAGGAAAATTAGAAGAAAAAGAAAATAAAGGGGGTCTAAAAAAATGGATACCAAGGGAATATTATCTAATAATATTTATTCACTCACTATGCATGGACCCCAAAATGGAAAAGGAATAAAAAGAGTGATTATTAGATACCCTAGATTCAAGAAAATACACCACTTGATTCTCCTCAATCCATGTGTTAAGAATCTCCATCCGATCAGAAATTAACTTATTAAAACTAAGAATGTGATAGGTAATAGCCTAAGGGATGGAAGTGTGGCCTTTTTGGGATTCCAGAATGACCTCAGAATCTATTTCGACATTTTTCAGCTTAATTTTCTTCACACTAAATATCTCAACACCCTTAAGCATGGTGGATCCCTAAACTATGAGGGAGTCACCACTCTTGAAGGAACAAGTTAATGAAATGAAAAATAAACCTCCTTTTCCAGGGTTAATTCCTCCACCCCACATGTCCCTCGAAGAACATGGGCCATCAACATAGAGCTTGAAACAAATAGTATGATCATTCCATTATATCTAAGAAATCTGAAGAAATGTTTTAGTGGTGAATTGTTTGAAGGCATTTTTCACCGTGATTGTCCAGAGAGAGGGATAAAGTTCCTATAGAGGGATGTATAAATCCACCACCATATATCTAGCCCTTGCGATCATCACCAACCTTGAAATCCAATGAACATTAGTGTGAGGAGTATTTCTATCATTCTATATATAACAACACCTATAATATAATAGAATTACCCTCACATTAATTTATTAGAGATTATTCGTAACTCCTTGGAAACAAATATAAAAAAACCACCACTACTAGATTCCAAGTTCAATATACCTATAAAATCTCCAACCAAACACCAAAATATAATGACCCACTTTCATGAAAAAAAATTGGAAAATAAATTCATCTTTCAAGTTGTTGTAAAAAAACACTTGGATTCAATATAAACCCCTTTGTGTTTAATGGATTCTTCTGTGAGAAAAGAATTATTATGAGCATGGAAGAATAGAAATTCATATCTTCATAGGATCTCCTACACTGTTGGTACTTTCCATAACTATCTTGACTATTGTTATAATGCGTGACTCAATGATAAGAATTATCCAAAAAAATATGATAATAAGAGCCCATAAAAATACATTTCTTCTATTTATAATTCATTAATGCGAGGTTTAAGATCTCACATTGATCATTTTTTGGGGATGACCAAGAAGAATCCAGTATAATCCAATGTTTTTCTTGAATGAGATGTTCAGCATTGGGAACCTTAGAAACCCAAGATTGCTATCCAGAAATTTATCATCCCATAAGCTAATATCGTGCCGTCCAATAATCAAAAATCATGGAATTGTAGATCTTGGATGTGATTTTAAATAATTCTCAAAATATAAGAATAATTACCTCTATAGTTATTCAGATTCTTCCCATACTTATGAAAATTAAAATAATCCAAAATAAACCAACCCTTTATGTCCTCCCATGATAACCTGGAACTATTTTTTTCCTCAATTACATAAAACACCTAAGGTTGATACATCCCTATTATATTGGTTTAGACAACCTTGCCCACAACACACAACGGAAATTCCCATCCGAGTGAGAATACCAAATAAATGTGCACATGAGGGATTAAATATCCTTGATGAAATTCTTCAACACATAGAGTATTGAAAGAATATGTGTTGGAATATATAAAAGAACACAATTAACTAGAGTTATTACACCTAAAAAGAAGATAAATATATTCTTCAATCTTTTAATATGGTTCACAATATTTTCCAACACTTTATCAAAATGGTGAATGCATAATTTACCTAAAGAGACATGAGCACCTGAATAGTTAATGGAAAATTTCCTCCAATGGATATCTTGACTAGTAATAATAAATTTGGTCCACCTTGCTGAGCATGAATTCAAAATATAAACAATATGCTTATTATGATTGATAATTTTTCTAATCCACTTTCAATTATAATGAAATGTTTTATTGATGAATTTAATGAACTTCATAATACCATTAGAAATGAGGATCATGTCATCTGAAACCATTAGATGATATGTTCCACAATTTTGGGATCTACATTAAAATGGAATGGTGATGCTATTATTCTAATTTTTATTAATCATCCTAATGAAAGAGTCCTACACCAAAATTAATACCCTTAGAGACAATGAATCAGCCTATCTAAACCCAAATATATGTTGAAAAAATCCATACTACATACCCAATAAATAAATATAAAGATAGGGAGAACTAAAGCATCTAAATTACAAATATGATGTCTATATAGAAAAACACATACATGCCAAGACTTTTAAAATAAATTTCCATTCCATTCTTTAGCACACCTTCTCCATGTACACATTAATGGAAATGTTACAGCTTTTTTTTCTTTTTAAAATTGGAAATAAGTTATTATGAAACCCCAATGGAACCTTGGATAGACCTATTTATGATGAATATATGTTATTCTCTAGAAATACAAGTCTTATGTTGAGAGGATATTCCCTTATTGATGAGGTTCCCAAGGACCATGTAAGGGAAATTACAGATGCTGATTGACCCGTAATGACTCCAATATATGGGTCTCTAACTTTTTGGATAAGGATGAGGTTTTTAGTGCTCGAGAATTTATGAAGGAAGGATCTATGAAAGAAATCCTTAACTACCACTTCAATATCAACCTTCACCGTATCCCAAGAAGCTACACAAAAGGAACCAGGAAAACCATTAGGGATGGGGGAAACTTATAGATTGAGAGAGTAAACAAAATCTTTAATATCTTCCTCCTCTGGTATAGAGGCAAGTCTATCATTGTCATTTTCATAAACAATATAGGTAATAACATAAAAGAGGTCAATTTTATCCATTAAACACCATTGCCATATAAAGGGTTTTGGATTAGCTAGAATAGATTAGAAATGAGACTCCATTATACCTCTCATGACCCCCATGTCATTGGTTAAAGAGACCTTGTCCATTAAAATATAAAGATGAGTGATCCCCGTATTATCATTAATGCATGAATATGTTTAATCTAGGTTCTTGTCCCCATATTTTATCCATATTTCATTGGAAATGTAACAATCCACACATTCTTGTTCTTGAAACATCTCGACTAGATAACTTATTTTATCATCAAGAGAGTTGGAGAGGCCATTATCCCATGGATGTCTATTTAAGGAATCCATTTAGTCGATATTAGATTTATTATTGGATAAATCATTGAACCTCATATGTTGAATATTGAAAAACTGTGATAGACCCTCTTTGAGCCATATGATTTCGTTGTGATGGCCAACCCATCCAATTCTCTGCATTATTTTATTAAAAGATGAATTCACCACCTAATGGTATCTTAGAGAAACAATCTGGTGTCTAGATAAGAAGAAGTGACCACTTATTTTCCTACCCCCCACTAAAGAATCCATAGTTGGATAATGATAAGAGATATGTATCACAAGATGAGTAACCTTGGATGATAGAAATGATGAGATATCGTGAATATTGGACAATTAGCGATCCAAGTGGCACCAAGTGTGGCTGTTACAATTTTTATTATTAAAAAATTCCTATTTTTCTCCTTAAAAACCTAAGTTGAAGAGACTAGATTGACCTAGGAATTAATATAATTATTGCCTTTCATTCTAGGGGAAAATAATACCACCTTTATTATCTGATGTTTCTAGAATAAAATTGATGTCTACTCCTTCCAACCATGCATTCTCTCTGGGATTGAAGGATAAGAGTTATTTCTCGAGTGATCCCCCTAAAGAATAATCACATTTGGCATAAAAAAGAAACATTGAAGTTGGAGTCTCCATAGACGAATTTAATGGAGATTAACTAATTATATATAACAACCATCTCTACACTAAAATTTCATTTTTAGAGATTCCATATATTAGGATTATTAGGATAGCCATGCATGAAGTCATGAGGACACATCTAGAAATCAAGATCATTTATCTTATATTGAAGTTGTTTGGGTTCCAACACCGCTATAATAGAAATATTTCTATTATGAAACTTTCTGGAAATAAAATCTGTCTTAACCTGTTAACCTAGGTAATGGGAATTACATTTGGTGAAGGAGATAATTTGATAACAAGATGCCTATATTTAGCACCAGACATCAATGTATCTTGGTTTAGGGTGAAGTAGTATGAAAAATCACATCTCTTTTTATCCCTTCTATGAACTCCTAATAACCGGAAATGATGGGAATATGTAACAATCATTGATTTCAGATGACATAGTGGAACTTCACAAACCACCAAAAAAATGTTGGAAATAAGGAAAGGATAAGAATATAATGGAACTAGATTCCTTGATGTCGAACGTGATGGAGGTGAAGGGTGGACCAGTAGCTCCTTACCTCAAGAAAAAGACAAATTATCCTCTGTTAGAGGGATAAGAAACATTAAAGACATGTAGACCCTCAGATTAAGCCATGGAGAGGAAGTAAGGGGACATGGAAGTGGTGGAGACTTAAAGGGAGAATGAAAACATTGAAATAATGTATACTTAGAGGAAGAAGCTTACACCTTAGGAAGGTGGGCCAAAGTTGAAGGAGATTTTCTTAGCATGGAATATATATTCTGTAACTGGGTTAAATAAAGGGAAACATAAGAATTCTTTGGGTGGAGGCCAACACATAAATTTTTTCATTCCAAGTTGAACTTCCACTAGACATAGTAACCCAATAAATCGGGAGCTAGGGAACAAAAAGAAATACTTTTACCCCAATATATTGAATCAAGAAACTAGAGAAGGATGAAATCTGGTTATGGTTTAGAGATATCCATCTCCATGAAGATCCAATCCACTGAAGCATTCATCTTTTGAAGAGTTCGATTATTAGTGTGTAAGAATGACCCAAGAGTATCACCATTATTCCAAATAAAGGAATCATTGTGGAAGGGTATAGGAATCCATAGAAGATTAATCTAGAGTGCTTCTATAGGTGGATCCCATCTATAGTGGACCACCATTGACCACCTGAAAAAGTTAAAATGCCACCTACAACATAATCTAGGACAACATTCCTATGCCTTTAAGAAATATTCATCAGAGGAAAGAACTACACAAAATAACCAATTATTAAGGAATGAAATCCTTTTAGATGACATTGGACCCTAGGAACCAACTAAAGCATGGAACACTTGAAGGGGACTTTGGGACCAAATCAGGTTTCCAGATTCAATTGGTGTAAGAACAAATATTCTTGAAAGGCCTAAACTACACAAATGATCATAGTAGAAACCAACAATAAAGACAAACATATATTTTCTTAAAATCCTAGAGATTATATAGGGATTGAGGTGGATAATAACGAAACACATCATTAAGGATTGCACCAAGCTATGATGAACCAAGAAAATGGGGCGAGATATGGTCATAGGAAAGTGATAAAGAAGTTTCTCGTGGGTGGGGTAGGGACGATGAATAGGGATCCGGGAGAAAATAAATGGAGGCCTCAACCATAAAAATGGTTAAATGAATTTAAATAGGGATTTAATGATATACACATTCTTTAAATTTGAAAATAAATAAATTTTTATTTATGAATCATTATATAGGATTTGAATAGATGATGTCTATGAATGATGTAGGCTAAGCCTATTGTGTTATAGATATAAGAGAAATTATCATGATTTTGAAATCTTATAAATAATTTATTAAATAATGTGGTTTTACATTATGATTATTGTTTATTATACTATTATTTTTGTTTTTAGTCAATGTATGGGACTAGAAGGATCTATGTTAAAGTTGAATCATATAGAAAATGAAATGATTGACCTCCTAAGAAACCAAATGTTATAGGATATAGAAAAAATATTTTCTTCATGGCTAAAAAATTTTATAGATATATGAATCATGATGATCTTAGAAATATAATAATGAGGGAACAATATTAAATTTTATTCCTTCATAAAGAAACATCCACCTTCTATTAGTGGATATGTTGATCCAGTAGTTTCTTATAAATGAATCTGTACCTTTGTAAAGATATTTTCCGTTCTATAGTTTTTAAAACATGATTTTTTTTCATATGTTTTTCATTTCTAAGGAAAAGAATATTAGTGGGGGACACTTATCAACAACATGAGTGAAAAAGAATTAATGAACTCTATGGAGTGGGATGAGTTTAAGAGCTTATTTTTCAATGAGTAATTTTCTCCCATTCTTTATATGTAAATGGAGAAGGAATTAATCGGGTAGAAGTAGAAGGATAATGAATCCATTAGTAATTATAAGTAAAATGTTACACGATTTCTTAGGTATGCATCTAGTATTATCCTTAAAACTAAAAGTATGACTCATCGATTATCTAGTGGCTAACAACCAACTCTCCAAAGGGAGTTTTCCATAAGATACATTAGTAGATATGAATAAATCATTTGATGTGATATTAATGTGGAAATAGATATCGGAGTTACCTATGAATATATTGGTTTTGATAAGAAAATAAATATGGAATTCAAAAGACATTATAATCATAAATACAATGAAGAGAAGAAGATTATATCTTTTTTATACATGAAGTGTGGAAGTAAAAATGGAAGGTATTGTTTTAAGGGGACTGGTAAATGTTTTAAGTGTAGAAATGAATTCTATTAGAAAATGAAATACATAAGTGGCAGGATAAATAATTTTACCAATTATGGAGACAAAGAACCATATAATTCACAACCCACACTCTTGTGTTCCAAATTCAAGAATCACGGTCACTATACTAACCAGTGCTCAAATCTAAAGGTTAATGATAATGATCAACATAAACAACCTATTAATCCCAAAGATAAAGGTAAATATCCCATGATCACTATTTTTACTATGGGGTATGATAATGAATTGTTGAATGGTAAACTTGCTATCCAATCTAGAAACACTAATATTATATTTGATTACAGGTCATACCACTAATTTATATCTGAATAGTTTTCTAAGGGTATCATTTCATCACCTCAACATTTATATTTGGATTTAGAATTAAAAAATATGGATTATATGATGATAACATAAAAATTTTATTTCTCTTATCTAATAGAGGGTTGATATAATTCACTCCTTTCAATCTTGTGATTCTCCATCTAATTAAAATTTAATTGATTTTAGGAATGGATTGGTTCTCTCTATATAGAGATAAAAACAATTTTCATGAAATGTGTGTAACATTTTATATTATAAACTAACCCATGATTATCTTTTAGTGTATGGAAGAATATGAACATCCAATAGAAGTTAATTCCATTATGTGCGTTTTACTCCCTATTATTGAGGTACTTTTATCGTTGATGGTTTGGAATAAACTCAACATTTAAGATATTACTATTGTATAAGAATTTTTTGATTTATTCTTGAAAGGGATTCCAACTATTTATTTGAATTGTGAAGATAATATTTCAATAGAAGACATACATGGTGATACACCTATTTAAAATATTCCATATAGAATGATCCTGATTGGGTTGAATAAATTAAAGAAGAAACTCTTGGGGAATATTGAGAAGGGATTCATTCTGCCAAGTGCATAACCATGAGGTGAACTTATTCTTTTTATTAATAATGAATATTGATAAATGAAACTCTACGATGATTATCAAGAACTAAACAAGATCACAGTCAAGAATAAGTATCCTCTTCTTGGTATTGATGATTAATTCAATCAATTATAATGACATAACTATTATTATAAGATTCATATTCAATCTGGATGATATCAATTGAGCATAAAATGTGAAGAGTTTTCCAAGATTACATTCTATATGAGGTAAAAAAACATTGAATTTATAGTGATTATATTTGGTCTTACTAATTACACTCGACATCTTCATGGATTTAATGAATTGAGTCTTTAGATATTATCTAGATTAGTTTATGGTAGTATTTGTCGATGATATTATTTTATATTATGAGAGAAAATAAGAGCTTGAATATCACTCAAGGATTGTACTAAAGATATTAAAGAAGGAGAATCTATATAAAATTTTTACCAAGTGTTAATTTTGGCTACAAAAATTTCATTCTAGGGTCATATAATATCTTGTGAGGGTATATCAGTAGATCTATCAAATGCATAAGTTATTGAATGTTATCCCAGAAACCAATGTGACTTAGATATATAGTTTTATTGGTTTTGTTGTATATTATCGATGATTTGTGGATATTTTATCAAGGATGGCTAATCCAATATCCAAGTTAACACATAAGGGAGCCTAGTTTATTTTGGAAATACGAATGAGTGGAAAATTTCAATAAATTGAAGAGAAGGATAGTAAATGAACCTATTATTACACTACCCTACAATGGAGAAGGGTTTGTGATATTTTTTGATGCAATAAATAAGGGAATAAGATGTGTCCTCACATAGAATGATATGATGATAACTTATACCTCATGATAATTGAATATTCATGAGAAAAATTACCCAACTCATCATTTTGAGTTACTATAATATTTTTTGCAATAAATATACAAAGGTATTATCTTTATAGAGAAATGTGTGACATATATATTGATCATAAAAGTTTATAGTATATATTCAATCATACATATTTGAATATTCACCATATAAGATGGTTAGATTTGGTTAAATATTATTATGTCTCAATGAATTACCACCCATGGAGTGAAAATGAGGTGGTTGATGACTTTATTTGAAAGGATCGTGCTAGATTATCTATTATGAGGAGAACAAATTATCTAATATTTTGGGATTTTAAAGGATGGATATGGAAATAATTAATGGAGTGGATAAATAATATCTTTCTCAAATTAGTGTTGAAACATCTATCCAAGTGAAGGTTAAGAGGCACCAGAAGAAGATATAGCATTAAAAAAAGGTAAGAATTGTTAATGAGTTAAACCTTGATTGTGATTGAATGAGAAGTATTAGGAACCCTATATGTGTCATGTCCATACAATATTTGAAGGATTAATAATTTTATGATGCACATAGTTCATCATTATATATTCATTCTAGAATCAAAAATATTAATGGTGATTTGAAAGAGTATTTTTGGTGGGAAAAATGAAGAGAGATATTTCAATGTATGTTTCTTGGTACATGTTATAGAAATAAGTTAAGGGTGAGATACACACATCTAAGGGGATATTACAACCATTACCCATACTAGAATGGAAATAGGAAAACGTCACCATGGATTTTGTAGTAAGACTCCCCAAAACATCTATGGTCTATAATGATATTTGGGTTGTAGTTGATCACATTTCAATTTCCTAACAATTAATTTTTATTAAACTATTTTATCTTGAAAATATTTCTAGGATATACATTAAGGAAGTGATAATGTGGCATAAAGTACAACATTCTATTGTATCTGATCGAGATATGATATTTACCCAAATGTTTTAGATAATTCTTCAATAAGTTATGGATAAAAAGTTGAGTTTTATTACTACATATAATCCTTAGAAATATGGCCAGCCTGAGAGGACCATTGAAACTCTATAAGACAAATTGAGAGTTTTATATATGAATTTTATAGGTGGTTGAATCAACAACTTCCTTTGGTGGAAGTTTCTTTCAATAATGGCTTTTAATCAACAATTCAAATTGATATTTATGAATCCCTCTATGGTGGGAAGTTAAGAAGTCCAATATGTTAGGATGAAGTGGGAGAAAAAAAATATTAGTACTTGAGATAGATATAGATATGTTATATAAGGTTAGATCTATTCAACTTAACATAAGGGAAACTCAGAATCGATAGATAATTTATTCTAACATTCATCTATAAGATTTAGTGTTTTATATTGGTGAGAATCTATTTCTATGAATATATGATTGGAATAAGGTTATTATATTTTTAATTAAGGAAATGTTGAGCCCTAAATATCTTAGTCCCTTTGATATTATTCATTGAATCAATATAGTATCTTAGCATTTGGCACTTCCATTGAATCTCTCTCATGTTCATGATTTTTTCAATGTATCTCTCTAGAAAAAGTACATACATATTCCATTGTATATACTAAATTCATAGGTAATATCACTAATAAAATATATATCTCATCACTACAAGAAAATTTGGAGCTCTCGGTGATTTTTTTGGGTGTGGCGGCGGTTTAAACTGCTGCTATATGCTTCTGCAACGGTTTCCAAAAACTACCGCTACATTGTGTGTTGGGACAATATTTCTGGCGGTTAAATCCATTTATCAGCGGTTCTCTCGGGGCGGGGGATCACTTTTTTAGTGGCGGTTAAAACCAAAACTAAAAAAATTCATCCACTTGCCGATAAAACTGCCACTGAAAAGATCATAACCACCATAAACTATGCACAGAAGATGCGCATTTGTAGAGGGGGTTAAAATTGTTGCTAAATTTAATACCATAGTGGCATTTATAACTTTCTCTAATAGAAAAATTATGAAATTTATCAATGTCGAAAACCGCCGATTAGTATTCCGGTTACATTTATCGGTGGTTAAAACCGCCGCAAAAAGATAAATACCGACATTTTTTTGTGGTTTTGACTACCACAAATTATTCTGGTTACAGTTAGCGATAGTTAAAACCACTGCTAAAAATATTTTTTTTAAAATAGTAGTTTCTGTAGCTTCTGTACTAGTTCCCTAAAAAACATTCCAAGAATACCAAAAGACTAACAGAATACATACTATAGTCAATATGTAAAGAGATGCTTAACTAGTCACAACCAAGGTAATTTTGATTCATATTTAAAAAGAACATGAAAAGTGGTGTGATAAATATCTTTTTATAAAATTTAAAACTTATTTTGTGGCCTATAAATCTCTTCAACATTATCCGTAAGATACAAATTACCCCTATAATGAGTTTGATCATTTTTTCATATATGCATGTGCTTAAGTATTGGAGACATAATTTTTTGGAGAGATTTTCATGATCGTTTTTTATCATAATAGTATGAGCAATATATTTTCTTAGAATTACATGAATATCAGATCGAGGTGGTGGGTAGAGTATCCTCAGAAATTCAATTTTGAAATTTCTTACACCCTAGGGAAGATAGGATTTGCACCACTAATTCACTTATTAAGAATGTTCCACCACATGAAAGTTTAGAATCCATGGAATAGTGGAACCTGTTGGGACTATTCACTAAATTTCATCTGGATGCACAAGATGGCGATTCTAGAGAATCTTTGTCCCACATGAATTCGCAAAGATAGAAAAGTCTTATAGTGAGGAGAATTGTAACATCCTGGTTACTATTTTTATATATTTTTAATGTTTGAGAGTTGTTACTTAAGTTTCAGGGAAATTTTAAGCCAATCACTATGTTCTTCTTAGTATTGAACTGTAGAAAAGACCATTTTCACCATAAATAGTGCCACTAAGTTGTGGATAGGGTGGTTGTTGTGTGTGTATATGTGGGGGGGGGGGGGGGGTACATAGAGCCGATTTTGGTGATACATCCATTTTTTTCATGGCTATATTGTGGAGAAGGATCACATCATGGGACTTAGAGTTCTATGGTGTGGATTGGTAGGCTACAAAATTAGGGCTTGTGGGAGAGTTTGGGTTATTCTTCCACTTTGGTTATGGATTAGGAATTATCACCTTGGTTGTGTTATGGTGTCTGAGGGTGAGTTTGTTTCAGGGGGGTTGGGGCTTTTATCAAATTTAGTGTATTGGAATCATGGATTTGGATTATGTCATAAGACCCCCTTCTTAGTTGTGCTCTCTAAAATAAATCTCTATAATATATCATGGCCCCTTCTATTATTTTATCAGATCTTCATCACAAATATAACTTCAATTCTCATAGGATGATTTGACGAACCTCATTATGGAATGGTCCTTCCCATTATTCCATAGACCCATCCCTTTTAATTATTTCTCTGGAATTGTGTATAGGGATGCACCAAGGTCTTAGGTTTTCTAGACCACCTATATATTCTAAAATACCCTTAATCCCCCACATTCTTCCATCTTTTCTATCAGTTCTTAGATGACCCAAGTGTATCCCTAAGATGAATTATGGTCCCTTTTCCTTACATTTTAACCTCGATCTTGGGAGACCAACCCTTAACAGTTTTAGGTGAGTTTCCCTCTTCCCATATCCTAATGTTTTCCCTATTCTTCACTATAGTAAAGTTGTTGGAAAAAGAATAGTTGGTTCTGTTAATGCTTTTGTAGGGGACAAATGTAGGCTATTATGTCCTAAATATGAAATGGGCATCCTCATTCCTTGCACAATCAATTCAAAATAAATTTCCATCATTGAGTATTCATAGAGTGTTGGTATGGAAGGTTGGTTACAATTCCACTCATTATATCTAAAAAGTTTAATAATATCCCTATAATCTATGAAATTCCATTTATATATCCACATTATAGGACCAACATGCCCATAACTGGTCTATAATGATTTGAAGTGGGATGTTCACCCAAGGCCAAATAACCTAATAAATTTTGGAAAAATGAATCATAAAAAACGAATCATCACAATAAAGAATCAACATATATGGTGCATACCACACTCAAGAAATAAATACATAAAAGAAAATATCAGAAATCAATAAAATACATAAAAGAAAACATGAAAAATCAAGAAAATGTTAGGTCATGAAAATGTTCGGTGGAAACTATGTTCCACACATGATAGATATAAAAACTTTCGATAAACACATATTGTCACCCTCTCCAGCTCCAATATATCAACAATACAACTAATCAATATCCGATGATGAACACATATTGTCACCCTCTCTACCTCTATCTCCACTTATTTCTACCACCTGTAAGAACATTATTTTAAAAATTAAATAGTGTTGCATATTTATATTTAAACTTAAAACTAATAAAAGTTTGTAAACTAAACGATTTCGAATTTTTGTGATTTACCTACTCACCACCAGTCAATACAGTACCACCGGGGGCATATATGCTCATCTGTTGATGTATATTAGTCAACACTTTCTACAAAGTGGATATCTGATCCCCCTGATCGTAAACTGTGTTTTGTAGAGAAAGAATCTCTCTATGAGAATCTCTGGGTATGGACTGACTACAACCAGTAGTAGATGCTTCTGCAATCCCTAGTGGCCTCCAAAAAACCTCATATTGTATGGGTCCCAAACCCATCCCACACACTCTACCAAGTTGCTCCTTCCCAAGGAATTTAGCAACCAGGTCATCCTGGGAGACTGAGTATGACTGCCCAGTATTGGCATCCCATAGTTCTTTAATTTTTACGTATTATTCAAATATCAATATATATTAAAATATTAAAAACTAATAATAAGTTATTACAATGAAAAAATGAGTTCATACCCCAACTTCTTTGGTAGTCTCATTAATAAAACTTCTATTAGATTTTTTGTGAACATCCAACCACACTTCTGTTCGAGATGCTTCGTGCCCTAAACTATGTGGCTGCATTAAAAAAAAGATAAATCAACAATTTAATATTTTAAATAGATAATATTTTCTTATAAATATTTAAACTAATGAAAAGATTACCAGAGTATATTGACTTCTAGAAAAGCTTTTTGACTCTGCATGGTGATGAATGACTTACTTAGCACAGCTTGATGCATTCTTTCTTGAGAGATCCTAAAATAAATAAAATTCAATTTAATAGTAATTTATTAAATGTCATATCCTCTTAATATATATTTATAAATGTAAAATGAAGTTAATATAATAATATATATTTAAATACCATATGCTTCTCATCACAATGTCTATCAACAAAAACATTCCACTATTCTTTGGGTACACCATTTGGTATCATCTCATACATTTGTTGAACGGTAAAAAAAGTATCATTGACATCCCCCCAAAATCTCCATTTGAAATCTTTCTATTTCTTACCAAGAATTTTCAACATCCACTTTCGTGCTATCACATCAGCTACTGTAAAGTGGAAAACATCTGTATATAAAAATTCATTTTGAACATATTAATAACACGACATTCAATTACACCGTAATTTATTAAAAATACCTTTATTTGGGAATCTAAAACTTCATTTTTCCAACTTTGAGGAACATATCTCAAATAATCAAAAGAAATAGGAAGGGAAATGGGCTCCGCTGCCAGATGACCTCGAATTTGGCCATGTAATCACGCGGCGTCATCCGTTGGGACCCCATATGAATCAAATAGGACAACTATCTTCTCTCCATTCATATTCCACACATCTAAATTTTTTATATTTTTCTCTATAGTTGCGTTTTTCAACTTTAATGAACAAATAGATAGTATAAAAAATTGAAATAAATTTATTTATATTAAAATTTGTACCTATAACAGTGACCCTCCAGTATGTCTGTGGTAAACTAGAAGTGGCGCGCCGCTGCCCGACTAATGAGGCTACTGAAGGGGGAGTCGATCACTCAACTTCTAAAGGCATGCTGATAGAGGGCGTGAGAGATGGTGCAGGGCGAGATGTTGGATGGGGTAGGAAGCTGGTGGCTTAGAAGTCATAGGGAGGGAGACATATAGATCATCATCTGTCACAGTAGTGGATGGAACAATGTATCACTTCCTCCTTGGAATACCTTTCATTTTATCAAATAAAATTAAGTTCAAGACATATATTTCAAAGAAATTATGCAAAAAATAATTTAAAAATGATAATAGATGATCATTACTAACAAACAAAATATACATAACAATGATAATGAATGACTGCACAAATAAAATAAGTGGTTGCTGAATGAACAAATAACAGTACATATAATCATTTTCTCCTTCAATCATGTCTGTTTCCTGCTCCACTACTTCATCGACTTCATTTATACTTTCTAGACTAATATTTTCAATATCATGATGGAAAAATAATTCTACTTCTTATTGTTGATGAGATTCATTTTCAGAGGTCAAATCTTCCACTTCATTACACATATCATAAAAATATCTTTGTATTACGTGAGAAACTGCACTCCACCATTCATCCACAACATCATTCAAATAATATAACATTTTTTCTTGAAATGATAAGATATATGGATCATGAAGTCCAAGATCGCCAACATCCATCAAGAGATAGAAGTTCACAAAAGTAAATTTAAAGGAATCTCTTTTAACACCTCTAATAATATCGACCCAATTGCATTTGAATAAAACAACTAAAACAATGTATGTGGTAGTTTAATTCAATAATATTAGTCACTTTTCCATAGTATTACACTACAGAAAATGTAAATATACTATTATTATATGCTTTCAAACCCTTTTTCTCGATCGACTGTACGAAATATACATCCATTCATGTTGTAAGCGTTGAACTTTCTATCTTGTTTTGGAGGACCTCGAGCAATAAACTTCAACTCTTCTGAAACATCTGCTCGAGTATCAGTTTAAATGATCCAAAAAAATAAATATACTTTATTAGTTTTACAAAATATATGTTTCAAACTAATATTCGTATTTGTTGAAATATTTATGAACTTACACATCGTGCAAACCATTCTACAAGCTCTTTATTAACAGCTTTCGTTTTATCTTTCTCATTTCGTGTTCGGATTCTCATTAGTCTCTTTGTTTGTATCCTCAACTCTTCAATAAATGGATCTGCAATTTCACTATTTAGCAGCACATATCTATGTTCCTGTAATAATTCCAATTCTATCAGTGTCACATTTGAGGTCCTCCCAACTGATCCGCCAATAGCATGAAATATTTTTGATTTCTGATGTATTCGAGATTGATTCGATGTGTCGTCATCACATCCAACCTGATTAAATCTTGTCTCAATATCATCCAAGTATCTAGAACAAAAGGTAAGACACTCCTCATCCAAATAGCCTTCATCAATAGAGCCTTCTGGTTGAGCTTTATTTCTCACGTATGATTTCAAATTCCCAAGATATATGTGAAATAAAATAAACATAATTATGCATTTAATTAAGTGACAAAAATTGTTTACATAATTGAAAAACATATAAATAAAGTACCTATCTATTGGATACATCCATCGATAATGAACGGGGCCTCCTAATTTAGCTTCCTCAACCAAACTAACAGTTAAATTCATCATTATATTAAAAAACAATGGTGGAAATATCATATCCACAACACAAAGGGTCAATAAAATCCTCTCTTGGAAGTTGTCAAGATGAAATAAATGTAGATATTTCTCACATATTTTTCTAAAAAATGTGCAAAATTGGAGTACAACAGTAGTAATATTTTCAAGTAATAATGTATGCAATTCCAATAGTAAAAAGTATTGTAAAAAAATATGTGAATCGTGACATTTAAATCCATGTAACTTACGATTCATCAAGTCAACACACCTTGATATTTTACTTGAATACCCATTTGATACCTTAAAATTATTTAAAATTCTAAGGAGTGTATCTTTATCCCTATTTTTCAATGCAAAAATTTCTGGAGGATACTTTTCATTTTCATCTGGCAAAAGATCATGTTTTAGGTTTATTACTTGTAAGTATTTTTGAGCATTGAGATGATCCTTTTCCTTTACATGCTCATTAAACAATGTGAAAATAAAATTGTCACGAACATTCTTTTCAACATGTATCACATCAAGATTATTCCACAACAAAATAAATTCCCAATACAAAAGTTTGAAGAATATACTTTTTTTTCTTCCATTGTTGCATTCCAATTTCGCTTGACGATGCACTTTGAACCCATTTTCCCAAAATCATTCAAATGAAAAACCTTCACAAATTCTGTTTCAACATTTCCAAGGTTTGTCAATATTTCAAAACCAATTAACTATTTTGGAGTTGGTCTACGATCAATGAAACTGTTAAATTTTGATCGGTTCATACAAAATCTATGAGATGCATTAAGAAATCATCGATGGAATAAGAAGCACCATTTTCTACTATTTGGTAGCTTTTTGGCCTCAAAATCAAAGTTAAAAATAGGACATGCCAAACCCATTTAAGTGTTCCAACTAGATAAATTACAAAGCCCAGGGAAGTCACTAATTTTCCACATTAAAGAAGCATGCATTTTGAACACTGTCTTAGAAGAAGCATCAAATGTCTCAACATTGCTGCTCTACAACTCCTGTAATTCTTTAATTAAAGGCTATAAGTATACTTCAATATCATTTACTAACATTTTTTTTCCAAGAATAATCATTAAAATGATAATACATGTATACACCTCCCTGGAGGTATATTATAAGGAATCATAACAACTGGCCAAATGCTATAACTGGTTCTCAATGTCCCAAATGGGTTGAATCCATCGGTAGCCAATACCAATCAAACATTCCTAGGATCAATTAAGAAATATTGATTTAATGAATCATATTTATTCCATGATTGTGAATCTCATGGATGTCTCATTAAACCATCATTTTTATTATCTATATAATTCCACTTCATGTGTTCGGCGGATTTCGATGACATGAATAATCTTTGCAATCGAGGCTTTAAAGGATTGTAAGGTAAAACCTTTGCAGGTGTGTTCCTTTTCTTCTTTTTCTTGAAATTATATTGATTCAGACATCCAACATCACCCATTTACTACCATCTAGATGAAGAAGATTTTTTTACAATTCTGTCTACTTGAATTATCTTGCCAATAAAGTATACAATCACTGGGACACACATGTATTTTTGTATAATTCAGACCAAGCCTGTTAACAAATTTTTTCATATCATAAAAAGACTCGGGGATGTTTGCTTTAGGAAATTCATCACTCAACAATTCCAATATCTTGTAAATTTTCATCTCTGTAATTCCATATATACATTTGATATGGTACAACTTCAGTATAAAATAATGTTTTGAATATTTCAAAAATCCACTATACAACTCTTGATTTCCATCATCAACTAAATCATGAAACATATTTTCCTCAGTGAGGTTTTCTCTTACATTAGTCTCCATAGAATCAAGAGGACGATCCATTGATATGTTACAATCTTGATATGGTTGTCCTACAGTCTCAAAAACATCAATTGTATCATTGCTAATTTTTACCACCCTCATCTGGTTGTTCTGATGTGCTTTGATGTTTATGGTGGTCTCTTGTAGTGCTGAATACATCATTTGTACGGTTTTGCATTTCATTTTCCATTGTTGAAGAAGTTGGGCAGTCATTCCACGCATTGACAACAGTGCTCAACCTTTCACTAACGTTCGATTCTCCCGGCCAAATCCAACGCAAATATTAACAAGGAAATTGCTTCAATATTTAATGTTTATAAACTTCATCTCTCTTAAACCATATTCTAAATTTACATGTAGAACATGGAAATCTTATTCTCCCATCAATGGATTGATTGGAAATTGAAAAATCTAAAAACATAGTCAAACCCTTAATATACTAAGGTGTTTTCCTCGGTAATGTGATCTGGATATTATCCATGTATATCGCAATGTTCGTACACAATATTAAAAAAAATTAAAACATATAACTATTACTAAATAGGGAAAGAGATTCATATATACTAGTTGAAAAAATATATTAATATGTTACATAAGGATTTCCTATATAAATAAATATGGTAAATCACCCGCTAGAAAAAAAAAGTAAATATGTGCATGCATGTGTATACTTATACACATGTGATTACAAAATCAGTTGAAGAAACAAGAAGATAGTGAGTATTTTCTTAGGCAATATACATTTTAAGAAGGGATTTTCATGATCGGTGATGGTTCAACATATTTAATCTTATTTAATCAATACTTTAATTAACACACACAATTTGGGTCTTGTTATTTTGAATCCCCACAATACATGATGCTAAATTGGGACCCCCTATATTGAATATGTATGGCCTAAATTTTCATAACTCCTACACAAGAAATGTACCCCTGAGGGAATTTGGAAATAATTGATGGTTTCTATATATTGAAGATATTCAAATGTAAATGAAATTTTTTACCTCCCTATAATTGAAGTTGTAGTTATAGGGACATTGAGTTCCAGTTATAACAATGTAGTATGAAACTTAATAAACAAGAAATGAAAATATGAAAATAAACCCCATGAAAAATAAAATTTAAACCAAAGGAGCACTAAATTTGGAGGATGAAGAAAATGGGGGAATCTATCTCACCTATGAAATAAAATAGAATTAATTTATTGGGTTCACCCTATATTGAAATGGAAAAAGTGTTCTTGATGGAATTTAAGGAAGGGTTGTAAGAAAAATTCTTAAGTGGTATCATTTACAAAACTAAAAAGCACGAGAATAAGACTGGTGGAATTATCCTTGAATTGAAAAATAAGCATAACAAAGAGTTCCTGGATGGTGCATAGTTCATAAATGGAAGAAATATAAAAAATTAGGATTAATCCCATAACTGGGTTGAATCCCAATGACTAGTATATAAAATATTTTAAATTTAACATTGGTGAAGAAATTTTTACTAGTGGTGTCATCTAAATTAGTAACACCACAAAGGATTATAATTAAATTCGGAGATTAGGGTGAGTGAACAAAGTCCAACCATATTACTGAACTTAAGAAAGTTGTAGGTTCCCCTCTATTATTAAATTTAATATTTCTAACTATTATTTGAAGTGGCCCAATATTTTGGGGGAGATATGATCCCTGGGGCGGATGTGCTAATAAAGCATATGTTATTCTGCAAAAGGAATAGTTGATTAAATCCAAAAATGCATGAAATGAGTGATGTAATAATTATTTAAGGTCTTATTTGATATAAAATAGGATCAAAACGTTTCATGGCTGATTCTGACTCAACAAGTGGTGTTAAGAAACCACTTTTTTTCTTCAAAACTTGATCATGAAGTTTCATGCTGAAGTAAAGTCACTTGTTGAGTCTTGAATTACATAAAAATTGGATTATTGAAGAATAAAATGAGGATTCAAGCCATACCTAAGAGAATAAATGAAGTCATATTGAACCTGGTTCATAATAAGGGATTTCAAGAACTGAATTTAGTATAATTAGACCACTAATAAGAAGAAAAATTTAGAGGAAAAAGTAGTTACACATATTAATTTTATATTTAATTATTAATATTTAATAATAAGTTGTATTATATTTTTATGTTTATAGGATACTAAAAATATACCAATAAGAAGGAATTACTCTCAAATATTTATCTCTGAAATATATAACATTGAAAAAGAACATTTAGAGTAAATTGGTGATTTACATGAACTAACTCAAGTTGATCTAACACACCACCTGACTTAGCTAACAAGGATAGAAGGGAATTCCTAATCCCCATAGGATTGAAACATGTTTTAGGGCATCAAAATGAAACTAATTGGAATGGGGTTTTTATCAGAATATAAAAAACCACATCACAGACTCCACCTACAAATCTGGTATGACCAATCTGTATATCAGACATCCATGCACAAAAATAAACATTTTTCTTAATAGTGAAAGAAGAAAGAACAGTATAACACAATAAAATTAATCAAAAAAACTCATAAACCAAATCATCACATAATCTGGACATAAAATGAAAAAAATATCCCATATATAAGATAAATCATAAATAATATATTGGATGAAAAGGCTAATAAACAAACATCCAAAGAATTAAAAAAACATGAAAAACCATTCCTACAACTATGAAAAGCACCGGCGGTAGGGGAGGGGAGCTGAAATAGGGTATAAAATCAATGGGGTCATGGGTATAAGGCGACATCGTGGGTGTCGGGGGGAGAAGGGGCGTCAGTAGTGACGGGCGGTGGGTTTACGGATGACAAAGGAGGAGAGAAGGCGAAGGGTTGGGGCTTGACGAGGTCTGGGGGATAAGGCGCGTCAGGGGGGAGAAGGGTTTAAGCTTGGGTGGTGGGGTGTGTCACAACTGTAAAAAAATAAATGGGATTCATGGTAGTTTTTAATAAACCACCAGGAATCCCTTTTAAGAAAAGGTTTTGCAACAGTTTTATAAACCACCACTAAAAGACTACCACTAAAGGTGATTTATATTATAGTGTATATGGAACAGCCAATTGAAATTTTGGATCATAGAGAGAATGTAATATGAATAAATACCACTCACTAGGTCAATGATTTTTGGAGAAACCATAAATTAGATTAGGCTACATGGGAACTTGAGGATGTGATGAGACAAAAGTATCCTCAGCTATTTTTATAAGAGAAAAACATTTAAAGGTAGATATTATTATAACGGGGTAGAATGTAACACCTACTTTTTTTTGATATATTACAATTTAAATAAATTTTATTTGTTTGATATATTTATTTATACACCACTTTTAGTTTAAAAAATTGATATAAAATATTTAACATATAAAAATTAAAATTATAACCTATCAATTAAAATTTGTGGCATAAATAGGAATAAAAAATTTGAAAAAACAAGTATAAAGGTTTTATATGATTCAAATTCATTGATAAATAACTACTTAATTTTTAGTAAAACCAATTTATGCTTCCAAAATATATTTTTTCGTAAATGGTTTTTTTTGATTTTAGTGAGAAAACATTATACTTAATTTCCCCCACATTGATAAACTATATTTGATAAAAAGGATAAAAGTTTGGAAATAATCTTATTAAAATTATATTAGGTTTATGTTTTGGAATTTTTCAGAAAAGATTGATTTTATAGTGAATTGTGAAAAGTAAAGATTTTAATTGAAAACTATATTTTTATTTCAATAATTTACAAAGTTAAATTTTGTTTTAATCTAGTTTAAAAGTAAAATTATTAAATTTATATTATCAAAAATATAAATATATTCATTAGAACTAGTATGAAATACATTTACAATGAAATTTTTTTCAACTTGGTTATTTATAATTGATATTATAAATTAATTTTCACATCAGTTATAAAATTACTAAAATGAAAAATATAAAGCCTTTTTTCCACATCATTTATTAAGTACCCAATATTGAAAATCTAGTTTTCAGAATCGATTATGTAATAACCAATGTGAAAAACATTAAAATTATTATGAAACGTAGGGTTGAGTCATTTTGTGTTCATTATTTCTCGAGATTTCTCTCTATTTTTCACTCAATCTGGGAACCCTAACCCTTTATTCTTTGATATGGTGTCCTAGACTCTCATTTAGTGGGGGTTAACCACCATCTGACACCATCAATTGTCATTGTATTCTTCTTACACTCTCTCTATGTTATATTTCCATTTTAATTGATGTCTAATTCACCCCCTTCTGAGATATATTTTCCATTTTTGTTTATTATTTAAATTTTACATGTATTTAAGGAATATCTTAATTGATGAATGTTGTATGGGGATTTTCCCTTCGTATGATATATCCTACTACTAATACTTTTCATCTCTTTATTTTTTTTATTTTCGATTATAATTATTCACACATATAAGGTATTTTTTAATTGATGTATAATTTTTTAGATAAGGTTTGATTAAATGACTATTTAATGAGTTCATGACCTAAATAATGTTAATTTGGTGACTAATGTGGGCCTAATGATTTTTTTGCATTTTGAATAGTAGTTTTGAATGTATAATGGATTATAGAGTCTGAATACATAATATTGATAATATATATTGATATGATGATGCTGATTGAATGAAATTTTTTTATGAAATAATTATAATTAAATATATTAAAGTGATATATTTTCATCAAATATTTGACCTTTCTATTATTTTTGAAATATTTTATTATATATATATTTTATTTTTATTTATCAAATTATATATTAAATTAAATTTAAAAATATAATAACTTATTTCCAATTCATTTTATTCATTATAGATAATAATAAGTTAGAGTGGGATTACTAAGTAAATAAAAGAGATGAATACGAGGAATGTGTTTATGATTTTTTAGAAATTACAAAATGAAATGTTACAAACTACAACCTGTATTTATATCAATGATTGAAATATTTAAATATGAGAAAGTTGAAAATAAGAGAAATCAAAGATCGTTTCATTTCTCATGGTTTTAATCCAAGTTACAACCCTTGGACTTGACAAGGAGAAGTTGAAAATAACTAAAGACCTATTTATGGTGATAATTTTCAAGATGATAAGTTTGATTAAATTGTAGCAATGATTCATGATATTGAATTATATTCAATTGGGAAGGAACCAAAAAGTAAATCTCTTATTTGGATATACTAATAAAACATTGTATTTACATTGTATGAAATTTATGGTTTTATCAGTAGTGCTATGATTTATTAACTTGAAAGTGAAAATGTGTGGAGTGACAAAAATCTTATAGAGTTTCTATATAAGTTTTAAGACATAATAATTAAAGGAAAAAATATTCCAAATTCACACTATAATGAGATGAAAATTTTATTCCTGAGGGGTTTGGGTTACAAGAGGATACATTCCTTTCTCAATGACTATTTTCTATATTGGAATGCATACATATATCTGTCAGATTTTCCTAAATGTGAGACATTATCGTTTAAGTTGAAAAAAAATCATAGTTTGTTTTGTAGTTATTGATAATCCTATTATGGGAATTTGCTATATTTCTATAATTATATATTTAAAATGTTTATTTGAAAATTCAAATGATGTAAAAAGTTATAATGTAATGTAGATTAGCATCTATGTGATAGAAAATTATGTTATCTGATTGATTTTCCATAATTGAATAAAATTAATATACATTTTTGTATATTTTTAAACGAATCTAGAAATATCAGACATGGACTATGAATTTATGGAATGAATTTATATGGAATACCTAACAAAGTGGATGATCTGAATTCATTAAAAAATTCAAATCATGATGTGGTTTCTATAATTTTTCAATTGGAAATGCATTTTTCTCTGTCTTTTTTTGATATCGAGGTTCTTTTTAAGGTTCTTTTTCTATGAAAAATGACGCTTTAAAAAACTATATATCAATATAAGATTTATCCTTTGGAATTTATATAAAGAAGCTGAAGGTATATATTAATAAACCATATTCTTCCAAATCCTCTATTATTGATAAGAATATTTCTAATGAGGTTGAATATTTTTGTACAATAGACTAGTCTACAATGGAGGACAACAGTTTGCCTATATCTTGCTCTAAATGAGTCATTTATGGGAGAAAGGGGATTTGTGGATTACACATAAAATATTTATTATGTGAATAGATAAAGAAGTTTTATTTATAAATCTTTTATAAAATATATTATGTTTGGGTATATATATATCATTACAAATTAATGTATTAACACAATGTTATCTTATGAATAAAGATATGTGGATTTTGAATGAGCGTAGTAAAACTTATTTTATATGGTTTAAAGAGACCATGTATAGAAAATAAAATTAATTAGAAACATTAAAATGGTTAACATGAATCCCACGTTTGAAATTGATAAGATTGACTAGGAATGACATTAGATACTATAAGTTTAATATGATATATTAAGAAAACATATGTATAATTTAGAATATCAGTGTATTAGTGTTCATAGAAGCAATGATTTTTTTGAGTGTAAATGAGAAAAACTCAATATCTATGTCAAGTTTATTCTTAATATTCTTTGAATAAACATGAGAGGTTTATTACATTAAAGATTGAATTCTAGTGTTTTATTTAAAATGAGTTATCACTAAAAAAATGGCAGACATGATGTCTTTGAAATAACCTTGTTAATAAGAATATATTAGAATACAAATTTGATCCTTTTATCATGAAAATACATGGAAAAAAATATATTTTTTCTTGATACATCAAATATGAAATGGTCAATCATTATGAAAGAAAAAACATAGTATTTTAGTGAAGCGAAACATGATGGCGATGCTGATTTATGTGAGATCCCTATTTCTATGAAAATACTACTAATTAATGTTGATGACGATGATATAAAAATGGTTCGCAACCTAAAGAATGATCATGAGAAAGAAATATTGAAAAAAATACATTATAATTTCCTAATATTAAAAGGTAACATATATTAATTTCCTATTCACTTTTTTTATTTCCTAAAGTATTAGAAATATTTATTTTGTTTTTTACTTAAAATGAATATAATAACCAGTATGATATTTTTTTGGTAGATTTATTTTGTTTATTTTGTATTATTTTTTAATTATTCAAAGTTATATATCACTCTTTTATTAATATTAATTTTGTACTTACTATTATTTTCCTTTATCTATATCATTTTATGTTCCATATATATTCTCCATAAAATTTAAACATTGTTAACTACTAAAAATTATATAATGAATATTTTTAGTATTATTTTTGACATTATTGTTAACTACTCTAACGAATATGATAAATAGTGTTTCGTTTTGTAATATTTTTTTATCTTTTTGAAAATTGTTACTCAATTTTATATGTAACTATTAGATTTTTTCCCACCTTTTATGTTGTTTTATATCTCATTAAGGTTGTTATAATTTTATTTAAATGATTTAAAAAATATGAATAAATTTGTTTTTGATTAGTATCTTTTTATTGGATAAATTTTCATTTGTCACCTTATTTTTTATGTAATATTAGGATTAATATATTGGTGTTCAAAATGTTTTTACATTGATTTATAGGATAACATCAGATCAAACATTAGAGTAACCTTGTGCTTTTGGCAAGGACCATATATAGAGTTCTAATGATTAGTATCCCTATCTTTATAAACATGATATATATACTTCCTAAGGGTTAGAAAAGACTTTCTGGGTAGGTAGATTTTGTAGCACACATTTACCAAAATTATCATTTTCCTATATCTCTGACCATAGAATACCATTGGATTTTTATGATAATGATATTCATAGTGTTCCAAATTCAAAAAAATTTAAAATTTTTGTTTAAGTGCAAGCTCAATCCAAATATATTGTTCTAATTTTTTATAGTTTAATTGTTAATAAAGAGACATTACCTCCATTATTGGAGACAATTTATGTAATATCATTTTTTTATTATTTTATTTATCATAAAATGTATTTTACTAATATATGATTTTTCCTTTTCATTAGATGGAATATAGTATTCCCGATGTTGGAGGTGTCATGAATAATTATTTAGATTTGATTACTAGGAGATGGGGGGATTTTATATAAACCCTCACATTAGATTTAAATTTTGTGGAAATATAAAATAAAAATCAATTTGACAATTATCATTTTCTGAATAAAGATATATGGATGCAGTATGTTGACAATAAACAAGAAGTGTAACTTTTGGTAAGTGCAAAGTTATAATTTAAATGTTTTTCTTATATCCATAATCATATTTATGATTTATTTATTAAGAAATTTTATGAAATTAGGATACCTCAAGAGGACACCCAATAGAAAAATGTATAACTTAAAATTGTATCATTTAGAAGTTATACATCATTAGAATAATAATTGATGGAATTTTTTTTTTAAAAAAAGAGCTGAGTATTCAGGTTATGTCGAGTTTGACCTTATTTCACTTAACTATACATGAAAAATAGAAGAGCACCTAAATTAATAAAAAACTGAAAATGTCTTAAGGAAGTTTTTATGGCTATAATTAAGAGGATTTTAAAATGTTATTTATCTTATTTATGTTATTTATGTTAAAACAATTTTTTCCAATTGGGATTAAGTAGTGAATATTTCCAATATTTTATATAGGAATCCTTAGAAGAGAGGATAATAAAGGGAACCTTCATACTGGTGGTTAAAAAGGATATTTTAGGTACTACATTGGGATATTACCAAAACTTGGGTTGCGTATGAGGATATGTGACAACAGTTTTGATAAAAAATTATTTGTTTATTCATGATAATCTTAAAGTGAGGATATATATAAAAGTAAAATAAAATCTTCAGAAGCTAAATTTCATGAGATGGGTGAGACGATGGGGGACAAAATAAAATCATCAGTACATTCAATGTTTATAGACAAGGAAAAATAGTTTTACGAGGCATATCCCACTCCTCCCCCTCCACCTACATTTACAACTCCTCCATCCCTTCCTGTTGATCCCACTTCTCTACCTGCTCCCACTTATCCAACTCTGAGATCTCCCCCTTTATATTTTCCCATATATAATGAGTTATATGTTGTGGATCCCAAAAAATACATTGTTTTATATGGGATTATATATTTTATTTGGGATATCATTCATTATCAATAGATATATTTGGAGCATATTAGGTTTACCAGGAAGGATAGTATAGATAGACTAGAATGAGTACCATTTCTTAGACATGAGGTCACTATATCTGTACAAATCATTGACAATTATTTAGTTTTTCTAACTCGACATGCCCAAAAATTAACCATTCAGGTATGTATATATTATAACTTTAATTTTATATCGGTGTTAAATTGGTTTTAAAATTTAAATTTTATATATTTATCTATTTTTATAGGAATTATTTAAAACTAAATAACTATTTTTTTGACAAAACAAGTAGAGGATGCTATGAGTTCTAATGCATCTTCTCTATAATTAATATATTATTAAGATATTATTCATTATTATTGGATGTTTATGAATTTACAATTGATTCTATAATTTTTGGGAAGGAATTAATTTTGATGATTTAAAAGGGAGATATTGCAGAACCTGTAACTTGAGATTTTTTGGGAATCAAAATGATGTAAGCCTTTTCTATGTAAGTCTATTATCACATATCTTTCATTTATTTTAATTTATTTAAACTTAATACTTATGTTTTTTTATATTATGTAACCTTATAAATGTTTTATTCATCATGATATGACATTATTATATGGATATTTGGCCCCAAAATGTATTTCACCAATAGCATTGATAGTGAATGATACACAAATAACATTATATATTCCTAAAATATTTCACAATAATGCCATTCTATGTTGTGTGCTTCCTTATATTGATAGGGGTGGAATATATATTTCTAAAAGTGTTATTTATTTTAACTGAACAACAACCCACATTATATTTTTTTACATATTAGTGGATATTGGATGTTGTCTGTCCTTTCAAAGATAGAATATTGCTTATTGGTTAGGCTATATACCCGATGAAATGTGAGAAAAGTTTAGAAGTTTTTTAAACATGAATGTTTGAATATTTGAATAATTGTATAACATAAGTACTTTTAATTTTATTTCATACATTTCACTTTATTATAGGGAATGGAATTAATTTAGATATACAATAGGAAAGAGGAGAACACAGATCAAATATGTAAAAGAACATGTGACTTATCAAATATCATTACTACATTCTGACTATAAATACTTAAAATTTAATTTTGAATTAATAAATTATTTTGAAATAAAATTCATCTCAAATAAAAAGAAAAGTAATGTAGAGATTATGTTCTAAGATTTATATTTGAATTTATTTCAACTTGAATAGTTACAAAATTCCATGAGGTTATATTTTATAATAAAAATTTCATTAATTTATCTTATAATTATATAGAGAATAAATTTTAAAAGATTTATTCTTAAATTTTAGATATTTTTTGACTCTCACCCTTATAATGAACAAAGGATAAATTAATGACAAAAAGAAATGGAAAAAAATTTCATAGGTTTTGTTGGATTTTAGTTTATTATTAATATATATTTTAATGATTAAATTTCAAATAATAACGTTAAAATAATTTGAATATGCAATTTTGTTTTTTGATTTCTATTCTGCTGCTATGTGATTCTATTTTTTGGATACATATGATCCTATTATTTTATTTATAGGGATGATTATTTACAGACGGGAATATTTATTTTATTTTAATTTAAAAATCAATTTTCACATTGATTATTTTATAATTGACTAGAAAAATTTAAAAAATTATTTTATCACATCATTTTCTATATATCCAGTGTTTTAAATAGTCAATTATGTTAGTTATCTTAAATAATCAACATGATAATCCATTTTTTCAAATCAAATTTTATTTAAGGAACATGAATAACCAATATAGATCAATAGTTCCTAGATTGTTTCTATATCAGTTTTTTTGAAACCCACAATGGAAATACATAAAAACATTAGTCATTGTTACCCAATGTGAAAAGCTATTTAAAACTCTACTTTTAGTAATTTCACAAGTGAACAGAAATTAAAAATATAAAGAAACCAACCCGAAACAATATTTTTCACTAGTGAGGAATAAATTTTATTCTTTATTTTGGTATAAAAACATTTTATACCTAGGAGGACATTTGTTTTCTAGAAAACTGCTTTTCATCACATTTTACTTGTTTAAATTTATGTTAAATTCTACCAAAAATATGAATTTAGTTTTATAAAATGGATACTATTTTATAATTATAATAATGAATATAATATAATAGGGTTAACTTTATGTTTTTTCTTTATGAATAGTAACCATAATAAATCTTTTTCACTTTAGTGAAGGAGGTAAAATTGGGTTCAAATGATGGGGTAAAGCTTTAAAATATACCTAAAACATTCCATTATACTATTGGATTAGTGGTTTCCAACAAAATATATATTTAAATAGTTAAATAATTTATTTTAATTAATTATTTTGAATGTGGAATCCCTTGATTAACATTTTCGAACTTATGTTATATTTTATTTCGACTAAAAAATGTTTCGATCTTTAGATTTAATGGCATAGTTGGGAGATTTCATTCGATTTTGTATTTCTATAAAAGTATTAAAACGTTCATTTATTATATAACCAAAAAATCATGTATTCTAATTTTTTATTTAATTTAAGGTAAATTTATTTTTTCTCTTAAATCTTATATTTTCCTAAAAACTGTTCTAATAAATTTTGTGTTCTTATATTAAAAGTAATTTATACCACCTGTAGAAATTAAATATAATAAAATTGATTCCAAATTTTTAATTATAATTTTCTATTTTTTCTAGAATCCCATGTTTATGTTTGGACATATAATGTTTTTATCATGGTATATATATATATATATATATATGTTTTCACGGTTAAAGTTAAGATGAGTTTAATGTTGTTTGAAAAGGAGATATAGATTAAAATGTTCCTAAAACTTGTCAAAATATTATTTTAAGTGTTTATTTCGACCATATCAAATATTATATTCAAATTTTGGGTTCCATGGTTCTACTTGACATTATTAAGATATATATATTGTTTATTCTTTTATGTAATTCCAATTGTGTCCTTTCCCTCCCTTATATAATGATATCACCTCTTCTATCTTCTCCACACTTAATGAACATTCTATATCTACCAATACCTATCATAATACCTTCATATCTTACTTAACCACATCCTAATTCTTATTTTATTTCCCAAATACCATACTTTCATTTCTTAATGTTTAATCTAAAATAGGTTTCTCAATAAAGAGGTATAACTCTTAACTGAGTACTTTCAATTTTATTTTTTCTTCTACCACCTCTAAATATATGGTATCCATTATAATATAATGACTTTAGTATATTATTTCCTATTAATTGATATTATTGTGATGCAACAACCATTATCCCCCTCATTTCAATCATATGGAAATAGGAAACAACTCTCATGTATGTGTTTGGTGTTCAGTCTCTGTATAACTGTATAATTATTTTATCATCTCCATTTTACTTGGATGGTAATTAATAATGATATAATTTTTATATATTATATTTATTATATTATTATGGTTCTATAAGGATAAAATATTATTTATATTTCTTTTCTTATTTTTCTTGGAAATGAAAACATCATTCACATGTCCGTATGACCTACTATCACAGGGAATTGTGTAAATCATTTTTCTATCTATAAATTTTATGGATGATTATAAATATGTATATAATGAATATATATTATATTTATATCATTATTAACATTCTTGAGATTATGTAACAATGATGAATGGATAAGAATCATGACTTCTGAATCGAATCATTAATGAGAAATGAAGTAGTTATCACATGAAATAGTGATTTTAATAAAGAGTTATTAACAAACAGGTGATAAGATGTTATAAGTAAATCATATATGTTTTGATAAATATATATATATATATATATGAGTATGGTTCTGAAATAAATGTAAAATAAATCTATATTTATTATATAGGAGGTTTAAACATGTACAAAGCAAGACCAGACTCGAGGTAAGGGGTTTATGTTTTAATCCCACATCGATCAAGATTTTTTAAACTTGAATTTATTTTTAGGAAATTATATGCTTTTTATCGGATAAATACATATATTATCTTATATTCCAATGGTAATTTCTATAAATTTTATGTTTTAGTAACCTTTTTGTATCTTTGATACTCTAAATGGTACAGAAAATGTTTATAAGAAAATTCAATCTTATTTCGACTATTTATGAAAGAAAACCTTTTTCTTCCATATCCATATTTTATAAAATGTTATTAATAATGTTTTTTATATTATTTATATATTTTTAATTAATTTTTATCAATGTATGAATTTTTAAAAAGGATTATTAAAAATACTATTCTTCCCATTTGTTTAATACGGTACGTTTTACCAAAGGTGTTGACAAAATCATTATTTTAACAGTTATGGAATGCATAAAACCTCCTACCATCACGACCACTCAATGATTCAAAGATTCCTTTACAAGTTTCTATTTTTATTTTCAAATAAAATTATTTCATTATTGTTTTATATATATTTGTATTTTTGATAAGTTATTTCAAAAATAAAAGGATATTTTCCTCAAGAAATGTTCTAATGATCTTATAAAAAAAATTCATCTATGATAACATCCTTTGATGTTAATTGATTAAAAAAAATTTGATACATATATTTTTTAAAAAATACGATGAATTTTTAATGATTTTCAATCTTAATAACTATTATTTTATTTGGTTTTAATAAATAATGGTTAATTTAAAATTTGTAATAGAAGTAGTTTTAAATGTGTAAAAGCAGGTTGTTTTTATTTTTTAAACTTGATCATATGATATGTTTAATTTTATGACTCTTTTTATAGGAATTTATTAAAAAAATTATACCATGCCAAGGCTTGACTTCAACCAAGGGCATAAACTATTTAGAAATATCAGGATAGCTAGTAAAAGACATACCCCACAAGGAGGGCCTCCAAAAGTTGGTCGAGGCACAGGTTGTGAAATCCCATACGGGTGGCCTGTGTGTGATAAACCCCATGGGTTGGAAAGTGATCCCAATGGATCGTATGGGCTATGTGTGTGTGGCCAAATTTTTTGTGTGTGCATGTTGAATCGGGAGCCTATCCCTAGTGAGTTACTGTATTCCATGAAATCCATACTCAAGGTTATCAACCATCACCAAAACATGGGTCACTTCGAGGTGGGATCGAAGCACCATTGAACTCTGAAAATCTGTATCCGCTCTCCACCTCATGATTCCGCAGCTCTACCACATAATGTCATCCCTTAATGTAACTTACTTATACCCATAATAACCATTTCCAAAAAGCTCAACTTGAGATCCATCTTCAACACTAAATCATTCCAGCAGCATAGATCATCTCTGAATAATCACAAGACACCATGAAGGCCATTATAGTTTCCTCCGAACACTAGGAAGGTTGGAGGTGTGAAGGGAGGATAGACTGTCGTTACCACACTGCCCTTCTCCACATCTTTCCACTACTACATACAGAAAACACGAACACATCTACCTTGTTGTTCCATGTTGTTTGAGAATGAGCGTTGCACCCCATAAATTCTGAAGGGTGTACCGCATGAATCTCATCCATGCTGAAAATTTATATACCCATTAGACTTGGGTGTATCTTTAAACACACTAGGTATCACAGGTGTAATTTGAAATTAGATATCACCACTACTTTGAGGGAGGCCGAGCCTCCCCCGCATGACCTATAAAACAAACACCATGCTACCAAGATAAAGAGATCGACACCCCAAGTTTGGGAGACAACATTGATAGGAGATGGATACCGATGTTACATCATCATATTCCTATTTTTGTTTTGTTATTTTGTTTTATTTTAATTTTTTCTTTAGTTTTATTTTAATTTAATTTAATTTTTATTTTTATTAAATAAATTGAAGCATTTTTTCAATCTGAACCAAAAATCTTATTTTTCTATTTGTAATTATTTTAATTATTGTTATTATAAATATTATTATTATATTAAAATTATTATTTTAACTTATTTTATACCTTTATTTTCTTATATTATTCTACCCTCTCTTTATTCTTATTCTATTTTTTTTTAATTTCTCTATCTCTCTCTCTCACTCTTACTAATTATTTTTATTTTATTCTTTTCCTTTTATCTTCCTTTTTTTATTTTATTCCTATTTATTTTATTCATTTTATTTTATTATTACCTTATAATCTCTCCCGAAAAGTTATCTCTTACTCCCTATAATGAGTTGAATAGTAAAGGATATTCCTGGAGGAGGTCAAAGTGCTCTTGAATTTTTCTTATTGTTTATTTTATATTTTTGGTAGATATGAGTAGCATGCATGGGTGCAGTGAATTTATTTAGTATGGAGACTGTCCCCTATGATATGAAACTTGATATAGTTATATTATTTTTTTGAAATCTATTTTACCTATTTTAATTGGCTATCTCTTCCCATGATGTATTTGAGTGAATAAATGGATGAAATTACATTGATAGAGCTGATTCTTAAAATATGGGAAACCCTCGATCAAGGTGTGTCATCATTCTTGATTATAGGAGGAGGTGGAATTGAGATTTATTTGGCATTAAAATATTCCAAAATATATAAAAAAATAATATTAATTCATCATTTGATTTCATGTTTGGATTATTAGAAAACAATGAATCAAAAAAAGGGTTATAATGATTAAACCCAAAATTGAACCCAAAAAAGTTCTTTTTTGTATTTTTTGATTATTAATTTTACATGATAATAAATTTCCTGAAATATGAGAATTTAAGCTAAAATACCATTCAATTCTAAAAAAATGTGTTAAGGAAGAAAGAAATTGATTTTGGGTTGTATAATTATTCTACATTAATTATTTGATTTTAGATTGACAATCCAGACATGCAATTTCATAATGAATTACTATTTTTTTAAATTATAATTTTTGGAATCTTTCAATGCCTAAGAAATATAAATTCAACCTCCTCCTATAATAAAGTTTGATGAGACACATTTTTCAAGGGTGTTCCATATTCTTGGAACCAACTCCGTTGATTCTGTTTCATCCATTGAATCACTCAGATTTATCGTGTGAAGACAATCCAATTATACATGAGAAAATATATTTAAAAAAAACAATAGAAATATATTGATTTTCCTATCATAGGGGATAATAACCAAACTGAAGAAATTCATTTCACTAATTCATTCTACTTATATATTCCAAAAATTTAAAATAAACATTATTAAAAATTGAAAAACATCCTGACATCCCCTAACACAAGCCTCTGGACATCTCCTCATTATCAGAAGTAAGAAATCACTTTCATTGAAATATAAGAAGAGAATAATAAAATAAAAAATAAGAGAAAAAGAAGAAGATAAATGTTGTGAGTATGAGAAGAATAAAAGAATAAAATAATATAATTGGGATGAGATAGGGAGAGACATGGATAAATTAAATAATATTGAAGAATGATATTGAAGGGGATAATAATATAATGAAAGGAATAAATAATATAAAATAAAATAAAAAATAAGAATGTTAAATTAATAATAAAAATAATAAGAAAAATAAGAAAAATAATTATAAGAAGTAGTATAAATAGCAGTATAAGAATTATGTTTCGCTTTAAAAAAATGATTGCATTTATTTAATAAAAAATTGAAATTACATTAAAATAAATCCAAAAAAATGAAAAGGAAAGAGAAAAATAAAACATAAATAGGAAGAATATGGTGTTTCATTGACAGATCCCTCCTCTTAGTGTTGACTCCCAAGCATGGGCCATCGATCACTTTTTCTTGACAGCATGGTTTTTTTTATAGGCCCCAAGAGAGAGGTTCAAACTCCCTTAAATCCAAAGTGATCATCAATTTTAAAATAAAACGGTGATACTTAGGGTTTTTAAATATATACTTGAGTCTTTGGGGTGTTTAATTTTACGATTTAGATGAGATTATTGTGGCACACACTTCTGGGGTTATGGGTTTCATGGCTCGTGCTTGGATGGAGAAACAAAATAAGTTGGACATGGCAGTGCTTATTGTATGCAATAGTAGTGAGTAGTGGAGCAGGGTAGTGGGGCAGTGATAATCCTCCCTCCCTCAACACCGTCAGCCATCACAGTGGTTGGGGGTGACTTGAATAGTCTTCATGGTAGTTTTATAATGATTTAGAGGCAATATATGGTGGTGGGAGGATTCTATGGTGAATATCAAGCTTGATTTGAGCATCTATGGTGGTGGTTATTTTGGGTCTCTATGAGTTATACATATAACAACATGAGGCTGTGGAGCTTTGGCGGTACAAGGAAGGGTGAGGAGGTGGAGTGAAAAAGCGAGGCGTAGCTTCAATACCACATAAAAACACCCAATGTTCAGGTAATGATTTACAACCATGATAAGGGCTTCCACTACATAGAATCCCACATCGAGGATGGGCACCCTCTTCCACTTTCACAACTAAAAATGTTGGTCACATATACAAAGCTCATGCGAGCCTTCAAAAACAATATGAAACCCATGGGGTTCATCACCCATGGGCCACCAACATGGGATTTAATTATGAATGCCTCCACCAGCTCTGGAGGGCCCTCTCTATGGGATTCATGACTGACCAACTCTATTCATCTGGTTAAATTGAGCACACCCTTCTTTGAATTTCGTCCAAGGCTTGCACTATTTTTTTATAAATTCCTTAAAAAAGAGTTAGAAAATTCAATATATCACATAATAAAATTTCAAAATTAAAAACATCACACTTTTTCTAATTTCAAGATACTTCTATTCCATATTTCAAATTAACAATTATCTGTAAAAACAAATGAAAATAATTGATATTAACTTTGAAAAAAATAGATTTTTTTTAAAATATTCATCAAATCTATGTTTGTAAAATACTCACCCATATAAACCATGATTTTACTCAAGAATAAAATCTCAATAAGGAACTAAAAAAATTAACCAAATCAAACAAGTTTCAATGTCTAATAAAAATTTCAAAATTCACATAAAATATCAATTTCATTTTTCAAATTTCAAAGAAATAATTAATTCAAGAATTTTACTTTTATCCGTTTTCAAAAAATTATGGAACATATCCTTTCATTAATTCAAGATCCCCAATTCATTACTATTAAAAAAAAATCATGATATACCTCAATTTTCAATCTTTTCTCTCATTACTCAGGATAAAAATTTAAGTAGAGCTATTCTCATATCATGAGAAGAATTTATTTATCAATAAGATTTTAAAAATAAATACTTTTCCACTTTATAGAGAAATAAAGAACCTAAAATCATGAGGGATTTCAATTGGGGTACAAATGTCATTGAGGATTAAGTTTGGTAGAATTTGATTTTTAAAAATTATGCCTCAATAAGGAGGTTTATCTCTTAAAGTATTAAGTATGATATTAGAAAGTTAAAGTGTCATGAAATTATCGACTTGAAATTGTAATAACTACTAAATTCCCCAAAACTCAAAGTAAATATCTGGATAAAATTAACCACAATGAATGATTCATGCACCCAATTGAAATATTTCTCTACTAACATATTTGTATATATATATATATTAAAAAAAGATTTTAATTTGTTTTTCAAAAGTTATGTTTAGAATAAACCACACATTCTCTACTTAACCATATATGAGATAAATCATATTTCTTGTAATGGGGATTTTTTTCCCAAATCACAACCCTTTTTTTCCATTTTTTTGTTTTTTTCTCATTTTTTATCAAGATAGTAAAAACGTTAACGAGTACAATTAATGAATCAAAAAATTTACCTTATTCCTATAACAAACACCACCAACCGTTTCCTTAAAATTCATTTCATGATTTTCTTTGTGATTCCATTTAACCCTACACTTCAACTTTAACATATCATGAAAATAAAAATAGAATGGTAGGAATGGATATAAAATGGATTGAAACATGTATTATCCCTAACATGGTAATTTATCATTTATAAGGGATAATAAATGATTTATTTAATGGTGGTATTTTAAGGATAAAAAATGTTCACAATATTTCTCAATAATTTTAATTGTAGTTTTGTAAAATCACATGTTTCAGAAGTTCAAATTCAAGTTCTAGTAGATGGAATGTCACAAGACCCCTCAACAAATATTCCCAAGAATAAATAGGAAGAATCAGGTCTAGAAATACTCTCAATAATGGAAAATATGACATTAAAAAATAACTTAAGGCATTATTTAATAATAACAAAACATTAATTATGAGTTTCATAAATTCAAATCATGAAGAATGATTGGGAAACTTCATTTACATGAATCAACTAATTACTTCAAATAACGATCCCTCATTTTAAAATCCATGTTTCAATTTAATAATTCAATTATTTATTTTTCACAATAAATATCACTAACATTGAAATCTAAAATATGGAGTCACATAATTCCTATGAAACTCACGTCTCCTAGATAAGTCAAGTAAAGAATATATTCAAATAATGCATTCAATTTCTATTTAAAACTCAAAATATGTTTTTGGAAAAAAATCTAAAGTGTTTATAAGATAAACAATAAAATTTAACTACCTTTCCCATAAATATTAGTTATCTACTTCCATTATTTCAAGGTTTCATTGTGCCATCATGAACATATAAAAGGAAATTACTCAATTAACTATATCGATCATGTCATTTAAGATAAAAAGATAAGATGTTGTGAGTTGAATGCTATAATACTTCCTAAAACATAAATTGTAATCTATTTTTTTTGAAATAAAATGAATGCTATAAGTCTTTGTGTGATCCCCCAAGTGGGATATGATTTTCTACTTCCTCTATAGGACAATACCGGCTTTTATCCAAATTCTTATGGTTGATGAATCTTCTTGTATTTAAACCACAACACATGGATTTTAAAAACCTTTTATTCTTCCTTCTTGGTGAGGAATTATCCATGGAAAGACTAAATGATATATTCCACATTCAAAATTAGTTATAGATTTTATGGTGGGGGTTGGATGAAGTATGGATCATCCTTCTTCTTGGTTGCTATAATACAACCTTCTCTTACTCTTCCAATGATAGATTCAGAGAGTATGCATGAATTTATTGATTAGAGAAAGAAAAATTATGTATTATTACATTAATAAAATTTAAATTTAAATTTTTAATATGTAATTTGTTGCTTTAAATTGGAGTTTCTTCTGTCTTGATTTCCTTAGGCTCGTAAATAGGGATTTTGTTACGAGATTCCTGAAATGTATTTTCAATATATTTAGAGATATATGTGTATTCTTCAATAGGTGCATGTACAAATTCTTCATATTCTTCTAAGTCATGGAAATAATAGACCAAATCTAAAAATTCAAAAAAATAAGGAGTGATACTCAATTATTATTGAATAAAATCAGAAAACAAAGAGTTTAAAGAAATATCATATCCCTGAGTTGTTTTTGGTTAAATCCCTCCCTCAATGGTAAGTGCCTTTTAAATTTGGATCTCAATGGATGGAGATAGGTAGTGAGGCTCCTACATTCTTTCCTCAAAGTACATAACTACTATAACTCCCTCCTCTTAAATGGATAGAGTGACCGAAAATGGTACTGCCTCTTCTACTTTGTAAGGATCGGGCAGATCAAGTTGGACCTCTTATTAATTCTAGAAGTCATCTTGATATTGTTGATCTCCCATAGTTAGATTAGTAGTAAATTTTTCCTCAAAATGAATCCAATCTTGTTCATGAAATTAAATTATGATGTTAAGCCTATTTATTATAATATTAGATAGGATAGTTAGTTCATCGAGATTTTGTATGAGTGAAACCTCATTAAAATTTTCAAATGCTTTATTTTTCACATGTTCGTAATTTTTCTATGTATTGAAAAAAATTGTTTCTTTGAAAAAATCATGTAATTTTTAGTTTTTTTATAAAATAAATAAAATCTATATAAAATGTGAAAATAGAAAAATTAATCAAAGAAATTATTATCTCCTCTAAAAAAGTGAATATTTGGAATGCATACCCATCACAGGGCATAAAAGAAGAAATTAATTTTTTAGTTCAACACAATGGATTACCAGGGCCATCTCACTTAAGAATATTCTCATTTTTTTGACTAACTTGTTCTAAATCACCTAAACTATTTATTTTTAGGGTTTTGATTATTTTATAAGAATAATGATAACTATTTTTTTGTTTTTTTATTTATTTTCAATTATAATGAAATGAAATGAAATATTATAAATTAAACTAAACTAACATGCAATGCTAAACAGAATGAATTAAGGAAGAACGAAGTTCGATTTGGGTTCAATCATTATCATCCTTTATTTTTTTTTATTTTAGTTTGATAATACAAACATAAAATATCATGATGAATTACTATTCCTCTTATTTAGAAATTGTAGTTTCTTTGAATGCATGAGAAATCCCAATTCAACCTTCTACTATGATCAGGGTTAATACCAAAGCTTTGTTGAGGGTGTTCCATGTTCCATGACACAAATCTATTGATTCTATTTTATCAATTGATTCACTCAACTCATTCATCTCAAGAGATATCCAATTAAGTGATGGAAAATATCTTTAAAAAATAACAGAAATATATCGAGTTTCATTTCATGGGGGACAATCACCAAATTGGTGATAATCATCTCACCCTTTCTTGATACAAATATCTACCAAAAAAATAAAATAAAAATAAAATAAAAATAACAACTTAACCTCACTTAGTACAACCCCCGAGTTAGCACCTCACTTTCGAGAGTAAGAGATCACTCAGGTGAAGAGATCAAAAGAAAATAATAGAAAAACAATAAAATAAAGAAGAAGAAAATAAAAAAATGAGTATATGAAAAATATTATAAAAAAACAAAAAGATTTCAGATAATAGAGAGAATAATAAAGATATATAAATTAAATAAACATTATTCATAATAAAGAGAGGTAATAATAATATAATAAAATAAACAAAGAAAATAAAATAAACAAATAATGACAAAATATTAATAATATTGTTAATATTTATAATGAGAAGAAGAACTATAATTAAAAGAAGAATCTTAAATACAAGAAAAAGAAAGATGGTTCATGTTAAATATAAAAATGCATGAATTTATTTAATAAAAAGGAAATTTAAATTAAATTAAATTAAAAGTAAAAAAAATTAAATGAAAAGATAAAAATAAAACAGAAACATGAAGAAGGTGGTGCAACATCTACAACCCTCTCTTTTCGGTGTCGACTCCTAGCTATGGGATGTCGATCTCTTTGGACTGATAGAATGGTGTTTATTTTATAGGAAATTAGTGAGAGTATTGGAATCCCTCAAATATGTGGTGTTTTTAATTATTAGATTACACCAGTGGAAGACGTGGTGTTTAAAGATACACCTCATTCTCACGAGTGTTTAAATTTCTAGCATAGAGGAGATACACACAACACACACTTCTGCATTTATGGGTCTCATTGATCATTCTCAAATGTCATGACATGGAAATCTAGACATGATAGTGCTTCATTCGTGGACTAGTGGAGTGTAGTAGAGTAGGGAAGCAGTGGTACATCATCCCTCTACCCATCCAACCTTCACAATGGCCAAAGGAGACTCGAATGGTGTTCATGGAGGTAGTTAGATGCTTCAAAGGTGATCAATGGTGGTTGAAAGATTCAGTGGTGAACAAGGATTTCAATAAAATATTCTATTGCGGTGTTAATAAAGGGTTTTAGTAATTAGAAGTGGGCTAAAACATCAGGTGTTGGTGCCCTGATGATGTGAGGTAGAGAGAGTAGGTGGTGCGACAACGTGCGTAGGAGCTTCGATACCATATCGAAACACCCAAATTTTTGGAAATGGTTTGTAACCTTTATCATGGATTCTTCTACTTATAATCTTGCACTAGGGATGGGATATTAGTTTCAATTTTACAAACAAAAATGTGGGCTGAAAACACATAACCCACAAGAGCCCTTTGGGTCACTATGCTACCCACATGGTTCATATCCTCTGTTCCATCCGAATAGGATTTCAACTTCCATTCCTTTGATGGATATCACAAGACCTCTTTATTGGGTGTGTGTCTGGAAAGATCTCATGAATTGGATAAATGTAGTTATCCATTGATTGAATTCTTACCTAGGATTTACCTAATGTTTGTAATAAATTATTAAAAAAAGAGTTATAAAATTCAACATATCACATCATCTAGTTTCAAAATTTTAAAAAAATATGCTTCTAATCATTTACAACTAATTTTATTCCACTTTTAAAATTTACTATTATTTATTAAAAGGAATGAAAATAATGGGTTTTAACATTGAAAAACATCAAAAAATCATCAGAATATTTTTAAAAATATGCGTCAATTATATACCTATCATTAATTTTGATTTACTAGGAATATAAAATAATGATACTGTGTTTATTATTTATCCAGATGGTTTATGATTATGATGGTGAAATGTTTATGAATTGTGTTTTTTTCCACAACATACTATATTATTGATGTATTATTATCTCATAGAACACATAGGAATGAGTTATGATTATATGAAAAGGGGGCATATAATTATATAACCCTAAAAATAATTGGGAAATGAAATTTATATAATGAGATAATTTGTATTGGAATGGTGAGTGAAACTATTTTTTTAAGGTACCTTGTCTACTATAATATTCTTGTAATTTTACTTTTAATAAGGCTACTATATAATGGGGCATGAACCAAATCCACTTTGATAGTCTTAATAGCAATCCTTATCTATGGAAATGATTTTCTATGATTATGTGTGTGACACAAACTTATGTCTAATACCAATGGTATTCTATCATGGATCATGTTCTTTATAATCCTTTATTATTAATGTATTATGAACTACCAATCTTTATTCCATGATTAGAAAGTATGATATATGATATGTTGTGTATGGATTTTAAAATGTTAATCCCACATCCTTATACACTTATGATCATATTATGTTTACATGATAACTTATTTATCCCTATATAATATTACTGAGCATCTAAGATCACCCTTTATTATGCTTCTATTAACTACGTTATGAATAAAGGTTTTATGTAGTTCATGTATTAGAAGAATTCTTTGGGGGAATATATTTATGGTAATTATTGAATATCTTTCATGAAATATGAAGATTATGTATCGAGTCTCCAAATACGGTAAACCATTTTGGTTCTAGGGAATATATTTAGAAAATATATTTAATATTCATCTATTAAGATGTAATTTCTTTCTATTAGAATAATGGGATACTATCCTTGACATTAATCTACTCCTATTACACATCTTTCAATATAAAATACGTAGAACTATTCAGATGGTGGAATATTTTACCACTAGTGAACCCATTTATTCTTGGGCGATTTTTATTCGTTTTGATAAATAAGTTAATTATTATGTTCCATTGAACATAAAAAGTCCCATTATTCATAAATTAATTAATTTAATTCATTTGAGTCACATGGAGATACTATTTCTTCTGGTAATTTTGGTTATCTTTATTTCATTAAATTTAGAAAATTCAAAATTAGCCCCAAAACATTTTATTGGTCTACCGACTATCGTTGATCTTCTTAACAGAATAGGATACCTAAAATGCTTGACTTATATTATCATACCAATAAATATACTTATGATTATCGAACTCAATCTATTGATACTCTTGAACATTCTAGATTATATTCAAATGACCTTAGACCTATATTTATATTGCCTTCATCACTCATATATGAGTTCTATACCTGGTATGGACTTCTATTTCGATTATTGATATCAACCTGGTATTCAGAAGTTTATTTTTCTTCAAGTTTTCTTCTCTCCACCCTGTTACAGTCTTTCCATAAAAGTTTATCTTTAATGATAAAATTTCTCATTCTAATGACTTATCACCTTTCACCATCACTAAACTAATATCCAAAATTTTCAACATTATATATGATGAAGAAAGAAAATTTGAATTTTTCATCAAGATTATCTATATCCTTATAATTTACAAGTACATATTTTAAATTATTAAATATTTCTATATGATGAACAACAAGTAATTTTCCAAATTATAATACCGCAATAATTTCCTACCCAACGGTTGATGCTAAACTTTTATTGGATTGATATACTACTGTGTTGAGAGCTTCTTCCCAAATTCCCTTAGACATTCTATTGTGAAACCTTATACTTATAAAATTATCTGTCATTTACATATTAATTCTTTAAGTCACTAAAATCAATTGTGGACTTTTGAATTCTCATTGTCATTCATTACCCCCTTCTTTTTTTATGAGTTTTAAATTTTGTGTACTATGTACTCACCACCACTGTCCATCCAGATTAAATTCAACTTCTAGCTAGATTCCCTTTCTGAAAAATATTTCCACTAAGTGAAAACAATAAATACATCCGTCTTATTACTGAAAATTTAAATTCAAAGTTTCCTTTAGAATCATCAATAAAATTTACAATGTATAGGGAACCACTATAGAGCCTAATAGTGGTAGGTCCCCAACCATCTGAGTAATTAACTTCCACCTTCTAGGCCATGTTCTTCTATATATTTAAATTGAAGGACACTTTCCATTGTTTCCCCAAAAAACAAGTTTTCATTATTATTTTTTATATATGATAATTATTAATTATTTATTTTTCTATTAAAACCTTTATATTCTTCTTAATAAGATAGCCAATTATGAAAGGGAAAACATCTATATTTTTTTAACTTATAGCCATTATAAATGCATCTTTAATTCCAGTCAAATACAACATCCCATCCTTTAATAATTTCACTACTACAATGGAACCCCAAGAAACATTCACTACTATATTAGAAGAGGTTTTTACATACCCTTCCTCATCCAGTTATCCAACTAAAATTATGTTCCTATACACCCCTAGGATTTGTATAATATAATCCAATTTCATGACCCCCACATTCTTTATTTGGATGGTCACTTGTCCTTTTCCAATGGTATAAATAGATTAATAATTCTACAAATTTAATTTTCTTAAAGTTATTAACACATAATTCTAAATAGAAATATGATATCCCATTGATTAGAAGGATGTTCCTAAGTAAACTACCCATTAATCAATTTGAATGATGCAACTTAGTAGTTATTCTCTACCTCCTTTTATTTTATCGATAGAATTTTTTATTCCTGAAGTAGGTAGTATTTTTATGATATTGGTGATATTACTTCAATACCTATTTATGTTCCATTTAATCCCAAACATCTATTAGGTTATACTAGTAACAATAAGTTTTCCTCATCTCTTCTCTCATTTTTTATCTACTGATGGATTCTTATGAAATGATTTCTTTTGTTTTGTTAATCGTCATCATCCATAACTAACAAGAGAATTTTTAGATGGTGCATGGAATTAAATCCTCAAATTTTCATATTTGATTATAAAATTATTGATATCATAAAAAAAGGTTTACTTTTCAAGAATTGGTACTCACTATAGTGAACATAACATCTCAACTATCCTCTATCGAAGACAGGAGTAGGGGTGACCACACATTGTCTGCAAACAGAACCGTCATTGATTTGGGCTACCAAGATATCATATTTTAATCATTGATATTATATTATAGATCATACTAATTATGATATAATTAGGTTTAAAAACATCTACAACATGAAAACGTTATTCAAAGTATTAGGTTTATCGTACATGTTAGATAAAACCTTTAGTACTTCGGCTATAGTCTTTATTTTATGAATATCAAATAGAATAGTAATTTCCAAGTAAATAATCACTAGATCCATTAATTTACTATCTAATCATTCCCATTATACTGTATCCATATTCTATGGACATTTTTATAGTAATCCTTATATATCAGGTATTCCTATAGTTACATTCTCCAATAGGAAAAAACCATTCCATCAAATTTATCAATATGAATCTACCTTTCTTATGATTCTATTCCTAGGATAGTATGAATGTGTTAAATTTTATTGATCAAAAAAATATTTTATACCTTAAATGCATCCAATAAAACCACCATGACATCACACTTTGATCCACTAGAAGTTTTCATGTAGTATCGCAGCGGAAAAATGAACCTCTATAACTTCCCTCTAATTATATGTACCGAAGGTAGTTAGAGTTAGAACCCTACTCACCTCACAAACTTTTACTCTATCAAACACCAAAATTCATGCTAAAAAAAATTAAATCAAAATATAATTAAAAAAAATTATAAATAACATAGAGATTAACATGCTTAAAACATGCATCCTATTGTTTTAGGAGAAATCATACTACAAACTTTTCATTAATACTATAAATATAAGAGATTATAAGAGTGATAAATTACTAAGTGCAAGTTATTTCTCAATATCTCCTCCCTATTGATAATTCACCAATTGATCACCCCTCTGAATTTAACTTTTTATCGCAGGTACCACCCACTTATATACTAAGTGGTATTTAGTCAACATATCAGACCTACTCCCCTAAAATCAAGAATCACAGTGGTTGAATGAATGAAATTTATTACCAAAACAATAACCATTTATCATTAATAAACTTATGAAGCTCCATTAATACATAGTAACATCACTAAATTATGAAATATTCTAATGATATTATTACCCATGGAGATTCTTAAATTCGTTTTCTACACCTCACTTCATACTCATTATTTAGTTCAAGGAATTTTAGTGAATGTAATTTCAACAGATTGAATTATAGATAACTTTAATAGAATTTATCACTAAATATCCAAACATAATCTATAATATAAATCAAAGTATGAAAAATAATTAACAAGAGAGATGATATAACATGTAAAATTAAGAACATTATCCTAGTCTCTAAATCCCATTAATATAACTTAGATCATTAATAGAACATTGGTCATCTAACATAACTAAAACCATGAATAATAAATGTTTCTCGGGTACCAAAGTGTCATGGCTGCCCGTGCAAGGTGTAATTACAACTCAAAAAAGAATCACTAACGTAGTCTTATAAAAAAAATAAAAGTAGTCAATTTTTGTAGATGATAAACTCAGAATTTATAAATAAACCAAAAAATCATAAGTAAGAACTATAGGTCTTCATTTTATAACTCAACACATGAGATCTAGTATACCTTCCTTTCTTGGTTCTCGATTTCTGTGAATGGAACAATCCTTTGGGGGATACAATTCTAGCCCCCTCAGTCTCATGATCATTCCTACACAAACATCTTATCCCCTAGATCATAGTTATCATCCTAGGAATCCCATAATATTAGATCAAGTTCAAGATCTAAGGAACCAACAACCGTCCAATATTATAAATATTCCCTGGATCATTGGGAGGTAATCTTAGGAATAACTAATTAGATTTTTAAAACTTCAATTAATTAAAAAATAACTTCACAATTTATTTTATATTTAATTCCATAATTAGTTTAATTATAATAAATTTTTATAAATTTTACACCTTTAATTGTAAAAAATACACAAATAAATTTTTAATCCCATTTATGCGGCCACTTCACCTTTTTATATTCTGAAAATACCCCTTTAGAATATTATATTAACTGCATGATAATTTAATAAATTATTTTATAATTAATTTCAAAATTAATTAACATGGAATAATTAATTAATTTATATTCCCAAACCCCTATTTACATGTTAAAATAATATCATGGGAAAATTATAGAAACCACCATTTTTTGAGAGAATAAAATAAAAAAGATGTACCCTTATGTGTGTTGGTGGGGTTTACCCGCATATGTGTAGAAGCCGATACAATTACATACCCCACTAAGAAAGGGTATGAAAATTTGAAAATGTTAAATATTACACCCATATAAGGGTAATCTAATCCTTACCCTTACATATGTTCAACTATATAAGGATAATAAAATCCCTACCCTCATGCAGAATTTTGTGTAAGGGTAAGATGCAACCCCCACAAAAAAATTCCTTATTAAATAAATCACAAAATTTTTCTTCTTCTCCTAAAAAAAATACTTTATAATTTTTTTATATTATTTCAAAATATAAAAAGAAACTAAGAATCATAAAATTAAAATAATGTTTCAATCTTAAATTCATTCCTTATGGCCCTTGGTGAAAAAAATAAAACTACTTAACAAAACTTTTGAATGGAAAACCATGAAAATAAAAATAGAATTAAACTAACCATTATAATTCCTAGTGGATCAGTGAATATTGGATCTTGGTTTCACTTTCCAGGGATGATGTACCGTAATTGGGTTCCAATCATGATTCCTGATGAATAAACGTTTCCTCGTCTCCCCCTTTCCTCTCGAAGTCCAAACACAAAAGGGGAGAATACATACTATCATTGTTTATATATGTGGGAAGGAATATGGGGTAAGGAAATATAATTTTTTAAAATTAAACTAATTTAATTAATTTAACTTAATTTTAATATCCATTTAAATACTCATCTCGAAATATTAAACCCAAGTATATTTTATAACTCGCATTGGTAAAACTCTCCATTCCAGGATCAATTGAGGAGTCATAATTCCAATAAGAGGCTTTGTTCCTAAGATATCAATGTTTTTATAATCAGAGTATTTGTTATCTAATTTAACATATAATAAAATAATCTGAAAAAATATTATCTTTTATTCTCACCAAATTATTGCCTAATTATAAACTCCCCATTTTGAGATCAATGGAATCATAAAAAAAATATTTACATGATAATTTAGGAGGATAAATTTCCATTTATCCCCCATAATCACTTGAAAATTTATTAACTTGAAATTCCCCTCATTTTCACCTCCTATAAATATGGGTGTATTTACAATCATCCTACCATAACAATCCCATACCAAATAATAATCAATATCCATATAACTATAATCTCAACCTAACCTGGTTATAAATTCATTCTATATTCATTGCATTATACTTTGAAACACAGAATGAGCTTCAGGTAAGTATCTCATAACATGATGCACAATATTTCTAAAAAACCAACCCACTTATCATTACCATTATGGAACCACCTTGATAGTTTTCTAGAATATCCATCCTTCTCATGATTTCATAGTGTCACGAATGAATTTATTTATATTACTATGGGTCTCCCCACCATATGTATCTACTTATACGAGATGATTTAGAGCCACAATTATTTCCTATATCAGAATCATTAACTAAAATTAATTTATAATAGTATAAAGACCTCCTATGTGTGGTTTCAAACTCACACACCTAGTTATATATGAAAAAATTGGGGAATCAAACCCTAACACCTTTAGAATTGCTACATCGTAGATTTGAATCATGATCAGATTATATGAAATTCAACCAGAGTCTGATGCCAGAACACTGAGTCCATCCAATATTGCATCCAATTCAAAAATCACTACCTCAGTGTGCCATGATTAATCCTTTACCAAAAATAATGATTCTATGTGTCCATAAAACACATGGTCAATTTCTAATATATAACACAATACACAAACTCATTCTCGAATCACTATGATTGTAATCCTCTGCATCCGTGAAATTTAGCCCATAATGAGGGTCAACCCATACATTGATCATTGGTGAAATCCTCTAAATTTATATTCTATTATATCCCTATTGAAGCACAACCATAGTGATTTCCATCGCCACACATCCATTACAATGTGTGTCACATCACACACTCAGTTGACCGTTTCTTGGTACCTCGATCAATCTATGATGTCACATCTCACCTCTAAGAGACATCACAAAACTCATCAAAAATTCTCCTACTAGGATTGACCGAATCATTCTAAAAATAACTAACTCCTAAATCTATTTCACATTAAAATATCATGTAAACAATCCACTCCCACCGTGTGCCACTCTTTTACAACTTCTGACTAATACCTGCATGATTTATTCCCATCAGTCCTAGGAGAATAGTTATAAACAATAAAATATGATCCTGATGCATGTATGCTTCATCTAGTCAAAATTACCCTTGACGTTTCTCTTAAAAATCGAGGAATTTCATTAGTTACATGGTATAACTTATAATCACCTTCCAACTAACATCATCCCTAAACCACAAGAATCTATCCATTCCCTGACCATCATAAATTCATCCATCTAGGATCATTATCTACTATATCGTCATGAAACAAGCATGAATGTATTAGGTTAAGGCATCCTACAAATCCTAACCTGGATATATAGCGTTGATACCAAAATATCGCAAGGATATTTACAACATGAAATAACCAGACATCACCATGACTATACAACCTAATCGGTATCACCTATTATGAACCAATATCAAAACCCAAAACATCTACCCATTATTATCATCTTTAATTGACTCATAACTATAGGATAACCCCTCTCTTGGATCACCCTCATATATTTCACTCAGATCATTAATATCATAGTCCACATTACAATGCACTAGGAACTACCTCCTAACCCATATGCTATATCTCAAATAAATCTTAGCTCATGGGAAATATCTCTCTACCCTTATTATAAACATCACAAAAAACATATATTATAAAAAACCAATATTGTGTGTCATATAAATATACATATACATCAATAGAATGACAAGACAATCCATCATCCTAATAAGGAACTGATTCTTACTCAACATCCCATAAGAGGCTACCACCTCAGGAATCATGATAGGGATAACCTCATTATATCTACAAATTCAAGAGTCTCCACCTTTAGGATCATGATATCATATTTCAAAATATGAATATTTATAAATAAATCACTCAAAGATGTTCTGTATCAGATATAACATAGCCATATGCACATGAGCCTCAACCCAGTTGGCGAGGACTCTTCAACTGCATCCATGAGAGTTGGGTTCAATTCTAGGTGGAGGCATAATTCTGGGCACTATATCAGTACTATATTAGGCACTGTAGTTGGTACCATTGAAGGCACTATTACAGGAATTGTTATAGGCACTATTACAGATAGATTCTACAAGGAACAAGCCCCAAAAGATCATTTAGATCAATACAGATTCACCAAAGTTGATCTATTGAATTTTATAGAATAAGAGGGTTTGTAATTTTCCATCGGTACCATTCTTGTGAACCTCTATATAGGACAACTAGTTGTACAACCATAAAAAGGTGGAGAGTTGATCACAATGCAGATGTTGGGTAGGGGAAGTATTAAGTAGTCATAGTCTGTAATGAATGAATTACATTAATACCTTCGGGACCTATAATGTCATGGGTACCCCTTAAACCCATAAAAGGGCATTACAAATGAATAAAAAAATAAATTCCTTTAGGCTATCCATATGGTCTAGTTAATTAAAATCACACCAATAATTAATATGGGTAAACACTATAAGTATTTTTATTGAAAATTTAAGTTATTAAATCTATATAATAATCACCCACACTAGGTTCTTCATCAAGGAATAAAATTATTTTAGTGACACATTGGGTGTCACTATTCAAACCTTATAAGAGTAATTTCATTGTTGTTTTCAGGTAACACCACTCTATATAATCCTCATTATCTTTCATTTGAATAAAATATAATGTGGTTTTGTTAAGTATAATTACACTAATAAGTTATTTTGGAAAACCCTATATAATTTATTACTAAAAGTTTAAACAATTAAGCCTTTTTTCAATGATATCAACCACACATGATCACATGAATTTCATGTGAACCTTACATGCCAAATGATTCATGAATTGTGGCCTATTGTCATCGATCCAAGAGAAAAAACACAATATATCATAAATAAAAAACATAAGTGCCTCAAACTAGGTGAAATATGAAGAAAAATAAAATTGGAAACCAAGAAAAAAAATTCCATATTCTTTTTAACATGTAATTATTACATGAAAAATGTTTGTGATACACTAATTTGATATCAATCACAAGCTCTAACACATTTTTATTCAATGTATATCATCTCCCAAATAATAAGGCAAAATAATAACACTTTGATTAACATTGTGATATCAGCCACATGAGTTATGATACCAATTTTTAATGCCATCAAAACATTTTTGGATACTAAGAGGTGCTTGAACTTGAGAAGCCTCTACTGGGAGCTTAGGTGAGCCTCCACATATGTGAGAGGCTACAAAATATAAGTTTGGGTTTATAGTGAAATAATGTATAGTAAATAATTTCACATAATTGTGGAAAAGAAAACATAAATAACAAATCAAAATCTACAAAATAAATAGAATTACACAAAAGTAATAAATAAGAGACATTCCAAAAAAACAAAATAAAAAACCTTAACATAGCCTTTGAATCCCATTGATCTACCCTATATCTATCATCTAGCATTGGGCCTCTTCCCAACCTGAACCTGTGAAAAGTAAAGGATACTTGGTTATCAATGTTTTATGAACATTAAAGAAGGGTGTTAAAACAAATTATTTGGGAAACATTAACATGTTCCCATACATTACCCCTAAATGTAGTGTATGTGTGCTGGTGATTTGATCACAATATATAAATAAATTGTGCAAGCATAAATTAATAACATGACCCATGTGATTAACCATTCTTACTTTGTCTAGTTTAGAATATCTCTGATCACGAGACTAACCATCAGGGGGATACAATTCCTACAATGGGTTTTCATGGGAATGAATATACAAAAGGTATAACCCATGAATTCTAAGAATTATCCTAGGAAATTCGTAATATTTGATCAAATTATGGATCCCATAAATCACTAGGAATCCCATATAATAAAGAATCACTAGATCCTGGGGAGGTAATACCTTGACTCCTATAATCACCAATCATCTATTAGATTATATATAGGTAATAATTTTCATCATATTTTTCATTATGTACAAAATAGATTCTAGGAATCCTAGGAATCTCTTATATCATCTTGCATAACACCGAATACTTAGAGACCTAGGTATGTCAATTTATATCACCTAGGAATCCTTTCAGATCATGGTAATAAAAAGGAATCTCTCCAAACATCTAAGGAACAAAAATAAATCATAGGAATCACTGAGAATCTCTCCAAACACAAAGTATATCCACCAGATCTTAGGAAAGACATCTCTAAAATACACCAGCAATAATATCTAGATCATAGGGAAGTAATCAAATAATTTTACATAAATCTTCACTGGATCCTTGGGAGATAATCCATGGTATCCATAATTATATATCCAATGGCTTGAATCCACCCAATTAAATCTCATGATAATAAAAATAGTTGAAATTATAAAAACAACATGGGATGGTCACTTGACCAACCCATCTCTTATGAAAAAGGTTAACCTATCATATTCATAACCTGCCCTTTTCACTAGATCCCTACCAAGACCATGACATAGATTTAAATTCTATAGTAAAACACACAATCATTACTAACTAGTCCCATACAAACCCTTTCAAGGGTTATGTTACATGGGGAACCCTCCATGGTTCCCTTGGTTACACAGAAGCACAAACACCCTATATGGTCTCCAAAAATTATATCTCATACCTCAAGCCAATCATATATCTCTGAGGGAATAAAATCCATCCACATCATTATAAGATTCATATCATAGCCTCATTGGCCTCATATGGTAATCCAGACTAGCATTTCCCAAGATTTGTCCTCACACAACTAACCAATCCAAAATCTAGTATGGGCCTACTTATCTAATAACTCACATACTAGTGGGGAGAGGAAAACTTAGTCCAACATTGACTAATAAAGTCCATGCCCTAAAGAATCTCATGTTCCATCCTGGACTACATGTGATGACCATCCCAATTCATCACTTTCCTTCATTCAAAAGTTTCTAAGGGAACCTGTACGAAGGTCCTCTACATCAGGATAATTCATTTAATATATACCCATAATGGGTTTATGTTTACGAGGGTATATATTCATATTTTAACATTTATCTATTTATGGAGGAAGCATCAAGCCAGTGTCCAAGGGTCCATGGCGGTAATTGAAACCTTGTCATTCTATGGGAACATCATTTTAAGAAGAATTATTCATTTAAATAAAAAATGAAGAAATATATTTATTTTAAATCTTGATTTCCAATGTGCTGAGACCACAAATCAGATGATCTATATAAATAAAAGAAATAATTTACCAAGGTGGTATGTTTTAGGGACCACCAACCTCATTTGTATAGTTATATCCTTTATAAGTGAACCATGATGGACCTGATCGAAGCTCATCCAAGTCTGATTGTGAATTAACCACTAATAGGTGGCCCTAATCATTTTTATAAAACATTAATTAATTATAAAATAATATCTAATTTTTTTATAATTAATTCTAAAATTAATTTAATGAAAATGAGGTTTAATCACTTTTACTCCTTTAATAGAAAACTATCCATAAATAATTTTTTTAGATCATTTACGAGATAATAACCCCTTTCAATATTCTAAAACAAAACTTTATTATACTTAATTAATTATAAAATAATTTCTCAATATATTGAATAATTATTTTCAAAATTAATTTGTATGGAATAATTAATTAATTATTCTTTCCTGGAACCCATATTTAAACTATAAAGTAATCCCACAATAAAACAAGAGAAAACCAATTTTATTGAAAAAATAATAATATTTAACACTTATGCATGTGCGGGGAGGTACATTATTAAGGGTAGAAGATGTTACCCTTACAGAGTCCACCAATATTTTGTTAAGAAAATATTTTCCCTTAAACTTTGACCATTACTTAAGGGTAACCTGCTTCCCCTAAAAAAATAAATTCTTTTGATAAATCATTCCCAAAATATTTTAATTATAATTTTTAGAACACAAAAAAATCCCTCATAATTTTTTTATATTATTTGAAAACATAAAAAACTAATAATAATGTTAAAATTAAATTCCAGCATCAAGAAAAAAATCACTCCCTATGACCCTCACACCAAACTAACTCAAATCGAGCTTCCCGATGAATAAACCCGTCTCCCTCCCCCCCTTTGAACTCTTAGATATAACTTGACTAGGGTAGAATCCATACACTCCTAGAGTTCATATAAAATAATAAACAAAGGAGAAGGAATAAAAATTATTAAAGTAAACTTATTTCAGTAATTTAATTTAATTTAAATACTCATTTAAAGGCATGTCTGAGGTCCCAAAACCTTAGTAAAGTTTCTATCATTCCTACGCACTACTCCCCAGTCTAGAATCACCCATAGAGTCATAATTACAATAAGAGACTATATTATAGAGACCTCATAGGTTGGTATAATTAATATTAGATAACACTTATTCATGTGAGTTTCACATTTAATCAAATATTTTTAAATATCAATATTAGAACTATTGGATAAATTGAAAATAATTATTAATTTAAATACTTAGATACAAATACCAAGATGTTCTACTAAATTTTCCAAGAATATTAAAATTCAACTAAGGTATTTATTAAATATCAATAGATATATAATAACACTCCAAAAAAAGAGAAAAAAAATCCTATAGATGGATGGTATCATTTACCGAAACTTATATATTAGATGTCCATATTTTCAGTTCAAAAATTATTTTATCATTGAGTATAACTAATTTTTATTGGGAAGAAAATGAATTAATATGAAATAATAACACAACCTAGTGGTTATTCTATATAATGGAAAAAACTCAAATGAGCCCTTAGAATTGATGTTTTACCCACAACCATCGCCAAAACCTATAAAAATATTAATAAAAAAATTAAAATGTGAGAAATAATATAAAAAATAAATGGGTTATGCATACCATATATTTGAATGATAAGTATTCCCTAAATAAAAATATTGTATATCTTTCACAATATAGTTGTGATTACATTTTCTCAATGCATGATGGGCATACAACCTGTATGAGATGCATGTCCACATCACACAATCATTGTAATTTAGAATATAATTTATTTTTTTGAGTTATATTATAAAACAAATAGGAGTTGTAAATCATATTATTCAGGAATCGATTGAGGCATTAAATATATATCCTTGATTTGACCAATTAATTAATTCATGTGTTGTAAATACGTAAATTAATGTTAGAAAAAATCTCTGGCCTATAAATAGACCATATTAATGTAATTAAAATATCGTGATGAGTTCCTTGTTCTTGATCTATTCTCTCTAATACCGAAATCTATCTTATGTATTCTTCTTTACATTTGAGGCATTTACATGCCATGATGAATAGAGACTCCAAATCAAACACTGATAAATTCAGTTTAACCCATGGATACTTTAAGAGGTATGCTTTTTGGATTCCACTCTGGGGATCATTATCAGCCACAAGAAATAAAGACCATGATATAACCAAGGATCATTTTTGTTAGGTAAACATGTTTTACAATAATTCTTAATTTCTAATTTTTACACAATTTCACTTATTATTGCATTGATATTTTTGATTTAAGGTTTCCATATTACTATCTCTACCAATAATAATTGATTTTAGACCCCTATATGACCTTATAATGGTATTATAATGATATATTCATTTAGATTCATGATATCATGCAAGAAATGAAAAAAATGTGAAATAAAAAGAACAGGGTTTTGAATTTTTTAAATGCTCCCACCGTGTTTGTAATGACCTTTACGAATACCCTTATACGAAGAGAAGATCTATATAATTGTAATTGAAGAAAACAAATATGTATAAGTGTTCTACATAAATAAAATCATATATTATATTCACATATATGGGTCTATATAAAGTTCACCCCATATCAGATTTATGTAGAAGGTTCTACATAAGGGTGATTCCAATCTACCTTTGCACAAAACTATTAAAAAAAAGCTAATTTTAATATACCTCTATGTAGAAGTGGTAATCCCAATATAACTATGCATAGATTATTTATATGTAATAGAAACAATAACCTAGAATTATGTAACTAGTTTACATAAAGTTAACTCTTATGTTACCTTTATGCTAGTTCCCTACTTAAAGGTTAAGGATTTTAACTTCACACTAGTTACTTCTCCTATATGAGGGTAAAGATAAAACTTAATTTTTCTTATAGATTATTTAGATTGATTATTATTTATAAATTTTATAAATCTAGACAATGGTATTTGAGAATATGTTAATTTATAAAATTGATAATTATTATAATTTTATAAATAATTATTTTATTGTTTTTAAACATTTATTGATTATGTTTTTGAAATAGTAAATGTCAATATATAAATTACCTTTTAACTAATTATATGGGATTTCTTATGACAAAAAAATGAAAAAAATTAGAAATCATAAGTACTAATTCATAAAGTGCTTATAAATTATAAAATGAGGGCGAAATATAAAAATTTGGCAATATTATGAATAGCTTATAATATCTGATTTATAATATTAAACTAAAAGGGCCATATTTGGATATTATTTTGGCCGTATAATAAATTATTTTTATGTTTTTTTCATCCTGGTTTGACAATGGATAATTATATGATAAGAGTAATTTACAGGGTTATAAATTAAAAAGATATGGATGTTATTGGTTGGCGATTGGTAAACGGTGGGGGGGGGGGGTGTTAAATTTTCATTTTAAAAAACGAAAACAATCCAATTTTAATGGTATCTTTGATACATAAAATATTCCTTTATTTTTTAGGTTACAATAAGAAACGTGATACAATAAACACTATAACTTTAATGAAAAATCTGGAAACCTTTGAAGAATGGTCCCTTTCCTTTTCAAAATAATTTGAAACAAAACAAAAGTCCATCTCTTTAAAGGTAGTGAGAAACAATATTTGATGAAAAAGGAAGATGAGGGGATTTCTAGGAAGAAATCACTTTTAATCTTGGTCTCAATCATCTCAATGAATATGTTGGACACTTGGAGATAATGATAATAAAAGAAGACAGAGACTTTGATATTAAAATTTTTTCACAATCTTGATGGAGAAATAATATTTAGAAATTAAATCACATTAGAAGATATTAATCACATTGGAAATGGGAGAATTATTATCAAGTATTGTTAATGTAAATATCTAAGGCTGATAAGGAAGGCATCTTATCATTTGGTAATGTTTTTAAATTGATCTGGAATCATTAATCTAAATATATAAAAGTTAAATGTATTTTATCCTTTTTTATTAAGCTTACACAATTCCATTAAAAATAATTAGCAGAACAAGACAACAAAATTTATTAGGTAATAAAAATTCAAAATAATATTAATATTGTTTTTGAATTATCTAAGATAGGGAAATAAATTTTCTAAATTATTATAATTTTAATTTGAAACCTTTTAATGAAATGGAACTTATTTAAAATCACTAATTAGAAATTTTAAAACACTTCCTAAATTATTGGAAAAATAAAACTAATAAAACTTTTCAAAGTGTTAATCTATAAAATTAAAAATTAGAGTATCAAATAATGTATGATGTTAGTTTTTTTATGAGGTATGGAACCTTTAAATTTTGATATAATTATATTTTTGGACCTAATACGGATGCCTAATGATATCACAGTTGTTGTGGGGGTATATAGGGATTGTTTAGATATCATAACACCAATCGATGGAGAAAAGTACTGGACCTCATGGTTAGTTGAAACCGTGTGATCACATCAACATGGTTTCCCTAACCTTGTGAGGTATGGATATCAGGCTGAAGAAATATAGATGTATTTCCCTAACTGTTAACCCAGGGCCACATTCCCATGTGAGTATCTTAGAAAAATGTAGCATAGGGTACAACATGGTGGGAACATGGTTTCTCAAACCCTATAGGAAAACCTTGTGGGGTCTCTCTTGAGGTAGTGCCAGGTGAATGGTTGTCACATGGTTTGCCCAATGGTGGGGCCAAATCATGTGACCCCAAATTTTTAAATTTAAATTACCAAAATAACCATACTTTTATTTAAACTTACCCCCTCCTTATTTCTCATATTTCGAAACAATTAGGTTCTCCCTTTTGACATTGGATATCCCAAGTTACCTTAAAGCTAGTTTTAGATCCCGATACTCTATATGGTGTCCGATTAAGGCATCATCTGTCTCTTTGTTTTCCTATCGATATGTTCTCCATTCCTTAAGATCAATGTTTTGTTTGTATTTTTAATAATGATGACATTTTGATGTTGGATCATATGCCTTTTTTATGGCATGGATTCGTTCCTCGGTTTTCATATGATCTAGTCTAAGCTAAAGGTAGATACTGGATAAAAATAGTTGTAAGAAATTAATGTATGTGGTCTATGAATCATCCATCAAGTCTCAACATTTTATAAACCATCATCATTCTGTTCATTCCAATTTCATCTGCCATTTATTATTTAATTAATATTAAATTATTATAATCACCATGATTATATTCTATATCCCTTAATATATGTGATCATCACTCCATTTGTGGTTGTGAACTCAACAACTCCCCCCCCCCCCCCAAGTAGGGTGTTTCCTTGATTATTCCATACTGACCATTGAGGGTTTACCTTTGAAACTATTCGGGTAGGTGGATTTACCATACTTACAGTAATACCTCTTTAATTAAATGGATGAATTTATAATGGTTAACACATGTGTAATATCAATTAAAATTTTCAAGGTATGTTCTTCAATTTAATAAATGAATCTCAATTATAAATAGAAATATATTAAATATATCAATTTTCATAATTGAATGAAATTTAATGAATTGGTTTTATGTCTATATAACACATTTTCATACTTAATTTAAGACACTAGAGTGAACCCAATTAGTGATTAATTAATTAAGGTACAAAATGGTTACATTTCTTTCTTAGCCTTGTCAGTTAGTATTAAATGTAATAGAATAAACCATTTAACTTATCAATTGGAATAATTATTACGTGGACTAATTAAATAATGATATAAGTATAAAGTGCCTATTGTATATGGACTATTTCATCTTCTTTTAGGATTGGTCATTCTTGAGATATGCATTGGATTTCCTATGGAATGTCTTTTGCACTCATAGGAAGTCATTCTAATTCAAGGAGCTAGTTTGCAAGGGGGATACCTGCCTTGGAGGATGATAATTATCTATTAGTGGATGCCTGATATGATGTTTGGATCCCTTCTCTATCTTTTATATATTAAGCTGATTAAGATACACTACCTGGATCCGTCTTGATTTCGTAGGATTGGTGGAATCATGGATTCACCCCTTGGGCCCAATCAAAATTTTCCTCTTTTACCTTGTATGGTATCCTTGGACTCACATAGAATCTATTACAGTGGAATGCCTTGGGAATTTCACATTGGATTGGACTCATATCCCCTATAACTAGGTTTCTTGTTAATACTGAGTTGGCTCGACCCCTGAGGTCAAGAATTCCCTGTTTAATACTTTGGATATTATTTCATCATCATCATTATTAAAAGATTCCTTGTTACACATTAGATATTTATTATACTAATAATAATAATAATAATACTTATAATTATAGCTTATCTGTTATGATGAACCTCACATGAATTATTTATATAAACTAAACTTAAATGAATTAATTAAATTACTATAGAGACATTGTTTGAGGTTGAAGCCGGATTTAGGGTGTTTATATTACTATACTATAATTAAATTCATATATACCTACAAAATGTTTCAGTTTATTTCCCAGACTATATAGTATAGACATTGTTGTTTTTTCCTACTAATATTTATCTCACATACTATCCAGGCCACCATGTTTACTCAATAATATTTCATGTATGCATGTTTTTACAATGGGAAGAATGCTGCTTGAGATATACGATCTTTCTTAGTTGCATTCAGATGATGCTTGGTAGTATAAAACTATGCCAGTGCTTGGGATTCTTGGATAGTTTTTTGAATCATTTTTATTCTTTTGTAAATAATGTGATTCCTCCTTCTATATATACATGTTTTCAAGTTTTATATAAACATGAAATAAATTATAATCATCCATTGTATATGATTCTATTTCCATATTTTGATTATTATCAGTTGGTTTTGTTGTTTATTATTTATGTATGATTCTCCTATAGTGGGTTACTAGTCTTGTAATTAAAGTGTTTGTTCCTATTGTTTCATTTATTTACATATGATTCCCCTTTTTATGCATTATTACTTATCTAATGTGAACCACTTTGGTTGTAAGGGAATAGTCTCCCCATGGACACATCCCAGGTCCTCGCTGCTAGTTTGAAGACTTTGATATATGTGGAGGTGTTCTTGAGGCCATATATCTAACTGACTTTGTGGAACCTTTCAGTGGAAGCCATGTCGGGATGTCACAAAGTGGTATCAAAGTTTTATTTTCTTTCCTTACTATTTTGAGACAATAGAGAGGATATTAGGAATGCTTTGACACTTGAATATAAATCATGCTTGGGCACTGCAAACCCATGTTCAGGGTAAATACCAAGTATCCTAAAATAAAAAGTTTTGTACTATATTGTTTTTATTACGGTTGATATCCTTTAGCCATTGAGTGATTCACATGTGATATGCTGGTTATTATTATTATGATGATTGAGGAATTCCCTGTATCCATGGCTCGATGAGATAAGGGAAAGTATCATTGTTACATGCATCATTATAGGCACCAAGGTTTCCCATTATTTGAGAATTCCAAGCTATATAAGAGGATTTCATTGATTGTATGTATTTTATTTCCTGTGATTTTTGAGTGAGCAATGTTTTTTTTTATATTCAAATGCTGAAACATGTTTTATAGGGTACGAAGTTGGTTATTTAATGTTTTAAAATAAATCTAAATAGAATTTTTTTGATTATGTTGAAGTTTTAATCTTATTTTGTTTTTACCCATTAAAGCTATGTACCTCTTATTACACAAGCTACTCTTCGGCTCTGATTGAGGGATTTTTTTTTTCAATTCATGAGGTGTATGGGACCTCAAGAATTGGAATGGGTAATTTACCGATTTGATCAATTGTATATTACCCGATACATTCTGAGACTAAATGTACATGGGAATTGATAGAAATTAAATGGGTGTCAATATTTGTGATAAGGTGTATTAGTCTGTATTCACAGGGAATGGAGATCTATTTTTAAAAGACCTTGATATATGTTTATAATATAATGAAATCTTATAAAGTAAATATTAGCTTATAAAATGAAATGGTTTCTAGACAATGAAGAGGCAAGTTATAGTTTACCCTTCACCTACTATAACCACTGAAAAATTAATATTGAATAGCTAGTAATACCTGACCATATAAGTGGGTTAATGGGGTAATATCCTGGGCTATAAGACATTATTATTTTGATCTATTTACATGAGTGACTCAATCTTCTTCAATATTCTCTGAGGAATGTTCTTCGAATTTTTAGAGATATACCACCACAAATTCCTTGTTTCATGTTCCAGGAAGGTGGTGATGATAACACTCTATTGATGGTGGGACATGAACCTCTATTTAATCCTCAAGAAGTTCCATATGTGGAACGACCTATTATACTTGATCTGAGAACCGATACCCTTATTATTGAGTCTTTTCTAAGTCTGATGTAGTCCTGGAAGGGTAATCCACGACCAGAACCTATGATCGATGATCTAAATCAAGGAATCTAGATGTATCATCCTCCCATATTTTTAGGGGATGGTGGACCACAAGATGCTAAGTATTGGTTGGAGGACACTATGTCTATCTTTGAGCATCTGGAGATGTATCCCAAGATGAGGGTAAATATTTCCACCTAAATGTTTTGTGGTTCAACTAGGCGCTAGTGGGATGTGATTAAAAAGGATGGTTGTCAACAGTGCAAGGAAAAAACTGATTTCTAGGCTACCTTCTATGATCAATTCATTCTTTAGATGCTTAGAGTTGACCAAGATAGAGATTTCATGCACCAAGAGTAGGGTGCTATGTTAGTAGGGGATTATTCAACACGATTTACTAAGTTGAAATTATCTTTATAGGTTCTATATGGTGATGCGATATCATATCCTATAAACTTAGAGGATGGAATTATTTATTTCATTTATACTCTACCAAATGTATTTTTCCAAAATTATTTTTCTAAAATAGTGAACCAGACCCTTATTAATGAGCAGAACACGAGGGACAATGATAGTCTTGGGCACAGAGGTTCAGTTCTAAGGTAGCGAAATACTTATTCCAATTTCATGAAGTGTACCCTAGAGGCTTCTCATCGGATCAGTGGAAGCCATAGTAACCCCATTGGTATCTCCTCTATATGCCATCAGTTTGGACGACATAGGCATCTGAAGCCTCAATGTGATGGAGACCCACTTGAGTGAAATGATTTCAACATTATGGGGAATCTTTATAGATTATATGTCACTGTTTCGTACACTTCCAATGGAAGAGGATCCATACTAGCTCCACCTATAGGGGTAATATATTTTTCTCTACTTCTAGATGAGATTTGTAGTTGAAATGATAGAATAGGCCAAGGAGGATGACAAGGTTGTGGTAGCCAGTCTTTTGATTATCAGTGACTGTATAGAAGAACTTTTTAGGGTATTCCTATTTTAGCATAAGGATGTAAATTCGGCTAGTTTCATTATTTATAGTTGACACCTCAGGATCAAAGTACTTAACCATCTATGGTATGGGGTACTATTCTTATAACCTCTATTATTATATATTCCATGTTTGGTATAAGTTCTTCTCATTAATTTATCTCTTTATCTTTCGTGGAAAGGATTGGGTAGTAAATTTTGTATAATTATGTTGTGATTACCCTTGAAACACTGTTGGGAGTGTTTTCAAAGGGAATACACCAATTAAGGGACTTGAGGTTGGAATTTATCCCATATTATGGGACCTCTTTTTCTTAGATATTTCAAAATTCATTGTCATTCTCAGGATGAATTGGTGGGTTCTCCATCAGTACCAAGTGGACTGCTATCACTATAGAGTGTATTTTATATCACTAGAGGAAATCATTTTTATTTACAAGGGTGAGTGTAATGTATTGGATAATAGAGATAGACCAAACCATCATGGACTAGGTGGAGTGACTGCCCATATTGGTAGTATCTTCATGGCAGAGAAAGGAGGACATATGACAGATTTTCCTCCCATAGTGGATCATTTCAGTGATATATTTCCTAATGATTGTTATGTATTAACTATTGAGGGAGAGGTATAGTTTATTATCGAGGCTGTTTTATGAGTATCACTAGTGTTCATTCCTCTAAATAGGATGGAACCTACCAACCTCCAGAATCTCAAGGGAAAGTTGGGAGACTTGGAGTCAAAAGGTTTTATCATACCCAACACTTCTTCATAGTGTTCACCCATGTTTTCTAAGAAGGATTTTGGGAACCTCCATCTATGAAAGGATTTAAAATAGTTAAACCATCTTATAATTGAGAACCAATATCAACTGCCTCAGATAGATGATCTCTCTGACTAGCTCCAGGGAGCTAGGGTATTCGTCCAGATCTGTCTGAGATCGAGTAATCATCAGGTGCGAGTAAGGCCTTCATGCATACCTTAATAAGATTTTCATAGTAGGTATGGTCTGTATGAGTATCTCTTTATACCATTCAGTCTTATGAAATATCACTCTATTTTCATGGATTTGATGAATATGGTGTTTCAGCCTATATATATTCCCTTTTCAAGGTCCTTGGGGAAAACATCTTGTTGTATTATCACACTCATAACGACCATGATAAGCACCATAATTTCATTTTTAATACAATTAGAGAGTATAATATTTATGAAAATCTTTTATGTCCCATTTATGTTTCAAAAAAGGACACTTATTGGGTCATATTATCTTAGAATCCAGAGTATCAATTGACCCAGAGAAGGTGAGTGTGGTGGTTTCATAGAAGAATCCCAAGAACATGTTTGATATAAAGTGTACTTTGGGGATGATTAAAAATTATAGGAATTTAATACAGGAACTATCAAACATTACTTAACATATTAATGGTCTTCAAAAGAATGTTGTGAAGTTACTATGGTCAGACGCAAGTAAAAAAATACCTGTAGGAGTTGAAAGGAAGGCTTGTTTTGGAACATATTTTAATTCTTCTAGAGCCTGGAAGAGGGTATATGGTATTCTATAATGAATTTGGAATTGGGATGGGATAAGTGATAATGTAGGAGGATGGAGTCAATTTTTATGAATCTCAGTATTTGAGGCATCATGAAAGAAACTACGTGACACATGATCTCAAGATAGCAACTATTGTCCACGCCTTGAATTCTTAAAGGCACTATCAGATGTGTGAGTTATTTTTGGTCTATAGATACCACAAGTTCCTGAAGTATATTTTTACATAGTGTGACTTGAATCTCAACATTGAATATGGGTTGAATTTCTTATGTCCTTCTATTTTGACCTAACCCATATACATGTAATGGGGAATGAAGTAGCAGATGTGTTGAGTCATAAAAAAGTAGGAACATGCCATACAAGAGGCTAGCGATGAATGGAAATTGATGGACATGTTTTTTGAACTAAATATGGAGTTCCACAAGAGTCATAAGATGTATTATCTATCATACATTGTAGTTACCTATTCCCTCCTTGATATGGAAAACAATTGGATGTTTTTAGATCTCAATGGCTTGGTTCTTTAGGAGATTATTTTTGGTAAGGACAAAACTTTATATTGGTCTATAGATGGATAAGACATCCTACATATACATGGACATGTATGGGTTCCTTATGATATAATAGAGGAACTGGTGATGGATTCCTCATCTTCATAGTGGGAAGTTCATCTAGGCATCACCAAGACTCATTGAGATATGTGACATGAGAATGGGTGGCCTGAGATAAAACATTAGATAGAAGGGTTCACCACTATGTGTTCCACTTGTCAGCAGGTGAAGGCAGAACACAAATGACCTTATAAATCATTTCAACAACTATTAGTCTCAGAAATAAAATGGGAAGACGTTTCTATATTTTTTTTATTGTATTACTAAGGTTTCCTCTAGGTAGCAGGCAATTTGGGTAGTCATGGATCGATTGAAAAAGGTATCTCACTTACTTCCCATCTGAGAGGCTATCTCAATTGGTGATCTGGTAAAACTGTATGTATGTGAGATCATACAACTACACAGGGTCTCTCATACAATCATTTAAAGTAGATATGTTCACTTCAAATCAAGTTTTTAATATGGGTTACAAAAGACTATATGTACATAGGTACTTCTGAGCACAAAATTTCACCCTCATTCTGATGAATAATCGGAATGGATGATACAAGTGTTAGAGGATATGATCTATGCATGCATCTTAGATGTCAATGGTTCTTGGGAGAATCATATACCTCTCATCAAGTTCACCTCCAATAATAGAATTCTATAGATGATTCAAATGAATCCTTATGAGGAATTGTATTATAGGCCATTCCATTCACCCTTGTTCTAGTTAGACAGGTGTGAGGTAGCACTGCTTGGTCCTCATCTCTTGTATAAGACTTTAGAGCAGGTTAAAATAACCTATAAGTGTGTTTCTACTACTCAATATAGAAGGAAATCTTATGCCAATTTCTATAGAAGGCTATTAGGGTTTTAGAGCATGAATTGTGTTTTCCTTCAAGTATAACCAAGATCTCTAAACATATTAAAATGAAGGTAAGGGAAGATATCAACATGCATTTTTAGGCTGTTTTAGATTCTAAAGAGATTTAGAATTTAATATTATTGGTTTATACATCATCATAGGTACCATTACAAGCACCACACATTCCAAGTTTCATAGATTTTCCATTATCATATTGACCTATCTCATAATTTTGATCCTGAAGAGGTTGATTTAGGTGTTGATGTTTCTTTTGAGGAGTATCACATACACATCGTTATCCAAATAATGAAATATCTATGAGTATGGTCTGTCCCATTTGTATGGGTGAAATGGAATCATAACCTCTTACAAGATGAGACTTGGGACCAGGAGGCAAACATACCTTCATAGTGGCTAGAGTTGTTCTGAAATCATTTTTTAACCCTTGGTAGGTGAACTTGGTGATGAGTTTCTTTAAGGGGGAATACTGTAAGAACCCAGTTTTCATTAAGTTATGGATAATTTCAATTTTGTATAATTCATTTATTTATAACTAATAAATATTACTAATGAGATCACAGTTTTTTCAGGGGGGGTGTCCCGGGATTCTTTGGAGCTCGGAAACTTGACTGGTGAATAAAAGGATTGGGCTGCACATTTAGTATAAACCATATACTCCATTCCACATGGTTTCCTTAACCATGTGAAGGATGGAACTAAGGGTGAAGAAAGGTACATAGATTTCCCTAACTATGAACTCATAGCCTTATTACAGTTGAAGTATATCAGTATAATGTTTCATGGTGTACAAAAGGGCTAGCACCAAATTTCTCAAACTATGTATCTTAACCATGTGGGGTCCCCTTGATGCAGGGCCATATGAACAATTAGTGCATGGTTTGGACAATCATGCGACCAAACCATTATACCTCTAATTTTTGGGGTAAATTAACAAAAAAAACTTTACTTTTATTTAAGCGTAAAACTCTTCTTATTTAAATTATTTTCAGCAAGGTGGATACCCTTTTTCGCATTAGAGCTCCGAAGTTCCCTTCAAGCTAGTTTTGATTCTAATTGACCATATGATTATTGATCAAAGCACCATTCATCTCTTTGGTTTACTATAATTACATTCATTATTCCTTATTCTTGGTTCACTGATTGTATTTTTCTTGATGATGCTATTTTGATGTAAGATCGTATGCATTATTTTTTAATAGTTGATCCATTATTAAGTTATCGTTCAATCTAGGAAAACAATAAAGGCTAATACTAGATGAGGAGAGATTTGCATGCTTTAAGTAGGTGGTCTTTGAATCATCCCTTAATTCTCCTCCTTTTATAAACTATGATTGTTGTTTGTATGAAAATATAATTAGGTGTTTCTTATTTAATTCATTTTATATTCTTATAATCACCATGCATGTATTCTAGAGCCCTTTCTATATGTTATTATCATTACATTAGAGGTTGTGAACTCAAATATTTCCACCCCAAGTAGGTTGTTTCTTTGATTATTCCATGGTGGTCTATGTGGGTTTTCCTATAAGACCATTTGGGTGTTTGGATTGACCTTGATAATCATAATACCCATTTAATTAAATGAATAAATTTTTAATGGATAACACATGTGTAATATAACTTGGCCCTTTAAACGTAAGTTCTTCAATCTAATAAATAAATCTCATTTCTGAATGTAATGTATATTATATGTATCAATTAGACTAATTCAATGAAATTGAATGAATTCGTTAAATGTCTATATCAAACCATTTTGTTCATAATATGTGGAAGGAGAGTGAACCTAATTAATTATTAATTAATTAAAGTACTAAACGATTTCATAAACTTCTTAGCCTTTACACTTAGTTTGGATGGTAATGGAAAGAACCAAATGACTTATCAATTGGCATGATTAATAAATGTAATAATTAAATAATGATATGATTATAATTTTAATTTTATAAATGGTCCTTTTCATCTTTATAGAAGTGGTTAGACTTGAGATATACCTCAAATTCCCCAGGGAATGCCTTGAGAACTCAACAGCTGTCATTCAAATTTAAGGAGCTAGTTTCCAAGGGAGATACCAACCTTGGAACATGGTCCTTGTATACTAGATGATGCTTGGAATGATAATGTATAATCCATTCATCATATTATAGATATTTAGATTCCTGAGATACACTCCTTGAATCCAGATTAATGTCTTTAAACATGTATCCCCATGGATTCAACCCTTTTTCCCAATAATGCTTAGCCAATTTTACCTTGGTTGAAATCCTTGGACTTGGTTAGAATATATTATAGTGGAATTCCTTGTTTTTTTCCTGTTGGATTACAATTGGACCCCCTATAGATGGGCTACATGTTATTACTGATTTGGCTTCACCTCTGAGGTTATAGATGCCTTGGTTATTACATTGGATCCTCTTTCATTATTATTATTATTATTATTATTGTTTTTGTTGTTGTTGTTATTGTTATTTATTTTAAATTTTGAGTGTTGGGAAACCTCACATGACTTATTTATATAAACTGAAGTCAAATGAATTAATTAAATTATTACATGTATAGAAACTAGCTGAGGTTGAATCAGGTATTAGTGTATTTACATTATTTTAATTTCATTACCTTTATATATACCTTCACACAGTTTTAGATTACATTCAAAGGTTGGATGGTATAGACCCTATTGGTGGTGACCTACTAAAATTTATCTCATAAACTATCTGGGACACTATTAATACCCAAGAATATTAAATCTATGCAAATGTTGAAAAGGGAAAGTGTCTTGGTTTGAAAACCCAATATTTCTTTATTTCATTAGAATAGATCTTGGCAGTAGATGAACTAGCCAGTTATATGGATGCATGGATAGTTTTTGGATTATTTTTTATTCTTTTGTATAACATGTATTTCCTGATTCCATTTATAACAATTTTATAGTTTTCTAGAGTCATGAAAAATATTATCATTATCCTTTGTATATGATTATACATCCATATATGGATTATTATCATTTTCATCATTTGTTTATTATTTGTTTCGGTTTCTTCTACAAAGGGTTAATTTTATTTTTCTAATAGTGTATGTTCCTACTATTCCATCTGTTTACATATTGTTCTACTATTTATCTATTATTACTTATTTGTTGTGCTCCAATGTGGTTATGAGGGCATATCCCCCCAAGACACACCCTAGGCCCTCACTACTAGTTGAAAGCCTGTTGTGTATGGGGATACACACTTTAGTCCTTGTGTTTAACATGATTTGGGGGACCTTTGACTAGCACCCAAGTTGAGACATCACAAATAACATACCATATTTAAACATGTGACAATATAAATAACTAAATATAAAATATTAAAAGAAATAAAACCTATTTGAAGGATACCATTAGACAAAAAATTTGTTTTAGAATCATTAAATTCAATTTAATCAAATTAAAATAATAAAATCAAAAGATATGAGTTTTATAAATTAATGTGTAATTTAGGATAATGGTATACATTTATAAGTCTAAAAGTATGATTAAAAATAGTACATAATGGTAAACAAGTTTTATATATAAATTTCTAAAGGTAACTTATTAGTGTTTTAAAGGAAACATAGAATTTACACATTCCTATTAATGGTAAAACAAGCTCTATGTACAGGTAAACAAAATATGTCATCTGCCACATAATGGTATCACATATTTTAAATAGATCATGTAAGGGTAGAAAGAAATATCAATAGGCTACGTAAGGGAAACACCATATTAATATGGGTTGTGTAATTATAGGGGATATACTCACATAAAGGTAATATAAAATTTGTAAACACTGCTTATGGGTATATATAATGCTACATAAAGTTAGGTAGGAATTTCTAAGGTTTTTTAAGGTATAATAAAAATTTCGTAAAGGTAAATTGTTTTTATAAATCTTGCATAATAGTATATTAAAAGTTATGTAAGAGTAAGGGGAAATTTAAAAAACATACATAAGGGTAAAAACTAATGTTAAAAAATATTTTTTCATAATAAAGAATTAAAGATAATAATATACAATAAAAATAAAATTAAAAAGTTAAATAACTAAAAAGAAAATAAAAAAAAAAAAACTTTTCAACAAAATTATTATTATAAAAAACAGTAATATTTTTAACTATAAAAATATAAATAAATAAAAACAATAATAAATGAATAAATAAAAATAATAAAAACCAATTAATATTTGTAATTATCAAAATAATAAAGGAGGCACTCTGAAAATCACCTCTATTCTTATAATCATAAAAATAAATATATATGAAGTTCATACAATTATCCCCTTATGTAATTGATGAAAAGATTTAAAAAATTGAAATTGTTTTCCATCATTTTTAAGAAAATAAGAAAAAAAATTAAAAAACCCATTTTATCCCCAAAATAAAATATTGGAATCAACCCCCTCCCCCCAATTAATACTTATAAAAATAAATTCTTAAAGGATCCATAAATACAAATTAAAATTTATTAAATGGTTTTTTAAATGTTAATAGAAGGAAAAAAGTATTGTTTAAAATAGAGTTTAAAAGTTAAAATAAACCATGAAAATTTTATAAAATAAATATTTTTGGAAATAATTTCATTCTTATGGTTAAGTAAAGGTTTTTTTTGTAAACCATAATAATTAAATGGGAGTTTCAAACTGGATAGGTGGTAAGGAAAACCCACTATTCCAAAAATAGAGAAAGGTTTTACACACTTAATCAACAATTTTAGGGAAAAACCTCTTAGAAAATCTATGGAAGAACCACATCTAGTTGTTTGTATTTAGATAAGACTATATTTAGTGTATCATATTCACTTTATTTTTCTTAAATTAATAAAATTTTAATTTTCTTAACTAATTAAATTTCAAAATATATTTAAAATGAAATTTATAAATATATTTAAAAATAATATTAAAAATAAAATTTGAAAATATATTTGAAAATATAATTGAAAATAAATTTAATAAATGAAAAAAAAAATTTTAATAATTAAAAAAAATTAAATCATATTTTAAAAAGTAAATATAAAATGAAATATAAAAATAAATTAAAAAATCGATTTTGAAAAAGGATTCAAAAGATTACTAAAAATAAAAATAATGAACAAACTTATTCCTATTAAGATCAAGGTTGATTTGAAAATATTTTATTAGAATGAAAGAGTTAGGATCCCCCTCACTTTGAGTATACAAATTAGGAATATGGTGTAAAGGACTTGATAATCATTTCAAGGGGTGATGAAAATATTTATTTAGAAGCCACCCTAGGATAGATAAATGATTTATTATGTAATCTCCCTATAAAAAATCACATAAAGGATCCTTTTATACCAATTGTTTGGGTCTGGATGGGTGATCTAATAAGCACTAAGATGGGGAAACAATTTTGAGTCTACTAGGATTCAAAAATACTTATTTTGAATCCCATATTTTTTTAGAAAGAGAATTTATTTTATAAAACTTATAAGAAATATTAACTGTTCGTTCTACTATATCTATCAATTTTAGGATTTCATTGATAAAAAAATGACCAAATTTATTTCATTAATTAAATAATTTATTTTGAGAAATTCCATTTACAAATGTAGTGGTTTTTGAAGAAGTTGTATTATCATTTGAAAACCCAATACCATAATTATTTTTTAATGCATTCAGAACCACAAATTTTGTTATGACATTTTTAACCTTAGGTGAAATTTTAATGTTATATGTTTGAGATACTTTATTTCCTTTTTTAAAACTTCAACATCATGTTGGTTTTTAATTTTCAATATTAAAACGTCCTTTTACATTAAAATATGACATTATTCATTATAAATAATATTTTTCTCATTTTGATAAAATTATATTTATTTGAAAGAATTTTATAATTTTTAATATTCCCTTGATAAGGATTTATAATTTCTATATCCTAATTACAGGAGTACAAATGAGAGTGTTAATTTTATAAGGAAGGGGAATGAAAAGCTAAACGATAAATAACCTATTTACCTAACTTAAGTTTACTTATTAGGTATTTAGGAGTTGAATTGATAGTTTCATATGTTGGAATTGAATCCTTTCTATTACTCCTTGTTCATACTTTTATATCCTCCACTTCTTTCTTCTTTATTTATAATTTTTGTTCAAGGGACAAAGTAAATCCCCTGACCCTAGTATCCTAGAGTTAGTGGTTACTTTATTTCATTGGTATAATATGAAAGGAATTGAATCTCAAATGACCTAACAGTTTTGTACTTTTTTTTGGAAAAATAGAAACATCATTGAACCATAAATTAAAATCGAAAATTTAAAAATCGAAAGAGTGAATCCTTTGGGAACACTATTATTATACTAGATTCACCATGTATATCAATCATAATATACTTCATAGAATCCTAGGGAAATATAAAACATAATAAAGGGGTGAGATCAGATTCTAATTATGGTTTATGTATATTGTAAGTTATCGGAAATAAGCATAAACAAATATGGAAAAGTAAATAACTGAAACACATGAAATTTAATCACTAACTTGAGAATAATATGGATAAAATAAAATATGAACAATTAATTCCATATTAATAAATACATGAGTTGAAAAACATAACCACATATATTTTAATAATAAAATAATCACATGGAAATGGAAAACTAATCTCATAATGATGGAATTCATAATGAAGGGATTATAAACATACTAGCAATGCATTGTTTAAGACACCATTTAAATATGTATATTTTGATTATGTTTCACCCATTTAATATGAGTAATGAATTTACATTTGTATTAAAAATAGAATATGAAATGTAAATAACTTTCCCCAATCAGTAAACATAATCAAAAACCATCCAGAGTAATGTGGTGGATGAAATATAAATATTACAATCCTAATCAATCTGATCATAAAACATTATATAAAATAAGTGTTATTATATAATAATATTTTAACATCAATGAATAATAAGATTCAAAAATTGATTAAAAAACAGTTTAAAATACTTTATAAAGATCATTGAAACATTAATGGGGAAAATATGTTTTTTTACATTGAAATCACTTATTTTTTTAACAAAATATTCACAATAATAAATGAATTGTTTTTGAAAATAATTATAGAATTTGTAAAGTATGCTTTAAATGTAAAGGTATTAATGACGTTTTTAAAATATTATCTTTCCATATAAGTTAAAAAATATTCCTTCCATAATTTTTTTGGAAAATTCATTAAGAACCTCATTTTGGTAAAGGGTAAAAATATTTCTTTAAAACCATTTTATATATGTCAAACATGTGTAAAAATGACATAACAATTTCATAGGATAATAGTAAAAATTCATGAAAATGGATTTAAGAAACAAGGATAGGGAAGAAAAATATTCCCCTATGGAGACTTAAAGATAAACAGTCTCGAATTATTATAAGATTCTGAAATAAAGACTTATTGCCTTGTAATCTGCTGAATCAAACGCCCCATGAAAGAATAAAAATTTATAGTACTTAAAAATATCATTAGAATAAATAAATTCATGATATAACATGTAAAATAGATGTTATATATTCCTCAGATAATATTTTAGGGGTATAACATCAAAATATTCCTTCATGAAAGGTAGTTGAGACAAAGTAATTTACAAAGATCATATCATTGAAGTGAATTTTTAAAAATTTAAATGATTATGTGTATTACTTATAAATAAATATTAAAAATAGGAAATAAAAACTTAATATAATCAGAATTTATTTCACACATAATCAAAGAATGACATAATAAAGTATGTATAAGTTTAACCTAATAATTGAAAATTGATTTAGGAAATCCCCTTACCTCAAACATCCTGTTAGTTTTTCATACTTCAACATCCTGTATAATAGTTTAAATAATGTTATTATATTATTTAAAAACTATATTCATATTTATAATACCTTATATGATACTTTTATAAAATTTTATCTCCCATTAATTAATAATATTTTCTCATTTTCATTGTTTTGGGTTTGTTTGTTTCATGGTATCATGACCGATTCACTTACGTATAATTGTGGATTATCATGTAAAATGAAAAAAAACTATAGAATTGAAATGAAATGGTATTAATTCACTTACATAAGATTAAATTTTCCTATATATCATTTTTATTCTTACATGAGGATGATTCATTGGGAAAATGTTAATGGTAAATGTTTAGTTTATATTTTGGTGGGTTTTCCAACAATTATGAACTAGTTTAATTTTATTTAATATTATATATATTAGTTCTATAAAATTAAATAGGCTATAATACACATATTAAAGTATTATTTAATGAGAACAATTGTTTTATGACCATCCTTGAAGGTGGTCATGGAAAATTAACAAAATCATTATTCACGGAGATAGTTAATCACCATAATTTGGGCAATGGTTTCATTTCTTTGAATAAGATTACATGAGAATAGGGGTGGATATAATATTTTTCATTAGAAGTATAATTTTTTTTTTAAACATGATACTAGAGGTATTATTACTCGATGGATGAATGATGTGAACAGAAGTTATAATAATAAAATAAATTAATAGAGGTTGTTATAGAAAGTTACCTCTTGAATATCACCTCTTTGAAGAATCCCTTAAGGAACATAAAATTGGTATTTGGGTGAGAATAGAAGCACCTAGATGTGTGTAGAGTTTTTAATAAAGGTTGTTTAAGATATTTTAATATCTCAAAGTCTTGTGAGGTGATAGGGGTGGTGAGGGGTTGTATCTATACTTGAGGAGGGGTAGTTTAAAGTGAGTATGTAATGATTATTTTATGTTTATAACCAAACACTATTGGGTGGAATTAATTCCATTGAATTGAGTTATAATTAATTTTTTATTATATTTATAAGGTATATAAACACATAAACCAACCATTTAATGTTTTATTTTTTTATTTATTTTACACTTTTTCCTTTTTTGCTTTAATTGTTTACATTATTTTACCTATACTACAATACATCTTTTTTTAACACAGTAACATTTTTATGAAAAAAAATGAAAATGACCTTATAAACTATCATGGACCTAATAATTCCAAATATTTAATCTATTTTACTTGATTTAAATTATTAAATACATTAAAACTAATTCTAAATATGTTACAAGTATAACACATAAAAATAGTTCTTATATGGTTAAATTCGTGGTTTTCAAAATTGATGTGCATGTGGTTCTAAATAGATAACTATATGTATTATTTTAATATATAAATAATTTTTTATAAATATTAAGGGCTAATAATATTTCAATCATTATCATATAATAATTATTTCATAAGAGTTATGGTATTTCATAAAATGATTATTTTCTCTTTTTAACCCAAAAATAAACTTTTTTCAAGAAAATTCCCAAAATATCCCCCTAAGATATTTTTGATGTGATGTGTCAAAAAATAATTTTATAATTTCAATAAAGTTTAAAAAAGTTTGAAAAATTTATTATATTTATTTTCAAATATAAATAAATAAAAAATTCTTCTTTAACGAAACCTATATTTAAAGAATAAAATGACTTTAATAACAATTATATATTAATTTAATATACATAATAAACTTTCTATTGAATATATAATTCATATTTATTTCATAATTTAGTAAAACTTCTTCACACCTACTAATTTAGATACTATTTTATAATTTCAAAGCTAAAATAATAATATTTTTGATTTTTTTTATGCACGGTGTTCGTTGTAGTGTAAGATATAGAATATAGTATTTTTTAAAATATAGGGGTGTTATATTATAACCTCATTAAATTAATTTCATCCTTGATATTTAAACTTGTGGTAGGTATTCATGTAGTTGACAATTAAAAATACCCTTGAGTAAATATCACATCTTAAAAAGGGTTAATAAAACCTGCTCTTAAAAATATGGAATGGAAAATGAGATGGTCACCACAAAAAAGGTTATTGTATAGGAAAAAATAGAGGGAAGTGAAAACATGGACTTGGAGATTAAATAAAGCTATAATGTTCTGATAGAGAGTGATAGAGAACATATTCATTGTAAATTTTACTATCATAAATCATAAATTTCTAACGGGTTAAAAGGCTATTGACTTCTCGATAAGAAACTTAAATGAAGAATATTTTTCTCGAAAAATCATTTTCCTAGTGCCCAAGAATAATTTTACATAATAAAGTAATAAAATAAAGAAATATACTTACTTGAAAGGTAGAGTTTAATCATTAAATAATTTTCTACCATAAACTCATATTTTTCATTAAAAGTTAACCAATCCTTTTTTCCAAAAATAAAATTACAAAATATTCTATTTATATTAATCATATAGGGTTCTTAAAAAGACATAGACTTTATATTTCATACTGTTTAAATAATGAAAACTATTTAATAATAACTTGGAAACCACAAAGGCAAGTGGTAGGTGATGCACACTTGTCACCTTTTGGTTGTGTGTTCAAGCCTCGTGGCCTTTTGAGATGCAACATGTTGTTACCCACCCTGTAGGTTGTCATTTTCTATAACTATATTAATAAAATCGTTAAAAACTTTCAAAAATAACCTTAATATATTAAACATTAATGAAATATTTTAAACAAAATTTTATATCATATATTTCATTTTTCATTCCCAGAAATATAATAACCCATAAATATCCCTTTTTCATTATTATCTCAATATAGGGAACATATTTAAGGAAATATTCCCCAAATCATGTGTTTTCCAAAAGATCAAATTGAAACAGAATCACTTCTCTTGGTTATTGGAACTTTTCATCGCATGCTTCCAAATCCTTAAAGAATAAGTACTATAGTAAAATATCTATATATATATATTCATTAAAAATACTTGAATATTGCTGATAATTTTACTACATAATTCTTGAATCTAAATATTGAAGAACTGAATCATTCCATATCATTATTATACCATTAACTATGTTTCATCATATTATTACTCATTCCTTTTATATATTATTTGTAGTATAATAATAATCGACTATATAACTATTACCTGTTCAACCTCACTATTTTTCTTCATGAGATTCCCCCTTAGGGAATATATTTTCATAATAATTATACATTACACAATTAAAACATTAAATCGTTAATAATACCTTAGGGAGAATATTATTCCAAAAGTTTCTTTTTTCATGACAAATTATATAATTTATATCATTCTTTCCACTCCCAAAACATATTCTTGTTCTCATATGACATTTCATTGGTGTGTTTCTTCTCACATTGTCAATATATAGGAAACTTAATCTTCTTTTCTATATGGTCTTCACCAATTGTGCTATCAATGAACTCTCTCCTTCTCATATTTTATGAGTCTGAGATTTGGTAAAGGTACATGTATTTTTAATCATCCATACTGATAACTAATTAGGCATAAAAACAATATCCCATAATCTATTCATCATCCAATTTTGGTTACTCTATAACACATTATATATAACATTCAATGTTATCCCAAGTTCTTTCAGGTTCCCACCATTGACTAAAACCAAAAATAAAAGTTTAAGTATCAAAATACACTAATCGGAGTAGGATAATACTATTGAAAGTATATCTAAATAATAACAAATTTTTTTCAATATATGATTCTTTAGGTTTAACATAGGTGATCCATGTTCAATACCAAATCTATAGGATATTATATTATACTTATACTTGTCCAAAAGGTTAGTCATAGGGTTATGTTTCTTAATATATGTTTTCCTAAATTTAGATCACCATATTTCTACTATACATTCACTGATAACAACAATAAATAACATTACATGGTATCCCATGTTGGTGGTTACTATATTACATTATAACAATAAAAAAGTTACCACATCTCGACGGACCAAACAAGGTAGTAGTTTTTTAAAACTACATAATAACTTGAGCCTCACATTAAAATTTAAAATATAAAATACAATATAGTGAATCCTTTTTGAACACCATTATTATCTAAGAATAAACTTTCATATCAATCAAAATTAAATTCTAGGCATCTTGAGGAAAAATAAAACATAATATAATGGTGATATCAGATGTTACTGAGGGTTATGTATAGCGAAATCTAAAAAAAATAATCATAAAACTTTATGAGAAGTTAAAAAACCAAAAACATCCCTTTTAATCAATAACTTGAGCATAATATGGTATGAATAAAATATAATCAATTAATGTCATATAAATAATCACAAAATCTATAAAACCTAACCATGGATATTATAATAATTGAATAATCACTTGAAAATCAATAAATAATCTCATAATCAGATAATGAATAATGTCATACATCGTAAAAATACCATCAAGGATCCGAACCAGACACCATACAGAAATGGGTAAGACATAATCCAATGCCCAAATTAGTTTTTCTTTGGATACCTACCGATGCATAAAGGGGCTATACTAGGTCTTTCCCGTTACATAATAAGTCCAATGCATTCCTAATATGGAAGGGGTGAAACATATTCCAAAATATATATTTATATTGAAATTATCATATGAAATGTAAATAAATTTCCCCAATCAGTACATGTAATCAAATTCTATCTATAGTAATACGGTGAATTATGTCAAAATATTACAATACCAATCGAACTGACCATCAACTATTTAATAAAATATATTATATAATATAATAATAGATTAAACTCAATTAATAATAAGATTCAATAAATGATGTTGACAAGATTAAGATACATTATTAATGTGAGTGAAAATTTCTTTTGTAAAATCTATAAATGGGTGAGACTCTTCACATCCTGTATAAGTTATAAAAAATATTTCATCCATATTTTTGTCGGAAAAGTCACAAAGTACCTCATATAGAAAATGAGAAAAATATTTCATTCAAAACATTTTTTTTATAATATAAAAATGTGTAAAAATAAATTTTTACAATAAAAGGACAATAGTAAAAACATTTTTTGAAAACATTTTTAATAAAAATGGATATGGAATAGAAATTTTCCCTAGTTGGGACATAAACATAAAAAATATCTAATAATGATGAGTTTGTGAAATAAACCCTTTTCACTTTGTAATCAATCAAACCATATACCCTAAGAGATAAAAAAATTCAAAAAAGCATAAAATATAACAAATATAAATAAATTCAGGACATAACATGTCAAAGTGGGTATATACTCCTCAAATAAAAGTATAGTGGCATATAATCAAAATATTCCTCAATGAAACAAAATTGAGCCGAAGTGATTTACAAAGATCATATCATTGAAGTGAGAATTAATAAAAATAATTAATTATGTGTATTCATTGTAAATCTAAATAAAAGTGGAACTATAATCAAAAGCTACTCAAAATTAATTTCACACATAATCATATCATGACATAATTCATGAAGTAGAGCATTTACCCAATGAATATATATTGAGTTAATAAATCCTCTTACCTCATGCTTCCCTTTTGTTTTTTGTACTTCAACCTCCAATATAATGTTTTAATGAATGTTATTAATTTATTACATGACTATATTCATATTTATAATACCATTAATGATAATTTTAAGATATATTACCACCCATTAATTAATAATATTTCATTATTTTTCTTGTTTCAGGTGCGTTTATATCAGGGTTTCATGGTCAGTTCACTTGTGTATAATTTTGGATGTTTTTTTAAAATGGAAATAAAACTCTGGAAGTTGAATGAAATGGTACAAATTAACTTCCCAAAGTTTGAAATTTTCATTATGTTTTATTTATTTCTGACCTAAGGATGATTCATTTTATAAAATGTTAATGTTAAATGTTTTGTTTATTTTGGTGGATTCTTGATCATGACGAACTAGTTTCATTTTATTTAATATTATGTATGTATATTTGTTCCAAAAAACTAAAGTGGTTATAATATAACAATAAAAATATTTTTTAATAGAAATAATACTTTTATTCCCATCCTTTAAGGTGGTAATGAAAAAAACAAAATCATTATTCATTGAGATGGTTTATCTCCATAATTTGGAAAATGGTTTCATTTTTTGAATAAGAAAAATATGAGTAAGGTGTGGATAAAATATATTACATTATAAATATAACATTATAATATAAAAATGATACTAGGGTTATTATGATTTTATGGATTAATTAGGTGAATATAAGTTATTATAATAAAAAATTAAGTGAGGTTTTTTGAGAAAGTTACCTCTTCAATACTACCTTCTTAAATGTCCCCGTAAGGAACATGGAATTGGTGTTTGGTTGAGAAAAGAACAAAATGGATTTGGGGCAGTGGAGAGGATAGGGTTTCAAAGTTATTTGAATATATTCAATGTTTTTTGGAGAAATTGGTTGGTGGGGGAGGTATTTATAGTTGAGGAGGGGTGATTTTAAGTGATTAAATAACGATTATTTTATATTTAAAGACAACCACATTTGGGTGACATTAATTATATTGAATTTGAATGATAATTAATTTTTTAAATTATTTTTATGGTCTATAAACAAATAAAGAACCCATTTAATGTTCTTTTTTTATGTATATTAATATTTTATGTTTTAAATTTAACCCGCTGCATTATTTAACAGATACTATAGTAAATCTATTTTTTCCATGGTAAAACTTTTATGAATAACAATGAAGATGAAATAATAACCTAAATTATAACCCCTGAATAAAAATATGGAATCCATTTTACTTTCATCAATTTATTAAATTAGAAAAAATCCATTTTAAATATGTTATGTGTATATCTCATAAAAATAGTTTTTTAAGTAATACTCGTGGTTTTATAAATTTCTAAGCATGTGTTTCTAAATGTAAAAATTTATATATTATGAAATTAAATAATTCCATATTTATAAAGAATAATTTTTAATAAATTTTATTTCATGATTTATAATAATTAATTCATAAGAGTTAGGGTATTTCCTAAAAATGGTATCTTCATTTTTAGCCCTAAAATCAACTTTTTGAGAAAATTGTTGAAAAAATACTCAAAGATAATTGTTATGATATGTGTCCAAAAATGAAATTTACATTGTTAAATAAATTTTATAAATGTTCAAAAAAATTAATTATATTTATTTTGTCATATAATTTAATGAAATTGTTTTTCGAAGAGAACATATATTTAAAGAATAAATTGACTTTAATAAAATTTATGTGTTTGTTTACAAATAATAATTCAATTATTATTGAATATGAACATAATATTTATTACATAATATAGTTAATATTATTCACACCCACCATTTTAATGTATATTTAATAATGGTCTTGTTAAAATAACAATATTTTGGAGTTTGTTTAAGCTCAATGTTTTATGCAATATAAGCTATCGAACTTAATGTTGTTTTAAAATCTTGAGGTGTTACAGACTGCCCAACATGATGTGGATATTCTTTTCACAATAAAATAATGTTAATTATATAACTTCAACTTTATCTTTCTTTATGGAACATTGATTATTTTTTCAACACCATTTCTTTTGGAAGTGTTTTCTTTGATTGTATTGAAGTCGATGGTATCTTTTAGCTCTTTGGTTTCCATGGATCTGTTTAAAACATCATAAGATATTTATAAAATATTTAAAATTTTATGACTGATTTTACATAAGGAAATTTGATTTAATTCATTCTAATATATTCCAAAATATAAAATATTCCATGATTTTCTATCAATTTCTAAAAGATTTATATCATTAGGAGTCTAATTATCCTCAGAAATATTTTAATATTTATAAGCATTAATATAAATTATATAAAATGGATAACTAATACACATATGTATAGTTTTCATTATATTCTTATAATTGGAATACTTTATGCCATTAAATATAGGATCATTTGAAAATTATTCTATTAAAAATATAGCATTAAAATTGATTAGTATTTAAAAACAAAATGCTAATAAAGAAACAAAAATTTTAAATCAAGAATATTTTTGTTAAAAGTAAAAAGTACACTTCTGATAGAAAATATAGTTCAGTAATAGGTTAAGTAGAAAGAGGTGGGGGTGGGGGGCTAACTTCCATTTTTAAGAAGAGAAATAATTGTAACAAACTGAGATTTTATGAGAATTATTATATTTAATTTATTTGATTTCTTGTGTTGTATAATACCCCAAGATTATCTTGCGCTATACACAACACCGTATTAGCTTGAATTATATGCAACACTAATCTTAGATCACGTTACACACATTTTCAACTTTGTTTGATAGTAGTTATTTTACGCAACATTGAGTGTATATATATATATATTCAATGTATTAATAAAATATGTTTGTTTTTTGTTATACACAACAAAAAAGGAGTCGTGCACTACACGCAACCCTGACTTGCCTTTCATTACACGCAATTACGACCTTTCTCGATAACGTGTGTTGTACGCAATACCGAGTTACACTAAACAATGATATATTTTTATAATATTATTATGAACTAGACCTTATGAATAGTATTAACTAAAATTTGAATTTTATAACATTATTATTCATCTTACACATTTTCTAGAACATGGTATAAGAACAAAATAAATTTTTCGGGTAAAATAAGCATTTTTAAAAAAATACAGTTTTCCACCTTTTGATGGCGCACACACCTTAAATATAGATTTTGACATGTTTATAAGTTCAATTTTACAATATAAAATTATTCTTTGGAATCAGGATATTAAAATTTACTTTGGATAAATTTTTCATATTATTCTGATAACTTTCATATTTTAATGAATAGTAAAAACATGCTATATTTTAATTAAAAACAACTTTTTTCATCATAATAATTTATATGGTAAAATTATAATATTTAATGATTTTAAAGTATAAATAGAATATATATTTACCATTTAATATAACTTATGTCATTAACATTTATTTTTCATTGAATTCATAGGTAAAATCTTTTCAATCTTTTGCAATGTTTTAACTTTTAAAACTCATTTTCTTAATAGAGGGATTAATTTTAAATTAATTACTGTAACTTTTATGCTTTGAATTTTAAAAAATGGATTCCATATTTGGAATCAGTAGGTCCAAATTATATTAATAGGATACTTTTTATTTTTGGGCACTATGAATAGTAACTACGTAAATTTTAATTTACTTCAGTTAAAGATAAATCAGGTAATTAAGAGTAAAACTATGATTATAAAATTACCCTAACACATTCCAAAATAATATTTGATGACTAAAAGTCTACAAATATCACATAAGGGTCTGATTAGATTCATTTTATGGACTTTTGACCATGAAAATAATTTAATTATTATTAAAACCAAAGAAAGTGACAACATGTCACTCTAATAAATCTTATGAGTATAATAATTTTAATTTAGTGGTAAAATTCATGAAACTTAGAACATTAATAGTCTCTAGAAAGATAAAAAAATTATCTACATCATGAGAATTTATTTAGAATTTTTAGGGATTAAATAATTGTCATTAATGGTGACACAATAGTGATATAGAAATTGTTTATTTAGTGAACAATCAATAATATAGTTTTTATTAAAATAACAATACCAATCAAAAGTACCATAAACTTGATCAAACATTATTTTTAGAGTATATCTATACCCTAATAATCCAAGGGTATATTTGTGGACCATTTAGAGCCTTATAAAACCGATTATGACATTTATATTATTTTATTTTAAATGATGTCAAAGATGTCACCTTCATAATTTAATACAAATAACAATTTAAATGTTGTGATTTTATGATGATAAATTTAATTAAGAATATTTTTTTTAAAGGTATTATATTTATCTTTAATATAGGATTTTATTTTAAATTTTTATGCAACAAATAATTATATTAAATAGTTATAAAAAATGTTGTAGTAATTATTTTATTAAGAGATATACCAAATAAAAGGTTTTAAAAATATAAAAATAAATATTATATGAACTATTTAAAGTGCTCCACTAATCTTCTAGATAAATATGATAGTTTATGAATCTATTAAAGATTTTATTTCAAACATATCTTCTGTGAGGATTTAATTTAAATTCAAATAAATGAATAGTGTCAAAATTGAAACTATTGTTATTTTATAAAAATAATATAAAATAAAATTGATTAAAAATTATAAATTATGATTTATATGGTCCAAAATGTCATAAATTATATAATTATGGACAATTAACAACAAATAAGTAATTATTTATAATAATTAAAAATTTAGAATCTTATTACCAGAAATAAAATTAAAAAGATTAAATAATGATAAATCAAGTTGATAATGTTTAAAATAAATTCAAAAAATGTCTAACTTTTATTGGTTGATGAGATTACAACCCTAACTCATCTAATATTCGGATTTGAGTCATTTTGAAAGTTTATATGTGGGGTTTGAATTTATTATAAATTAATATTTCTTATAATTTCAAAGGTTCCCCTCTCTCCCTTATAAAAAGGGCACCCCTTCCCTCTTCTCTTCACACCCTTTTGAGCCTCAAATCTTGGAGAACCCCTACCCATTTTCCTTCTCAACAACCCTAGAAACATACTAGCGGCCTTGGTCTTCTTTAAATACCAATTTTAGTGCCCTAAGAGGAGGTTTCAAAGAGGCGTATCGAAGAAGAGGTAATATCCGTTACCGATTCTTTCAAATTTATTTCTTCTTATACTTATTCTTCTTTAGTTGTTTCATTATGAATTAATAACATCAGTATCACTAATATACTGATATGTTATTATAAATATGAAACAACCTTATTTCACCTTCTATCCATTCTAAGGAAAATGAAATCATCGCGCATTCGTACGTACGGAATACCGTCTCCACGCTGTGGTGTAATATGTGTTTCCACCACCACCTTACTTGGATGGGTATAATGGTGTAAAGAATAACTACATATGATTATTATAACATCATACTGATTCTATGATATTATATCATTCATTCCAATTCTATTCAATAAATATGGGAACGATATCATCGCTCGGGTGTACGTACGGATTATCGTCTCCACGACGCGATGAGATTCATTTTCCATGGTAACAATTCAGGAATGATTATAAAGTATATAAAATAAGTAATAATGAAATATATGACATAATAATTCTACTGGATTTATGTATATATATATTCATGTCATCTACTTAATTCCATTCAATTCAATAAGGAAACGAAAACAGTGTTCATGCGTACATACAGCCTACCGCCTCCATGAACGGTGTATTTATTTCCATTTATTGATCTATTATATATATGTATATTCTGAATATATATTATATATTAATCATGTTCTATATTCTGGAATTAAGTAACCATGATCTAAGTAATCATATGAATAATTACAAGTCAAAACACGGACGACAAATGAAACAATTTTACCCAAAACGCTCCTTAACATGGAATTTACAAAAGAACAGGTAATATAAAGTCATAAGTGAACCATATATGATATCATAACAATGAATATGATTATATAATAAGTCAGTGACATTATTTAAATCATTATACAAGAGGTTCAGATATGTACGAAGCATATCGGACCTAAGGTAAGGGATAATGTTGCAATCTCAATTGTTTTCTATCCGAGATTGCTTATACGTAAGTATTTACTGGGGTTATATTTATCATCAATGTCCAAGTTTTATAAAAATGTTTTCATGTATGTTTAAAGTCATTTTTATCCATTTTTTACTTTTACTACATGGTATGTAAGGAATATTTATTTTGTTTACCATACAAGGTACTTTTTGACTTTTCCGGAAAAAGTACGAGACGAATGTTTTTTTAACTTATGCAGCATGAATGGATTTTTACGGTTTCATAACGCCTTATTTTCATGAATCTTACTCTTCAATATTTCATGACTATTTTCGACAAAATCCTTTTCTTTTAAAATTGAATGGAATTTTGTGAAAAGAAAATGATTTTCAAGAAGAAAGGATATTTTCCTCAAGAATTCATTTCAAGTGCTTTATCAAAACAGTTTTCCATCTAAGATGACATTATTTCATATGTGTATGTTTCAAGTATAATGTCTCTATTATTTATATCGTTTCCATTTTCTTATGATGATATGATATCCATTTTTTATGGATTATGTTATGATGTGATGATGTATATGAAACCCATTTTTATTCTTTGGGTTATGATGAATGATTTATGTTTATGTTGTGGCACAAGTAAGAATGATTTCATTATGAGATGGGTGGGACCTATATCTCCATCCAATGCATTGGGTAAAGATTTATATCTCATGAGATAGACATGGATGGAACGAAAAGTAAATCCGGTTCAGTAACACCGGGCTGGAACGACAATTAAACCCAGTTTAGTAGGGGACTTTGTCCACTAAGATGGTCATGGCAGGAATACCTTGGCTACTATGGAAACCATATCATGTGCTTAATGTTTTTACACAATAATAAGTTATATTTACAAACTATTTTATCATGATTGATATTCCATTATGATCTATACCTTACGTACTGCCATGTTTTATGCCACTGCTCAAGATTTCGATGTTTAAACATTATGTTCATGTTTTTATGTTCAAATTTATATGGTTTGTT